>OX637487.1:11010399-12336470 GCA_951800055.1 Cenopis cana
TAGGTATCAAGATTTACACATCTGCTCGTGTTTTGACGTAAATTATTTACACAAGAGCAGCTGAATGTATAATGAAGGCTTCGATTTGCGTACAAATTGCCCCTTTCATTATTTACAAAACCGATCTGACACGTGAGCTCGAGTGACGTAATTAGTTTACATTTATATTAAGGGGCTGACAACACCTTGAAAAAGTCCCGCTCTAACACGCGTGAGTTTCCAATTAACCATCCCGCTCTTTACGGAAGCTCTGCGAGTAGAATAGTAAATAAACACTACAATAATATTGAAATAAAAAATAGTGTGGATTATTTGTGAAATATGGCTCGTTGGCGGTTTAGGTATGAATATGTTGACTTTATGTTTTTAATGCAGACCCATACGTAATAAAAATAAAGACATAGAACCGTTTAATGATGAATTTAAGACCAATCTTTGCAATTATTTTCTATCGAGCCGATTTCGTCCAATTATGTATCGAGTCCGTACACGGTCTTTGAAATATGATGAATGAAATGATGAATTTTTTTTTGATGTGCTAGAACAAATACATTAATTTCAACAAAATAAGGTCTTGACAGCCTTTATAGTCCCGCTCTAACACGCGTGACCGATCTGACACGTGAGCTCGAGTGACGTTTTACAATTAACCATCCCGCTCTCTACGGAACTCTGCGCGTAGTTTTCGTGAATATTTAGTACATTTTGATTGATTTTTGGAATACTGGATCATTTATCAAAAATCTATCCGGTTATTTTGTTAAAACAATAAAAAAGCTACCCTTAATGTTAAAATAACACATCACTGCCGTTGACAATTACGAAATAATCAATATGAAAGTTTATTTTTACAATGATAGTTAGGATTTTTACACAGTTACCAAAGCAGTTTTCAATAATTTATTCGGTTATTTTGTTACTTTATTTCTTTTTCAATCTACAGTAATTTTTGTGTAGTGTAGTTCTATATTATTTCTTCACACTCTAACCTCAAACTTTAATATTTTCGTCAATTCATGAACTGGCCTCGTCTTAATTAGCCGTGTTAAGGCCGTAATGTTGACAACAAATTCGATTAACGGATATTGCGGAGTCGTAGAATATAAGCCGAAAATTAGGCTTGTGCGCGCTCGTTCACTGAGCGGATCGCTCCGGACTAGTACAATCTCTCACATGTACTAGTTCGGTCTTTTAGTTCTTTTAGTACACTAGTACACCGAGAGAAACGTGAAAATTCGTGCTCCTTTGACTGAATTGAATGAGTGAACTATCAAATGACCATTCGCTCACGTTCGCGCCAGTCGAGAGCCGTTCGGTTTCGTTCGGTTGCTTTGGTCGGTCGGTCATTCGGATATTGTTGTCTCTGTTCAGGTTTCGCTCCGCATGTACTAAATGTACTAAGAGCAGAAACTTTACGGAATAGTTCGCTCTAGTACAGTGTTGGGAACTAGGTCTTTTTAGTTCTTAGTACATGTACTACACAAGCCTACCGAAAATAGCCCATTTTATCTTGAGGCCGCTCAAACAATCTCATTGGAGCGCAAACTTCAGACCAGTCCGTGTCCGAGCCGGCCCGCTTTCTAGTACAAGAAATCGACGGCCGTCGCGCGTTCTGTATTAGAAAACGGGCCGGCCCGGACACGGAACGGTCTACTGTGAATCATCCTTTATTCATAAATCTTTATCTAACACTTTCATAATTGTGTTTGTGAGAAAGCGACATATTCGTAACACCTTTCAAGCTGGAAACGCACAGACAGCGGTGGCGGCGCGGTGCGGAGGCGGTACCAGTTGTAATGTTCGAACTAATATGAAAGGGTCCGCACAGATTTCTTTTTTCCCGGTCGGTTTTCTGTGCGGACCCTTTCATATTAGTTCGAATATTACAACCGGTACCGCCTCCGCACCGCGACGCCCCGCCCCGCTACCGCTGTTAGTGCGTTTCGGGCTTTAGTTAGCAGGGGTTTGTTAATTTTTATGAATAAGGGGCTAGCCTAGCTAAGCATTATTCCAGCTTTTATACCTCCCGCGTGGTCGTGTCGGAGGATTCCCCTGGAATTTCCCCAGGCCAGTCTCCAATCGCGCACTCCTACCGCTTTATTAGGCCCGGCCTATAAAGCCACAGTAAGGTAAAAGTACTACACTACGAATATTGAAGTTAAACGGGTCAATCACAACGGAAAACTAAATTTATGTCACGCCTGGTCATAAAGTGGCCATTATCGCACGCTCCGCGCGCGAAAAAACCCACTTCCTGGCCAGGGGGTGACATAAAATGTTGTACTTACCACGGGCGATAATAAAGAAAGCCTCAGATCGCATATTTATCGCCCTTGCCTTCGGCTCGGGCGTAAAATACCTGCGATCTGAGACATTCTTTGTTTTATCGCCCTTGGTAAGTATTATTCATCCTGGGGAATGTTACTTTGAATTTATCGGAATCGAATAAAAATAAGTTTTATTCAAAAACCGAGTTCCATTAAAAAGTATACTAAGTCAACAATCATGAACACAAACAAAAGTTACGATTCAACCATCAAAGGCTGCAAAATAATTGCTGAAGTTTAATCGAAGACATTGGATATCACGGCCTGAACAATTTGAAACTCAGCAGTTATTTTCCTAAAATAACAGTTTTACAAGCTGAAGTTTCTTCAAAACTACGTTTCATGACTAACAATGTCTGTCTTTATCTTTATTTTTAATTTATCAAAAATTTAAATAAAACTCTTACAATATTTATTATGTACTAGCTTTTGCCCGCGACTTCGTCTGCGTAGAACTCGGTCATCGTATTAGAATGTTTTTGCTATTCTTTAATTTTAGGCGCTAAGCTAGTTATCTCTCTTCCACCCCCTTGCCGTGTCCCATGTACTTCCCTATGTTTCGAACATTATGATGCAGGTGCGGAATATACTACAAACGCATGAAGTAATGTAGATGAAAACGCGAGCGCAGCGGGCGCGAAATATTTCAAACATTATGATGCAGGCGCGGAAAAGACTTCACACGTATAAAGCAATGTAGTTAAAAAGGCGAGCGAAGCGAGCGCGAAATATTTGGAACATTATGATACAGGTGAGGAAAATACTTCATACGTATCAAGCAATGTAGTTAAAAAGGCGAGCGAAGCGATCGCGAAATGTTTCAAACATTACGATGCAGGTGCGGAATATACTTCACACGCATCAAGTAATGTAGATGGAAACGCGAGTGCAGCGAGCGTGAAATGTTTCGAACATATGATACATGTGCGGAAAATACTTCGTACGCATAAAGTCAATAAAATGAGAACGCGAGCGTAGCGAGCGCGAAATCTTTCGAACATTATGATACAGGTGCGGAAAATACTTCATACGCATCAAGTATTGTAGAGAGCGTAGCGCGCGCGAAAATTTTCGATCATTACGATGTAGATAGGTGCGGAAAATACTTTATACGTATCAAGTTATGTTAATGAAAACGCGAGCGAAGCGAGCGCAAAATTTTCGGACATAATGATGCAGGCGCGGAAAAGACTTCATACGCATTAAGTATAAGTAATGTAGACGAAAACGCGAGCGCAGCGAGCGTGAAATGTGTCGAAAATTATGATGCAGGAGCGGAAAAGACTTCATACGCATCAAGTAATGTAGTTAAAAAGGCGAGCGAAGCGAGCGCGAATCATTTGGAACATTATGATACAGGTGAGGAAAAAAAAAGAAAAAAAAGATGCGGCATATTTTTCACACGCATTAAGTAATGTAGGGAACGTAGCGCGCGCGAAAATTTTCGAACATTATGATGCATGTAACGAAAATACTCCATATTCATCGAGTAATGTAGATGAAAACGCGAGCGCAAATTTTTTCGAATATTGTAATGCATGTGTGCAAAAGACTTTATACGCATCAAGTCATGTAGATGAAAACTCGAGCGAAGCGAGCGTGAAACTTTTAGAACATTGTGATGCAGGGTGCGGAAAAGACTTCTTACGCATTAAGGAATGTAGATGTAAACGCGAGCGCAGCGAGCGCAAAATTTTAAAGAAAAAGAAATAGTTGTCGGTGGTTGAATACATATTTTTTTGTTTAAAAATTATTGGAGAACCTTACTACTTTTGTTTGTTCTTTCACATTCAAAGGTCGAGTAGAGGCCCAAGTTGATAGCGCACCCACCCTGGCTGTTCCTGGGAGATGTGTGATTTTCTGAGATTGAGTTTTTGTTTTCTATCGGCCTATGAATTTCGAATTTGGTCATACTTAATGTTTATTGTTACATACCTATATTTTACTACCAAATACCTATATACCCTAGATGTGGAAAGTCTGACCCGGCCGGTCTTCGGTATGTTGTATGGATCAGTTAGTTGATCCAAATTTGCAATTTTGACAAAGTTTACTTCGACGCGAACTGCGATTTCGTTTATTTTCTAGCTTTGAGAACGGTCAGTGGGACCCCCCCCCCCCCTTCCCCACTCCTGATATCCCCGTACCCCGAAGAATCTCAAACATATCCCATAACGATTATTAAGAAAATAAATGTCCGCCATCTTGCATTTGAAAATGGATATCATTGTTGTAATCAGCACCCCAAAAAAAGATTTTATACAAAAATATTAATATTTAAATTTATACATTTTGAACCTTATTATTTGAACAGTAAAACGGCTTTTTAAACAAATAAAGTTGATGCAACTCGGCCAACTCAAATTATTTCAATCATGCGCATACATATAATACATGCCGCAAGTCTTACCATGCAACCGAGAGCCCGCTGCTCTGCGTAGGTAGGTAGAGGTACCCTCCATCGAAAACGAAAAAAAAAACACCGAGCTTGCATAGTAAGACTGGTATGTACCTAGGTTTGTGAATATTGATAGCGACCGACTGTCCAACATTATTAGATCTCTCATATCAAACAGTTAATATGGTTTGAGGGACTTTTGTTTTTTGTCTTTGGCCTCTCAAGTATATTTCGTCCCCGGTTTTTTCAAATTCTAGCTGTTTATTGCACAATGTTTGAACGGGGTTCTTTTTTCTTTGCTTCCAAGTAGATGCTTACCAATTTTCAAGCCTTTAAATCACGAATTGAAGGACTTCCCATACAAAGTTCAACCCCTGTTTTCACCCCTTTTAATCCCCAATCTGTATGATTTTTATAGCCTATAACCTCGCCGAAGATCCAATAAACATATCATTGAAGGCTGTATTAAAATCCATTCGCTAGTTTTCACGTGATAGTTAGACAAATAAACAGACAGACAAACAGACAAACAGACATGAATTCTAAAAACCGTTGAAATGTGTTCTGTTATCGATTCTAAGACCCCTCAATCGATTTTTTTTCTTATATCTTCAATGTACAGATTTTTGACCCTCTTCTGCTTTATTATATGTATAGATTTTAAAACTATACATTTAACAACACAATTATGCACACTACAATAGGAATTTTAAAGTATTTGTATAAACTGCTGAACCTTCTTATAAGACGGTATCTTGTATTTCATTTCTGGTTTTTTTAGGGTTCCGCACCCGAAGGGTTCCGTTATTATTGGTGTCGCCCAGGCGTCCGTCCGTCCGTCGACTGTCACAAAATTTTGTTCCGTAGAATTTTTCAACTTTCCATTGAACCTATGAACTTGAAATTTCGCGATGATGTTTATTATTACGTATATTTTACCAACAAATACTAATATTCTCAATTTTTTAATAAAAGTGAAAATTGAAAAATTCAACACCACAGGTGGGATTTGAACCCACGACCTCTGGAATCCGTCCATTGAGATTTTCGCTAGCGGACGCATCCGCTTAACAAACATATTAAATACTAATATATTGATAAATCATATTTTTGAGGTTGGTTCGGAACCCTAAATGTGCGAAGTCCGACTCGCACTTGACCGGTTTTTTCTTTTATATGGTAGCTCATCGTAGGACTAATAAACAACTTTGCTATGATTATGAAAATACACAATATAACTACAATTTTATTCTAATCATCAGAAAAGTCCAGAATTATTATTGTACATGAGAAATGACAGCCTCGAAGTCAGTGAAGGGATAAACTAACTAGGTACTAAATAACGAACTAAGCCATTTTGCAAAGAAAACTATCCCTAAATTATTGTTTTCCTTTGTCCGTTACCAGCATCCTGACCCAAATCTATGACAAAGTAAGTCAAAAGTCAAAACAATAAATATTTCTTAAACACAACTTCCATACATCCTGCCACTGCCTAAGCGAAAAGTTAGTAACTGTTCGATATCGCAAGGACACTTACTTTTACCAACTTTAGTTAGGCGTTAGTCCTTAAGGCCACTTCCTGATTTATCGGTGCGGCTTCCGGCTCAAATTTCGGGATGGCGATAGGGAGATCCGTATTCTGCAGGGTCAAAACCCTCTGATAACGTTGTCAACCCAACTGTTACATGATTTGCTTCTTGCATTCTACTTCTTCAAAAATGGTCCTAGACTACAAGGGCCTGACACGCTTTGAAAGAGAAAGATAGCTTTATTGCGATTCAGAGTCGTAAAACAAACAATACGTAGGTAAGGACCAGCTTTACAATATACCGTGGCCCACGCCCCCCGACCGCGCGCGCTGGTTTCTTGCACTACGTGTCACAGTTATCTTTAGTCTTTAGTTATACACCAACTCAGTTAAATCCACAATTACATCATGATTTACCAATATTTCCGACCGTAAAAGCGCAGCGCGGTAATTTAGTTACATTACTCCATCTTATAGAATGACAGTTCCCACTTTTTGACAGGGATGGCGCTAGGAGCGTGAATGGCATTGGCGGCTAGATTGCGCCAATTCGATTTGAATGAAGAACGATTCAGGTTTAATAATACTGACCCGTCCCGTCAAGCCGTCAAGTGACGAAATCTCATCCCGCCCCGCCAAGTCAGGAAGTCGTCTTACTTTTACCAACTTTTCCAGAGTCCCTTAGGCTCCACAGTATTATAGTAAATATAAAAGGGCTTATGTATTTAGGTACTTTGGACCATTTACGACAAGATACACGGGCATACATATTATTCTACTAACCAGCGAAACATGTCCTGGCGAAACTATGTGTCAGACACGTTTTTGCACTACAGTTTAGTTTATTATATTAGCAAGGAAGGGAACTAGTTAAAAACTTTGGCATTGTAATTCGATTTCAGGTTCAGATAGAACAAAGCGGTAGCTCTAGTATAAGTTTTTTCGAAAGACTAACTAATTCGAACGCGTTTGCGTTTTGTCTCAAAATGTATGAAAGTGGTACCTATGAAAACGTGAACAGCGCCTCTGGTGGTCACTAGTGGAAACTAAAACAGCGAGTACATAACATTTGTTGCTAACCGATGAACGCGCGTATTTCAAACTCGGTGAGAGCGTTTTCATACATTTTGAGACAAAACGCAAACGCGTTCGAATTAGTTAGTGTTTCGAAAAAAATTATACTAGAGCTACGGAACATAGTACGTATAGGTATACATACAAAGTTAAAAAAAAACGTTTAAATATATACAGTGTGTTACCGGCAAGCGGGCATTAAATGAAACTGATATTAATATGTTCCATTAGCAAATGTTTCCAAGTATTAGCAAATCATAATTATGTGAATTAACTGCAAAATTGAATTTTCTAATTCCACACCGGCAATGTACTACGTGCACTGCTCATTGCTCAAGATAACTTCATAGTAAACAAAACACTAAGGGCTGTCATTTGTACTGAGTTGACAAGTTACTTTGCTGTACATTGCTGGCAATTAAAATATTGTTAGAAAATGAGTTAAGTCGAAATTTTGGTTTAATAATAAAAATAAGCGCATGGTCAAGTTAAGTAATTACTTTTAAATACCCAGTTTAAATAAAAGCCCGCATACCGGTAACACATTGTATATAGATGTACATATAGTCCTCCTTATCGATTTCGATGACGGCGACCCTGACAAACAATGTATTTGCCATATTGCAGCGGTCTACCATCTTTCACGGTGTCAAGTCCTTTGAGGAGAATCGCCTAATAAGTTTGGATCGAAACGCCAATTATAGAAGCCAGTTGCCAGTTTGTCTCTCATTGCTACCAAACTTCCACTCAATTGCTCAAAGGTTAGCTGGAAGAGATCCCTTATAGGGATAAGTTCGCCTTTGTACTTCAATCTTTTGTGACATGTACGTGTTTTACCTTGTTATTGTATGCGATAAAGTGCTTACATACATACATACATAAAAACATAGTTAAATACGTATACGGTAAAAAATAACGATTATTTTATTACGATTCATTAGATACATCCCGCTGACAGATTGACGAACGGCTTAGTAACGGCTTAGAACGGGTTCACTGGCAGCTTTTAGCCTACTATTGCTTTTGACGGAACCCCAAAGATAAAGGCTTAGAATGAGCAGCTAGTATATGTATTTCGTAACTATCTATAGATAAGTCTGCATTGAATAAGGAAGAAAATCCCTCTTTTCATATTCATTATACTTAGTTTATACAGGGCAGTCATTTACGTCAACGCGATTAATCATTCCAGGATCAATGTTAGCGCGCGCTATAATAAATTACTGCGGTAAGCGAGTAACAGAGACGACAATGTTAGGTGTCGAAAATACTTGGTATTAAAAATTGAAATCCCTAGTATTTTACTACCCAGTATTTAGATAATCGCGTTAGGTTTTTATTTGCCTACGAATAATCATTTCAATCATTCAAGATTATTATCTATCTACATAGTTATAGCTGTATATGCACCTAAACCTGGAAAATAAAGCATCAAGACAAAATTTGAAGAAAAATCCTGGCGTCTAGAATTTCCGCATCCTAAAATACTAGGTAATTTACTACCTGCCGAATTACTGACAGCGAAGCGCTATGCCACTGTTATAAATCTGATTAAATGTATACCTACACCAAAAAGTGTTTCTGTTTCGACTCATCATAAATAATGCAAAGTTGATTCGTTAGTGATTTTGACGTTTAACTGCACAGGAATTTGAAGGTTAAAGAATATCATTTACATATTCACTGATAGAGATAGATTTTGATTCGTTAAAGTGCCCTTGTTCAATGTGCAATTCTACTGTATAACTTTAATCACGATTGATTTAAACGGGTATCTATTTAAAAGATTTTAAGTATTTAGTTTTTATACTTAAAAAAAGGTCTTGACTTGATATGATAGCACCACTAACTACACTAAGCATTATGACACTTATAATACTCGGCTCTGTTTTTTGCCGATACCTATTATGTCTGAAAAAATATCGCGGGAGACCAGAACTACTGTTGGAATATTTAAAAAATACTTAGTAAAAATACCTGGTAAAAATACTTTTAGGCGTCCAAAAAAGTCATTTATACGCATAAAAATGCTCCGCTGGTTCCATTGTTTTATGCCACATACCAAATAAGATGGATAATTTGATACATCTTAAGACAAAATGCTTGTCTGAAAATTGTTCGTAGTGGGGTAAATTTATTTGGGACAATAATAACAACTTTTGGATTTACGTGTTTCGCACAATACTAACGTCCCGTTTTACACTTTGGGTACGGAACCTTAAAAATTGAACCTTAATGCACATGTAATGTGTGTAGGTTGTATTTTTACCGTTATTATTTCACGGATAGGATAGGAATATTGTAAAAGCTTTGTACAGTGAAGGGCATAAATATGTATACACTTTTGTACCTTATTTCAATAGAATAAGGTGAGAAAGTGTATACATATTGGTGCCCTTGACTGTACTGTGGTTTCTAAAGGATTTGACAGGTAATTTCCGGTCACGCCGGGTATTGAAAAGTAACCGTTATCCTTTATCCGTGATAACTTAAACCTTTAATTACTTACTTAACTTTTAATTACTTAGAACTATAGCGTGATAAAACTCTAAACCATCGATTGAAAACCTTTTGTTTTGACTCTTTGCAGTTGACATCTATTCTTCACCTCTAATTATCACGAATTAAGGTTAAAAGTGTCAAGTATAGGGCAATTGACAGGAAATTTCCAAAATTTCAAAAAGTTGAAAAAAAAAACCTAAAGGATTTATTCAGCACAACACAAAATATATGGCTAACAGAAAAATAAGCATACTGACCAAAATCATAACTGTAGTGCAAACACAAGCGAAGAAAAACTTGCACAAAGTTTGTATGGAGAGAGCTTGCCATACTCTCGCCTTAAGATAAAACCTCGTTTTAAATTTAATCCAATTTTGGCGAATATCCTTTGATGTTAATCATCGTGTGACACTAGGTTGTAACTAGCATATGAGATATAATACATTTTGATTGATCAACGGGACTAAACCTCAGGCATTTGCGCAGTAATCCGCTGTTGCGGTGAGTTATTTATTGAAAATCTCATAGATATAGTATGTACAATTTAAGTACCGTAAAATGGGGTAAGTAGGGATTGCGAGGACAGTTGGGTTATGAATGGGGAGAGTAGGGATGTCAGAGGGGTGAGCTGGTTTTTATAGACTACTGCTACGTAACATATATATATTCTAACTAGCTTTTTCCCACGGCTTCGCCCGCGTACTAAACGTAACTTTAAACAGACTACAAAAAAAGGATGATCTGAGTTTGATTTTGACCCAACCAGAGGTATCTATGTGTTTGTCCGCGATTATGACGCGTTTGGCTGAACCGATTTACCTAGGTGCGGGTCGGAAAACTATTTGTTACATTCTGGAGGTTTCGGTATACGACGTTTTGGTGAAGGCGGTTTCCTTATTTTTTAAAGAAATGATTGCAATAATTGTTGAATTTCTACGCCGGCAACGACTTACTACTACTAAGAGATTATGATTTCTACTCTTGAATAGAAGTATCTGTCTCCCTTAAAAGAAGGAAATGTCATCACAAAGTCTGAAAATCAACATGGGTATTATTTTCAGACTTTGTGACCACATTTCCTCCTTTTAAGGGTTGAATTCACAAAAAACCTGAAAAACTTGTTTACTCATTTATCATTAGGAGTATTCCTGTGAAGTTTCGAATAAAATAGTTTTAACTAATCTTGTTTTCCCATGCAAATTTTTGACCCCGTTTCGCCCCTTCGGATGTGAATTTTGGAAAATATTTTCATAGTGCTCCCCTAGACCTTATAAGGCACCTACTTGCCAAATTTGGAATCCCTAGAATCAATGGTTTGGGCTATGCGTTGATATGTGAGTCAGTCAGTTTCTTCTTTTACATATTTAGAAATGTTCAGGTTCGTAATATAAAATTCCAAAATCGATGCCATTTTGGTAATTAACGTCCCAAAAAACCATAAAAACATTGTTTGTTAGGAGTACTCCTGTGAAGTTTCGAATAAAATAATGAAACTTATCTTGTTTCTCCATACAAACTTTGGAGCCCCATTTCACCCCCTTAGGGGATGAATTTTGAAAAATCCTTCCTTAGTGCACCCCTACACCTTATAAGGAACCTACGTGCCAAATTTGGAATCTCTAGAACCAGCGGTTTGGGCTGTGCGTTGATATGTCAGTCAGAATATGAGAAAGAATATTCATATACAATTTGACAACGCAATTTGACCGGTTTGCATATTAAATGTCTTACAGTATGGAAGTGTGCTTGTGCCTATAACCCGACCATGAAATAATGCTCGGCCGATGATAGAGACAAATCATGGCACACTTTTCAATTTCCTCTTATTATAATCACAATAAGGCTATCTTTCTTTATAAAATGGCCTGCCCTTGGGGATAAATAATGACATAGATTAATAGAAACGGATAGTGGTATGAAGATTATCACCATAAATTAGGTTTTCTAATCCTTAACAGAAACTTAACACTGGCAAGAAGCAGCTACAGACAGAGAAAAGTGGAAGTCCTTGGAGGAGGCCTTCACCTGATGAGGGGTTCTTGTCCGCAACAACTATTACATTAATTGACATTGAAATTTTACTTAACGATCTATAAACTAATAGTATTTCATGATAATGACTATGCATAAAATGACGTGGACATACTTTGGACTATAATATAAATTTTCTGTCAACATACAAACTAGCTATAAATTGACCATGTAAAAATCAAACAGGACATGAAATAAAAGGCTTTTTTTTTTTTTATAATCCTTAACAGAAAAGGCACGAATCTAAATCTGTGTAAGTGAATGTGTGGCCAAATCTTTAATTCTTAAGTTAAGACCAAATCTTTAAATCTGAATTTTATATGTATATAATGATGTTTCATATCTATCTAGGTAGTTTTATTAAATCAAAGACTAAATTGCGTTTCTCTGTAATAAAACGGATTTATTAACAATTTTAATACCTATCATTAATTACATCGCAATTACCGCACCTATCCAAAATAAATAATTCACTCACCTGTAATAAAACGGAAACAACATTTTAAGCCTTTAACTTCTGACCTAGTGAATTATATCACTTTAATAATATTATAATGCACCAACAAAAATATTAACCTTTGCCGTTTTTATTCAAGACAATCCACAATGGTTGTCAGACATCAGCTGTCAAATTATATTATAAAAACTAAAAAGGTTACTTAAGAAAAGAGGTGAGTACTGATTTTCTTATATGTAGATACTTTTTTCTATAGACCCCCCCATAGTAGGTATGCCATATAATCGACTCAATGTAAAGGCATCCTTACAGTACAGGTTGTCACAGACATAACGTAAAGGCTCGTTACCCGACCGGTGCCGCCGCAGCTCGCGCCGATCAGTATTCTTATCCACTCTCCACTCCGTAACATTATTGCCCCAGCACGGGACCACCTTATAGTTTCTCCAATTCTTCTAAACAGCTTAAGTAAATAAAAGCTACGGTAGTAGGGAAAGTTTTCGGGTACAATTCTCTTAAATCTCGCAACACTAAACACAGTAGTGGACTCTGAGGCCAATAGGTATATTAAGATTTATTTCACTACTTTCTAAGAGCAAAGCGGAAAAAGTGACCCTACGTCATGTTACTAGGGTTGCTAATGAAGTATAGGTAAAAATATGTATGTAGTATAGTATATCTTGTATGTAGTTCTTTTTAAAGTGTTCGTAGTCGTAGCGTCGTCTAGTATCCATACACTCGTCAGCTTGGCTTGGTTTGGGACTAGGTCGATTTGTGTAAGTTTGTCCACAAATATTTATATTTATTTATTCGAACCGTCCATAACTACATGCAAGAGGGGCTTTTCTTGAGTTTTCCACCTTTGCAATAGAAACTTAATTACATTAGCGTCAAAGTAGACTATCTAACGCAGTAAAAGCATGTCATTTTCAAATTCAAAGTAATCGCAGTGTAAGTTACACTAATGGCGCCTTCTTGACTTGGCGGACCGAAACGATATGTACCTAACATTTTCTTCTTTGACGTAAACCTACTGACGTTAAAAAAATTCCCACTTGATAGAATACACTGTCAATATTACATTTGCGAAGTAGTAATAAATATCATGCGCAGAAGTGGACCAGTACTGCCTTCGCATCGCCCCGCTACCGCACATCCTGAGCCAGTCAGGAAGCACTCATTTAAATGTAGGTGCGCAGTACCTAAACTAACATACTTAAACCGTTCTAAAAAAGTGACTTAAATTAAAAGGCACAGTTTTTTGACAACCCTGCGAACTGCGTAAGGGTCTGCACTTAGCCTTTTGTGCCACAAATTACTGGACTCGAAATAAAAGTTGAAGTGCCCATCAACAGGCGAGAGACAACCCTGCGAACTTCGGGTTTTTTAATGCTATCCTTCAGGGTCCTTGTTTAATGCGGTACTTAGGATTAAGGATGATTCACGCTAGACCGTTCCGTGTCCGGGCCGGCCCGTTTTCTAGTACAAGAAATCGACGGCCGTCGCGCGTCCTGTATTAGAAAACAGGCCGGCCCGGACACGGAACGGTCTACTGTGAATCAACCTTTAGTGTTATGAACATGAATATTTGTTTCTAAATTGGATGTTTTCTAGGACAAAATCATTCATAATAAAATGTGAGATTATTTTTTCATATTTATCTACCTAAATTTGTCATTGTGACTTCATAATTAATTATGAATAAATTGTATATTTTGTATTTTCTTCTTATTCATTTTTTTTATAAATATAATAGTTCTAGTTATTGAAAAGGAACACAATACAATAAAATGTTATTAAATCATAATGTACGGAACGTTCGGTTTTTATATTGTCTTCTTTTTATTTTCAATCTATTAAATTATATCGTCGTCTAGTAACCATAACACCAGAAAACACTAGCCTTAAAGTGTAATAGGTACTATGGCGCTAGGTCGATTTGTATACTTACTCGTAAGATTGTCATCGTAGGTAATTAGGCATAAATATGTATACATATTTTCACCTTATTCCATTGTAATAAAGTCCAAAAATGTATATATATTTATGCCCTCGACTGTACACGAAAAGGCCTCCACCACAATAAATTATCATTGCAATGCATGACTTTTGTTTCAGCCAAAAGGTTCCAATTTCAAATCTAACATCGTGTGGTTTGATATGAGACCATTTCGTTTAACTTCCGTTGTCCGACGTCCAATTTATTCATTTAATTACGAATTCTCCCACGAGTACCTACAGGATATCCAGAAGGGTTCGAGAATTCAATAAAACAAACTTTACATTTAATTAAGGTAGATGACTCGATTGAACTCAGACGATCTTGAGCTTCGTGTACCTATAAGGTAGATGTACCCTTTACCGGATCTGCCCTATCACCGGATTTTCTATATTTTGAGCCATAAGTCGAGTTCTTACAGCTAATATTACGTTGTGATATTTTTTTCTGTTAGCTTACCTATTCCTTCCACTTCGAGGCAAAGAAAGCCATTTTGTTTCTTAGTTGTAACGGGAGAATCGATTGAGCAGGTCGATCGCGGCTATGTATGGGACTCCTTACGAAAATGGTTAAGAAACTGAGTGTACTTCGTAAGGTCATAAAAGCGTTTAAAAGTGACATTATGCTTCAAAATAGGGTGTTATCGTATCATGAGTTAATAAGTGTGTGTGTTTGAGTTAAATAAGTGAAATTAGTGCAGTCAAATTTACAGAATTCAACAAAAATGTAAATGCGGTGATGGGTCACCCTCATCTACTGCTTGAAGGTTTTACCGAACAGCGTTCGGAATCAGGGAAAAACGTATGTTTTGAAAATTATTTTTTCACTCGTTAATTTTAAACGTTATATATATACTACTCCGCTTTACACATATCCAATTATTAGAGTAATTTAATGAGCAATTACCGAACGCCTATAAACGAGACAGATTTTTTGTAAATTGCATTTGAAATGTATAGTTTTCACGACTTTTTGACGTCAAAATAAGCTTCATTGACCAGGTAATTTTAAAAATTCCATATTATTTATTTAACATCAGTAGAAGCAAAATAATTGTGTATTTATTATTTTGCAATAGTTCTTATTTCTAGATAAAATGTACTTATGTTGTTATGGCAGAATCATTAAGATTAAAACACTATTTTATTAAATATGTTCGCGTGATAGGTTCAATGTGTACACTTTACCGAACGCCCGTTCGGTAAAGCGTACCCATGGTCTCTGATACCGAACATATGATTATCTCGGCCTAGCTGCTATTTGGCGTTCATTGGAATATAAACCATATTCAGCGTACAGCTAGATCTATATTGAAATGTGTTATTTTTCGTATATCTTTAAAAAAAAGCCAGCGCTACTTAGATGTAAACCGTTAACGAACAAATTATATAAAAATAAATTATTGGCGATTAGCGAAGAATTTTTAATAGATAGGTATATTATTTATAAAAAAAAATATTTGATTTAAATTTTTAATTATAGACAGTTTTTTCTTAGATTAAATTACCGTCAAGATTGCTCGAAATCACAAAACTAGTGCAGTTAGGTTGAAATAAATAGTCACTCATCAGTTTACAAACTCACACATTGCCATCATTCCATACATTTCTTCCCTAGTTCGGTGAAACGGCATGCCGATCCGGTAATGGGTGCAAATTCCGTTTCTTAGTTCGTTTAATGGGACAAATCAGTGTAATCGATATAAAAAACTTTAAAAAATATTTTTATATACGTCTAACTATGTAATAAATTTCGACGTACATTTAAATGATGACAAATTTATCTATCTTCACCATATGCTGTTGATCATAATCGTACAAAAATTCTAAACCTTATAAAAAAAACAAACGTACATGTAGGTCTTAAGCGTCCGGTGAAGGGTACTTTTACCTTATAAGGTGTGTATTTAAATATAAACTGTAATTGACAGAAATAAAGGGTACAGTTTAAGCAACTGGTACATAATGGGAGGCATTAAAACACGAGAGTGGTCTTATGAAACGAGCCGAAGGCGAGTTTCTTAACAATAAATTCACACGAGTGTTTCAAGCCTAATTATGTACCTACAGATGCATACACTACTTTATCTACATCCATATATAAAATCTTCTTTCATGTGGTTCATGTGGTTTGGTTGAGCCGGCGAATTTTGTTAAATTGTTTTGATTCGTGTTAATTTAACGTGGAAGTTACCACGATCAAATTTCCAATTCAAATCAATTTCTCGCCAATTAGAGACTACCAGATGTGGTCCAATGTTTAGTTTAGTTTAGTTTTATTCATCTTAAAATACAATTCTCATATAACAAAATACATTTTTGCGTATACTACTATTGTACAATGATCGTTAAGCGCTATCAATTGCGTAATAAATAATGAAAATAAAATAATAAGTAGGTAAGAATATACAGTATATATTCTTACACAACACAAAATTAATGAAAATGAAAATACAAAAATGTCCAATTGAATATAAATAAAAACCACTTAATTACAAAATAATAAAAACTTCGTTCCAATAAGTCATAATATAAAATAAAAATTGTGTACTAATTAGTACTTATCAACTAGACTATGTCAATTTAAATAATGAAAATGTCAGTTACTATGAATAGTTACAATTAAGAAGATAAATATGTCAAATTGATTTTCTATTTGGGTATGTCAATATATTCTTTTACAGAGTAGAGTGACTTCTGCAATAAATGGTTCTTTAGTCGGCGCCTAAACACTTCCTCGGAACATTCATTTTTTAAGTCATCGGGTAAATGCTCATAGTAGGTGGGCCCTATCACCCGCGCATTTTTTGCGTGTAGTACTGTGCGCCGTTGTACTGGAATGGAATGAGGTTAAGCAAATACTTACCCATTAGAGTGGCGAATGGTTGTGAGCCTTTGGAGAAAATACAGAGAGGTAATGTCGCTAGTAGTGGCTTAAAAATGCAAGGCAAAGATTCGCTTGATGACGTAGTGATCTCGGTGGTGTAAAGGTAACAATGCTGGTCCGGCAAACCAGAGGCACGGGTTCGATTCCCGTCTGAGGCTGCGTGCGTGATCACGGTTAATTTTTTCTTTATATTTGTTCTCTGCATCATATCTATCTATATCTATCTATCTATATAAGTCCCTTATCCTGAACCTTTTGTTATTATTATTATGTTTTATTTTACATTTTCTATATATATATTATTATTATTTTTATTATGTTTTTTTTTATTATTATTATGCTCTTTATTTATTTTGAATCTTAGGTTGGGTTTTTACAATATTGATATAAAAAGTAAAATATAAAAATACACTTACAAAACAAAAATATTATAAAAACCTAACCTAGTGCCGATATTATTATTATTATTATTTTATTTTTTTTGCATATTTTTTCTGCATCATATAATTAGAACTTTACTCTTTGCTTGAGATTGTCGAACTATGTTTTTTGCGGCATAAACGGCCGTAACTTTTTTAAAGATTAGAAATTTGATGTTTTCACAGCTTTAATGACAGTAGACCTGTGGTGCGATTACGGAACGTTTTCGACCGTTCGTTAGGTAGATCTAAATGTCAAATCCCATACTAAAAATGACATTAAAATATGTAATTACAATCAACTCGATAACTCCACTACTTGACAGACACACGGACACACGACACAGTGATCCTATAAGGATTTTTTTTTTCCTTTTGAGGTACGGAACCCTAAAAATAGAGTCGAGCGGTTTTCGAATTTAGCCAACGATCTCTATTGCACCACCATTCAGGTCCAAACCGGTACCGCCGCATACCGGGTAGAGTCAGTCCGACCCAGACCGGGCCTAGTTGAGTTTCTTGGTGGACTATTCTCTAGGTTTAGTAAACCAGAGACAAAACTCCCAAGCCGCTGCTCGCAAACTTGAAGCCGCTCAACCAATCTCACAGGTTCGCAAACTCTTAGAGTATTCGAGTGTTTAAAGCGCCCGCGTTGTTAAGTCGGAGGTTTCCCGTAGATTTTCCCCAGGCCACTCGCCAATCGCGCACTCCTATCGCTTTATTGGGCCCAGCCTATCAAGCCACGGGTTAAAAAAATCTAACATTCAATAAATGAAGAACCTACCCTATACTTAGTAGTAAAACTTTCGTCTGCATACGTAAAGAAACAAAAAGCGTCGAGGTTTATCGTGGCATAATTACTCAAGCCGGCCCTTGAGACGCGGGTCACAGTAATTAAAAGTTTCTTTTCGTGTTTTAGGGTTCCACACCCAAAGGGTAAAACGGGATCCTATTACTAAGACTACGCTGTCACCAGGCTGTATCTCATGAACCGTGATAGTTAGACAGTTGAAATTTTTACAGATGATGTATTTCTGTTGCCGCTATAACAGCAAATACTAAAAAACAGAATAAAATAAATATTTAAGGGGGCACCCATACAACAAACGTGATTATTTTGCCGTCTTTATAGATAATGGTACGGAACCCTTTGTGTGCGATTCCGACTCGCACTTGGCCGGACAGAGGGACGGACAGCGGAGTCTTAGTAATATAGGGTCCCGTTTAACCCTTCGGTACGGAACCCTAAAAACAATTATTTTTGGTGACCTCTCCTCTTTTAGTGTACGCCGTACGATTAAAAAAACCGCGAATCGATGTACAGTTTAGCCGTTTGGCACACGCATACTAGAGGTCAAAACAAAATTTTTGACCCGCAGTTCCTAAAAAAAAATTCCCTTACGGGGTAGAGCCGAGACATACTTTTTTTTGTATGAAAAAAAGATTTTTTTTTTCAGAAACCTATCGTGTGTAGTTTAGTATCATATGAAAGAGCTTTTTGAGGCGATTCTGAAAATATACCACATCATTACATTTCAACAATTTCTTACACGATAGGTTTCTGAAGATTTTTTTTTCCATACAAAAAAATAGAATGTCTCGGCACTCCCCTCCTAAGGGAAATTTTTTTAGGAACTGCGGGTCAAAAACTTTCTTTTGACCTCTAGTATGTGTGTGCCAAATGGCTAAATTGTACATAGATTTGCGGTTTTTCTTTGAAATTGGGCCTGTACGGCTACCACTATTTATCAAACTCGTTATGACGCTCAGTTTCAAAGGTGCCATGTCATTCCATGTAATATATAAAGAAGGGCACGAGTGATTAAGTGCGGCAGCACGACCGCTCATATTCCTATCATATTTAGTTACTTGGGGGCGTTTGGGTTAGCGTTTCAAAGTTTAATCCTCTCGATGATCTGGGTCGAATTATGGTTGATGTTACTCGAAACTCCGACTTTATTCATTCGTAATAGGGTGTAGTTTTAGATTCGTGTCAGATAAAATTGGATGAATGTTCGGTTATTTCGGTGATTTGGAAAGGTTGAAAGGTTTTAACCTCAATAGTTATTATAAAGCAAACTTAATTTTAGCTTCCATCCAATCAGGGTGTCTATTTGTTCGGAGTCTAGGCTTTTGGTCCGTCGGGTTAAGGTGTTCGCTATCTACCTACTTGAATAAATAAAATGAAAAGCCTTTTATTATTCCTTACAACTTACAAAAATAGAACAATGTTTATAGTATAAAATAAAAATAAAATATAATTTAACTGTAGGGACCCCTCTTCGGGTGAAGGCCTCTTCCAGATTGAGCGATTCTTTTCTGTTTTCCGCTTTTGTTGTCCAGCCTTTGCCTGAAACTTAAAATTAATTCATAAAAAGAGAAATAAGGACATCCGACCTGCTTGAATAACTAATGTAAAACAACAGAAGCCCATGGTAGCAGATTCCGGGGCCAGTATAAATATACCAAATTGCAATATAATAGGGATGTTGACTCAAAATTTATTATTACTCCATACGAAAGAATACATAAAGCTATGCCAAATAGTGAAAATCCTATTCAAATATTTCAAAAAATAACGAAACTACAACAGTTAGAATGTCTTTAGTTCGAGAGAGAAAGTGCTACAGATCAGTGACGTCACTGACCTCGAGCGCCATAGTAAATGACGATCGTTCAATACAGAGGTGCGTTTTGTGGAACAGGGACAGAAAATGCCCCCTCCTAAAACTTTGAAGACTTATAATTATGTAATTATTTATTCTTTTGAATTACTTTTTTCGCTATTTGATTGAGAATGTGATCCTTTTTCGAGAAAATTCGGATTCATTGATTTTCTCATTTGGTGTCAACATCCCTAATGCCGTCAGTATTATTGACATGATGACATACCCTAAGTATGCTTGTTAAGTTTTATTTAAGCAGCGGGAGATAACGATAAGACACTGTGCATGTGTACCGTAGAATTCGCTTACAACGACTCCGCATATATAACATTTTACCGCTTTTGCCGACTTCGAAATCACCTCACGGTAGTTTTCATACCAAATGCGCAAATGCGACGTTCTGTTAGTGCGACGTAATATCACTGGCCCCTTGACTATCGTTGTATCCGGATTCTACTGTATTTATATTTCCGTATATTTGCGAATTACTTTTGTACTTACTTAAGGCGATATATCGATTGAAAGAGACACCCTTTGTTTTTCGCTCACGACAAAACGGGATGCAACCCTCTCCGAGAATGGCTTTTCAGACAAATCTCGTTAAATATCTGACTGTGTGCAGGTTTATTAAATTTCCTCTTGTCAGTACCTAGATGGGGTAAAATACCATCATATTAACTTAATCGTGTCTTTTAATAATGCGTTGTTTTAGTAGGCTGAGGAAAAAAAGGAAAATATAGACTCGACTTTGGATTTATTTTCTATCGAGAAAATTTTAAGCAATCATGTTTCGCTATTGTCAGTACCACAATTATATAGTCAAGAATCATATATCTGAAAATCAGCCCCTACTGTTTGCTAGTCTGGGCAGGACAGCGTTTCAAAGTCTCCAAATTTCTCAGTGTAGCGCCTTAACTTCTTCACATCAAACACTGCTAAGGTTTGGAATTCCCTGCCGGCGTCTGTACTTCCGAGTTCATATAACCTAAGGCACGAGTGAATACTTAGGCATCTTCTGAGTGAGCTTGACCGTCGCCCTCATATTTGGCCACTGGCAAAGATGACGCGAAGTGATGAACAAAATCTTCCTGATGGAAACAAACGGTTGTATATAAAAAATTACGACACGTTAAAATATTTACAGCCATTATAAATCAGGAAAAAACATCAAGGTTCCGCTTCAAAATTCCCAAAATGGAGAGGCAAATGGACATCATAATAGTCAAACTGCGTAATAAAAGTTGTATTGTACAGAACCCTCAGTAATGGGTAATAAGTGCGAAATATTGCTTCCATAAATAATTTAGTACCTGGGAGACCGAGCCTTGCTCGGTGTTTTCCCGTAAACCAGGCAGACTATAGCTCTACAAAGATCTAAATAAAGATATTAAGTAGATAAACAGACCTATATAAAGCTGCAACCCGACACATTTCTATTGACATAATTGGGTCATAAACAGATTTAGGTTCGCGTCTTTCCTGTGGACATATCAAAAGTTAAGGGCTACAAAGCTTAATTTTGGATTGGTCTAGTAACCCGCATAAACGGCGTCTTCCGGTTCTATAAATCCATGTAATAAAATCATAAGTTCATAACTTACATGCTCATATGCCGTTAACTATTGACCACAGGAGAGACGACTTTTGTTTTTTGCATGTGTTTATGACCCAATTGTTCTCCTAGTGAGGTCCCTCAGGTCTAATACGATGTCTGGGAAAAGTGTAGGGGGTGGCTCCGTGACTACCAGAGAAATACCTCTGAAAACCTCTGAATACCTCTTTTATATCTTCTAATGTACACCATGTTTTAATGTAAAATAAATAATTGATTGAAAACCAAAAAGTTAGCCAACGGCCTGGCTAAACGGTAGGTGGGGGGATGCTCGACCAAATGTCATAGAGAACTGCAAGCCATTTGGTGAGGTGAGTTTTTTTGGCGATTATTTTTTGGCAAAAATTTCAATGCGGGGGACTCAGGGGGCAAAACAACTTTTGAGTAATTTTTGCGAGCCCGAAGGGCGAGCTTCAGGCCGCCAGGCTGCAGGCATTCAAGTGGTCATCAGGTGCGCGCCCCTCCCTCAAATGTTTGGCGATGCCGAGGGCCGAGCCGCGGGAGTACCAAACCAACGAAAATCCTATATAAATACAAGGTTTCGCGAGCCCGAAGGGCGAGCTTTAGGCTGCGAGGCCGCAGGCCGAGCTCGGTCGAGGGCCAAAGTCCCGGAACCCCACCCCGAGTGCCCAAGCGTCCCCCCCCCCCAAGTAATTTTTGCGAGATCGATACGGGAGGAAAGGGTTGCCTAACTATTCATATGACCCATGTATCTTACAAGCGAACCTGAGGGCCGAAGGCCTGAAGGTGAGAGGCAAGGCTTCGCGAGGCCCAAGGCCGAGTGTCCCATCAGAGCGCGCTCTCCATGCGAGCCCGAGAGCCGCTTGCGGCCCGAAGGGCGAGCCCACGCAAACACTCACTATTCCTATCATTGTTACAATCGAACCTGAGGGCCGAAGGGCGAGCTTCAGGCCGCCAGGCCGCAGGCGTTCAAGTGGTCAGGTGCGTCCCCCCCCCCCCCCCTCCTCTCAAATGTTTGGCGAGGCCGAAAGCCGAGCTGCGGGAGTACCAAACAACCGAAAATCCTTTATAAATATACAAGGTTTCGCGAGCCCGAAGGGCGAGCTTCAGGCTGCGAGGCCGCAGGCCAAGCTCGGCGGAGGGCCGAAGGCCCCGATCCCCATCCCGAGTGCCCAAGCATCCCCTCCCCCCAATATTTTTTGCGAGACCGATCCGGGAGGAAAGGGTTGCCCAACTATTCATGTGCCCCATGTATGCCTCGCAGGCCCAAAGGCCCGAAGCGTCCCTTAGAGCGCGCTCTCGCTTGCGGCCAGAAGGGCGAGCCCACGCAGACACTTACTATTACTATCATTGTTACAATCGAACCTGAGGGCCGAAGGCCCGAAGGTGAGCGGTAAGGTTTAGCGAGGTCGAAAGCCGGGCTCACGCGGACACTCGAACCTGAGAGCCGAAGGCCCGACGGTGAGCGGTAGGTAAAGTTAAGCGAGGCCTGAAGGCCAAGCTCACGCGTACACTCGCGTACACGCGGAACCTGAGGGCCGAAGGACCAAAGGTGAGCGATAAGGCCGACCTCACGCGTACACTCGAAGTTTAGGGCCGAAGGGCAATAAAGGACAACTAAGGACAAATACACAACAACAACACAAATGGTTTTCCTCAGGTCTGCCTAGGATGCGTACATTAAACGTTTTTCTCAAAGGCTTCCTAGGCATTTCAAAGTCCTCACGACACTTGCATATAGATACACATTTTAAATAAACATTATTATTGAATTCCTGGCTACTCGACTAATTCCTTCTCCGATCTGTTTTAATAACGCATTCAGTAAATAAATGTCAGTGCGAAATAAAATGATAACAATTTCTTCATCGAGATTCAAAATACATTTTTTTTTAAACCGCGATCAAAATAAACTAAAAAAATCAAAATAAACATAAATAAACGTGAAACCCGACCACATAATGGGCTATGATGGTGCGAGAAAAGGACGCAGCTATGCGGTGGAACGAGACAAAATTGTAAGCATATAAGAACGATTTTAATACTCATTGCAAGAAGCTCAGGGTTGCGTGCCGAACATTCGTTTGAAGCCAGAAAATATGGCTTTGAATGACGTCACGTTATATTGCATCTCTTTCATTCTAATGTAAGATGGATCTAATGAAAGAGATTGAATATAACAGTGACGTCATTCAAAGTCATATTTTCTGGCTTCGAACGAATGTTCGGCACGCAATCTCCAGGATGTAGGTATCTAAACTTTTTGATTCATTGAGAATATTTGACACCGCAGAACGTGCCCATAGATATAATATATACTCTGTAGTTATAGATGCGCCAACGAGCGACCGGGGCTATTTCTTTCTCATACTTTTGCTCATATTCATATAAAATTTGTACTACGCAATTAGTCCGGTTTGCATGTCCAATGTATTGCTTATGGAAATTTGCATTTGCCTGTAACCCGACCATGAAAAAACGTCCGGTCGGTGATAGAGACAAAACATCTCCCCTCTCTCTCTCAGCCTCTTTTCTATTTCCTCTTATAGGAATCGCAATAAGACTATCTTTCTCTAGCAAAGCGTGTCAGCCCCTTGAACGTGAACCTCGTTGTCATGTGTCATTCTTTATAAATGCTACAAATAACAAAATATAAACTCGCCTCACCATACGTCCTTATATATCTTGACCCTGAGATTCGTGACAACTATGTGCATATTCGTAGGTCAGGCTTATACTGGTTCATCTGACACTAATTTTCCGTACGTCAGCAGCCATTGTAAATATCAATCACGAACAAATTTAAAAACATGAAAACTCAAAAACACGCATTTTCTCAAATATAAAACTGAGCTAGATCGATTGCTCGTCCCCGAAAACCCCCACATACTAAATTTCATCAAAATCGTTAGAGCCGTTTCCGAGATCCCCGAAATAAATATATATACATATAAATAAATATACAAGAATTGCTCGTTTAAAGATATAATAAAGATTATTCAAAGCTTCGGGCAAATTGAGGGATGAAGGAATTTGTATAGACTCAGTTCGAGAATTTGTTTCAATAATAGATGAACTTTATTCTGCATGGCACTTCAATAATAAGGGCGTATTTAAGGCGGTGTTTACACAGGCGATGTACAGTCATCCAAGAAATTGGTTTACAACTATTCATAAGTGATTTATTCATAAAGTTAATTTACACGCTAACATCTATTTATTCGACTTTATCCTTTGTTTATGTTAAGTTCAAAAGTAGTAGACAATTCTATTTCAATTTTTTTTTTTTTTTTTCGCGTCAACGCGGTATCGGCGATACCGCGCGCTTGTAGGTAATGAAATGAAATGAAAATAATTTATTCGTGACAAATACAAGTGTTGAAACAAAAAACTTAATGCATGACAAAACTAAAATTGGCTTACAATATCACGGTACCTCCGTTTGATGAAACAAAGCACTTTTCCAATACCCGGGCAACCGTTTGTTGATTGAAAAACTAAACGCAATCCAATCCTACGTGATAGCCTTTATCGAAAAAGCAATTTCTATGACACGAGTGAAACACGATTCCTCAATATTGAAGGAGTACCATTTAACACGTTTTTTAAGGTTCCGTATGTACCAAAAAGGTATAGAAGAATTCCTTATGATGCGACTCTAATTGTATGTATGTATGTATGTAATAACTTTATTGTACACAAAAAAACACAAAAAAAAATTGAGAAAAAACAAAAGTTGATCTTATTGTCCGTCTAGATCTACCAGAAAAGTAGGTTTGGTTTGGTTAGATCTGCGGCTTTTAGAAAAAAATGTTTTCTATGAAATGAGAATTCCGCGAAACAATACATTCTATGAAACTTTTGTGTGAAAGATTGTTAGCAAACCGGTGTAATCCCAACAAGGTGTAGTTTACCCTCTGGGTTGGAAGGTTAGATGACTGTCGCTTTCGTGAAACTAGTGCCTACGCCAAATCTTGGAATTAGGTGCCCAAGCGGACCCTGGGCGCCTCTGAGATAATACCGGGCAAACGGTTGTACTTTGTTTCGCAGACAGAAGTGTCATAGATGTATTGTTTCGCAGAATTTTCATTTCGTAGAAAACATTTTGTTTACAAAAGTTCTAACCTAACCTACTTTTCTGATAGATCTAATTGGGTTCTACAAAATTACGTTTAAGCTGTACCTAAAAAGTTCTGCGAGACGATACATTCTATGAAACTTTATTCTGTAAAAGAAGGGGACACCCCGTGCAAACACTGAGCTAGGATTAGGTATCTTAGTATTCTGAGCGACCCAAATTAAGGACATCCCATTACATAAACATCAAGATCCCTACATAGTATTCTAGAAACTGTCTTGAATTAACTATTTATTTTAGGAAAAACCCTATAAATCGCGTTTAGTTCACATTAAATATTAAGTGTTCGAGACAAATGCTAGGAAAACGGAAGACGGCGTGAGGTCTTGAAAATCCCCTGCTTCGAGGAACAGACGAAACTTGGGAGTCTTGTAATACTAGAAATCGTTTATTTTTTATTTTTTCAAATTGATTTTTAATAGCTTTGCCAGGTTTTTTGCATTGCATCATCGCCATATCGTGGTCATTAATGCCGCGACTAATTATATATATAGCATCTGGGAATCTAGCGAAATAGGTTTAGTGTTGTCAGCTCCTTCAAATGTTGCAGCAACCACTTTCACCACTGTTTGGAAAATGCAGCAGTGGTTTTTCTTACACAGAAAGTGATGATCTTTCAGATGAGCCCTGGTGTTTTCAGGAGGTCGATCAAAAACTCAAAAACCCAAAACTCAAAACATTTATTCTGCAAATAGGCCTCAAGGGCACTTTTATAAGTCAAAATCTATCAGTATCAACAGAAAATATTTGTAATGTTCAAATAACACTAATTACATATCATAAATAAGATTAATCCAGATTTTTTAGAGATGTATAAAGTCTTTAAGCGTCACAATAAAAATAATCATCATAGAATATTATGAGATGTAAGTCAGAGAAGCTAATAACAACACAGATTTGTTAGAGATGTATAAGGTCTCTTAAGCGTCAACATGAAAATAATAAAATCTAATAAATGTTCTCAGAGATGTATAAGGTCTCTGAGCGTCGGTATAAAAAATGAAATCAAATGAGAACAGAGCGAAGTTTCTCATGTCAATTCATCTGAACACTAGTAGTATTACTATTCCTTGCAAACATGAACAGACCGGACCCCACAAACAGCACCCGTTCACGAGTATGACGCGATCGTACGTGGATCATGGGACGCTCGTTTTGAAACTTAAACATTATGGTTTGTCTGCTAATGCGTTAAGTCTTATGTCTTCATATCTCAGCAATAGAACTCAAGCAGTTGTTGTAAATGGAACCCAGTCTAGTGGGGCAATAGTAACGTTAGGAGTGCCTCAGGGCTCTATCTTAGGTCCATTTTTATTTTTGGTTTATATAAATGACTTGCCGTCTACAGTAAGTAATCTTTGTGATATAGTTTTATTCGCGGATGATACATCTTTAATCTTTAAGGTTGACCGAAAATCAGTTGACTATAGTAGAGTTAATGGCACACTAGACAAAGTACTTGACTGGTTTAACGTTAACAATCTGTTACTTAATGCTAAGAAAACTAAATGTGTCAGATTTTCTTTGCCTAATGTTAGACCGGTGGAAACTAGTATACTCTTTAAATAACGAGTGCTTAGAAATAGTAGATAAAGCAATATTCTTAGGTATAACATTAGACAAAAATCTACAATGGAGTCCCCACATAGCCGTTATGGCGCGTAAATTAAGTTCAGCCGCATATGCTATCAGAAAAATCAGGCAACTTACCAATGTAGAAACAGCTCGCCTAGTTTATCATGGCTATTTTCATAGTGTTATGTCGTATGGTATCCTGGTTTGGGGTAAAGCAGCTGACATACAGACAATTTTTGTGTTACAAAAAAGAGCCATTCGCTCCATATATAACCTAGGCTCACGTGAATCTTTAAGAGAACTCTTTAAAGAAATCAACATTTTAACTGTAGCGTCCCAGTACATCTATGAGAATATTGTTTATGTCCTTAAGAACATAGACTCCTTCTGTAAAAATTCTGATATACATAATTTTAATACTAGAAATAAAAATAAAATTGCCACTAAAAAATTTCGTGTCCGTAAAGTATACAAATCTTTTGTAGGTCAATGTGTCCGTTTTTATAATAAGTTACCTGATGAAGTTTTGAATTTACCTTTTCCAGCTCTTAAAAAGTACTTGAAAAAATCATTGATGTCGAAGGCTTATTACAGGGTTGAGGACTATCTAACAGACAGAAAAGCATGGCCCAAACCAGATACTTAAATAGAGTAAAGATTCATATATTGTGTATTTTTTAATTTTATCTAGTTGACACAGTTCTTGCAAGAAAACATATCAAAAGATTTATAACTAAATTTATAGTCTAAAGGATTCCATTTTTTTTTACCTAAATAGAATTTGATAATGCTTAGGTATACAGTTTCGAAATGTTTTCTTGCAGAATTACACACTGTACATAACTGGTTTTTTTCCTCATTTTATTCTTTGTTTTTGTGTTGCTTTATATAGATACTTAGATTTCTTGATCTTAAGTAGGTTAAGTATTATCATTTATCATTGTAATAAGCATATTTTTGTGAGAAAATGGCTGACTGTCGAGTTTCTTTCGGCGTTTCTTCTCGGCAGTGGCCTCTGTGAAACGCTAGTAGGGTTTGACTTGTAAAAGTGCCATTGCGGCCTACTTACAGAATAAAGTTCATTTTATTTCATTTTTGTACCAGATACCTCAGAAAAGTGGTCACTTATCATGGTGCTGCCACTGACAAGGCCAGTCAGGAGGGCTTGCAGCACTGCACTATCATATAGTCCCACCCCACCCCTCCGCTGCCTCGAGGAAACTCGACTCGAAACTTGGGAGCCTTATCGTACTAGAAACCGGATTTCTCATATTTTTTCAATTTTCGTTTTCAATAGCTTCGCCAGGTTTTTCGCATTGCAGCATCGCCATTTCGTGATTTTCGTGTTCCCCGACAAATGACGCGCCTAATATATATGGCATCTGGGAGTCTTATCGTAGGTACTAGGTTCAGTGTCGTCGGCTCTTCTACTAAGTGTTTTCCGATTAAAATTTACTACACACAATAAAATCAAAAAGGGCTATGTTACTATATAAAACTTTCATGAAATCATCGTACGTTTTAATCACTTTATTGTTATTATCAATACTTTAACAAAATTTGAAATCAAAATATTTAAAAATTTGTAAGGCCTCTTAAGAGGTATGGTAATGTCTCAGTGATTAACACTGACCCAATAATTGCCACTTTCAATCTTCGGAAATAAGAATAGAGGAGAACAATTCTTACCCTTGTTAACGTAGATGCATATTGTTAAATAAAAATAGCTTGCAGATTCGTTGATCCCGGCTGCTGTCTGATAGGGATCGTTAAGCCAAGTTTGACTTTAGGAGTTCTCAAGGGCGGCTTGAGAACTTCTAAAGTCAAGTTGCCCACTCACTTGACAACCCTAATCCCAACGTTAACATTTTGTATATTTTTTAAACTGCATTTATAATCTTATATCATCATGCGAAATAAATTAGGTTCCTGTACCAATTACTTTGACACAACTCGGAAAATTAAATTCCTCATTTTAAGTGTAACATAAGCCTAATTTTAGTTTGATCCGATACCGGAAAGTGTACCTACAACAAAATTTTGAAGGACAACTTACAAACTTACTTATATGTATATAAAAACAGCGTATTTTGGTTCTTTAAATATAACAAGCATTTTCACTTAACTCACTTAAGTTTTCACTACCTCAAACAAATTGCCTGTCACAGTTAAAACCTAACCATGTTTAGCATTTGCTCAAGAGACAAAATACATTTTTGAAAAGTGAGTGTCGTTAACGCAAATTGGCCATTAGCTAGATGGATGTTGAGTAGAGACGCCACGAATACCTATTTGGGTCTGTGTCAGATTAAGGCTGGGTTGCACCAAACCGTCTGTAATCGTAAGCGGTGTTCGTCAAATCTGATTGTATGGAAAGTTTGACAAGTTTCTATGGGATGACAGCTGCCGGCGCCATATTTGACGATGACCGGCCTGTGTTCGTATGTTGGTGCAACCGACCCTTAGGTGCGCGTCTTTTCGGTGGAAATGTCAACTGATAACCCACATAATCTGTAATTCCGTGTCTATAAATCCATGTAATAAAAACGTAAATTACATGCACACAAGTCGTTAACTATTGACCACCAAATGGACAACTTTTGTTTTTCCGACTGACAATGACTCATTTATTGTGCCGATTACAATATTTGGCTAAGCTTTTGGTCGAAGCACCGAATATTCAGCGAGATTCAGTACGTTCACATGTTTTGTTGCATCACTGCGTATTGAGCATCGGTGTGTCCTATCTTTTATTTGTTAATTGTTACGTAAATTTGTAGGTACCTACTATATTAAAAAAAACTTTTTCTGATAAAAGTTTTAGAAAAATTCCACAATTCAATAAAAAAGTGAGTAATTATGGCACCGGTTCCACCGCTGGCGAGTAGCGAGTACTTTCAATGTAATAGTACTAGCTTGAGCGAGAAAACGAGTAGAATTACTATGAGAGTACTCGCTGCTCGAGTCTATAATTGCTTGTGTCTATAATAACTGTTGTTGTGTCTGTTGTTATAATATGAACGAATTGTAATTAGGTTTAATTTTTGACCTGTAACGTGTTATTACCAATAAATAATGTCCATAGCTTCACTGTACTTCAATCAACAAACAGAGGCAAATGCAGTGGATAGATGGGCTGTTTCAATCATCTAACAAACTGTTCAAAGAGAGAAGAGAGGCAGGGCACAGCAAAATGCCATCTCGCTCATATTTGAAGCAGCCCAACTCACTGCCTTTAATGTTTTTTTTTTAAAGTTTCTGATGGCTTTCCACGCGGTAAATGAAACTCAACACACAACATAGGTTGGCTCTGGTCCTAATCCTAAGTTTAGGCGACTTCCTGACTTGGCGGGGCGGGACCGATATGTGACATTTTCTTCTTTGACGTAAACTTACTGACGTCGCAAAGATTCCCACTTGACGGAATACTGTCAGTATTACATTTGCGCAGTAGTAATATCATGCGCAGAAGCGGACCTATACTGCCTTCGTATCACCCCGCTACCGCGCATCCCGCGCCAGTCAGGAAGCGCTCATTTAAATATAGGGGCGTAGTAAAAAATTGTACCTTGTCGACTGACAGCTGACACTGACATTTGTCACTTTTCTCACATCGTACTGCCTCCGCACCGACAAATCAGGAAGTCGCCTAAGGTAGTACCGTGACCGCAGCCATAATAACCCCAACTACGGTGTTGTGTGATAAAACAGTATCGTGTCGGATATTGGTAGGTATAATAAAAGTCCAGTTTAAGAAAAATAGAATTAAATGGCAAAAACCAAAACAAGGCCGCACTGAGCGAAAAAAATTACTAATTATTAGTAAGTTTTAGTGAATCCCAGGACAAGGAGATTATATACTGACGGTTACAAACCAGTTTTTGATAATAGTAGTTATTTACTATTACCAAAAAAATTGTCCTTGTAACTACTAAACTGTTTTGTAACCGTTAATATATAATCTCCTTGTTTTGGGATTTACTAAAACTTACTAATAATTAGTATTTTTTTCGCTCAGTGTGCCTTTATATTATTATAACGAAATTACAAAAGTCTGTTCCGCCAATTCCAAGGAAGCGCGATTCATATTAAAAATGCTTTGAAGTGTTTCAGAAACAATCCCTTTTACCTGTTAACCTTTGTTGTTTTAATGATTATTGATTAGGCAAGGAATTTACTTGAAATTAGCACTCTGCTGGCAAAATAAGGTGACTTTCTGATTTGGCGGTACGGAGGCGGTGCTGTTCAGCTGTCAATCGGGTCAGTACTACTTTTTAGGGTTCCGCAGTAAGCATAAAACCCTTATAGTTTCGTCTGTCCGCCTGTCCGTCCGTCCCCGGCCTAGCTCAGTGACATTTATTGCTAGAAAGTTGTAATTTGGCAAGAGTAATTATACATATTAATATTAATGACGCCGACAAAACGGTAGAACAAAATCTTGAAACATTTTTTTTTGCGTACATCCCTACTCGTAAAGTGGTGGTGCAATTTTTTTCTTTCAAACCCCAAAAAATAATTCAATTCACATAAGGGTGTGTTTGGGATAGATATTTAAAAATTATATTGAAGTTTCTATAAAATTTTCCCATTTAATTGTGAGAACAAGTCGCGACGGCCTCGTGTCTAGCATGATTAAGGACCACGTATTGGTCCACTGAGATGGCAACCGTACCGGATTACCATGATGTCTACGTAGCAAACTTTAAATTACATGTACCAATACCTATAATAGGTTCAGAGGGAAAAAAAAAGGGATATCTTAATGAGTAAACGAGTGCCACATTCTGGGAAGCATCAATAGTGTAGAAAAATAGCAGAAACAAATAAAATCCTAAATTTATGACCCTTAGGATAGTTCTAAAAACAATACCGAGATATTTTATTGCTTTGAATAGTGGAGTGGTTTTAAGGGCTCTAAGTTCGTAGAATTGTTTGTAAACCAAATAGTCATTGCACATACAAAACTAATATACAAGCGAAGTTGAGCTCTACTACCTTGACCGACGAGATATTCCTAGTTTAGCTTTATACAGGAATTACGTTGCTTCAAATCTCGTGTTACAGACAAATCTTCACACGTGTTAGCAATTGCGTATGCGACAGCGTTGGAGCTGTGAGAGGGGAGTGACCACGCCATGTGAACGAGACGGCGCTATCTTCGCTGCGAGAGCAGGCAAGACAGGACAGAGCAACCAAGTGTCTGCGATGAGATAACCTTATGTCATTGTAATTAAGTTTAAATTAGCTTTAAGCCAAATTGGGGATAAAATTGTATAATAAAGGTTTTCCTGACGTGAGTGGCGGTGGTAACAGGGCCACTGGATTTTGGGACACGGAAGGGTGAAGTTGTGGAGAGCGGAGCGCAGAGCCTCGGCAATATTCTAGATTTTTTCTTATAAATATATTCTCTATTTAATTGAGTATCTAAAAGTGATAAGTCAGCGAAGCTGAGCGGTTGGAGATCTGGCGAGCGAATCAAGTTAAGTAATTACTAAATTATGATCTAAACTTTGTCATTCGGACCTTTCTTTTAATTGTTTTCTTTTCCTGCAGATCAAATAAAGTTAAATGTTAATTACATTAATTTGTGATAAATATTGAACCGAATGATTAAGTGGATGGAGTGATTGTGGATATTTGTATATTTTATAAAAATGTTATGGATCTTCAATTTCCATCTCATCTAAGTTTACTGTTGACTTCATTGGTGTTTGAGAGATCGTCGCAAGTTATAATGAATCGGTTACGTAATAAATAAACCCACGCGGTTACCTGATAAATAACTCCACGCGGTTACCTATGTGACCTACATAAAATACAGTTTAAACTATAAACAAGTGAATATCTGTGGGAGAGAGAACAAGGAATTTGATCTAATAATTTTGTGATTATACATTATCACTGGCTGGTATTCGAATAAACGATTGCATTAACTAAACGACGATCTTGCCATTTAAATTCTAAATATAAAAAAACATTTTCGATTTAATATTATGAGATGTAAATTGTGTGACATATTCAGTCCGTGACTGATTGACCAAATAATGAATTACATTGAGATTGTTATTTTTATAGCGTACAACAGTGGCTCACGAGTTCGATTCTCGTGTCAGTAGAAGTTGTGTGTATAAATTGTGTGGTCTAGTAATATATCTCAAGGTTCGAGCCCTTGATCGAAATTAGTCTGTACAAGTACGTAGAAAGTAGCGACTTGTAAATATCACACTCGTCGTACGAGTACATACCACCATTGTGTGTAAATGTATATAATATTCATTAATTTTCCCCTACGATGTGTATAATGTCTTGTGAATCTGATACCGTTCAACATTGAGTGATTTTGAAGTTATTATAAAGTCCTATCAATTTTCGGTACAATAAATTGATTCAGATAAAGAGTAATTGATATGTTTAAATGTACGATAGTTACCTTAAGAATGTGTTGCGTTCATAATCCAAATGTTTTGTTTATCCGTAGTTACGTTGGTGAGCTTGGATTATATTAGTTGTTTTCTTACTTCATGTGGTTGATTACTTGGTGTACATATTTATAATACTGGCAGGAGGGTTTTTCTTTGAGTTCGCTTGCTTTTCCCTCCCTAAAGTTGGCCTAGGTCAAGTAAAGCGAACATCGAATTAAGCTACAACTAGTTTGGTTCGGTTAAATAATCAAGAGTTTCGATTAAACTCAAAATGATACTGATTAATAAACCAACTTTGACTTAAACTATAATTCTTTGTTTATTTTATCACCCTTCCCCGATATCTCAGACCTTTACCTTATTCAGTTAGTTAGGCTTTAGTTATTTATCTTTTCATGCAGTATGGTAAGTAAGTTAGGTACAAGCTAGAGGTGACGCAGAATGCCATTACACCACGTATTGGTAACGGAAACGGAAGACGGGCTATGGACAGACAAGATTGGAGACAAACGGGGGAGGCCTACGCCGCCCTAACCCTAAATGGTGTAGTATGTATTTTAAATATGAAATATTTTAAGTTTAGTGTAATACTGTGGATGGAAGGGGCCCGAACAACAGGGATGCAAGGGGGCCCGAATAACAACTCACGGGTCTCAAGTCAACCTCACCTGCTAAACAACGAACGAGGCTCTGACAACCCACCAACCCGCACTGGACCAGCGTGGTGGACTTAAGGTCCAACTTTTGCATTTTGTCGTGCTCTTATTGTATTCAATATGAAAACCCGCAGCTACGGTAGCCCAGTGGTTCAAGCATGCGGCTGTCAAGCGGCGGTCGTGGGTTCGAATCCCAGCTCGTACCAATGAGTTTTTCGGAACTTATGTACGGAATATCATTTGATATTTACCGTTAGCTTTTCGGTGAAGGAAAACATCGTGAGGAAACCTGCATACATCCGCGAAGAAATTCAAAGTTGTATGTGAAGTCCCCAACCCGCTCTGGGCCAGCGTGGGGACTACTGCCCAATCCCTCTCATCTATGAGAGGAGGCCTGTGCCCAGCAGTGGGACGTATATAGGCTGATGATGATGATGATGATGAAAACCTGGTTTCAATAGCCAATTATGGCGATTTTCTTCGCTCTTTAGAGTATTGCATATCAAAAATGTAAAACGAAAAATATGACACATTTTAATGCAGCTTTCTACGGTAGACGCCGTACAGTTGCGATATGAAATGCTTAGTCACGTTTTGTACCTTAATGTCTTTAAAATAAAGTCGAAAATAGGCGAACCGCCCGGCACGACTACACAATGGAGGCTCACTCAACAGGTAGGTAGATAATTAATTACATTCAACTTAGTTGCAACTCCGGCCGACTTGGACGACTTAGTGCATCAAGTTCGCAAAGTCATTCATTCATAGGCTTAATTGTATATTCTGCAAATATATTCTACACAATTAATAAGAACACCTTTTTTTACTTTATTAGTTGCATGTAAAGCGTACGTACTGCGGTAAGTGGTTGCCGTTACCGTAGCCTATGGACGTCTGCGGCTGAAGGGGAATCGCAAGTTGAATAACAGACGAACCTAATTAAAATAAAACACGCTGATGTCTCGTTTGCGTAACATTATATAATAGTGCTCTGTATCGATATCAAAGACGCGATTTCCATCAAAAGAAGGAATGCTGCGCTTACGGCGTCCAACTCAGACACAAAGCATACACAGACATTCCCGCCGGCGAGGACGTCCACCACGGGATCGCGACAATACAGACACATAAAGTCCCTGTTCGTCCCGGTACCTATAAATACCGCCGCATACCAGTAAGAATCAGTCCGACCCAGGTCAGGCCTAGCTAAGTTTCTTACTGGACTCTTTTTCAGCTAGGCAAGGTTTAGTGGACCAGCGACAAAACTACCAGTAGCTCGATTCCACTCACACCTCAGATGCGGTTGAAGTCGCTCAACCAATCTCACTGGAGCATAAACACTTAGAATATTGCAGTGTTTAACCCTCCGCGTGGTCGTGTCGGGTGTTTCCCCTGGATTTTCCCCAACCGTGCACTCCTATCGTTTATTGGACTCGGTAAATAACGCCAGAGTCAGGTTAAATAAAAAAACCGGCCAAGTACGAGTCGGACTCACGCACTGAGGGTTCCGTACAAACCTGTAGGTATATAAGTAAAAGTTCACCCATCACGACAATCGAGTCATAGTTATGGTCCAAGTAAAAAAAATTAAAAATATTTTTATTATATAAAATAACTAAAAATTTACGGTTTAGCAATTTTTCCTTTATCTGTGCTATAAGACGTTGCTTAGTATCAAATTTCAAGATTCTGAGTTCACGGGAAGTACCCTGTAGGTTTTGATTCCCTTGCGAGTGTCGAAAATTTGCGGCATAAACGGCTGTATCTTTTGATTGCGTTGGCTTAGAAGTTTGATTTGTTCACAGCTCCAAGGGACAGTAGACCTGAGTATTTGATATAAATTCCAGCTTGATACCTCCACGCGTTCCTGTGAAAAAGCGTCTTGACAGACAGACAGACAGACGGACGGACAACAAAGTGATCCTATAAGGGACGGGGGGGAGGGTAAGGGGGGGGGGGGTAAGGGACGTGAGTGACCCGTTTATTATATTTCAATATATTAAGCTTACACAAACTCGCTTCACAAATAAACGTATTTGTCCGTCTGTATTTATGTTGAGTCTGGTGGTAACGTGTTCTTTGTGTTGTTTACGGACGCATGACACAGGTTTATTTGGGTCTTTTTATTCTCACATTAAGGACAACTCATTACCAGCCGCCAGTAAACAAATACTGATCCCTTACCCGCTTATTCGCAGAACTTTTACTTAACAAACCTTTTTGTTTTGTCCCTTTCTCACTAAACACAAAATAATGTCTAGACAAACGCTTTTGCTTAGTTGACACTGCCTATGAAGCTGGAGGTCCCGGCTTCAAATCCCGGCTAGGGCATTTATTTGTGTGATGAGCATACATATTTGTTCTTGGGTCTTGGATGTTTTCTATGTATTTAAGTATCTATTTATCTATATAAGTATGTATATCGTCGCTTAGTAACCATAGTACAAGCTTTGCTTAGTTTGGGACTAGGTTGATTTGTGTAAGATTGTCCACAAAATGTTTATTATATTATTTAATATTTATTATTATTAAACGAATTTTAACGGCACCACAGAATAAGTAATGTACTACGTATAGAAGTCCCACTGTTAACAAATCCCCAATTTACAACCCCAAATTATACAAGGTAAATAAAAAAAAATTACCACACCTAGCAAATGACGTGACGACGGGACCGTCTGGGTAGCAATGCATGGTTGCCACTGAATGGTACCACCTACGGATGTACTTGCAGTGGCGCGGCGAACTGATGAAGTGAGACCCCCCTGACGGCGCTTTAGCTAAAACCGAGATGGGAGATCGATCTTCGTTTGACGTTTTCCTAGGGACGAGACCTAGATCGATTCTTCCACCCCGCAAAATCCCACAGCCAATTTCATTAAAACCGCTAGAGCCCTTTCCGAAATCCCCGAAATAAATACTGGGGCTGGGTTACGAATTCGTCGCGAAGGCGCTCAACCTGGGCGTTTACTCCGAACTTCGTATAGTGCCGCCCCTTTCACTCTTATAGTGTATAACACGAGAGTGAAAGGGATGGCACGATACGAATTTCTGATCTCGATGTTCGGAGCACATACTCCGAAAAAGACCTCCCGAAGAGTTCTTCTACGCCCGAAGTGACAATTAATACGTGCTTTTGATCTCTTAATACATGTGTTGCTGACTGTACCTGTGTAGAAATAGGTCTACAAGTTCTCCACTAATAAATAGATTTAGCTCGGGCGCTATTCTCAGACTCAGACAGTTGTAATAGATTTTGATTTAGTGCCTTGGGACTTGGTCCGACCTTTACAACATACGTTACTTCTGGTTGGAGATCCATCTGGCATAATATTTCGCATCCCAGTATGATAGCACTATATCTTATGTGCGGGTTAATGTTACCTTGGCGTGCGTGAAAGTTAAGATAGGATAAACGAACAAGAATGGACCTCGGACTGTAATATTGCTGAATTTTGGAACTTATATGTCAAGAATAAGGGTCAGTTGCACCAACGTACGAACACAGACCGGTCATCATCAAATATGGCGCCGGCAGCTGTCATCCCATAGAAACTTGTCAAACTTCCCATACAATCAGATTTGACGAACACCGCTTACGATTACAGACGGTTTGGTGCAACCCAGCCTAAAACTCAAAATTTTATATAAGATCTTTTCACTGCTCAATTTTATTTGAGTTCGAGGAAGATACTAGAATTTTCTATTTCGTATTAGACAATTATAGTATAATCCTCAGTACTGCATTTTCCGGCAAACTAGATGAGACATTGAGACATATATTATTCAATTTTCTTTCCATTGTAACTGAATCAAGTCAATTATACTATCGGCGGCGATAGCTACGTATTGATGCGAACAGTGTGTGGAGTAAAACACTCGGCTTTTGCTAAATCCGCGTCGATAGGTTTGGGCAGACGCTTACACTTTTGCACCTTATTCCATTGTAATAAGGCGGAAAATGTATACAAATACATATCTCTGACGTCGACTCTATTTTAGTTTATGTTTGTGCACGAGGCTGTGGTGGCTGGTGGCTCATCCTGGCGTTCGGTGAGTGTTGTTATAAAATACTAGCACGTCTACGTGGTGTAGGATCTGAGCCGCAAAATATTAACAAGCAAAAATTCCGGGTTTTGGTGCGCTTATGGAGTCACAATAATTTTCACAATAACACAATAATTTAAACATGCTGGAATACATTTTTTAGGTATTCTAGAAATCATCTTCCAATGATATGAAATACGGTGTAGAAGTTGAGATGGACACGCCTACGAAGTCGTGGGCAAAAAAACCAATTTTTATAGATTTTATTTTAACAGACGTCAGTTAAGTTGTGAGAATTAGAAGGTGATTTTTTGTGTTGAGTTGAGAACAGTATGAACATTTGAAATACTAGCAGGAAAACCCCCTTTACCGACAAAACTCCCTTCTCGAACTTCTAACTACTCCATCTTAAATTCATAACAGCGTATCTTGATATATCTTTGTAAACACTTATGTTTTTGTTTAAGCAGGCATTTCTTTGGCCCTTTGCAAACTTAGTTGTTTTGCTGCGCTGTTGGGTACCAATTTATTTTTAGAAACAACCCAAATGCTACGAATCTCTGAATTTCTCCTCTCTTGTGTTGAAGACGAAGTTTTCGGATACTACATTAATTACCAATTAAAGTTTTATTGTTATCAAAACATGCTAGAGGATTATACTGACGTGTGCAATACGACAGTTTTGTCGGGCAGCCGGCTCTTGATAGGCCTCGCGGCAGACTGGTGGTTCAGGGACGAGTGGAAGGCAAGAGAGCACGTAGCCGATCACCAACTCGCTGGACTAACCTTATCAAAAAAGCTACTGAGTCCATCATGGTCCAATGTACTCGCGATGCCTCTAACCGGCAGAAATGGAAGCTTATCGCTAACAGAGCTGCCCTCCGACACTATAACAACCCACCGAACATCGCTCCGTGTACCTCCGCTGAGCACTCACGACCACTCTGAGATTAACCGACTGAGAAGAAGAATGACATTGTAAATTAAGAGGAATCGAGGAATCTAAGGAGATACTACTATGCTCAAAAGCTAATAAGGTGGATACACTTAATATTGAATTTTCTTATAAATACAAATATAAATATTTATTAATAAAAAAAGCAGAAGAAATACATTGAGAAATCCAAATCTGCCACGCAGGCTTCGTCAGGTCAACTGTGAATCAGCAACGGGCGTCGTCACATATTATGATACGCACACAACAATAAAACTTCGGCTTCGTCAGTTAACCTGATACCGTTCTTATAAATTGAGTGTGACTAAGTTTTAATTGCTCCTGAGTGTACTTTTCTGTATATTATGTAGTGACACAATGCATTTGTTCTCGGAAGATATCATTTGAAGAGTTACTCATATTGGATGTCGGTTTTTGGAAATGCGGATATTCACTGAAAAACAGCGTCCCGGACCGTGTCATGTGACTCGTTTCGTGAAGACCCTATGGAGCAATTTTTTTTTGAACCTGACTGTGGCTTTATGGCTGGGCCGAATAGAGCGATAGGAGTGCGCGGTTGCAGAGTGCCTGGGAAAAATCCAGGTGAGACCTCCGACACGACCACGCGGGCGGTTGAAACACTGGAGCACTCTACGAGCTTGTGCGCTTCAGTGAGATTGGTTGAGCGGCTTCAACCGAGTCTGAGGGTTTTAAATCTTTTAAATCTACCTATTCAGTTTCGTTTGTATTGTACGTGACTTGCGCTATTAAACTTTTTTCTTTGTTTCTTTTCTTTCTTTAAAAGAATGTATTTAATTATTTTTTCCCACTTGTAAAATCACTTTACAAGAGAATGCCGAAGCTTTAAGAAACACGACGCTGCCGTAAAAGGCTCTTTGTAATCTTACCCCTGTAGATATTGTTCTCCCCTGAGAGCAAAGATATTTGCAGGTTACTCATGAAAATACCTGTCGTCAATGTACCTAAGTTCAAAATACCTATTTTTTCAAATACCTAACACTACCTCTAATTTAACTTAATGTTCATAATACCTAGTCGACGAAATACCTATTGAACGATTAACCTTAACTTGAAATAAATACATAAGTACTATCAGTATATGTAGGTCTATCAGTGTACCTATGCCCTAATTCGTACTAGAGGGATATCTAGACTGCAAGAAAATACGTAGGTAGCGGACTGTAATCACTATAATCAATAATCAATTAGGTAATTCTACAAAAGGTCGAGGTGACGCTGACAAAATGGTAGAAAATTTAAAAAAATATTTAAGGATCTACACGCACGCAATCTACTTCTACACGCAAAGTGGTGGTGCAATTTTTTATTTTATTTTCATTAATTTGTCTAATTCACAATTTTTTTACGATAATTAGATGTTTTTCTTCAAGAGAACTTCTATTCATTTATCGCCACACTAAATAATTTAAATAATTAAAAAAAATGATGAAATAGGTTTATACTACTACATATTCAATACATCGCATACTATTGTTATAAGATGGATTCTATACGAATCATTGTTTAAGCAGGTGCTTACGCAGCATCCGCTTAACAACAATAGTTGGTGTGCTACGGGTGTCTCCTTTTATTTTGTTGATTTTGTAGGTAGGTAAGTAAAAACTGGGGCTCGGTTGTAGATTGATCTACGTATGCGATATTCACACTTTAAGACTCCAACTTAAGCGTTGTTTTTTTCTTAATTTCATAATAATTTTATACGGTTATACACCCATTGGCAAGACATGGGAGATCACGTCACTTGCACCCAGATGGGCTAGCACAACTTGCTGCCAAGTCGTATCTCGAGCGACTCAGCGATTCCTGTCTCGCTCAAACTGTGCGAATAAGAAAGAGGAGGGTAGAGAGGACCCAGATCGTCTCGTTATACCTCCAAAAAAGACAAGATTGTATGGTAAGAATGCGTATTGCATGTCGATTAGCATTTACAATCGTCTGCAAGATGATATAAAAGATTTGCCGCTTAGATTATTTAGACATAAGTTAAAAAACTGGCTTTTACATAAATGTTTTTACTCCATTAACGAATATTTTGATTATTTTAAATACAAGTGACGACATTTTTTGTAATTAGATATATGGATTTTGACATTGAAATTAAAAATTTGCTTACCTATTATTTTATATTATTTTGATTAATTTAAGCGACATTATTCTGTAATTAGACATAGGTAGTAAATTTGACTTCACATTGTAATTTAACATTATTTCATGACATTTTATTGTAATTATTAAATAGGACTTCAATGCCACTTATCTCCGCCATTTTTTTATATTTTTGCATGCCAGTTGCTGGTAAAATGTGCAGTTTTCTTCTTTAACAATGTTGCCATCTATTGTACCACATTTTATGCAGAATAAATATATTTGTATTTGTATTTGTATTTGTAGATTTTTCTCTAGGTACTGTCCAAAAGGCACAAGACCGAACAACCTGAAAAGCAGTAGTCGCGAGTGTCACCAAAAGGCGTGACGTCACTCAGAAATGATGATACGACCAAGAAAAAGCATCACAAATTGTACTTAACACCTCTGTATTTAACGGCCTACCTATTTTAGTTACAAAATAAACATATTTCTGATTCTGATATGTATCTTGACCAAGTACTCCTCACTTTTGTCTAGCGACAAGTGACAGTGGTAGGCCTCCGGCGATACTCTGCACGATGATGACTCTGGGGTCAATAGCTGGCTTGTATCGGGTGCTCTCGCTCGGTGCCACTGAGAAGCGACTGAGGATCGCTGCCAGACCTGCCAGTGACTGCATCAGGCCTAATCGTTCAGCTACAAAAAAAAACAATTTCAGGGCCTGTATAGTGCGTGTCATTTACGAAGGCGCGCCCCTCCACAGCCTAATCTGTACAATTGCGCATAGATTAGTATGCGGTTCGCTGTGGAGGGGCGCGTCGTCGTGGATGATACGCACTATACTCCGAACATCGAAATCCGAACTTCGTATAGTGAAGGGGACGGCACGATACGAATTTCAATGTTCGGAGTAGACCATCTGACAAGGGAAAGGCCGTCTATTCATCGAGAAGATTCCAACTTCGCCACTTGCTGACTTGGCGGAGCGGAGACGGTACGATTTACAGTACCTACTTCTATTTTCTTAATCTCACTCGGAAATCTCCGGTTCTGATAAGATAACAAATAAACCGAGTGAGTGTGATAGCGATAGAAAGCCGAGTACTCTGTTTGGCTGTCAATGTTAGCTCTTAAGCATGCCACACACTGCAGCGACCTGCGGTGGCGGTCAGTTGTATACTATGACTTTCCTAACATTCATTCAGACACACGCGGCCTGGATTTTCATACTTTCAACTGGCCGACACCGCGGCTGCCACCGCAGGCTGCTGAAGTGTGTGATAGGCTTTATTCGAGTCAACACCCTTATTTTACTGCTCGCCTATACTGGAGATGGCGCGGGATGAGCGGAAACGGGGCGATACAAATGCATACTGCTACCCAGCTTCCGCGCATAATACGCCCTTTGCGCCGCAATATTAATAAATAAATAAATTTCAAAGAAATATGTTACTGAAAATTCAGGGTTCTAGCTTTAGCTAGGACAAAATTACAGGATGCTGAAAATGGCCTGAATGGCTTCGAGAAAAGGATGGTACGGCCGTTCACCTTTTTGCTCGACTTGGCCCGGCACTGCCGTGCCCCCAGATGTACTCGAAAGTTTTTTTTTTTTAAATACGAACACCTGTAAATTACGTCCCTACCTAAGTGTTTAAAATAATCTTTAGGTAGGTATTTCTGTTTCTTTTACTCTTACAGATTCCTATACTAAGAAAAGCGAGTTTAATCAAAACAACATCTGAACTAACATTGACAGACGGTATTGTTTTAGCAGCCAATGTTAAGTTATTATGTTATTATCGACAGGTATTTTAAACGTTAGGTAGAAATGTACCAATTATGGCGAACGAGTATGCTTTGTAAGTGACGAAGTTTTTTGAATTGCCAATTGTGGAGGCTTAGAGTTGCCATTAAGCTTAAGTGTCATCGATTATTATTGAGTGTTATTGATCCAGCGTGAGAGCGCGGCGAGTGTTTTTCGTTTGTATGAGCCACAGGTACTTATCAGGCAAAACGTTACCTGATAAGTTCCTTCAGTGTTTTTGTTGTATCCTGTGGTACGAATATCTGTTGTCAATCTATTAGAATCACCTACCTTGCATTAGAAACTATGCATATTCACTTACCAATACAAGACCTAGGCCCCGCTCCAAACGGCAAGTACAAGCGTTTATCGATTTTCCCAATATTGTACGGATGAAACCGTTCCGGACGAAATTCCTCCGGATCTTCAAAGTACTGTGGATCTGCGTGCAAAGACTTAACCGGGACTATAATTTTCACGCCCGGGTCTATTGTGATGTCTGTGCCCGGGAACGTATAGGTCTCCACGCATTTACGCATCAGATACGCCACAGATGGGAACTTACGCATACTTTCCCTGAAATAGATGTAATTAAAATGTAAGAAGTTGGCAAAGAAGTTGGCGTACGAATTAATATCACTTCACTCTTTAAAAAAGGCTCTCCACCAAATTTATGATGATTTCGCCAATCAATACTGGTTCAAAGACGTTGTTTGGTAACGACGCCATGACAGTAGGCAACTGGTTTTGTTCGGTAGTGGATTCAGCCCGTCGTCGCGAAGAGCACGTGTGTTCCCCAACGCGGCGACGGGCAAAATCCCATGAATTACTATGCGACGGACTAATAATGATTTTTGTATTGTACCCTCATTTTTTATGATACTTTTTAAAAATAAGTCTATTTGAAATGCATTCTTTACATTCGTACACTATGTTAAGCTAAGATGTATTTCTCTTGATAAGTGAATTATGTATTCTTTTAGAGAAATAAATTCTTAAACCATATAAATTTGTTAGTAAGGTAAATAGGGCTTCCATTCCACAGCCGCAATGGCCGCCACATGTAGATTTTATGTCCTCAATTAACAAGAGAGTCCAATAAGCTAATTTTTTTTGGGAGTGATACCAATGCGTACCCAGTTTCCCTTCCCTGTATTAGGTAAAAGCGTATACATACCGAAAACACATTCCTAAAAACTTCATCTCTTTGATAGCCTCATAAGAAAGTTTGTTTCCATGTCGCGCCAATACTGCATCGACTTCCTCTTGACATTTTTGTTGGTATCCAGGATGATGAGCCAATTCGTGAAGTGTGTAAGCGGACGAAGCAGCCGAAGCTTCGTAACCTGCTCCGAAAAACACGAACACCTGTGCTGCTATCATTTCATCAGTAAAACTCAATTCTGTTACACATGGCGATCCATCAGGATTAGTTCTCGTCATTGACTCTCCTACAATCTTTCCTTTTTCTCTCAACTCCAAAAGTAAGTCCAACAAATCATTTCTTCCTGAAGGTTTGTAATTCCTCTGTTGCAAAATAGATTTCACTAACGCTATAATATTCTTCTCAACAAAAGGCGATGCGAAATGCAGATGCGAAAACAGCCTAGGCATAGTATATTTGAGTAGATATACAATTATATCTCGTGACGTCTTGGTGAATATGCGCTGACCGAGTTTTCTGAACAGTGAATTTTCATCGTTAAGAGTGTCGGTATCGATGCCAAAGCCACAGGCTCCTATGAAATCCATTGTGTAACGCGCCATAAGTTCTCTAACGTCGATTTCATTGCCGGTAGATGCTGCGTCAGCTGCAAGCTGCTGCAACTTTTCCGCTCTGGACACAATCAATGGAAACATAGCCTTTAACTTGCCTGATGAATAAGTAGGTGTAAGTTTTTGCCTCAATAATCTCCAAAGATCACCTTCGCATGAGAACAGGTTGTTTAGCATAGGTTCTGGGTTGTCATCGATAGGGTGTACAGACCTGGCGGTGAAATGAAAGAAATCTGTTACTAAGACGTGTTTGATTAGCGCAGGGTCTCTTAAGACAAGAAGAGGAGTAGTCATTAGGTAGTAGCCGACGAAGCGTTCTTTGGGGTACTTCCAATACATTTCATCGTATATGTCCGCGTAGCTGATCTGCTGGAGAAACTGACGCTTGGCTGTGCCGAAGAACGGGATGGGGTGATCATGTTTGACGCCTCGCTTGGCCCAGTAGCCGAAGGTACGTGTCCCGTACAAATATATCAACACAATCACAAATAGTCCAAGTAGCAACCACATTCCGGTTAATAATTTGTTTCACGAGGTGTCGGTGTACGTCGTTCACTTTAAGGTTATAATATAAATATGTTGTTATTCCATTTGGTGCAACTTGAATTTTAACAAGTTGTTTGAACAGGTGAATCCACTGCATAGTGGACGATATACAGGATGTAATTTAAATCTATAAGTATGGGAGAGTTTGAAACTATAAGACATACGAAGATCTGTTGTTAGGATTGATTTTAGTGTAGAGAAAAACGCAATAGTAAAAAAAATACCTAAACGAATTGAATATTGAGTTAAAAAACATGGTTGACACCTCGAACATCTACTTAATTAAATTTAAGCATATTAAATACTTACACTTACTGGCATACTTTATGTGACACATATTTTATGTATCGTATAAACGCACTCACACGCACATACATAAACACACAAGCACACAAGAGAATTGCAGAAAACATTAAAAATTGAAGTTAGTAGTGTTTCTCTCAACCTAATATGCTCTGAATTTAAAACTATGATTTATTCATATTTAAAGAGCTAAACTTCATATTTAAATACTACTTTTGTCCCGTTTAATAAGGCTTTATAGTGGCCAGAAACTTGAAACCTTATCTTAGATTACATTATTGGATTTTTTAAACCCAAATGATAATAGCATTTACTGCTGCTGAACAAACAAAATACAGTAACAAATACATACTCGTACTAATACTTACATACCTTCTTAAATCTTTAAACTATAAATTGGATTAAGTTTGGTAGTACGTTATATTTATCGATAGGTTTTTATCGATATATTTATATCGTCACTATTTATTTGTTTCTACTCCTGGCAACATCGTATCTGTCAGTTTACTTCGACGAATTATGGATTTTACCTTAGTGTAGTAATATTGTTTTTGTAAACATGCCTCCAAGTTTTTTTTAAATGTATGAATGTAGTTTTCTTTCACGATTACTAAAATCGATGACATGGTTCCTATTTAAGAACGGATGTCTTATAGTTTCAGATCAGTTCGATTTAAATGTAACACCAAGTAGAGCATTCATATTTGTACCTGTACTGTTGAGTGAGACATGAATGCCCCAACTAAATTAGGTCAGGGAGATAAGTATTCCAGCCATTTGTTATCAAGAAAGATACTAAAATTGCCATAAATACTTAGAGCGCTTATTACACTTTCCTAGTTTAGTCGCCGATGAGAGGGATTCATCAATCAATATTATACTTACTTTTAACCAAAGAACATATAAAGCTAAAGAATGCTAACTCTGTACATTGCTATAATCTTGTCCATAATCTTTGCTTTTAACGTAGTTAAACTGGATTCCACTCTGATGTGGCTGCTCATACTGTGAGGCGTCAGGGAGCATCACAATATGACGTCAGTTTTCAGTGTATTGTCAAAACAATGTGTGGTTTTGATAATTCAAATTTTATTTGGATAAATAACATTTTAAATAAAAAATATTTATGAACAAAATATTTGCCCCAAATCGCCTGCTGAGGGCAACGTGCGCAGAAGGCTGGCCTTTACATTAAAAAACAGAAAGTAAATTACATTTAAATAATGGTAGATAACAGTCGGTTTTATAGTTAACAAGCGATCTTACAGACAACCTTTTTTGTACTGCCAAAGTAAGGGACAACACGTCTGACCATCAGTAACTATTGAATAACCAAAGGTGTTCGGCCGCGAGCGTAATTCTTTTCCCTTATGCTGAGGACCAGGTACGTGACTGGTCCGACAATGGACCCTTGGTCGTTCCGAACGGGTTGGGTACACCTAAATGAATATTTTATGTTTTTCTGCAAGACTTGTTGAAGTAGCTGGTCAAGTTGAAGGTTTGAGGGTCTACTTTTATATTATGAGTACCGTTAACACTTTATTGTACACAATAACACGTTAAAATATGTACATTGTCGCACAAGAACAAAGTACAAAGGCGATGAATATTACAACTTATTAAATCATTGGTAAACGGCAACAACAAATTCTGGTTAAATTTTATATAATGCAAGCCCAGTCGCCAATCGTCGGAATTAATTTACTTATTTAATACAAACTACGATGTATTTGCTATAATCAGCTACTGTAGCCGAGTGGCGACTATTTTAATCTGACGGTGTATGATCGAAATACAATTGAAGTTTAACAGTAGCTTTAAGGTGAATGAAAACATTGCAAAGAAACAGGTCTAATTGGTCATATTCTAGTTTTCTATTGGTTGGAAGGTCAGTTGGCAGCCTCTTTCTCGAAACTAGTGTCTACGCCTTGGATGCGGACTCCTCAACTGCTATTATGTGTTGATATAATACTCGTAATCCTTAAATTTTTGTCTTAATGGCGGTCGTTATATTTCATTTTATCTTCGATTGTGTTTATTTCCAACCACGCCCATTCAAGCCGATGGAAAATAAATTATAGGCCATGACGCCAATTCACTGAACCGAAAATTAAGCAGATGATCTTACTTTTCACTTTGGACCAGCGTTTAAAAGGAAATTATTTATGTAAAAGGATTAGCAATGATTAAGCGAATCAGAACTTTCGGAAAAGTTCAACATTTTAGAGTTGTTAATGGTCTTGAGTTTGAAATATGCTATTTTTCACTCACTGGCCTTTGAGATAAGTTACCAACTTTTAGAATGAATTAGAGGATGCCTTTGATGGGCACCCGTTTCCCGATAACATCTTTTCGTCTTATTTGCCTTATTTTATAAGAATTATTTTTTATTTTATTTTATTTATAATTTTTTTTAAGTAAGAACTTCTGTATTTTAATTTACCAGTGATGCATTGGTAAGTTGTCGAGTTAATTCTTGCAATGAATGAAATGATTACAGACGCCGGTTATTCAGAGTCAGATAACTTTATTGGTAAAAGTATTATATACATTTTACAAGTCAAATTGACATAATATTGTTTACATTAATTAAATACATAATCATTATTGCTTATTAATTAAAGGAGCTAATCTGTTTTTTAGATTAAATTCGTCTAAGCTGTAACACGCTAGGTCAACTAGTAAGCCTATTTATAATTTTTTTTTGTTAATGCTGTATTACTTGGGGAGGCAACTATTTCAGTCGGAAGGGTGTTTATATAGCTTGACATCAATGACACCGAGTGACTTACGGGTTTTAGCGAGTCGACGTCGCGGGACCAGAAGGAGGTTCTGAGAGCATGTATGAAAAGAAAACTACCCCATAGAGCCCCCATCAAAGAGCAACATTTAGTGCAATAGTTTCCAAATTTTCACCATTTAAGCATCTTGTTGACCCAAGGCTATACAATTTTTTCAAAAATATTTTAGCCTGCTTTAAGGGGGGCTCCCATACAGCTAAAGGGGGGCGCAAAAAAAAAATTGACCCACCCCATCGAGTGGGGTACAGTGGCGGAGCGTCTATACAACTCGATTCCCACCGGCTTGCCTAATTTTTAGCAAGTCCAGTTCTTTTACTACGGCTCATGAAGAATAGGAAAAGCCAAGTATTTCCGGCTTCCCCAAGAATATTTTTGACGCTCCGCCACTGGTGGGGTATCAATGAATAGAGCTCATTGAGTGTATAATTATAGTAGTTTTTGTTTTTAAAATATTGAAAAACAAAGGAATAAATAGCCACTAAAATTTTCATATAATTTTACATTCCCCCATTAAAATCTCATTAAATATTAATCCTAGCGACAAAGTGTATAGAACCTTTTATGTAGATAATTTTATTTAGATTACTTATGCCTCAGAACGTTTTTCGCTATGGGTCACCGTTTATGAGTTTTTCATGAAAAACCGAAAAATGGGACTTTCAACATCCCCCCTCCTTCCTTCCTCCCAGGGGGTGGTGGATGGCTACCGGGCTAAATAAACTTAGATTTACCTATATTACATCTGTGCCAAGTGAATTCCTCCGATACCAAAATATGGACCTCATGACACTACTTCCGCTACTACGGTGGGAAACTTGCCCCGGCTGACTATATAGTACTACAGAACTTACCTTTTTCGTTTTGTAAGTCGCCAATTTCTCGTTATGAAAAAACGGGATCTCCTCTGGACCGGGTATTATTTATACTTACTAGGGGACCCCAACCATTATTCACTTACATACTTGGCTTTTAACAAAATATTATCTTTATATATTCCGCACAATTTTTGGGGCGATCCGGCCCGGGTCGCACATTGGACACGTTTTCGTACGAAATAACTCGTCCGAAGCCGAACACGCACGACGTGTCCAATGTGCGACCGGCCTTATGGCCAAAAGTACAGTATATTTAACTAATTAAATTTACCTTTGCATCACCGGTTACATACGTATTTTTATTATTAACTCGTATGACACACTGTGTGAATAACGAAATATTCACACTGACATCTGTCAGTTTACTTTTTCTTAATAAAAATTATACTTTAGGTTCCCATTTTAACAATCGAAGTACATGGAGTATTCCTTCGAAGAAGTGAGTTGACTGTGAAGAACTAGGTTTTATCGCAATTTTGATTGAACAGGACGGCAGGGTAATCAAAGAAAAATGCGATTTCGTCCATAAACATTTATTAATATAATCATTTTCCATATTCCAATATTAGTAATAATACAATTATCATATTCCATAATCAGGAACGTACGATATAAGAAGCTACGTACAGAATTCTACTAGGCTGCAACACCGAATACCCCCTGTCCGAGAGTAAACAGTACACCAAAGATTCGTATTATTCATATGAATAATTATATTATGACACATTCATATTGTTAAAAGTCTAAGTTGCCAATCGCTAATACAAGTGGCGCTGTTTTATATAAAGGCTTAATATAGCGTCTTTCACCAAGTTTTTCTTTATCGATAGTATCTTAAAATTCTAAAACATTAATGTTACATTTTTTTTTTCTATTTTTTATCCTCTACTCCTATTGACATAAGTTTACCACCAATTTTAGTAGCTACTACTTTAGATTACTACTTTTAGCTTAGTTAACTCTACATACATACATTTTAAGAAGTGTTGAAGCTCGCGCGGCACTTCCTCGCTGCTGGCGGAACGAAAACGAACTGAAATTTAACGGCCAGCGGCGCGGCGGCCGGACGGGCTGCGACCGTCTGATTGGCCGAGCACAATGTCGAGCGTACTGATTGGGCAATAAGGCTGGGTGATTGCCCAACCACGTAAGCGGACACCCAACTCAATCAGACAAACGATAAATGAGAACAAACCAACAAACTAAACGTCCCGAAAGCTAATAACGCTAAATTTGTATACAAGGTCCAAAAATATTTCAAAAATAAAATTTAGGTCCCTGTTTTCGATTCGAATCTCTCTAATTTGAAATGAATTATACGTGAAATGAGAAAGCCGAGAACGCAATAGGTCCGTGTGTTAACGCAAGAGTTGTCGCGTCCGATGGAGCGGCGGGCAAGTCGGCTGGTGGGAGCTGGCCGCCGCTTCAGGGGAGCCGGGGTGGGGAGGGGGCCTCACCCCCACTTCTGGAAGAGGCCCATGCGCTGGCAGCGGCAGTTGGAGCCCCACAGGTTGCAGCGGCAGGAGGACGAGTGGCAGCAGTCCCCGGGCCGATGGTCGCAGTTGCCCCCGCGCCGGATACAGGCTCGTCTGAAAACGTAGATCAGCGACGAACGTCTGAAACCACCATCGGATACTAAACTAAGTTTGTGCCTTAGAATAATAACACCTAGAATAGCTGGATAATGGAAGTGAAAAGTCGGGCAAAAATATTATGCCGTTGCCTATAATCTCATTTCCATAATGCTGTGCACACTATCCGTATTCTAGCAATACGGATAATGTGTACAGCAATATTCCCATGGCCGCTTGTGACTCCAAAATAATCACAAGCACGTTGTGATTTTTTTGCCTCACTGTGAGTGCCCGGTTATTGCTTCTAGGTGTTATAAACTAAGGAGGAACTTGGTGCATAAGGATAATTAAGACAAGAAGACTGTGTGAAAGTGACTAACAGCCTTATTCATAAAAAATCCTTAACAGAGGCTTGATCGGTCTGTTAGTTAACAGACTGATTAAGCTTATTTGACGGTTGTTGAGAAGTATGATTCATAAACGCTTGCTAGCCCTCTGTTAGTTAATGAGCTGCTGATGAATGGATTAGACGCGTTATGTTGGTCATCTTGGCAATTCATAGACAAAAACAAGGCTTCGCCCTGAATTAAAAAAAAAATTGACAGCTAATTAGCGGGAAAGTCGGGAAACCGAAAACTTGATCTACCTAAGTTACACGCGAGTTTAGTTTGATTTCATTGAACATAAAAATGAATACCAACAAAAAGTGAGCGATAATTGGACAGCGGCGGATAAAGTAGGTAAGAAAATCAATTAGTTTAACTTTGTGTGAAGTGAATAATTCATTTCATTTATTCATTGTAATGTCATGCATACATAATAGGAACCGTCACTGGTTCTATTGATTCTAATCACTGAAGTCCTTTTCAGATGTTGCTCCAATAGCTTCAATCGTAATTAAAAATGCAGTCACAAATACAAATAATCGAGAGGTCGCTTCGTGCGTGGACCTTCAACAAAGGTTGGTATTTATCAGGCCATTCATTCTTCCTAGTATACATAATTATTTATTATATATAGGGTCGTATTAAACGAAACATTTGTTTGACTGACGAAACAAGCTGTAAGTATCTGAACGCATTGAAGTAATTCAAAGACGAGACATTGTTGACATAATCATTGTCGTGTTGACATTTTAAAATTTGATTTGACACGAAGTTAGTTTGTTCCGTCCGTTTGTTCTGTGAGGCCTATTCGATTCATGATATATCATGGTTCTGTGGTGTAATTACATTATAAAGTATCAATAAACAATATCATGTACATAAAACTACATATCAAAGTTAATAAAACGACTTTGTAACGTATCAAAAAGTTGGCTGTGTGTGTTTGCGTAGCGAGCGAGTGCAATTGTATTTTGTTTGCTGTGAATCAGTTTTTTCATTTAAGACACTTTTAAGCTAATGCTGTTTTGATATTATCCTCTTAAACATCCATTCTGTTATCTAAATAGCAATCGCAATGAGGAAGGTATACATAGGAGAGTGTTGAGAGGTTAGTATTCTCATGTGAATCAAGTCAATATGATTAGGTAGATGTGCATGTCCAGAGTTATTTTCATACCTAGGTATGTTCTTCTTCAAAGTGCTTACAATTTCCTACAAGGAAAACATAGGTAGTAAGTAGTAGTAGTAGTAGTAATATTCTTTATTGCACCAGTAATAAAGGAGTACATATAAAAAAACAAAAAGTAAGTAAGTTTAGTACAACCACAAATAAAAGTTTATTGACAAACAAATAAAACAAATTGAAGATTGTTTTACATTGGTCTAATGCATTATTAATGTTAAATAGCTGTTGATTCGATTATGTCCCAAAATAATACCTAACTTTGTAACCCTGTAAAATCAACATCAGTCAATCAGACAAATTATCTTAACAATAAAGGCTTCAATCAGATTGAATGTACCTAATAAGGTAATAAGTATCAATTGGGTACCTGTTAGTTCAATAAGTTCTTACACATTTATATTTCATAACAAAGTAAGAGTGGTGTACAAGATGCAATTTTTTTTAAACTTATTTATAGTGGATGGATGAAAACTAATGGTTAAAGAGTATTACATACAACTTGCTAACACATTGTGTTGCCACCGGGATTCCAGTGACCGGTAGCAGACTGCTTAAACATGTTCCTTATTGTTGTCAGGTACTGATAGTCGATGAACCAGTCACTGCAACTAGAGAGCCTGACCTAGTAGAGCCTGTGCAGCCACTCCACTTGGCCTGGAAGCTCAGATCATAGAAATATTTTTTTATGTTCTGAGCCCCGAAGCTACACCGGCTCAGTCACTCTGCCAACTCTGGAAAGCCCGGCAAGGTAAATTTCATTTTAATTATAATATGTTAGACTTATAGATAATCTAGATGTGTTTATATTAAATGATTTTTGTTTTATTTTCAGAACTCAAATGTGACAATCTGATGTAGATATTGCAGTAAACGAAATCAAGTGTTGGAAGCAGCTGCATAAAATTCAATTAGAACATGAAGAGAGAGTAGCTGCTAGATGATGAATAAAGAATATTCGGATGTAAAATGATGTTAATAATACTAGCTTTATTATCATCTGAGATGCTAATGTAAATAAATTAGAAGATATTGAACTTATATTGTTTTCCTGCACCACCTCCAAATAAAATGTTTTTAATTCATCCATGAAGTTTAGTTTATAGATTTTTTATGTTATTTTCTCTGGCAACTTGATCAACTGTTTGGAATTATTAATAGATATTATAAATCTCAAATTAATACTATACTTTGACAAGGTGTAAGTACGCAAAATTGCAGAAAATTAAAGCTTTGCTTGAAGAGATTATGATTTATGACTGAAAATTTGATAGGATGTACCTCTTTGTTAAAAAATAGGTGAAGGAAGGTGATACAAGACTGCAGTCCTAGTCATGACGCTCAGCAATGAGGATACGACTAAGACCTGTTTGTCTTAGTAATGAAATAACAAGTAGAAGTAGGTATAGACATCACATGACACTATATCTCACTAAACAGTTATTATAACTCGCGTATTAATTGTGACCATACGATTCATGTTGCATGTTGAGTTTAATAAAATGAAATTCATTACCCACGACGGAACGGAGAAGGTATATGCGTTTGGGGTGAGAGATTGTTTGTTTGTTTGTGTGTGCACACCAATATCTCCAAAACGGCTTGACCGATTTAGATACGGTTTTCTGCAATAGGTTTGTAGTTCAGTCGGGCAGAATTTTAGATAGATTTTACGAGGATAACTCGCCAGGGGGTGCTGCAGTAAACATTTTTCACTTGCTAAAGTGCGTTTTCTCCGAAAGTACTCAGCCAGCGCTTATGATTTCGATACGACTTGAAGAGTACCTACTGCATACATTTGAAGTCTGAGGATCTGATGATGAAGCAGAAAAACATAGTAGAGTACTAAGCAGAGGTAGATATTCCATCGTTTGTTTTTGGTCTCTTTTGTTTATGTTGTATTAACATTAACACACGTTGTACATGACATTCAGAAGGTCTGATGATAGAGTAGAACCATACCGCAGAGAACATTGCGACGGAATATAGCGTCTTGATCGTGATTGGGTTCTTTAGATTGTGTTTGCTGAACAGCTTCTGTACATGATCTGCTAAGGGTCTGATGATGGAGCAGAACAATATTTGAGGGTATAAAGGGTATAAGGTAGGTATTTAGTTAGTGGATCGTGTTAAGACTGTTTTGATAGTATTTACCTATTGAGAAGCCTCTGTAGATCTATTCCCCTGTGATACTATTTTGCTTCATCATCAGAAGACCTGATGATGAAGCAAAATAGTATCACAGGGAACTTTGCGAGGGCACATAGGTGGATTACCGTGTTTCGACTGCTTTAAATATTTTGCTATTGAGTAGTTGGATAGGAAAAACCTAAAATCCGTGGCCCATGTAACTGAAAATGTCATTTGCTATTGTACATATATGGTTATTTATTTATCATACCTATGGCATTCATTTCGAACCGTGAGATGTTCGAGAAGACAGTACGGTTGCCAGTTTTTGTTGCACTTTTAGAACCACCCAGGGGTCACGTGTAGGGTAGTAGGGTACTTTCCCTACGGACGTGGTGCAACTTCGACCCCCCTTTGTCAAGTGAGTGGGGATTTGGGGAACTTGACTGTTAGAAGTTCTCAAGCCGCCCGAAGGCCTCCAACTTGGCTTAACGACTGCTGTCATAAACAACAGCCGGGATCAACGGCTTAACGTGCCTTCCAAAGCACAGGAGCGCTCAGTTAGTAACCACCTGACGATCTTTTTGTGAATTCATGCTATTTAATTATATAAAATGACATGTAAATTTTCATTAAGTAATAAATAAACTAAACTAAACACTCAATGCGGTCACCCATCCATGTACTGACCCCGCCCGACATTGCTTAACCTTGCATACCGGTTGCGGCACGCAGGCGCCGCTGGGCTACGAGCGCTCCAGGCGCTCCAGCATATATGGTAAATATAATGTAAGCGAATTTCATGTATTTTTTTTAGCATTAAGTTCTTTAAACCTCTTGAAAGAGGGGTATATAAATGTGAGTTAGGGCGAAAGTTATCCACGTGAGGTTGCCCGTCGGGTCTTCGGCCCTTAGGTGGGCTTGTAAGACATTCGAGGCTTGAAAGTGTTAAATTAGCTCGCCCTTCGGGCCTTCGGCCTTACAAGGTACGCCTTCCGACCTCGTATGCCTCGCTCCTTACCTTTGGGATTTAGGACCTCAAGTTCGCTTGTATGGCACTCGAGACTTTAAAGTGTTAACTTGGGCTCACCCTTCGGACCTTCAGCCCTCGGGCTCCTATAGTGAATGCGCTTCAATAGGAAGCTACGGGCCTTTGGGGACGGCTTCTGTGCTTGACTCGCCTCTCACCTTCCGGCTTTCGGCCCTCAAGTTTGGTTATAAGACACTCGGGGCTATTAAATGTCGACTTGGGCTCGCCCTTCGGACCTTCCACTCTCAGGCTCGAACAGCGAGCGCGCTCCAAGGAGAAGCTTCGTGCCTTCGGCCCTACGCAATACGCCTTCTGACCTCGTATGCCTTACCCCTCACCATCGGAGTTTCGGCCATCAGGTTCGATTGTAAGACACTCTGGGATAGAAAGTGGCCACTTGCCACCTTTTTTTGTAGTTCCTTAAGAAAACCTCAAGCAAAAATCAGGAAGCTGATTCTACAACCGGCGCGTTCGAGGGTTCATATTATTTAGACGGCTCTTTCTCTAAAAAAGAATAAAATAAAACAAAATTGAAATTTTGAAAATATCCCCGACGGATGTAACTAGCTAATTGAAAAATAATTGAATAATTAATTTCGAAATCCCCCGACTGTATACGAAATAAGTATACATAAAGGCATCTTTTTCTGTCAATACGGTTAATTGGTTGAGAGTTTATTTACAAGCTCAGAATAATCCGCCGGCGGCTCTCATTGTATTTTTCCGGGCTAAAAAGTAGCCTATGTGTTAATCCAGGATGTGTGTGTCAAATTTAATAAAAATCCGTTCAACCATTTCGGCGTGAAAGATGAACAAACATCCATCTAAATTCATCCATCCATACAAACTTTCGCGTTTATAATATCAAGTAGGACTTTCAAAATTACAACTCGAATGCACTTCTCGTCTGCTTCCGAATCTTTTAACACCATTACCATGACGATCTGTCAATAATCACTTAGCTTTTGATGATTCTTAAAAAATATAAATCTCTTCTTCAAAAATGTTCACTACACTTAGGACTCAGAACTCATTACCGGAAAGTTCTGGAGTCCGTCGTTCCGTTCAGGATTCAATATCGCGCCCGTGAGATAAAACAGTGCTTTATCCCCTTGGTGATTAATCTAATCTTCTATAACCGATTTTCAAAATTACAACTCGAATGCACTTCACGCCTGCATCCGCATCTTTTAATACCATCACCAAGATAATCGGTCAATAATCATAGAAGCTACCAGTGGCGGAGCGTCCATACAACTCGATTCCCACCGGCTTGCCTAATTTTCAGCCAGTCCAATTCTTTTACTACGGCTCACGAAGAATAGAAAAGGCAAATTATTTCCGGCTTCCCTAAGAATATTTTTGACGCGCCGCCACTGTAAGCTACATCACTTTTTATATACGGAAATACTCGTTTTTCTACATTACCAAATCTAAAGGGACCACCTACAGGTCACAATTGTAAACCGATTTTCAAAATTTGTTCACCATTTTGTAGCTGAACTAATACCCTAGGACCCTTTTTTTCATTTTTTCTTAAGCCGGTTTTCTTTTCGAAATATTCACAATTTAGTAAACAAACACCCCTAAAAACCCGACTTTTTTACATTTCTCAGAATTCCAAAAAAGTTACCTTCCGATTTTCAAAATTCAAACGCTCACACGTGTGTCGATAAATTCCTCAACTCATGGTATTATTGCCATCTCGATCCTCCCAAAATCCTCGAAGTTATGGCCAAAAATACGTTTCAGGCGATTTGCATCTGATAACCATTTTCAATGGTAAAACTGACACAGTTGGAAGCTCAATAGGGATGACGACACTATAAAAGAAAATCAATAAATCCAAATTTTCTACATAAAGGCTCAAATTCTCAATCAAATGGCGAAAAAAGTAATTCAAAAAAATAAATAATTACGTAATTATAAGTCTTCAAAGTTTTAAGAGTGGGTATGTTCTGTGTCCTTTTCCGCAAAACGCACCTTTGTATTGAACGATCGTCATTTACTATGGCGCTACTGGTCATTTACTTAACAGTGACGTCACGGTTAGGTAGCACTTTCTCTCTCTAACTACGAACATTCTTACCGTTGTAGCTTCGTTATTTTTTGAGATATTTGAATAGGATTTTCACTATTTGGCATAGTTATGTCTTCGTTCTATTGAAGTAATAAAAAAAATTGAGTCGACATCCCTATTACACACAGGACAGGTGCGGGTCGGGCCGGTCGGGAGTACCTACTTGAAATCATTATTATGTAGGTATAGTCCGTGTGCTTGGCATCCACGACGACGCGCCCCACCACAGCGAATCTCATAAGGTACAAATCTATGCGTAATTGTACGGATTTAAATGGGGTAGGGCACAGCAAAATGTCTTGATCGAATTTGGAGCAGTCTAACATTTAGGTACATCTGCCTTGTAGAACCTAAACAATGGTATTAATACTACTATACAGCCATAATAACATTGTTTAGGTTCTGTAGATACAGGTATTGCGTAAGTAGTGTTGTGTTCCTGGAAGTAAGTAAGGTTGCTAAAGCTCCTGAGGATGCACTGTGTTGAGAAGGAGGAACCTATAAATGTGTCCTTTCTGCTGACAACACAGAGAATACTCAAATTTTATAAAGGGTTAAAGTTGCGGGCGTCTATTTATAGGCTGCGGTGTCCACTTTCCATCAGATGGACCGTACGCTTGTTTGGCACCTTCGTTGTATAAAAAATATATATCATTTATTATAAAAAAAAATATCAACACGTATGTTCTTAAATAACCAATTAAGATCCATTAAACAAAACCCACACAATATAATATAATTGGCTGCGTCTTACCTCTCATCGACCAGCAAGCGTGCCGGGGCGGCGGCAGACACCCGGGAGAATTCAAAGGCTAGCAAATACAACTGTCTCGGCGCCCAATATGACTTTGTCGCATTTGGCGTCGAGACATTAGGCCCATGGGGCAGGGGCGCCCGGGGGCTCCACAAGGAGCTCAGCAAGCGGCTGAAGGAGGCGACGGGCGACCCCCGCGCGAGCAGCTTTCTCGCGCAAAGAATTGCCATCGCAATCCAGCGCGGGAATGCTGCCTGCGTGATGGGAACCATTCCAAGGGGGCCTAATTTTGATTCCCTTTTTTAGCATATTTAGTTTAAGTTAGTTTAGTTTTATTTTACTTTTATACCCAATCTTTGTTTATAATGTTTGTTTATGTATTATTTATTAGTTATGCCGAAATAAAAACTATCCTTATATTTTAAGCTCACATGGTCATTTACATTAGAATTACACTCCCACTCATTACTCATTAGAATACATTACCTACTCATAGTCATAGGAGCGCTCGTGGCAGTCGTGGCCCAGCGGCGCCTGTGTACCGCAAGCGGAATGCAAGGTTAAGCAATGTCGGGCGGGGTCAGTCCATGGATTTTGAGTGGTTACTAACTGAGCGCTCCCGTGCTTTGAAAGTCACGTTAAGCCGTTGATCCCGGCTGCTGTCTATGACGGCAGTCGTTAAGCCAAGTTGGAGGCCTTCGGGCGGCTTGAGAACTTCTAACAGTCAAGTTGCCCACTCAGACTCACTTGACAAAGGGGGCTCGAATTTGCACCACGTCCGTAGGGAAAAGTACCCACGGCTACCATACACGTGACCCCTGGGTGGTTCTAAAATGGCAACAAAAACTGGCAACCGTACTGTCTTCTCGAAGATCTCACGGTTCGAAGTAATGCCATACGATAAATAATATAAACTCATTAGAATTTTAATTAGTTACTCCGTGATAATGGCGCTTGCAACAATGCCGAAATATCGGAAACTCACATAATATACAAATATACGTGGTAAATGTCCCGTTATTAATCGTTATTTTACAACCCACATAATACAGAAATCCCCTGCCATTTAGCTTACTTCGCTGGCGTATGGTTTTTCAGTTGTCAAAAATCAGCTGTTCAAATTTGTGGCGGCCATTTTGTGACTTAGCAGAGAGATAAAGGAGGGTCTACCGTCCGCTAACTTTCGAGCCACTTAACAGAGCCTTGATGGACTGATTAGCGTTAGCAGACGTTTATGAATCATGTTTTTTGTCATCGGCCCTTGAAGGAGCCTTCAAGGAGCCTCTAACTTTTTATGAATAAGGCTGTAAGACATTAAGCGAATGGTAGACCCGACTTTTAATCTGGTTGCGGGTCCGAACAACTGGATTAAAAAAAATACGTAAGTACTGGTAAGTACTGTCAAACTGAGGGGTGACTTTAAGTATCCAGTGTAGCCGTGTTTTAGTTTTTATTTGGTTAACCTGAGGTCAGTGGTATATCTTTGTAAATTTCCTAACTATTTACCCAAAACTGAATCAAGTTACAATTTGTGATGATTATATAAGTAGTAGTAGTTTGTTGCGTTACTGCTTAATACAAAATTGATTATATAAGTGTTAAAGAAGATTGAAGGAAGGAGAGGAAGAGGAAGGCCAAGAAGAAACTACTTTGAACAAGTAAAAGAGAAGGTTAAAGTCATGTCATATCAGAGAGTGAAGGAGATAGCAGAGGACAGAAACGGCTGGCGATTGCTCAACCGACAAGAGCAGTAAACTCTTAAATAGAAAAAGAAGAAGTATATAAGTGTTTCTGTATCCTATCCTTATTTTTTCCTAAAGTAACCGCGGTTTACTGAACGAAATACTCGTATCAATTGATTTTTAACAATGGCTTTTCGGCGAAAACATCGTGAGGAAAACGGGTCTAACACATCAAGGTCTTGTTTATCCTTTGGGTTGGAAGGTTAAATGCCAAAGGCCAAAACTTGGGAATAAGGTGTCAACCGGCGGCCCCGGTGGCGAACCCTGGGATCTTTTAATTGGTTATCCTGGTTGCACCATAATACTACACAATCGGTGAAATATTAGGAGGATGACGTTCCCTGCTTCCGCTGGTGCAGGGGTCGGCAACTTTTAACCAAAGAGCCAAATTTTTGGGTATCTCAGAGAGTCGCAAGTACCCGTTTCAAGTTTTTCACTATATATCTGGGGAAACTTCGAAAGCCGCAACTGACTCTTGATGAGGCTCGCGAGTCGGGTTTTGCCGACCCCTGCAGGGCTGATGAGTGTGGTGTGTGTGTAAACCATGATGCAACAACATACTGCGCAAGTTATGGCAATCCGGTACACCAGTTAGTAATGTGGGTGACAGGCTACGGCATCAGAATATCGAATGAGGATGTAAGTGTGAGTGTCGACGTCAGTGACGTCACCGGTGTCACGATCCGGATTGTCAGACCTCTTAGGGCCACACCTATCGACGCGGAATCAGCGTTAGCCGATGAATAAACTCTTTATGTCTACGCAATAAGAGCGAAAAATACGTCGATCGGCTCGGCCGACGCCGAGCGACTGCTGTCGGCGGCGATTATGTTAATGAATGTGGAGTAAAGCACTCGGTTTATGCCGACTCCGCGTCGATAAGTTTGGGGAGACTCTTACACCTGAAACACACACAGGGCCATCATGGCCAATCACAGACATGTGCCTTGGTGTGGACGGTGTAATCGTCTGCGAGTGTCAATCATTGCTTGAGATCGAGCATAATCGGTCCATGGGCGGTCGAAAGGAATTCGTGATGGTGATCGTGTGCGCCCACACACCCGGCCATTATTAACTTTTTGAGTGGCCATGATGGCCCTGTGTGTGCTTCAGGCATTAGATCATGGTGTAAACTTACTTCCCGACATCTTGCAGTAGCTGCAGGTCTGCCGGGTCCTCGCCGTAATCGGGTACGCTGAACTCCACGTCCTCGTCTCCTGGGACAAGGTTTAGCATTTTGCTTATACATAGATGTAACAGTAGGTACTTTTATCTCACGACTGCGGGTCAGCCATGGTTGTGTGTTGAGATATACATGAACATTGGCTATGTGGAGCGTAGGAGGATTCTTATCGTTAAAGTTAATTGATGTCCACTCCGGCCCGAACGTTAAGTGAAAGTTAAGGAAATCAGAGTGCAATTTATTTAAACTTATTGTTGACTTCAGTTTACTCTATACCTGGGCCCGTAATTGTTAAAATATAGTTGAAGTCAAAAATAATCACTCAAGAGTCGTTTACAATTGGGGCCCGGTGTGGACAAATTAAGAAAATGTTAAATTTTGCAATAGGAATCACCCAGGAGATATGAGTCAAATGTCAGTCAACTCAGTACTACTTTTTACTGTGCCCCTACATTTAAATGAGTGCTTCCTGACTGGCGCGGGATGCGCGGAAGCGGGACGATGCGAAGGCAGTACTGGTCCGCTTCTGCGCATAATATTACTACTGCGCAAATGTAATACTGACAGTATTCTGTCAAGTGGGAATCTTTGCGACGTCAGTAAGTTTACGTCAAAGAAGAAAATGTCACATTTCGATCCCGCCCCGCCAAGTCAGGAAGTCGCCTAAATTGGCTAAAATATGTCTAAAAATTACAAATGAGTCAGATATTTTTCCATTCCTTCACAAAACAAAATTCCACGCGTACGAAGTCACGGACAGAAGCTAGTAACTATATAAAGTGAGTACGTGTAAGTCTAATAAAGGCAAAATGCTGCACGTACCTTTGGTCTGCTGTAACAAATTACTACCTTCAGGTAATAAAATGTACCCGCGTGAGAAATGGTAACATTTTTATGTCTCTGCATTAAACGTGCAGTTACTCAAGACGGTTTAAGTTATTATATCATTTTACAAAGTTACTTGGTCGTAACTAATCTTTATTACTGGTAGTGCTTTTAAGCAATTGAACGAAATAATAGTACTTTGGTTAGGTCTTCTGCATTTAGAAATTAAATGTCCCGCTCTAACACGTGTGAGTTTGCAATTAACTATCCCGCTCTTAGTTTCAAACTATGACAAAATTAATGAAGGTTCCAAATTCGAAATCACAAAAATCTGTCTGGGACTTACGAGGATATAAAATTTGTTATCGATAACATGTTTAATATAATATTTGTTAGATTAATAATATTTGTTGTTCATTATTAATTACTTAGTTTTAAGGCAACAATGGCATCGCCTTGCAGGGTTCATGTTTGACTCTGCTACTTAATGTAATTTTTATCACCTACACAATAATTATGTAACATACAACATGAATGCAATAAATTACTCGATTACCCCAACAATCGGCCAAATGTAAACCAACGACGATAACTTAAATATTTGTGGACAATCTTACACAAATCAACCTAGTCCTTCTAAGCAAAGCTTGTACTATGGGGTACTAAGCGACGATATACATACTTATACAGATAAATAAATACTTAAATACATAGAAGACATCCAAGACCCAAGAACAAATATTCGTGCTCATCACACAAATATATGCCCCGGCCGGGATTCCAACCCGGGACCTTCAGATTCGTAGGCAGGGTCACTACCAACTAAGCTAAAGCGCTCGTCAGTCAACTTACCAGGATCAATGTAGGATGCGTGCGCCCACGCAGCGGCGAGCAGAACCGCCGCTAGCGCCAGCAGGAGTGCGCCGGCGCGCGGCATGCTGCCACGCTACGCGCTGTTTGCCTGTAGAAACCATTGATTGATGAGCTCCTGACCGATTTCAGCCTCTGCGATTGAGAATTGAGAAAACGTGGCACTCTTTTCTATTCCCTCTTATAGGAATCGCAATAAGGCTATCTTTCTCTATCATAAAGCGTGTCTTCTTCTTCTTTTAAAAATGGTTTTTCATCAAATTTATCATGGTTTCGCCAATTAATACTTGTTCAGTGACGTTGTTCGGTAACGACGCCATGACAGTAGGCAACAAAGACAGTGTACGGTAGTGGATTCAGCTCGTCGTCGCTCCGGGCACGTGTGTTCACCATCGCGGCGACGAGCAAAATCCTATCAAAGCGTGTCAGGCCCTTGGAAGAAAGATTCGTACGTTAAGGTTTGACACTTTTTTTTTATTTAAACGGACTGTGGCCTAAAAGGCCGGGCCCAGTAAGCGATAGGAAGTTGGTCGGCCTGGGGAAGATTCATGGGAAACCTCCGACACGACCACGAGAGCGGTTTAAACATTGGAATAGTTAGGAAGAGTTTTCGCTCCAGTGAGTGGTTGAGCGGCTTTAACCGAATCTGAGGTGTGAGTGGAATCGAGATACTGGGAGTTTTGTCACTGGTTCAGCTAACCTAGCCTACCTGTGAAGTCTAGCAAGAAACTAGGCCCGACTTGGGTCGGACTGACTCTATAATTACCCAGTATGCAGCGGTACCGGGTCGAATTGGTACTATTTGTGTAGTCTATGTTGTCAAACGCGCAACCAATCTTACTGGAGCGCAAACTCTTAGAGTATTCCAGTGCTTAAAGTGGCCGCGTGGTCGCGTCAGAGGTTTCCTCTAGATTTCCCCAGGCCACTCTCCAACCGCGCACTCCGCGTCGCGAGAGTCCGCTGGATGCGGGTGGCGCAGGACCGATCATTGTGGCACTCTTTTTGGGAGTCCTATGTCCAATAGTTGACGTCTTTCGGCTGATATGATGATGATGAGGTGTTTTCGTAAGTTTTGTTTGGTAACTTTGGTAAAATAAAAAGCTGTATATATTTGTCGTATGGCATTTATTTCGAACCGTGAGGTCTTCGACAAGACAGTACGGTTGCCAGTTTTTGTTGCACTTTTAGAACCACCCAGGGGTCATGTGTAGGGTAGCGGTGGGTACTTTCCCTACGGACGTGGTGCAACTTCGATCCCCCTTTGTAAAGTGAGTGGGCAACTTGACTGTTAGAAGTTTTCAAGCCGCCCGAAGGCCTCCAACATGGCTTAACGACTGCTGCCATAGACAGCAGCCGGGATCAATGGCTTAACGTGCCTTGCAAAGCACGGGAGCGCTCAGTTAGTAACCACTCAAAGCGGTCACCCATCCATGTACTCACCGCGGCCCACGTTGCTTAACTTTGCATAACGCTTGCGTCACGTAGGCGCCGCTGGGCCACGAGTTTTACTCGTATCTAAGATAAGGTGCTTTGATCTTCAAAATTGAAGTACAGCTCCGCTAACTAATAATACTTAGTTCTGAGTATTCGATTGAAGTGGAGTTTTGATTCATCCATCCGCGAATTCCCGTTTGACGGTGCAACTAATCTAACTTAGAAGAAGTAATTAAATTTAGATTTGTAATTAAAGTTAGAGATATCTCGGTTTGTTTATGGTTACTTACGTAGCTCGGGTATTATCTAAAGGCCGATTTACATTAGCAACAACTTGAATGCGCAAGTTTCTTTACATTGCGGAGGGCTGCGGGCTACCGAGGTATTGGCTCTTTGATACACTTATCAAAGTGCCGCCAAACTATGTACTAAAGTGCCCTTCACGGTGTATCAAAGTACGATGCAGATGAGGCAGAATAAAAAGGAATATTTTTTTGTTTAAATAAGATACTGTTATTAATAATTACAGTATTTCGCTACTCATTCAATTCTATTACCTACATGAAATGAGAGTAGCAGGCACAAAATACTGACATAATTAATGATAGTGTCTCGCGGGCTCTAAAAATATATATTTAGAGTTTAATTAAAAATTTAATATTGTTCAAATGTTATTGTCATATGAAAACAATATTTTCATGCAATCTGCCAACCCCTTTTCGGGAAAGAGGCGTTTATGGATCAAAAGCAAATGTAGTAACATTGTCTGTATGTCTATGGTTACTAATTACTCACAACATTGTTTTCGATGCCATTTTTCATAAAAATCAGATACAGGTTTGATTTAATTTGGTAAACAAAGCTCTAGAGCCGTTATAAATCTCCTGTTACTCTCTGAATGCTGCCATTAAGAGCAGCCACCGGTACTCATCTACATAACAAGCTAACATGAAGCTATTATACACCCTAGGGCTTCCGAGGATGCGTTGGCAGTGAAGGATCAAAATTTTTATTAAATAAATAAATAAATATTTGTGGACAATCTTACACAAATCAACCTAGTCCCAAACTAAGCAAAGCTTGTACTATGGGTACTAAGCGACGATATACATACTTATATAGATAAATAAATACTTAAATACATAGAAAACATCCAAGACCCAAGAACAAATATTCGTGCTCATCACACAAATAAATGCCCCGGCCGGGATTCGAACCCGGGACCTTCGTAGGCAGGGTCACTACCAACTAAGCTAAAGCGGTCGTCGATTTTGTATCTATCTAGCTGGAAACAGCACGAGTGCTTTTTAGCGATAACACCGCCTCGCCTGTTGTCAACATGTTTAATTTTAATCTCGTTTTTTTTTTTGCTGAACGCTAAAGAATATTTGTATTGTATTATTCTTAAATAAAGGCTGGATAGCCATACTTTTGAGTTTTGTAAAACCCACTAAAACCATCTGAGAGATAGAATAGTGTTTTAAATTTATATATATATACACCTTGTACCTATACGTGTGTTACATAAGGATCTTAACTAGCCAAAATCGCTTTCGGTTACAAGATCTGATGAATATCACTCGATTGAAAAAAATCGCAAAAGTTACCCATATCTGGAATGTTTTTGGATTATTATGGCTATATTACTGTCATTACTGATATATTACACTGAAACACTAAAAAGTCTTCGACTTGATAAAATCATTATCTTTATTAATGTTTATACATATTACGGAAACTACGTGCAGAGCGAAATGTTAAGCAAAAGCAATATCCTAAGGATATTCCCTTTTTGTTCATTAAAGCAGATTGGAATCGCGGCACAGTTATTGGGCCCAATCAATGTGACAGCGTCGTTATTAATATGAAGAAAATAACATCTCGATAGGTAGTTTTGGTGATATCGTCCGCAAATAATTAATTATACCTACATAGACAATACGATACTGGAAAAAAAATGTTATTGTTGCATTATAATTAAAAAAAAATCGCGAAAAATACTCCGAACTATCACGTTTCTAGTAGAAGAAAGAAGTAACTTTCTACCTAGTTTTCTATTTTTTTTAGACAAAAAATTTAGGCAGTTTATAAAGTTTATCCATCAAAGTCATGCAGTCACTTATTCCTACAAATGTATACTACCCGAGCATTTTTAACGTTTTTTCATCCCTATTGGGTTTCCTTCGGAATATCTAACCATCTCTCTTACATTGCACGTAACAGAATGTCTTAAGAGGGCGTAGATGGCATTGCAAAAGTCCCGCTATAACACGCTTGAGTTTTGAATTAACCATCCCGCTCTCTATGGAAGTTCAGCGCGTATTTTTCGTAAATATTGATGTTTATTCTAAATTTTTTCTCAGGTTTGAGAACTTATCATTTTACAACTATTAAACCAAAAATCATTGTTAAAGATAGGAGGCTTTTAAAGATCCAACCAAAAACATCGAAAAAAGGGTTGTCTGAAAAATAAAAGTATCGAGAATTTTTTTGCAAAACGTGTTTTCACTTTTAGCAGACTGAAGGAAAATAGTTCAAGATTAATATACTGAAAGGACAGATATTTTCTATGTCGATAAACATTGGCAAAAGTGCATATGTGGGCTCTTAATATTTATCAATTGCCAAAAAGTTCCGTACACGAATGGAGGGGTCATCGTCCATTGTACGGACATCAGTTGACATAAAGACTCAACGGGACTGGCAGGATCCGACACCGGGCTTAATTAAGCCAGTCTTTGTTCCCACGGGATCTGCTGATTACATGGATACCCACTGTAGGAGGACTTGTACTATCGATGACACCATTGACTGACCATCCGTGATCCTTATTCCAACGGGTTAAGGTCTACTAATGGTCAACTGTGTCGTTGATAGTGCCGTATAGGGTAGAACAAAAGGCTTTTGAAGCGATGTTTACCGTATTGAACTATTAACGTGCGAACATGAAACGTGATAGAAATAACGTGTACTTATGTTTCGCAAACAGAAGTTTCATACAATGTATTGTTCGAAGAATTTTCATTTCATATAAAACATTTTTGTTCAATATGGTCGCAGTTCTAACCTAACCTACTTTTATGGTAGATCTAATTGAGTTCTACATAATGGCATTTTAGCTGTACCTACAAAGTTAAGGGTTACTAAAAAAAAATATTTGAAATGAAAGTTCTGCGAAACAATACATTCTATGAAACATTTTTCTGCAAAACTAGGAGACGCCAGTAAAACTGCTTACAAAATTTCACGAGAATCGGTTGGCTGCCTGTTAAGCGACTTCCTGACTTGGCGGGGCGGGATCGATATGTAACATTTTCTTTCACGTAAACTTACTGACGTCGCAAAGATTCCCACTTGTCGGAATACTGTCGGTATTACATTTGCGCAGTAGTAATATCATGCGCAGAAGCGGACCAGTACTGCCTTCGCATCGTCCCGCTTCCGCGCCTCCCGCGCCAGTCAGGAAGCACTCATTTAAAATGTAAGGGCACAGTAAAAAGTAGTACTGAGTTGACTGACAGTTGACACTGACATTTGACAGTTTTCTCATATCGTACCGCCTCCGCACCGAGAAATCAGGAAGTCGCCTAAAGGGGAACAGCAAAAGCAAGCAAGCAGCAAGCTTATACAATACGAAAGCATTTTTGCCTAACTTGAAACGAAGACTTCACTCTTGCTTCGGAGTTTTGTATTACACTATACTAAATTGCCAGCTTATTACAATTTACAATTTCTAAATGCTTGGAATAGCTCGGTCGCTTACGACACGTGGCAGCCCACGTCAAAATGTCCGCGTATTTTCACGTCAAAATGCCGGCGTTATTAAAAGTGTTTGCACGTCACAATGCCGGCGTTATTAAGGAGTTTGCACGTTACAATGCCGCGGATAGTGCACTTTAAGGCGATGTATCGATTGAAAGAGACACCCTTTGTTTTTCGCTCACGACAAAACGGGATGCAATCCTCTCCGAGAATGGCTTTTTAGACAAATCTCGTTAAATATCTGACTGTGTGCAGGTTTATTAAATTTCCTCTTGTCAGTACCTAGACGAGGTAAAATACCATCATATTAACTTAATCGTGTCTTTTAATAATGCGTTGTTTTAGTAGTCTAAGGAAAAAAAGGAAAATATAGACTCAACTTTGGATTTATTTTCTATCGAGAAAATTTTAAGCAATCATATTTCGCTATTGTCAGTACCACAATCATATAGTCAAGAATCATATATCTGAAAATCAGCCCCTACTGTTTGCTAGTCTGGGCTGGACAGCGTTTCAAAGTCTCCAAATTTCTCAGTGTAGCGCCTTAAACCATCACAAACAAGCCCACGCAACGCGACAATTTATTTATTGAACACTATGTTATCACTAGTTTTTGCGCGCGACTTTGTTCGCGCGAACGTCGTAATTAACTTGAAATCTACAGAGTAGTAACTTCAATGAGGATTCATATCCTCACTGTCTCTTATATGCGGAGATCGCAAAAGGATATACACTGTTTTAAAACATTGCATGTTAAGAAATTGTAATTCAGTGCAAACCAATAGTAGTTTATGCAACTGGTACATAATGAGGGGCATTAAAACACGAGTGTGTTTTATGAAACGAGCCGAAGGCGAGTTTCATAATAAGGTCACACGAGCGTTTTAATGTCTAATTATGTACAGTTGCATACATTACTTTATCTACACACATATTATAACTACTCTAAGATGGGTTCAGAAACCGTAGTAAATAAACACAATAATTGTGTTAATACAACCTTTTTTGCACGGTTGCGGAAATATCGAAATCAGAACTGGCTACCGATACCTGAATGTTATTTTAAAAAGTAAAGAGTCCCTATTCTGATGTGATCATGTCGTTCTAGCACAAATTTCGTGCGATATATACTAAAAAAATATCGAGCTGACATTTCGCATCGACTGAATTTGAATTTTCAGTGATACTGGAATAGGGACATGTCATGTGTGTTTAAATTTTGACAGTTTTGTTTGACGTTTAATATTTTAACATCATATATGAGATTAAAATGAAAATTATATTACTGCTGTAGCCTTAGCCACAGATAAGAAAATTGCCATAAATTAATTGAATGTTGAAATGAGAATCATTTTCTACGGTTTCCGAACGCATATTAGAGGATTTATGATATGTGTGTAGATAAATGTAATTGTGTTTTTATGGTAAATACTTAAATAAATTATTTTATGTCACACCTGGCCATAAAGCGGCAATTACCGCACGCTCCGCGCTCGGGAAATCCCACTTCCTGGCTAGGGGGTGTCATAAAATTTTGTACTTAACACGGGCGGTAATAAAGAAAGCCGCCTCAGATCGCATATTTATCGCCCTTGCCTTCGGCTCGGGCGTCAAATACCTGCGATCTGAGACATTCTTTGTTTTACCGCCCTTGTTAAGTAATGTACTAATATATACCCCTGTTATTTAAGGATAGGTTGTCCCATGTGTAATAGCTACATATAAGCACTAATGGAATGATTTTGTTCAGGCTGCCTTTCTGCTACGAGTTTTACGTTAGAACGAACATAAGTGAATTAGAATCTGTAGAATGTGGTATTGTTTTGTGTTAATAATTACTAGCTTTTGCGCACGACATTGCCCATGTATTTCCTCGTTCATCGCATTAGCAATTAATTGCTATTCTTGTATTTCAGGCGCTTAACTAGTTATCGCTTTTCTATACAAACTTATTAACAAACTTAACCCGACTCCTTGGTAATTTTAACACTTCGACACTATGGCTAGGGGTCCGTTCCTGTAGCTCTAGTATAAGTTTTATCGAAACATTAACTAATTCGAACGCGTTTGCGTTTTGTCTCAAAATGTATGAAAACGCTCTCACCGAGTTTGAAATACGCGCGTTCATCGGTTAGCAACAAATGTTATACTCGCTGTTTTAGTTTCCACTAGTGACCACCAGAAGCGCTGTTCACGTTTTCATACCAATTTCATACATTTTGAGACAAAACGCAAACGCGTTCGAATTAGTTAATGTTTCGGAAAAACTTATACTAGAGCTACTGGTCCTTCTATCATCTGGACATCGATAAAATATGTAGGTACCTCTAAATTTCCTGTAAAATAAAATTTAATTACCTACGGTGTGAAAACTCATTTGACATCGTATCTCTAATTATTTGGTAATAATACTTGTTGTAGATATTGTCTAAATACTCTAATCTCTGTTGTGCAGAGATTTTATACTTAAGTTTTATTCTTTATAAGTAATTTTCTTCTTTAGGCTTAATTTACTTGACATATTCCTTATTCCTATTTTAATGTTTATTTTTTACCTAGTTACTTCACTTCAATAAAAACACTTGTGTCAGTAACATTTCTTTACCTACCCTTTGACCTAATATTACAACAATACTCAAATACGATAGATTAGATTAGATTAGATTCATTTATATCATGATAAGAATTACATTATAAATTTGTACACATGTCAAAATTACAAGAATAGTTATCATGATCGTATAAACAGGAAAAATAAAAAATAAAAAAGGATAATAACATAATGTCAACCAAAATTAAACACACATGATAATGATAAATAGTAAAAATAAAATAATTGCATCTCCCTTTCGGGATCGTCAAAGTCCATTTCAAAATACAAATTCCAATATACTAATCAAGTCAAAATACAAGTTCAAGTCCATTACAAAATATAAATCAATTTAATACAAATTTAATAATAATTATTTACACGTCAGTAACTTAAGGTCCATATACTCTTTAACAGAGTATAATGGATTTTCCAATAAGAGGCGTTTCAGGCGGCGTCGAAATGCATCGTCAGATGGTTCAAGTCTAAGATCATAATAGGTGGGCCCAATAACACGTGGGTTCTTACCTGCAAGTGCCATGCGACGGGGAACTGTTCTCAAACGCCCAGTATGGCGGAGTGTTTTGCCAATCGCATTTACGGTGTTAAAATCAGAAATGTTGTTCCTTACGAACATAATAATTTCGAAGACGTAGAGTGAGTAGTGTGTCATAATACCAAGTCTCAAAAAATGGTCCCTGCACGAAACTCTCGACTTTGCCCCGATCATCGCACGGACGGCACGTTTCTGCATGAGCAGCACTCTGTTGGCATCCGTTGAGTTTCCCCAAATGAGTGTGCCGTACGACATCAGCGAATGAAAATGGGCAAAGTAAACCTGCTTCAAGGCATCGGCGGATATGATTGGCTTTAGTTTACGTAAAGCAAAGACTGTACTACTCAATCTGTCGCATAATTTGTCTACATGGCACTTCCAGTTTAGATTAGAGTCCAGAGTGAAGCCAAGAAACTTACATTCATCACTTATCGGCATCGGGCTGTTTGTTACACACGGTGGAATCGTAATTTTTCGGCCCGAGAATACCATGACGGTGGATTTGGCTATATTCAAGACTAAGCCGTTGGTGGAAAACCACCTCTGCAGTTGATCACACCCGTCATGGATCTTCTCTCCGAGCTGTTCAAATGTACGACCACTAACCACCACCGTGGTATCATCCGCGAATAAGATTGAGAGGCCAGCCGTGATGGCAGCGGGAAGATCGTTCATAAACGTTAGGAAAAGGGTATTTCCTAACGCCGAACCTTGAGGAATTCCTATATTTACTCTGCCAGCACTAGACTTGAGTTGTTTACCGCTCGTGGATAATTTGACAACTTGTTTCCGGTCAGATAAAAATGATGTGATCAATTTGTGGCTCAAGTCTCGTATCCCGTAATGATGTAACTTGTCCAAAAGCAGTTCATGATTAATCACATCAAATGCCTTGGACAAGTCACAAAATATCGATATCGATTATTATCTGAAAACATTTCAATTACAAACGTGTTTTAACATTGCGGACACCAAATCCTATTAACATCGTCTGTCGATCTTGATACAGTGGCGTAGATACCCCGAAATCCAATTAAAACAGCTGCACTGTCCGATATTTACCGACAGTATCTTGATGGTGAAAGATCCGATAGACTTAAGGCCTTTTTCATAAACGTTCAGCAAAACTTTTTTTAACTAAAATGACGTTAAAATTCGTATCTTTATCTGTTAACTATACTTATTCAGAAAAAGTACATAATACAATATGAAATAACCTAATCTCTAAAAATAAACTAAACTAAAACCTAAATACAAGTATTTACAAGTAAAAAATGGCCTCACACTCGGGATTCGGCGGTAGAAGGCTAGTATTTGCGAAAAGGGGACTTTTTAGAATAACGGGGTGTGTCGGTACCTAAGTTAGGTAAGTCAGAAAATGTAACTACTGAGTTTTCAAGATTAATTGATCTGACGTTTATTATAAGAGATTTTATAAAAAACTACCTTATACGGCCATAAGGACTAATAATTTTAACATTTTAAAAACACATATATGAATATCTGCCTAGTGGCTGGCCATTATCAAAGCACAAATACTGTGCCACAGGATATGGCCTAACCTTATAATAAAACATTGGAAGAGAAATTTGAATCAACTAATGTGGGAAATAAAGCTGAATTTCCTACGTCGCTAAATTCGAAAAGAACAAACAAAACTCTGTCCCAATCGAACATGGTTTAATAAAAAGGGATAAAATAAATGTCTTAGTACTTGACACTGAACCAATGAGACATATTCAACCTTATTTCGTACCTAACATTTGTACGCTGAATTTTTTATCATTTATCATTACCTTTTACCAAGGCACGCACGTCATACACACGAAGTTAAATTGAAATCTGTCGCAACTTGTCCAAAGTCCGAACGTCAACTTAGAAACAAGGCTTGAACTTTCCGGAAATATTCGAGAAATTTCACAGAAGTTTTGCCACTCGAGATATTGTCATGCATATTCGTGAGCATTAAATCTGTTTTAAATTTGTAGAAAATGACCGCGGCAAGAAGATGCTAGTTAGGCAGTTTAAAAAATAGTGGAATGTTTCCTGAATTTCGTGTGTCTACATTTTTTTGACATGACATGAGCAAAAAATAGAGGGGTTTGGAGAGCGGTGGTGGTGAACTAATCCTCTGGTGGACGCGAACCTCAGCGATATTACTACTTCGCAAATGTAATACTGGGAACCCGTGTTCTTTTACGTGAGCTTACTAATGTCGCACTGATTTCACGACATGTCAGATAACGTTGCAGATAGTAGAGACCTATAGTTCGATAAGAATCCCAGATGATTTTTCGTTCGTGTTACATATATAATCTAAGAGTCTTATCAAACTAAGTTTAGTGTCTTGAGCTCTTAGACCAAGGCGTTCAAACATGAACCCTGTAAACACTTCCGTCCTGTTTTGGTTAGTCGAGTAAAGCCTGTTTATTATAACAATGAATCTTCAATGTATGCTTTCAGAAATCCGAAGATTAATTTTCAAAATTAGCCACATGAACAACGACTTTTTAATATTACTTCAAAAGAATTGTATTTGAAATTCATTGAGGCTTCAGGGAATTTTAAACGTAATACAACAAAATTGTTCATCGAGTTAATGAAAACACGTTGGTACACAAAAAACAAATAACAGTACCTATGTATTTCATTAGTTAAGTGTTTTGATACGTTGCCTTCCATCGACCTTGCTCTAGTTGCGAGTGAGAGCAGTTCAAACAATACTCGTAATGTAACCTTTAGTAACAACTAGTACCTACTGTGGATAGATTATTTATTGCCTAATCTGCCGCTGACTATCCACGCTACCCGCGTGTTGTATGCGGCGCTCGTCCGCAGTCTTCTCGAGACGAATGCCTTGGTTTGGAGTCCACATGAGAAAAAATACTCTCTCATGTTGGAACAGATTCAGAAGATCTTTCTAAGAACACTGTACAAGAGAATATATTCTTATTACCCATATATGTACCCTACCTTATTTTTACATGGGCACCTAGGCTACGACTCCTTACAATTGCGTAGATTACTCTCCCTGGCTAAATTTACCATCGACATAGTCAGAAGCAGGATCGACTGTGCAGGTCTTGTCGAAGCTTTCGTGCGTCTTTTTGCGCCGTGTTGGTACACTCGCGTCCGTAGGCACCCCTTGCTGGCGGTGCCGGCGGCACGCACGCGGGCGCACACGCACACTCCGGTCTCCCGCGCGCTCGCGTTTCTCAACTCCGTGCTCGAAGCGCACCCACAGTGTGATCTGTTCGCAAGCCCGATTGGTCGACTGATGATAGAGTGCAAGAAGGTAACGGAACGTGAGATGCCTGCGAGCACAATAGCATAAGTTTTTCATGTATTTGTCTATTAGTAGTATATAAGTTTGTACCACTTTGACTCTGCTGTCAAGGTATAAATGTTATTGGTATTAAATAAATAAATTAAAAAACAATATTTAACTAGTTTAACAATAATACAATTTATACTGGAACAGTTGCGGGCCTAGCATCCATCGCGTCACAAAATCTCAAGCATTCACTACACAATGCCGCCCGCCCATCGCCAAATTTATTTTTTTAGTAACATTTCTAATTGGTGGCGATCGTGCTGTCCTGAGAACGTACTCGGGTCGCCCACCTGGTCCAAGACCGAGAAGACCGATGGGGCGACGTAGTCCAGAAAGACCTAACTGAGCTCCAGACCGACGTCGACTTGACAGAAACAGCTAGGGACAGGGAAGCCTGGCAGCCTTTGGTGTCGGCCATGAGAGACTGTGATAGAGATATTTATTGAGAGGGCTGGCAGCTACTTCGGCTAAAGGATCAGTTTAACCATCCAAAGGGGCAACGCTGCCAGCCTTCTGGGCACCATAAGCCAGTGTTGGGGACTTGGGGGGCATTTACTTTTCATAGGTTTAGCTAGTTTTTTAATAGTTTAGTTATATTTAAGTAGTTTTACGTTTTTTTTTCTTTGTTATTGATTTGAATAAACTACATATTACAAGTAGGTACCTCTTTAAAGTCAATAGTATTTCGTAGGGTTGTATCGAAAATAATTTTCTTGAATAACAATTCAGTAATGTGAAATACGGATAGATGTTTAAGTTGAGGTTTCAAAACGCAATGAATAACCTTTATTTCGTCGAATATCAATATTATCAATAAATATATAAATTATAAATATAATTTTACATGATCCACTTAAGGTCGTTGCGCTGCAGCAGTTATAATTGCAGGTATATATTTTTTATAATTATTCCTAAAAGGCTATAACAATATACAATATAAAAGTAAAAGCTAGTTTTCCAGAATCACATGCCGATTAATATGGCACCTATCTATACAGGGTGTCTGCCAGTCACCCTGTACAGGGTAAGCGGATGCGGTACCGCGACAGTAACAAATGGCAACTGTCTGGTAAGGTATGCTCATGATAATTTATTAGGATAGTTTGTTTAACGGGAAATGATGGCGGTGACAAGGGACCTGCAAGGTATATGTTTGATTCGTCGCTTCCAATCCAGGCTACCGCGAAACGTCAACTTGGCGCACGTGAAAGAGTGGCCGCGAAAGACATTTAATTATTTGCCAAAGGGAAACGTCCGCTAACGAAATTGAATATTCAAAGTTAGAAATTGTAAAATTATTTGCCACAATCCCTATTGTGCGCAGCAAAATCCCTATTTTAACCCAAGACCTTTGCATTACAACTAAGCTACTGTGGTAACCCTCGTGACGAATCTTCCAATCATTTCAGTATTTATATAAGTAGAACACGGCGCAAGTGAAGAGCACAGCATATCGAACAACCACAAGTGAGCGAACAAGGCAAAATATTAGGTTTTGTCAGCGTCTTAATGTCTTTATCAGTTAAAAATGCTCATATGCGGAAACGTCCATTGGCTATGGTATCTACTAATCATCAAGCAGAGGTCGTAAGCTTGTGTGCCACCGTCGTTGTATAAAAAGAAGAAGTACACAAAAATTAAACACATCTTTGAAACGAATTTATAAAGCCATGAATATTTTTCTGTTGCCTCTTCAATAGGTATATAAAACGGACGAGGTCAAATATATTACATTCGAAAAGGCCCTGAAAGGAAATTCGAGATAAGACACCAATAAGAGAAACCGCAATCATTTTTACCGATTGTTTCCTCAAAGGTCCTTTGTTATTCAAATAGCGAGATGGTGATTCTATACGCTTCTGTAAGTACCTATTGATTGGTTGAATTCGAACTTGCCTAAAAATAATTTTGATTTTATATATATTTTTTTTTTTTTTCTAGATTTAAAAAAAAATATTTTAGGTTACACAGAAAAGTGTCGTTAAACCCTAATCGGGTTTGTATCGACACAGCAATCGTGGACAATTTTAGTACTATAACATAAAATTAAAATGAGCTAAAAGTTGTAAATGTCTTGCTTAAATTTTTAAAATTATTTCTTCTCCAATCATGTCAACAGTTATAATAATTCCATTAAATTGATTAAATTAGATCCGATGCTTTTAGTAAGGTTTTAGATAATAATATATTACGTGGTTGTTAACTTGTAATTTGTCGATTTGAAGTGTTGTTTGAAACGATATTTTTTCATGAAATCAAAAAAATTAATACATATAAAACATGCTTATTTTTACACGTTCTGTACGATAATACCATAAAAAGATAGCATTAATATAACACCGAGCTAATCGAAAATGTTGTGTCCTGACCGCCTATGAAAAACCCGATAATCTTTAAATTAGGTTGCCAAGAGAAAATGTCAATTCAAAAGGCCTAAATAGAATAGACGCTGAACGTCTTTTAAATGATGACCCTTAATCCAAAGAACATTAATACCAGTATACCAACATTCGTCTCAGGCAGATAGCAATAGATTAATTACATTGGCACAATCCCTGGGGCTACCGCATTAGCCTCAAGGACCCATATTTCTCTTGAGATTTCCTGCATTCCTTTTGTACGCCGATGTATTAGACATAGACAAGCCTTATTGTTACCCTATTTCTCCTGAGATTTTCTTCGTTTCTTTTTACGCCGATGTATAAACAATTTTATTCTAACGGAATTAGGTGCAAAATAATATTTACTTTAGGTGTTCGACGTTCGTCAAGGGACAATGTGTCAAAGTATTCCTCGTTTTTAATGCTCATCTATAGCCAAGCTACGGTAGTCTATCATCATCCTCATCATCATCTGATATTTATCGCTAATTGAAATCGCTCATTCATTCGCTTCGAAAGAATATTTTCCTTATTTTTCCCCATGGTTCGGTCGATCTTCTCTAATTTTCAAAGCAAATAATACTTAATGGAAATAAGGGCAGTATCGGATTGAGTAAAGAGTGGACTCTTCCCTCCGGGATATGAGATGGGTTATCCTGTAGCTTTCCAATTAATCGGTTAACTAAATTGGATTCATTTGTTGATGAAATATTAGATCACCAATGAATAATTTCATTGTAATGTGGGATGTTTACGATTCATGATACATCAGAAGCTGGTTTTAAATTAACAGTCGCTTGAGACATTCCTTTAAATGGAAGACTGTACGAGGATTCGAATTCTCGTCACTTAAATTACTTCAAGATTTGCTTTGATTTGATTTGCTGCTTGAAAGCCAATGTAAAGAGACATTCCACTTTGAGGTGTTGTCATCGACGAATTAATGAAATTGTGGACGTACTTTGTAGTACTAGGTAATTGGCATTTACACTCGAAGGTGTACCTTTAACGAAACGTTTTAAGCACCTATTTGGAAATGGGTGGTTTTCTACTCAGAAAGTCAGAATCAGCATGTACCTATCTATACGAGTTTTACGTTTTTTTAGGTTTCCGCTAGGTGTTTCCAAAACGTCACATTGGAATAAAATAAACGGGCCAAGTGCGTGTCAGGCCACGCAATGTAGGGTTCCGTAGTTGCCCACCCGTACGTAACATTATGTGGACTAAAAAGTTCGCAAACTTTTATTTACTATGTTTTTGACACAACTAACAACATTATCTAATATAAGGTATCAATGGAAATTGCTTTTCAAAGTATATTCAATCTAAAGTTCGGCTATTACTCGTTAACTAGTAGGAATGTCTAATTAGTTTTGAAAGTTTTTGAATTCATTAAATATGCTACGATCATGATTTTTTCAATCAAAAACTGGTTTCGGAATACCTACAATATTGGAAAACGAGCTTTCCAACGATAGGTACCCCACGCGATGAGGTTTGGAAGAAAAAAAAATGCAACACTTTACGTTTAGGCGACTTCCTGATTTGTCGGTGCGGAGGCGGTACGATATGAGAAAACTGTCAAATGTCAGTTTCAACTGTCAGTCAACTTAGTATTACTTTTTACTGCGTTTTACATTTAAATGAGTGCTTCCTGACTGCCGCGGGATGCGCGGAAGCGGGACGATGCGGAGGCAGTACTGGTCCGCTTCTGCGCATAATATTACTACTGCGCAAATGTAATACTGACAGTATTCTTTCAAGTGGGAATCTTTGCGACGTCAGTATGTTTACGTCAAAGAAAAAAATGTCACATATCGATCACGCCCCGCCAAGTCAGGAAGTCGCCTTAGAGGAGGTAAAACGGCCGCCCTAAAAACGGTTTTCAAGATTTTATTCTACCGTTTTGTTGGCGTTATCAATATGTATACTTAACTTATGCCAAATTACAGCTTTCTAGTACTAACGGTTACTGGGGTAAGACGCGAACGAACGGACGGACGTGTTGACTTACTTTATTGGTATTCGAGATTCGGAGTAAGAAAAAAAAAAATGTTTATAGAAGAAGAAAGAAGAAGAAGAAGATAAACGTTTATATTGGTGCAAATTTGATTAAAATTGTACACAAAGAAAAGTGGGTAGGTAAACTCTAAAAAGATTGCCACTCTGCATATGCCACGACTGATGTGTAATGGCGCTGATTTTCAGGACATTGTAAATTACGTGTACAAAGCTCAATAGATTAAAACGTTATATAACATTTGTGTTCATAAAATGTACGGGTATTTCGTTGTTCGTGTTGCGAACGTAGACAGTAAATATTATGATTGCTTCTTATTTGCTAACGTAACACCCGCTCGCAGATTAGGTTCGAGCAAAATTGAAATTTAATTGAATTTCCTTGTGTTGTCTTAATTGTTCTGTTTGTATTCGTATTAAGTTTCCAAACTTCAACCAAGGGATTATAAGCAGTTTAAATAAACTTTGTTTATCGTGTAACCACAGTTTCATTTGGATACTGTTCAATTAAAATTGCACGCAGAACCGGCCGTTGTTGGGGCCGAAAGGTTCTCGAGTGGCGACCACGGACGGGAAGGCGCAGCGTGGGTAGACCCCCCCATAAGGTGGACTGATGACCTGGTAAAGGTCGCGGGAGTCCGCTGGATGCGGGTGGCGCAGGACCGGTCATTGTGGCACTCTTTGGGGGAGGCCTATGTCCAGCAGTGGACGTCTTTCGGCTGATATGATGATGATGATGATGATGATAAAATTAAAATTGGCCGGAAGAAGCACAGACTCAGACACGGGAGTCATGGCATTGCCTAGCGCAGTGGGACAACCCTATAGGCTAGCAACAAAAAAAACTACCTATTAAACATAATAATGTTCTCACTTTTTAGGGTTCCGTACCCAACGGGTAAAACGGGACCCTATTACTAAGACTCCGCTGTCCGTCTGTCACCAGGGTGTATCTCAAGAACCGTGATAGTTAGACACTTGAATTTTTCACAGATGATGTATTTCTGTTGCCGCTATAACAACAAATACTAAAAAACGGAATAGAATAAATATTTAAGGGGGCTCCCATACAACAGACATGATTTTTTTGCCGTTTTTATAGAATGGTACGGAAAACTTCGTGCGTGAGTCCGACTCGCACTTGGCCGGTTTTTTAATATGTTTTTCGACCTGTTTTTCAGAGCGATAGGCCCTTTAAATCGCCCTTTCTTCCTTCTGCTGTCAACACAGGGAATCCTCAATTGTTATAAAGGATCAGCAATGCGCACGTGACTCCTTTGGAGTTGCGAGCGTATATAGGCTGCGCTGTCCGGTTTAACTATATTTACCCAAAAACACCAAACGTTTAAAAATAGGCGCCGTCGGAAATAAACCGCACCGCATTTCATTGCATTTTCGTTTCAGTGATTTTAGCGGCGTCGAAATCAGGTTACCGCGGTAATGCAATGGCCGAATTCGATAATATCGTAAATTTTCCACAATTAAATGTGTTTTAATACTTCACTTCGCAAACATAAGATTTTGAGACGTTAGTGTATAAATATTATGTAATAGAGACAGTAGAATCCGGATAAAGCGACCATCAAGGGACCGGTGATATTACATCGCACTAACAGGACGTCGTACAAAACGGACTGATTTTCTTTGAAAATGTTTGGAATGAATCCTAACGTCGGTGATTTAGCAGTTAAGCGGAGTCGTTATTAGTGGATTCTACTGTATATTATAGGTATGGTAGGTGGATAGCAGTGGCGGAGCGTCCATACAACTCGATTCCCACCGGCTTGCCTAATTTCCAGCCAGTCCAGTTCTTTTACTACGGCTCATGAAGAATAGGAAAAGCCAAGTATTTCCGGCTTCCCTAAGAATATTTTTGACGCGCCGCCACTGGTGGATAGGTAGGTATGTATTAAGAGAGACTCGGCTAAAGTGGTACGGGCACATAATGAGGCGCAACGAGGACCATATGACCAGGCTTATAGAGGAGGGGAAGAGAGGCCGTGGACGACCAGCTGTGACCACCTTGATGAGCACAATCCAAAAATATTTTAAGCCTCTAGAAGTGTACGAAATGATGACACAAAACAGTTGGCTTGTTATGGTGAAAACGTACGAGGAGGGCTGACCCCAAATGAAATGGGATTAAAGTCAGGTCAGAGAAGAAGAAGAATGTGTTTGTAAAAGAAACTGTATTATGTACCTACACACACACTCTCACATATACATATATGCATACATATATGTATGTCAGTGTCAATCATCATCATATCAGCCGAAAGACGTCTGCACTTCTGAACATAGGCCTCCCCCAAAGAGCCACCCCCATTCAGCAGATTCCTGCGACTTTTACCAGGTCATCAGTCCACCTATCGGTTCTACGTACAATGTGCTCTGCCCCATGTGTTGTGTACAATGTGTGCCCTGCGTACAATTCGTCCAGTACCAGGGGCGATTCACTCGTGTGACGTCATCGCGCCGCTCAAAGGTCACCATTACTTTCAATGCGATAGAAAGTGATGTAGCGACGAGTGGAGTGATGCGCGTGCGATTGAAGGAGATGGCCACGCGTAGGCACGTTTGGCTTGCTTGATTTATTTATTATTCTTCGAATACATTTCATTTCATACTGGGCACGTAATCCAATCGCGATATTTGATGGAACGGGACCAAGTCCTCACTTTGAGATGGCTCGGTAATTCTGATTTCAAAAGACAGATATACAAAGTAGGGACATGTCCCTTTCTGTCCAAAATAGCTGATGTAGTACCGGCCTTTAGGAATCCCGTTTTACGTTAACTCTGACGAACGTCCTATCGGAAGTAAATCAATGGTCAAAAGGCTTTCTTAGTATTTTTGAGAACAGCCACTGAATTGAAATCCAGATGGGTGAAATAATACTTCTGTCCTGTGAGACACATGAAGAGCAATGCATAATTTGTATTACTTTAATGATTTCTTTATTCTTACTATGTCGTAATATAGATCATAAAAATATTATGCAGTCATTATTTACGCATATACATACACTCGGGATAAGAAGTATACTCCTAATGTAAGTCGCTGCGTAAATCCCAAGACTTACAAAGCCATTAGATACATATTTTCTCCGTTACGGTAAGCATTTAAAATCCAAACGCAAAGCGTACATGAATTATTTAGCTGAGTTATTTTAAGTTTAGTAGGTACGTATTTGTACCAAGTAAGAAAATATTTTTCGAACAAGCTGTGAATTTTTGCATTTAAATTTTGCCCGAGACTTTTCCTCATAGAAATCTTTATCGCCAAGGCCTGTTTACACGGTGTAAGAACTTCCTCCATGATAAATTTCTTCTTTAGGCGACTTCCTGACTTGGCGGAGCGGGATCGTTATGTGACATTTTCTTCTTTGACGTAAACTTACTGACGTCGCAAAGATTCCCACTTGACGGAATACTGTCAGTATTACATTTGCGCAGTAGTAATATCATGCGCAGAAGCGGACCAGTACTGCCTTCGCATCGTCCCGCTACCGCGCATCCCGCGTCAGTCAGGAAGCACTCATTTAAATGTAGGGGCGCAGTAAAAAGTGATACTGAGTTGACTGACATTTGACAGTTTTCTCATATCGTACCGCCTCCGCACCGACAAATCAGGAAGTCGCCTTAATCAACGTAAAAATATTACAGAAAGACTGTCAGTTAGGTACACAAACACATTGATGAGGGTGCATGTGGTAAAACTCATGTGACCTCCAAATAACCGTATACCTACAATCCACATGTTATAGGTATAGGTGTGTTATTCTAAACGGGGTTAGCATGAGAAAGGCAGCGTTGTTAAAACGAATTTATAAGCCGTTTTACGGCTTTACAGTGTGTTAGCGACTCCGTTAATGCTGAAGTTACGAGTATTAAACGGCTTTAGAACAAGTTAATGGTATTTTGTTGCAGAAGAGTTTGTTATTGATAACGATACAAAATAATAAGATTTTTAAAGGGATTCTCTGCAATAAGAAACAAAACTAAGTAATTTTATTTCAGACGTACGTACCTATCTTCACTATTTTGTTTTATTTCAGAAGTCAAAGGGTAAACAACATTGGGCATGGCGGGGACACGACACATTTCATTAGTCAGTAATGGGTTCAGGAGCTACCGAGAACATTTCTCTTAAAAGGTGACTCAAAAGCATTTCTCAATGTTTCAACCGCCGTGACTTTTTGGTCGTCGTACTATTTACAATGTCCTTCGGTTTCTGTGGCCCATATAAAAAGGATGATAGCCCGCCCCGTTTGCTATACCCATGTGCAGACATGTCTTCAATAATGGGACCACTGAAATCACAGCGGTTTGTAAGTTGAAATGATCTGAGAAATGCTTAGAAATAAAAACCACGGTACCAAATTTCATACTAAAATGATGACTTTAAACAGTCTCTAATTGATTTAGATATTTTATATTAGTAAGTGTCAATTTCACCAATAAATAGTGAAGTTTACGCCAAGATTAGTCTATACAATTACGTATTGAAAAAACTGCTCTCAGGTGAAATCTTTAGCTGAATCTGGCCTAAGGCAGAGACATACGAGTATATACTGGTTTAATAGACGTGGCTCACGATGAGCTGATGTACTTCGTGTCAACGTACTTCTACTTCAATCTCCCAGCCTCCCCTATCCGAAATGCGTTTGCGTGCCAATCTAATTAAGGCTTGTACAGTCAAGTCCGTGTTACTAAAGTGTGACGGTAATTTGCATGAAGCTGTTATCAAGAGAATAGAGCTCCTTTCTCATCTGTAGGTGTTGATTATTGGGGCCCGGTGGTGCCTCCATAATGACGTCATAGTAATTAGCACTCCACAGACGCCGCAAATGCTATGCTAATTATTATAATTGCTTGTTAAGGGGCCTTCCAATTTTAAAATGTTTTGAACTCAAATAATAAAAGTAAAGATAATTCGAATAAACTGATTTAAGAGCATGAAACTTAAAGAAAATAATATTACATTTGGTATCGCCATAAAAGTCTTCCTGTAGAAAAACTGTCTGAATGAGTTTTAGAGACTATGTAGTAGTATGCACCTGTATATAGTAATAATAATTTGAAAATGAATTTTGAAATGTTGTAACAAAAATTTTTCATTTTTTTTATGTGCTTATTAGGTAGAATATAGCGGAAAGCCCCAATTTATAGCTTGAAAATTGTCTATCCGGAGTGATGTTTGAAACTATATTTCATAATTAAAAATCCATAATCTACAAATGAATTAAACACAGACAACAGCATATTAGATGAGCGTGTTTAACATCCAAGGACCCTTATCATCATGTTGCGAGTTGACAATAAAGATAACAGTAAATGTTAACGCCCTGTTGGAATGATCGTAATATCAGGTTCACATAATATTTTAGTACTTAGCGGCATAAATGTTACAGAACATAGTTAAGGATTGCTGTTCGGCTTGTATGAATTTAACGTTCTGAACATCCCAGTATTTTCGAAATATTTCATTCAATCTGGTCTGCAATGCAAACGCTATAAACAGACAGATTAAAATAGACTGTATTATTTCGTAATCGTCAACGGCAGTGATGTTTTTTTTTACCAAAAGGGTACATTTTTTATTGTTCTAACAAAATAACCGGATAGATTTCTGATAAATCATCCAGTAATCCCAATATCAATCAAAATATACTAAATTTTCACGAAAACTACGCGCAGAGTTCCGTAGAGAGCGGGATGGTTAATTGTAAACTCACGCGTGTTAGAGCGGGACGTTTGCAGTGGGAATGCCTTGCCTTAAGAGGCCTTCATCATAGCCCTTAAAAGGCCTAGGCTTAAGAGGCCTTACAAGTTCTAAGATATTATGATTTCAAATTATGACAAATGTATTGATAGTACCAATAGAGCGATTGAACTTTAGTATGATTTTAATAAAGTTTTTGATAGTAACGACTGCCCAAAAAAGGTGTGTAATGTTTTCAGGCTTTTTAAATTTAAGCTGGCTAATTAATTTAAGTCAGTTTTGAGTCGACATAGGTAAATAGCAAACATTAACACGCCAAATCGTGTTCCCACATTGACTTCTGAACCAACTGAACGTAATTTCTCGCCGCCACCCTACACCTTCCATTAACCCGAGTGTATTTACGGGTATTTAAGTCTACATCCGTACCTTTACCGGCCCTTAAGCCCATCCACCTTTATTGGTTCTCAATTTTTAGGAGCTTAGTTTCTAATCTAGTCGCCGTCAACTCAAGGGCTACCCCTTGGGTTAACGGCGAAAAAACAAAACAAAACAATCTTTTGTTATGAAATCGTACATCGGCGACACCCGGTAGCCAACGAGTTAAGGCCGCGTATTACCACTTTTGAGTTTTTTAAAACCATCTGAGACATAGAATATAGTGTCTTAAAATCTAAAAAAAATATATGTGTTACATAAGGATCTTGTCTAGTCAAAATCGCAGTCAGTTACATGACCTGATGAATTTCACTCGATAGAAAAAAATCGCGAAGTTACCCCTTTTTGGAATGTATTTTCAATACTACGGCTATATTACTGATATTTAACATTTAATTTTTGTACTAAATTAAAGATCGTAAATAGATATAGACAAATTCGCAGGGTTTGCTTTGATAAAATGATTGGCTTAATGACTATAGCTAAATATTTACAAAACCGCGCGCAGAGCTTGCGTAGAGAGCGGGATGGTTAATTGTAAACTCACGGGTGTTAGAGCGGGACATTTGCGTTGGGGATACCTCCCCTTAAGGTATACAATACGCATATGACTAGTCATACAAAGTTTATCTGCACGCATAACGTTTTCCTAGGGATTTCTGAACATCAGGTAACTCGTGTAACAAAGTTTTTAAGCCAAGGATTTATCCTACTCCAAGACAAGTCCAGCTTAACCGTTAAAGCCAGTGCAAATAACACAAGCATTTAAGTTTGAGAAACTTTAAATCTACTGCAGTAGATGGAGATGCCAGCTTTCCTTCTCTAGGGAAAGATTTTGTTTGCTTTAAAATGGAAAGCTACAGGCAAAGAGTAGTAAATTATAAAGAATGCCAATGACTAAAAAATGTTGCATTCTCTTAAAATCATGAGTCTACTGAAGCTAGTTTCGTTTGCGAGTCTCTGTAGCATTCATTTCGCATGGCAGTTAGATTTTTGCTTAACACATTAGCGCCAGCTATTAGGAACTTTTTCATTGAGTTCAATAGATGTCGCTATTGTGTTAAGCAGAGAGCTGTGATACGAATATGGCACAGAGACACTATAGTGAAACTAGCTAAAGCAGGCTTGTTTAGGCATTGTAATCTTTCAATATGAAGTTAGATTGCGAAGCATCGGTTATTGGTGGATTTTACGGGTCTGATGCGAAAAAAGCACTCTTCTCGCTAGGCATCGCTAGGAGCGCCACGTTCTACGTTAATGACGACCGCTTTAGCTTAGTTGGTAGTGACCCTGCCTACGAAGCTGGAGGTCCCGGGTTCGAATCCCGGCCGGGGCATTTATTTGTGTGATGAGCACAAATATTTGTTCTTGGGTCTTGGATGTTTTCTATGTATTTAAGTATTTATTTATCTATATAAGTATGTATATCGTCGTTTTGTACCCATAGTATAAGCTTTGCTTAGTTTGGGACTAGGTTGATTTGTGTATGATTGTCCACAAATATTTATTATTTAATATTCTCTTAAAGTCGGTTTAATTGGTGTGATTTCAATTTATTTGCTATAGACTCCGTACGTAGAGTGTGGAAGACGGTGCTGGACAGCCCACAGGAGCAGCAGGGATATCAAGGTTAGTGGTCTGCCCATATTGTTGGAATGCAATGCCTGTTAAGTAAAGCTTCTATAACTCCGGGACCAGTCTAGCTATCGAAGGTTTGTTCGGTACACGAACAAGGCTTATTATTTAAAAACTAACTTTTGCCCGCGACTTTGCCTGCGTATGTTCCCATTCCCTACTTTTCAGGATAAAAAATATCCTCTGGTAATTATGCTAATCAGGACTCTTTGTATACCAATTTCATCATTAGGTATCCGTTCAACCGGTTTGGCGAGATTGAGTAACAAACATCCAAACATCTAATAGTAGTTTATGCAACTGGTACATAATGAGGGGCATTAAAACACGAGTGTGTTTTATGAAACGAGCCGAAGGCGAGTTTCATAATAAGGTCACACGAGTGTTTTAATGCCTAATTATGTACAGTTGCATACATTACTTTATCTACACACATATTATAATTACTCTAAGATGGGTTCAGAAACCGTAGTAAATAAATACAATAATTGTGTTAATACAACCTTTTTTGCACGGTTGCGGAAATATCGAAATCAGAACTGGCAACCGATACCTGAATGTTATTTTAAAAAGTAAAGAGTCCTTATTCTGATGTGATCATGTCGTTCTAGCTCAAATTTCGTGCGATATATACTAAAAAAAACATCGAGCTGACATTTCGCATCGACTGAATTTGAATTTTCAGTGATACTAGAATAGGGACATGTCAACTTTGACATTTAAATTTTGACAGTTTTGTTTGACGTAATATTTTAACATCATATATGAGATTAAAATGAAATATTTTATTACTGCTGTAGCCTTAGCCACAGATAAGAAAATTGCCATAAATTCATTGAATGTTGAAATGAGAGTCATTTTCTACGGTTTCCGAACGCATATTAGAGGATTTATGATATGTGTGTAGATAAACGCGTTTATTATATAAGGCATTGTATAGATATTGCCACTCTGTTATAATAAATATACTAGTCTCTGCTACAAGAAACCTGATGAACATTATACTACAGTCGACGCGCTCGACAGTCGACGTTCCATTAATTTCTTAGTACAAAACCTCGAAGGCTCGTTTCAGGATATTTTAATTAAGTGTTCAGAAGAGTGCAGAAAACGGGGCATTGTTGGATCATCATTAATAATTCATTTCTTTCTTCAATGCGGCATTATGAGTCCCGGGTGCTTTGAAACGAAACGTAAATATAATTATATCTCGCCGAGGAAGAGACGAGGTGACATCAAAGCCAGATTGATTTGTTGACAGGCAGGCTTAATAACTTGTTTGCTTATATACCTACAAAATATATTAAATTAATTCAAAGCGATCATGATTATTATAGTAACTTTTATCTCACGAATACGAGTTGGCCATTGTTGTAGTTGTGACACATACGAACACACAGACAATGTAAACACATAGCTCCTACGCTAATGCACAAATATGTAGACGCAACTTAAGAGGCTGACAAGACCTAAAAAGAGTCCCGCTCTAACACGCGCGAGTTTCCAATTAACCATCTCGCTCTTTAGGGAGGCTCTGCGCGTAGAATAGCAAATAAATACTATAGTAATATTGAAATAAAAAAAAAGTGTGGATTATTTGTGAAATATGACTCGTTGGCGGTATAGGTATGAATATGTTGACTTCATGTTTTTAATTGCAGACCCATACGTAATAAAAATAAAGACATAGAACCGTTTAATGATGATTTTAAGACCAATCTTTGCAATTATTTTCTATCGAGCCGATTTCGTCCAATTATGTATCGAGTCCGTCACGGTCTTTGAAATATGATGAATATTAACATATATTTATTTTGTTGAGCTAGAACATATAGTTTTTCTTAAAAAACTACTTAAATAACATCAATTTCAACAAAATTAGATCTTGTCAGCCTCTTAATATGCATGTATAGCTCAACACACAACCTATGGCTCACCCGCGCTCGTTACATAAAAGTAGTATCACAACGGTGGCAAACAAGAAAATAGCCGGCCTGGTGGTGAGCGAACACCGCAGCCCATGGAGGATTGTGACTACAGAAGCATCACATGTTCGTTGCCGACCCTTTCTTGTTTTGAGGATTATTAACAAAGTTTTAAGCTGAAATTGAGTTTTATTATATTTTAAATAGAGCTGATTTTATTTGCAACGTTTTTAAGGCGAACGTAGCCAAAATGGCTAAAACGGAAGCCTTATGTCTGTCCATCCGTATGTCACAGCCGATTTACTTATCAAGCACTACAACGGAACCCTTCATTGTGCGTGAACCGACACGCACTTGTCCGATTTCTTTTTCCTTTATTTTAGACTAAAATCGGTAACATCCCAATTTATACTTTGCCGTTTGCCTCTATCCTATCTCCGTGGCCTGAAATTACGAAGCTATTCGGCGAAATGCGTGAAAGTTCCGTCGTGAAAAGATATTTCAAAAGAAATGATTTTATGTTCTTCGGAGCTTAATGTAATAAGTGAAGTTTCTGAAAATTTTAATGTACAAGAAAATTATTTGAGGGAGAAATGATCAGGGTATAAAAGAAATTAAATTCAAGCCACTAATTTATGGAAGTTTTTATATTTCATGCTGCCTAGTAAAAGACTATATATAATACCTAATTATAGATTTAATTCTTACTAGGTCAAAATGAAATTTCGTTATACTCGTATTGGATATTTTTGTTTGTATATTTATATTCTGTAAGTACTTTAGTTGTTAAACTAGAACAGTATACAGTACGAGGTCATATCATAAAGTAAGAAATAAAATGAGAGAGGTATCAAAGTGGCTTGACCCAAACAATAACAGTTCTTATTTCCATCGCAATAAAGACTAAAACTCAGGCTATTTAAACTTGGGGCTATAATGGTTTACAATTTACGGGGCGGTTCGCCTCACGGGTGCCATCACTTCCGATCTCCTTAGTTTTACTATATTGTATATTGCGTTCAGGTATTTAAGGATTTTAAGCTTACGATCTTTGTAACAAGGTTTATTTTACAGTGTAATTAGACATGAAGATCCGAGCTTGAGTGGGTATGCGGAAATTTTGTCGTTCCCCATTTTAATAGCCGCTTTATAAATAAATTGCAATAAATTTGAATCTATTTGGTTTATTGCTGCTGGTTATTTTATTGCGTATTAGGCGATGAAAATGCGGGACATGAAAAATTAAATCCATTATCAATATTATCATAATCCTGTATCCTATTCGTACACAATGCGTCACACGACTTTGAGACATGAAGGGAACTACCTTAAATATTGTATATAGGTTAATTGGCTAAAAGGAGAGTTATTTTATCTTTTAATGTTAGTAATACTGAAATGAGAGAATTTCTTAAAATTACTTGTTTCGTCTGAAAATCAAACCGAGAGAAATTTAAAAATAAGCATCCCGTATTTTTATGCCAATCGCAAGAATGGATAAATATACTCAGTAAGCGATAATTTCAAAAAAAAACCCTGTGTCTTATCTCACTGTTACGTAGTTTCATACTTCGACAACTTTCTTCATCGATCTCGTACTTGTAACTTGTTGGATGCCTGGTAAATAGTACATTACTACAGAGGCCGGGAAGTAAGGGGTTGCCGGCCGAGTACATACAGACGGATAGTTACGAGGTTGGCAACCCCTTTTCACGCCGAGATATGTATAGTGCTTTTCTCAAACATGCAATGAAATAAATTAAAAAAGCTCCGAGAAATCAAACTTTAATTTCTACAGAAACTGAAAGTAAACTAGATAAAAATTAAACTGACACAAATATTACTATTTATTTGTCGACTTCTAAACATTATTAAAAGTAGAAACAGGCATATACATAAAAGACGGCGAAGAGAGTGTCTACTCCGAAATCTATACATCGCACATGCCGTCCCTTTCACTCTCGCGTGAAAGGGACGCCAACGAAGTACGGATTTCGAATTTCAGTGTACATGTCCGGTCGTATTCAGCCAATTCAACTAGTATTTTTCTGTTAGAAACGCTACGTTTTTGTATGTTTCTTAAATAATTTGCGTTTTTCGGTGGGAAAATACACTTGCGATTCTGTTAAAAAAATTAACGGCGGGAAAGCATAAACTTTTTAACTTTTCAATACTTTTGAGGTTATGTTTATCAAATCTTATTCAAATTCCGTCTTATTATATCCGTCTCATTCCTGTTCCGTCTTATTTTTGAGAAATTGTATTTTTTTAATTACCGTAGTGGCAGAATGTCTTAACGAACTAAAAATCAATTATTGCTTATAGTTTTCTTCATGGCTGAACGCTGTGATGCTGAGTCACATGAATGTGGAATGGAAATTAAAAAAGGGCATCTTGCAGGCCTAGGCCTGCAACTTTGTATGGAATTCCTTTAAAGGCCTCTCGTCTAGTCGCACCCGAAACGTGACACTTCGCAGCCTATAAGAAGGAACATAACCTCAATATTTCATTGCATGTTTTAGAAAAGCTTATTACCTACGTTTTTATAAAATCCCAAGCTTAACTAATCCATTAAAAACTTTTTCCATTTCACACAATTTCTTAAATTGAAATTGTGTCGCGTGAACTCAAATCCCAAGAGTAAAAGGGCACATTATAAAGTATACTCTCTAATTTCTCTCGAAGGCAATAACTGTCAATGTCGGAGTGACATCTGTGTCATTCGGCATTCGGCGTTTATTTTGGCACCACCTTATTGTGGGGAGTTTAATGTAACGGTACCTGCCGTTACTCCGGGAATACAACCGGGTTTCCATTTGCAAGGGTCTGGTGTATATAAAACCGTTTCTTTTGCTTTTAGGATTCCGTACCTCAATAAGTTAAATTATCACTTTGTCGTCTGCCTCTTAATTCATCAAGACCTTCTCAAGGAGCTTGCAATTAAAATCAAATACTCAAGTCTGCAAACACTTAAGGCGGCTTCCTGACTTGGCGGGGCGGGATCGATATGTGACATTTTCTTCTTTGACGTAAACTTACTGACGTCGCAAAGATTCCCACTTGACAGAATATTGTCAGTATTACATTTGCGCAGTAGTAATATCATGCGCAGAAGCGGACCAGTACTGCCTTCGCATCGCCCCGCTACCGCGCATCCCGCGCCAGTCAGGAAGCACTCATTTAAATATATGGGCGCAGTAAAAAGCGTTACTGAGTCGACTGACAGTTGACACTGACATTTGACAGTTTTCTCGTATCGTACCGCCACCGCACCGACAAATCAGGAAGTCGCCTTAAGCTGTGAAAATATCAAACATCGAAGTTAAAGCAATCAAAAGGTGTACCTACGGTTTATGCTGCATATTTTGACACATGGAAGGATTTATTCTGAACTTCAAACTCATATCTTGACAAAATAGTAACATAAAGTATTAGTATGTAGGTATGTCTTATTGTATTTTGTTTTCTTTTGTTTAGTCTGAATTAAATAATAGTAGATACATTACTTACCAAGGGCGATAAAACAAAGAATGTCTCAGATCGCAGGTATTTTACGCCCGAGCCGAAGGCAAGGGCGATAAATATGCGATCTGAGGCTTTCTTTATTATCGCCCGTGGTAAGTACAAAATTTTATGTCACCCCCTGGCCAGGAAGTGGGGTTTTTCGCGCGCGGAGCGTGCGATAATGGCCACTTTATGGCCAGGTGTGACATAAATAAATTTATAGTACCTATATACAATGTGAATACAAATAAAATTACAAAATACATGTAACATAAATGAGTTTTGAATATAATTTGATACCTTAGCAACATTGTTGGCGCCACTCGTGGTCTTTGGTCCAACCTGAGTAGGTAGGTACATTATCTTTATTCCGTGCGGCCATGTCAGAAGAATTCCGATTTACTTTAACTTTGACACTGACGTCTTGCTTCTATTCCATTGGTTATTCTGCTTTAAACTAATGTAATATAGTTTATATTAAGTACATTCATGAGGGTTAAAGTATACCATAATACAATGGAATAAGAGCGTATGTCAGTGCAAACTCAAAATAATCCTACTTTATAGCCCTTATGAGAGCTGTCATCCCTTAGGAGATGACAAACGGGGACGCATCGCTCGCTTCGCTCACTCGGTCAATTAAGCAAAAGCGTATGGCCGGCAGCTTCGATATCTTATGAGAGATTTATAACCATAGTGATAATTAATAAAAACGATATTGTCATCGAAAACCATTCTGAACAATATTTATAGAAGATATAAGAGGACCGCTAACGTTTACTAGCTGTAATAAAACTAGAGATGTTTCATTTTACTCATAAAATTACAGATAACAGCAGTCATAAATTTTGTCCAGATATTGGATTGTAACGATATTACCTACTTGGATAAAATATTGTCTTAATAGTGTACAAATGACAAACACATTTTATATTAGATACTTATAAGGTACCTACCTAAACGTCCTAACAGAACAGAAGGTATTTTATTATACATATTTATATACTGAGGTCAAAAGCAACGATACAATGCCAGCCTGCGGCTCATCGTTTCATGTCGCCCCCAAAGAGTTTCTTTATTTTTAACCTGTCATAAAGCGGCATACTTCTTTCTTTGTAGCTGGGCACGTGTAAAAGTTGTGGAATTTACATCCCACGATCTTTTTTAAGCGCGGATTTTTAATGAACTCGTCTCAAAACCAGAATTTCCCGTGTTTTGTTTTATTTATGTGACTTTTTTTTGATATCTAAAACGCGATTATGAAATGCTTGTATTAATTTCAGTTTAGTTAAAATAATTGATCTGTTATCAATTTGCCAACACAAATTTCTCAGCCATTTCGGGTTCCTCTGAAGTCGTTCCTCAGAGGAAAATTATGTTACGAATAGAGGTCAGAGTCATTCGTGAACGGGTGCTGTTTGTGGGGTCCGGTCTGTTCATGTTTGCAAGGACTATTAACTTCGTAGTCTTCGTACTAGTGTTATCGACATAAGAGACTTTATTCTCGCTTGATTTAATTTAGAGTTTGACGCTCACAGACCTTAGGTATACATCTCTTAGGATTTAAGTTAAATACCATTGTAACCATTTGTTACCATTGTAATAGAGAAAAATAAACGCATTTGTATTTTGTATTTGTATTTGTGTATATGGTTTTGATAGCCTGTGATCCTACAGAAGCTTGTTAAACTTTCCAAGCAATAATTTTAACGTTCTATCCATACAATCGATTCCGATTACAGGCGGTTTGGTCCAAACCACCCTAAGCCATAACAAAGGTAATAAAAGCGAGGCTCTAGCCACTTTGTGTACTATATCAGTTAATGTTACCTTTGGGGTTGTAGGTAGTTACAAACTCAGTCACAGCGTTATTATATTATGCTTAATGTGCTTTGGCTACAAACTGGCAAGTTTGGGCCTTTCTAGATGATTTACGAGGCATCGTTCACACACCGATACAACAGAATATGCTGACGTTATGTATACATAATCCTATAGGATTCAGAGAGGCTACCGTATCTCCCTCTTTGTCGCTGAAATATGCAAGTGCGAATGAGAGGGACACACCAACATTGTTTTCGGTTCCTCTGCTTCGCATGACTGAATTTTGTGACATCCCGCTATTCATTAATTTACTCTTGTATGTAAAGTTGTATTTATATGCAAGAATCACATACAAGTTTCGTTAAGTACATTGCGAGTCGCGCGGCATAATGAGTTCAATCGGTCTACCAACCGCTTCTTTAGCCTCGTTGTGTGACCCTGCCTACGAAGCTGGAGGTCCCAGGCTCAAATCCCGGTCAGGGCATTTATTTATATGTGTAACGAGCACGAATATTAATTACAAACTTAAAACTGTTTATTTCTGCTGCAAAATTCTGCTTCCCAACATAAAAAAAGCAAAAAATGGTTAAAGTTTAAAAAGAAACACCTATGCTTTAATCGGTTTGGGTTTAATCGTAATGATAAAAAAACAATACAAAATTTGTAAAGCCTCTAGGGTAGATAACAAAATTATCAGTATTTAGCTGCCAATAATCCTTCTAGTTTAAGCAATCCCAAAGTCTTGAGTTCTGGCAGTCTTTATCAAAAGGGGTAAAATTATATTACTAAAATAAATTCAATGTATAGTACCTAAAATCTAGTTAAAGATATGTACGTACACTGTTGCTTAGAAACTTGTATATCAGAGTGGGGTAGCTAGTCTGATGTAATAGTACATTACTGCAGAGACCAGTAAGTAAGCCATCCTGGACGAGTATGAGTTAGCCGGCCGAGCCGCAGGCGAGGTCCGGCTATAATACGAGGCCAGGATGGCACTTACGGTCGAAGCTTGTATAGTGCTTTTCTCAAAAATGAAACAAATTGTATGAATAACGGTTAATAGTACCTGCATTCTGACCAACTAGTACTTTCATGTTCCGCTTTGCACTTGATGAAGTTTTTATAAATGGTCAAATACCACCTTAGACTTGGATGGAAGTATTTTTTTCAGTACCTCGTGATATCTGTGTATGTATTGCAATCTGATTCATCTACATAAACTAATTTTTATCAATTATACTTCTTACTTTATATATTAAATCAATGAAGTCAATCCCGTCAAAATACAATTTAACTTTTTTTAGCTAGATGTTGTGTTAAGACACTGATATTATGCCACAACCCCAATAGAATAGATTTATAAAATCGTATTTAATTAATCGTAAATAGAATCGTATTTATTTTATGTTTACTATTACAATTTAATTTCATTTAATCCATTCATGTTAATTTCTAAATTAGTCTCGAAATAGTTAAAAACATGATTGAACTGTATTTCCCGCCAATTCACATCGTGCAATACGGACACGTCAACCTCCATGGTACCTACATTTTTTTTAAATGTCAAAAACTGCCAACTTTATTTTCTAGTTCTAAATTCAAATATTATGATATGTAATGGGATTTACATACTTACTTCCTGGACAGTAGGTGTTACTTCCTGGACACTTCTGGCAACTGTCCAGGATGAGCCACTTTCGAATACTATCTTCACAGATGTTATGAGAACATTACATATTATTTTTGAGAAAAGACATTTTCCGTATAACAATGGAATACAGATAAACTAATAACTATAGGAAAACTGCTTACATACTTTTGGCGTCAGTCGAATTGAAAATATGTTCCTTTGAGAATGTACATATAAAGGTAAAAGTGTACGGTCAACCAATTTGATTTCTGGGCCACTTCGCACCTTGTCACAGTAAAAATCTATAATTCTATATGAATGCCGCTAAAGATCCCATATCAATGTCACTGTGACAAGGTACAAAGTGGCCCAGAAATCAAATAGGGTATTTGACACATATGTTAAAACTAGCTTTTGCCCGCGACTTCGTCTGCGTAGAACTCGGTCCATATCAACTTCTATACCGTATTTCGCCGTCATCAGGTACTGCGGGCCGGGCAATCTCACTAAACATTGCGCACGCCAGCTCAACGCGCCCGCATGAAAGTCATGAAACACATGACAGAGGATTTAATATATGGATGTAGATCAAGTAACGTAGATGAAAATTAATATGATGCAGGTGCGGAAAAAACTTCATACGCATCAAGTATGGAAACGAAAACGCGAGTGTAGCGAGCGCGAAATGTTTCGAAAATTATGATGCACGTGCGGAAGAGACTTCATACGCCTCAAGTGCAGGTAGATGAAAACGCGAGCGTAGCGAGCACGAAATATTTCGAACATTACGATGAAGGTGTGGAAAATACTTGATACGTATTAAGTAGCGTAGATGAAATAATTTCGAACGTTATGACGCAAGTGCTGAAAAGACTTCATACGCATTAAGTAAAAGATGAAAAAAAGACGAAAACGCGAGCATAGCGAGCGTGAAATGTTTCGAACATTATGATGCAGGTGCTGAAAATTCCATCAAGTAATGTAGCACGAATGTAAATAATTTTTAATCATTTGCAAGCCTGCTTACAGGTTAGATAGACTGTAGTACCATATCTGGTATTTTTAAGTAACAACTTTGAAAGCTATAGCAAATAAATATTTGCCAAAGTATTTCAATTTTATTTTATTTTATACGCAATTTATAGTACCTATTAATTGCTCTAAGAGTAACATACATTCGAACTAAATCTGTCATAATAAAGGTTGACACACACATAGTTCAAGCTCGGCACCAGACCGGCGCGGCCTCACCTCACGTAAACCCAACGCAAGCACGGAACCGCATCGTGCCTCAGCAGCGCCGAGGTGGCCGCGTGGCGGTGCCGCGCTTGCCGCGAGGTGTCCACTGGTTGAGGGCTTTTTACGTTTGAAGTAGGCCGTTTCGCCTGCGTCTGTTCACAATGGCTGGTGGTCCTGTCCCGAGCAGGGGCGATGCCGTTACGTAGTGGATAATGGCTGGAGCGCACCGCTGCATCCGCACTCATCTGGTTTGCCAAAACCTTAACTGTGCGTTGCAGTATGAACTTTCTAACAAAGAATTGGGGCGGCGCCGGTCTGGTGCCGAGCCTTTATGTGTGCGACAACCTTAATTATTATATTTTATTGAGCCTAAAATGTCCCACTGCTGGGAAAAGGCCTCCCCCCTCTTTTTCCATTACTCGCGGTCTTGTTTATCTGCCCAGTCTCCTTTTTAAAGAGTCCAAATTATCACGCCACCGCCGGCGTGGTCTACCGCGTCTCCGTTTTGAGTCGTGGGGCATCTACTCTGTGGTCTTTTTGGCCCACAGCTTATTCGGCATCCGGTAGACGTGTCCAGCCCAGTCCCACTTTAATTGGGTTGTTTTCCGAGCTACGTCAACTATTTGAGTTTTGGAGCGCAGTGTGATGTTCCGGATTCCATCCACCAACTTTACACCTAATATGCTGCGCTCCATGGCTGGCTGGCAAACCCCGAGTTCTGGGCTTCTGTCAAAGACCAAGTTTGTGCACCGTAGGTGAGAACTGGAAGTATGCTCATGTCCATGAGCCTACGTTTAAGTGAAAGAGGTAGGTCGCCTGTCATTGGGTGATTCATAGACCAATAGCTCTTCCAGGCGTTTACTGTCCTCCTATCGACCTCTTTTTCTTGTCTTTGTCGACAATGTTAAAAGCTCATCATAATCAAGTGGTGGCGAAATTACTCAGTTTATAACTACAGTGGAAAGAATAAATAAATCATGCCAATATCTATTTTATCTTGCCACTTTAAGACTCAAATTAGTAAATTGTGCAAGTGTAGTTCTACATTAGCTTCCTTCAACTTTAACGAATGACATCTGTATACTGACCAAGGGGCTGACACGCTTTGCTAGAGAAAGAGAGTCTTATTGCGATTCCTATAAGAAAAAATAGAAAAGAGTGGCATGTTTTGTCCCTATCACCGACCGAACATTTTTTCATGGTCGGGTTATAGGCAAAACGCAAACTTCCATAAGCAAATACATTGGACATGCAAACCGGCCAAATTGCGTAGTACAAATTATGTATGAAAATTAGCAAGTATGAGAAAGACATAGCACCGGTCGCTCCTTGGCGCATCTATAACTAAAGAGTTTATATTATATCTATGCTCTGTATATTGACACTTGACACACGTCTCTGACATGTCAAACGTCAAATAATATCGTAACATTTACAAATGTCTAGAGTCACCTTACCATACGTCCCAATTGTATCTTGAACCTGAGATTCGTGAAAACTGTGAGCATGTTCGGAGGTCAGGCTTTCACTGGTTCTGCAGAGACGAATTTTCGTGGGCATTGTAAATACCTAACATGGATCCGGTTCATAGATTGGAAGTTGAATCTAATTTATCAGTTTGAGGGATTATTTCCAGGATAAAAAGTATCCTATGTCCTTCCCCGGGTCTCAAACTATCTCCATACCAAATTTCATCTAAATCTGTTCAGCGGTTTAAGCGTGAAGAGGTAACAGACAGACAGACAGACAGACAGACAGACAGACAGACAGACACACTTTCGCATTTATAATATTAGTATGGATTTATAACACAGTGTCACTTTTTGGATAGTTAGCCATCAAAATGTCACAATAAATCGTGAATTATAAAATTTTACCAAAAGCATAAAAAGGTATGAATCATCAAAAACTCGGAAAATTATGTAATTTTTTTTACCGTCCAAAATTCAAATAAAAGGTATCAATAGAATGCTTATGTAAAAATAAAAAATAATTTGTGTAGCAACTATGTACCTAAACGCATTATTTTACGACTAAAACAGCAAAATACTAATTTTCCCATACAACTGTTGGTCGAATGCTATGCAAGTGACGTGATTTGCCAGGGCCAATTTGTAGGAGCCTTTTTGAAAGCCGCTAGCGTCGAGCTAGGTTTGTCCCTAATTTTAGCCCTTTATTGTGCTCTAATAGTTGTTGGTCCCATATAGACATTTGATCGTCTCTAAAAACTGGTTCGATTGGCATTATAAAAAAAAATTAGTCAAATAGCGTATTGGTTGGCTGTACAAGCTCGGTACTCTCACTATCAGACGAACATCATGTTTTGTTTTTGTACAAAAATCGCACTCTGTTTTCCTCGGTTAGGCTGCGTTTCCACCAGAGATGTGGGAGGATGCGTTTTCATACATTTGACACCCTGCAACGTGCCGAGCGAGGTGTCACATCCTCATCCTTGTGTTTCTTTCCTTAGATATGGACTGTATGGTTCGAAATAAATAAATATTTAATTTTTTAATTTAACCGGGAACCAAATTTACAAAATAATTAAAAACGCATTACCTTTCGAGGATTCGAGGTAATTCCCGGATCTCGAAAAATGATATCGAATTCTAATTCGGCGAACCGTTTCCCTCTAATTGCTCGCGCTATGGTGTTCACAACCTTTCTGGTTCACCTCACTCACCACCAGTATAGCTTGAGCCCAAGGGTCGAAATCACTACTATGTAGGTAGGCATGTACGTAGTATCGTGAGCTCTGCTTAAAGACTCGAATCGTCAAAGCTAAGACTTGCCTAGCGTTCTGGCTAGGCGAGTCTTGCCACTATGCAGGAGGAGACACTGAGATACAATAAAGTAGTCTTTGAGCAACGCTACTAATTTTTGAGTTGTAAAAATGCCATTGCGGCCTACTTACAGAATAAAGTTCATTTTATATTCATTTTAACTCATTTTATAAAGTATAATCGAGATGTCCCACGATTAAAGAATCAAATAAGAGATGTAAAATATCTCTAAAGTCAAAAAACGATTAAGATAAATTCTGTTAGTAGAATAGATGTAAAGGGTCTCCAAACGTCAAAAAATATGTGTTATGAAATAATAGTTTCATGTTATCAAAGCTTTATATGTATTCCAGCAGTGCGATTGCGAAACGTTTTCGACCGTTTTCGACTCTTTTCTTCTTTTTTTGCATCAGCAAGTCGTTTTGTGTATATGAGGCTTTAGTTAGCGAAAACGAAACGAAACGAGCGAACAAAATTAGCGTTGGCGTTTCACAAATTTGCTCCTACACTTTTCATGCGGTGTAGGTGTTGCGAGTTGCGAACGCAAACGTTTTTAATTGTTTACCTATAATTATTATGCAGTAGCAAAACGCGCCCGTCGGACACCGTTAGTGTAAGAGCGGCTTTTTGAAAGCCACCAATAGCAACGCTTCACGTACACTGTGTATCACGCTTCACGTACACTGTGACGTACCTACGTTACTCAAATCTTTCTTTGTTCTCACATACAACCACTTCTGCATATCTCATTTGCCCAAGCTATCTGGTACTTTTGAAAATTGTACTACAGTCAACTTTACGGTCGAGTTCCACAACCACTGTAGGTGTGTAGGTTTTCAGATTTAAGTTTGCGGCGTACGTTAAAGTGAAATTTTCCAATTAAAGAGGGCTTGAAAATTTTAAATTGCTCTATGAACTCAAATTATCCTTTAGGATACAATTGAAAAATTACGTAACGAAACATAACGTTCATCTACTTTACAGTACTAAGTAGCATATAGTATGTATCGGCCTGTACTATTGCCGATTGGACGCTTAGGTATAATAACTATAAAAACGTATCTGTAAACTGAAATGTATCTGTAACTAGATAAAAACATAGTTTAATAATTTTCCAGAATTATAAGCTTATTTCCATGTGTACTAGTCTCCGACAATATGCAAACCAAATCACAAATTATATAACTTTTTTCCAACATAAATCAAGTTTAACACCCGAGGAAAAACCTAAATATATTTTGTAAGGTACAAACGAGCTTGGATAAAAGTTACATCGGTCAGAAGGGAGACTTGTTTTTTTTATGAGCGCTTCAACAACTTTTGCTGTAAAGGTTGCTCAATAGGGCATGGAAAATTTTGCGGAACATCCAGCAATCGAAAACTTATAAAGTAATTGGATGGATTATAACAGGATTGCATAACAGTGATGACCGGCCTGTAGAGACCACCCAATGGTTCAAAAACAAAAATTCGGAGACAGTTTGAAACAAAATGATAAGCATAATAGAAACGGGCGGTATGTACAGACTCTTGAGTTTAAAAATAAGACCTTTTGCTAAAACGAATAAAACTATGATAATTTTGGATTATTCGAGACAGAATGATAAAAATGGACGATGACGAATGGATGATGGACGGTCTGTAGAAACTCTTGAGTTTAAAAATCGGACCTTCTGGCAAAACCAACCTCTGGGCTCCTGAAAGGAACGATAATAACGCTACGATGAGCATAAGAATGACACACACACACACACACACACACATAACAGAAATGACATGATGATGTTTTGATATAACAGAAATGGACGGTTTATAGAAGACCCTTTTGTTTAAAAATAAGGCCTTTCGGTAAAGCAGACTCCGGGCTTCAGAATGCAACTGAGATAACTCTAAGATGAGCAGGCGAAACGGCTGAAGTTCTCCGAGTCTACTCTACTGGAACAATTCTGCGTTTATATGTACAGTCAGGTTTACCAATATGTATGTCACCGTAAGATTGTGAGAAACGTTAGATTATAATCTATCTAGCGATACTGTAACCTTATGAAAGATTGTAATCTACCGAAAAAAATTCATAAAATTGTAAGCAGTTGGTTACGGTTTACAATCTTTTGACGTGATACTAATTGCATCTTAGGTTCGTTCTTTACCTCAGAGGGGAAGTAGAAGCACCGCGCAGCGGACTCGCTGCTGGAGGAAAGCACAAAACAATTTTCCATTCACAACCTTTCGACAGTTTACAACCTCACTAGATCTCGCTACATAGATAATAATAATGTAACGGTATTTGCACATTTATTTTTCGCTGTAAAATTTTCGAATTTGGTAGACGATTGATGAAACAACAAGAAATATTTAGTTCGGAAAAACATGAAACCTTTACTCAGGATTTTTAAAAGAATCATTGTAGTAAACCCATTAGGTTAATTATGTTTGTTGTATAACAACGGTGATGTAATTACGTTTACAAAAAATTTGTAAATAATGGGAAATAAAACTTGTATCTACTAAATGAATCATTAGCGAAAAAAATATTATGGCAAACATTAGTATATCACTTCAATTCTTCTACTTCATAGCTTTAACAGTTTTGATACCAAGCTATTCGTAGCGCTACGCAATTTTCTCTAGGTACCTATATGTATACGAGGAAAATCATGCGAGAGCTTCCTGGAATTGAATGTGTTAAAATAAAGATAATTAAGGTATCTCGTATAATTCGTTACAAGACCAATGAACCCTGCGTTGGATAAGATAACAAATATACAATGTGTGAATAGCGATTCACATGAGTGATTAACGCCTCGAGATAGCAAATCGACAGAGACGCCCTTAGCGTACAAAACAGCGAATCTTCGGGAATTCACACTCAGATATCATTTTTATTCTGTCTGCCTCCCCCGAGGGTCAACAAGTTAAACCGAAAACATTTCTCATAATAAAAGAAGCAGCAACAATAGGGCGATTGTCGTTCCAGCTCATGTATAAAACATGCATGAATTCACATATTCCCAAATAGATTACGTACCTATATGGTTTCTCTACACAAACACTCGGACATACATGTCCGAGTCTAAATTCATTCGGTCTAGATTCATCATGTATGATCTAGACACACGGCAGCGTGTTAAGAGGAGGGGTAGGGCAAGCTCTCTCCATACAAACTTTGTGCAGGATTTACTTCGTTTGTGTTTGCATTAAAGTTATGATTTTTGGTCAGTATGCTTATTTTTCTGATAGCTATTTCGTGATGTAATTTTTTTTTAATTTTTTTTTTAATTTTTTAATTTTGTTTTTTTTTGAAATATTTTAATATTTTCACATCACGATCTTCGCATATCTAATATTTACAACCAAAAAAAATATTATATTCATTAGTGCCAAAACCGACGAATAAAACGTGCACAAAGTTTGTAAGGGGAAGGCCTTGCCCTAACCTGCGCCTTAAGCCAAGTTCAAAAAACAAAGAACTGGCGACGCAGCGGTCGTGTGTTATACCTATTACACTAACCATTTGATGGCACTTTTGACCCCTTGATATATCAAACTGGTATATATGAAGTAAGATATTACAAAAAAAATCAAATCTCTTTTTTTCGTATTTGAGATTTAAAATTTTTCGTAATATACTCCTACTTACCTACTTAAACAAGATGGTAAAGCGTTTATTTCCATTTTATGTTTTCCTAAAATTTACCCTGACTACTCCATATTTATCGGTTACTTTGGTGGAACCAAAGTAACCGATATAGCCTTTCGAATCGCTAAACTTAAGTGGCAGTGGGCGGGGCACGTTGCACGTAGAACCGATGGCCGTTGGGGCCGAAAGGTTCTCGAGTGGCGACCACGGACCGGAAGGCGCAACGTGGGTAGACCTCCCACAAGGTGGACTGATGACCTGGTAAAGGTCGCGGGAGTCCGCTGGATGCGGGTGGCGCAAGACCGGTCATTGTGGCACTCTTTGGGGGAGGCCGAGCCTATGTCCAGCAGTGGACGTCTTTCGGCTGATATGATGATGATGATGATGACTCCATATTTCTTATAGTTTCAGATTTTTACTCACTGCTCCACTCAGATTTTCATGGCAAGAATCCATTTCCAGGGTGTAAGTAAAACAGAGAGATTCTTGCTATGAAAATCTGATATCGTTCGTAATTCAGCTAGCACCCGCCAGCTGCGGAAAGGCAAAAACTTACCTAACGATCGTTAGGCGGTCGGTTAGGTATTGGTTACAAAACCACTCCCTTTGAAATCGGAGATAAAAGGATAAAAACGGAACCGATAATCAACATACCTAATATATAATATTAGTGACTGATTTGACCAAAATATTGTTAGGATTTAAATTGTGGATTAATACTCAAAGATTTTTATTATTATTATTATTATGTATTAAGTAAAAAAATCAGTCAGTGCGAAATCAGGTTTCACAATTTAAAAATGCAGTGTTTATTCAATTAAATTCAATTCAATATCGTTTATTTCAGGCATTGCCCATAAAGTGTTAGTGGATACTAATTAAAAATCTTACAACTACTGTTAGTAAACGTTACACAATAATAATATACAATAAAAAGAAAATAAACAGAATGGGTTGGACCGGATGAGTATAACACATTCAATTAAAATACCTATATAACTACTACAAAAAAAATAGGTCAAGATTACGAGATTAACTACTATACATGAAAGGGGACATTCAAATTCATGTATGATCGGCACCTTAGAGCCTAATAGATGTCATGTGTTAATCACCTCTGTTATCATAACATACCTCAGGTTGAAAGCCTCGACAATGCCATGTATTGGCATTGTCGAGCTTTAGGTACCTACTCTTATGTTGTCTCTGGGCGCGGCAATGGAATGATGTTACATTTATTACGTGCGTGAACGTTTCCGTACATATCAATTGTCATTTCTGTAAGGGAAAATGGCAGTTGATACCCCACGGGAGCTCAGAGGGCCTACCACCAACCGAAAATGACATTTCTGGCACTCTGACGCAATTGTATATTCCAGCGAATGTTTAAATTAATAATGAATCAGTGAACGGAAATAATTCCGTTGACGAATGAATATTTATTTGATTTGATTTCGTAATATTTTTCATCCATGGGTAGAAATAAGTAAAACAACTAAGAGTTATCGAAACAGAGAACGTGAACAATGAGAACAAATATTATCCTGAACACTAAAAAACTAATAAAAACAAATATAATCATGCAAACACTTTTTTCATTGTAAACGCTTGTGTGCTCATATAAACTTTTTATTGCGCTGCGGCCAGTAAAAAATAAGGAACCTATAGTTTACTTTTACCTATTGTAAATTTACTGTTCATTTTATTGAAGAGAAAATATTTCCAATTTCACATACAGGATCTGCACGACCCTGTGTTTTGTTGTGTAAAATCTTATAATTTATTTACAGGTAAATTACTTTCGAGACGTTATCGCATTTGTAGTTGTGTATGGATAAAATTTAAATGTGTGTAAAAATAAATGTATAATCCCTGTAAATATGCAAATACTAGTTATATTCTGGTCGTTGACATGCGCGATGCGCGCCTTAGTGTTGCGCTTACAACTTAGTGATGTTCTCCAATCGGTAACACTACTACAAATGCAAAAACGTCTCGAAAGTAATTTACCTGTACATTTAGATACTTAGGTAGTCTTTTAGTTACGTCTAACATCGTTCGGGCCTTGATTCATGCTGAATCATGCGTCAACTCATTTGTGTGTCGAAAACAATTCAAATTACATGCGATCGTTCCTTGGCTGTTATTCACAAACCGACTCTTCCTCGCTTGTCACCTCACCCCTCAGCCCCTCACCCGCGGTGCGATTACGGAACGTTTTGCGATCGTTCGTAAGGTAGATCGAAATGTCAAATCCCATACTAAAAATGACAATTAAATATTCCTACCGTACGTTCCAAAAGATACGTGATTACCCCACCGATACTACTAAGCGACGATATACTAAACGACGATAGATAAATTAAAACTTAAATACATAGAAGACATCCAAGACCCAAAAACAAACATTCATGCTCATTACACAAATAAATGCCCCGGCCGGGATTCGAACCCGGGACCTCCAGCTTCGTGACAATTGACATTTGACAGTTTACCATATAAAACCTTGTAAGCTGTAAGGTGATAGGTGCAGATGGTGCTTTAGTGAATCGCATAACTTATACGTCATCTACTTAAGGCCGGGTATTACCACTTTTGAGTTTTTAGAAACCATCTGAGACATATAATATAGTGTCTTAAAATCTAAAAAAAATATATGTGTTACATGAGGATCTTGTCTAGTCAAAATCGCAGTCAGTTACATGATCTGATGAATTTCACTCGATAGAAAAAAATCTCGAAGGTACCCCTTTTTGGAATGCATTTTCAATACTACGGCTATATTACTGATATTTAACATTTAATTTTGTACTCAATTAAAGATATTATTAAATAGTTATAAACAAATTCCCAGGGTTTGCTTTGATAAAATGATTGGCTTAATGACTATAGCTAAATATTTACAAAACTGCGCGCAGAGCTTGCGTAGAGAGCGGGATGGTTAATTGTAAACTCACGCGTGTTAGAGCGGGACAGTTGCGTTGGGGATACCTCCCCTTAAAGCAACCGGCAATGTTTGCATTACCGTACTGGCTAGCGACTGCGTAAACGATTGAGTATGGCGATTCTTAGTTCTATTGCGTAACCGCCAGAGGCGCTGTACTTTTGTCCATACTAAATCGCTTACGCAGTCGCTAGCGAATACGTTAATGCAAACATTGTAGGTATCAAATCAAAAAGTAACTATACCACATACAGTATTCTGACGACAAAAGGAAACTGTTTAGGCTTTTGGTAGGTAGTACTCCTTTGAAATCGAATGTAATGCCAATGAATGCCCCACTTGAAGCGTCCATGCTAATGATTCATTAACCTTTCTCTTAATGAAGAGTAATTAAGTATAATTAAAGGGATTCCGAACGACTGATCCAATATTAAGAGTAAAACACAATTTCCAGTTATTAAGGAACGCTAATTTAATGAAGCAACCGACTTTGTAGCGAATAGAAGATACCGGCTTTTCTAGCGACATCTTAGGTCAAAATGTCATTATCATCAATTTAAGAGCCAAGCTCTTGTCGGTGGAGCAATTTCCATGTATCTCTTTCTTGGGTCAAAATGTAAGAATTAATAAATGATTGAATGAAAAATTTATTTGGTATAAATTGGTAATGTACAGCATAAAATAAATTAATTTTATACCAAAATGGATGCCGCTCTGCATTGTCATTTGATTTTCAGGGCAACCAGGAAACAATGTCGAATTATAAAATAGCATACAGTTATAAATAAAGAGATAACTTACTAATCTTAGCATAAATAAGAGTAAGGAACAGTTGTACTAGAATCAAATTAGGGTCGATAGGTGAGTTTGCGATCACCTACTTTGATGCACCGGTTTGCCAATAGATGAGTTTATAAACTGAAAGGATGTTTTCTCGTTTTTTTTAAATATATTCTCATTCAATAGGTAGATAACAATTAAAATGCATACACCTCAATGTTTCTTTATGGTACTTAACAATTTAAATATCTTTAATTGAAAAAAAATCGTTCTCCAGGCGGCCGCAAACTGACGCCGGTCGCGGAACTGAGGGCCTACCGCGAACAGAAAACGAAAGGAATATCTCCCTCTCTGCACTTGGTAATAGGGATGATGACACTATAAAAGAAAATCAATAAATCCAAATTTTCTACATAAAGGCTCAAATTCTCAATCAAATGGCGAAAAAAGTAATTCAAAAAAACAAATAATTACGTAATTATTTACCGTATAGGTATGTACATTCTACATGCTACGGATCCCAACCTATTCTTGTGAAATTGTGTGAGCCGATTCAATAATTAATTATACACCTAGGTACCAAGTTTTTTCTTTGTCGATTATGATTTCGGACTTTTGTAAACCCACAGAACCACTTAAATTAATAAATTAAAAGTGCATTAAATGCACGTGATATTCGATTCAGCAAAACGCGACGCTGTTGTTTGAGGGTTATGACGGCATACCTAGTTTAAATTAACTTTATTTGGAAATATTGAAATGATTAAGTCAACACTTCAAACGTACGTTAGGTATATCTAACTGTCACTTTCCCCTAAGATAAAAACTAAATAATAATAAATGTTCCTCGGAGTAGCCTCGTCTGACCTACGCCACAGAATTACGGTAAACTCCCCAGTATTTGACACCTTATTTTAATATCGAATAGTTGATATCTACGTATGTATGTATGTATCAGTGGCGGAGCCTCCATAGAACTCGATTCCCACCGGCTAATTTTCAGCCAGCCCAGTTTTTTACTATGGCTCATGAAGAATAAGAAAGGAAAATTATTTCCGACTTGCCTAAGAATATTTTTGACTCGCCGCCACTGGTATGTATGACACTTTATTGCAAATAATAATAAATAAAATAATAATGAATTTGATAAGAATTGATGTTTCTAGACATCGGACCATAAAAGTAGGTAGCAATTATTTCATTAAACTTCAAACTTCGCGTCTGGCTGGAATTATTACCTGGATAGGTAATAAACTCGATACTGGGGTGATGAGAAATTAAGGTTGCCTAGGTTACTTAAGCGTCGCTCTCAAGCGAGCTTACCGTTTTGGATAATTTCTTGAAAATGCTATTTTAGGAAATCGTACTAATATTACAATGTTTGTAGGACAATATTCTTTGTTATAACGCTAAAGAACTTGGTTTCATAATGATTATGTGATGGAAATCCCCTTTCCTAGTTACTTGCATATTTTGCACGCATTTAATGTTGTCTATACGCGTACATTATGCAAATAAATACAACGTACAACTACTGACTACATGCGAATATGCGCAATGCTAATTAATATTTATTATGTCACTTCATTGTGAACTTCGATGGTTTTATGATCTAACTAGAGTTACCTTTGGTAGGTAAACTGACGGTTAGGTTAGGTTAGTATATATACTACTACTGTAAAATTATAAACTTCAAGACTATATTATACATTAACTAAGACTATATAGTTATAACGTATAGTATAGTCTTGAAGTTTACACTTTTACGGTACTATACAAGTAAGCATCTTCGAAAAAACACTCCTGAAAAAGATCCGGACCGGTCCGAATGTCCGATGTTGTCAGCAACGTATATTTGCATTTTACCGGAGGTCATCGTGTTATTTGCCATTTCCGCGAACAAAAGATGACTCACTTTATTCTTTTTGTGGCTAAATTATGAGTCAAAACCCAGCCATAAAATGCACAGAGTCCGTAAAAATACGTCTAAGACGATTACAACGTATGAACCGGAATTTTATGTGGTGACCCCCATAAACGCACGAGCCCTTGAGCGTTACGACGGTAGTAAAGTCTAATGCTAAGATATTCAGATCAGATAACATACGTTGAAAATGTTTTCCGCTGACCTAAGATTTATCTGCAGCTGACTGTACAATTCTTATTAGGATGATGTGTCATTACAGCGGCTTCAAATGAATACTCTGGGAGAAGACATCGATATTACACGCAAAAACTCTCAAAGGGGATTTGTTAGATGGGTGCCCCGAAGGCACTTTTCACCGGTTCGTTTTTATTCCTATTAGCATTTTGCCGCGATCGTGTTTTGTCACATGTACATTTTTGCCGGTTGTTTTTTTTATCATAACTTGTATGTACCAACCAAACCTTTGGTAGGTAACTTGTTGTTCAAAATGTGATTGTATGGAAAGTTTGTCAAGTTTCCATAGAAACTGCCGGTAGCTGTCATCCCATAGGATGACAGCTACCGGCGCCATATTTAACGATGATAGGGCTGTAACCATAAGTTGGTGCAAGCCGGTAATTGAGTTAAGTTTATGACGTCACAGTCTGCACTCCTAAAATTTGCTGTTTTAGATTATATCTACGCATACGATGTTACGGGTAGAATCTAAATACTCGTATGTACGGAAACATTAAGAGGGCGCCGAGCATATTTAGCAAAAACAGCCTTCACCTCTCAATCTGTGGAGGTCACGATTCTCTACAAAAATATATAAAATATATGTAATTATTATCACAAAGAGTGTGTTTACAAGTAATCACTAATAATAATCTATAATAAATTACACTTTAATAAATACAATACCGTAAAGTTGCACTAAAAATGAGAAGAACGCGTGTCGGCGTTTAGGCAAAATTGAATTGAAAAATCTATTATTTCGTTTCAAAATCACACTCAAACAAATCTCAAAAGTATTCACTATAAGTTATCACACTTTTCACATTTTTCCTCGCAAAGACCAATGAGAATTTCAAACGTAAATCTAAACTTTAGTGACTTTTCCATACATTTTCCCTGCCACCATACTTTCGAAAAATCGACAGATGGGCATTGGCCCTCGGTGAGAGCAGACGCATGCTCCTTTTTTCGCTTTGACAGCTCTGTTTTTGACATTTGGCCCGTATACGAATACAATATGTATACCACACACAAAGATTGTATTAATTAAAGTAGGGTAAATAAACATTGACGTGTGGCGTTTTAAGAACCTTTTAACATGGAATTTTTGGTATTAGCCTTTTATTTTTTAGAGAACATACAGTGTTTGGTCCCGAAAGTTTACTTATGCGTTCAAATTATAATGTTTTCCTTCCCGAAAACGCATTCTAGACGCAAAAAGGTTGCCGATGCGTTTCATTACAATGGAAATTAATTTCAATGAACGGTCACCCTGACGGAACATCTTTATAACGTAATGACATTTGTCACTTACTTCAAATGAAAATTTGTGTACATTTTTCTTTCTTTATATTTCAATAATTTTACGTATCTAATGTTGATACCGAACACCAAATACGCATACACACACGCCTCTCGACAGTTTGCCAACGACGCATACTTATCTACTGGCATTTTTTGGACATGTCGCGCGTCGTCCCTATTAGCCTCGAACTAGTACATCATGATGACGGGAAAGGTGGGCGATAGACGAGCTCGGGCCAGCCAGGTGGATTGAAAAAATCTCCAAATTCGCCTGACTCCGAGAACACCAGGCGCTGCATGCAGCGCATCATCGGAACCACTGGCGAGCCATCTGCACTCCCCGCCAGAGACATAGCGGTCACGATCCTCAGCATTGAAGAACCCACTGATTGGATTGATTGGATTGGAATACTTATTGAAATTTGTGTGGATATTCACGCTTTCTCGTCAAATAGGAATACATTTAATGGCTAAATATATATCTCAGATGTCGTGATATAACTTCAGGAATCGTGGATTATCAATCTGCAGTGTCACACAACAAAGAAAGTAATAAGCAGCAGAAGATTGTACTGTCGAAGCCGCATGGTCATACTAATTATAGAATGAAAATATAAATGTGTTTTTTTTATCTTAGTTATATCTCTAACGACGACGTATAATCTGAGTCTTATACAAAATATATGTATAGTAGTCCTACTTATTTCTGCAGGTCTGTAAGTACGGTTTCTAATTTCTATTTGATTGTTTTTTATGGTTTGAAATTATTTGGTTCACTGCTTTGATTTTGGATATACGGATATACGTACTTTAGTATATACATTGTAGTCTTTGGATATACGTAAGTACGTCACACCGGGTAGAGTCAGTCCGACCCAGGTCGGGCCTAGTAGAGTTTAGTGAACCAGCGACAAAACTCCCAGTAAGTAGCTCGATTCCACTCACAACTCAGATTCGGTAGAAGCCGCGTAACCAATCTCACTGGAGCGCAAACTCTTAGAGTATCCCACTGTTTAAACCTCCCACGTGGTCATGTCGGAGGTTTCCCCTCGATTTTCCCCAGGCCACTTTCCAACCGCGCACTCCTATCGATTTATTGGGCCCGACCTATAAGGCCACAATCAGGTTGAAAAAACAAAAAAAGTACGTCGCAATAATTGTTTGGACGTTACGTAAACGTAGTAAATAATAGTAAGATTGCAATTTCAATTGCGTATATTATAAGTATTATAACTGTTACATTACAGCATGTATGCAGCATGTACATGGATTTAGCTATACGCAACCATTGTCCAAGTAGTGTTAAAAGTTCAGTAATATTTACTCCACTAATTATTCTATTCAATTATCGTTCTTATAAGAAGGAACATGAGAGCTAATTTGTCATAACATAACTATGGACTCGTACATTCCATCCATGCACACGAAAGCGCGTCCGGCCGGCCAAGTTCCAATTACAGATAGTGACAATGATTTACTAAATCCTACTTGATCATATTTGTCCTACTTATTTCATTATCATTAGGTTTTAAGAATACTTAACAAACTTATTTCGAAATACTGCCATTAATTTTCATTAAGTTTCATTACATAATATATATCGAAATAAAACAACCGCATCTTCGCTTAAAACTCGCATTACCTATAAAAGCCGCTTTAGTTTAGTTGGTAGTGACCCTGCCTGCAGAAGGATTACACATTCTTAAGTTTTATTCACCATTTATTCAATTAAATATAATTTAACAACATAACAGCTTAAGCCATGGCATTGATACACTTAAATATAGGTATTTTAATCTATTTGTATATGAATAATTAGGAGCGTTTTACTAAAATCAAATCCCAATTTTCAGAAGTAAGGTTTTGGTGACAGATCAGAATTCAGAACTTGACTTTTATTTTTACATTTTTGTCATGCCTTAATAAATCATCAAATATTGTAAATCAAAACTTTGTATTCCTTTCAGAAATTGACAGAGCATTGTCATTGTACAGTGACAAGTTATGACAATTTCGATTTCTCTAAGGAGTTTTTAACTCTGATTAACTGGTGGCAATACACAACCGAAAATACCTATTAAAAAAAATGTAAGTCAATGACCCGGGCCAACAAAATGAAGTAGTGTGTGTGAAATATGTATGTGTTAGTTACTGGGGAAAATAATTTAAAAAAATAGAAATTTGACAGGCGCTGATAATTTACCCTGCACGACGCAGTCTTAATTAGCCGACATAACGAGACATATTTTTGTACTTCTAAGGCGACTTCCTGACTTGTCGGTATAGGGAGAGTACGATATGGGAAATCTGTCAGCTATCAATCGATGTCAGTCAAGTCAGTATCTCTTCTTTACTTTGCCCTTACAATTTACATTTCAATGAGTGTTTCCTGACTGGCGCGGTATGCGCGGAAGTGAGGCGATACGAATGAAGTACTGCGAAGCTTTCGCGCAGGATAGTACTGCGCAAATGTAATACCCAGTGACAGTATTCCAAGTGAAGAAGTGAGCCAGCAAGTGAGAATCTTTGCGACGTCAGTAAGTTTACTTTACGTCAAAGAAGAAAATGACACATATCGATCCCGCCTAGGGTTGCCAACTTATGTGCTCCGATTTGCGGGACATTTGTTGTAGAATTGCGGGACTTGGCTAAAAAATGCGGGACTCGCGCACTCTATCACAGATGTCAAATATTGTTAACGTATACCTAGTTGTGATGTAGGGTACATTATTTAGTCCCGCGATATTTACCTTCTTAGTGGATTATTTCCGAGCTAAAATTATCTTATACGAGTACGGTCCTCCGGGAGCGGGATACAAATTACATATTTTCATTTATCGAATTTGTGCGCTCTTTGCTCAAATGAAACAAAATGTTCGCTTCAGTTCTTATAAATCTGCCGAGGACTGAAAACGGGACAATCGGTGTCCCGCACGCATCCTTTGCGGGACGCATCTTCCAGGGTACTGGAAACGGGACGTCCCGCCTGAGGCGGGACGGTTGGCAACCCTAATCCCGCCCCGCCAAGTCAGAAGTCGCTTAGTGCGCTGTTTAGACTAGCAAGAACTTGCGTGCAATTTTCGGTGAATTTTCATTACGTTGCAGGCTTTGATCGTATTCATTTTACCTCGGTAGTCGGCAGCCCCGCGATGTAAAGAAACTTGCGTGCGTTTTCAATGTAAATCAGTCTTAACAGTCATGCTAAATTTCCAACGGGTTGTGGAGCGCTCGTGGCCCAGCGGCGCCTGCGTGCCGCGTGCGGTATCCCAGGTTAAGCAATATCGACCGCGGCCAGTACATGGATGGGTGACCACTTTGAGTGGTTACTGACTGAGCGCTCCCGTGCTTTGGAAAACACGCTAAGCCGTTGATCCCGGCTGCTCTCTATGGCAGCAGTCGTTAAGCCAAGATGGAGGCCTTCGGGCGGCTTGAGAACTTCTAACAGTCAAGTTGCCCAACTCACTTGACAAAGGGGGGTCGAAGTTGCACCACGTCCGTAGGGAAAGTACCCACCGCTACGCTACCCTACACGTGACCCCTGGGTGGTGCTAAAAGTGCAACAAAAACTGGCAACCGTACTGTCTTCTCGAAGATCTCACGGTTCGAAATAATTGCCATACGATAAATATGTGCAAAATTATGTTAAAAACTATTATGGCAAAGGAACAAATAACTTTTTGGTCCCGACCACCTATAATAAATTTAACTGGTTAAGAGACGAGAATAAATGTAGTTTAAATGTAGTAAAAAGGAAACTAAAAGAGATACTATTGGAAAGATTATCGTAATGTTAATATCTATTTGTATTTTAGTACTGTTTTCTTTAATTAATCAATCTCTTATAAAAGTAGTTATGTAGAACTTAGGTGCATGATAGAAGACTAGTTGAAATGAGCGCGGTCTCGCCAATAAACTGGTTCGTCATTTTGGCGAGTTAAACTATAATTGTTAATCATTGTGTACCTTTATTGAAAAAAAAATAACGGATGAAAGTAGAAAAATAGCAAAATGACGTGACGACTTGTTGTACACGATGACATGGCATTGTCAATATAATGTAGGTTTTAGTTTCACGAATGCACTATAATACAATATGAGATCAACCATATTGTATTATCCAGACTGATAAGTATAATTATCACGATAGCCACCGAAAACGTTTCATGCGCGTAAGCTCATTTTTATCACATGTTTGTACTCACATATAACATATAGATAAGCGGCTAACCTCAATAATAGTATATGAATAGAATGTGTATAGAATATCTAGGTAGGTACTATGTTGGTGAATTTATGAAAGCCCATTTTTACCCAAATATTTGCTTAACGAAATTCCAGACTTTGTTACCATGAATACCCTACCCGCTACGTCAAACATGTTTGTAGGCATTATCCGATAAATCCCACGATACTTCAATTCGTCGGGGAAACTAGGGTAGGTACCGAGCTAATACCCAGTAATACCCAGATTAGTATCGGTACCCGGTATCGGTATCACGATTCCTATCTTGACGGCCTATATTTAATTAAATTTAAATTTGGAATTGCAATAAGCGCCGTTGTTTGGTGAGAGTAATATCGGCAATGTTTCTCTCCAGTCATTTCCATGGTTTCAATTGTACTGAGATCTGTGAATTATTTGGAGGTTATTTTGTCTTTTACGGCGACTTAGGGGAGAATATTTGTGGCGTAGAAATAACTCTCGTTTACGAGATTTTGCGCATTAACATTTTATTTTCGGTTTCTGCTTTTCCCTATGGGTTAGAAGATTAGACGGCAGTCACTTTCTTATAACTTCTGCTTACGCCAAATCTTGGGATAAAGTGCCAAAATGGCCCCCGGGCTCCTCTAGAGCACAACCGGGAAAACACTGGGATCGTTCCGTTTTCGGTTATTAAATTGGGCCTTTCTGCTTTAAGTTTTGGGCAATTTTGGAATACTTCCCTAACTTCCATTTTCTGTGTAGTGATCATTAAAAGGGGTTTGATTTTGCCAATTATTTTCGATATTTTGGTATCGATTTGTATGAAATATGACCACTGCGTAACCAGCTGTTTACTGGAATAAGTATTAACCTATACGTTTTTACGAATGAATTCCTTTTAAATGGTTCAGGAACCATTACAAAACACATTTTTTCTATACTAGTTCAATTCGTGTAATTTTTTGTCACTAAAGAAAAAAAAAAGACTTGAAAAGAGAATGGCCCAACCCAATTGTTTATGGATATGGTAAAAAGTATTATGGTAATTGGCTTTTAGTAACCAATGTGTAAATATGTAAGAGCTTACGTGTATATATGAAATGATTTTATGTCAAACCTGGCCATAATGTGACAATTACCGCTCGCTACGCATGCGGAAAATCCCACTTCGTGGATGGAAAACATAAAATGTTGTAATAAAGAAAGCCTCGTATCGCGTATTTAATCTGTGTATTAATACGTAAGGACCATGTAAACACTAGCAATAAGGTTTTCAATTCAATAAATATTAAAAATTAAATTAATCAAAATAAATTAATTGTCAAAAACCTGGGATCTGGTACATTCTTTGTTTTTTCGCTCTATGCAAGTAATTTACTATTATGGCATAATGTGTGTAACCGAGCTCCAGTCGCTTACTAGACGTACGAGTACACACTGCCCATTTATGGACTCATTTGTTAAATTATAAGAACCGCTAATTTTCCAAACAATATAAACTGAACTGAAAACACTCCACGTAATATGAAGTAAAAACTATACATCAACAAATCTTCAATAATTTATTTAACTTATCGAAAAATACACAATTATGTCACGATGCCTGTTTTCAGAAAGGTAGCCAAAGAGCTCGTGTATGGATATTGTTGTTATTTTGTCCAACTCCTTTCGCGTCATAGACCATACTTTTAACAATTTCGCAGAGGTAATAATTCCATCCATCCTCCTAGCGTTATCCCAGTACAGTTGCATCCTGAAGGATGCCTGGGGTCCGCTACCTAATCCCAAGATTTGGCGTAGGCACTAGTTTTTACGAAAGCGACTGCCATCTGACCCTCCAACCCCGAGGGGAAACTAGACCTTATTGGGATTAGGCTTTGTCAAGTGAGTGGGACTTGACTGTTAGAAGTTCTCAAGCCGCCCGAAGGCCTCCAACTTGGCTTAACGACTGCTGCCATAGACAGCAACCGGGATCAACGGCTTAACGTGCCTTCCAAAGCACGGGAGCGCTCAGTTAGTAACCACTCAAAGCGGTCACCCATCCAAGTCCTGACCGCTGCCCACGTTGCTTAACTTTGAATAACTCTTGCGGCACGCAGGCGCCGCTGGGCCACGAGCGCACCGCGCAGAGGTAATAATTATTATAATAAAATTATGCGAAGTGGCATTAAAGTTTATAATCGTAATTCACAAATGTTCACGACTTCATGGCGACATAGATATAGATACGAAACTGTACCACATATCCGAACAATACGTTTAGTCATTTTGCTAATGAAATGTCAACTATGTGCTATGATAAAGCATTATTTATTTAAGCCATCCGAGAGCATCGCTGTAGGTACTATCTGCCATAATGTATCTTAGACCAAATTATTATCACAATGTAGCAAAATTTCTCTGTAGGCCCATAATGTGAGCAGAGCTATAATAGAGATAATATGGATAAGTATCATAATTGTATGCCTGCGGGTACGATAAAGGTGCAACAATACCAATTTTACCACCTTCTGCAGTATTATGTTGTGTACAACCTATGATCGCCGAATAAAGCATTGGTATTCGTATATTAGTATTACGTACCTGTTTTAAATGTAACTAACTGAATTATTACCTATAAAATAGTTTTAGGTATTTAATATGTAAGTAATTATAATCAACCATGTTTGGCTCATAAAAAAACATATATATTCATATAAAAACTACTCATGTCTGCGGCTTTAAAAACCCCAGCTTTTGCATACAAATCGACTCCAATTTGAACGACGACTCCCTGTTTACATATCACGTACAAACCAAATTAAACACGCCGATCACATTAAAAAAAACACATTACCCAATCCACGGGTACACTACACTAGCACTTACTTAGAACTTCGGTGATGCTGACACAAATAGGGGTACAATTTTGAATGTAACTTTTGAATTTCGAATTGGATACGTACGCGCGCGGTCTGTGGGTAGGGTGGGGCCTCCGTCCGGTCGGGAGGCGAGTCGGGGCGCGAGTGGCCGCTTGCGCGCCGCTGCCGCCCTTATACCGCGCCGCAACCCCTACGCGAACGCTGTGGGCGGATATCGTATAGAGCTGTTTAACGAAATATTTGGAAGTTTTGGAACTTTTCACGGAGCGCTCGTGGCCCAGCGGCACCCGCGTGCCGGGTGCGATATGCGAGGTTAAGCAATGTTGGCCCAGGTCAGTTCACGCATGGGTGACCGCTTTGAGTGGTTATTAACTGAGCGCTCCCGTGCTTGGGAAGGCACGTTAAGCCGTTGATCCCGACTGCTGTTTATGATAGCAGTCGTTAAGCCGAGTTAGAGGCCTTCGGGCGGCTTGAGAACTTCTAACAGTCAATTTGCCCACTCCTTTCTGTGTCACCACAATTTATACAGGGTGTTATATTTATTTGTACTGTATTTGTGCCACGAATAAATGTTTTTTCTTTCTTTCTTTTCTTTCCTTGACAAAGCCATTAAGGTCTAGTTTCCCTCGGGTTGAGGGTGAGTTTGCGATTAACCATCCCGCTTTTTATGGAAGCTCTGCGCGCTGCGCGTAATTTTCGTAAAATATTTAAACATAATCATTAAGCTAATCATTTTATCAAAGCAAACCCTACGAATTTGTCTACAAAAATTAAATGTAAAATATCAGTAATATAGCCGTAATACTGAAAAAAACTGTCCAAAAATGGGTAAATTTACGACATTTTTCTATCGAGTGGAATTCATCAAGTCTTGTAACTGAATACGATTTTGTAACACATATATTTTTTTTTGAATTTAAGACACTATATGGAAATGTCTCAGATTGTTTTAAAAAACTCAAAAGTGGTAATATCCAGCCTTAACGTGGAAAATGCGATATGCATACCGGCCTTACTGGGATTAGGCATGGTAATGGGACTCCTACAATGTCAAGCTACCCACTAAAACCAGCGGCTTTCCCTCATCGCCTTTGTGAGACGCCAGGGGATTCACTTGCATGCCACCACTGATGTCTCGGCATATGCATCGACGCGAGCTTAGCCCCTCCCTAGCGTCGGGCTATTGGTAGCACCGGTAAGAGATTCCCCCCTAAGAGAGATCCATTACCGTTGTCTCCAGCCAAGGCCCTTTCCCGCGGATCCGTGTGGATCCACCTTACACTAAGTACATATTACATTAGTGGTGGTTTTAACAGCTCTCTGTTTACACCACTCTCGCATCTCTGTCACACTGCGTGTTGTCAACAAAATATTATTAGCCACCATCTGTGGGGTCGGTACTACGTGGAAAAATTCCTAACGGAAACGAAAAACTATTGCAACTTGCGAATTGCACTCGGCTACGCGTTAAAAGGGTTAAAGTAAGTGTGCCGCCTTTGCGGTAGAGAAATCCGTTTCTATTGAACTACACTAGGGAGTTATTAAAAGGGGTCAATTTGTAAGGACACTCTATGTATACCAAGTGTAGCCATTTCATTTGCTTGTCTTGACAATACACTATTCAACACGAATATGATTTAATTACAGGAAAATAATATTAATTAAGGCTTTAATAAATTTTAAAATATTCTGACTAAGTACAATTTTGATAAAAGTATATCAAATAAAAAGGCTCCGTGAGCTGATACCAAAAATATACCACACCATTAGATCTCAGCCAGTGGTGTCGTAAAAAATTATGTTCATTTTCAAAACGCACCAAGTTTGGGCTATCATATTTTCTTAAATCGAAGGATATCTATCTATTACCTATTATACCGTAAAATGGGCTGAGTAGGGATTGCGAGGACAGTTGGGTCATGAATGGGGAGAGTAGGGATGACAGAGGGGTGAGCTGGTTTTTATAGGCTACTGCTACGTACCTAACATATAAATTCTAAATTACAAATCAGACTATTGTAATATTCATAATTCCAAAGTGTCGATCCAACAATTTTCCTAACTCACCTTAGTCGTAATCCCACCTCACCCCAACCTGCCTGGGCTACGAGTGAGGTGGAATTTCCAACTTTTGTGTTTTTATCGTTAAAGTAATGAACACAAAATCATAAAAAAAGTAAAATACAAACAACCGGAACACTTTTTTGTAAATAAATCAATGTGCCACATACAAAAATAAACTTTTATCCGGGGTTTAACTTCGGTTTTGTGCCTACTCACCCCATTTCACAGTACTTGATATTATGCTATTATATATGATTAGTATTATTTTATCTTTTAAACTATTATTGATTCAATGAATTGTTTACGTTAAGATTAAGAAGGTACAGTCAAGGGCACCAATATGTATACACTTTTCACCTTATTCCATTGAAATAAGGTCCAAAAATGTATACATATTTACGCCCTCGACTGTACGAACAATTACGAGCGAGTCCACTGGCGCCACTCGGGAATAATTGAGACTATTTAAATTTAATGATAGACATTTATAAAGGCGAATGCTATATGTACTGTATTTTGTATTTAAGTGCCTTTTGAATACATCAAACTAGTTTTTACTTTGCTAGATTCGTCGACTGTGTGTTGCTTTATTAAAATAAAACGGCCGTTTTATTTTTGAGCTCGTAGTCACAGAATAAGTAATAGTACAAGTACAGAAGCTTCACTTTCTAACAAAAACGGCGTTTAGGCATAAAAAACATGCCTACTCTGTGCATCTCTGTCTAACGTATAACTTGTATTCATTCACACGCGGCACGTGTAGCGCTAGGGCTATCGACTCGTCGCTCGTCGCGTTCTAATCTGCGGCGGCAGCGGTAGGTGCATATAGACGCGTTCGCGCGGTGGCGGGCGGCCCTCGCCCTCGACTGACGGCTGGCCCCGGGCCGAGCGAGCGGCAGGCATTTAAAGCGACGCGCGCCGCCCACTGCAAGTCCCTTGTCGTAGTGGACTCGCTCGTAATTGTTCGTACCTTCTTAACAGTTACCTTCGTTTCATTTTAGTTCTTAATTGAAAAAGAGTACACAGAATAACGTAAATATTTGCCACAAGATAATTAAATGCTAGTAAGAGGTTCGCATCAGGAAAGTCCGTAAATTTATTTCAGGGAATGCTGCCAAATATCACTGGATTTCATTTGCCATCGCTGGATTTCCGGACGACAAATTTAGTGGTCATGGATAGACTTTTCTAAGAGTTTCGTTGATTGCGTTACATTGTACAGTCAAGGGCATAAATATGTATACATTTTTGGACCTTATTTATGGAGTAAGGTGAAAAAATGTATACATATTGGTGCCCTTGACTGTACAAGGCATCAATTATTAAATTTCGGGCAACATACCTCAATTTACTAAAGGAAAATTGCCAATTTAACTTAATTTTTCCGGGTTTCGCAAAACACTGAAGAGAAAAGAAGGTTTAGTTTGGACTACAATACAATACAATACAATACAAATACTCTTTATTGCACACCTCAATTAAAGGATACAGTACAATACACAATCACAGTAAGTAGAGGCAAACAACAGGCGGTCTTATCGATAAAGAGCGATTTCTTCCAGACAACCTTAGGGTAGCGGAAATTAAGTCTAATCATAACGATTGATAGTAGGTGGTGCAGAGATAATATATGAAACCTCTTAATAATTACAACAATTCAACTAAATTAAGAATAATATACATACATAAATACAATATACAGATAAACATACATAAACATATACACATATACAGTCAGCCACAAAGTCTAAAGGAGTCGAGTCTAAATGTGTCATGGGAGAGATAGATAGTGATCTTTAAGACTGCACCGAGCAAATTTCTGAATAATTGCGATGGTTGGTTCACTTGCTGTATTATTATTACTAAAGCTTGAATTCTGTAATTCCTATATATGATATTTAAGGATACACTCTACATGTCATGTGTTTCAGAAACACAATTACTTATAGTTTTCTTCATAAAAATTCAATCCAAAGTTAGCTCTACTAAAGGAAATAAACGCAAACTACAACGTTAATACTTTATGAAAGGTCTTCAATTTTTGAATAGTAACAAAACTACATGTTATCTAGGTCGTATGTGTTTAACATTTGCAAAATGTGGAGATTTTTTTAACAATGCAAAGGAAATTCCGAAAATTTGACCGGCCGCCGTAGTTTTCTTGCCGGCAGATGGGCTCCGGCCCTCAATGGGAGCAGACGTATGCTGCTTTTCTCAGTTTGACATCTCATAAAAACACGCTTTTTGACAGCTTGCTCGTATACAAATACAAAATGTATACCACACACAAAGATTGCATTAATTGAAGTAGGGTAAATAAATGTTGACGTGTGGCTATTGAAGATTCTTTTAACATGGAATTTTTAGTATTAGCCATTCGTTATAACATAAAAATGCAATCTTTGGTCCCCAATGTATACTAATGCAACTAAATTATAATGATTTCCTTTACGAAAACGCATTTTAAACGTAAAAAGGTTACCGATGTATTTCAGTTCAAAGTAATTTACTTTTTATAAATTGGCCACCCAGAACGGGACGTTATGACATTTATGTCACTCATCATATTTCAAATTAAAATTTGTAAACAAATTGTATTTTTATATTTCAATAATTTAACGAATCTAATTTTATATTTTATGTGTATATGAACGGCGCTTTCACGTCAAACAATGATTACCTAAATATATCGCAGAATCTGCATAAACAAAACATATCCCAGAATCTGTACAAACAGGCACAATTATTATGGTGCTTTGAACAGAAGTTTATAAAATATCAGCGTTATACCAAGAAACAGATCTAGAGTGCTGTCTTGCAGCGGGAGCAGAAGAAAGAATATCGGAGTTTCTTCGCCAGTTTGAGTGATGTGGATTTAAATTGTGTAGTGTCTAAGCCGCCTGGTCATAATATAATTATACCTAGAATGAAAATAATAAACCTTTGTTTCATTTATAAATAATAAACCAAGTAGTTGTTGGGGATGTAGTGACAATGACGATGTCTAACAAACAAATATGCAGTAATTACTTATAATATTAAACTGCGCTAGTTTCTATCTAAAGCTTTCATGCGTTGGAAATCCCGTTGCTTTGATTTTGTACAAGTAAGTACTTATGTCGCATCGCAATAATTGTCTCGACGTTATAGTAAACGAATAGGAAATAATAATAATTGCTATTTATTATTGATGAAAATAGACGCAATGTTAACCATTATTGAACCTTATCTCGTTGCAATAAGGTTCACGGATGTTCAGTTAAGTGTCATCGACGGCACGACTGTATAAAAGTTAATTTGTCACAGCTGATACAGTAGTGGTCCGGCCAAGTTCCACAATTGCAGAATGTTACAATGACTTTCTTGATGATATTTGTTATATCATTAGGTTTTATAGTGCTTGTCATTCACGATAACGACGATGCGCAGGGAATGTCATACTATTCTATGCGCAATTCTGCGGATTGGGTTACGACGGGAGGTCGTGAATAACAAGAACTACCTATAAGGTTAGGTACTGGTTCCTCAAATACAAAGTTGATTCACAATATTGCTGCAGTTATCCCGTGCCGTATAAATAGTTTCAGTAGTTATTATATATATTGTAATAAAACTACCGCTTCTTCTCTTAAAACTTGCATTAAATCAGTGTCCATTTTAGAGTTAACCAACTGATAAACAGAAAATAATCAATTTATGAAAAGTTTTGCTAAAAATAATCTATTTAAGGTACAACATATACTCGTATCATGAAAATCACCAAGTAAACTCTCAAAATAAGTACCTAAGTCATAAACATAAAACAGTCATAACATGCACGAACCGATTAGGAAAAGTCTTTCTCTGTTTTAAGTTGTATTTATAAAAATGAGTCTGTGAGGAAAGGGCAAAACAAAATACATTTTACAAAACAGGGGTTCAAAGTTTTATTTTATAAACAAGGAACTGAGTATTTTACTACCACAAATTCCAAATTCAAGACATTTTCAGATACAACTAATACTTGAGTTTTGGTTACAGATCAGAACTTGACGATTTTTGTTACACTTCTCTTATGCACCAAGAAACCTTTAAATATTCAAAATCTATATTGTCATAAGTTGGTGCAAACATGGGTCAATGACCCGACCCAGCAAAATGAGGTAGTGTGCGTGATTAATGCATGTGTGGGTTAATTGGGTAAATTATTTAAAAAATTGAAATTTGACAGACGCTGAGAATTTACCCCGCACGATAGGCCCTTAAGCTGTTTTTACAATACAGTACAAATATTCTTTATTCATTATGCTCCTAGCGTTATCCCAGTAGGTACAGTTGCATCCTGAACGATGGCTTGGGTCCGCTACCTAATCCGCTACCTAATAAAATGTATTCATCCTTAATACTTACGTGTCCTATCATGTTATTCTCTTTCTAAAGACATTAATCATTTTCCTGGGATTGCAATACTTTGTGAGCTTTTTAATGTATGACAACATTATTTTAATTATTGATTATTGTGTAATCCTAGGGCAAAGTGTGATAATGATTAATGTCTTCGAGAATAGTTTGTTTAGGTACATGATGATAGGACGCATAAGGATGAAATAGACTGTAAGGTACATTATGCTTTGCCCGTGGCCGTACAAGTTTCCCGGTTGTGAGAACTAAAGTGACTTTTACGACGACTGCCCTCTGACCGAAACCAAGAGGTAAAATGGTTTCCTTACAATATCTTCAACGGAATGCTACTATTAAAATTCAAAGGGTATTTCGTACAATAAGTTTTTTAAAAACCCTGTGGTACGAAGCAGAAAACTATTCCGCCATAATGGACGATCTATTAATTCTACACACGCCCTAAGTGCCGTGAGAATGCTTTTAGTTTCAGTCAGTTGTATGAGTATCTATCAGTTTCCATTAGTAAAATAATCCATTTACCAGATTGAAGTCAGTAACCTTTCAGTATCTGTTATATCATGTGTTAACAGAGTTTTATAGTTTATAGTTTCTAGAACAACTTTCTATTTCGTTCGAGAGAAAATGACAAGTGGTGTTTTTGTTTGTATCGAAAGTAATCGTTATGATTAGATTTAATTTCCGCTATACCCTAATATTGTTTTGAAGCTCATTAGCGATAAGGCTGCCTTTTGTTTGCCTCTACTTATTGTGATTTTGTACTTTACTGTGTCCTTTCATTGATATGTGCAATAAAGAGTATTTGTACAATAAGTACAATTATTGTAATCCAATATTGCGCGTCGGACAAACGTGTTCGATCAGCAGCGGTGCGATTACGGAACGTTTTCGACCGTTGGCACGATAGTTTTAAATGTCAAATCTCATACTAAAAATGACATTAAAATAAGCCTAACGTACGTTCGAAAAGTTAGCCGGTCTCCGGGGACCTCTACTAATTACCCTAAGTACGTGATGTCAAACGAACTCACTTCAATAACCTCTTTGTAGCGAATGGCTATAAATTAAAAACTATACAACGAAATTTAAAAATGAAATGTATCTTTTACACTGGTTCCGCCATCGCCATTAAACCTATTCAATGAATATCTCAAAGATAGTAAGATTTAAAAGATACCGACCTAATTGGGGCATTTACCTATTTTAGTGGTGAACATTTGAAATACAAATGCAACTTGAGAAAGGCATGGGAGTCGTTGAATTGTAGTTTTTATTTATAGATTTGTACGCCTGGCAGAACAAGTTTCAAGCTCATTGGTCCATGAAACTGGCTATTTCTGTATTTTTCCTGCCATGTTGAAATCAATTTGTGATATAAGTCTGTGATGTAAGAATTACTGTCTCTGCCTTTTTGAACTCATACTTAACGTCAGTTGATGCTGCCCACGACTCTACAATATCGAGAAATATGCGACTTAGGGGATATTTGTAATCAGGTTAGATCCTAAAGATTAAGGTAGGTTTAGTTTACTAGCTTTAGTTATTTGTTGTTTATTATATCTTTGTTACCTTTATTATTTTTAATAAAAATATGTAGCGTAATAAAAAAATTAACAAATATAACAAATCATAATTGAAACCACCGCGCGGAGTAGTGACGCGCGCCCATAGCTGTAGTAGTAGGACCGGGCATAGCCCCTGCACCCGCGCGCTAACGCGCCCCGCGCTCGCCCGCGCCTTACCGTATATAAGCAGCTGCGGACCGCCGCTCCGGCAGTTAGTCTCGCGCAGTGCGCCGCTCTCAACGACTTGGGACGGTACAACTGACTCGACTAACGCAAGCATCGCGACCGCCCGGTATTGCTTTCGTAGCACGGAACGTGCCGGTCAGCCGTGACGTAACCCTATCAGTTAGGCAGTACACTTTGTACTTAGGTGTAGCTGTGCTTAGTGATACATCCGTAATACGGGATATCCAAAGTGCACTACGTACGTTTATGTTTGTTTTATTATAAGTGTTATGTATGTACCTACTTAGTTTCGCCCGCTATTATTGTATTTACTTTGAATGTGTTGCTAGTGTTAGGTATTAAGCAATTTCCTTAGATTTACGCTTTTAGTACTTGTTAGCTTATTTTTAAAGACTAGTGCGCTATGTACATTGTTTTGTATAATGTTTAATTGATTTCCGTAATTGCCTTGTTTCTTATACATAGCTGTTAACCATACGCGCACACGCTTGTTTGCATTTACGCTTGTTATTGTTTGTAGTTCTTTTTATGCTTTGCCACGCCTTAAGTAAATATAGCTTCCCCTTAAATAGATTGTTTAACGTTCTATTTGCTTCTAATCACTGCATTGTATTAAATTTACGTTTGTTGTTGCTGTTTAGTTTAGTTGTTTGTTAGATCTTAGCTAGCGCTTGACTTACTGTTTTGCAACTGTTTACTGTGGTGCGATTTTTTGCCATTATACGTCTTAAACTATTCCGTGGTGGTTTCAATTAAAGAACCCGCATTATAATCTGGCGCCCAATCGTGGAAGCCCTACGGCATAAATATAACCTAAGACCTAGAGGGGTCAATAAATCCGACACCACGAAGATAATCAAAGCAGAGATGTCTACAGACGGAGATACGTCCCAGGTATTGAGTCTGACAACGGAACAGTTCAAAGAACTTCTACAAGCGGTTGGTAGTGGAAAGAAGAGAACTTTACTCAGCGACTGTCCAGCACGATTCAACGGCAGTAGAAATGCTACAGCAGTGGAAGCGTTTATATCCGGCGTGTCCACCTTCAAACAAGTCGAAGAGTTGGACGATACTGTTATCCTGGAGGGTTTGCCCTTAATCTTACAAGAAGATGCTGCAGTTTGGTGGCAAGGCGTCAAACATGAGATAGATACATGGGATGAATTTGAGAATCGGCTACGTCACGCATATGCACCGAAGAAGCCAGCGTACGAAATTATTCAAGAGATCGTCGACTTCAAACAGGATATAAATACTCCTACGGAGATATTCATACAACGGAAGCGAGCGCTTATAGCACAATTACCACCTCCTCGTCTCACAGAACAATTTGAGATCGACATGGTATTTGGACAGATACGTTTTGAAATAAGAGACAGAATAGCGAGAGAATCAGTAGCGACTTTCAAGGAGTTATCCGAGAAGGCCAGAAACATTGAGCGAAGTTTAGGTGAAAGAGCAATGAAGACAGACAGGACAGTTAGGACAGTTAACAACTATAGCACAAAGCCAAAATTACGGTGCAACCACTGCAGAGCACCTGGCCACACTGCTGACGTGTGCAGAAAACTAGCGAAGAAGCTGAACAAAGCGGCTGAGAAGCCAGAACCAGCACCAGCACCTCCAGTGGCTACGACCTCTACTTGTGATAATACCAAGCCAAAGTTCAAGTGCTATGGGTGTGGTGAGCCAGGCGTTGTTAGAAGCCAATGTCCGAAATGCAATCTCCAGAAAGCGAAGCTAGAACAATTCGAGTTCTGCTCTGTTGACCTGTCTCACCGCCTACGATCAACGATACCTATCAGAATAGGGAAGATAGAAACAATTGGCTATGTTGACACATGTGCTAAGGCCAGTGTTGCCTCGTACCAATTGTACAGGAGCCTTATAGAAGAAGGATTTAAATTTGAAGAGAAAAGGATGTACATAACCTTTGCAGACGGGATTGCGAAGATGCAGAATGTTTTCACGGTCACCGCGCCTGTCGTCGTGTACGGGAGAACTGTACCTACACCATTCATTGTGTTGCCACAAGCCAGAACTAATAAAACCCTGCTAGGAGTGGATTTCATTGAAGATGCCAAGATGGTAATCAACCTTCCTCAGCTCACATGTCGATTCTTGGATGATCCCTCGGCTGTGTTCGATTTACATAAGGAAGATATTAGTGAAACAGTTATCGGCGAAGTAGTCTCTGAAGTCGCCTTACCAGAACTACTGTCCCCATTGCCCTCAACTCCTGAGAAATACACGGCTCCTAAGCAGAGCACTGAAATGACTCTGAGTCGTCCATACGGGCCTTCCTTTAGTGTTGGGTTGATTGTATCCCCAAAAATGGCCGCCAAGCGACAGCTTGAGCCACAACTAGCTGATGAAGCCCCTTCGATTTCTGCACGAAGAATGAGCACCAGCCAGCTACCACATGAAGAGATGCCTAAACGTTATGGACCTCTGATACCGATCGATCTGCATACCCCACGGAAATGTCAACGTACTACACAGCTCGATGGATACTCTCCCATTATCGATTCATTGTACAGAGATGCGGTAAGAGCGTTTGAGGAATCTCCACCCAATTTATCGCCTGTCTCTAGGAACCTGTTCGGATCCCCAAGCACGGATATTGCATCCATCGACGTAGCTGAATGTGTTCTCAGCCAGGGGGAGACTGTGCAGTTGGAAGAGTTGTTGAAACAAAATGAGCAGGTTTTCATTCCTAATGGAAAGCCAACGACACAGACAGAGCATATTATCGACACTGGAAGCCATCGACCCATCTCTGTCCCACCGTATCGTTTACCACCTGCAAAAACTGAAATACTTAAACAAGAAATCAGCAAGATGCTCGAAGAAGGGATAATTAAGCCATGCATGTCTCCATGGTCCGCACCTGTTGTGATGGTTCCGAAGAAGGATGGAGGAACGCGAGTCTGTGTTGACTATAGGCAGCTCAACTCCATTACAACACCTGACGTGTATCCCTTGCCTCGCATCGACGACTTGTTGCATAACGCGAAACGAACACCCTTCATGTCTACCATCGATTTGCGTGCTGGATACTGGCAAATCAAAGTAAGAGAAGAGGATCAACCCAAAACTAGCTTCGTTACACCGTTTGGCATGTACCAATTTCTCAGAATGCCATTTGGCCTTCGCAACGCGCCAGCTACGTTTCAGCGCCTCATGGATGGGTTTCGCATATCGTTGAGCCACATCAAACTTTTGGTTTATCTCGACGACTTAATAATTATGTCCGAAACGTTTGAGCAACATCTGAAAGACTTGCAAGATGTTTTCGCACGACTGAAAGAGTATAACCTAACAGCGAATAAAGAAAAATGCAAATTCTGCTGTGCAAAGATCAAGTACCTCGGACATTATATCACACCCAATGGATTGGAACTTGATCCAGAGAAGACCAACTCTATATTGAAAATGCCAGCACCTTCCAATCTCAAACATTTGCTCTCGTTTATACAGACGTGCTCTTGGTACCGAAGGTTCGTACCAGAATTTGCCAAAGTTGCTGAGCCCCTCACACGTTTGACGAAGAAGAACGCCAAATGGAGATGGACAAGCGAACAACAGACCGCCTTTGAGACTCTGCGTGAGCTCTTGGTTAGCGCTCCCGTATTAGCACAGGCTGACGATTCCAAACCTTACATCATAAAGTCAGATGCCAGTAACTATGCCATCGGTGCAGTTTTAGTGCAGGGGGAGGGAGAACAAGAACACCCCGTTGAATACGCAAGTCGACTGTTGACTCCAGCAGAGCGGAACTACTCAACCACTGAACGGGAAGCTCTCTCATTAGTCTGGGCCGTGAATAAATTTCGTGGGTATATAGAAGGCACGCCGATCACAGTCATGACTGATCATCAGGCTTTAAGATGGCTCATGACACTGAAGTCGCCAACAGGTAGACTAGCCAGATGGGCTTTGCAGCTACAGCCATTCGATCTCACCATAAAGTATATACCTGGTCGGACAAATGTTGTAGCAGACTTGTTATCACGTCCTAGCTGTGACTTAGAGACAAAGGACAGCTGTGGAATATGCAGCATAGTAGTAGATTCGCCTAAGAAGAGTCCGAAAGAGATAAGAGAAAAGCAGATGACAGATGAAAACATAGAGAAGATTGTTAAGGCTTTAGAAGGGAATTCGGAAGAAGATGCAAGATATTGGAGTTTCAAAGGATATATTATGAACAACGGCATATTGTACAGATATAATCCTGATACTGAAGCTGAAAATAGTCAGCTTGTTGTTCCAGAGCAGGAACAGAAAGATGTTATCTCTGTTTACCACGACGAGCCCACCGCAGGACATTACGGAGCAGAGAAAACCTATAACCGTATCAGTATGCGATACTTTTGGAAAGGTATGAGGAAGGACATTGAAAATTACGTCCGTAACTGTATACCGTGCCAGAGATATAAGCCTTCCAACATGAAGCCGGCAGGACTACTTCAAACCACAGCGATGAATAAAAGGTTTGAGGTCATCGCCTTCGACTTATTTGGGCCCCTACCGACTTCGTCCGATGGGAAGTCCTGGATATTAATCATAGAAGACTTGACTTCCCGTTGGGTTGAACTTTTCGCACTGGAAAGTGCCACCGCTGAAAATTGTGCAATGACGCTTATCAACGAGATCTTTTTACGATATGGCATGCCAAGGCGGATAATAAGCGACAACGGCTCCCAATTTGTGAGTTCAGTCATGCAAAAAGTGACATATGTTCTCAATATCAAACATGCGTTTACGCCAGTCTACCATCCAGAGACCAACCCGGTAGAGCGGAAAAATAGAGACCTCAAAACACAGCTTGCCATCCTTGTAGGTGACAACCACCGCATCTGGCCTGAGCAGCTACCAAGTATTCGCTTTGCTATGAATACGGCGACAGGATCGACAACTGGATATACACCGGCTTACCTGACGTTTGGTCGAGAACTGCGAACTCCTGATGACAATGCCAACGACTTGCGCGAAATCATCCTGTCTGAAAATTTTATCCCAGAAATAACGCCAAAGTTGATATTGCTAGCAGACACACTGAAGAAAGTAAGAGAAGTTCAAGAAATGAAGGAAGAGAAGAGAAAAGAATATGTTGACAAGAGTAGAAGAAGCTGTCCAAATTATAAGCCTGGAGACCGAGTAATGGTAGAAAGCCATGCCGTCAGCAAAACCTCCCAAGGTTTCAGTGCCAAGTTTGCACCTCGCCGTGATGGTCCATATATCATCCTTAAAAGCCATGGACCGAGCTCCTTCCATATCGCCGACCCTAGCCATCCAGACTGTAGCATTGGATTGTATCACGCCTCTGCATTACGTCCATACCAAGGTGAAAAAGATAGTCCATTGCCACCGCCTGCCATACCAATCCGCAAAAGAGGTCGCCCTCCAAAGAAACCCGCACCAGAAGCACCCCAACGCGCTTCACGTCCACGTGGTCGTCCACCTCGTCAACAAAGTAATCTGGCTTCCTCGCCGAGACGTCTTCGGAGCCAGAGGGGGAGATTATAACAAATCATAATTGAAACCACCGCGCGGAGTAGTGACGCGCGCCCATAGCTGTAGTAGTAGGACCGGGCATAGCCCCTGCACCCGCGCGCTAACGCGCCCCGCGCTCGCCCGCGCCTTACCGTATATAAGCAGCTGCGGACCGCCGCTCCGGCAGTTAGTCTCGCGCAGTGCGCCGCTCTCAACGACTTGGGACGGTACAACTGACTCGACTAACGCAAGCATCGCGACCGCCCGGTATTGCTTTCGTAGCACGGAACGTGCCGGTCAGCCGTGACGTAACCCTATCAGTTAGGCAGTACACTTTGTACTTAGGTGTAGCTGTGCTTAGTGATACATCCGTAATACGGGATATCCAAAGTGCACTACGTACGTTTATGTTTGTTTTATTATAAGTGTTATGTATGTACCTACTTAGTTTCGCCCGCTATTATTGTATTTACTTTGAATGTGTTGCTAGTGTTAGGTATTAAGCAATTTCCTTAGATTTACGCTTTTAGTACTTGTTAGCTTATTTTTAAAGACTAGTGCGCTATGTACATTGTTTTGTATAATGTTTAATTGATTTCCGTAATTGCCTTGTTTCTTATACATAGCTGTTAACCATACGCGCACACGCTTGTTTGCATTTACGCTTGTTATTGTTTGTAGTTCTTTTTATGCTTTGCCACGCCTTAAGTAAATATAGCTTCCCCTTAAATAGATTGTTTAACGTTCTATTTGCTTCTAATCACTGCATTGTATTAAATTTACGTTTGTTGTTGCTGTTTAGTTTAGTTGTTTGTTAGATCTTAGCTAGCGCTTGACTTACTGTTTTGCAACTGTTTACTGTGGTGCGATTTTTTGTCATTATACGTCTTAAACTATTCCGTGGTGGTTTCAATTAAAGAACCCGCATTATACAAATAAAAAAATTAATAAAATTAAACTATAGTGCCTACGCCAAATCTTGGAGTTAGGTGCCATAGGGAACCCCGCGTTCCTTTAGGAAAAAATTGCCAGGTATCTCGTAACGGATTAAGGTATAATTCCGCAGCCGACAGCAGACGGCAACTACATGTTCCGCCGCACTCCTAATTGAACCGTAATGGTATCCGTAAAAAGCTCAATTTGAAATGAGCAGACAAGTGTCGCAACGGTACGACGACACTTAGGTACGCCGCTCACTCTAAATTGGGACTTTTTGTCTTACGATTGCGTTTCAATTTCGTGTGCAGTGGAACATGCAGTTGCCATCTGCTGTCGGCTGCGGCATTATACCTTTAGTGCTTCACTGTCTGCAACTCTGCAGTCACAAGTTTCAATCCGTTCGGCCGTTTTGGCTTGATTGAGTAACAAACATCTAAACATCCAAAGATGTAACTGGGCCATTTTACGGAAAGTTGTACACTCGACTTTTTTTTTAATTTGGATAAAATCGGGTGGTTCTACTCAGAATCGAAAGCACTTTCGAACCTAATAGGAGAAAAAAAGTGTCCCAAATTTTTCATACAATTTTCAGTTTTTCCGTTCCGTTACCACCATACAAGCATTACGAACTTAGTATGAAAATGGTAACGGAATGGAATAAAAAAAAATTGGGACACTTTTTTTCCCCTATATCATTCGAAAGTGCTTTCGATTCTGAGTAGAAAAAAACCCAAATTTATCCAAATTAAAAAAAAAGTCGATTGTACATGTACAACTTTCCGTAAAATGGCCCAACTAAACTTTCGCATTTATTGTATTTAGTAGAGTTTAGGTGCTGGTAGTTCGAAAAAAAAACGGAATTAGGTTTGCGAACGTTAAACTAGTCAATAAGAAAGACGCAGTGTATTCTTTGATCTGTGACGCAGTTCTACATAAACTGATTCAATTAAATATAGTCCTTATTGCCAACTGGCCAAACAGCGTCTTTTGCCTGAGACATTCCTTATGATAAATAATGTGTTAAATAATCACAAATAACCTAACCTAACCTAGATAACCCATCGTTGTTTTTTTCTCTACACGTAGGTTTTAAGGGTGGCCACAAAAAGGCTATTTCATTATTTAACCTGGTAAAACTGAGCTCCGAGTAACCGGCCTGTGGTTACGACCGCTTTGAGGGTAAAATGTGGGATGATGTTATGCAATAAATGTCCTCTGTCGACTCATTTAAGGGGAAGTAGCCCTATTGCAAATGTCGTGTGAGTTTGCAATTAACCATCCCGCTCTAGCTCTGTGCGTAGTTTTCGTAAATATTTAAACATAGTCATTAAGCCAAAGCAAACCATACGAATTTGTCTATAACTATTTAGGGTCTTTAATTGAGTACAAAAATTAAATGTTATTATATATCAGTAATATATCAATAATATTGAAAAAATATTCCAAAACCGGCCAAGTGCGTGTCGGGCCACGCGCAAGGTAGCGTTCCGTAGTCGTCCACCCGTTACATTATGTGGACTAAAAAGTTCGCAAACTTATATTTACTATGTTTTTGACAGAATTAACAACATTATCTAAGGTATCAATGGGAATTGTACGAAAGTTTGCTTTTGCAAAGTACATTTCTGAAGTTCGACTATTACTCGTTAACTAGTAACTACTTAGCTGTGATAGTTTTCCTTTTAAATTCATCGTATATACTACTACCATGATTTTTTCACATGTCTAGCAGTCACCGTTTAGCTGGCAGGGGGGGGGGGGACACTTGACCATAACGAAAATTATCACGTCATAGCTTAATATCACGCCAACCGATTGTTGAACCAAAAAATACTCTTAGAAACATTATAATATTTTTAAAAGAGCTATCCAACCCCCCACACGATGGGGTTTGGAAAAAAAAATTGCACCACCACTTTACATGTAGGGGAGGTACCCTAAAAAAAAATTTTTTTCAAGATTTTATTCTACCGTTTTAGTCGGCGTCATCAATATCTATACTCATGCCAAATTACAGCTTTCTAGTACTAACGGTTACTGAGAAAAACGGGGGTCGGACGGACGGACGGACGGACGGACGGACATGGCGAAACTATAAGGGTTCCACGTGTTTACTACGGAACCCTAAAAAGGGGTAACTTTCCAATTTTTTTCTATCGAGTGAATTTCATCAGGTCGTGTAACTGAATACGATTCTGACTAGATAAGATCCTTATCTAACACATTTTTTTTTTTTAATTTAAGACACTATATTCTATGCCGCAGATGGTTATAAAAAACTCAAAATAGGGTCTACCCAGCCTGAAATCCGAAATACAAAAGTAAGTATATTTAAGACATACTAAACGAATGCCCGGGACAAAAGGTATGAAACGAGTAGAGTATTAAAAAACCGGACAAGTGCGAGCCGGATTCGCCCACCGATGGTTTCGTACAAAATTTTTAGGTACATAATATAAAGAATCTGAATGGAGCCTCGTCTGCCAATAAACCGCAATGTGGTTTGGCAGAAGTGTATGAAATGTAAACATTTGTATAATTTTGTGAATAAACTATTTTTTTTTTTTTTTTTTTATTTTGTTTAAGCTTGTGCCAATGAAGCCCTTTCAAACTTTCACTGCTTGCATAATGACATCCAACACCAAGCACTTTAAATCATTATTCATATTAGGTTTTCCCCGGACACTTCTTGACATCCCCCCCGGACTCCAAACTAGGACAAATCCGGGAAAACCCGGACGGATGGCAGCCCTAACTGCTGGACATATGCCTCTGCCATGGTACGCCACTGAGCGCGGGTAAACCTACGCATATGAACTCTAAATTTAAAAAAGGATTATTAGCTATTATGATTATATTAAGATATTAGATTATATACTAGACTAGTTTTTGTCCGCGACTTCGTCCGCGTGGAACTCGTTCATTGCGATAGATCTAATTGCTATTATTTTTATATCAGGCGCTTACCTAGTTATCGCTCTTCCATACAAACTTCCACTCCCTTAAGGGATGATTTCCGGGATAAAAAGTATTCTATGTCCTTCCCCGGGACTCAAACTATCTCCATGCCAAATTTAATCTAAATCGGTTTAGCGGTTTAAGCGCGAAGAGGTAACAGACAGGCAGACAGACAGACAGACAGATACACTCTCGCATTTATAATATTAGTATGTATTAGTAATATAGGCACGATTCCCTACAGTGTCCCACAATTTTTTTCCATTGAGTGACAAAACGAATGAGATTTTCGTAACTCAGTGAATATAATGAAATGTATTTATGGGAAAAAAAATTTTCGGCGCCATATTGTAATTTTTTATTACTTGTACAGAATCAGGAGCTATTCCAACCTACCAAATTTCATGCAATTCTAACGAAAAAGAAACTACAACGCCAAAAAAATTGGCCCTAATAAGGGTTGTGCCCGCACTGTACAAATTAGAAATACAGTCTTTTCATCTTTACGTCTCGTATCATGTGTCAAACCATTTTTGAAGGCGTTAATTATTATCACACTTTTCTCTAGAATTACAATACTTTGTGAGCTTCTTTAAGTAGGTATACACTAGCATTTGAAGTGATGATTATAGTGTTATCCTAGAGGAAAGGGTGATAATGATTATTGTCTTCAAGAAGAGTTTGTTTACATGATATGATACGTAAGGATAAATAGACTGTAGAGTATTGTAGATTTTCTCGTGTCGCGTCGCGCCGGTGCGTCAAATGTGCGCCTTACTGTTTAGACGTCCCTTTTGTTCATCCGTTATTAATGTAGCTCTGCCAACAGCGTGTACGCGGGAAGCGAATTTCACATCGCGCTGTCTCGTGATGGCTCGTGTAATTGAATTGCTGTCACTGCCGTTTTGCAGCACTTTGAGCTATCTTTCTAACTAGAGCTTTCTGTACGTAATATCTACATTGTTTAATACAGAAAATAATTCACTGTAGAGCGGACTATCAATATGGGCGTAGGTTGGGACCTCAGCTCGCACTGTAGGTAAGTTAGAAAAATCTCTAGATGTGAAGGAAAACAACCGTTAGGAAAACTAACAAAACATCTAACTAAATCTAAACCTAATCTAGAACAAAAGATCTCCGGAACGGCTGGCACTTGACGCAAATGTGCCCAATATGCTGTCGGCGTCTGTACTACCACTTGGCAGCGATATCTGCCGGACAGCTCCATTTTATAATTTTACTGTTATTAAGTAAATATATGTTTTTTGACAAAAATAAGTTTTAGCATTTACTATTGATATGACACTAGGTATAACCTATTTATCATACTCATACTTATTTATTGATAGGTAAGATACGAAAATATACATGGTTTTTTAATCTGTATGAAAATTTTATATATTTATCTATCACTCTATTGATCTATAAAACACCGTCAATATTTTATGGAGCCAGAGCCCCCAAACCCCAAGACGTCTATAAAATGCGATGCGAACACTGCCTCAAATAGCTTCCTTCCTACGCTGGTAAGTGCGACCCATTTTCTATCAGAGCTCTAAATTTTTATCACTTTTCAAGTCATCTTTGACAAATTGGTTGCAACACAGCACTTTCGCGAGAACTTTACTAGATTCTAGATTTAAGCGTGGATCTGAAAATAATGTGCTTTCGGAACTGCAATGCATAGCAGAGCAAATTACGTCGTATTGCGTTAGACAATACGGTTCTAATCGTGAAAGTAAATGCAAGTATTTTTCAGTTTAATGATTTCTTAAGTGAAATATAGTAGGTGCTTTAACTAGTGCTTTAATTTCAAGTTCTACATGGACGAAGTGTGATGCAAAAAGTAGCACTACTAAATAGTTACACTATCTAGCACTATTGTTCAGTTAATCTAGGACAAATATTGATTCAATTAAAAATTGACGCAATTCCATACTGTTTACTAAGCTCCGTTTGTACCCAAATACATTCATTATTACTACGAAAACTAGAATATACTATCAATTATTAAATGGTTAGTTTGTTTACTTTGGAGAACCATTTTGTTGGAATAGCGATGAATAGCTAAGGGTGTTGAATGGTGGTGGGAGTTTGTACGAAAGAGCATTTATTATCCTGCGCCTAAACAAAAGAAATTATTTTGTGACATGAGGGTATGTAAAACTAAACCGTTTACAATAATTTATTCTGTATCAATCTATGGGAGCACCATTCCACCAACTTTTTTATCAATAATTATCTATTAGTTAGTTAACTATATAATAACATAGAATATTGACTAAGTATGTCAACAATGCAATATAATTATTTCTTTAATAAAACAACTGACCTATCCGTCGCACATAATGAAGAAAATATTTCTGGTAGAGAATGCCTCATGGTATTTAGTCCGCACATTGTACTTATTTGGTTTGTTGTATGTAGATACAATTGGCTAAACGAACACATAAAAACACACATTAAACACATAATAAGGTAAACGTCACAATACCTGACACTTTCATCCTTAACTACTGGTCAAACTTTGGAACTTTTACCACAATCTACTGTAACGCGCTCCTATTCTTATCTGAAAAACAATAAATAAACTTTCAATATCATATCCGGCCTTTTTCAACTTATAAAAGCGCTTAAAGGTCGAACCCCGCTCCCTCGATGTTTGCGATCAGTGAAATCGAATTTCACGCACACAGCCTGTACACTCGGTTGGATATAAAGCAAAGTTATTCAAACAAGAAATGAGGTTACAGAGTAATTTTATGATTCGTGATTTGTAATCTCATAATTGCTTTAAGAGTTATTGCTCGGCGATGTAAAGTTTGGGATCGGTAAAGTTAAATTATCGATTCCCTTTGATAGGTTTCATTTACTTTGTAGAATTATACCTCCTTACAGCACACCTTAGCTAAAGCACAGAAAATCAATAGTATAGTCGTAGTAATCGTAGTGTAGTAGTCGTTAGTGAAAGTGAGCGCGAACTCTTAGAGTATTCCAGGGTTTAAACCGCCAGCGTGATCGTGTCGGAAGTTTCCCCTTTATTTTCCCCAGGCCACTTTCCAACCGCGCACTGCTGTTAGGTACTTTATTGGGCCCGGCCTATAAGGCTACTTACTGACTTGGCGGGGCGGGATCGATATGTGTCATTTTCTTTTTTGACGTAAAAATACTGACGTCGCAAGGATTCCCACTTGAAAGAATACTGTCATACTGTCAGTATTACATTTGCGCAGTTGTAATATTATGCGCAGAAGCGGAGGCAGTACGATATGAGAAAAGTGTCAAATGTCAGTGTCAGCTGTCAGTCGACGCTATACCATTTTTTACAACACCCTACATTTAAATGAGTGCTTCCTGGGATTTTGATCGTCGCCGCGTTGGTGAGCACACGTGCCCGGGGCGACGACGAGCAGAATCCATTTACCGTACAAAACCTTATCTACTGTCATGGCGTCGTTACCGAACAATGTCATTGAACACGTGACATTGGCGAAATCATCATGATGGAAGCCATTTTTTAAAGAATTGAATTGAATTGAGTGCTTCCTGACTGGCGCGGGATGCGCGGTAGCGAGACGATGCGAAGGCGGTACTGCTCCGCTTCTGCGCATGATATTACTACTGCGCAAACGTAATAATGACAGTATTATGTCAAGTGTAATCTTTGCGACATCAGTAAGTTTACGTCAAAGAAGAAAATGTCACATATCGATCCCGCCCCGCCAAGTCAGGAAGTCGCCTTAGCCGGAAGTGTGTAAGGGTACTTTTCCAACAGAGCTGAACTCTTTTGGAGTTGCGAGCATCTATAGCGGTGTCCGCTTACCATTAGGTGGACCGTACGCCTGTTTGCCACCGTCGTGGTATAAAAATAATCACAGATTTTTTGGCCCACACGACTATCGAGCGCATTGGAAATGAATCTACGGAATTCGAAAAAATATTGTCGCTGCTGAGCGACGAGAAATTCGGGATATAAGGAAAAGGTAACAACATAAAACTACAACGTTGAATGATAATTATTTTTTATTCTTAGATTAACATAAGTACCTATCCTCGACATAACGCCTGTGAACAAAAAAATTCAAAATTTCCATTTCTCCTTCTGATTCCTTCCACTTTTCCCTGTACAACCAGCCGCTCTATGGAGTCGTTATCCCGCCTAGAGACATGTCCAAAGTACTACAGTACTTATGCGCGACTGTACTACGGCCAACAAACGCTGCGTGATGCCGAGCTCCTGGAGTATGGACACGTTGGTGCGGAACTCTGTCCATGATATCCCGAGCATCTTTCTCCAGCACCACATCTCCAGAGCATCTATCTTTCCCTTTTCCAACTCGCGCACTGTCCACGTCTCTGCCGCATTCCCGACTGTACTCATTGATAATTGCGTTAAAATTAAGTATATTACCTGTTCTTGATTATTCCATTGTCCTGGATACGCCGCAATTATATCGTAATTATACGAGACATCATAAACGTATGCACGTCGTGGTATATGTATTGATGTAAATATATTGTCTCCTAATTACTTCCAATCGAATTGGACCAGTAATACTAATACTCCATAAGACTATCATACAGGGATATTTTTAAGGATAGTATTTAAAGGCACATAACAAGGATAAGTACCTAGTCTACTAAAACTTCTGATATGCACGACTGAAATACTAATTTCACATTAAAATGCGGTTTTTAGATGTATTTTAGTAGTACTTTTTTCGATGCGTAGTCTTTTTTGATATGCGATTAAATATATTTATATATTTAAGGTAAACGTCCCGTGTAATCTTGTTTCGCCTAAACGTCGTAAATGTCTTTGTATCCGTTAAGCCGCTATTTATTAGGTAAGCATGTTTCTAACTCCCACGATACGGGCATACTTAGCCTTGTGTGGGTGTTGCCGATTCAATGTAAAAGCGGTAAAATCTTTTCGGTAGGTACATATATTTTACTTTTATTGACACTGACGCAATACCTGATACTTTTCATCTTAATACATAATCAATATGATTAATCATATGTGTCGGGATTAGGATGTCAAATATCTTAATAATATTTTAATTTAAGCTAATTTTGAACTTCGATTTTCTACTAAAAATATGCGAACGAAATAAATGTACAAAATTATTGTTATAATTTAGAAACAGTTGCCTGTTTAGATATTAAGGAGACTTCCTGACTTGGCGGGGCGGGATCGATATGTGAGATTTTCTTCTTTGACGTAAACATACTGACGTCGCAAAGATTCTCACTTGACGGAATACTATTACAGTAGAATAGTATTACATTTACGCAGTAGTAATATCATGCGCAGAAGCGGACCAGTAGTGCCTTCGTATCGTCCCGCTACCGCGCATCCCGCGCCAGTCAGGATGCACTCATTTAAATGTAGGGGCATACTAAAAAGTGGAACTGAGTTGACTGACAGTTGACACTGACATTTGACAGTTTTCTCATATCGTACCGCCTCCGCACCGACAAATCAGGAAGTCGCCTAAGGGTCGATCAATCTCCTGATAAAATTATCCGTCAGTTAAAATTATCCCAGTCTCTTTCTAATTTCATATGAAAGAAAAGAACAGAGCTAACATACTTTTACCCTTAATGTACGTATTTTAGCAAATATATAAACAATATGGCAGCAACTGTACCACTTAAGCGTATGTCAACTATTTTAAACAGAAAATTTCCAAGTGTTAAAAGCGATTTTCAACTGCAACTCGCTCGTTCGGCACCGTGAAAAGCAAAATGACGTAGAAATGTAACATTGTTAAACCGCTTCCATTTTAGTTTGGGACGTGTAAAAATTTAGTGAGATATTTTACATGACATTTTTCTCTATCATTAGTAAGTAAAGGATCTATAATCATATCATCATCCTCAGCTTATATGTCACAGTGCTGGGCACAAGTTTAAGAAATAGGTAACCGGAAAAATGCTTGGAGGATGAAAAATGGTGAGGTAATGGAAATTTCACGACCAATGCTTTAAAATAGACAAAGAACACATGACTTTTATAAGGAAACAAACTAGAAAGCGAAACAAGCGATCAACGTGTTTCTCATCAAGTGAAATGTGGACATAGGATTTGGTAAAATGTACATAGAAATACTACGAGCAGCCAAAGAATTACTGTTTGTAAGTCTAAGGCGACTTCCTGATTTGTCGGTGCGGAGGCAGTCATCATCATTGGCCACAACATCTATTCAGATGATTGTTGCAGCGACAGTCTAGTCTAGTAGTAGGATTCCTGCGGAGGCAGTATCATATGAGAAAAGTGTCAAATGTCAGTGTCAGTTGTCAGTCGACTCGGTACCATTTTTTACTGCGCCCCTATATTTAAATGAGTGCTTCCTGACTGGCGCGGGATGCGCGGTAGCGGGACGAAGCGAAGGCGGTACTGCTCCGCTTCTGCGCATGCTATTACTACTGCGCAAAAGTAATACTGACAGTGTTCCGTCAAGTGAGAATCTTTGCGCCGTCAGTAAATTTACGTCAAAGAAGAAAATGTCACATATCCATCCGACCCCGCCAAGTCAGGAAGTCTCCTAACCCGACCTCTCCTAGCGAAAAAAACAATACAAAACATTCTTTTTTATCCGGCCGGGGATCCCAGTCACTGGTAGCGGACGGCAAGCTTCCACTATTAGCATAATAATATATGTAGTATTGTGTTCCTGGAGGCGAGCAAGGTTGCCAGAACTCCCGAGGATGCACTGTGTTGAGAGCGAGGGACCTAAATTTATCCCTTCTGCTGTCAACCCGGTGAATCCTCAAATTTTCTTAATGGTCGGCAACGTGCACGTGTCTCTCGCTGCGGTGTCCATTTAGGTACAGTTTGTTTGCCACCGTAATTGTATAAAAAAATACGATCATAAAGGATATCTTGATACGTCAATCCCATAGTAATTATTATAGGTTATAAATACGTACATCGGAAAATAGATAGATAAATACTTTATTAATTCCCACAACATATATGGGATAAGGAGAATTCATTTGTAATTCTGAAGTCATCTATAATTTGAAAGAAACGGAAAAGTCAAGTAATGAACCATTACGTAAAAAGCCAATACCTAAAAGGTCACAGTCCGTATTGACATTGCTACATGTAGTAAACATGTAATAACGCGATATTTCGTTATTTGAGTTCCATGTTCAAACAGCAACTGAGTTGATTATAATAAACCTTATCTCGTTGCTATATGGTTCACAAATAATCGGCACTCGTGCCGATCTATCCCAAAAACCTTCAAGAGTCATTCGCCGGAGAACCTCTTTATGGAAATATCTGAAGGTTTCGAAAAGGATCGAGATGTAATAGAAGAAATGAAAAAATAATAAGCGATCGGCTACAGTGCCTACAACACAAATCTTATCTTATCTTATATCTTTAAACGAGCAATTCTTGTATATTTATTTACTTATTTATTTATTTCGGGGATCTCGGAAACGGCTCTAACGATTTTGATGAAATTTGGTATGTGGGGGTTTTCTGGGACGAGCAATCGAACTAGCTAAATCTCACCCCCGGGAAAAAGCCGAGCAAAGCTCGGTCGCCCAGATATTACTCTTTATTGTACACCTCAATAAAAATACAAAACAGTTCAAAACATATAGTTCACCCGAAGAAATATTGGTGGAAATAATTCGTGTATTTAAGGGGAGGTATCCCCAACGCAAATGTCCCGCTCTAACACGCCTGAGTTTACAATTAACCATCCCGCTCTCTACGCAAGCTCTGCCCGCAGTTTCATAAATATTTAGCTATTGTCATTAAGCCAATCATTTTATCAAAGCAAACCCTGCGAATTTGTCTATAACTATTTAGGATCTTTAATTGAGTACAAAAATTAAATGTTGAATATCAGTAATATAGCCGTAGTATTGAAAATACATTCCAAGAAGGGGTAACTTCGCGATTTTTTTCTATCGAGTGAAATTCATCAGGTCATGTAACTGACTGCGAATTTGACTAAACAAGATCCTTATGTAACACATATTTTTTTTTAGATTTTAAGACACTATATTCTATGTCTCAGATGGTTTTTAGAAACTCAAAAGTGGTAATACCCGGCCTTAAGCGAATGTTGGCACAGTTATAAATAGTTAAAGATACTAAAAATCCTAAACAACATACTAAAAGTACTGGTGGCTAGGGATTGAGTTAACGGGTAAGGGGGGTGTAAAGGTTTGTTTTTTTAGATTTTCGTAAAGAACTCGTAAACGGTGGCCTATAGCAAAAAAGTATACTTACAGTGGTTTGTATTTTCATTTAATAACAAGAACATGTCAGTTTTGACAAAATATATAAATATACTCGTAGCACATTAAACATGTAGACTAGAAGCGTATCAGCGAAACGCGTCGAGGAATCTAATAAGGGCATTTGAAAGACGTGCCGCGTTTATCTTCCAAGAGATATTCGCACCGTATTCAATATACAAACCAACGTATTGTGGTACTGAAACCTAGGTACTTACGCCCTTTTATGAATGTTGTGATCGTTTCACACTTCAGCAGTAAAAGCAAATTTAAAACACAGAACGCTTAAAGATATTTTAAGGGGCGACTAGGTATCACCAATTTTGTGCTCGCTCGCTAGTGGCAGCTCGATATTCTGTAAAGAAAAGAAGTAAGAAATCCAAGTTACTCTATATTATTCTGAAATGACTCCGGTAGGTGCCTAAGAAAAACAAAGCTATGCATATCCTAATGAAGATAACAAAATTTCATATATTGGTATCCGGTAAAAAATGTAGTGCAGTAGTAGTAAAATAGTTACAAGTGGAAATTAGGGATAGGATAGGTCCATAGGTCTAAGTCGCTGATATCATCGGTAGGTTACAGACTGGTACAGTTAGGCGACTTCCTGACTTGGCGGGGCGGGATCGATATGTGATATTTTCTTCTTTGACGTGAACTTACTGACGTCGCAAATATTCTCACTTGACATAATACTGTCAGTATCGTCCCGCTACCACGCATCCCGCGCCAGTCAGGAAGCACTCATTTAAATGTAGGAGCGCAGTAAAAAGCGGTACTGAGTCGACCGACAGCTGACACTGACATTTGACACTTTTCTCATATCGTACTGCATCCGCACCGATAAATCAGGAAGTCGCCTTACAGAACTCAGTGAATGGCCATCTTCTGTCGTGAGCTCGCTCCATTTTCTGTCTCGGCATTTGCAGTACGATTGATTACTTCAATTTTAACACTTACGTATGCTCTTGGATATTCTACATTAACGCTAATGCAATAGAGTGTATATTACAAAACGTACGATTTTTAGAATAAGATCATACTTTAACGCATTCACTGCCACTAACGCATATATGCGTTTCCGTTACTTTCACCCAGTGCCTTGAACGCACAGACGCGTTCATGATATTTAGTGACTTTCACCCTGTGCCTTAGTGCCTTAGACTTAGAATCGTCGGTTGAACTCACATGTGCGTTTGGGGCACACAGCAAAGTGCGCCACCTGCCGATAGTCCAGCAAAAGAGGGGTGGCAGTGAATGCGTTAAACTATTTTCCTTGGGCTAGATGCTGACCACGAGCAAACTCAACCGCGTTATAAAAAAAAAGTTAAAGGAGATGACAGCATAAATCACAAGAGATTATATAACAATTGTTATAGTTCGTATACAGCTCTAAGGCCAAATTCTGATAAACGAACGCAAGCAAAACTCGACTTAGAGCTCTGACTGTAAGGTAGATTTTTGCTTGCGTTAATTTGACAGCACTTGGCCTTGCGGTTTTGTACGAACTATAATAGTATAGTTGTGTTAAGGCGTGTCTCTGGACTATAATTATTCCAGTCTGGCTACTGAGAGCCGTTGCGATTGGAACAGGTGGGGGTTGAAAGATAGTGAAAATTCAAAAAAATTAAGTAATACTATAAAAGTTGTACTTTTTATTTTCCATGAATTAGTAGCATAAATAATCATGGACTAGTGTTGCCAGACTATTTACTTCTTGCGTCGATATAAAATCACTTATTATCTATTATGTTGTCAGCTTTTAGTCTATATTTTTATAATGTATGCTACCTAAGTACATATATCGTGTAAAATATGTAAATACTTAATTGAAACGAGCCTAATAACTTGTCGACTATTATCGAGGCCTAGTTAAACCAAAACTCAAATCAGGTACGCCAGAATTTAGCATATGGTATAAAGGATTTAGCCCGTCTTGGGAACTCTGCCAACGTCTCTATTCGGTAACCGTTTTTGACGTATTGCAATAATACATATATCAACCGCCTCGTTTTATATCCAAATATTAACATATTTTATGTATAATGGCATCTGAACCAAATGCCATAGCTTATCAACTACCTATTGCAATTTTAAAGGATTCATAAGCGGGTTTCCGTCCCTTTATTAATCTGATGATGGTTCACTTAGTCGATATCATCACGAGACAATTAATGTATATATTATGTAGCTCAACTGTAGCCATCTGCCCGAAACACTAACACGCTCACTCGGAACTCTGGTGACCTTAATCGGAGCTCTAGAGACCGTATTAGGAGTTCTAGCGGCCTCAATCGGAGTTTTGACGACTATTCTCGCTACCAAAAAAATGCCAAAAACAGGGTGCTCATTTAAAAATAAATTGTACAATAAACTGCCATCTTTAAGAAAAATATATCTAATTATTTCAGGAACCATGCCTTGTACTCAGTGCCAGAATATTTGTCTATAGATCAATATTAGTGCACAACATTTTGAATAATGTTATCCCTACAATAATGAAATTGTATGCTATTTTATTCTAATTTATAATATTTTACTTATAATAAGATGTATTGACATACCGTATAATGCTCATATTACTTTATGGTGAATTAAATAAAAAAAAACCAGGAACAGAATACCTTGACATACTAAACTAATTAACCAGTGATACATTAGTATTTGTCTCTTGTAAGGTGGAGGAAGCTATTACCTCAGATATAAGCTGTTCTGAATATGAACGAGATGACACTCTGCCGAGCCGTGCCTCTTATGGTTACCCTTTACTTTCTTATCGGCATGTCTGCAGAAAAATTTGAAGCAAAAGACGTATGTAGATACTTGACGTTCTTTGGTCTCTGCCTACCCCAATGGTATACGGGCGTATGTATGTCTGTGGAATAACATAAAATTGTTACGAAAAAATTGCAACTTTTAGTCGAAAATGGAGGCCAAGGCCTAAGTTTGTAATTCTATTTATATACTGGGGCACCTCCACTTGAGACTGCATCTGCCTGGCACGGTTCAAAACGAGATTAGGTTGAGGCAGTTTGCCGTCTACGTCACATGAATGAAGTTGGGCTCTAATTAACAATCGAGTATAAATAGGATGTTGAGTTTGTACTTTGTAAGGTTAGCACAAAGTTTGAAGGGGTCATGCTATAGATTAGAAACTACACCTTGGCTGGCATTTCATCAGCGCCAATTGTAAGAAGGGTAATATTTCCACTGTGATGTCTGTCAATTTGTCGGTGGCTCGAAATATAGTAACTTCAAAATGGAGTCATGCCTTTTAAAATATATCATACTAGTACAGGGATCGTAAAAAACTTTGTATAAGGCAAGAATTTAGCAATGTTCTTATGTTACGAATAACTGATATAGAATAATGTAAGAAACCAAATTATTATTAGCAAATAAGACTTAATCGCCAGCTTAACAAAAACCAAGTGCTGCAAGCCAGTCAGCTCGCGACCAAAGTTTTTAAGTCACGCTTACTAATAAAATAATGTTTGTGCAGCTTGAAATGAATACGCAGAGAGCCATCAATATTGATAATCAGTGCAGTCCTGTGAAATGACCCATTACCTACCACGGCAAATATGAAGCCAGTGATGTGTGTATTTCATTAGTGCGGCCGCGGAAATACATCGTAAATTACAGTGCCCGTCAAACATTGGGTAGGTATAAACTCAGGCTGTGCAGCAGCCGTGAAATATCGGCTAACTTACTCCATTAATTAACCAATAATTTATTTTCTCGTATAAACTAGAGCGATTAATCTAAGAATCACGCATAGTTTTAAGTCTTTGTCATGTTTATATTGTTGTTACAATGTTGAAATAAGAATGTTTTCCAAATAAAAAAATATGCTTTCGTACTTTTAACGCATTCACTGCCACCCTCTTTTGCTGGACTATCGGCCTGTGCCGCACTTTGCTGTGTGCCCCAAACGCACATGTGAGTTCGACCGACTATTCTAAGTCTAATTCAATTCTTAAAAAAAAATTGGCTTCCATCAAATTTATGATGATTTCGCCAATGTCACGTGTTCAATGACGTTGTTCGGTAACGACGCCATGACAGTAGATGAGGTTTTGTACGGTAAATGGATTCTGCCCGTCGTCGCCCCGGGCACGTGCGCTCACCAACGCGGCGACGATCAAAATCTATTCTAAGTCTAAGGCACTAAGGCACAGGGCGAAAGTCACTAAGTATTATGAACGCGTCTGTGCGTTCAAGGCACTGGGTGAAAGTAACGGACACGCATATATGCGTTGGTGGCAGTGAATGCGTTAACTCATGAGCGCGGATTGGCCATTGTTGTGGTTGTGACACATACGAGCACATAGATAAATTGAACTCATAGCTCCTATGCTGACGCACACATAGACAATGTGCATGTACAGTCAGCCCATGAAAATGTTGAGCATACTTAGAACCTTGTCACATCGAAACCTAAGAAATATTTAGACTGAAACGTCATAAAATTTGAAACCTCTTTAATTTGACAAAGTACTAAAGTGCTCAACATTTTCGTTGGCCCACTGTACCTATAGCTTAATACACTACCATTACTCAACTGCGCTCGTGAGATAAAGTACTGTTAGATAGATTTACTGAGGTCGACGCTCTATCGGAACATCTCATTCAAACGCTTTTCATTTTTAGGGTTCCGTACCCAAAAGGTAAAACGGGACCCTATAACTAAGTCTCCGCTGTCCTGTCCGTCCGTCTGTCCGTCTGTCACCAGGCTGTATCTCAAGTACCGTGATAGTTAGACAGTTGAAATTTTCACAGATGATGTATTTCTGTTGCCGCTATAACAAAAAAAAATCTAAAAACATAGAATAAAATTAATATTTAAGGGGGCTCCCATACAACAGACATGTTTTTTTTTGCCGTTTTTATAGATAATAGTACGGAACCGTTCGTGCGCGAGTCCGACTCGCACTTGGCCGGTTTTTTTTACAAGCATACGTGGAGGCGAGTCTGGTAAGCACGTTAAAAAACTGAATCCGAAGCGATGGACAAAAATATACCTCTATGCTTACTGATAGGATGGTTGCGGTCGTCCTAATCTAACGCCGCTCAGAGGGTCTAATCCGCAATTCCAAATCCGAACTTCGTATAGTGCCGTGCCTTTCACTCATATAGTGTATAACACGACAGTGAAAGGGACGGCAGGATACGAAGTTCGGATTTCGAATTTCGGAGTAGTAGGGGTCACCAGAGGGTTATTTAGTGACGACACGTGACCAATGAAGTAATTGGAGGCGCGTAGGCGTTACGAGACTATGATAAGAGATATTTATTACCAAGTTTAGCGATTCGAAGGGCCATATCGGTTACTTTAATTCTGCTACGGATTGTCTCATTTCTGATGCGATCACGCAGAGAAACTCCTAGCATAGCCCTCTGAATCCTCTGATTGACTGAGCCATCTTATGAGGTTATCGCTAAACTTAAGTGGCAGTGGTCGGGGCACATTGCACGTAGAACCGTAGCTCTAGTATAAGTTTTTTCGAAACATTAACTAATTCGAACGCGTATGAAAACGCTATCAACGAGTTTGAAATACGCGCGTTCATCGGTTAGCAACAAATGTTATACTCGCTGTTTTAGTTTCCACTAGTGAACACCAGAGGCGATGTTCACGTTTTCATACCACTTTCATACATTTTGAGACAAAACGCAAACGCGTTCGAATTAGTTAATGTTTCGAAAAAACTTATACTAGAGCTACCGATGGCCGTTGGGGCCGAAAGGTTCTCGAGTAGCGACCACGGACCGGAAGGCGCAGCGTGGGTAGGCCCCCCACAAGATGGACTGATGACCCGGTAAAGGTCGCGGGATTACGCTGGATGCGGGTCATTTGGCACTCTTTGGCGACTTCCTGATTTGTCGGTGCGGAGGCAGTACGATATGAGAAAAGTGTCAAATGTCAGTGTCAGCTGTCAGTCGAATTTTCGTCCAACGGGTCAAATTGAATTATATGGCCTAAGGATCAATCGTGCGGATTTTCATGCTTTTAACACCATTTGCAGCATTTTACTGAATTTCGGGGTGTACCGCTAGGAATATAAGTAGCTAGTAACTACTAATTCAGACCGCTGGGACTGACTGGGGTAGGTTCATTGCAAATGCTTTTGTAGTGCTACACTCGCAGAAGACAAGTTGCTACGCTAGCTATGAGAGATCTGCTACGCGCTACGGCATAGTGCTACGTATGAATTTGTGACAAGGCGCTTAACTGCTAAGTGGAAATGTACTTGTTAGTAAGCTGGTACATTCCCACTTAACAGTTATGCGAACATGTATCAACGCCCGTAACTGTTAACCGTGGCGCGTGTTGACATGTATCAGTGTACTTATTGTTGAAAAGGTCCAAAAACGTAAATGCTGTAAACGCCGCGATAGAAGTTAAGGGGGTCTACCATAATTCCTATACCTATACCTACAGCCAGGCCAAATATTTGTGCAATCAAATTGATGCCAGCGGCCGCGTGGGACGAGGAATTTTAATGCCTTGCTGTCCGACATGTTGGACTATCAGGAATTTTATATTCCTCTTAGCTCGACCATCGGACCACGAGGATTTTTATAACCATATATATTTATATATGTTATTTAATAACTTTAAGGTAAAAGCGCGTATGAAAGGCTCCTTGGAGTTCCCATGACTTGCACTTGACCCAATGGAACATGACAATACATCTGCGGCCGAAGGCTGCGGAGCCACATGTCCATGCTCCAGTTTATTACTAGGTCAGCACAATCAATCACTTTACGAGTGCGGAAAATGGACGGTTCCGTAAAGTCATACCCCTGTCATAAAACTAAAGAAACCTCCGTCACAAACACAGATATCATATCAAAGTGATAAAGGCAAAGGAATTAGATCCATGATTTTAAAGGAATTCTTATTAAAATGGTTTAATGAATGTTTATGAAAAAGAACAATAATGTTACGTTACAGCAGTGGTGGAGCGTCCATACAGCTCGATTCCCACCGACTTGCCTAATTTTCAGCCAGGCCAGTTCTTTTAATACATGAAGAATATAAGAAAGGCAAATTATTTCCGGCTTCCCTAAGAATATTTTTGACGCGCCGCCACTGCATTATCTAGTTACATTAAGGCGACTTCCTGACTTGGCGGGGCGGGATCGATATGTGAAATTTTCTTCTTTGACGTAAACTTACTGACGACGCAAAGATTTCCACTTGACAGAATACTGTCAGCATTACTTTTGCGCAGTAGTAATATTATGCGCAGCAAGCGGACCAGTACTGCCTTCGCATCGTCCCGCTTCCGCGCATCCCGCGCCAGTCAGGAAGCACTCATTTAAATGTAGGGGCGCAGTAAAAAGTAGTACTGAGTTGACGGACAGTTGACACTGATATTTGACACTTTTCTCATATCGTACTCCCTCCGCACCGACAAATCAGGAAGTCGCCTAAAACGGACCGCCAAGGGCAAAATGGAAACACGAGTGGAAACAGTTTTCATGAGGAAACGGAATATATATATATATATATATATATATATATATATATATATGCGCCGGAGAAACGGGTATTTGCCACATAAGGAAATACCTCCACCTTCCGAAGTTCGGACTTGCAATAACTGTTATTGAAGGTAGAGGAAGTAGTGTTACACTAGGTACTTCCTATTTAGATATGTTGTGTTCGGTCCTTAGATCGTGAGAGCTTTCGAGGATGCGCTGTTTAGAGAATGAGCGGTCATAATAATACAACGAATACTCATGTCAATAATAATATCATACAATAAACGGTCGGCGTGAGGGTCATCACGTGCGTACTCGAACACGAATCAATACAGCACGGCTAGTACATGACGCCGCGAGAGCTATCTTGTGGCGAGATTAACTACCCTGTTTCTGCGTGTACTAATTTAAGAGGAGGTAGCCCCATTGTAAATGTCCTGCTCTAACACGCGTGAGTTTGTAATTAACCATCCCGCTCTCTACGTAAGCTCTTCGCGTAGTTTTCGTAAACATTTAAACATAGTCATTAAACCAATCATTTTGTTCAAAGAAATTGTATACAGTTAATTAATGGGCATTTTCACTTTAAAGTGTACGCCCAACTTTTTTATCGGATCTCGGTGATATTGGGTATTCTGACTCAGAATCACGAGTACTATTGATTCAGATGAAGAAAAAAAATGTCCTTGTTTTTCAATAAATAAATTTTCTGTGTCAGTTTTGTGACGAGCCATATAAACTGCATGAAAAAAGCGTCACAAAACTGTCTTTTTTTGGCGGGACACTTTTTTTCTTCGCGGAAACTGATAGTTCCTACTCGTGAGTCTGAGTCAGAATACCCAAAATCACGGAGATCCGAAAAAAAAGCTGGAGCTACACTTTAAATTGAAAATGCCCTAATACAACATGGGCCATTACACGGAAAGTTGTATGCCGAATATTTTTTTACTGCAGCAGAATTAGTGGCTAACACCTTTGTACAGTACTTTTATCTCACGAGCGCGGGTGAGCCATGGTTGTGTGTTGAGCTATACATGCACATTGTCTATGTGTGCGTCATCGTAGGAGCTATGAGTTCACATTATCTATGTGTTCCTATGTGTCACAACTACAACTGTGGCTATCCCGCGCTCGTGAATGTTTACAAAGGTACAGTCATACTAATGTTCCAACGGGTTAAAGCGATAAGTGCCCAGCTACTTATGAGTTCGACTGTACCTACAACGTTTTCTATGGACGGTGGCACCATTTTAGAGTATATTCCATTAGTTATTATCAGATTCAAGACGGGAGCATGACACGGGTCGACAAGCGTCGAAATTTTGGGATGTAAAATTAAATTCTGTGCCACCATAATACCTACTGACTTAATCTAGTTTGTACCTTTTACCTACATACTTATTTGTCTGTATAGTAACTTTGTATAGATTGAAAAATAATTTTAACATTCAATTGTGTATTTTTTTGTATTTCGAATGAGAGAAGATGCGCGAAAATATGATCTTTACAGTTGACTTTAGAAACTTACGAGCTGTATATTCACTTCACCCGTATCCCCGTACATGTTCTAGACACGCAGCGTGTCAAGCCAAGTTCAAAAGAAGATATTATTTGTACTATGACAATGCTCGCCGGAAGCCGTTGTACAAAACAGTTATATCTATCGCCGAATAACCCAATAATACTTTTTGTCTCAATCTCAATAACAATGTTACTTACATAAAAATATGGGCCGATATAGACCTGAAATAAAAGTTTTCAATTCAATTCAATTCAATAATCAACCCCTGCGGCGAGGATATTAAAGGAGTAGGTACGATTAACGAGTACTACATACCCGTTATAACATGAAACGGAACGCCCACGTTTCATGCAAAGAGTTTTCCAATATTCTTTTTTAATATTCAAAGCAATCTGCATAGCAAAAAATTTAAACGCTGCGCTCAAGTTGTGGAATTCGGAGAAACAATGCTCGGTTGGAAGCTATATTGAGTGAAGTCTAAATTTAGATCCTTTGTGAATGTTGCGCTGCCTTGTTGAATACCATCCGTGCAAATAAGAAATATGCATGATGAATGAATACTAGGGTCACTATATGGATAGTGGATCATCAAATTTCCACAAAAAAATAATTAATAAATAAGATCATTATCTTAAAAAAGATAAAAGTGGATCCATCCATGAAGGCGCGCCCCTCCCAGCCCAATATGTACAATTGCGCATAGATTAGTATGAGATTCGCTGTGGAGGCGCGCGTCGTCGTGGGTAAAACGCACTTTAAATATTATGGTACTTAAAAGTTTCTAAAAATTGTGTTTTTTTTTATTGATTACTAGTAAATAAAAAACTACCGTCAGTATTCTTATGCTTTATAAACAAAATAATATATGGCAACTACGTATCTAAACGCAATATTTCACGACCAAGACAGCAAATTGCTTGTTCTCCATACAATTGTTTTACGGGGCACGTAGTATATGACGTCACATAACACTCTCAGTATGGCACGTTTTCAGGGCTCGGCAGTTACGCTTTAGGTGCGCACTCATTTTTGTCTTTTTTGTGTTTGAAAAATAATTATACATAAACATATGACCATACTCTAGTTTTGACGACTAATGATGACTACTAATAAGCAAATCAAGTACAGTTTAGATACTGAAATTAATTTGCCTTTGCTGGGTTTGTGGACCAACGGTTGTCTAACTTCAGACTGTTGTAAATTAAACTTAATTGAATTAGGTAGCTAATGCTGAACTTGATAATTACTTGATATTTAGGTAAGAAGTGTTAGACACTAATTGATGCTTCTCCTTTATTGCGTTATTATGAAGATTCTTAGGTAGATTAAACTTTATGAAATAGATCTTAATTAATTTTGAAAATATAATTTCACGACCGCTTTAGCTTAGTTGGTAGTGACCCTGCCTACGAAGCTGGAGGTCCCGGGTTCGAATCCCGGCCGGGGCATTTATTTGTGTGATGAGCACGAATATTTGTTCTTGGGTCTTGGATGTTTTCTATGTATTTAAGTATTTATTTATCTATATAAGTATGTATATCGTCGCTTAGTACCCATAGTACAAGCTTTGCTTAGTTTGGGACTAGGTTGATTTGTGTAAGATTGTCCACAAATATTTACTTATTTATTTATATCACTTAAGTATTGAAGGATTAGATGAAAACTTTCCGGCAATTAGAATATTGAAAGCAGGTTATTTTTTGTTGATTCACCACAGGTAAATATAAATAGCTTAGTTCCATGTGTGTCAAATTGCACATCATCAATCTCACGTAACTTAATGCTGGCATCACATCGGTGTGTTGGTGGCATACATTATTAACTTGACAATAACAAATGGTAATAAATGGATTAATGCGTCATTAGTGATATAACAGAAGTTAATTATTTCTTCAAATCAATCCCCTCTTTTATCACTATTTTATTCGAGTAAAGATACTTCTTTCATTAATAGTCATAAAGATTATGAATAAAAATTGGATATGAAGCTAAAATTAACTAGTACTAAACTAACTAAAACTAAGTATTTTATCTTGTTTGAATCCCTTCTTCTTGTCTCTTCATAACTTAAAACGGAAAATACAGTACTTTCACAGACGTTGCACCGAATAGTTCCCTGGAATTTTAACAAGGTTCTTGAATAGAAATTAATTAATGTTCCACCAGCAAACAAACGCTAAATCTCGTTATTAAAGTAAATTCTCAACTAAATTAGTTTTCTTTCAGATTTCCCGTCGTAATTTTCAACGAAGACCTGAGTTTTTAATATATTTTCTGTCTTTTGCCATTTTTGTGTTTCAAAAGAAAGTATAGTGATTAATAGTGACACGGTTGGCTTTATAGAATGAAGGTTTATTACCACAAAATGATAAATGGAGGGAAACATTACGCAGAAAGAAGGTGGAAAAGTGCAAACAAGAAATTCAAAAGAATATGTGACTTCTCTAACCCGCACAAGGCAAAAGGCTGGCGTGGGACTACTACCCATTCCTCTCATCCATGAGAGGAATCCTATGCCTAGCGTGACTTGATGATGATGAATGTATTTACGAACAAAATATCTGCTCAAGTTTCCGTAAGCATGTGATAATTTCCGAAGGATCAGACACAATACATTAATTGAAATAAAACAATATAATGTATGTCTACGTATACCATATAATTTGTAATATGGTCCACAGATGCCTGAAATAAATGATTAGATTACTATATATGTATATTTTATAATCGTATGACGACCGCTTTAGCTTAGTTGGTAGTGACCCTGCCTACGAAGCTGGAGGTCCCGGGTTCGAATCCCGGCCGGGGCATTTATTTGTGTGATGAGCACGAATATTTGTTCTTGGGTCTTGGATGTTTTCTATGTATTTAAGTATTTATTTATCTATATAAGTATGTATATCGTCGCTTAGTACCCATAGTACAAGCTTTGCTTAGTTTGGGACTAGGTTGATTTGTGTAAGATTGTCCACAAATATTTACTTATTTATTTATATCACTTAAGTATTGAAGGATTAGATGAAAACTTTCCGGCAATTAGAATATTGAAAGCAGGTTATTTTTTGTTGATTCACCACAGGTAAATATAAATAGCTTAGTTCCATGTGTGTCAAATTGCACATCATCAATCTCACGTAACTTAATGCTGGCATCACATCGGTGTGTTGGTGGCATACATTATTAACTTGACAATAACAAATGGTAATAAATGGATTAATGCGTCATTAGTGATATAACAGAAGTTAATTATTTCTTCAAATCAATCCCCTCTTTTATCACTATTTTATTCGAGTAAAGATACTTCTTTCATTAATAGTCATAAAGATTATGAATAAAAATTGGATATGAAGCTAAAATTAACTAGTACTAAACTAACTAAAACTAAGTATTTTATCTTGTTTGAATCCCTTCTTCTTGTCTCTTCATAACTTAAAACGGAAAATACAGTACTTTCACAGACGTTGCACCGAATAGTTCCCTGGAATTTTAACAAGGTTCTTGAATAGAAATTAATTAATGTTCCACCAGCAAACAAACGCTAAATCTCGTTATTAAAGTAAATTCTCAACTAAATTAGTTTTCTTTCAGATTTCCCGTCGTAATTTTCAACGAAGACCTGAGTTTTTAATATATTTTCTGTCTTTTGCCATTTTTGTGTTTCAAAAGAAAGTATAGTGATTAATAGTGACACGGTTGGCTTTATAGAATGAAGGTTTATTACCACAAAATGATAAATGGAGGGAAACATTACGCAGAAAGAAGGTGGAAAAGTGCAAACAAGAAATTCAAAAGAATATGTGACTTCTCTAACCCGCACAAGGCAAAAGGCTGGCGTGGGACTACTACCCATTCCTCTCATCCATGAGAGGAATCCTATGCCTAGCGTGACTTGATGATGATGAATGTATTTACGAACAAAATATCTGCTCAAGTTTCCGTAAGCATGTGATAATTTCCGAAGGATCAGACACAATACATTAATTGAAATAAAACAATATAATGTATGTCTACGTATACCATATAATTTGTAATATGGTCCACAGATGCCTGAAATAAATGATTAGATTACTATATATGTATATTTTATAATCGTATGACGACCGCTTTAGCTTAGTTGGTAGTGACCCTGCCTACGAAGCTGGAGGTCCCGGGTTCGAATCCCGGCCGGGGCATTTATTTGTGTGATGAGCACGAATATTTGTTCCTGGGTCTTGGATGTTTTCTATGTATTTAAGTATCTATTTATCTATATAAGTATGTATATCGTCGCTTAGTACCCATAGTACAAGCTTTGCTTAGTTTGGGACTAGGTTGATTTGTGTAAGATTGTCCACAAATATTTATTTATTTATTTATATTTATTATATATCTGTATGTCTTTTCCATTCACGGGACAATGGTGTCCCGGACTTCTGGGAGGCGTGCGTGGAGCCGGAGCCAACACGTAGAGGCCTTTTCGATACTTTAATGAAATGCAAAGGATACGCCGATAGGATGTTGTCCCTGCCCATGTCATGGGACGTACATAGAACAGCCAGCACCCGCCAGGGTGTACAGGGACTATTGCACGGACTATCCTGGCCAACCCGCGCTCGTGAGATATAAGTACTCTAAGGCGACTTCCTGATTTGTCGGTGTGGAGGCGGTACTATATGAGAAAACTGTCAAATGTCAGTGTCAACTGTCAGTAAACTCAGTAACGCTTTTTACTACGCCCCTACATTTAAATGTGTACTTCCTGACTGGCGCAGGATGCGCGGTAGCGGGACGATACGAAGGCAGTAGGTACTGGTCCACTTCTGCGCATGTCATTACTACTGCGCAAATGTAATACTGACAGTATTCCGTCAAGTTGGAATCTTTGCGACGTCAGTAAGTTTACGTCAAAGAAAAAAATGTCACATATCGATCCCGCCCCGCCAAGTCAGGAAATCGCCTAACATAGCAACAGGCTAGGTTACTTATAACTGTTATTTGTTAGGTAAAATTGTAGCCGTAAGTATACAGAATTTAAAGAAAATGCTTGTGCCACGACTTAATAGTCTTAATACAAGTAAAGTAAGTCATCATCATCATATATTTAAGAGCCTAGCTCCTGTCGGTGGAGTAATCGCCATTCCGTTCTGTTCTCTGCCAATGCTTTGAGTTCCTGATACGACATTACACTGACCTTCTCTTTAGCTAGATCCATAAACGCACGTCGCGGTCTTCCCCTGCCTCGCCTCCCCTCTATCTTGCCTTCGACACAGAATAAGTAATAGTACAAGTACAGAAGTTTCTCTGCTAACAAATTCCCCGTTTAGGTATGCCAAACGTGCCTAAACGTGGCCATCTCTTTCTATCGCACGCAACGCGCTCTTTCGAGGCCCCGCCCTCAGCGCTAGGGTTACCACCAGCGAGAACCTATTTTAATATATGTACTTTATTATTAGTAGTGTTGTTTACAATACAATTACGAATAGTACTTTTAAGGTTCCGTAGCCAAAATGGTGAAAACGGAACCCGTCCGTCCGTCTTTTCGTCTGTATGTGACAGCCGATGTACTCGGAGACTATAAGCACTACAAATACAATTAAAACATTTAGCAGGAAGGTGTGTTCTACTCGTATGAACCGCTACGTAAAAGTGATGTGAAATGACGAAAAAATATTAAAGTAGGGGGAGGGGGCACTCCATGCATGTAACCAGGGGATACAAAGTTTTATATAATTTTTAAAGGCATCACTTTAAAAAATAAAAGAGGTTTCTGAGAACCAACGTTTTCATTTTCGTTTTCTTTTATGTCAACCATTGGTGAATACTAAACTCAATGACCGTTCTTACGTCTACGCTCTTATTATTATTGGTGCAACCTGCTGCAATACAATAATGCTGTGGTTTTGACATTATTAATTAACACGAAACTATGACTAAACTATTTTTTATGATCGTACAAGCGCGTGCGCGTGCGATCCGTAACGCTGCTCCGCAGCCATTGAATAGTCACACAATGTGTGAGCCGGCGGCCGCATGTACTTTGCGCGGCGCGATGACGTCACGGTAGTAAGCCCCTCCTGCCTTCGATAATAGTTTTTATGAAATTGTCATGTCGTATCAGGTGCCCCAGCATATTTCCTCTTCTGTTCTCGATCGTCCTCAAAAGCATCCTTTTCTCTCCTACCAAATTCAACCAAAGTAAGTATACGATCTTATTTTGCGCAGACTCTAATAGTTTAAGAGCCGGTGACACTGAACCTAGTATGATAAGATTCCCAGATGGCATATATATAATTAGGTGCGTCATTAGTCGGGGAACACGAAACGGCGATGCTGCAATGCGAAAAACCTGGCGAAGCCATTGAAAATTAAAATTGAAAAATGATGAAAAATCCGGTTTCTAGTATGATAAGATTCCCAAGTTTCGTTTGTTCCTCGAAACAGGGGAGGGGTAGGACTATACGATAGTGCAGTGCTGCAAGCCCTCCTGACTGGCCTTGTCAGTGGCAGCAGTATGATAAGCGACCACTTTTCTGAGGTATCTAGTATGATCGGATTCCTGAAAAAAACAGGGCTCATCTGAAAGATCAGCACTTTCTGTGTAAGAAAAACCACTGCTGCATTTTCCAAACAGTGGAGAAGGTGGTTGCTGCAGCGATTAAAGGAGCCGACAACACTGAACCTATTTCGATAGATTCCGAGATGATATATATATAATTAGTCGCGGCATTAATGGGGGTACACGAAATGGCGATGCTGCAAAGCAAATGAGCACGCAAACCTATTTAAAATCAAATTTAAAAAAATAAAAAATAAACGGTTTCTAGTATGATAAGATTCCCAAGTTTCGTTTGTTCCTCGAAATAGGGGAGGGGTAGGACTATACGATAGTGCAGTGCTGCAAGCCCTCCTGACTGGCCTAGTCAGTGGCAGCAGTATGATAAGCGACCACTTTTCTGAGGTATCTAGTATGATCGGATTCCTGAAAAAAACAGGGCTCATCTGAAAGATCAGCACTTTCTGTGTAAGAAAAACCACTGCTGCATTTTCCAAACAGTGGAGAAGGTGGTTGCTGCAGCGATTAAAGGAGCCGACAACACTGAACCTATTTCGATAGATTCCCAGATTATATATATATATATATATATATATATATATATATATATATATATATATATATACGAGAAACAAACGAAACTTGAGAATCTTATCATCCTAGAAACCAGTTTTTTATGTATTAAAATTTTCTTTTTAATAGCTTTATCTGCTTTTTTGCTTTGCAGCATCGCCATTTCGTGTACCCCATTAATGCCGCGACTAATTATATATATATCACTGTTTGGAAAATGCAGCAGTGGTTTTTCTTACACAGAAAGTGCTGATCTTTCAGATGAGCCCTGTTTTTTTCAGGAATCCGATCATACTAGATACCTCAGAAAAGTGGTCGCTTATCATACTGCTGCCACTGACAAGGCCAGTCAGGAGGGCTTGCAGCACTGCACTATCGTATAGTCCTACCCCTCCCCTATTTCGAGGAACAAACGAAACTTGGGAATCTTATCATACTAGAAACCGTTTATTTTTTATTTTTTTAAATTTGATTTTTAATAGGTTTGCGTGCTCATTTGCTTTGCAGCATCGCCATTTCGTGTACCCCCATTAATGCCGCGACTAATTATATATATATCATCTGGGAATCTATCGAAATAGGTTCAGTGATGTCGGCTCCTTTAATCGCTGCAGCAACCACCTTCTCCACTGTTTGGAAAATGCAGCAGTGGTTTTTCTTACACAGAAAGTGCTGATCTTTCAGATGCACCCTGTTTTTTTCAGGAATCCGATCATACTAGATACCTCAGAAAAGTGGTCGCTTATCATACTGCTGCCACTGACAAGGCCAGTTAGGAGGGCTTGCAGCACTGCACTATCGTATAGTCCTACCCCTCCCCTGTTTCGAGGAATAAACGAAACTTGGGAATCTTATCATACTAGAAACCGGATTTTTCATCATTTTTCAATTTTAATTTTCAATGGCTTCGCCAGGTTTCTCGCATTGCAGCATCGCCGTTTCGTGTTCCCCGACTAATGACGCACCTAATTATATATATGCCATCTGGGAATCTTATCATACTAGGTTTAGTGTCACCGGCTCTTCTACTATAATCATGTCTCACAAAAACCTCCTATCCCTATTTTATTTACTCAGTAGGCGGCTATAAGCAAAATGTAGGTAGGTATCTTCTTTTTACAAGACTGCCAAAAAAAGGAGTATAATGTTTTGTCTAATATATTGCTACTATTATTACCCCCATTTTTCCTTTGTTTATTCGACGGTTTCCCGCCTGGGCGTCAAAGCATCATTAACATCGTTTTTCACTGGTTTTTCATCCCCCAACCGTAAATTATTAGGGAAAACAAAACGGAGAGGGCGCCTGTTCCGTATGCGATTTTGAAGAATGAAAATTATTCGCACATAGTCTTGATTCACGTGCCTGCTCTCGCACAAAAGCATAGCCACCTGTGTGAGCGGGACGGTCTGATATCCAAGTCGGATTGGCATCAAGTTGAGATGGCAATTTTAGTTGCGAAATTGATGCAAATGTCTCTTGTTACTAGAAATTACAGCAATTCGGTAATTGCAGTGAAATTGGGAGATACTTCTGATTTACGCTGATTAAATTTAATTGTTATTTATAAAACTGTTACACCGTATGAGAAGTATGTAGGTACATGATCCGCATATTCACTTTTATAGGGTTCCGTACCCGAAGGGTCAAAACGGAACCATATTGCTGTCACTCACGCGTCCGTCCGTCGTATATCACACAGGTTTACAGCCAAACGGTTGGAGCTACAGTCTTAAAATTTTCACAGTATACTTATAAGGATCTTGGTAGGCGACTTACTGACTTGGCGGGGCGGGATCGATATGTGTCATTTTCTTCTTTGACGTAAACTGACGTCGCAAAGATTCCCACTTAACAGAATACTGTCAGTAAGTATTACATTTGCGCAGTAGTAATATCATGCTCAGAAGCGGACCAGTACTGCCTTCGCATCGTTCCGCTTCCGCGCATCCCGCGCTGTCAGGAAGCACTCATTTAAATGTAGGGGCGCAGTAAAAATTAGTACTGAGTTGACTGACAGTTGACACTGATATTTGACAGTTTTCTCATATCGTACCGCCTCCGCACCGACAAATCAGGAAGTCGTCTAAGTCATTTAAATAGTCAAAACTTATTTTTAAAACTTTTAAGGAGGGCTCCCATACAGTTAAAGGTGGCGCGAAAACAAACCAATTTAATTATGCGGTTGGTTCGGATTCGGAACCCTACATGTGCGAAATCTGCCTCGCACTTCGCCGGATTTTGTAAGTCGCCAAATAACTGAGTATCATTTTTATACTGAATGCATTTAAGGATTAGGTACATGTGTGCTTATAGATGTATGGAAGCGTAGCATGACTCGCATGAACGAATGGTAATTTAGTCATGGATGTGTCTTGAATGCGAAAAGTTTCAGACGGCTAAGTTATCATAGAAGGTGAGGCTAGAGGACAAGCGATAATGGACACTGGATAAACAAAGCTAAAAATAAGTTCACAAAATTCATTGCCTTATTTTAATTTTTCGTGAAAAATAGCCAATACTATAATTTATTTATCGTATGGCATTTATTTCGAACCGTGAGATCTTCTAGAAGACAGTACGGTTGCCAGTTTTTGTTGCACTTTTAGAACCACCCAGGGGTCACGTGTAGGGTAGCGGTGGGTACTTTCCCTACGGACGTGGTGCAACTTCGACCCCCCTTTGTCAAGTGAGTGGGCAACTTGACTATTAGAATTTTTCAAGCCGCCCGAAGGCCTCCAACTTGGCTTTACGACTGCTGCCATAGACAGCACCCGGGATCAACGGCTTAACGTGCCTTCCAAAGCACGGGAGCGCTCAGTTAGTAACCACTCAAAGCGGTCACCCATCCATGTAATACACATAATACTATAATAATAACAATGAATCATTTATTTTAGGCAACAACGGCAACAATTTACAATACAGCTAACTTGCCTCATAGAATTAGAATACTAAAACTAAAACATTATTTAGGCGACAAAACGGCGTGACGCCGATGCGTTGTCAAATTCGGTGTCAATACTATAAGGGGGTATCATAATATTTAAAGTCTAGTTACAAGGTCTAGTAGGGTATCATATAAAAGGGTTTGAAATACGAATTCTTAAACAGTTTTTGTGATAGGGTTTAATTTTCGATTCATGAACGAAAACGTAAAAAATATCATTCCTCTATTTTTTAAACCCCCAAAATACAATCAACATGTAGCTAAATAGTACATTACTTACCAAGGGCGATAAAACAAAGAATGTCTCAGATCGCAGGTATTTTACGCCCGAGCCGAAGGCAAGGGCGATAAATATGCGATCCGAGGCTTTCTTTATTATCGCCCGTGGTAAGTACAAAATTTTATATCACCCTCTGGCCAGGAAGTGGGATTTTTCGCGCGCGGAGCGTGCGATAATGGCCACTTTATGGCCAGGTGTGACATAAAATACATTTTTTAAGAATCTTGTTTCACAGAACACTGCAAGTCATAGCTTCGTTGATTTCATGGCCCTTTGCCGTGTGACGAGCGTATGACGAGAACATTTAAACGTGTCTCCATCAAAAGCGTCAAAGAGCCCCCGTTCCAGTATTCGACGTGATGTTTACGACGCATGGGAAATTACTACCTACAAGATAAGGTACCGTCGACTACAAAGAGATACATCCACTTTATTACCATACACCATTGTAAAAAGGGCCAAAAAGGATACATCACCATCTCCTCATACCAACACCTCAAAAAATTTAAAAGAACTAAGAAGGTTGACATTAAAAAAAAAAGTTTTGTCAGGTATTTAGGGTGCGTTGCACCAAACCGTCTCTATAAGCGGTGCTCGTTAAAATTTAATTTATGTATGTAAATCTACCTACCTATACCTCACTTATACCTGTACCTATTCGCAACATTTTGGCGATTGTTTTTAGTAATTAGGGTTCCGTACCAAAAAGGTAAAAAAGGAACCCTATTGGTTTCACTTTGTCTGTCTGTCTGTCTGTCTGTCTGTCTGTCTGTCTGTCTGTCACATCGCTAAATATCTCAGGAACTACTTATCCTATCGATTTGAAATTTGGAATAGTTATAAACAAGGGTAACCCAGATACATAGAAGATGGTTTTTTAAATTATTTTATTTTATTTTCTGTGAATAATGACAGATAAAAGGGGGTTCAAAATTTTAAAGTCTGGCAACTATGTCAAGTGGGGTATCATATGAAAGGGCTTGACTTGTACATTCCGAAACAATTTTTAGTTTTTTTTTTTCGTTGGGGAAATTTCGATTTACGAGGGAAAATGTAAAAAAAAATACCATTCCCCCCCCCTTATCTCCGAAGTTTACGAAGAAAAAAATTTGAAATTATTACACAACATTAATATGCATGTATATTTTATAGGAAAATTATAGCCATAGCCCTATCTAGTTTTTATTTTTTTTAATCATCAAAAAACTCTTCTATACTAAGTTTGTAATTTAATCACCTTTGTATATATTTTTGTTTTATATTTAATTTTACAAAATTACGTTGAAAATACCTTCTTTCAAATAAAAAAACAATTATTGAAATCGGTTGATGTGATAAAGAATTATCCTTGAAAAACCAACATACGTACTAAGTTATTCAGTCGCGCAAATTAGTAACACAATGCGCCGATAGATGGTGCTGTCATGTTTTTTTATTTTAAGATTGTTCCTGAATTAATGGGGTCGGGACGGGTACACAACTACATATACAAGAACTGTGTACGGAACCCTCGGTGCGCGAGTCGGACTCGCACTTGACCGGTTTTTTTTTTAATTATTTTTATTTGTGAACAATAAATAAATAAACTTTATTGTTCACAAAATACAGGTAAAAAATACAGAATAATTCGTTTATACAAACGTTTGTACAAAGGCGAACTAATCCCATTAATTGCGTCCTGTACCTACGTTGGGTCATCATAGCCCATTGTGTGATTCCGGCGTAATATTTTCCACACAAGTGACACAGGTTGCGTTTCTAGTGTACTGAGCAGAGATGAGCATAATCTCTATTCAAATAGACCACTAAATCGAAGCGGAGAGAAGCCATAGGGACTAATTTGCTCGTCCCCGCTTCGCTCCGCCTTAACTTGCTTTAGACACTTTAAATGCCTGATATTTAGTCAAACCGCAATGTGGCAATATAATTTAATAAATGCTGTTAAACAAACAGTAGTTATAAGGTAGGTAGGTATCACATAGTTATAAACGTTTACGAGTTTTATAACACCGCATACCTATTACATTTCTGTTTATTGGCTCGCATCGAGCCTTTCTATCATTATTATGATTCACCTCTTTTGAGCCACAACAAGCTTTGACAACAACGCCACAATACAACGTTCCGACGAAGCCAAAAATATTCTTTTGTGTACCATCACCTAAATTAAGTGATGTAGCCGCGTCATATTTCCCGCAACGACACAAGGGAGGAGGCAATCCCGTCTTTACTGTACTGGGATATTTTGTAGGCCTGTAAGGAGAAACGGAACTGCCACTTTTCCCGGAGGCCGTAAAACATTTCCTGGACTAGTTTCAGTACAGAAAATAAAGCTAGGAAATTATATTGGCGCTGCCAAAGCGTCAGCTTTATTTTCTTTAGTTAGGTCTGAATAGTACCTACGTTATTGTCAAGGCACGGAATGGGGTAATTACTGGCTGTGTAGTACCTAGTTGTAAATGGACGATGTTGGGCTGGGAGTCCGTTTAATTAATACAAAGCCTGCAATTTCCATTCCAGCCGAGGTTAATACAGTGCTTCTCTCAAAAACGTGAGAAATAAGACGAAATTGGAATTAAGATTTGGTTAAACATAACTTTCAAACTTTCTCTCTGTTTATTATTGTTACAGAATCGCAAATGAATTAGTCTACCGATTTCGATATTTGAATTGGCTGTGAGAAATTGTACGCTCGAAATGAGCAATTGTTGATTCTATATTATATAAAGGAAAATGCAAGATTCCAGGCGCGTGGAGTGTTTATACACTTTACCTTCCAATATTTAGCGAGTAACGTTCACTTTTCCGCGAAAAATCCGTACATGCCTTCATTTAAGTAAGAATAGGGTGTTGTAATTATTTGACTTTATCTGACTGCACTTAATCACATGACTAAAACTACTGTAGTGAACGAATGCGTGCAAAAGTGTTAATATTTTATCCATACTTAATATATTATTATTACTATACATGCCCATACATGATACACAGACTTGGCTGTTTTTCTAAATTAAAACCGCAAATTTATTTAGGTAGTCACTAGAACATTAGTTTTAGTCATGTGATTAAGTTTAATCAAGATGTAGATAAGTTGTACGTATAGATTTTATTACAAACTTTCATCTTAATGGAAAAAGCTTAGCGCGTAATTAATTTTCAATTCAAATTATAATGTAAAGACCGTCACTTTCACGCGACGCTAAGCTTTTTGTAAGCGCCCACTCATTATTTATACTAACCGGGTTTTATTACGACTAAAGCTCTGCCAGCCCACGGCGGGATATGAAAACAAAATGGCCGACGTTTTCTGCATTAAGAAAATGGCGTTATTTAGTCAAACAATCATTAAGGTAAAGCTGTCGTTAAACAAATCTCCGCGCATATTTTCACCTTTTTAAATTAGGGTCATTTCTCTTTTTGTCCTAAATGTCAGAAAGGTGCGTTTAGACTCGGAACTGTATCGGCAGTGTCGAATGAGGATTTTGTCCACCAATTATGTAATCGTCACATAATGAGAGCGTCACATAATATAGGATAAGAGTACGGGGCTTGCCAAGTTGCCGAGGACAAGAGGAACTTTACAACTGAAATACAAATACAATTCTATGCAGGTTCCTTTGAACCAGAGAGTTAAACATAATAGTAGATTATACACCAAGGGGATAAAACTCTGTTTTATGTCACGGATGCGATATTGAATCCCGAACGTAACGAAGGACTCCAAATTTTACTCCCGAGCGGAGCGAGGCGGAAGGCGTGGTGCTACATGATAACGCTTGGTTCGATCTCTTATCCCATAAGGTGTGTAAGATGTTACAGGCCAATGACGATGATGATTATTATTCATTCCGACATTGTGGCGGACGGATGTAACCGGAGAATGCCCCGCGTTTCCTGTAATCGTCTGAAAGCTTATCCTGAAGGTATATCATTCGCGATCAGTTCGGTCTCAGTTTGTCAGTGTTCGAGTGTTAAACGTTGTGAATATTTAAAGTTAACTAATACAGTGCTTTATTTGGAATAAACAATACAGTGTAATCAATATAATTAGTGACGTCTTATCTCCTATTTCCGTACGTAAATATGAATTTCTAGTTACGAAGTGGTGATGATAAAATATGCTCGATGCTATCCCCATCTACCACTGATCTACAGTATCATTCACTTCACACTTCACTTTTTAAAAAAGGCTTGCCATCAAATTTATGATGATTTCGCCAACAATACTTGTTCAAAGACGTTGTTCGGTAACGACGCCATGGTAGTAGGCAACTGGTTTTGTTCTGTAGGTGATTCAGCCCGTCGTCGCGAATAGCACGTGTGTTCACCAACGCGGCGACGGGCAAAACGCCACAAAAATGTTTTCTACAGTATCAACCGCTCGAACATTTCACTCCAGTCCACGTCAACCCAATTTATCAAAGTAGCACACAAAAAAGTAATAGCCGCCTTTCACTTGAACAATAATTATCGTCAAATATTAGGCGGAAATATACCCGGCCATACCCGGACAATTATGTCTCGACCACAATCGCCGACTGCTGTTGGTTTTCATTCTACATTTAAATTAAACCGGAGCGTATTAAACGCATCAACAAATGCAATTAAAACTCAGATCCTTTGGATCAACGCTGTGGGCCGGGCGGGTTTACAGAGATTTTTCTGCTTGACGGGTTTTGATGGCGCGGAGGAAACAAGCCCAAGAATGCAACTTAATTATTTTTATAACTCATTTGGAGGGCCTTTGTATGTTGGGGGGTAGTTGGGGTTGTACGATAAACATTCGTTCTTTAATAGCAAGTATGTAAATGAGAGAGAGACGAATGATTCACGTGGATAACCCCGATGATGAAGTGTTGCAAACGCAACCTTTTTTATTTGTAATACCTATTACTTAAATATTATGCATTAGCAAAACGCGCCTGTCGGGCTCGAAAGCCACCAATAGCAACGCTTCACATGCGTTTTATCCCTAAAGTTGTAACTTGTAACACACTTACATACGTTAAAAATCTTGTTGTTCATCAATTTATGTTTTTATTCTCACATACAACCAATTCTGCATATCTCTTTTGGCCAAGCTGTCTTGGAAACTTTTGGAAATTATACTACGGTCAAGTTTACATCGAAATTTTTGAGACGTCAAGTTTCACAACCACCGGCATCGGTGGCTACAGAACCTTACCTCACCTATTGACAATATATATATCATATATTTAATAAAACAACGTCTTTGACGAGAGAACAGAACGAAGTGACTTTTAATTCTAGTATTACAATTCAAATAAACCACACAGCCAGTAACCAATAGACATAGACAATATCAATAGTAAAGAGGTATATTAGATATCAAAAGTACAACACCCCCACTATATCTAATAAACTCTATATTAGTGCAACACCTTATATGCAAACCATACCTAAAGAATCCATGAAGCTATAATGCTTCTTTGCACATAAACTTTTAGTGAGCAAATCTGCTGGCATTTCAGCTGTTGGCAAATACTGTAACTTAACTACATTGTTTGAAACACACTGCCTAGTATAATGATATTTGACATCAATGTGTTTGGATCTCTTATGAAACACTGGGTTTGTTGACAGCTTCAATGCACTTTGATTATCATTAAAAAGACTCAAAGTATACATCTTGTTAGTGATTTCAAATTGTAAGTTACGCAAGTACACAGCTTCTTTACAAGCTTCTGAAATGCTTATGTACTCCGATTCACAACTTGAAGTCGCTATGGTCTTCTGCTTTTTGCATTCCCACGAAATTACACCACTTGACAGTAAAAAGCAAAATCCAGTATAAGACCGCCTATCCTTAATGTCATTTGCCCAGTCAGCATCAACAAATCCTTTAATTTCAGCATTACCATTTCTACAATATTTAATACCAAAGCTCTTTGTCTTTTTCAGATACCTCAGTATCCTTTTAGCATATGTCCAATGTTCATCTGTATGAGAATTGTTGAACTGACTCAAGTAACTGACAGAATAACTTAAGTCGGGTCGAGTTAAAACACATAAGTACATTAAACTCCCTATGAGCTGTTGATAAGGTACTTGTTTGTTTACACTCTGTCCAATGTTGACATTTAACTTACTTTCCATCGGAGTGTCAACTGTTTTGCAGTCAGTCATTTCAAAACGGTTTAACAAACTATCAATATATTTTTCTTGACTCAAGGTGACAGAACCCTCCGATTTGTTAAATGTAACATTCATTCCTAAACACTGCTTAACTTGTCCTAAGTCCTTAATTTGAAAATGACTTGACAACATGTCCTTAAGCTGTTTACATTCTTTTTCATCATTAGAGAAAATGAAAAAATCATCCACATAAACTGTGACAATGGTTCTACAATTTCCATCACTTTTAGTATACAAGCATGGTTCAATCATGGATTTTGTATAATCATTAGCAAGTAAACAAGTGTCTACCTTCTTGTTCCAGGCCCTAGACGCCTGCTTTAGGCCATAAATAGCCTTCTTAAGTTTCAATACTTTATGAGCACTACCTGAGGAATCAAAGCAGTCAGGTATCTGCATATAAATGGTTTCCTCTAAGTCACCATTCAAGAATGCTGTTTTGACATCTAAATGGGTAACATCAAGTCCTAACTGTACTGACAAAGCAAACAATAGCCGCAGGGTTGTATGCCTTACTACAGGTGAATAAGTCTCTGTGTAATCTACACCAGGTTTCTGCGTGAAACCCTTAGCAACAAGTCTGGCACGGAACCTCACAGTATTGTCACTTTCATACTTTTTACGTAATACCCACTTGCATTTCACTATGGTGCTATCCTTAGGGGCATCAGCGAGTTCCCAGGCCTTGTTGTGCTCGAAGGACTGCAGTTCATCGCGCACAGCCTCCAACCACTGAGCTCTCTCCGGCCCTTTCAGCGCTTCTTGAAGCGAGAGTTCACCGGTATCTTCTTCACTTGGTGTACCTACACAAGTATTAGAAAAACCATACCTGTCCGGTGGCCTCCTTTGCCTCTGGTTACTGCTTCTCACCTCATTGACCTCTCGGATACTTTCCACGCTGCTCGCTGAAGTTTCTTCCTCTTCCTCAACTTCTGACTGATAAGTTTCATCACCATCAAGATATTCTTCACTACCTGAATCTTCCGGTATATCCCCCACTGAATCCACAGGAATCTGAACAGTAACCTTCTCCGAGTTGTGTGTTTTCTCCTCTACTGGAACTGCACTTTGAGCTGGTATGTCTTTCTCCATTACCACCACATCTCGGCTGGTTGAGATTTCCTTTGTTCGTGGATTGTATATACGATAGCCTTTAATGTCTTCAGGGTATCCTACAAGTACACCTTCCTCTGCCTTCTTGTGCCACTTAAGCCTCTTCTCCTTTGGCACATGCATCATCACTCGGCTTCCAAAAATCCTGAGATGGCTTATATCTGGCTTTCTGCCAGTCCAGATCTCGTATGGTGTCTTTCCATTAAGAGCTGTTGCCACTGTTCTGTTCTGTAAATACACAGCAGTGTTTGTCGCTTCAGCCCAGAACTTGTCTTCCATACCGGCATCAAACAAGAGACATCTGGCCTTTTCTACCACTGAACGGTTAGAGCGTTCGACTAAACCATTCTGTTCCGGTGTATAGGGATTAGATTTTTGGTGAATTATCCCGGCTTTGCTAAGAAAGTTGTCAAACTCTTTATTGCAAAACTCTTTGCCTTGGTCAGTCCTCAAAATCTTGATCTTTTTGTCTAACTGGTTCTCTACAACTGCCTTATATTTTTGAAAACACTGGAAAGCTTCACTCTTGTTTTTCATAAAATATACATAAGTCATGCGGCTGTAATCATCCACAAAAAGTAAGAAATATCTGGAACCACCAATAGATACATTCTGGAAAGGTCCACATACATCACTGTGTACTATATTGATCAATTCTTCACTCCTGTTGCCATTCTGTGGAAAAGGTAAGCGGCTCTGTTTGCCCTCACAGCACACTATACAAGACAACTTAGAAATATCAGTTTTTCTGTCAAGTGTCAAACCTTCCACGGCGTTCTGCATCTTATTCAAATAATTACTGTTTACATGGCCAAGCCTGCGGTGCCACGTTTCACTCGACGTAACCGCTGTAGCCAACAATGCTTCTGGCATCCGTAACTTATAAACTCCATTTGATAAGCTTGCTGTGGCAACCAACTGGTGTTTTTTGTTAAAAATCTGAGCACCGTCTGACGTGAACTGTACGCTGTTGCCTTTCTTGATTAACTGGCTAACAGATAGAAGATTTGTTGTAAGACTTGGTACGCACAACACGTCTTCCACAACAATCTCGTACTCACAATCATCTGTCACTGTCGTTATTGTTATATCGCCAGAGCACTGCACGGGCACTTTTTCCTTGTTCGCAACCACGATTTCCTTGATTGAATGCGTGTGCGAGACGTTCGTAACCCATTCTGGATTCGCAGTAAGGTGGCAACTTGCACCAGAATCGAGGTAAATGTCATTCTTCCCGAAATCGCCATTGAGAAATACGGCACTGAACGCGTTTGTTAATTTACGTTCTCGGGTATTTTTATCACAATTCTCTTCTGTGCACTGATTTCGATAGTGACCCGGCTTTTTGCACCTATAGCATTTGACGTTGACAAGCTTTTGTTTTGCTTTAGACGTTGACATACCATTGTCTTTGGTCGCGCTAGAGTTGCCATACTTATTTTTCCGGTAACTCGCAAATGCTCCACTAACGTCACCGCCGTCTTCTTCCAAATCCATTAATTTGGTTTTAATGGTGTCTGCCGTTATTGCGATCCCCGAATGCTCGATCGCCATAATCATCGGCGAAAATTTGTCGGATAATCCTGCCAAGAGTAGCGATCCAACCCACTCATCATTGATCTTAAAGCCTGTTCCACTTAGCTTTTGACTGGTTTCTATAATCTGCGTCACATAGGACGTCATAGACGTACAATTTTCCAGACGAATTGAGATGAGATTTCTTAACAAGCTAATTCTTCGTGTGAAACCAGAGTCATCGAATAATTGCTTAAGCTTATCCCAAAGCTCCTTTGTACTCTTAACTTCTTTGATATGCACGTACAGCGACGAGTCAATTGTCAAGATCAATTTAGCCTTCGTTTTCGCATCAGCTGCGGCTTCTTCTGGTTTAACACTGGTACTTTTGATATACTCAGAAGTCCCCTCCAGAACTAGAAAATTCTCCGCGGCGAAAGCCCATTCTGCATAGTTCTCCCTTCCCTTCAATTTAGGCACGCTAACGGCATAATTTGACGTCATTTTTCAGAATTTACAAGCGCAGTATTTTCTCAATCTGCATAAACTGCGAGAAAAACTAAAACTGGGACATAACCTATCATATATTTAATAAAACAACGTCTTTGACGAGAGAACAGAACGAAGTGACTTTTAATTCTAGTATTACAATTCAATTAAACCACACAGCCAGTAACCAATAGACATAGACAATATCAATAGTAAAGAGGTATATTAGATATCAAAAGTACAACAATATAAGTGTGATCTTTTTTTTTATTTATAATGGGATTGCTCTTGGCCAGCATTTAGCCTGGGGTTATCTCCGTTCTCTTTCCGAAGTTATTGTGATAGAGACATGTGGAGGTAAGGAAAGACGGTTAAAAATAGCTTACAGGAAATGTTCAAAAAGGCTCTGGCTCACGAAGCCTTTTTTTTAACAAAAAATTGGATTGATCTAGCCTTTATGATGTTAAATAAGATTGAGTTTCTCGTGACCTGCGGAAAACATTTTTACTATACCGTTTTTAATAAGAACAAATGTAATACTTAGGAGTGACGCAACCATCAAAATATAAGTCGCAACACTGTCCGCCGATAGCAATATTAGATATATAAATATTAGGTATATGATAGAAGTGTTTTTTTAAGTTTCCTCCATAAGAGAACGTCGATAAGTGGTTCTCTCTTTCCTCCTAGAATTTTTTGTATTAACTCGTTGATACATGTAATTGTTTACATATGAAGACATAGTTTATTAATAATTCAAAACGTGATATTAAAATTGTGCAACAATAAAATTCCAGCCAACCAACCCACCAAAATTACTAGATAAATCAGAACTAAATAAATATTACAAAAATAACTCTGTCTCTCTGTTACCTATTTAACCTAACCTAACCTAACCCTTTGAAAGTCGTTCTTCATGTACGGCAGTGACACCAAGACGCCAACACATTTTCCTTGCAGTCGCTCCACCTAAAAATAACACTGTCTCTCTGTTACCTCTTTACGCTAACCCTTTGAAAGTCGTTCTTCATGTAGGGCAGTGACACCAAGACGCCAACACATTTTCCTTAAAAGATTGATTATGACTTTTATTCCAAAAGCACGAAGGGCCTTTGACAACGTTACGTCACCTATAAGCGTTGTTGGTACCGTAGGCACGGCAACACGTGACACCATTAGGCGTTCTTGGCGTTCAAAGGCTTAAATCGCGTAACCGATTTAGATGAAATTTAGAATGAAGATAGTTTCAGACCCCGGGAGGGACATAAGATGTTTTTTATACACGAAATCGTCTAAATTTTTGTGATAATTCTATGGAAATGCAGTAATTGATAAATTGCGAAAAAAAATGACTGCTTAATATTTTGTAGAGTGGCACTTGGAAATAAATTCAAATTCTAAAATTCAATTAAGCTCTGATTTCATGTTATTATTTATATTTGTTTCGTTATTTTATATACCTTTAAATTCTTGTAATTATATACTAATAAAGTTTTACTAATGAAATTAAGCTCTTATCAGCCAAAAAATAATAAATAAACCGGCTTATTCCATCCTTGGATTATCAAACACTTAATTCGTTTAAAAAAACAGTGGGATGAGAACAAATTAATTAAAAGCTCAAAGGCTCGCGTTCTCAAAGTGTTTGAGGAAGGCTAAAAATACGATCTGAAGGTTAAAATTTCTTAGGTAGCTGATACTGATTAATTATATATAATCAATTAGGTTTTGTTATTTTTGTACTGGATTGGAGCCGTAGCTTTAAAATGTAAAACATTGTTACAGAATTTGAAATCTCTAGGGTGGAAACTCTTTTTTATTTTTTGGCTCAAAATTAGGTACCTACTGAAAAGTAAGTAACATTGAAAAAGCGAGTTTGGAAACATCGACTGACATTGTCTGAAAATGAGATTTACTATATATCTAAGCATTATCGTACGTCAGTACTTGTATATACTATATACTGGTATCTAAGCATTAACGTATACGTGAAACTCTTGATATTTAAGCCCCTCCACGAATGGACACGGTTAAAAATGCAAACAAAACTATTCAATCTACACTGAGTAATAGAAAATGGAAGAAAATACAAGTAAATACAAGAAAAATACAAGTTCCAGAAAATGACTTACTTGACTTGTATTAATTAATATTAATGTAATTCTAGTATACCTACTTATATCCTTTCAAATTCGTTCGAGATCTTGGTGGTGGGGCGTTCATTTTAATTTTAACCCTGAGTAAAACCAAGCTTTACCTTCTGAGATAAATTGTAAACGATGTCTATTTTACGACATATGAATTGAGGATTTATCCTAAACCAACTTGTTTTTGTTCCGCACACCCCTTTCACGGTACCTACCCGTTACCAACAAAATTGGAAAACTTTGTGGTATTTCCGTAAAAAGTTCCAGAGGGCTTTGAGTTGTGTTCGGGTTTTTTAATGATCTAAATTTACATTTTAGTATGTATTGGGTATTCAGGGCTATAACTATGTAATATAATGTGGGGCTAGTTAGCTTAAATATATTTTAGTTCAGTTTAATTTTTTTTATCGTTTCATGTTGTTTTCTTTTTAAAGTAATTATCTCAGGAAATTGGGAAATTCTAGTCCCAAACTAAGCAATATCTATAACCCTAATAATGTATTCGTAAGTAGCACTTCTTCTTTTGACCCCTGTCTAACCATCCTACTGATGGCACAGATGACTGACTAGCATAGACATACTTAATCACATAACTGAAATTGGAACATCTCTTTCCAAATTGGAATATGTAAGACTCGGCAATAAACCGACGGGGTATTCAGGTATGCAGGTATTTGCGTTAGCGGTGGCACGTAACCTGAATCGCAATTACAATGCAATATAAATAACTCTGTGTGGGGGTGGGGCTAATCGCATTTTCTTCTCAGCTCCTGTTTTGTTACAAGAAATAAAGTTATAGAATGTATGCCTGGGATTGTTGTTGACTATTAAATCTTTTAATTAGGACTCGCAGACAAACGTGTCATATTTATGTTTCGCAGAATTTTCTTTTCATAGAAAATATTTTATTATTTACACAGGGTCGCAGTTCTAAACTAACGTTAGTACCTACATTTCTGGTAGGCCTGATGAGTTCTGACATTTTAGTTGTACCCAAAAAGTTCACGGTTTCTGACAAAAAAGTTTCTGTGCAACAATTCTGCGAAACGATACATTCTATAAAAAATTATCGATGAAATTTGTATACATGTTTATGTCACTAGCAATTAACACTTAGTACCTGGGCAAATCTTCGTAATTTCCAAATTTCTGGGCACCCTACCGCCCCTAGCTAGTTTATTTTTGTGTTTATACTTTATACCTATTTGAATAAATGTTTTCCGGTTTCCAGTCAGACATTTTACGCATCAATGGACTTTTCGACTTTCAAAATCTTCATTACTCGACCTCGCCTCATTAAAGCGGCTCTACACTCGAATTCTTTTCATTATACAGTTACACGCTCGCGTTGCTGAATAATTCAAGAACCTAGTTAGAGGAAATGGGGACTCAAAGAGTACATAAGAGAGGTACATAGATCGGGCTGGAAACAAACATGATTGCTCAGTGCCTTTGAGAGTTGGCGGGGATTTTAAAACTGAGCTCTTACGTTTATTTAGAGTCTTTGATCTTCTTTATTTTATTTTATTTATTTTTATTGAAGGTTCACCAACAGTTATTACATTCATACTTGCAAATAGTTTTGAACAATGTGTCTTATGCTTAATGTATAACTACTTACAGGTAAACACAGCTTGGCAATCTAAACAAGGACTTTTAATAATAAAACATAGAATTTAAATAAGGTTATCAAAGTCAAACAACGTTGGTTAACAATCTATATAAATAAGTTTCTAATTTGAGTTATTGAGTCAAAGTTTATGTCTATTAAATTACTATATTTGTTGAGTAATTTGCTCAGTCGTGGTAAAGGGGAGGATGCACCTAATACAGTTCGACGCAGGGGATAAGACAACGGCTTGGCAGCAAAGCGTGGTATTCCACGAGGCACTGAAAATCGAAGCTTACTAAGGAGCTTCTTTGATATTTTGATTGGAAATATTAGAGGCCTTTGGTGTATATCTGAGCATTTGAGTGAGCACATATTTAAACTAGCTTTTGCCCGCGACTTCGTTCGCGTGAACCATATCAACTTCTAGCCGTATTGCATACCATTGCTGGGAGATGATTTTTGGAATAAAAAAATGTATTCCAGCATGTTTAAATTCAATAGTATTAATTTATTATTTTCACTTTTTCAATTTCGAGGATAAAAAGTTACTTCCTTTCCTATCTTTACTTCTTCTATGCCAAAATCGGTTCGGCGGTATGTAGTAGGTACTTTTAGTTACTTATTCTGTGTCTACGGTTTAAGAGTAAAAAGGGAACACGCAGACAGATAGAAAGACAAATAGAGTTACTTTCACATTTTATACTGTTCAAGGTCAGGTATGGGTAGTTGACTTTGACTTTCAGTTTCCAACTGTATTTAAGCCCTTATAAATAACTGACTGTTATTTTTATTCAAGTATTGTTATTAGTGTGTACAGTCTAGTGCCTGGGGCACATTAGTTTCAGAACTTTCTTGTTTGTTCATAATAAATACTTTCGCTTCACAGAAAGTTTGATGGATTAATATTTAACGAGTCTTGTTATTGTAAAACGTTTCATATTTACATTATGAGTAAGGAGGTCTTTTCAAGAATTTAAAGGACCTAGATGTGCCTGCCCATTTTATGACGTAGGTACTTTTATCTCACGAGCGCGGGTGACCCATGGTTGTGTGTTGAGCAGTATGTGTCACAACAAAAGTAAGAAAAAAAAAGAAATCAGGTGTTTAGAGTGCTCGATACCTAGTGTTAGGGTAGTAGAGGTGCTCTTCGGGGACCAACTTGAAAAGCCCAGGTGTGAAAAAAATGCAATTGAAATAGTGGCTATTTTTAAAGATATCTCCTGTCATACCTTCGTCCCTAGGGGTCATAGAAAAAATCTTTGTAGACAAAAGATTTAGCAAATTTTGTGTTCTACAATATTGCCGAACCATGATTAGCACTAAAATGAACTTTAGCTACAGTACAAGGAAAAAACTGAAAAAAATGACAGATTTTCCAAGACAGTGGAGAAAGATATGGAGCTCGAGGGTCGAAAATTTCGGGATACAATGACAAATTGGAGGTAATGAACGAAGAGAATATAATTCAAATCTGCAAGTCCGCCTTCACGGCGGATGAGATACTGGCAGCGAAGACTCTGCTGTTTCAAGCAATCCCGAATAGCAACATGATTACAAATATTGTCTTTTACGGCATATCAAAAACCTATAACAATCGGACCATAGTTAGGGTACCGGAACCACGATTTACCAAATGTACAAACGAAAAAATTTGTATGGGCTGCACAGTATCCGGTATAACATACTTCCGGCTCAAATTTGGGGATGGAGACAGGCAGATCCGTATTCTGCAGGGTCTAAACCCTTTGATAACGTTGTCACCCCAACTGTTACATGACTTGCTTGTTGCATGCTACTTCTTGAAAAACGGTCCCTGACTAATATGGATAAGTAAACTTTCAAATTATGGCAAATAAATGCTTCAAATTATGACAGTCAAATGAATAAAATGAACTTTATTCTGTAAGTAGGCCGCAATGGCACTTTTACAAGTCAAACCCTACTAGCGTTTCACAGAGGCCACTGCCGAGAAGAAACGCCGAAAGAAACTCGACAGTCAGCCATTTTCTCACAAAAATATGCTTATTACAATGATAATAAGTCACATACTATGCTCATTTGGTATTGGTATCGAAAGTTTTCAGGGTCGGCCGGTTGTTTTAATTGTAGCTATGAACATGGATATACACATTGATGGAACTAATACACATTCTAAAAACTGGTTCGATTATCATCATCAAAAAATAGATACATATTCTCTATTAAACACAACCATTCAAACAGTCATTCACTGTCTTTCGTTATCCATTGTAGAGACATATTTGAATAATGTATGTATACTTAATACATAATGCGATACCAACACGAACACGTACATATATCACCCTCAAATCTTTCCCTAACGACTAACCCGACTTGAGTAACCTGACAAAAACAAGATTTATTTTTGGAATAGGAAGCACTCTTACGTACGTTACACGAACGTATCTCTCGTTGCCATGGAAAGAAGGCAGAAACAGTTTATCTCGTAGAAAAAACAATATATTAGCTCGCCCAGTCTTAAAAGACCTGTGATGTTTCCGTCTGTTATGCAAGAATTGTTAGGGTTGTTGTTGAGGGAGGGGCCAGGTTAGGCTAGCCACTAATTGAACAATGCGTTGGGACGTCAGTCACCTTACTCACGCATGACTTACAGTTGTTTTCAGCAGAGATTTGCTCTCTAAATACTCTTACACTCTCAGAATGCTTTCAGCGTGTTAAGTTTTGGTGAATAGTTTTTTAGGAGGCTGAAATGTTATCAAGTTAGGTAATTATACAGTACAGTTCAAAAATATGTGCGTGGATAATTGATCGATAATGTGTGAACACGACCGTATCGTTAAGACCACGTTATTCGAAATCATAGTATTTTTCATTCAATTTTAAACCATTAAATACTCACTTTATTGATGGGATATTTAGATATGTTATAGTTTAAGAGTCGGTCTAGTGTATTTTAAGGCTGAAAACACGATATTTGAAACTTCGCTCGATGATCTCACATCGCAAAAACAGGTAAATTTTGATCTTATTGTGAGTCGTATATAAAATATATCCAACTCAGACTCGAGTAAAATATATCAATAGATAGGAAACGATGTGAAGAAGTGTATTTTACGGCTAATTTTTTTTTAAATGTTTTTATATTTAACAAAACTCAAAAATATCAGAAAAGCAAACTGCGCGCTTCATTTTAGTAGACAGATGGCCGTTGGGCCTCGAGCTGGACGGACGTCTGTCGCACTTTTTGCAGTTTGACATTTATAAAAATCGCATATTTAATACCAGTAACTAGATGATATTAACATTTTCAGGGTAAATTACTGGTAAGTCATATCGACGAATAAACATTTAGAATAGTTTTCCTGGTACTTTTACAATTCGAGATAGTGGAAAACATAAAATGTGACTAATAAAGCTTATCATTATATCATTTTTTTCCTTTTTAAACCCTCTCTTATTACAAAAGGTTTCATTGAGTATTTTTAGAATATGGATTTTTTTTCCATTATACGGGTCACACTCCTTCATATAGCATATTGTATATTTTATGTCTATGTGTGAGTATATTCATAGCGCCTGACACATAGTTTGACATCTGACATTAGCAAATTAAATTCAAGCTTGGTATTTCAAATACAATATTTTAAATTATTAAATATATTGAGCTTCGTATTGTAACAAAATAAATATGCCCAAACGGACCGTAATCCTGCCAAAGTTTGGACGCTATTCGACTTCAATTTGCTCTGCAGTTCAATGTAAAGCAGAATGACATCAGTATTACGATGAAAGTGATATTATTGCATTGTGTAATTATTCCAATATATCAACGCAAACGATAAAAAAAGAATAATACAAATTTAAATGAAAAGATGCCTCGGATAATATCTGAAATAGAAAGGGCCCAAAGCTCTGAGGAATTCTGGCCGCTTACGGCTAGTATGTGGGGGAGGATATCTGGTGACGGCGTCGCGGTCTCAGATCTATGATCAGCGGCTTCGGTGAACTTCACTTCATAGCCACATCATGCGCAAATGTTTATGTGAATTTACTGGACGAAGTGATGCTGCAAATTGTCCTACTGACTTTCCTGACTTTATTCAAGATAATTGCCCCATACAGCACGGGTCACTTGGGAATGGTTTACTCTACAGCTACATCCAGGCATAAATGTAATGATGTAATGCCATCGCCTGAAATTTGAACCCGATTGAGAATCTTTGGGGTTTAATGGTTCAACAGTAGGATCATCGCCATGAAAGAACCAAAGAAGCAATTCAAGCAATAGATACTGCAATGAAATATGGGAGGAAATGCGGGGAACTGACATAATTATCAACGTCTTCTCAGCTTATTGAAAGACAGGCTACAAACTGTTATAGACGCACTGTGGTTGCACGCATTATAATCCCTCAGTCTTATGTTTTATGTTTATAATAAATTATATAATAAATCTTGAATTTTATTTAAGATGGATTTATGAACCGTACTGTCTTCTCGAAGATCTCACGGTTCGAAATAAAGGCCATACGATAAATAAAGATAATAAAGAACTAATAAATAAAGTTGTAAGCTTTTATTAGCAGGGCAAAATATTTATGTTGAATCTTTTTCTAAATAAATAAAAAAAGTACAAAATATTTATTTACCAAAATAACGCTCAATAATTATTTATGCTCTAAAATTACGGTTGTTTAAATAAAACACAAAAAAAAACACTTGCTCTTGCCTGAGATTCGAACCTGTGACCTGTGCTTTAGAGAGCAAGCGATTACTAATTACACCACAATGTACTTGGCTTAGTGGTTGAAATTAAGCTACTTATTTGTGGCTTGCAACTTTGACTTTTTGTGTCGAGTCGTGATAAAATTTTGCCCTTATTTAGTTAAGTGAAATCTGTCAAAACTGCGCAACAGAGACAGAGATATGCAATGACAAGTCTACACTCTTTTGCGTGAATGTCATAACAATCTGTTCTAAATTTAAATGGTTGACAACCTAATTATCACGTGCGCCACTCTGGCTTATTCTGGTTAATTTGACAAAGAAGGTCTGTCACATATTCAAATTCTAAGTTACAGCAATCATTAAAAAAACGAGGTCAGTGACCCGTCACAGTAAAGTGAGATAGTGTGTGTAAAATGTAATTGTGTTTGTTACTGGGGAGAATTACGATAATGTTGCGCCGCCTAGCGGATTTTTTGTGTCGCGTTTGTAGTTTCGCTGCAATAAGAAAGCCTTAAGGGAATAAAGTTGATCAGATGTTTTTGAACCTTCGCAATGTACTAAATTTCCATATCCCGGTTACGCGGCTTTGTTGTCCGAGACTCGGCGACCTATTACTATAGTATTTAGTATTTATTATTACCTTCTATTTAATGTCATAATCATAAAAACTAGAATGCGTGCTTTATAATTCTTTCAAAAACATGATATCTATTTATCACACTCTTTCTTTTTTGTATTCCGTTGCGAAAACGGAGCTCATCCATAATCCTTGTTTTGATACTCACGTTACTGCCGTCGCATTAACGCTTATTCGTTTTAATAGTGAACTATAAGAGACCACACCTCTCAACCTGGGAAGTAGACTCTCAGGATCGTGACCAGTGGGAGTGGTGGAGCATAACCAACCAAACTTGGTTTGATCTCATATCCTGAAAGCGTGAATTAAGACATCAGCGCGCTGCTCTGCCTCTTTCATCTTCGGGTGGCACATTTATTTGTCAACTATGCGGTCGTAGCTGTCGCTCCCACTCCTTTAGTGAGTATTATATTCTTTGCGCTCCCATATCGGTCTTACAAGCCGCTTACGTAAGTGCCGCATCTCTAATACGGACGCTGCTTAAATCATCTTATCATAGATGAACAAGTCCAATGATGACGATTCAATTATAATTTATAACTCAAACATTATAACCAACATATTCTGGCGTAGGTACGACTCATATCTGTGTTCTAAATGAAATGACCTTATATCCGAAGCCGTAGAGTGTATATCGGGTTCGAAGACAAGTAGATTTCATTATAATTTTTATTGTGGAAAATGACATTTAGAAAAGAATCTTTTGTACAAACCTACTAAATGTAATGAAATACCTTACAAGACATTTAAATTTAAATATTTTGTTCATATAGTATATGTTCTTCTTATTCTCCCTCTCTTCTGCCTTCCTTTTAATTTCCCAACTTACCTGTAATAAGAGAGAGAATATATTTATTCACAGAATAAAATAAAAATATATAATAAATCAGGTCAAATATCACGGCCGCAACAGACGCCCCTAGTCGGACCCCTTTCAGGCTGCATCGCGTAGCAAGATAGGGCACATTTTTCAGCCGTGATCCTCAACGAAGCGGCCATCTTAATGCAGCCAAAGACCTGGGATGAACTGCCGGCTTAGCATGGAGGAATAGTGTTTGTGGTATACAACGCGTGTGTTCTTGTATATTTATTTTTCTATTTTTTTTATTTCGGGGATCTCTGAAACGGCTCTAACTATTGAAATGAAATTTGGTGTGTGGGGGTTTTCGGGGACGAGCAATCGATCTAGCTAGGTCTCATGCCGGAGAAAACGCCGAGCAAAGCTCGGTCGCCCAGATATTATAATATAATACACCCACACACGCGTTGTATACTACAAACACTATTCCTCCATGCTTTTGCCATTGCGACACATACTGAAAATCGTTTATATTTCCCGGCGCCTAAAAAACTATTCACCGAAACTCAACACGCTGAAGGCATTGTAAGAGTATTTTGATAACAAATCTCCGCTGCAACCAAGTGTAAGTCATGCGTGAGTAAGGTGAACTAGTGGCTAGCGTAGTTTATACATATACATATGTCGGTATATACCCTGTTTTTTAAAGTTTAGAATTTTAACGGTCATTTTCGCCTACAATTCTTTGTTTCCCTTAAGACATCAGAGAATACTACTGTACTAATTTCACTTATTTCAGTAGCTTATCAAGTCTCAAAGATTGCTATCTATATTTTCCCGTTTCAAAATGGTTTCCATGGAATCGCATGACGACAATCATACGATTTTTCTAATCTAAAATAAAGAATTAGGTACCTACAGTATTTTTTCGTGCCCGTTCTAATTGCGGCCGGAACTTGATCCCATAGGACGCTTTTATACTTCATCGTCGCCAGCCACGGCACGGTACAATACAACTGTATGGTTTCATTCATAAAGAGAATGAATGAAACCATAGAGTTTTACCGTGCCGTGGACGTTTACGGTAAAGTATAAAAGCGCGCATAGTTTTCCATAAATTCGCCTGTGTGCCAGCCGCCAAACGGTGGCATCCGTCGGAATAGACCGAAATTCGGTTTAAAGTGGTCCGAAGTCGGCATAGGCAGAGAAAGGTGTACAGTGGAATCATCCTTAAACATGCATTATTAACCTGTTACTAAGCAGTATATGTACAAGCTGAACGAAATCGGTATACCTACCTGCATGCCATTTTACTAATCACCTTTAGTTATTCATCTCGCTGCTAAACCTCCAAAAGTACGGTCTGAAACTTTACCTTTACAATAACTTACTACCAACTTAACACAGACAGAAATCATTACAAAACCCAAATCTTACACTCTGCAATTCATCACACATTTCCAAAGGCAATAGTTTAGACTGTGACGCATACGTAAAATTATCATATAGAGTGAAAATATTTCGAGCGCATGTAATCTGAATATTGTGAATTTAGAAGGATTTCTGGATAAGGGGGTAAGTTAATGAATACGACATCTGTAACAGTAGCATATATAATCGTTTTACCTGCATTGGAATAGTGTCACGAACGGTTCAAACTTTTCTCCTTTGGCACTGGTCCCACTGCCGATGATGAGCGAGAAGCGATTAGAGATAGAAACTAAAAACGAGTTGGCGAGAAGAGAGTGTGTAGTTCCGATAGTTTTGTCGCTTGGCTATATAAGCGAGTGTTTGAATGCGACTCAGATCCACCGTAAATCAATCAGCGATCTTTTTTTTTTCACGACACGGGATATATATCTTGTGTTCGTTTCTTGAGCGAGAACATAGATTAGTCGATAGCTAATCGCTTCCTCGTCCTTGGTGGGACAAGTACCAGTGCCTTTCTCGCTTCTCAAAATAAGCTTGCACGTTTTGGGACGTAATACCCGAAACTTTAATGTCCTTTTTTATTTAAATAGTGTTTTGGGTTCCGTACTAAAGAGGTAATTGGTTCTACTCCATCTGTCCGCCTGTTACGACGTCATATCTCAAGATTCACTTAAAATGCTATCGAAATTACGGGTAACCGGGGTTACTTTCAAATTGAGAGGGTACTTTATAGACATGCGCAAAATGTGTCACTAAAAAGAAAAGAGTGATATACTTCAATCCTTCACTGTGAAGTATATCACTCATTTAGTTCACTAGTTCAGTTTAGTTCACTAGTTCAGTAGCTCAACCGATTCAACTAATCATATTGATCAGTCATTCGTCGCGTCGCGTTTCTCTCATTCTAAGGCTAATTCGGGGATAATGATATCAAATTTTATATACATATTTTGAATAATTTAAGTAAAAATATTCTTTTTACGAAACATTTGTCATTATACTCGATTTCGACTAATTCGGGGATAAGGATTTCAAATTTTACATTTATTTTGAATTTTAAGAAAATATTTTTTTGTAAAAACCGTCATGAGATAGATGATTGAAACGATGACACATGAACTGAAGTACTGAACTAAGTGAACTATTGAAGTATATAGATCCGAACTGAACTAGTGAATGAATGAAGGACACCAAGTGAAGTACTTCAATTGAATCATTCATTCGTGAACTACACATGTCTAGTACTTTAAAAATGCAGTTTTTATGCCGTGTTTGAGTGTTTATTTGGTTAACCTGGGGTAAGTGGTGTAGCTTCGTAAATTTCCTATTTACTAAACTAAATCAAACTAGAAACGGTGACCAATTAAGATTATATTAAGCGTTCTAAATCTATCAAAGTAGTACATTTTTTCCTAAAGTATCCCCGGTTTACGTAGTTGCAAACAAAGCTAACAATTTTGTATTGAAAATCAATTTAAAGGAAGCCGGTAATAAACTGTCACATTACATGCCAATATTTACAAAAGCATCATTTTATACTATATTATGCAATCAACAGTTTGGACTGTAAACGTGTGATTTGGACCATAATTATCTAAGTTCTATTCACCCTATTTTATCCCCAACAGTATGCCTGCGACTTGCCTTTACACACATAAAAACTTAAACTAGAACTTTCCAATTTCTGAATAATTTACTTAGCCATAAGGTCTCTCTACGCCAATCTACGCTCTTATCTCTTGGAAACTTTTCCTTTGAATATATTGAGGAAACTCGTTATCTTGTCCTATTAACATTTCTAATACGAGCTGCTGTTTGTTCAAAATGCAAGGAAGTCGTGCCTTAGAGCCGTGAAGGTAGTATGAATAAAAGACTCGATGAAAAGTGCATCGGCAACCGAGGAGCTAAAATAAATAAAAGAATATAACAGTCTAACTATCGCGCTTTGTAAACATACTTAAAAGATTTAAACAAATCTGTTCTAACGCAATATTTATGTATAAAAAGGTCGGTAAAAAAGGTAAACATAAATATCCCGTTAGACCCGTTTGAACAAATCTGTCAAGTAAGAGAAAAACCGTATCGGAAATAGAGGTTATCATTAAAAATGTACGTATAGTACAATACCTATTAAAGCAGTTACATATTTTACACTGTAATAGGGTAGGTACTGTAATGATTACACTTTTCGTTTAATTCCTGAAACCTACATAGGCAACTAGCTAACTAGGTACAGATTAATTGACCTGATTACATAATTAAAATAAACCTATACATTACTAATGTTACAAAAAAACTTAAAAATAAATAATCTAAAATAAGGAGTCAAGCATTGCCATAACGCGGGGACCACTTCGCATTGGCCGAGCCGATCAATGTGTTTTTCACTCTTATTGCGTAGATATAAAGCTTGTTTTGACCGGCTCATGCCGACTCCTCGTATCGATAGGTTTGGGGAGACCCTAAGGCGACTCCCTGATTTGTCGGTGTGGAGGCAGTACGATATGAGAAAAGTGTCAAATGTCAGTGGCAGCTGTCAGTCGACTCGGTACCTTTTTTTACTGCGCCCCTACATTTAAATAAGTGCTTCCCGACTGGCGCGGGATGCGCGGTAGCGGGACGAGGCGAAGGCGGTACTGCTCCGCTTTTGCGCATGATGAAAGTAATACTGATAGTATTCCGTCAAGTGAGAATCTTTGCGCCGTCAGTAAATTTACGTCAAAGAAGAAAATGTCACATATCGATCCCGCCCCGCCAAGTCAGGAAGTCGCTTAAGGCGGCGTGGACGCCGCGTATTGCGCGTTATTCTACTATAATTTTTATAGCAGCAAATAGTAGGGAAATTTAAAAAACGCGGTGTGCTTTAAGGCGATATATCGATTGAAAGAGACACCCTTTGTTTTTCGCTCACGATAAAACGGGATGCAACCCTCTCCGAGAATGGCTTTTTAGACAAATCTCGATAAATATCTGACTGTGTGCAGGTTTATTAAATTTCCTCTTGTCAGTACCTAGATGAGGTAAAATACCATCATATTATTAACTTAATCGTGTCTTTTAATAATGCGTTTTTTTTTAGTAGGCTGAGGAAAAAAAAGGAAAATATAGATACTCGACTTTGGATTTATTTTCTATCGAGAAAATTTTAAGCAATCATGTTTCGCTATTGTCAGTACCACAATTATAGTCAAGAATCATATATCTGAAAATCAGCCCCTACTGTTTGCTAGTCTGGGCAGGACAGCGTTTCAAAGACTCCAAATTTCTCAGTGTAGCGCCTTAAACCCTAAAGAAACGTGCTACACCCCTCAGTTCGGAGGATCGCATAAATTTACTATCATACTTTTATGCACTTTAAGCATTTAAAAGCTTTTACAATAATTGCATTTTCAAGTGCAACTATTTTCGCCATCGCAAGTTTGTCCTAGTTTGTTTGTTTGTTGTGTGTTCTAGTTAGAAAAGAGTTTCACTTACATAATTAGGTACATTTTTATAAGTGTCATTACTCGTTTGTGTCCTTATTAACTTTACTTATACCTTAGCAAGGTAAACATCCCAATATCATCATCACCGTCGGCCTATCCACATCATCATCATGGCAGTTGAAATTGACAGCTGATAGCTTTCTGCTATCGTATCGCCTCCACGCCGACAAATCAAGAAGGTGCCTAAGGTTTTAAAACCTACTACATGGCACTTATAACTTATTAGTTCAAATTTGAACCTTGACCCGTGTCAATAATTATTTGCCATATATATTTGGACACGAAACGGTCTAGCGTGAATCATCCTTAGGCGACTTCCTGACTTGGCGGGGCGGAATCGATATGTGACATTTTCTTCTTTGACGTAAACTTACTGACGTCGCAAAGATTCCCACTTGAAGGAATACTGCCAGTATTACATTTGCGCAGTAGTAATATCATGCGCAGAAGTGGACCAGTACTGTCTTCGCATCGTCCCGCCTCCGCGCATCCCGCGCCAGTCAGGTCAGGAAGCACTCATTTAAATACAGGGGCGCAGTAAAAAGTAATACTGTGTTGATTGACAATTGACACTGACATTTGACAGTTTTCTCATATCGTACCGCCTCCGCACCGACAAATCAGGAAGTCGCCTTAACCCGTTAGTAATCGTTATTATAATGTTTGTAAATAAAGGATGATTCACGCAAGACCGTTCCGTGTCCGGGCCGGCCCGTTTTCTAGTACAAGAAATCGACGGCCGTCGCGTGTCCTTCGATTTCTTGTACTACAAAATGGGCCAGCCCGGACACGGAACGGTCTAGCGTGAATTATCCTTAACCCGTTAGTAATCGTAATTATAATGTTTTCAAGCCTGTTCATTATCTTCATAGCATTTTAGGGTTCCGTACCAAAAAGGTAAAAAAGGAACCCTATTGGTTTCACTTTGTCTGTCTGTCTGTCTGTCTGTCTGTCTGTCACATCGCTAAATATCTCAGGAACTACTTATCCTATCGATTTGAAATTTGGAATAGTTATAAACAAGGGTAACCCAGATACATAGAAGATGGTTTTTTAAATTATTTTATTTTATTTTCTGTGAATAATGACAGATAAAAGGGGGTTCAAAATTTTAAAGTCTGGCAACTATGTCAAGTGGGGTATCATATGAAAGGGCTTGACTTGTACATTCCAAAACAATTTTTAGTTTTTTTTTTCGTTGGGGAAATTTCGATTTACGAGGGAAAATGTAAAAAAAATACCATTCCCCCCCCCCTTATCTCCGAAGTTTACGAAGAAAAAAATTTGAAATTATTACACAACATTAATATGCATGTATATTTTACAGGAAAATTATAGCCATAGCTCTATCTAGTTTTTCTTTTTTTTAATCATCAAAAAACTCTTCTATACTTAGTTTGTAATTTAATCACCTTTGTATATATTTTTGTTTTATATTTAAATTTACAAAATTACGTTGAAAATACCTTCTTTCAAATAAAAAAAACAATTATTGAAATCGGTTGATGTGATAAAGAATTATCCTTGAAAAACCAACATACGTACTAAGTTATTCAGTCGCGCAAATTAGTAACACAATGCGCCGATAGATGGTGCTGTCATGTTTTTTTTAGATTGTTCCTGAATTAATGGGGTCGGGACGGGTACACAACTACATATACAAGAACTGTGTACGGAACCCTCGGTGCGCGAGTCGGACTCGCACTTGACCGGTTTTTTTCCTTTTGTACCCAGTAAAGTTTCTATGCTATGCACACACTATCTAAAAATATCGTAAGTTAAGGGCTACAACGAGAAATATCGCGTTCTTAAAAACGCTGTTCTGCCCAGACGAGGGAACAATAGGGATTGATTTTCAGATATATGATGCTTGACTATACGATTGTGTTTCTGACAATAGCCGAAACATGACTGGGTATTATATTTTTTTTATTTCTACAACTTAAAAAGGGGACTATTGTGATATTGATAACCTCTTGCCTGCGTAATGGGCACAATACCAAGGGGACCTAATTTAGATAATAATTTTTAATGTTTAGTTATAGTTATAGTTGTTTTTAATAAGCCATAATGTTTGTTATTGTATTTTAGAAGTTTTAATGTAAATAAATATTTCTCGCTTTATTGATATTGACATAGAATATAAATTGGATTGGATAACACCTATCAGAGTCAAAGTTTTAGCAGTTTACTTTATGCGGGTATAAAATATTGCTCTAATCCGTAATAAATGTCAATTAAATTCAGCCTTTTACAGCCTGAAATGCAGAGATAGAGCCCACGTCACACCACGGCTTATAACAGCAGCTATTTCTAGACACTTGACATTTCGCAACAATTTTATACTTGAAAATGAAAATGAAAGGAAAAAACCGTCTAAGTGCGAGTCGGACTCGCACACGAAGGGTTCCGTACCAATATCTATAAAAACGGCAAAAAAAACATGTTTGTTGTATGGGAGCCCCCTTAAATATTTATTCTATTCTGTTTTTTAGTATTTGTTGTTATAGCGGCAACAGAAATACATCATCTGTGAAAATTTCAACTGTCTAACTATCACGGTTCTCGAGATATAGCCTGGTGACAGACGGACAGACAGACAGAAAGACGGACGGCGGAGCCCTAGTAATAGGGTCCCGTTTTACCCTTTGGGTACGGAAGCCTAAAAATGAAAAAAGTTTATATTCGTTAAATAATAAATGTACCTACTTGTACTTAACTCATTTAGCTCCGGTGTAGTTTGACCCTTAGAGCTCCTGACCTATAATATCTTTTTTAATACGATTGTGGTAAAGAAACACATACTATTTCTAGATTTTATATGGGGCATTCAACCCTTTTTGATTCGAGGATACTTTTTTTATTCAAAATAGGATTGAATTCGACCAGCATCTAGCCAGGGGGCAAAAATGAGGCCGATGTGAAGCGAGCTCACCCAGAAGGTACCTATTCACTCGTGCCTTAAAAAGGTCCAGGTTTTATGAACCGGGAAATAAATACAGGCGCCGGCAGGGAATTCCAAACCTTAACAATGCGCATTATCGAGGATAATGAAAAGCGCTTGGTTCGAGTAAGAGGAATTTCGTTGCAGGAAGACGAACACAACGCCACATCGCGCGCAAGACTATCAGTCTCTTTCTTTGTTTAAAAATGAGAAAGAGACAGATAGTCGATCGAGATAGTTCACGTGTCGTTTCTTCGTCTCATCAGTAGGTGATTAGAGGTATAGTGCGCGCCATCCATGAAGGTGCGCCCCTCCACAGCCACAGCCCAAGCCGTACAACTACGCACAGATTAATATGAGATTCGCTGTGGAGGGGCGCGTCGTCGTGGATGGCGCGCACTATATATTGTATACAGTCACTATGTTTTGGTCACTTTTTGGACTTTAATATCTTCAAAATAGAGTCGAAAATTGGCGAATCTTTTTATTCCTTGTCCGGACTATATACAGATTCGCTTATAACACCGTGATATTAACAGCCGAGCTCAAAATACACGAGGAAACCCAATTAATATTTTTAAAAAAACTTGCGGAAATTGCAAAATCAACCAAGTGAGCTCATCAAATAATTAAGTTCATATTTAATCTATTTATAATACCCTTACTCCTCTATTTAGGAGGGAAGGCAATTTCCCCCGTATCTGCGCCTGAAGACTTATTTATAAGTCTTTATTTAACTGGGACCGGACGTAGCTTACGGAACCGTAGCCAAATTCTCGACCTCAGGAGGAGTCATTCTAGACTTCAGGTTTAGAATAACCCCTCGATATAATAATGAAGCCTCGAATTTGCAAACCACGCCTCCTTTATATATACACGCTTAAGACTAGAATGCTCTAAGTCTGGATGCCGTCAGCCATCAAACTTCGCTAATTTGCCGCCGAAATTAATTGAAGGGCGAAATTATGTGGCGCTTACTTTAACCATAGAGCATAACGCTAAAGAATGTTGATGTGACATAGTAGGTGGAGCCAAACTTGTTCGATAGGGCCACAGTAAGGAAAACCACACTTTTTTAACGAAATCGCAAGCTTCCATAGGCTACGACGACGTCTGCTTACCATCAGGCAGGCCGCAAGCTTGTTTGCCATCGTTGTAAGTATAAAAACAGGCCAATTGCGAGTCGGACTCGCGCACGGAGGGTTCCGTCCCATTATCTTTAAAAACGGCAAGAAAATCACGTTTGTTGTATGGGAGCCCCCTTAAATATTTATTTTATTCTGTTTTTTAGTATTTGTTGTTATAGCGGCAAACAGAAATACATCAACTGTGAAAATTTCAATTGCCTAACTACCACGGCTTTTGTTTTGAGATACAGCCTGGTGACAGACGGACAGCGGAGTCTAAGTAATAGGGTCCCGTTTTACCCTTTGGGCACGGAACCCTAAAAACGGGCCAGTATAATACTATGAAGACCACGCGCCCTTTACTTTGATTATTTAATTCAATTCAACTATTTTATGCACATTCAAAATATCAGTTATAAATACGTAGTGTATCATCTTCCTTTCCAATCTCTGTAGGTAGCCAAGTTGAGACATGTTCGGTTACAACTAGTTACAACTCGCAACTTCTCGCGACATGTTCACGATAGATAACATTTACCTCCACGGTACCCAAGGTCTGACTGACATCTTGTTACAGTTCTGTAGACATTTGGAACATCTCAAGTCGGTAACTAAGTACTTTAACGATTTACTTTATCTTTGAGACGGTTACTACCTGGTATGAGAAAATAATTGGAAAAGACTTTAAGTAGTTAGTTAACACACAATAACAGATCAAGTCGCATGCGATTTCTTGACGCACCTATTTATATATCGGCACCACGGTGTCTAACAGTAGTTTAAGAGGACTTACAAGTTTTATAATATTTTGATTTAAAATTCTGACAAAAGTATTTATAATAAGTACTATCAAAGTGATTAAAGGATACGATAATTTTATTAAAGGTTTAGATAGTAAAAAAACCTTTTTTTATTTTATTGTGTATGATTTTAAGCGGAAAAAACAGTTTTTAGCACGAAAATGGTCGATTTGGAGTTTGGAGTGATGTTTATAACAATATCTCTTAATAAAAAATTAAAAAATACATTTTATACATTTTAAATTTATGCTTTTAGGTCGCGATAGTCCTATTCCACATTGAGAATATGTCAATAAATTAATAAATATTTGTGGACAATCTTACACAAATCAACCTAGGCCCAAACTAAGCAAAGCTTGTACTATGGGTACTAAGCGACGACATACATAATTATATAAAGATAAATACATAGAAAACATCCAAGACCCAGGAACAAATATTCGTGCTCATCACACAAATAAATGCCCTGACCGGGATTCGAACCCGGGACCACCAGCTTCGTAGGCAGGGTCACTACCAACTAAGCTAAAGCTGTCGTCGAATATGTTATTTAAACAGAAAATGGCGTAAATAAAAGCGTTTTTTACCTGATAAGGACCCTTAAGTATGGATGGATATTATTTGATTAAGTAATAAAAATAGGATAACATATATTTCAGTGCCTGTATTATTGGTAAACGCTACGGATTCAGTGACGGAATCCTTCAAACTAAGCAATTTAAACATGGACAAAATTGCATTATTATGCATGATAATTAGTCGGAAAATACCTACATTTTTCCTTATTCGCCACGAGTTTTACTGAATGAATATTCAAGAAGTTCGGGTACTGAGACAGCTAATTTGTGTTACGACGGTGAGGAAAGATGGTTTACACAGTCAATTTGGAACAATAAGTCAGTATAGACTAAACTTTTTTATTTAAATTAATAAATAATAGTGGTCAATCTTACGCAAATCGAATGATGATGATTATAATATGACTTAAATACACAGAAAACATCCAATAATCATAAAAATAAAGTTGCGTTGACCGGGATTCAAACTCTGGACCATCAGTTTCGCGGGCAGTGTTTACCTACTAGGTAACTCAAAAACAGATCCCCAAGCTAAAGTGGATAAATTTCTCCATATTTGTCCACTGCAGAACAAAGCCTGCCTTTATTTTACGCCATTGATTCTGATAATTACCCATCGGTACCCACTACCCAAAATAAAATAAAATAAAAATACAATTATTGAAAACTTCTCTGTTTTTAACAGTACTGCGACTTCGCTAAATAACTAAATGAAACAAGTTTTTAACTGTTTCCATCCATTTATCTCCGCCAAGCGCCCTTTGCATCTCAATACCATTTAGGTACGTAGTTTTAGTGTATTCCATTATTTCGAGCACTAAAATACATACAAAGTGGCCAGAAACACGTGAAACAATAATGGTGGTTACGTGTTGAGAGAGCTTTTTAAGAATTAATACAGTAAAAATAAACAACCGGCTAAGTGCGTGTCGGATTTCGCACACTGAAGGTTCCGAACCAACCGCAAAATTAAGTTTTTAATGGGAAAAGTAAGGAAATTTCAAAGAAAAAATCTGAGTTATCAGAATATTAGTATCTGTTGGTAAAATATACGTAATAATAAACATTATCAGTAAATTTAAAGTTGATAGATCAAAGGGAAGTTAAATAAATCGAATGTGACCGACGACGGACGGACGGACGGACGCGTGAGTGACAGCAATAGGGTTCGATTTGGATCTCTCGGGTACGGAACCCTGAAAATGGGTGCCACCGGGAACGAGTCGGGGCATAAGCTACCGTCCCAGGAGCGGCTTATAGTTCCGAAAATTCCGGGATTTTCGGGACTTAACATACAAACCGGTCCCGGGTCTGCAATTCCCATAAATTTTGGTAGCAAATTGTCGTTGCCACTCGGTCGTTTATGATAATATTTGAAAGTCAATTTCTCTTGACTAACATTATGACAATTCTTAATTACATATTATCTTATTCTAGACCCTAGTTTTTTTTCCAAAAAAAAACGTGACGATTATATAGTCTATCCATGTTATTAAAGTATGTAATTAAAATGTACATTATAATCCCATCAGACGCTATAACTATAAGTATCCATTTCAAAACGTTACCAGCAACATTATGCAAACAATTCATGGAATTATTATATTTCGTAATCAACATAAATTACTAACGGAAACAGAAACAGTTACAGAGATGACTATCTGCCGACATGCCTGAGCGGCCAAATTACAGAAATGTTAATTTCGCCCGCAGTATCTCGCGCGAGACGCTACTGGAATTCAGCAGGTTATTCAGTTATACCTACAACAATAATAATTACCAAGTAGTAGAAGCATTAAAGAAAGGATTTCTGAATCATAAAAGGAATCGAAAAGGATTGTGCAACGTGCAAACAGCAATGCAAGTAACGTCTACAACTTTGACAATAGCTTCTGCCTGTAAAAAGGTACCTATTTAGGCGACTTCCTGACATGGCGGGGCGGGATCGACTTGTGATATTTTCTTCTTTGACGTAAGCTTACTGACGTCGCAAAGATTCCCACTCTGACAGAATACTGTCAGTATTACATTTGCGCAGTAGTAATATTATGCGCAGAAGCGGACCAGTACTGCCTTCTCATCGTCCCGCTACCGCGCATCCCGCGCCAGTCAGGAAGCGCTCATTTAAATGTAAGGGCACAGTAAAAAGTAGTACTGAGTTGACTGACAGTTGACACTGACATTTGACAGTTTTCTCATATCGTACCGCCTCCACACCGACAAATCAGGAAGTCGCCTTATAAATTATATATTTTTCAGTGATAACTTGGTTGATTTTCAATACTTTGTGAGCTTCGTACACAACAATATTTAAGTGATGATTATTGTTAATGTATAATCCGCGAGAAAAGTGTGATTATGTGTTTGTTTACATGATAGGACACGTGAAATGAATAGACTTTAGACTTTTAGACAATGTGAACTCATTACCTACTCATGTTCTGACGCACACATAGACAATGTGCATGTATAGCTCAACACACAACCATGGCTCACCCGCGCTTGTGACATAAAAGTACCTAACGTAAAGAAACTGAAACATTTCTAGAGATGCTAAGTCTCGGTTTTATAAATATTCGTTAGACCTTATGTCGGTAAGTTGACAAAAAATGTACTGAATTACAACTTAAAGTAATTTGAACTGGCCGAGTTGTATCAAATTAGTCTGTTCTAAAAGCTACTTTACAGTAAAAGCTAGAAGGTTCAAAGTTATAAATATGTTAAAATATAAAATGTTTGGACTTCTTAAATAATTTCATCCATATTAAAATTTGATCTGACTTTGGTGGCTAATGAATCAATTTTTGTCAAAACGCAGTTCTGATGATGAGATCAATGAGGAATCGAGGGAACTCCTCAAAGCTTAAAGGCAAACATATATATAGTGATTTTTGTGTTTTTATGGTGTATTATATTTTATGAATATAATGAATAGATTTTTACGAAATATAACGTTATGCGGAAAAGGAAAACGGTGGAATAAGTAGGACAGCAACTGCGTATAACTCGGTCACAATATCTGTGCACATTTTTTAAATGCGATAAGACCTGCCTAGCTTGTATGATTAGACATACAGGATAGAAAAAATCTATGGGCCCTGAAGGAAAACTACCTAAAATTCTTAAGACAACTCATTTTACTTAAATGAAATATTCTTTAATATGTTTGTTAGGCGACTTCCTGATTTGTCGGTGCGGAGGCAGTACGATATGAGAAAAGTGTCAAATGTCAGTGTCAGCTGTCAGTCGACGCGATATCATTTTTTACTACGCCCCTACATTTAAATGAGTGCTTCCTGACTGGCGCGGGAAGCGCGGTAGCGGGACGATGCGAAGGCGGTACTGCTACGCTTCTGCGCATGATATTACTACTGCGCAAACGTAATACTGACATTATTATGTCAAGTGAGAATCTTTGCGACGTCAGTAAGTTTACGTCAAAGAAGAAAATGTCACATATCGATCCCGCCCCGCCAAGTCAGGAAGTCGCCTTAGCGGATGCGTCCGCTAGCGAAAAACTCAATCTTTTAATCAAAGTGAAAATTGAAAAATTTAACACCACAGGTACAAGGTTACAAGGGATACCACGGTGGCTCAATTGGTAGAGCAATGGACGGATGCCAGAGGTCGTGGGTTCAAATCCCACCTGTGGTGTTGAATTTTTCAATTTTCACTTTGATTAAAAAATTGAAACATTCTTTTACTTAAAAAAAGAAAAAAATGTTTTCTAAAATCCGCTTGTCTCGCTCGGGAATCAAACCAGCTAATTTGGCTCTCACACATCTCCGGGGTGTTGAGCCAACCCACAGATGACACTACAGGGAAGTGATACCATCTAATTTATTGAATCAGGCGTTAGGTACTTTGTGGAATTCCATGATAAATCCAACAATATTCTTTTTTTATTCCGCTGCAGGAATGCAAGAACGTGTAGGTCTATCAGTGATAATAAGATGCATCTACTTGCAAAGGTTTGGATTAATCGAATGCAAAAATTATGTAAACACACGTTTCTGAACTAATCGAGAGATCATAAATAGACGACAGAGCACGTGCTATGCGGTAGTGCGAGATGGCATGATCCATTAAGGCTGGCTTGCACCAATTGACAATCACAAGCCGATCAACGTTAAGTATAGCGCCGACGGCAGCTGTCATACCAACTTTTATATAGTCTGTGGTCATACTATATAAATTTGGCAAACTTTCCATACAATCCAATTTTTAACACCGTTTACGTTCACAGACGGTTTGGTGCAACTCGCTCTAATTATTGTGACGCAGGGCTCCGTAATAAAATGACGTCACGCCAGGTGCACAGATGTTCTGACCGGGTAGTAGGTAACTGGTAGCAACGAAAATAGGTACCGTTACCTAAGCTCAGAGACCGAAATAGAGTTTCATTTGGTTAGGTCGGGCAAATCGGGTAAATGTCAGTGGGAACGGAAATTAAAACAACCCGGGGCAATTTTATTAATAAAACCCAATATTCGGAGAAATTTCACATTAAAAAATCGCGAAATACCTACCATCGACAGCTGTGAAATTGAAATATTGGTCGGATTGGAGGACTCAGAAGCGTATTAGAACATAAGAAGATGTGGGTGGAAATACATTTTTAGGCCATAGTTTTCCAACACAATTTATTCCATTCATCTATAATTCAACTAATTCCTCTGGGACACAATTTCCATTTTAATAGGAAACTAACCTACCGTATCTACCTTTCAAAGTCACCAGAAATTTCAATTCTTATTGAGATGTTCCACTTACATGAGAGTGAGAGAAGGGACCTGTATAAAGTATTTACCTATGATGATAGATCCCCACAACGAATCCCCAATTCAATTAAGGATCGGCAACGCGCGTATGATTCTTCTGGAGTCGCGGGCGTCCATAAGCTGCGGACTGCGATATCTGTTTACCATCAGAAAAACTTGTTAGCCACTATTGTTGTATAAAAAAACTTATTTCAGAGGTTATCTGGCCTATACGAAATTTCATAATTCAGAACGGGGTTAGTATCCTTTCGTATAAAACGCAACTGGTGGAAATAGCAAACCCGTCTAAAACGCAACTGCGTTTTAGACGAGTTGCTATTTCTACCAGTTGCGTTTTAGACGAGCTGATTCCTTCAGAACGTCTGAAAATGAACTTTCTGACATAAATGAAAGTTGACATTTAAGTGGACTCAGGTCTCAACCCAACAATATAAGATAGACTCTTTGATATAATTCATTCTGAAGGACCTCTAAACAATAATGAACGTCATCTGAAAAACCGTCACAACAGAGCCTAAATACAGTACTAAACCAATAAAACCAATTTGTCTCAAACGAACCTTTCATCAAAGGAGAGTGGTCGTCTTGTATCTTATTCATTATATCAATTGAAAGGACGTTTATATCAAAATTAAAACTTACTGGGGCCTTTTGAACTGCCGTGATTTCGGTGGTCGCATTATTGAATACATCACTGCAAAGCGGAAGACTAGACATGAGTAGTTCACGATTCAAATGAAGTACTTCACCTCGAGTAACTCTTTCATTCACTAGTTCAGTTCGGATTCATATACTTCAATACTTCAGTTCGTTCAGTTCATGATTCATATCTTTTACCTACTCATTCGCTCCGAGAGTGACATAGACGACATGATTGAATGAATTGAATTATTGATATGTTTACCCAATCTATATCGTAGATGGATCTGTTGAGCTACTGAACGAAACTGAACTAGTGAACTTAATGAGTGATATACTTCACAGTGAAGGAATGAAGTATATCACTTTTTTCGGGGGGGGGGGGGGGGTTATCTATTCAGTAGGTAATTAGTTTGGTAATTGCTACCCCTCATCCAACACATGTTCCTTTTCTCGGCAAACACCCTAGCCCGAGTTCAGGGGCACATTAAAAACCAGCGCTGGTGGAACATTTATGGACCACCAGCAGTCGCTGAATGTGCTCCTTTTGCCTTCGCCTTTTAATTTTAGTTATTATACTACTTATTGTTGTTGTTACTATTTATTGCTTTTTAACATTGTCATTAATTGTATTTTTGTTGTTTTGTTCTGTTTGGCAATAAATACTTTCTTATTTTATTTCTATCATACTTTTCAAGATGGACCACAGCAACCTGCGGACGTCGTAAAAAATACGACCACCGAATCACAGCGGTTGAAACGCTCTGTGAAATGCCCATTATTTGTACAGTCAGCATCAAAAGTAGCTTGACATATTAAGAGGTCAATTCAATTCTTAAAAAATGGCTTCCATCAAATTTATGATGATTTCGCCAATGTCACGTGTTCAATGACGTTGTTCGATAACGACGCCATGACAGTTGATAAGGTTTTGTACGGTAAATGGATTCTGCCCGTCGTCGCCCCGGGCACGTACCGTGTGCTCACCAACGCGGCGACGATCAAAATCCTATTAAGAGGTCAAAAGTTCCTATTCCCTTGTAATAACGTATTGACGTAAACGTAAATTGACTTTTGACGTTTTCATATGCCCAGCTACTTTTGATGCAGGCGTCTTTAGGCCGACCGCGGACTGTGTTCACAACGCATGAATAAATTAGGTACGCTGCCCAGGAGGAAAAGCAGTTATTTTAAATAAGAGTATGTCACATGGCCCCCTCCTGTTATTTTTTGAATTAAATATAATAAATTGCCCAACGACATTTTTCAAATGAATACTAAATTCATCATCATCATCATCATCATCCTCCTAGCGTTATCCCAGTACAGTTGCATCCTGAAGGATGCCTGGGGTCCGCTACCTAATCCCAAGATTTGAAATGAATACTAAATTAATTGAGAAAAAAATATATATCATTGCTTTACTGAGAGCAGTACATACACGACTTATACAATTATTACTGTGAGCAATTGAGACAGAATATCAATAGCAATAATTAATAGTAGATTATACACCAAGGGGATAAAGCACTGTTTTATGTCACGGGTGCGATATTGAATCCCGAACGTAACGAAGGACTCCAAATTTTACTCCCGAGCGGAGCGAGGGAGTAATGACTTAATTCCTGAGCGAAGCGAGGGAATTAAGACTGAGTCCTGAGTGTAGTGAGGGATTTAAGCGCGCCCAAGACAAAAACAGTTTTATCCCCGTGGGGTATACTCTACTTTTCTCACCACCTTTGGCCAATTTTATACTTTATATTATTGAATATGGAATCGAGTTTAACAAAAAAGATTTTTTTTTAAATTCTAAATAAATATTAAAAATCTAGTAATCCTTAATTCTAAATCTTGAAATCCTTATCCCTGAATTAGTCGAAATCGAGTATAGGTAGTGACGATTTTTCGCAAAAAACGTTTTTTCTAGCTTAAACCTCGAAATAAATATAAAATTTGAAATCCTTATCCCTGAATTAGTTGAAATCGAGTATAATGACGATTTTTCGCAAAAAATGTTTTATTACGCTAAAACTCAAAATAAATATAAAATTTAAAATCCTTATCCGTGAGTTAGTCAAAATCGAGTATAATGACGACTTTTCGCAAAAATTTTTTTTTTACCTTAAAAAACAAAATAAATATAAAATTTGAAATCCTTATCCCTGAATTAGTCGAAAACGAGTATAATGACGATTTTTCGCAATTTTTTTTTTTTCTCTTAAAACTCAAAATGAATATAAAATTTGAAATCCTTATCCCTGAATTAGTCGAAATCGAGTATAATGACGATTTTTCGCAAAAAAAATTTTTTTTTCTCTTAAAACTCAAAATGAATATAAAATTTGAAATCCTTATCCCTGAATTAGTTGAAATCGAGTATAATGACGATTTTTCGCAAATAATTTTTTTTTACTTAAAACTCAAAATAAGTATTAAATTTGAAATCCTTATCCCTGAATTAGTCGAAAACGAGTATAATGACGATTTTTGGCAAAAAAAATATGTTTGTCTCTTAAAACTCAAAATAAATATAAAATTTGAAATCCTTATCCCTGAATTAGTCGAAAACGAGTATAATGACGATTTTTGGCAAAGAAATATTTTTCTCTTAAAATTCAAAATAAATATAAAATTTGAAATCCTTACCCCTGAATTAGTCGAAACCGAGTATAATGACGATTTTTTTGCAAAATAATTTTTTTTTTAAACTTAAAATTCAAAATAAAATTATAGTTTTAGTCATTTTTTTGAGAAAAAAAAAACGGAACTAAAATCACGCGCTTGACCCGCTACAGGCGGCGGCCGTCGACGCAGTCTTTTGTTTCGAACGCGACGTTCCAAACAAAACACGGAGCTGGTGTGGCACCTCCTCGCCGCCGTGTGGACTTCACGAAATTAGACTTTAAAGACATATCACTAAGAACTATCAGAACTCAAATGAAATTATTACCCGGCGGGTAATAATTTGAAATTATAACCCGCTAAAACCAAGGGGCACGTGTAATGATTTGCTTTCCGAAAGGTTTGTATGATATATAATTGAGCAAAATCGAGCAGGTGGTGTGAAAAGATGTTTTCTTATATCATACTCGAAAAATGTGTCATTATTAGACTTATTATCAAGCAGGAAAATATGAATACAATGTATGATTAACAATCAAAATACTTCACTACCTATATTCAATCATGTTCACCATATTAAATCAAGTGAACAAAACACAACAGAATATTTGGAAAATATCGACCTTCAACCAAAAACCCTATTACATCCTTCTAAATGACTTCCATTTTATCTGTTCCAGATTACACTTCCGCAAATCTCAAGAAGCAAACAATGCTAAATATATACAAAGATGCAGCTTAGTTAGAAAAAAATTGTATTTTTTAATTTTCGAATAAAGGAGTGTGTAAGCACATTTCGAAATTATTCTACTGTAAAAAAAAGGTAGGACAAAATAATTACGTTTGATTGTACCCTAAGATTTAGAAAACTAAGGAAGGGGTTACATCGACCACATTTGAGTTAACATTAAATATATGACGCCGGCAACTGTCATCCCTTAGAAAACTATCAACTTTCTAGCACAATCATATTTCGAGGACATAACTAATGATTAGTTAGGTAACAGCTTAAAACATCCGGCCCTGTTATGACCATAACTAAATCTGTAAATAGGAATTTGCAAAGGTAAAAATACAGACAAAGAAGAGAACTTGTCCTGGAATCTCTCCCGGTTAACCTTTGACAAGAGAACAGTAACCAAACGATAAAAACAGGTGAAAATGTTGATCAAACAAGTATTTTTACTACTAGCATTGTTCTCAGTAATTTACTATACAACAGCATGTTATGTAGACCGTTACCAAACCACATCAACTGTGAAAAGCGTTGCAATGGAGAGGAAAGGTTGTGACATTTACTGCAAATTGAAAAGGATTGTGCTTTATATTATACAACAACTATTATCTGATGAATAAAATGATTAAGGGGGTACGAACAATTAATTACGAGCAAGTCCAATAGGGCCACTCGTTAGTTGTGATTATTTAATAGTACATTACTTACCAAGGGCGATAAAACAAAGAATGTCTCAGATCGCAGGTATTTTACGCCCGAGCCGAAGGCAAGGGCGATAAATATGCGATCTGAGGCTTTCTTTATTATCGCCCGTGGTAAGTACAATATTTTATGTCACCCCCTGGCCAGGAAGGGGGTTTTTTCGCGCGCGGAGCGTGCGATAATGGCCACTTTATGGCCAGGTGTGACATAAATTTATTTTTTTAATGAATTTTGTAATAATCACACTGACCAGACGCTACTACTACTACTATTAAAATCTTATTATAAACGTAAGTTTTTTTTAAAGAAAATAAAAATAAAGTGAAAAAGAGGTATGTTTTACTTGTTTCCCCAATCACAAAAGAAAATAGAAATGTATCATGAGATAAATGGGTCATTGTCAGTCGGAAAAACAAAAGTTTTCCATTCGGTGGTCAATAGTTAACGGCTTTTGTGCATGCAATTTACGTTTTTATTACATGGATTTATAGACACGGAATTACAGATTATACAGGTTATCAGATCAATCGAAAATTAAGCTTTTTAGCCCTTAACTTTTGACATGTCCACCGAAAAGACGCGCATCTAAATCTGACAATGACCCAAATAATCACCATCATATCTACATAACTCACTAACATGTTGAAACTTTATTTCACTCCTAGGCATGTGATATATGCTCCAATAAATAATAAATAGTGAGAGTAAAACACAATTGTGATAGCGCCAATAATAAATCATATAGATAAGAATAGCAATATAATAACTCCATCCGCTAAAACCTTATAGACCAAGAGCTAGTCTAGGCTGGAATGAACCCGTTGTTTAATTGAACCGGAAAAGGCACCCAAAAACGTAGTTTCTTTTAAACGTGAAATAGCAACTCATACGTCATATTCGAATTATTATGAGCCCTGTGGAAGGTTATTTTTACGAGTATATAGAAAACAGTAGAAACCAAAAAGGCTAAGTTATGTAATGGAGACACCGAGGTTCCTTTCATCCTTAATAAAAGCGTGAGTCCTTCCCCACGCTTAACACATTCATTGCCGAGCGTTACGCGCTATGCTCGAAGGTTGGTTTTTCCGCTTTATAGCGAAAACTTTCTACGGACGGGGATACCGACTATCGGGTCCTCGGCGCTGAATGTGTTAAATGGCAAAATATCGCACTCTCGAAATAATTGCCATACGATAAAGTACGCAATAAAAAAATATATGAACATAAAATATGTCATTTCCACCAGTCACCCTGTATATAATAAGATGATATAACGACGATATAAGTTAGGAAATAGGCCTAATAATCCGTAGAACTCGTAATAACCTGTAGATATAACTCTTAATAATCTAACAATAACTTCCATCGACGAAACTTCTGCCAAAGAAACTAAGTACACAAAAGATCTTCTCTCATCCATGCGTGAAGTGTACGTAATTATCCTTACTACCACTTCATCCTATGTCTTCTTCAATGGGCATAGAGTATAAAATGGATTGTACAATTACATAGGTACAGGTAAATTACTTTCGGGACGTTTTTGCATTTGTAGTTGTGTACGGACAAAATTTAAATGTGTGTAAATTATTTTTTAAGTGTGTGTAAAATTAAATTTAGAACCCTGTAAATATGCAAAACAGTCTCGAAAGTAAATTATTGGAAAAAAGTTTTTTTTTCATCGAATGGAAACTCCTATAGTACTGATTAACTTCATAAAGAGACACACGGAATGTTTCACAAATGAAATTAAAGTTAAAAACCGGCCAAGTGCGTGTCGGGCCACGCGCAAGGTAGGGTTCCGTAGTCGTCCACCCGTTACATTATATGGACCAAAAAGTTCGAAAACTTATATTTACTATGTTTTTGAATGAATTAACAACATTATCTAAGGTATCAATGGAAATTGTACGAAAGTTTGCTTTTGCAAAGTACATTTCTGAAGTTCGACTATTACTCGTTAACTAGTAATGTCTACTTAGCTGTGATAGTTTTCCTTTTAAATTCATCATATATACTACTACCATGATTTTTTTTCACATGCCTAGTAGCCACCGTTTAGCTGGCAGGGGGGGGGGGGGGACACTTGACCATAGCAAAAATTATCACTTCAAAGCTTAATATCACGCTAACCAATTCTTTAATCAAAAAATGCTTGTAGAAACCTAATAATATTTTTAAAAGAGCTATCCAACGATACCCCACACTATGGGGTTTGGCAGAAAAAAAAATTGCACCACCACTTTACATGTAGGGGAGGTACCCTAAAAAAAAATTATTTTTAATATTTTATTCTATCGTTTTGTCGGCGTCATTGATATATATAATGATGCCAAATTACAGCTTTCTAGCACTAACGGTTACTGAGAAAAACGGGGGTCGGACGGACGGACGGACGGACATGGCGAAACTATAAGGGTTCCTTGTTTACTACGGAACCCTAAAAAGTGTTATTAGTAACTGTGTATGATTTACAATTGTACGAAGCGGATGCAGGGCAGTAACGTACCGATGCAGTGGGTTCTACGCTGTAATACTGACTGCAAACTGATTAGAAAAATATAAATACTGCATAGTTGCATACAGATTGCGCCTTGTTAAGTAATCTTAGTAAATCAGCAGTTTGTTTTGCATAAAATATATTAAATATAATAACAGATCTACAGATTAAACTTAACCATCTTAAAAATGAAGTGTTAAAAACCTAACAACCCAAACGCTCGGACGCAAACAGCGATACTTACATAACATGCCTTCACACCTGCAAGAGTTATTTTGCGCCGCCGCCGCCGGCCTGATCTTATCGGCCGCTAACAATGCCCGCATTGTTTCCTAAACCCTCCAGAATATATAAAACAAGCCCTCGTTTCCGAAACAACACATTACAGCCAAACACAGAAACACAATCTAGGACAGTGTATCCCTGACTGCCCTCGGAATACAATGCTGTGATTGTTATAAAGTGAATACGTGAAAAGTAGAAAAATGGAAAGTAAGTATGACAATTAACAAAGTTTTGATGCTGAATCTTAATGATACTTTTTATTGTTTGGTGCAGTATAATGGAAAAGAATCGTAAAAAACCTTAAACTCACGCAGGCAGGAAACACGACAATAAGGGAATCTTTTAATGTTTAGATGGAACTTTTGATTAATTCTTTTGTAGTAGATCTTAAGAAAGTTTTACGTGGATTAGAGGAAATCCATTATTACGCTCGTGGGTAAAGTTACGTTTTAATCATTTTAAATGGCAATCTGCGCGGGTAATTTATATTATAATTATGTACGTTATGAGTTGTGACATTTCAATTAGTCAGAGTATCTAAATCCCCGTGACCGTAAAGCTAGGGACACACTATCCCATGTACGCAACGCATGCAATGCATTATTGAAATCTGAAATTTGTATGCTTAGAAACACACTTTTCACACGCAACGTGTTCACACAAAGTGTAATTAATGTTTCTCATTTCACTTGTTTAATATTGGTATAGTATGTATGTTTAGTACCTAAACCACTTTAGTCATTGTAATAATATGATGTGAAGCTACTGTGTAGTTGTTGGGTATACACAGGTAATTGGTTTAGTTTTATAATTATAAAGTCTATTCATCCTTACATGTCCTATCATGTAAACTATTTTCGAAGACGTTAATCATTATCATACTTTTCTCTAGCATTACAATACTTTGTGAGCTTCTTTAAGTAATTTAAGTATACAACAACATTTTAAGTGATGATTATTGTGTAATCCTAGAGAAAATGGTGATAATTATTAACGTCCTCAAGAACAATTTGTTTACATGATAGAATACGTTATGATGTGTTAAATAGTGTCAAGCAGAATACTCATTAACAGGCCTCACAATATATCCGTGATCCCTATTTTATTTTCTCGCTGTAAGTAGGGAACAAAAGTCCGCTTCAAAAGTTCCTAATTGTCCTTTTGGTTAATCGTGCCTAAAACAATTTCAGAAAGGATTATCGCCGTGTTATCGTTAGCATTAACAGTGAACGCTTACAAATTCTTCTCAAACAAGCTCGACAACGAACCTTCCTTATCAATACTGTATACACATGACAAGAACAGTGACCTAGTCGTTCAGGACTGCCTCACTGAAATGTATCCGCGGAAACTCTACAAGTATCCTCTGCGTATCGACAGGAACGATGTACCCTGTATAATACACTGCGTTCTCAAGAAATTCAAGATCATGACAAACGATGGAGTTATCAATGTGAGGAACTACTACAGACGAGTATCGGCAATACACAGATATGACCCGAGGATACTTATTTCGGACGTAGGAGAGACGTGTGCAAAGAACATAAATAACATGAATTTGGACCACGACGTGTGTAAAAAGGCCAAAGTATTTAACGATTGTACACAGCTTTATGCTATCTCGTTGACGGACAACGATGATTAAAGTTATACTACTAATAGTACATTAGTCATTTCATGTTGTTATTTATGTTGTTTTCGTTATTTATGTACCCATAAATAGTACATTATTACAAAGGCCGGGAAGGAAGGGATTGCCTACGCTGGTAACACACTCGACAGGCAATCCCTGTTCCGGCCAAGGAATTTATATATAGTGTTTTTTTTTTCAAGAAATGCGAGGAAAAATTAAAATTAAATCTCTGTCTGTGTGTGGTTGTCTGGAAGAGATCGCTTGTTAGCGATAAGACCGCCTGTTGTCTACCATTGTGCAATTTGTTTCTGTTATTTGTTTTTAGTGTACATTATTTGGTGAACAATAAAAAATATTTGTATTGTATTGTAAATTCTAAGGATGGAATAATAAAATTAGGCGCTGCATCAGCCGGTGCGATGCCCACGCCGGCAATGTCAGTATTCGCCGGCAAATTTCCTATACAAATCCCATTACTGACCTATTCGCGACACCTCACGACGATGGGTTTCGCAGTCTATTATCGCAAACTTAATTTTTGAGAAAAAACGGATAGTCTCTTGATTGTAACGCGGCGCAGACCGCCGCGAAATCACTCATCCAAAAGAAGATCTCCCGAAGGTTTCGAAACATGTCGCCTGTAATGCCAATTAATGCTTGAGTTCAACAGCTTGTATTATCTTATATTTTAAAATACGTCCCACGTAGTGTAAAATCAATAGTAAAAATGTATAATTCTGTATGTTAACCATTATTGATTAGATTTTCTACGATTTGTATTGTGATTTTTGTAATAAAATGTCGACAAGACTTGTTCATTGCCTGATTGTTTATAATTTGTTACAAACCCTAATTTCATTCAAATGTATTCGAGTGGGCGTTAAGGGGTTTAATAAAGCCAGTTTGGGATATGTTTAAGTTAAGCCCAATTAAGCCGAAGTATAATTTTATTACGATGGAGTAACTTGGAACACGAATTTTTAACTACCAGTTTTTTTTAACTTCTTGGAAATTTTCTTTTCTTTTATAAATACCTAAGTAAAGATTCAAACATGAGTTACAAAAACAATAATTTGCTTAGAAGACGGTTGGGCTGAAAATGCAAATATTCAACAGAAACAAAGAAAGGGACAGAGCAATTATATGTACATGGTGTGATTTTATTCAAGTTCATAAATATTGGTCACGGTCAACCAATTTGATTTCTGGGCCACTTCGTACCTTGTCGCAGTGACAATCAATATGGAAGCCGCTCGAGATCTAAATAAATGTCACTGTAACAAGGTACGAAGTGGCCCAGAAATCAAATTGGTTGACTGTACGTACTCAAAGGTTCAAAAGTATGTGATTTACCTTATGCCATTAATAATAAAGTCAGTTCACATATTTTTGATCACTTTGTTCATGCATATATTTTCGAACTCTACTGTACCAAATTACAGAATGATTTCCGAAAGTTCAACTTACGTTTATATTAATTGCCCACTCGGAAATTCAGAAACACGTTACAGGAGCAAATTGAATAAAATTATAGGCCTATCGTTCAAGCGGTGCTTGCGGGGCGCGTAGAGTGGGAGGAGACACTTTAAATGGTAGTCATCCCTGTCAGAGTTAAACAGTACAATTTGCTTTTGTAATTTGCCTGCATAAGGGGGTGCACTGACATACGAATACAGACTATTCAACATTAAATTACGCTCCGGCAGCCTTAAGGTCTGTTTATACATTGATTAATGATTAGTGAGAGTCGATTCAAACACGCTATCAAACAAATGACTGCTACGAGGTCTACGTGTTACTCTGCATATAGTACCGAGAGCATTCACTTCTAACTACATTAAGTTAGCCGCCTTTGAGCATTCCGAATACCCCGAAAGGGAATTAGTTATACAATTAGTGACTGCTACTAAACAACATATCACAGAAGAACTGGAAAAGAAACATCAGTATAATCATTGCCAGTAAAATTGGCTACTTGATTTTATAGGATTTATTATCAAATGTCGATCTCAGTGGGTGGATACGGACTGAAAATGATTATAAAATGACTGTATGGGCCAAAATAGAATTACAGCACAAAAAAACACAAAAAATGACAATCAAATTAAGAAATATTTGACGCTCAAGACTAATTTAGGGAATGCGCAACAACGTTCTCGAAAATGTAAAGAAATAAGCCATCAATCTCCATTGTGTTCGTTTTCATTTCCAAATCAATTGAAAAAACTAGGAAATTCCATCGCTCTTAACCAACTGGGCTACCGTGGGCTTCCCTTGCGTTGATGAATCTTTCAATTACTTCGTTTCTCCAATTACTTACGACTTAAGGAGGCGCATAAATAGATACCGCCCCTTCCGTCCTAGTTAATCAAACCCGTGGCGACGAATTTTTTAATATTTTACGTTGATTGGAAATTTTTCGTTAACGGACATTTCTGCATGACATAAATGTAGAATCTAGGAATTGTCATTGATCATACTGTGTCGTAGCTGCCGGGTGCTGTTGATGATGATGATAATGATTACTGAATAAACATAGTTAATAACATAATTTGCCAAACAAGTATGTAGTGTTGTGTTCCTTGAGGCGAACAAGGTTGCCAGAGCTCCCGAGGGTGCACTGTGTTGAGAGCGAGGGACCTAAATTTATCCCTTCTACTGTCAATATAGTAAACCCTCAAATTTTATAAAGGGCCGGCAACGCACACGTGACTCCTTTGTAGTTGCGAGCTTCTATAGGCTGCGGTGTCCACTTGCCATCTGGTGGACCGTAAGCTTGTTTGCCACCGTCGTTGTATAAAAAAAGTGTGGTTCCGCCGTAACCTAGACCTTTTTAAGGCACGAGTGAACTTGCTTCTCCGTCGGCCTCTTTTTTACTTTGCTAGATGGGCATTTTCATTTTAAGTGTCAGAATCACGAGCATTATCCATCTCTGCGAAGAAAAAAAGTGACCCCCAGAAAAAAGTCTGTTTTCTGACGCTTTTCATACAGTTTCTATGGCTTGTCACAAAACTGACAGAAAATTTGTATGGAAAATCAAGGATTTTTTTCTTCCCAGATTTTTATCTGATTCAATAGTACTCGTGATTCTGAGTCAGAAAACCCAAAATTACCTAGATCCGAAAAAAATAGGGGGTACCTACACTTTAAAGTGAAAATGACCAGATGCTGGCCAAAAGCAATCCATTTTTAATAAAAACAACTTATTTTTCAGTCTTCTTCCTGCTCATGCTGACCACCTGCGCGTGGGCGAAGATGTCCGTCATGTACACCCACGACCGGCTCAGCGACATGGTCGTCGAGTCATGCCTCACCGAGATGTTCCCCAAGCCGAAGAAGATCGAATTCCAGGAGTCCGATGAAGCCTGCATCATCTTCTGCGTGCTGAAGAAGTTCGGGATCATGACGCCGAATGGCTCGATCAATCTGAATGTGTATAAGTAAGTTATGCTCTCTGGGTAATGTTGTGTTGCTCTTACGGGCCAGGTTCAAAAGTGGCCGACCAATTTTTCATAAGTTCATAATGGTGAGAAGGGTCACCAAAGCTCCCGAGTATGCTGGGGAGACCTGCAGACATTGCTGTATGATTAAGTGTGCTCGCGCAGCAAATCGGTCCACTTCTCCCTAGACACGACACAGTCTAAAGTGCAACACACACATAGACGCGGGTCGGGTTTGTCGGATCTGTATCCGTGTACACGTGTAATAAAAGATTATGAATGAACGTTTAGAGAATATCCTGAGAAAAATTCAGAGGAACCCGACACGACCACATGGACGGTTTAAATTCTGGAATACTCTAAGAGTTTGTGCTCCAGAGATTGGTTGAACGGTCCTGTGTGTGTGTTGAGTACGTCTGTTATCTTTAACTCTTTTTTTTTTCTAGAAAACGTGTGGAAACAGCTCACCAGCTTGCCCAACTGAACAACATAGGCGACGTGGGCACCCGCTGCATCAAACTCGCTAAAGAGACGCAACACAACCAGGACGTATGCCGGACCGCCAAGGTGTTCAACGATTGCACGCATTTGTACAGAATTATGTTATAATAACACAATATACCACTTACAATAAAGTGTTTTTTTTTTATTATGTGATGATTATTTTAAGCGTTAATTTCTGAATACTCAAGCAACCTTATCAGCCGTTTCTCTATGTAAGTTCTAGTATTAGGTACTGTGTAATGTTTGTTACGGTATCAGTACCTCTACCACGAGTTTGTATCGAAAGTTCTTACCGTACTCGCTAGCGACTGCGTAAACGATTTAGTATGGACAAAAGTACAGCGCCTCTGGCGGTCACTCATAGAACTAAGGATCGGTAGTATGAGTCCTACGGTAAATTACCTATCGAAAATTAAACGCTAGCGACTAACGTTCTGTAGCTGTCAAGTAGCCGTTTCTGTAGAAAATCGGTACCATGAGTTACAAATTTGACAGAAGCTATCGAACAGTACGATATCGACTGTAGAAAACTATTACTATACTCGCTAGCGACTGCGTAAACAATTTGTATGGACAAAAGTACAGCGCCTCTGGCGGTCACTCATAGAACTAGGGATCGGTAGTATGAGTCATAACAGTAAATTACTTATCGATAACTACGAGTATCAACGCTAGCGACTGACGTTTCCGTAGAAAATCGGTACCGTGAGTTACAAATTTGACAGAAGCTATCGAACAATACGATATCGACTGTAGAAAACTATTTCACTTGCAAAATGGAGCGTGAGAACCGTGAAAACGTTAGAAATAATGTGTCAATCAAGCTACGGTAGCCTAGTGGTATAGGCGAGCAGCTGTCAAGCGGCGGTCGTGGGATCGAATCCCAGCTCATACCAATGGGTTTTTCGTAACTTATGTACGGAATATCGTTTGATATTTACCGTTAGCTTTTAGCGGTGAAGGAAAACATCGTGAGGAAACCTGCATACATCCGCGAAGAAATTCAATGATGTATGGGAACTATTGGGTAGTCCCCAACCCGCTCTGGGCCAGCGTTGGGACTACTGCCCAATCCCTCTCATCTATGAGAGGAGGCCTGTGCCCAGCAGTGACACGTATATAGGCTGATGTTGATGTCTTATTTAAATATATTTTGAGCATTATTTACATAAATGGCAATTTTGGTGTGATATATGTTGGGGAAAGCTGTGAATAGTATGAAGACGAACGACGTGAACAGGGTAATTTTCAAGCTGATATGATCCAGAAGATGAGTTATATACCTGAACAAATTTAAGGTATTTTATAGTAAATTATAATAATTATGAACTCGCTCCCTTCGCTTAAAATAGGTAAAATAAAAGAGTATACATACATAATAATTTTATTATTTTTTTTTCAAAATTTTGAGAACTCTATTTCCTAATAATTCCTAAACATTGTACAAACAAAACTAACCAGATTTCTTACATTCTTAAATCTAACTACTTTAATCTATTGCTATCCCGCTCTGCTTCCTGTTGGAAATTTCACCACTTACAGTCAGATCTGACAAAAGCTTGCCTTGCCAAATCCAATTGTTAATACAAACAAAAACACAAAATCAAATATTTATTCTGCAGGCCACAGGGACCTTTCACATGTCCAAATATTAATTAACAATGTAGCATTGTCTGACAATAACAACTTTTAGATGTCAAAATATTAATTTACAATTAAAGAATTTCTGATAACAACCACAAAACTACAAATCAACAATGTCAATATCTTACAGTGTAAATAAAATTGCAAAACTAGTTTAATATTGTTATAGATGTATATGGTCTCCAAAAGTCAATGACAATAAAGCTAATCCAGAACAGGATATTTCTCGACAACACAATAAAAGTGCCTGAGTGCGAGTCCTTCTGTGGACTGGAGATGAGAGGTTTTGCATCGGACTGCGGCACATGCTGTCTGGCACCAGTAGCTGGTAATGTTCTTGACAACCGAGCAGCAGGATCGTCGCCATGTATTAGGTCATTCAGGCCCGCCTCACTCCTGTCTAGAGAGGATACAAATAAAATGTAAATCAGCGCCGTTTAAATAAATAAAAACACAGGCCCGCTAGACAAGGACACAGACATAAGTAATTTCCACCTTTAGCAAAGTGATAATTTTTATCAAGTCGCATATTATCTGCTTCATGGCCCAGAGTTGTAAAAGGCCCGGTCTTAAGCAAGAATCAGGTGCTGTTGGTGTTGAGCAACCACGAGAATACTTATATTATAAATGCAGAAATATCTTTCTGTATGTTACCTTTTTTTGGATCAGCGTACGTTGCCGATTCTGACCACTGACGCAAATTAATACCCTTGCCGGGGGGCTTCTAAGGTCGCCAATCCTGTTAACACAAAGAAAAGGGACTTTTAATTTTGTCTAATCACTTGAATCCAAAATTATTTCGTCATAAAACAAGACTGCGGAGATTGTATTAACGAACGAAACAGTATTAAACGACCATTATTAAAATGTACATTGAAATTAGCTACTTACTTCTGCATATTTAATTAACCAATTTTAATTAACTGGAATTTACGTGGCACTAGAAATACTCATTTTAATAAATCATAACGACATAACGTCATCATAACAAACCACTCTCACTGTCAAATTGATAAAATAACCGGACCAAATAAAAGATTCTCAAACACAGAACATTGTGACACTGTTCTATGACACTTTAAATTAAGAGGATTATAACTATATTTTTAAAAGGAAGGCTTGGATACGTGGATTTTTGCCTAGTATCATCCGTGCTCTGTTTTTTTAGTATAGTTAGACAGAGATAGAGTTGTGTGCTGTGAAGTTAGGCACGTTAGTTTGTGTCAAAACCTTAACTACGCGATGTATCGTTTTAACCTTAGCGAGTGTAGTTAACGTGTAACTGACTCGTGGTAGCAGTTAAAACGAAATCTATTCGAAACTCGTTTACACGCTAACGTAATATACTAAATAATTACAAAGACGATCGGCCATATTTGTTTGTTGCTATTGATAGATGCGTTCAGAAACTTAATTTGTGCATAAATAAGTGATTTTGATTCGTTTACTTCATAAGGCTTAGCACGTGTTGCGCTCGAGAGTACGTCGGCGTATCTCGAGCTATCCGTCACTTTCTAACAGCGCCAATCAGAAAAAGACGCGTAGCTCGAGATGAAAATTGGGAAGACTGCATGTAAATCACTCTACAGTTTAGATGTACGTGGTAATAAATTAAGGCCGTGTATTACCACTTTTGAGTTTTTAAAAACCATCTGAGACATAGAATATAGTGTCTTAAAATCTAAAAAAAATATATGTGTTACATAAGGATCTTGTCTAGTCAAAATCGCAGTCAGTTACATGACCTGATGAATTTCACTCGATAGAAAAAAATCGCGAAGTTACCCCTTTTTGGAATGTATTTTCAATACTACGGCTGTATTACTGATATTTAACGTTTTATTTTTGTACTCAATTAAAGATCGTAAATAGTTATAGACAAATTCGCAGGGTTTGCTTTGATAGAATGATTGGCTTAATGACTATAGCTAAATATTTACAAAACTGCGCGCAGAGCTTGCGTAGAGAGCGGGATGATTAATTATAAACTCACGCGTGTTAGAGCGGGACATTTGCGTTGGGGATACCTCCCCTTAACGTTTTTAAAATGTTACTTCAAAGTAGCTACTTACCGCTGCATGTACTCGACCATTATTTGGAACTGCGAGGCACTTGTACGCATTTTTATCGGTCTCAAGAAAAACGAAAAATGCGAAACGACGACCGAAGCGAAAAAGTTAAAATAGGTGGCGGCAAAAAACACGATCGTGTCAGTGTCACATTTATTTATTATATATATATATATATATATCCCGCTCTCTAAGGAAACTCAGCGCGTTCTTTTCGTAAATATTGATGTAAAATCAAGAAGACTTGATAACGAATATGTAAAACAACACATGTGTTCAAAAACTAAATTTATTTCTTAACGTAGTCTCCTAACAAGTCTACACACCTATGCCATCTTTTCTCCAGACTACAAATTCCATTAAAAAAAAATCTTTGTCTTGACTCTTCAAATATGCCTCCACAGCGGCCATAACCTCACTGTCATTCAAAAAATTTTTGCCTCGGAGATTTTCCTTCAGCCGTGGAAACAGATAAAGGTCGCTGGGGGTTAGGTCTGGCGAATAGGGGGGTGTTCCACCAATTCGAAACCCGCATCCCGGATTGCAGCCATTGCAACACCTGGCCTTATGAGGAGGTCCGTTGTTGTCTGGGTGGAACATTCTAGGCACCCAACGAGCGGATACTTTATTCATGTGCAATTCTTGGGTTAAGATTCTTTGAATGCTGCCATACGAGATCCCTGTGACCTCATTTAAATGTCTGATTGTCACTCTTCTATCAGTTAAACTAAATCTTCTATTTTTTGACATTCTTCTCAGTGCGGACGATGGAAGGCCAGCCCTCGCGGTGTTCGTCTTTACAAGATGTTTTACCCAAGTTAAACTCCTTGCGCCAGTGTGCAACTGTAGAATACGGAGGAGCAGAGTCCCCTAATTTTCCCACCAATTCAACATGTATATCTTTAGTACATATTTTTTTCAAACAGAAGTACTTAATAACGGCTCTCACTTCAGATTTTTCCATTTCCACGCATTTATTCCGACAACTCACGAATAAATAAATTTATTTAAGTGACAGATATCAATTTTTTTACATATATTTTTTAATTTACTGGCCAGTAACTGCCCTAAAAAATAAAACCTCCTTTTGCTTTTTTCAGCCACTGAAAGTTTTTCATTATCATTACTTTTTGATCACCCCTCGTACTTCTTCTTCTTGATCATATCCTTATTCCTGAGGGACGTGATGACTCTCTCTATAATCTCTCTCTCTCTCTCGACTAGAATCTCTCTACTACTGCTCTCGAGAGCCTGTACTCCGAACATCGAACTTCGTATAGTGCTGTCCCTTTCACTCCTATAGTCTCGAACAGAGAACATGGCAAGACACGAGACGAAGTTCGATGTTCAGAGTAGTCCCTCAGGCCGTTCGGTCTTGTGCCATATGTACAGTTGCCTGTAAGCTGGACCCGGTAACTTCTTGGATCACATCTGTCCACCTCCTGGGTGCACGTCCTCTGCACCTCCTACCATCGACACGCCCAGTAATTATGCGCCTTTCTAGCGCATCCGATATTTATTCTAAACGTGTACATTTACAAGGATAATCTTTTTTCTCAGGTTTCAGAACTTATTATTGTCCAACTAAGTATTAAACTAAAAATCATTGTTAAAGAGAGAGAAGACATCGAAAAAAGGGTTATGTTTATGTTAGCGTTGACTGCTGTGAAGTGAGGCGCATCACTCTGTGTCGAAACGAACTATATGAAGTAACGAGTTAACGTTAGCGAGCGTAGTAAATGTGTAATTGACACATGGTACCATTCAATCGAAAACTATTCGAAATGCGTTTGCTCGCTAGCGACTGTAGTAACGTAATGCGTGTTTTCGATAGCAACTCATGGTAGTGCTACAGGTGTCACGAAACGTCGCCTCCCAATAGCTTGAGAGGCGAAGTTATCGAGTAGTTTGTGTTGAAGATAAAGGAAGAAAATTCAGGGTCGAGGTAAGTTGATTTATTTGTCTCTAACTAGAACCTAGAACATCATCATAACACTTACAAAAGAACAATTTCAAGGAACGGCGAATATGATGTAAACGTTAGCGGTGGCGGTGGTTAACAACGTGGCGGTTAAAAGCGGCGTTAGTGATGGCCGGCGTTCGGGGCCGCCGAATACTGTAGCAGAGGCGGCTAGGGGCCGCGGAGCACTGCAGCAAAGGCGGCTAGGGGCCGCGGAGCAGGACAGCGGAAGCGGCTAGAGGCCGTGGAGCAACAGACGCGGCAAGGAGCCGCGAGCCCGTAGTAGAAGAGGCTCAGGGTCTCTGAGCACCGTAGCCGTAGTGGTTCAGTTCAGCAGCGTAGTGAAGATGGCTCAGCGCCTCAGAACGATGTGGTAAAGTCACCCAATACAAAGCCTCGAGGTAGCGTGGTAAAGGTGGCCCAGGGCCACGGAACAGCGTAGCAGGGGTTTTAAGGCTCCCAATTACTTTGCGCGAGGTCTTCTTGAGGTGCGGGGCCTGGCTTGGCCCCGCACAGACCAATTTCGTAGTCGACTTGTTGAAGTCTAGACGAGAACTGCCGTTGTTTGGCTTGGTACGTCTTTTATATCCGTCCGTTCCGTTGTTCTAGAATATCTAGTTCCAAATTTACAATTTCGAAATTATGAACTACCAGCAACCTATTTTGACTCGAAAGTAAGTTAAACCTCGCCTTAAAACGCGATTGACAAGTTACGTTTCTATGACAATGTTACACTGCTGAAATGTAAATAAATATGTCAAACAATCAGATTAGTAAGAAAATTGCGAATTAAGCTATAAATATAAACAGAAAATGAGCTGAATTAACTATTGGTAAGTAGGAGACACGTTTTAACGCGTCCCGTAGCCCGAGAAATGTAGGAAATTACAATTTTCATACTTGACAACAATGTTTCACGTTACAGCTTGTTACAAACGGAATCCGAATGCATATTCTTAAGGAAAACGGAAGTAATAGAGGAGGTACGAAATACTACGACCAGGACCCGTCGTTACAGCACAAGTCCATAGGCATATTTTTAAGGAAAATGCCCGTAATAGAAGGGGAACGAAGTACTGGAATCCAGGATTCGAGACCAAGCATTGTTTCCACAAATACAAGGTATGCTACACAGGCTGGCCATGCTTGCTCTACAATCATAACGTAAACATATTTTATATTTGAATACCTAGTTCTAGAATGCCTGTCAAAGCGGCATTTTTCTGGTGGTTTTCCAGGGACTCTACTTTAGGACTCCATAGGAGTCACATCTGCTGTCAATTATCTAAGACACAATTGTGATTTCAGTGTTTGTGTGAAATATAATAGATTCATATGTGCTTATAGTAATTTCATGCAGCTAAGACCTCCTAGATCCCTCAACCGTACCTTTACGTCGACCCCCTATAGTACCTACACCTGTTGGCAAACTTAAAATGAATAAATAAATTTCAATATTTATTCATGTTTGAGAACTAAAATACGACCGTAAGTTATGCCAGACTATGTATAGGTATCATATATGTATATCGCACTTTCCCATACGCACACTCGCACAGTCTGTATTTTGTCATTTTCTTGTTAGTTCATCATCATTCTGGATATAATCCTCTCTTCTCTCTTTCTCGAACATATGAGGCCATTTTAACTAGTAAATACCATAATTTTTCATCTCTTTTTTAGTCAATATAATATATAAAAAGTAGCTATAGTCAATATATACGACAATAGCAAAATATCTAACGCTAATTCCCCTACTCAAAAGGAATTCGGTAGGTACCTATGTTTGAAGTTCACCAATCACACGACTCGGCACATCAAAAGACCGATTCACAAATTCGATGCGTGATTCCAAGAATTTCGTGTGAAATCTCCTTTTACCGATTCCCTGATATCGTCGTGATGCCGATTTGGCAGATGTTAAATTGATCTCAGACAGGATGTCATGCCCAGACCAAAAAAATATTAGTAACGATTTCTTTAATGGTATTTGCTTGTTTCCTGAAATTACGAAATAATCCCAGCCTACGGAACTGCGAACATCGAAATTCGAACTTCGTATCGTGCCGTGCTGTCCCCTTCACTCTCGTGTCATACACTATAAGAGTGAAAGGGACGGCACTATACGAAGTTCGAAGTACAGGGCCTGAACTCATGATACAATAATTTACTGCGCCAGGTATGGCAATCCGTTACATCAGTTAGTAGTGTGGGTGACACAAGCAACGGCGGCAGCATATCGATGGTATGCGGACGTAAGTGTGAGTGTGTCGTCGACAGTGACGTCACCTCACCGGTGTCACGACACAAAGTAAATAGCGGTGGCGCGCGCCGGAGCAGTAAGTCCGCTCAGTACAAAAGTGCCATTTTCGCCGCACGCACACAGACGTAACATTTACAGGCATTCTCGGTTGATTTCGGACGAGCTTAGTCGCGACTGTCACTGTCGCGTCGCGAGTGCTATTAGTGCGCGCGTTGATCACTTGACGTCCCCGCCGCTACGTAGGTACCTACTTTGTGTCACGTACGTCAAAATGAACAACCGATATTATTACAGTTGGAATGTATTTTATTGTTTAAGTACAGCAAACAACTGTGCCTACACTTTCTTCAAATTTTCAGACGATATTGAAAGGTAAATAAAACGGTTTTTTCATTTTGGTAGTTACAATACCTAGGTAGGTAGGTAATTTTTTTGAAACTAGCTTCTTTGATAACGACGATCAACCATTACACATTCATCTTATCGTTCGCTGATAAAACGCCAGTATTTAAGTACTATGGTTTAGTTAAGTAGGTACCTAATTAATAAGGTATTTATATTCTTTGTTGGCGCTCTCAACCGCCGCCGGTCACAAGTCACAACTCGCAGCGGGTCACATATCAATTTATTAGGGTTTCGTACCCGAAGGGTCAAAACGGAACCCTATTGGTGTCGCCCAGACGTCCATCCGTCCGTCCGTCGTCTGTCACAAAATTTGTTCCGAAGAATTTTTGACTTCTCATTGACCTATGAACTTGAAATTTGGTGACAATGATATACAACGTATATTACGTATATTTTAACAACAAATACTATTTTATACCGCCTGTTGTTTACCTCTAGGTTTAAATATACATACTCTGTAATAGTTCTATTTATTAAGGTGTGCAATAAAGAGTATTTGTATTGTATTGTATATTGATAAATCATATTTTTGAGGTTGATTCGGAACCCTAAATGTGCGAAGTCCGACTCGCACTTGTTCTTTTTAAAATTCAGAATCAATACAGAAGCAACCCTGTGAGTCGGGCAAGTTTAGGTATGTATTTTCAAGAACGGCGGGAACGGACCTTCTGTATATTTTTTATTTTGTGGTCACGATCAAGATTGTCAGACCTTGTTTTCATAGACCATTGCTGAATCTAATCTCGTAAATACTACAAGGGCTAGCACAACTTCCCCTGCGATGCGACGCGTGAAAAATCTACCGTCCTCTTTCTAATTCGCACAATGCGAGTGAGACAGGCACGGAGTTGGCAGCAAATCGTGGTAGCCCACTAATTCCATTAGCACTGCCCGAAATAAAATATTTAAGCAGCATAATCCTGAGGAAGCGCCTGCCATTTGACCTTCCAACTTCCAACCCAAAGGGAGTAAACTCTAGGTTGGATTTGATATTTTAAATCTAATCAAACAGTATCGAGCACTCGAAACACCCTGCAATCATTTTAAGAACGCCATTGTTGGTGTCCCGTAGTGACGCCACTTTCTTTCACCGGATGTGAAAACCATCCGTGCAAGCTTCAACAAATATCATCATTGCCTCCCGTCGAAAAAAACAAACAATAACATTATTTTGTTATCCGTGCTGATATATCCAGGCACAGAATAAGTACAGAAGCTTCACTTTCTAACAAAAACGTCGTTTAGGCATAAAAAACATGCCTACTCTGTGCATCTCTGTCTATCGTATAACTTGTATTCATTCACACGCGGCTCGTGTAGCGCTAGGGCTATCGACTTGTCGCTTGTCGCGTTCTAGTCTGCGGCGGCAGCGGTAACGTGCATATAGACGCGTTCGCGCGGCGGCGGGCGGCCCTCCACTGACGGCCGGCCCCGGGCCGAGCGAGCGGTAGGCATTTAAAGCGACGCGCGCCTCCCACTGCAAGCCCCTGGAAGATGACCAATTAAGGGTCCTTATAAGGTAAAAATGCTCATCTATTTAGCTCATTTTCTGTTAAATTGACAAGTTTCTTGACATTTTATCAATGTTACTATCTAAAACAGGACTATTGCGACCTAATAACATACATTTTAAATGTATTTCCTGCATTTTTCATTAAGATATCTTGTTTCAAACATCACTCCAAATCGACCATTTTCGAGCTAACAACGGCTTTTTTCCGTTTAAATTCTACTACACACATTAAAATAAAAAAGGGCAATATTACTATCTACAACTTTAATTGAATCATAGTATCCTATAATCACTTTATTGGTATTATCAATACTTGGAGGTCCCGGGTTCGAATCCCGGCCGGGCCATTTATTTGTGTGATGAGCACGAGTATTCTTGGGTCTTGGATGTTTTCTATGTATTTAAGTATCTATTTATCTATATAAGTATGTATATCGTCGCTTAGTGCCATAGTACAAGCTTTGCTTAGTTTGGGACTAAGTTGATTTGTGTAAGATTGTCCACAAATATTTATTTATTATTTATTTATTTATTTTACTTTTGTCAAAATTTGAAATAAAAAAAATTAAACTTAGGCCTCTTAAGTAGATATCTATATCTCATTCATTATTCTTGTACCGATTACTTCCTCGGAATTGGCAAAGGCACGTTAGACGTATGTACCTTTTTAATTCCTGGAGATAAGCCGGTACGGTCGTTTGCAATATCTTTATATAATTTTGAATCGTATTCGCTTGACATAAGTTTCGAAATGTATAGGTACATATTCACTACAGTAATAACGCGTACGAGTATACCCGACGGGTATTCGATACGCTCGTTGACGGTTAATTTGCTGTTGTAATAGCGCTCTATTGAGCTCAATTCTAGTGGCAGACTAATTGCTAAACGTTTATGCTGACGTCGGCCTTCATAAATGAGCACTTAGGTAGATATACAAAGCAATACAATACAAAAAATCTTTACTGTTCACCAAAAAACATACAAAAATAACAAGATTAAAATGAAACATGTTGATGGTACACAATAGACGGTATTATCGCTAAAAAGCGATCTCTTCCAGACAACCTTACAATACAAAAACACAAAGAACTATATAAAAAGTGTCCCTTAGTTAAAGGATCCAAAGGATTTATGAAATCCTTTTCATATCGTTTGATAGTATGAAAATATTCATTATATTTTTCAAGCATAAAAATACCTCGAAAAGTTCTTTTTAGGGTTCCGTACCCAAAGGGTAAAACGGGACCCTATTACTAAGACTGCTGTCCGTCTGTCACCAGGCTGTATCTCATGAACCGTGATAGTTCAAATTTTCACAGATGATATAAATACATATGGGTCATTTTCTATACTCGATTTTTTTTGTGTCCGAGCTGAAAATCGTATGGTAGCATGAGATAATACGTACCATTTTTTTTTTTCATAAAGAATACATGTTTCCACGATGAGGTCCACTCAAATTCACGGACTAATTTATTTTTAAAATACATTAAAAAATACCTAAACGCTCAAATTAAGACTCCGTGCCCTGTCCGGCATCGAGTTTTGAATCAATCAAAAATTCCTATCAAAAACTGTACATTAGAATCACTGATTTCGTGTGAAAAACTTTAACTCGATTATATTTACTATCACTGAGCACAGACACTATTCACTTCACTGTGGTGAATAACTTGTAATTGATGTTTAAAAATCGTCCGAGCGCGAGAGTTAAATTTTGTCGGCAAAATTCAAAGGTCTCTGGCAGCCATCGTTTACATTTGATCAGCTTCGCGTCCTGCTTCACATGTACTCTCAAATGTCAGCTATTATATATAAAAAATCTATATATAGCAAACCGCATTAAGTTCGAGTAAACCACCTAAGTACTTCGGTTTCTGGGTGGGCGACAATTTTTTTGCTTTTGCTTGCAATTTCGGTGGCCCTTAGAAATTCAAATTTTACATAAGTAATCATTAACATATGTATGCATTATAAAGCACTTTGGTGTCTCTATATAAACGATAACTTAAAATATTATTAACATGCGATTTGAATTTTTTATGATTTTTTTTATATAGATTTCCAATTCCCGTGTCCTAATTCCCATAGCTTGTTTACCCAAAACAGCTGATTTTGGGACACGGGAATTGGGAAGGGTGACTTATTTTGTTAATAAACCTCATTTAATAACAATAATTATGGATGAAATGCATAAATAAATATAATTTGTACTAAGTATATCGATTAGAGTTATAGTTTATGCGTTTATGTAAAGAAAACAGGCCAACTGCTACAATTACACTTAGCTTCTTAAATATTTGAAATGAGTGACCCATGATTGGTAAAATTAGGCTAAATAACTTCGATACAACTGAACTTTATAATTCTTGATAAATAAGATGGTAAATAATAATTTTAATACAATTTTTTCTAAGAAAAGGCAATTCCCATGGACAGATAAATTCCCGTGCCCAGGTCAAATTTTCAAATTGTAATAACTTCCGTAATTTTATAAGTATAAGTACCCCGTAAGAAAATTTGTGTTTATTAATTTTTTTATCAAATTATCAGCATAGAATTTTCTATGTATTATTGGTATTTCTAAATTCCATGGGAATTGGACAAAAATGCCCGTTTGGTGAAATTCACTCATATTTGTTGTTATAGTGGCAGATTTCTGTTGCCGCTAATACACAAATACTAAAAATCAGAATAAAATAAATATTTAAAGGGGCTCCCATAAAATAGACATGATTTTTTGCCGTTTTTATAAATAATGGTACGGAACCCTTCGTGCGCGTGTCCGACACTTTTTTTTATTTAGTAAAATTGGGTTTGCTCTTGTCCATCATCCAGCCAGGGGACGAAGATGAGCCCGACAGTGAAGCGAGCTCACCCAGATGTCTATTCACTCGTGCCTTAAAGAGGTCCAAGTTACCTATATGAACTCATAAATACGGATGCCGGCAGGGAATTCCAAACCTTAGCAGTGCGCTTTATTTTTATATTGCTTTATAAAAGATGATGAAAAGGGCTTTGTTCGAGTAAGAGGAATTTCAACCAGTAACACGGGGGTGACACGGGAAGGAAAGTAAGCGATGTGGGTAAGTATGTGTGCGTAGTCGGTACACGCGTCAATTGTTTGCGCGAGTGCGTAGCGCGTGGCGCGGAAGAATCGCGAGACGCGACGGTAACCCGATCGTAACCCGGCCTGTCAGGGACAAGGTAACTGACCTCGGTGCGGGGGGATTTGTGTCCGTTCTGTATGTAATACTATTATACTATTCTGTGCCAGTAAGTAAAGAATTGTAACGAGGCGTATACGTGTCGATGGCCGATGGAAAAAGAAGGAACTATGAGCTCATGGTGCTCCTAAGCATACTCACCGAAATACAATTATCATGATCTTGATCACGCCCTACACTATTTTGTATTATCTAAGTGATTATTAGGTACTAACACTAATGAAAGTTGGGTTTTTCTATAGCTCTAATTGAGACTGGGATTAAAATGTCCGGATTTTCCCTATAGCTTTTGCGTAGTAGAGATTCATGTTTGACAGGTCAATATGATATTACCTAAGTATATTTATTTATAAACTAGCACATGTAACACAATAAGATATCTACAGGAATTTTGGAGCATCGGTGGCCTAGTGGCGCCTGCGAGCCGCGCGCGGTACGCGAAGTTAAGCAATGTTGGCCGCGGTCAGACCGCGCTGATACAAAATAGAAACATACGATTATTATACCCATGATTCTGAACCACTTTTACTATGGGACCTACCTTGTACGGGCGAAGAAAAAAATTGCTGTATCATATGAAAGGGTCTCCACTCCTCAGTCGACTATTCAAAATGTATCTTTTATCGCCCGTATAAGGTAGTTCCCATAGCAAAGAGGTTCTGAATCATGGATATAATCATATTTTTCCATTTTGTATCACGACTTATGTGTCACACAGCGGCTAGGCTTATTAGTGATCTTTTGATGTATAATTTAGCGAGTGTACTTACACAGCTTTATGGAATAAATAGGTCAACTTATCTTGGCGCGCGGTTCGGCACATACACAGCGAAAGTTTCAAGCACACGCACACATACAGCCGCGAGCCAAAATGAGTCGAAATATCTAAACATAAATGATAATATTAATAACACCACATAAATTCAAAACTCCTTTATTACCCAATTCAACCGCTCAACAACTGCGATATAACGAACATAGCGATCTTCTGTATCCAACACCAGATGGAGCAGCTCTTCTTCTGTGGTTCCTCTTCTTCTTCCTCCTTCTCTACTGCTTCCGTAGTCGCTGCCGCTGCCGTCGTGGCTGCCTCTTCTTGACTAGACACGAAAGAGATGAAGAGAATTGTGAGAACTCCTACCAATAGCAGCTTGGAAATAATATGCTTCATTGTTGGTGATCGTTCTAGTTAACTCTTCTAAGTTGTGTTTTGTTTTTTGAGATTCGTTATTCAAATTTTGGTTGCTAGTGTTTGTTACAAGAGAACGATTCCAAATGACTGTGTTTTGAAGGTTCGATAATAATCATAATTTAGATTTTATCTCTTCAGCGGAAATACATATGGATTGCGATACATTATTTTGCTTTATTGTGGCAATTTTAGTGAGTTTAATGTATACTATTATCTGTTATGAAAGGGACTGATTTCGGATTTTATTAAAATTTTTGTTTACTTTATATAATTTCATTTAAATTGCATCATTCGACTACAGTATTATACATATTTACATAGGTACTTATAATATACCAAAACTTAATGACTGTGTTCCCAAGAGAATTAAGCAGAGAAAGGAATGAATGTCTATGTCACTTTTAACATAAACCCTCCATCGACTCTTGAACCCTGATGATGTCCTCCCAGACATGTCCGTCGACGGCGACATCTTGACAAAATCAACATTTTAGGTCCGGAGACTGCGCGCATGGACCTTAACGTAACATAACATACATACATAATATACATATTTAACAAGGATTGGCGTGATTGTATTATACCCAGGGGTGTTTAATTCGTTCCCAATTATGGTTACCTAATATAGTGCCTACCTGCGTGACCGATATTGGATCGAAGTGCATTTCCCCCAGCGAAACTAGATCGATTGTTCGCCCCCGAAAACGACCACTCTGCAAACATCGAAATCGTTACCGGCTGTAACGATTTCGATGTTCCAAGATAAAAAAACATACAAGAATTGCTCGTTGAAAGCTATTTTGTTAGATTATTATAGTATATGTGTTTATTCATTATATGTATTAGTTATGCTATTTGTCGATAATGATGTGCCTTATTTCTAACGTCTAGGGCCACAACAAATTCAAACAAATCCAAATTCGACAATGTCGACATAATTACCCTTATAGATGAAAACTAATCTTGCCAAAAATATAATGGCTTAGGCGTACGAATTTATGTGCTCTAGAATTGAATTTACTTTGCAAACTTTAACACTAGCGCCCAAACAGTATATGGAGCTTCAAATACACTCGCGAGTGAAGTCATACCTATTTATTCAGATCAAATTATCTCTAGGTACATAAATAATGAAAACAACATAAATAACAAGATGAAATGACATAAAACCACGAACATATAAAAACTAATCACAAAAAAAACACACCCTCTAATAGTTCTGCCTGCGGCATAGACCCCAAAAGTGCCCCAGAACGCTAGCGGCGTTATCTCTCTGAACCGCGAGAGCGATCCGTTGGGAGAGAGGTACGAGGAGAGCTTTGGGGTCTCCTGAGGCGTGGACCAGCCGCGACGACATCGTCTTCATGAAGGCTTTCATATCGGCTGACCAGGGTCCCATGGCTTCGACTGCAAGCGCCGCAAACTCGTAGCTCTGTACTAGAGACGAGTATTTGCGGCGCTTGAGTATTTGGGCGTGATCAGCTGCAGCGCCGGCCTGGGAACGGATCGTTGGATGTGGGACAGCGAACGTATCGACGCACATTGCGTCCAACACCAGGGCCCTCCCGAGTATCCACGACACCAAAGTTACCCCGTCAGGGCGCTTGCTATCGTCCCTTGTCATACCTGCCGGTTCTAATGACGAGGGTATCGAGGCGGTGGGGAGCGCCCGAGTGAATGTAATTATGAGGTTTAAAATAATTAACATCTTAAGCCCGGTTTAGACTAGTAAGAACTTTAGTGCAATTTTAATTGAATTTTCATTACATTGCAGGTTTTTTTTGAATTCTTCTTACTTCGATATCCCGCAGCCCTGCAATGTAAAGAAACTTACATGCCAGTTCTTGCTAATGTGAATCAGCCTTTATAATGGTGTTTGCACCAACCTTTCTTTTATCGGAATATGGAAGGAATATTGTTCTAGAGATGTTGGAAGGTCAGATGGCAGTCGCTTCCGTAAAAACTTGTGCCTATGCCAAATCTTGGGATTAGGTAGCGGACCCCAGGCATCCTTCAGGATGCAACTGTACTGGGATAACGCTAGGAGGATGATGATTGTTCTAGAGATGTATCTGTTTGTCTGTCTGTAGTATTATAGCTTTCTGACGGATGAAGTTATACAAAAAAACGACAGTGGCTTTTAAAAAAAACGGCCATTTTACTTTCGAGCTCATAGCTCGACGAATCTAGCAACGTAAAAACTAGTTTGAATGTATTTAAAAGGTACTTAAATACAAAATTTAACATTTATCGTTAAATTTAAATAATCACAATTATTCACGAGCTAGTGGACCCTTTCAAGTACGGTTTTTGTAATTAATTAAATTAAAATTATTTTCAATCATTATTTTGTTTATTATTATTAATAGAAACTCTTGACTGCGGAGATGTTTCTTAGCTATGTATTGTGTAGGAGGTTTTGTAAATATTTAATTTAATTAACTTGTTAATGTTGTTTTCGTTGCTTCGCCCAGAGCCAATTTACATAGTAATCAGTCGGTTGCCTCTGCAGACCCTTAAGGCGACTTCCTGATTTGTCGGTGCTGAGCACGTACGGAGGCAGTACGATATGAGAAAAGTGTCAAGTGACAGTATTATGTCAAGTGAGAATCTTTGCGACGTCAGGAAATTTACGTCAAAGAAGAAAATGTCACATATCGATCCCGCCCCGCCACGTCAGGAAGTCGCCTTACTATGACAGTACTCGCTACTCGCCGGCGGTGGGGCCAGTGCCTAAGTGCCTTCTTGAAACAGATGATAGCCGGAGTTGCACCATAAGATACCTTTGGGTTAAGAAAACCTAAAAAGAAGAAAAATAAATCGACCTAATCAAAGAGTTCGCCCTACAGAATGTGTACATTTAGCAAACAAATACAGTCGAGCGGATGGGTAGTTATTTGTACAAATATTTCCGGCTCATTTTATGTGATGTGATAAAACATTTGTACATCTCGGTAAATGAGAAATTGGTTGTTATATTATATTTAAAATTGCGATATAAACGCTTATTACGAGTAGTACATTACTCTTTTAGGACGGTAATATTTATATTTATAAACAAATTAGATTCTACTCTTAGACCAGCGGGGTAATCACTTAACGAATGTACTACCGTTGGTACGTATTTAATGTCAGTTTTAGTATGGGATTTAATAAATGAAAAATAAAATATAAATAACATTATAAAAACAGACTAAACTAAAATAAAACTAAATATTTACAAATAAAAAACTGGCTCCAGGTCAGTGCCGTGTGGCAAGGTGCCCAGAAGGCTGGCGGCATTGCCTCGCTGGATTGCAATTGCAATCCGTTGGGCGAGATAGGCGCCAGCCCTCTGGTCCCCAGTTTCCTCCACTAGACGCTGGGCCAGCTCCTTATATAAATGGGATTTGACATTTTAATCTATCGTACTAACGGTCGAAAACGTTACGTGATTACCGCGCTGCATTTCTATGTTCATTCCCTACAGTAAGCAGCAAAAGTAGCTAAGCGGGCGAGGTGTTCAAAATGATCTACACACGCTCTTATTCCCTTATAATAAAGACGTGTGTAGAAAATTAAATAATATTTATTTAAGTAGCACGCATTAAAACAAAAACAAAAATGATATAAATAGAGAAACGACTTGTACATCTTACGTGTCAAATTGGACACACACTCAGCATGTCGTCACGGAAGCCGTGACGCTGATTTTCAGTGAGTGCCCCAATCTAGAACTAAAAAACCGGCCAAGTGCGAGTCGGACTGCGCACGAAGGGTTCCGTACCATTATTTTAACGTTAAATAATATCAAGTAGAATTTTAGTCAAGTACGAGTCGGATTTTAGTTTTCCCATACATTTTGAGACCCAGAGTCTGATGAAGGCAACGAGCAAAGTTTTTTAAAAGTTTTGTATAGGAGCCCCCCTTAAATATTTATTATATTTTGTTTTTAGTATTTGTTGTTATAGCGGCAACAGAAATACATTATCTGTGAAAATTTCCACTGTCTAGCTAAATAGCTATCATGGTTCATGCGATACAGCCTGGTCACAGCGAACAGACGGACAGCGGAGTCTTAGTAATAGGGTCCCGTTTCACCCTTTGGGTACGGAACCCTAAAAACTAAAACAATCCAATCTAGCATCGCAGTTATGACGTTTCTCGCCTCTCTCTGCCGGAGACAACCATAGACTTTAACTATCTTCTCAGCTAGGCTAGGTTTAGTGAATCAGCGTCAAAACTCACAGTAGCTCAGTTCCATTGACACCTCAGATTCGGTTGATGCCGCTCAACCAACCAACCTCACTGGAGCGCAAACTGATAGAGTATTCCAGTGTTTAAACCGCCCGCGTGGTCTTGTCGGAGGTTTCCCCTGGATTTTCCCCAGGCCACTCTCCAATCGCGCACTCCTATCGCTTTATTGGACCCGGCCTATAAAGCCACAGTCAGGTAAAAAAGACCTTTACTAAACACTTTGTAATAATGAGACGAATTCCAGAATACCAAGTAGGCCACGAAATAGAATTATATTGTAAATTAAATTCGAAACCGGCCTAAGACAAGACATCGTGTACGTCAATGTCCTCAAACTGCGATCCCAAACGCTCGGAGACTCTCTAGCGCATTATTATACCCTAATGTTATACCCCGGTCAACTCGGCGTGTAATCGTGTGAAAATCCTAACAAGTAGGTCTAGACTTTTTTAAGGGTATGGTACAAAAAGATTTTATACCTTATCATCAAAGACTAGTAATAAATAGAGCTAACATTGTCAACAGTTTCACTACAAGCAACAATCATTAGGGATAGCACGACTGCCGCTGCGACACGATGGGAGATACATCCCCCCTACCACAGTGAGACAGGATGTCTATGTCGCGCGTGATACGACTTGTCAGCAAGTTATGCTAGTCCACTGGAACACGATCGCAGATAAAAACCGGCTATGTACGTGTTGGACTTAGCACATTTAGCGTTCCGAACCAACCGCAAAATTAAGTTGGTATGAATAAGAAAAATAAGGTAATTTCAAAGAAAAAACCTGATTTATATTAGTATTTTTTGGTAAAATATTCGTAATACGTAATAAACATTTTCACAAAATTTCAAGTTCGTAGGTCAATGGGAAGTTACAAAAACAGACGTGTGACAGACGAAGGAGGGATGGACGGACGATGGACGGACGCGTGAAAAAAAGGCAAAAGGATTCTGTTTTGAACGGTAATTATTATAATACTAGCTTTTTCCCACGTCTTCGTCACTTTATACTTCATACTTCCACTGCCTATCTCATCCCTTCGAGGGATGACAATCGGGATAAAAGTATCATTGATGTTAATCCAGACGATAAACTCGCTGTATACCAAGTTTCATTATAATCCGTTTAGCCGGTTTTGCATGATTGAGTAACATTAGTAGGACAAGAAATATATAACTATTCGAAACTTCTTATTATTTTGAAAACTCCACACACCACCACCACTCCACCCACCACATTGAGCCACCATTTTGAATTTATTTTTCCAATTTGCACTTTTCTATGATAATTTTTTGCTAACTATCCATTTACAAACCTACCCAATTTTATCACAAAATTTAAAGCGTCTCGTCCTTCGCTATCCTCGTTGACTGGTCTAGAAGTGCTAAAATACAGGCGTTCATTGCGCCGTTGAGCGCGTACGGGCGCTGTTTCTACTCTAAATGCCTTTTTTTCTTTCGATTATACAACGTGGCTGGCACAAGTGCCACATCTGGCATGGCGGCCAAAATACGATAAAGCCTCTGATATTGCTTATTTTTTTCCTTTCAGTTGCAATGTGCTCCCGTGTTGTTATGCCACAATAGTGTATTCTACCTTTTTTGCAAATAGGGTGTGGTCAGGTGATCCATTCAGCCTGAAGTGTGGAGTTGAAATTGGTTTTGTAATTCCCGAGCGCGCTAGTCATGCTTGCGTCAAAACGATCTATTTCAATTCAATTTCAATTCTTATACTTTAAGTCGAATGGAACCATAATGTATCTACTTTCTTTTAACAGCAAATGCGATCAATTTCAATTCAATTTGAATTCTTTAACTTAAGTCGAATGCAACTATAATGTATCTACTTTCTTTTAAAATACCTATTTTGTCTTTAACAATACGATATGCCAATTTCGTAAAACCACAATCGAAGGGAAGATAGGAAGGAGAACAAAGCGCAGACTGAATTCTGCGTTTATAGATCAAATCAAAGAGAAGGTAAATGCGAATGGCGATTACATCGACAAGAGCTGAATGATCTCATCATCATCAAGCCAAGCAAGCCAATGGCCTAGTGCTTTTGCCCGCAATTTCTTCCACTTCCATAATTAAAACTATCGACAGAATTCCACCCTCCTTCTCAACCCCTTAAGGAATGATTTCCAGGAAAAAACTATCCTTTCTCCTTCATGGGATCTCAAACTATATCCATATCAAAGTTCATCTAAATTAAGCGTGAAAAGGTAACAGACAGACGCTTGTCCAAAAAAATACGCAATTATAACGTGCCATTGAAATGCCTATTTACTACTATTAAATTAAAGATCCAACATCAATATTGTACAATAAATATACATACTAATCTAATCTTTGATTAAATTCCCGAACCTAAATCGAGAAAATAAGCCAAACAATACCCTTATTATGTAAAAATCAGCTGAACAGAAAGCGCATCTGTTGAACAAAGGCAACAAAATTAGCACAATTCTCATTGTTCATGCTTTTTAGTGTCTCGACACTTCCGTCGTACTGCATTTAAGACCCAGCCTCGCCAGCCTTCGGTCCACTAACTACATTCCAGACATTTATTTCTTTACTGGTGACTGCAGTAAATTGGCTCCAAGGATTTTTCCGTGAAGAATTTCTGCTGCGAATCTGTTTATCGTCTTGAAAGGTACTTGAGGTTTATTTTATATTGGATGTTGAATTCAATATCAATTCAGCCAGAGTCGATATTCCATCCACGATATGGATAAGTGGATATATGTTGTTACTTTCATGTTTTTGTGTTTAATAATTATATTGAAATATAATAAACGGATCACTCACGGCTGTACCGTCGAATATCGCTCGACATGGTCCCTCGCCACCGCTGCCGCCAACAGCGAGCAGCCGCGCAGGCCGGGCGCTTGCACGCAGTGTTAGACGCGAAGCCGTCGTGGCTAGACCTCATGATTAAGGACCACGTATGGGTCCGAACATGTCAAGCGATATTCGACGTCAAAGGTGTTTATTATATTTCAATATGTCTGCGACTCACGGCAGTTTTCTGTTTAAAATTGTTTAAAAATTGGTAAGAATATCATAGGTACGTTATTTAATCTACGGTGCCTAGTCTACATAGTGGTTCCACCATGCTGCGCCGATAGCGGGATCGAATTCCGGCTCGTACCAATGAGTTATTCGGAACTTATGTACCTACGGGATATCATTAAATAATACTGTTCAGTGAAGGAAAACGTGAGATAACCTTCATACATTTATGAATAAATCAAAAGTGTATCTGAAGTCCCCAACCCACACTGGGAAGCGTGGGGTCTACTCTCATCTGTGAGACGAGGCCTGTGCCCAACTGTGGAACCTAAATTAAGGGTGATGCTGAGTTATTAAATTATCTTACCTAATTTTAATACCTACCAAGTTCTCTTACACAGTGATGTCTCGGTGATCAATGCGGTTAAAACCGGGAGCGATCACCGTCTCTTACGAGGCACATTGAATATATGTGTCAAGCAAGAACGTTCTCGATTAATAAAGTCTACGCTCCGTCCAGCACCGATCCAGTTACAAAACCCCGAAACCTTTCAACTGGAACTCCGGAATCGTTTCGATTGCCTAGATAGCGTAGACATGGACGTGGACAAATTTAACGACGGGTTTGTGGAAGCTGTTCATTGCGCTGGGTCCAAGTGCTTCAAGACCCGGCAAACAAATAAAAAGAAGAGACTCTCTGATCCCACTTTAAAGCTCATGAAGGAAAGGAATGAAATTATTCTACAATCTTCAGAAGATGCAGCTATGTACCGCCGGCTCAATAGACAGATCTCCAAGTCGATTACCAGCGATATACGCCAATATAATACAGATTGTATTAAAGAGGCTATAGAGCGAAATAAAGGCTCTAAAGTTTTTGCGAGAGATCTGTCTATCGGACGGAGTTGGCTTGCAAAGCTGAGGACTGAGGATGGTAGAATCGTTTCGTCCAAACCTGAGCTCTTGAGTGAAATAGAGGGTTTCTATGGACAGCTGTATACGTCAACACGCAAACCCGCTCCAAATATAGCTAACGACCCACGAGCTATATTAACCCGGCATCATACCGAAGATATCCCGGACGTCAGCCTGTACGAGATTAGTATGGCTCTCAAGCAACTTAAAAACAACAAGGCACCAGGCGATGACGGAATAACGGCTGAGCTCCTGAAGGCGGGCGGAAAGCCAGTCCTTAGGGCCCTTCAGAAGCTTTTTGATTCCGTCATACTTAAAGGCAGAACGCCAAGGGCATGGAACAGGAGTGTGGTGGTGCTATTCTTCAAAAAGGGAGACAATACTATGCTCAAGAATTATAGGCCCATCTCACTTCTGAGCCATGTCTACAAGTTGTTTTCGAGGGTCATTACGAACCGTCTCACACGCAGGCTTGACGACTTCCAGCCCCCCGAACAAGCCGGCTTCAGGAAAGGTTTCAGCACCGTAGACCACATACACTCGCTTCGTCAGATTATACAGAAGACGGAGGAGTACAATCTGCCCCTCTGCTTAGCGTATGTGGACTACGAGAAAGCCTTTGATTCGATCGAGACCTGGGCTGTGCTACAGGCTCTCCAACGATGCCAAATAGACTACCGGTATATCGAAGTGCTGAAGTGTTTATACGAGAACGCCACTATGTCAGTCCGTCTCCAGGACCAGAACTCTAAACCGATACCATTGCAGCGTGGAGTTAGACAAGGAGATGTCATCTCTCCGAAGCTATTCACTGCTGCACTGGAAGATGTGTTCAAGGTTCTGGACTGGAGGGGGCTCGGCATCAACATAAATGGCGAGTATATCACTCACCTTCGGTTTGCCGACGATATAGTGGTTATGGCGGAGACGATGGAGAACTTAAGTACTATGCTCGATGATCTGAGTAGGGCCTCTGAAGAAGTTGGTCTTAAGATGAACATGGACAAAACGAAAATCATGTTTAACGCCCATGTAGTACCAACTCCAGTTAAGATCAGAGACACTACGCTCGAAGTTGTTGACGAATATGTGTACCTGGGACAAACGGTCCAGTTGGGCAGGTCCAACTTCGAGAAGGAGATCAATCGTCGAATCCGTCTTGGCTGGGCGGCGTTTGGGAGACTACGCAATATCTTTTCGTCCAATATCCCGCAGTGTCTCAAGACGAAAGTCTTCGACCAGTGTGTGTTGCCAGTGATGACCTACGGCTCTGAAACGTGGTCGCTCACTATGGGCCTCATAAGGAGGCTCAAAGTCACTCAAAGAGCAATGGAGAGGGCTATGCTTGGAGTTACTCTGCGAGATCGAATCAGAAATGATGAAATCCGCAGAAGAACCAAAGTAACTGACATAGCCCGAAGAATTGCCAAACTTAAGTGGCAGTGGGCAGGCCACATTGCCCGGAGGACCGATGGCCGGTGGGGCCAGCGAGTTCTCGAGTGGCGACCACGTACCGGACGACGCAGTGTTGGAAGGCCCCCCACGAGGTGGGCTGATGATCTGGTTAAGGTCGCGGGGATCCGCTGGATGCGGGCGGCCCGTGACCGGTCTTTGTGGCGCTCTCTGGGGGAGGCCTATGTCCAGCAGTGGACGTCGTTCGGCTGATTATGATGATGATGATGATGAAGTTCTCTTACCTAGTTTTTATTGACATTATCTTGCGTATAAGATTTAAGTTGTATTTACATGTCATATATATATATATATTTTAATGTAGGTAACTCAGTTATTTTGATATAATTTAGAATTTCTTTTCAGGACAATGCAGATCTCCAGGATAGTCATTTTCCTATTGCCAGGACTCGCCTTTGCGCGGTCGAATCGTGAAAGCACCTTAGTAGATTTTACGGATCCTAAGGTAAGAATGTACACTTTTTTACCACGATAGTACGGACTCGTCTGATAAAGGGACAATATGACTAGAAAGGAAAGGCGAAAAATTAATAACGCCACGTCAAAATGTGTCCAATCTATTCCAATTGACATTAAGTCAAATAACGTTAAGGGTTGTACGTTAAACGTTGCACCGGCACCAACTTACGTTTACAGACTGATCGACGTTAAATATGACGGCGGCATAGCAACTTTCCATCAAGGCGCTACAACGAGAAAAATCGTGTTCTGTTCTGCCCAGACGAGGAAACAATAGGAATTGATTCTTGACTATATGATTGCGTTTTTGACAATAACCGAAAAATGATTGCTTAAAATTTTCTAGATATGAAAAAAATCCAAAGTGTAGTTTTTATTTTCCTTTTTTTACTCAGCCTACTAAAACAACGCATTTTAAAACGACAGAAATAAGTTAATACGATGGCATTTTACCACACCTAAACTCTGTCAAGAGGAAATTTGATAAAACTGCACACAGTCAGACATTTATCGAGATTTGTCTAAAAAAGTCATTCCCGAAAAGTGTTGTATCCCGTTTTGCCGTCCGCAAAAGACATAAGCGTGTCTCTTTGACGGGGGGCGTGGTTTACCAAATCGATATAACCCCTTAATACGGTGAAAGACGGTCTGGTGCAACCCACCCTAAGTGAAACTGGGCCAGCTACGTTTGTCTGCTGCCAAATAGGAGGCCTTTTCCCGACAGTGAGACACACATAGGCTATGATAAACCCCAAAACACCCGAATTAAATACTAAAACGATTTCGTCATTTTATAAAACTTGTCATTGGACTTTGAATCTTCACGCTTGGACAGTAAAGTCCCTTTTTGAACGGCCTAATTTGATACAACTCGGACAGTTCAAATAATTTTAAGTATAATCGGGACCTCGCCTATAATTAAATTTTCTCAAAAATAATATGTAATGTTCTCATAACATCTGTGAAGATAGTATTCGAAAGTGGCTCATCCTGGACAGTTGCCAGAAGTGTCCAGGAAGTAACACCTACTGTCCAGGAGGTAAGTATGTAAATCCCATTACATATCATAATATTTGAATTTAGAACTAGAAAATAAAGTTGGCAGTTTTTGACATTTAAAAAAAATGTAGGTACCATGGAGGTTGACGTGTCCGTATTGCACGATGTGAATTGGCGGGAAATACAGTTCAATCATGTTTTTAACTAGGTATTTCGAGACTAATTTAGAAATTAACACGAATAGATTAAATGAAATTAAATACTAATAGTAAACATAAAATAAATACGATTCTATTTACGATTAATTAAATACGATTTTATAAATCTATTCTATTTTGGTTGTGGCATAATATCAGTGTCTTAACACAACATGTAGCTAAGAAAAGTTCACTTGTATTTTGACGGGATTGACTTCATTGATTTAATATATAAAGTAAGAAGTATAATTGATAAAAATGAGTTTATGTAGATGAATCAGATTGCAATACATACACAGATATCACTAGGTACTGAAAAAAATACTTCCATCCAAGTCTAAGGTGGTATTTGACCATTTATAAAAAGTTCATCAACTGCAAAGCGGAACATGAAAGTACTAGTTGGTCAGAATGCAGGTACTATTAACCGTTATTCATACAATTTGTTTCATTTTTGAGAAAAGCACTATACAAGCTTCGACCGTAAGTGCCATCCTGGCCTCGTATTATAGCCGGACCTCGCCTGCGGCTCGGCCGGCTAACTCATACTCGTCCAGGATGGCTTACTTACTGGTCTCTGCAGTAATGTACTATTACTTGCCTCTTTGAGACGTGTAGGTTACGGGTGTACATTACAACATCTATTGTCGCACTATACCTATGCCTACCTTCATTGTCTTGTATTGGTGTACAAAGTTTTCAGCAATCTTCTTTCGCATAACAAGAATTACTCAAAACAATTATCTTGGTAAAAATCTTGGCTCAGCGTCATGGCTTAAGGCTCAGAATCCTTTGCTTATTCTTTTGTTTATGCCACGGGAGTTAGATTATCTAACCAAAGAAACGTTTCTTGGTAAAAGCCTACGTTAATTCGCACTACCTTGAGGCCATTTTCTTAAGGCTTTTGTTCTAAAATCGAGCCGGCGTTTTTGAATAGAAAGATAAGTAGATAAAATAAAGAAGAAAATACGAATGATAATTTATATTATTCTACTTTCACCAGTAGGTACATGTATGTGTGGGTTTTTATTTTTATTTGATACCGAATTTTGACGCCACTTCCGCAGACCTTATTAGCTGTTTTAGGGACAAATTATTTAATGACGCGATTAATGAATGACGCGAATTATTATTACCTAGCCTCAATTGCGAGCTCCTACATCATAGATCAATTGATACATAAATACTTGGTGAATAAAATCTGTGTCAGTCAAGATCTACCCGGCTATGTGCACTCAAATTCATAAGGCTCAAAACGGGAAAGTAGGAAACTCCGCAACACTCCCGAGTGCAGTGTTACTTTAATAGATTATTTATTTAATATCTGGATCTAGTTTATACGTGTTTTACGGTTTTACTTGCCCATGCAAAATTGCGCCTTCAGATATAAATTGAGAATGAGAAACATTATTTAACTATTCTTCCTCATCGGAATCATATGGCTAAGGTCGTAAGCCATCGTACTTATGTCGCTATAGGCAGTGCTCTGCAAATAGGAAATAGATCAATTTTCGCTCAAAGAGCTTAACTCTATTGCATCAAACCAACGAGTATTCTGCCTCTGCTTCTTTTGCCCCCAACTTGATCGGTGGGCTTCAGCTTTTCCAAGCAATTGGGCTCGCACTGGACCAAATGCTCAAAGAAACTAATACCCATTCTGAGATAGACGTGAAGTATAAATATATTGAGCAATTCCAGAGAAGACTTGTTTGTGCGATGCCCTGTTTAGAGAATACCAAGAATTTCCTCCTTTACTACCTTTCACAAGCTCCAGAGTTATCTGTCAGTTGTAATATCAGTTAGAGCCATACCACTGATGGGTTAAGAAGGAGTCGGCAAGAAGATTCTCCAATCGGGCATTAAGAAGACACCTTAAAAGATATCCAGCGGCTTTCATATAGATCTTCAATGTGATAAGGTGCGAAGTGGCCTAGAAATCAAATTGGTTGACCATACATGGGCAAAAGGATATCCTGCTGTGCCCTGCCTCTAATAAAAAAAATTGCTCAATTGTACCCTTACGGTTCTATAAGGCTATATTATTTCCGAATGTGATGATAATTGCGTTATCATTAAGTATTATTACCTGCTCTTGATTGTTCTATTGTCCTGAAATTCGCCGTAATTATAATTATACCAGACACATCATAAACGTATTACCATTACCCCAAAATATTGTTCAAAGGTCCAAGGCCACTTAGACGCTCTAGTCCGCATGGCCCAATCCTGCGTGATCCGAGTAAGGGCCACGCCGAAAGACGTCCGCGCGTACTTTACGAACTCGCCGCCCGTCTCGAGGTCGGGGCAGTGCTTCGCCGCGTGCATGCTGGAGCAGAGCGACATCATCAATCATGGAAAGGTTAGTTTTACATTCATTCGTCTCATTCGTTCGTTCACTCTCCTTCAGCACGCTGCTGCCTACATGTAACTGATGTAACCTCAGAGGAAGTGAGGGTGATTCACGCTAAACCGTTCCGTGTCCGGGCCGGCCCGTTTTCTAGTACAAGAAACCGACGGCCGTTGCGCGTCTTGTATTAGAAAACGGGCCAGCCAGGACACGGAACGGTCTAATGTGCCAGCGCCTATGGCTAACAGTCCGACAAGGCTCGCGCCTAAAATACGCATGACTCGGATGCAACGTAAAAATATATAGTATTTAAGGCGTTGCGTTGCTATGACGATCAGAGGGCCTCGCTAAATGTACCGTCTTCTTCTTCTTCGTCGGTTCCTCAAGACTGAGGGTCGTGACCACCGAAGGAGCAGCTCATCACCACCGCTCGCCAAACTTCTTTATTTTGGGCTACTCCACAAATGTACTATGCTTGCTTACATCAATCTTTGTGTCTTGCCCCGCCACTGTATAACGAATCTACGAGTATGATGTGAATATTAATTACAAAATTCTCCTAGTTATAAGCAGCCAGCCTTCATTTCATCTTTAACTTCCACACAATACCAGCAGTGTTATTGTAGTAGTCTGTACAACGCTTCACCTCCCGCTAGAAGAACCAATTCAAAATTGCCTATTGCTAGACCTATTTTAATAAAGAATGTGTTGACTTTGAAAGTGTCCTCCAGTCCCGGCGTCAAGAAACACTAGAACTGAGCGGTGAGGTGAACATTGTAAAGATAAAAGATAGCATAGAAGCCATACACCAATGCAATGCACTGCTGTTCAAGATTATTTATTTACTTATCCCCAGGTGAACCGCGAGCTCCTCGTCCACCTGGCTAGCCTCGTGAACGGGAAGAAGTCTCGTGTGGTCCGCAAACTGAACGGTGTCTCCCGCATGTGTCTTGACTCCATCGACGGGCTTTCGGACCGTTGCCAGCTCGCCTCCACCTATAACGACTGCTTGAACGAGAACATGATTGAATTTGCATTCCCGCTGGATTTGGCTGAAGAGGCGGTGAGAAAGATGCCCTTCCACCTGATGTCACCCAAGTGAGTCTTCTAACCTCTTTATGCTACCCTGATCATAAAATAACGATATGTACAGTCAGGTTCACTAAAATATACGCATGATATTACAGACCATTACCGGAACATTAAAACTTTCTGCAATGGCCTACCTGCCGCAAATATTGCCTTTGTTGCCGGTAGCTTTCAATCTCACAGCGGACCCTATTTAATATTTTCGACACAGAATAGAGTACAAACGATTCTAGTATTTTGCGATTATAATCAAGATAATATCACCTTTATTTTTCTCATACCGGCAAAACGACAACGTTCCCGCCTATATTGCCAGTGGCAATATTGCTGAGAATGAGAATATTGCAACGGCATCAATTCAGTAGGAACTTTAGACCGTGGGCCAACAACAGGTCTCGATGACCAATTTCCTTTCGCATGAAAACTTGTACAGTGTTTAAGAAAGTTGCATTATAAAGGATTGTGGATGTCTGCCGCGATTGCGTTGGTAGGTTGAGGAGCAGCAGCCTCCCAAGGACGTAAAAAAAAATCAGTGATTTCCTCTCGACTGAAACTAGTGTCAAATGACAGTTAAGCCAATACCTTAAGGAATAAAATTCGCCTGCTGGTTGTAGAATGGTGGAATACCCACCATTCAGAGTTGTATGTAGAGTAAGCGCACACAGAGAGCATTCTGCATTCAGAGTTGTATGTAGAGTAAGCGTACACAGTGAGCGTTCTGCGTTCTCTGTATTGTACCGAGTCCCTTACGATAACGCACACAGCAGGCAGTCAGAACGCCACTTGAATACATACAACTCTGAACGCAGAACGCGGAACGCATAACGCTCTCTGTGTGCGCCTACTCGTAGGTATTCAAGTGGCGCTCTGACTGCCTGCTGTGTGCATTATCGTAAGGGACTCGATACAATACAGAGAACACAGAACGCGGAACGCAGAACGCTATCTGTGTGCGCTTACTCGTAGAAGGATAAATGCTACGGTCTGAAACAAATAAACAACCTTTTTACACGACTGCCCAAAAAAAGGAGTGTAATGTTTTCAACAGTAAAATATAGATAGCGATCTTTTCATAATGAAACCCTGCTGATTCATATTTAGATACCCGATTTTGACAAAGGGGAAAAATCTAGCTTGTTTATTTAGCAATAACTTTGATATGGGTAAACGATCACATCATCGGATAACAATGTGAGATGTACTCTTTTGTGAAACGATACATTTTCTAGTACAACAATATCGCTATCCAAAAATGTACTGGTAATATATGCCTTAGACAACTTTGAGGCACAACCTTTGAGAAAATAGGATAATATTCGCTTACGTTTCGTCTATTAGTCGGACATTGTTTACTTCAGGAAAAAGTAGGTATATTTACTCCCACGGGCTTATGGCTCCGGGCTTAGAACACTCTTTTCTTTTTAATATTATCAAAAATTAATAAACATACTAATTAAATATTAAAAGTTTTCTTATCATAGCTGAAATTAACTTTGGATTTTATAATAGTCGAATGTTTTATTAAAATCGAAAGAAGCTGACCTACGTAACGACTGTTTTTTTGTAGTATAAATAATATCTACATACAGTATAGTCCGGACACTGGTTTAAGGGCAAACAATCATAATGATAAGCTAATTAGTACTACAAAGGAGCTTACTATTACAAAAGAGCATAGGTGATTTCTTACACACAGCATAAGCTAACGTAATAGTTCGCACTAAAGTTCAATGTGAAATGACACCAATAAACATTGTACTGCGACAAAAAATATTTGACGGTAGCTGTTGAGATAATCTCTGTTTACGGAACACACCAGGTATTTTAAGCTTTAAAGAAACTGGGAGTAGGTCCCAATTCAAAAGTTCGTGTTACGACTTGTGACTATTCGAAATAAGAAGTGCTATTGTTGCTCAATTAGTTTTATCTACACACATATCATAAATCCTCTACGTAATATGCGTTCGGAAACCGTAGAATATGACTCTCATTTCAACATTCAATGAATTTATGGCAATTTTCTTATTTGTGGCTAAGACTACAGCAGTAATATAATTTTCATTTTAATCTCATATATGACGTTAAAATATTAAACGTCAAACAAAACTATCAAAATTTAAATGTCAAAGTTGCCATGTCCCTATTCTAGTATCACTGAAAATTCAAATTCAGTCGATGCGAAATGTCAGCTCGATGTTTTTTTAGTATATATCGCACGAAATTTGAGCTAGAACGACATGATCACATCAGAATAGGGACTCTTTACTTTTTAAAATAACATTCAGGTATCGGTTGCCAGTTCTGATTTCGATATTTCCGCAACCGTGCAAAAAAGGTTGTATTAACACAATTATTGTATTTATTTACTACGGTTTCTGAACCCATCTTAGAGTAGTTATAATATGTGTGTAGATAAAGTAATGTATGCAACTGTACATAATGAGGGGCATTAAAACACGAGTGTTTTAATGCCTAATTTGTATAAACTACTATTATTGCTTCAAGTTTTATGGCTATTTGGCCTTACGCGGCTGTCCAAGCTATAATTATTGGGAAACGGGACTTAATTGCGTACAATTATAACAAAGCGGAAAATGCTGCTACGCGTTACGGCGTAGCGCGCGTAGCGTTCGTAGGCCTCCAATAGGTTAAGTTAAACGGCAGACTACCTATCATCCGTTACTGCATACAACCTCATATAGAGCAGATATCATTTTAGACCTTATTACGAAGTGTCAAGGTTTGAATTTAAACGAATAATTTTCGAATTGCGGGCTAGGACAGAATGAACGTTCTCCTATTACAAAGTTTGTTTTAATCTGTGAGTTTCCGTGTATTGCGGTTCTCTACGCTTCCGTCAGTGAGCGGAAATATATGGAGCGGCGTTCAGTTTAAGATTGTTTTACTCTAGAGTATCCAGACCCTTGGGTGGTGAGACCTAGGTCTACGGTCCGCGGTTCAACTCCGGCCTGCGAAGGTCCCTTTGAAAGTAAAAAGCTATGGCTATAGATAGTAGAATCCGGATACAGCGACCGTCAAGGGACCGGCGATATTACGTCGCGCTAACAGGACGTCGTACAAAACGGACTGATTTTCTTTGAAAATGTTTGGTATGAATCCTAACGTCGGTGATTTAGCAGTCTTTAAAAGCGGTCAAATGTTATAAGCGGAGTCGTTATAAGCGGATTCTACTGTACTTATCGTCTGTTCGTGTGTATGAGATTTGGCCAACAGCCGTCCTCTCCCGGCCAAAAAATAAACAATGGCATTCTTTTGTTATGTGCCCTGGGACTCTGGGACCCCAGGTACTGGTAGACGGCAGGTTTAAAATTCCTTAATTTTCTGGTCCCCTTTATTAAAGTTTGCCACCCCTGCGCCATGCTTGTTTACCGTAGATATCCGTTGTAAAAAAATGCGCGGTTTTAAATAAAACTGTGTTTTTGAAGTAGTTTATCTGAGCTCATAACCTTTTCACGTCGCACTGACACAAAGAGACTGCAGCAAATTTAGCATTGCTAAAGGAACTTTATAATTATTATTTTTTTCACAATTGTAGAATTATTTCTAATTCCTAATTATAATTTATTAACAAATCATATCTATAGGCTAAGCTAACAAAGACTATGCGAATAAAAATATACCTATTAAAATATTCTAACATAATTAATTACCTAAAACTCTCGCATCGTACCTGGCTCAAAGGTCCCCATGATACCGGCAGCATTACCCCGCTGAACGGCGATGGAGACCTGCTGGACCAGATACGACCCAGAGCGAGGGTCGCAGCCCCTTTCTCGCAGGCGTCGGCCTAGCTCTTTGATCTTTATAAATTGGATTTAGTCGACAACTTTATCTACAACGCGCCTTTTGCTGAAAACCTTGTAAAATCCCGTGAGCTATCTTTCATGGGACTCAGCTAAGATGAGTTATTTGGATCGTAGGTACTGATTTCTCGCTTTTGAGGTTAGGTAATATATTCGTTTCTTGTGTGAAACTTCTTGACACCCTACGAAGAACTGCCAAAATATAATGAGGCGTAAAATTTAATTAAGTACACCTGCAAATATCTATTGAAAAACTTATTTTGTATTAAGCAGTGACGCCCCTAATGCACAGACACACACACATACACACAGCATACATATATACATACACATACATACTATACATACAACATATACATACAAATACCGCATATACTTTCATATTTAATATATTAACATAGCTGTTGGTTCTCCAAAAAAAAAAAAAATGAATTAAATATACGAGTACATACATTTCAAAAAAGTTAGCCTCCAAGCAGGATTAGAACCTATTATTTCAAATTTAATAAAATACTGTTACAAATATTTAAATGGGCAAACACTGAACAACTTTTAGGTACCAGCGGAGTAATCACGTAACTTCTCGAACGTACGGTAGGCATATTTTTAATGTCATTTTTATTATGGGGTTTGACATTTGGATGGATCGTACCGTACCTTCCAAAAGTTACGTGAAATATTACCCCGCGGGTTTCTTGAACCTGTATAAAGCCGTGTAAGGACTGCGCGTACATTGGTATGCGTAACCGACTACGCACGCGTGCCAATTTACGCGCAGTCCATACACAGCTTTATAAATTTTTATTTGTAATTATTAGCCATGTTTATTTTAATTACGCATTTCTTTGTTGCAGTTTACCGGAATCGCGGATGTAATTTGTAATGACCTGTTTGTACATATACTTTTATATTTTTATAACCGCAATAAATTCGTATTTTTCAATTCGTGCCGTTTAATTTTATCTGCATTTATTTATTTATTACTACTATTTATTTTTCGTAGGTATAACAATTATTTCGAACCGTGAGATCTTTGTGAAGACAGTATGGTTAACAGTTTGTTCCACTTTTAGCACCACCCAGGGTAGTGGTAGCGGTGGGTACTCCCTAATACGGACGTGATGCAACTTCGACCCCCCGACTACTCAAATTAGTATACAGGTAATAGTTAGAAACACGAATGTCATTCGCACTCAAGAGGGGCTCGACGGGGGCATGCCGGGATCATTATCATTAACGATTACTGCAAATGATCTCGATAAAGTTATCAAACAAATGGCGCGCGGCAAGTCTCCCGGTCTAGACGGCCTGACAATCGAGCATATTAGGTACGGTGGCCCCGCATTGTTGCATGTGCTGGCTCTGCTATTCACATCGATTATTAAAACCGGTCACTTACCGCGGGACCTGACGGAGACCGTGATTATACCTATCTGTAAAAATAGGAAAAATAATGTTTCTAGCGCAAATAATTATCGGCCTATTGCGCTAGCTAATCTGATAGCCAGGTTACTGGAACGAATACTCCATCAGCTTGCGGCCCCATATCTTCACAGTGCCGACAGCCAGTTTGGATTTAAAAGTAAGGTGTCGACAACCTCAGCCATATATACTTTTAAACAGATTGTTGGCCTGCTTCCTGGATTTAAGCAAAGCCTTCGACAGAGTCGATCACACTTTGCTTTGGAATAAACTGCGGAAACGAAAAATGCCCAGTCCAATTCTAAAGGTACTGGAGAACTGGTATAAGCAGCAAAGAAATGTGGTTAGATGGAAAGAGGCACTATCCACTGTTACTGGACTGAATTGTGGCGTGAGACAAGGTGGCAGCATGTCTCCAGCGCTCTTCAATGTCTACATGGACGGGTTATCGCAAGCGTTAACGGAGACAGGGGTAGGTTGTTCTCTGAATGGTACATTAACCAACCACTTATCATATGCGGACGACATGGTATTACTAGCACCTTCGGTAGCGGCTATGCGTCGGCTACTCGCAGAATGCGAAAAATACGCGAGCCAGCATAACATGGTATATAATACTGAGAAATCCGAATTTATGCTCATAGAGGCCGCTAACCAGCCAAGCCACATACCTCCATTGCTACTAAATGGTGTGCAGCTTCGTCGAATCTACGAAGTGCGGTATCTTGGCCACGTTCAACTGTCAAGCATGAGAGACCACGAAGACATAGAAAGGCAAAGGCGAGCCGTCGCAGTACGGGCGAATATGTTAGCCAGGAGATTCGCCAAATGCAGCGACGGTGTCAAAAGGCAGCTATTCCTGAGTTTTTGTACCAGCGTCTATACAGTAGAACTGTGGTCAAATTTTACCAAGGCTGCAGAGAGTGACATGCGCGTACAGTACAATGACGCATGGCGCGCCTTGTTCCGGCTGCCGCGCTGGTGCAGTGCGAGCGCGATGTTCGCAGAGGGGCGCGCGCCGGGCTGGCCCGCGCTACTGCGCGCGAGGACCGCCACCGCCAGGAAAGCCATCTATGCCTCCTCCAACACACTGCTGTCGGCGGCGAGAGAGTGGGACTCCAGCCCACTGCATGAACGGTGGAGGCAATACCACAGGCCTGTCCTCGCGGGATCGGGGTGACCCGCGATCTGGACCAGCTTGACGGCCTACTTAGTTTTATTTTTAATCCATTTTTGTAATTTTTTAATAATTTTAACTTATTTAATGTATTTAATTTTAATTTTAATTTCAATTTTGTAATCTATGGACTTTGTCTGGAATAAAATTATAAAAAAAATATTTCATTTCATTACTTCTTTGTACTTTTTGAAGCACTTCGTCAACTTCGAAAAGAGCCGCACCCAAAGAGTACATTATTATTTAATACTGAGGCCGCAACCATCCTACGTGCTTTTCCACCATTATCCCATGTCCAGCCCAACCCCGTTTGAAATATTGCAATTTATGAACGCCGCCCAAAAGGTACCCAGTTGATGTCTATAGAGGCAATTTCAAATTTCGCATGTAAAGAAAATGGCGCCGTGAAGACTTCGCCGTAAGTAGCTGGACAGTGAGACTTTTTGCTTTCACCTGTTGAAAGCTTGAAAACTTAGACAGTTTAAACATGACACTCTTTAAAGGCCACAGTCGGCTAAGCACGTCAGCGGAAAATCGTGCCATTGACGCCAACAACGGCTACAGCCGGTAGCCTGGCCGGTTACATATTAAAATACCTAAAATTGATATACCTATTTTCAAAATACCTATGTACGAAATACCTATTTTTAAAAATACCTATTGGTTATTTAACCTATTTTCATAATACCTATTGGACGAAATACCTATTGAACGATTAACCTAAACTTGAAATCACTACTATCAGTATACCTATGTACGAAATACTTATTTTTAAAATACCTATATGTCGAAATACCTACAGTCGAAATACCTACTGTCGAAATACCTACGGTTGAAATACCTACAGTTGAAATACCTACAGTACCAAAGCTTAACTAAGGGTTTAGGTACTGTTAATGTTTATTTATCACATTTGATTAAAAATATTGGTGACCCTAATGAGGACTAAATAGATAACAGTAGTCTAAAAACAGAGAAGTACTTCTCTGTTTTTAGACTACTGTTATCTATTTAGTCGGGCAGTACACAAATTGCGGACGCAACGACAGTGCGCGTTGAAGTGATGTGTAATTATTTATAATGTCGAAATATTACGTACAGTTAAATTATTTAAAAAAACAGCCAAGTGCGAGTCGGACTTCGCACATTTAGTGTTCCGAACCGACCGCAAAGTTAAGTTGGTTTTTATAGGAAAAATAACGAAATTTCAAAGAAAAAAATTAATTTATCAATATATTAGTATTTGTTGGTAAAATGTACGTAATAACAAACAATATTACCAAATTTTAAGTTTATAGGTGTTTGGGAAATTAAAAAATTCTTCGGTACAAAATTTCGTTAAAAAAGCTGACTTTGGTGGCTTCTCATACCTTTGTTTTCCAATATTTTTTTTATTAAAATTATAGTAAGTATCTACTCAATGAGCTCTAAACAACGATACCCCACTCGATAGGGTGGGATAATTTTTTTTTTCGCGCCTCCCTTTAGCTGTATGGGAGCCCCCCTTAAAAACATTTAAAAATAAGTTTTGACTATTTGTATGGCTTCGGGCCAATAAGATGCTTATACTGTGTAAATTTGAAGCTTGTAGCTCCAATCGTTTGGCTGTAAAACCTGTGTGACAGACGACGGACGGACGGACGGACGGACGGACGTCTGGGCGTCACCAATAGGGTTCCGTTTTGACCCTTCGGGTACGGAACCCTAAACAGTTCAATTCTGGCGCTTCGCCGGCCGCTGCCGCGGCACGCTCGCTTCGCTCGCTCGGCTCGCGCTGTAGGATTGCAGTTCTACCTAACCACTCCTCCTCGCTTCGCTCGTCGTCGTACCTACACCGACCTGCCTTAGAAACAAGTGAAAAATAATATTATGACAATCTCCACCTCTATTCTCGACTTCTACATATTATACTCTAAACCAGGTCGGTGTAGGTACGACGACGAGCGAAGCGAGGAGGAGTGGTTAGGTAGAACTGCAACCCTACAGCGCGCGAGCCGAGCGAGCGAAGCGAGCGTGCCGCGGGAGCGGCCGGCGAAGCGCCAGAACCGAACATTTTCCAGTAAAATTATTATTCTACTGACATTCTTGATTTTGGATGTTTCTTACGTTGAATAAAACTACTTTTCAAAATCCAAATTTTTAAAACCTGTCGCCATAACATACTGTAGGTATTTTGACTGTAGGTATTTTGAATGTAGGTATTTTGACTGTAGGTATTTTGACTGTAGGTATATCAAACTTAGGCGAATCGTCCCTTAGGTATTTCATCCGGTAGGGATTTTGAACAGTAGGTATTTCGTTCAATAGGTTTTTTGAACGTAGGTATTTCAATCTTCGGTCATTTAAACTGTAGGTTAAATAAGTGATAGGTATTTTAAAAATAGGTATTTCGTACATAGGTATTATGGCAATAGGTATATCGATTTTAGGTATTTTAATATGTAACCAGCCTGGCCAAAGCAGTTAGCGATCTATGCGCGATTGCGTAAGGTTTAATTTTGCGTTGAACGGGTGGTCGGGCCTAGCTAACTTTCTTGCTGGACTCTTCTCAGCTAGACTAGGTTTAGTGAACCAGCGAAAACTCCAGCTCGATTCCACTCACACCTCAGATTCGGTTGAAGCCGTTCAACCAATCTCACTGGAGCGCAAACTCTTAGAGTATTCCAGTGTTTAAACCGCCCGCGTGGTCGTGTCGGAGGTTCCCCTGAATTTTCTCCAACCGCGCACGCCTATCGCTTTATTGGCCCCGGCCTATAAAACCACAGGTTAAAAAAAGCGCGATTGCGTAAGGTTTAATTTTGCGTACGGTGGCGCCAGCGATGCGTCATTTGACACGGCGCAGTTGCAAAGGTGTCAAGCTCCTTGTTATACCGACCGTACCCTTTCCTGATTGACACATGTATACATCGGGCCTCATTCATCTCGACAGATGATTTGGGTCATTCTAGCGTTTCAACCGCGTCACTTTGGTGGACACTTATTGACGAATCGGCTGTAGTAACGAAAAGTAACGCAGTAGAATACATCAATAAAAAAAAAACTAAAATCGCAAAGCATGTTGTAGCTCTGCGTGTTTAATATGTCGGATGGATCAGTTAGGGTAGTTTGAATCCAAATTTGCAACTTCGAAAAAGTGGAGCTTTCTGAGCAACACGTGTAACACTGCGAAATTTTGAGAATTATTTCACTTATGCGACTTCCTGACTTGTCGGGGCGGGATCGATATGTGACATTTTCTCCTTTGACGTAAACTTACTGACGTCGCAAAGATTCTCACTTGATATAATACTGTCAGTATTACGTTTGCGCAGTAGTAATATCATGCGCAGAAGCGTAGCAGTACCGCCTTCGCATCGTCCCGCTACCGCGCTTCCCGCGCCAGTCAGGAAGCACTCATTTAAATGTAGGGGCGTAGTAAAAAATGGTATCGCGTCGACTGACAGCTGACACTGACATTTGACACTTTTCTCATATCGTACTGCTTCCGCACCGACAAATCAGGAAGTCGCCTAGTGTTCAAAAACTCTAACTGTGCAGTTTTCGACGACAACATGAACTTTGTTTTTAAAGTTAACGTCCACCAGTATTTGGTTTTGTTTGCGTATACAGTGTTTGGTTTGCGTATACGAGATATGCGTCATCTCGTATACGCAAACCAATCCGGTATAGACATTTGCGTGAGGAAACAGCATGTCTGAGAATTTCTAGTTTCCCAAATTAAAGTCAAGCGGATGCGTCCGCTAACGAAATTACAATTTCCAATTAAAGTGTTTTTTTTTTAAATTCAATGCCACAGGTGGGATTTGAACTGAACCCACGACCTCTGGAATCCGTCCATTGTTCTAACCAACTGAGCCGATTTTTTTTTTCACTTTTATTGGAAATTGTAAAATGAATAAAATGAAAATGAATAAAAATGAATAAAATTTTGTAAAAGTAATGCCTATGCCTTGGGATTAGGTGCCACAACGGGCCTCTAGGATACAAACTGGGAAAACCCTAGGCAGATGAGTTATGACGATAATAAAAAGTGTCAGATTTTCATGCCGAGAACGACGAGATTACGACTCAGAAAAACCGTGACATTTTGAAATATTACATTCATTTCATGGTAAATATTTACAAGGAAAAATACTGTTGTGTCCTAATTGCGCAAGAGGCAAACACACGTGTATTCGTCCTCATAAAAAACTTGACACGCAATAAAAGTTGGCTATAGGCACCTAAGGCGACTTCCTGATTTGTCGGTGCGGAGGCAGTACGATATGAGAAAAGTGTCAAATGTCAGTGTCAGCTGTCAGTCGACTCGGTACCATTTTTTACTACGCCCCTACATTTAAATGAGTGCTTCCTGACTGGGGCGGGATGCCCGGTAGCGAGACGATGCGAAGGCGGTACTGCTCCTCTTCTGCGTATGATATTACTACTGCGCAAACATAATACTGAGAGTATTATGGCAAGTGAGAATCTTTGCGACGTCAGTAAGTTTACGACAAAGAAGAAAATGTCACATATCAATCCCGCCCCGCCAAGTCAGGATGTCGCCTTAGGCACATCATAATTAATAGTTTAGTACTTTTACCTCACGAACGCGGGTTGGCCATTGTGGTAGTTATGACACATACGCACACATAGACAATGTGCATGTATAGCTCAACACGCAACCATCATGGCTCACAAGCGCTCGTGAGATAAAAGTACTCTACTTGCCTATTTGTTTTCTATCGTGATCTGTTTTCTAGTTAGTTTCGTTTTGCACGTCGATGCTGTCACCTAGTGTGTTTACACAACCAAGTTGAACGATGCAGTCACTCTCCGGCGTTGACGGCGGCGTTTGCAAGTGCGTTTGTGAAGCGGCAAGAGGAACAGGCCTGCCTATATTCAACGCCTCACATGCTCAAATAGATAATATCTTCGCACATAATCTGGTGAATGCTCACCCTAAATGGTACTTATTAAAACGTTGTTTGTTGTACACGGTGTAAGTTTGTCTACCTCATTGTCCCACTTTCCAGTCAGTCCCTCAAAGGTTAGCTGGAAGAGATCCCTCATAGGGATAAGTTCGCCTTTGTACTTTAACTTATGTGATATTTATATTGTTATAACCTTTTTTTGTGTACAATAAAGTGCTTACATACATACATAGTTATACCTATTTCATACGGAATCAATTTGAAACATACATCACATCACCATATACATCGATCGACAAATTACAAGATAAAACATAATAAGCCATTTTAACACCGCTCGCTAGAAAGTGACACTTCACCATGTCATTTGTCTATAATTTACTAAACGGTTAAATGTTTTAAACGGTTTTTTCACACCACCTGCTCGCCAATGCCCAATTATATATCATGCAAACCTTACCGAAAGCAAATCATTATAACCCTTGGCTTAAGTCGGGTTGTAATATTGTACTGAATCTCATTATAACCCGCCGGATAATAATGAGATTTCACTTTTCGTAATTCTTATTGTTATGTCCTTAAAGTCTAATTTCGTTAAGTCCGCACGGCGGAGGCGAGGCGGCACAGCGGAGTTCCAAACAAAACACTGCGCGGGCCCGAGGACGGGGATGCCGCTCCGAACAAATTTGAAAATCGAACGCATTCATACTGGCCACCACAAGCTGAATGGAACACATTATGATAATAAGTTACCTAATTCGATTCTGTAATTTGGTTTCAAGCTGATGGCCCTGGTTGCCAAAGCTTAAATAAATTAAAAAAATATATATGAAAATAAAAACAAAACCCGCGAATATAACAAGACGCTGCGTAAGGAAGTATAGGTACAGAGTAAAATTTCAGATTCTATAAAAATCCATTGGTACTAATATTATAAGATTTATTAGTGCGAAAGTGTGTCTGTCTCTGTGTCTGTTATCTTTTCACGCTAAACTCGCTGCATCGATTCAGATGAAATGTAGTAGGGAAGTAGTTTGAGTACCGGGGAAGGGCAGAATACTTTTTATCCCGGAAATCATCCCTTAAGTAGGTAGAAGTTTGTATGGAAGAGCGATTACTAGGTAATCGTCTGAAATTAAATTCTAGCAATTAAAATTAAGCAATTAAATTCAAACGCGATGAACGAGTTCTACGCGGACAAAGCCGCGGGCAAAAACTAGAAGATAAAAACATTCTACTAAAATGAGTGACGAACGTGATTTGGCTTTGAATTTGGTACTAATTTGATTTTGTCTCTATTAGCCTTGGTTTTTTTATTGTCTCGCTAGAGGTGTGAAAAGTAGAGTATACTCCTCGTGGATAAAACTGTTTTTGTCTTGGACGCTTAAATCTCTCACTACACTCAGGACTCAGTCTTAATTCCCTCGCTTCGCTCGGGAATTAACTCATTACTCCCTCGCTCCGCTCAGGAGTAAAATCCGGAGTCCTTCGTTACGTTCAGGATTTAATATCGCGCCCGTGACATAAAACAGTGCTTTATCCCCTTGGTGTATAATCTACTATTAAATTTGTCACTCTGGGCTACATTTTTTGAACTCATCGGGAGTTATTCTTTACGTAGTGTACCTACGTTAGGAACTCGTCGCTAATGCACTCATCCTGCAGAAGAACTGCCTGTGAATTCGAAACGTGTCGCCCGAAGTGACAATTAGGTGAGTTTTAACGGTTTTTTCTAAACTACAGTTTTAACATGACTCACGAAAGCTTAAATTCAAGTAGATGTCATTTGTCGATCGATAGAACGCACTATAATAGGCGTGCAGCCTATATACATCCCACTGGTGGGCACAAGCATACTGCGTCTTTACGGAATAAGTAACTCCTCATTGACACTACCAAGAAAAAAAGATATAGATCTATTGCCTGGGAGTGATACAAATAAAGCTTTCTAACTGTTTCCTTTTTCCTGTTTCGGAAAAACTGATCCCCGCAAATACAATTTCCCCCACTTATCCAACAATTGTCACAAAACCTTTGTCCTCGCCACAGTTTCATGTCGTTAACTTCTCGTACCAATTATAACAGAGCGGAATTTCTTGTTTTCCTTTCTCCTCAATTTACTGGCAAAAGCCTTCAATTAAGTGTCATTTTCGCCAGTGAAAACACGTATATGACATATACTTATAGGTGGATAAGAACAGGCATGTTAGGTAGGATTAGTTAGGTATTAATATGGATATGACTTTGGGACAATTTGTCAACCTATATTTGATGATTTGAATCAATATTTCTATAAGTTATTTATTTTGCTTGATACAGTACAATAGAGGTACAATTCAAATAGGTACTCTACCTACCTCTAGTACATATTCATTCAAGAAATCATTTTTCCTGACACCGACATGTCATCAGCGGTTGTTCCAACCCATTAAGATAATAACGATTGACACTCACTTGAAAAATTCACTAATATTTATTTTATTCTGTTTTTTAGTACTTACCTTATATCTTTAAACGAGCAATTCTTGTATATTTATTTATTTCGAGGATCTCGGAAACGGCTCTAACGATTTTGATGAAATTTGGTAATGTTTTCGGGGACGAGTAATCGATCTAGCTAGGTCTCATGCCCGGGAAAACGCCGAGCAAAGCTCGGCCGCCCAGACATTTTGCTGTTATAGCGGCAACAGATATTACATCATCTGTGAAAATGTCAACTGTCTATCGCGGTTTTTGAGATACAGCCTGGTGACAGACGGACAGACGGACAGCGGAGCCTTAGTAATAACCCTGTAGGTACGGAACCCTAAAAATCAACTTTGAAGTTGAAGTGTGCTGTGATGGACTAACAATCTATCACTGCAAATCGTATTTCCTAAGTGACACTTAAATTTATTTTCATATACTGTACTACAGTGGCGGCGCGTCAAAAATATTCTAAGGGAAGCCGGAAATAATTTGCCTATCTTATTGTTCATGAGCCGTAGTAAAAGAACTGGACTGGCTGAAAATAAGGCAAGCCGGTGGGAATCGAGTTGTATGGACGCTCCGCCACTGCTGTACTATGTCTAGGTACCCCTATACAGGAGTGACTTTAATGTTTATTTATACTAAACAACAGAAGTGGGATCCTCTTAGATTGAACGATTTATAGCACGATTTATCAAGTTCCTAGAAAAAAGTCAAGAAATTGAAGCATTTATTTAGTTGTTTGTCGTTGTGTCTAAAAAACTTTTCCGAAAACTGTAGAGCACACACAAGCTAGCACAGAACTAATTCGTCTCGCAAAATTTTCACATAAAACCAAGTAAATCCGTATACCGACACACACACGTATACCAACTTGATTAAATAACTCATGACCCGACGTTGTTGAAAGATGCCTTCGTGCCGTGCCTCTTAAGCATCAAGGAAAACTCGCCATATTTACTAATATGCCTCCAAATGAGTACCTATCCTGGATATAATAACATTAATATCATAAAAGATGGGCGCAACTTTGAGCTGACTGAATGAAGATCTCTTTGAACGTGACATGTGGTAAATAAGAGTAATATTCCCTTCAAGAACGTCAAAGTAACTTCAGACCCTAAAATATTTTACGACGTTTTTCTTTTAATGTGTAGCCGGGTTGATAAATATTGGAGAAGTAAATATGTCTTCTATTTCTAGCAATAACTTTTAGTTTTGTTACGGTCAATAGTCGCATGATTTATTGGATATCTTTTTCCGGATTGTCGATTACAAACTTGTATTGGGGAAGGGATTTGGTTAGTATTGTACATATGTTGTGTTCAGTTCACAAAATAATGTGTGGTGACAGTAGAGTAAAACCGTTTTTTAAATTAACGCCCAGCTTGCCAAAGTCACAATATTGAGTTTTTTTTTTACCTTGTCCACTGTAGAACCTTGTCAGGTAGGTACCTTTTTTATCTATCTATACATATAATAAAGCAGAAGAGGGTCAAAAATCTGTACATTGAAGATATAAGAAAAAAAATCGATTGAGGGGTCTTAGAATCGATAACAGAACACATTTCAACGGTTTTTAGAATTCATGTCTGTTTGTCTGTTTGTCTGTCTGTTTATTTGTCTAACTATCACGTGAAAACTAGCGAATGGATTTTAATACAGCCTTCAATAATATGTTTATTGGATCTTCGGTGAGGTTATAGGCTATAAAAATCATACAGATTGGGGATTAAAAGGGGTGAAAACAGGGGTTGAACTTTGTATGGGAAGTCCTTCAATTCGTGATTTAAAGGCTTGAAAATTGGTAAGCATCTACTTGGAAGCAAAGGAAAAAGAACCCCATTCAAACATTGTGCAATAAACAGATAGAATTTGAAAAAACGGAGGACGAAATATACTTGAGAGGCCAAATACAAAAAAACAAAAGTCCCTCAAACCATATTAACTGTTTGATATGAGAGATCTAATTATGTTGGACAGTCGGTCGCTATCAATATTCACAAACCTAGGTACATACCAGTCTTACTATGCAAGCTCGGTGTTTTTTTTTTGTTTTCGATGAAGGGTACCTCTACCTACCTACGCAGAGCAGCGGGCTCTCGGTTGCATGGTAAGACTTGCGGTATGTATATGTATGCGCATGATTGAAATAATTTGAGTTGGCCGAGTTGCATCAACTTTATTTGTTTAAAAAGCCATTTTACTGTTCAAATAATAAGGTTCAAAATGTATAAATTTAAATATTAATATTTTTGTATACAAAATTTTTTTGGGGTGCTGATTACAACAATGATATCCATTTTCAAATGCAAGATGGCGGACATTTATTTTCTTAATAATCGTTATGGGATATGTTTGAGGTTCTTCGGGGTACGGGGATATCAGGAGTGGGGAAGGGGGGGTCCACTGACCGTTCTCAAAGCCAGAAAATAAACGAAATCGCAGTTCGTATCGAAGTAAAGTTTGTCAAAGTTGCAAATTTGGATCAACTAACTGATCCATACAACATACCGAAGACCGGCCGGGTCAGACTTTCTTGCTTGACTTAATGCGTGTGAAAAAAAATCCGCACCTTTTTTTTCTTTTTTCTTCCTCACCTGTATCATAATGTTCCAAATAATTCGCGCTCGCTTCGCTCGCCTTTTTAACTACATTACTTGATGCGTATGAAGTCTTTTCCGCTCCTGCATCATAATTTTCAAAACATTTCACGCTCGCTGCGCCCGCGTTTTGATCTACATTACTTATACTTAATGCGTATGAAGTCTTTTCCGCGCCTGCATCATTATGTCCGAAAATTTTGCGCTCGCTTCGCTCGCGTTTTCATTAACATAACTTGATACGTGTAAAGTATTTTCCGCACCTACCTACATCGTAATGATACAAAATTTTCGCTACGCTCTCTATAATACTTCATGCGTATAAGTATTTTCCGCACCTGTATCATAATGTTTGAAACATTTCGCGCTCGCTATGCACACGTTTTCATCTATATAACTTGATCATAATGTTCCAAACATTTCGCGCTCACTACGCTCGCGTTTTCATCTACATGACTTAATGCGTATGAAGTATTATCCTCACCTGTATCATAATGTTCCAAATAATTTGCGCTCGCTTCGCTCGCCTTTTTCACTACATTACTTGATGCGTATGAAGTCTTTTCCGCGCCTGCATCATAATGTTCGAAACATTTCACGCTCGCTACGCTCGCGTTTTCATACATTACTTAATGCGTATGAAGTCGCGTTTTCAGTTACATAACTTGATACGTGTAAAGTATTTTCTGCACCTACATCGTAATGTTCGAAAGATTTCGCGCTCGCTACGCTCGCGTTTTCATCTGCATAACTTAATGCGTATGAATATTTTCCGCACCTGTATCATAATGTTCCAAACATTTCGCGCTCGCTTCGCTTGCCTTTTTAACTACATTGCTTGATACGTGTGAAGTCTTTTCCGCGCCTGCATCATAATGTTTGAAATATTTCGCGCCCGCTGCGCTCGCGTTTTCATCTACATTACTTCATGCGTTTGTAGTATATTCCGCACCTGGGACACCGCAAGGGGGTGGAAGAGAGATAACTAGCTTAGCGCCTTAAATAAAAGAATAGCAAAAACATTCTAATACGATGACCGAGTTCTACGCAGACGAAGTCGCGGGCTAAAGCTAGTTCATTGATAAAACTATCTAATTTTTATTGTAGTACATTGACCTTAAAAATAACCTAAAAATAAACTTAATATTAAAAACTAAAAACTATGTAAACCTACAAAACCTATATCCCCAAGATCCCCGCTGCAGGGAATGGTTCCCAGAAGGCTGGCTGCGTTTCCTCGTTGCACCGCAATGCCTATACGTTGGCCGAGAAACGCGCCAGCCCTCCGGTCACCAGTGGTGGCGGTTAATTTTTTTTAATTTGCTCGTATAGTTTGTGAGCGCCTGGACCCCACGGACCTAGCGTTTCGACCGCAAACGCCACGAATACGAAATTATCACCGAGACATTCGTATTTGCGGCGCTTAGCGGTCTCGGCTGTAGCAGCGGCCCCGCCTGCCCGAAGCGATGTAGTGCGGAGGTGGGACGCCGCCAATGTATCTACACATGTGGCGTCCCAGACTAAGGGTAAATAGTAAATTGAGTAGTAAATAACATATCATGAAAAATCTATCATATGCTTATATTGTAGATTTCTTGATCTTAAGTATGTTAAGTATTATCATTGTAATAAGCATATTTTTGTGAGAAAATGGCTGACTGTCGAGTTTCTTTCGGCGTTTCTTCTCGGCAGTGGCCTCTGTGAAACGCTAGTAGGGTTTGATTTGTAAAAGTGCCATTGCGGCTTACTTACAGAATAAAGTTCATTTTATTTTATTTTATTTATTTCATAACAAAATATTTTAACCAAAAGAACTTCGAGCAAATAGGCTGCGCCACGTATGGCATTCCGGTAGTTCGGTTAGTAGTGTCGGTGACACAACCTACGTCATCACTGCAATCGAGCCTATTGATGGTATGGTCGTTAGTGTGAGTGTGATGTCGATAGTGACGTCAGGTGTGTCACGGCCCGGATTAGCAGACATTATTTTCTTAGACCATGCCGTTGAACTGCCTACGTAGTGATATTATGGTAGAATGGTAATGTTTCCATGCGCGTCAATAGTCAATAGTCAAACAATATTTATTCCATAGACGTACAGATTTACCATATCATTTCCTCAGGATGTTTTCCTGTTAAATTTCAGATTCAAATTCTCATACCTTACCGCGAAGGCTTACAGTAGGTTTTCTAACGAGGAAAACACCGTTTACCGTTAGGTAAGGTAGGTATTTCTTTTCCTTTGAACGCTTCCGTGGATTACAATTCAATTATTGGGCCGGACTTGTTTGAGCCAAAAATAGACATATATTTTTTCCAAGTATAATATGCTTGGCCAAGCAACAATCAAGAGCTTACTCAACATTTTCGAGAATATTGTGCCCAAACAATCGAAATTCCATCAGTTCCATCACTTCAATTATCTTTTGAAGACCTTACTTCAATCAGAAGCGAGCGTCACATGAGATTAAGAGTGGCTCCGTTTTGTACCTAAAAGAGTTCTTTAAGTGTAAAGTTATTTGGTGCATTTTTCAATAATATTGAGCTTCAAGTTTCTATATCTGCTATTCTATATCGCGATATATAATCGCGAAATTACGATGCGGTTGAAATGCGAATTATCTGGGTTTGGTAAGGAAACTAGCTGGTTTATCTGTGAAAAGTCGGTTTTTTCGTCTTTCTCGTTTTTCACGTAAAAAGGGGTGCGAATTTTTACTACGTTACTGTCGCGTACGACATACCAATTTGTTTCGAGTTGATATCAACAGTAGAGGAGGAACAGAATTGGAAAAGGCGTCTCTAAACAATGCAAGCGGCAAGTCATGTAACAGTTGGGGTGACAACGTTATCAGAGGGTTTGGACCCTGCAGAATACGGATCTGCCTGTCGCCATCTCGAAATTTGAGCCGGAAGTACGGTATACCGGAAAAGGTGCAGCCCATACAAAAAATTTCGTAGTACATTTAGTAAATTGTTGCTCTGGTACTCTAAAAGAGATCCGATGGATATGTTTTTTTGGTATGTTGTGAAGGACAATATTAGCCATGGTAACCTAAAAATTTCGGCCCTCCAGCTCCATAACTTTGGCCGCCATCTTGGAAACAGTGTCATTTTTTTCAGTTCTTTGCTTTTACTGTCGTCAAAGTTCATTCCAGTGCTAAACATAGTTCTACAATATTGTAGAATACAAAATTTGCTAAAACTTTTGGGTACAAAGATTTTTTCCATGACCCCTTTTTTTTTTTTTTTTTTTTTTACGTGGAGAAAACCTGCGAATCAGGTGCCCAGGCATGGGGGGATGCCTGGGTTATGTGGTATTTCTAGCCACTAAAAACTCCACGGCGACCGCCATCTGCGCTCTCATGCGGAGGACTCCGGGATCTCATACTGAACGCACTGGAGCCCCCCTCGCGCTTATTCGCCTTTTGCCTTGGGCCACCCTCCCTGGGGCTGATAAGTAAGTGCTCCGGCCCCCACCGCATTAAGCACTTACAACCCCGATGACCCCCTTTAGTCGCCTTTTACGACAGGCGGGGGAGACCGTAGACCTATTCTAGTCCGAGTCTACACGGCTGACCCCTAGGGACGAAGATATGACAGGATATATCATTAAAAATTGCCACTTTTTTCTAGTTTTCCGTTCATGTTTACATTTTAAGTGCATTTTAGCACTAACTATAGTTCGGCAATATTGTAGATCACGAAATTTGCTACAACTTTTGTATTGAAATACTTTTTCCACGACCATTAGGAAAGAAGATATGAAGTCATCTATGGAGTAGCACCGTTGAAATTTGCTACTTTTGCAGTTTTCTTCTCATATTTAGGTTTGAGTGCATTTAATCGCAATCTGTAGGGGATCTATGATGGTCGAGTGATAGCGGGATAGACGACAAGATAAAGCATCTGTCACTTTCCGATCTGTACCACTTCAATCCCTTAGAAGACAAAATCGTCTGTTTCCACGATACCTAGAAGATCGTAGGTACTTTGAATTTGCATATAATTTTGTCTTCTATAATATTGCTGACCGAGAAATGCACTAAAACGAAAATATGTGAAGAAAACTGGAAAAGTAGTAAATATCGACGGTAGTACCCCATAGGTGACATCGTATCTTCTTTCCTGATGATCGTGGAAAAAATATTTCAATACAAAAGTTGTAGCCAATTTTGTAATCTACAATATTGCTGAACTATAGTTAACGCTAAAATGCACTTTAAACGTAAACATGAGAGGAAAACTAGAAAAAAGTGGTAATTTATAATGATATCTCCTGTCATATCTTCGTCCTGTACCCAAAAGTTTCAGCAAATTTTGTGTTTTACAATATTGCCAAACCATGTTTAGCACTAAAATGAACTATAACGACAGTACAAGCAAAAAACTGAAAAAAGTGACAAGATGGCCGAGAAAGACGTGGAGCTGGAGTGTCAAAAATTTCGGGATACGATGACAAATATTGTTATTTACGGCATATCAAAAATCCATAACAATTGGACCATAGTTAGGGTACCGGAACAACGATTTACCAAATGTACAACGAAAAAATTTGTATGGGCTGCACCTTTTCCGATATAACATTCTTCCGGCTCAAATTTGGGGATGGAGACAGGCAGATCCGTATTCTGCAGGGTCTAAACCCTCTGATTACGTTGTCACCCCAACTGTTACACGATTTGCTTCTTGTATTCTACTTCTTCAAAAATGGGCCTACTCTACAGACAGTGATCATTATTATCATCTGCGGCCCGCGATGATTTTTTTAGCTACTATGTGGCCCGTGGGTGCAAAAAGGTTGCCGACCCCTGCTCTACAGGTTCGATATCTAACATAGTTTTGGAAATAAAAAAAACACTCACGAGGTCTACAGCTCACATAGCCACTAGTTTTTGACTTTAACTATTTTAACAGTTAGGGACCTAGGTATGGAGTAAACTAAAGTCTACAAATAAGAATAAATTGCACTCTGATTTCCGGAGAGGACATCAATTAACTTTAACGTTAAGAATCACCCACTTACGTTCATGACGCAAAATTGATAGAGGAAATTGGGAGAAGGCAATACGATTAGAGAAGAGCTGTTGGAAATAAAACGTGAAATGTACTACATGAGACGTTGTTTATTTTCATCTGGGATAAAAAATAAAAGGTAAGTCAACAAATGGAATATGTCACTTCTTATATAATGTTTTTATTCAAATTATGACCATAGACAGGGTTAGTTCCACGAGGTGCATATCACACCTTCGAACAAAAATAATATAAATAAAAATAAATATTTGTGGACACTCTTACACAAATCAACCTAGTCCCAAACTAAGCAAAGCTTGTACTATGAGTACTAAGCTACGATATACATATAATACTTATATAGATAAATAGATACTTAAATACATAGAAAACATCCAAGACCCAAAAACAAATATTCGTGCTCATCACACAAATAAATGCCCCGGCCAGGATTCGAACCCGGGACCTCCAGCTTCGTAGGCAGGGTCACTACCAACTAAGCTAAAGCGGTCGTATATGACGCATTTATTGGGTTTTTAATACAGGACCGTCCGCTTCGCAACCGCTTTCTATCGACTAACTAGGGTAAGCCTGTCGTCACAAACTTGGTGTTGGACACTCTCGTGACGTAATTGAGAATTAAAATTTACTGGTTGAAAGTCGTTAATGTGTGTGTGTGTGTTTTATTTTTAACTATCTTTAAAAAACACCCAACCATCTAAACGTTCGCATTTATAAGTAGAATATAAAAATAAAAACGTTTGTAGAACGCAAATGAATTTGCGATCACTGGAAGCCTAGAAATATGTCAAGCAGAATATTCCATAAAAGAAAGAAATAGCAGCCCACAGACAAAATTAATAATAGTCGCCCATTATTTCTCCAGATATTATTTCTTCGGGTGTGTATGTCCTTCGTTTCGTATGAGGACATTGTCTGTGAGAAAAGCAACATCTGGCAATGGCCTCTGTCTACTCAGGTTTTTATTAAGACATTACAGTAAATACCTAGGGGATATTCTGTTTGTTTGTTGAGCATCTACACAGTATGAGTGAGAGACAACGGTAATGATTGACCTATTTGTTTAATATTCTTATTTATATTTTTTGTAAGAAAAGGAACCTTACTACTACGAATTGACTGAAATAGACAATAACAGTAGAATTACTACACACTTAACTACACAAGATTGGTAATTGGGTAGTTAAGTACTTCATGTTCAAACCGTTATTACAAAGTATCACTAAATTATGAAAAATATTTCCAGTTTTAAAACCGGCTCAGCTGCAGGACTCGACGGAATTTCGCCGCAACACATAAAGGACCTGATCTCACACGGCGTAGGCGACATCGGCAAGAAACTGATCACCTCTATTAAAAATGTGGTCAACCTTATGTTGACTGGAAGAGTAAACCCCGAAATAGTGCCGGTCTTATACGGAGCTAATCTCATTGCCCTTTCAAAAAAGGATGGCGGCGTAAGACCCATCGCAGTTGGCGCAACGTTAAGACGTCTTGCTTCAAAAACTGCCGTTAAGCAGATAATGCCGAAGTTGCAACTTAAATTTGAACCCATACAATTAGGTTTCGGGACTAAAGGTGGATGCGAGGCAGCTGTCCATGCCTTACGCACCTACCTTAATACCGACCAATGTGAGGTGTTGCTGAAGGTCGATGTAAGAAATGCTTTTAATTCTTTAAACAGAGACACCCTCCTGACAGAAGTCCGAGACAATATACCTGAACTATACAATTACCTCCTTCAAAGTTATGGCGATCCTTCTAAACTAATGTACCGTGATAACCAACTTTCCTCAGAAGTTGGCTGCCAGCAGGGTGACCCCCTCGGGCCGGCCATCTTCAGTCTAGGCATCAACCCTATCATTCAAAATTTGACTTCCAAATTTAATGTTTGGTATTTAGACGACGGCACCCTAGGAGGCAATGTGAACACCGTACTTTCAGACCTAACCGTCCTCAAAAACAAATTCGAATCCATTGGATTAGATCTAAATTTCAGCAAGTGTGAACTTTACATACACAGCACGAGCCTAAATCACACAGAAATTATAGAAAAGTTTAATAATTTAACTCCCAATATAAAAATTGTAACCAAGGATTCACTTAACCTCCTAGGAACCCCAATTTTCGACGAAGCCTTTCCGGTCCACATAAATAAGACCATCTCTAAATTTCAGCATTGCTCAGATCGTCTACTTGAAATTAGCTCCCATTCGGCCCTTTTCATCCTGAAATGCTGCCTTTTCGTCCCAAAATTTACATATATGCTTCGCTGCAGCGCCTTCTGGCAACATCAAAATCTATTAACACCTATTGACTCCCTAATCAAAACCAATTTGGAATTAATATTAAATTTAAGGCTCAGCGAAGAATCCTGGTGTCAAGCATCCCTCCCCGTCCGATACGGGGGTTTAGGGTTGCGCAAAATTTCTAATGTAGCTTTACCGGCATTTCTGTCGTCTGTCCACAGCTCATACACTCTTGTAGGCAAAATCCTAGGGGATCCCCCTTCAAACTACAAGATTGTGGGCTCTGACTCCGCCGTAAATGCCTGGTTGTCGGCCTGCCCGGGGGAAAACGTACCCGCAAATCCAAAATCCCAAAAGTGTTGGGATGATGTCATTTCAAAATCAACGTACACCACCCTACTTAACGGCAGCTCTGGAGTGGAACGGGCACGCCTGACTGCTGTTGGTTGCAAGGAGGCTGGTCAATGGATGAACGCTTACCCCTGTCCAAATACTGGCACATTCCTCGACAACACCACGCTCCGACTAGCAGTTAGCCTGCGCCTTGGAGTTCCAATTTGTGCTCCGCACAAATGTCCCTGTGGCAGTGACGTCGACCGGTTGGGGCACCACGGCCTATCGTGCGCAAAAAGCGCCGGCCGTTTTTCGCGACACGCCGCCCTTAATGACATAATCCGCCGGTCTCTTGCTAGCGTGAACGTGCCGGCGGTGCTCGAACCAGTCGGTATCGTTCGTGACGATGGCAAGAGACCGGACGGAATGTCCCTAATACCGTGGAAAATGGGACGGGTGCTGGTGTGGGATGCAACCTGTGTGGACACCCTAGCTCCGTCTCATCTCCACGGTACAATCCAAAGGGCCGGCGCAGCGGCCGAGGCGGCCGAAGCCAACAAAATACGGAAATACAGGGGTCTTGACGCCGGATACAACTTCGTTGCTTTCGGCGTCGAGACCCTCGGTCCGTGGGGCCCTGGGGCAATAGAGCTCTTCCGTCAACTGGCTAAGAGACTAGTCGACGTCACTGGGGACAAGAGGGCTGGCAGTTTCCTGGCACAACGCCTTAGTATCGCCATACAGCGAGGAAACGCTGCCAGCATTCTTGGCACCATGCCACGGGGGCCTTTTTTAGATTTTTAAGTTTTATTTTTTCTTTTAATAGTTTAAGTTAGTTTTATAATTAGTTTTTAGTTTGTAGGTTAATTTTAATTAGATATATTTTATGTTTTTATTTTATTATGTCATTATTTACGAATTATATATTAAATTTATGTTAATATAGCATCTACTAGCAACTTTGAAAAATATTTAAATATATATATAAAGGACAATTTTTCCGAATGTACCGATTAGTACGGATGGAGGGAACTTACGACGTCATAATGATTTATAAATTATCATGAGCAGTTGTGGACTTCGCAATCAATGTCTGATTTTGATTAGATTTCCGATTTGATATAAATCTAATGCGCTTGATAAGCGCGCGCAGGGTAGGCGCAGCATGGCAATGGGAAAGCCAATAAAATATATCAACTACCTGACTTTTGATGTTTCCAATGCGAGTAACATTTGAGGCATTAAAAGTATAATAGCGGTTCTTCGACTGGTCTCCAGAATAAAATCTTTACTGATATAATGCATGCCACTCTGTAACCTACATCACACCTTTTTTAACACGCTTTTATTAGGTCGACCTGTATGTAACTATGTAATGGTATCTAAGGTAACTAATTTAACCATCTTCCAAGCATCCTAGCGTCATGAAAATTGGCAGCTGTATGTGGTTCTGATGACAATACAATAATATGGTACTGTCGAACTGATCTGATGATGGAGCCGGAAGATATGAACTGGAACTTCATGATGGAACATCGTATCATAGCTGCGTTTGGATTTCTTAGAAAAGTCTTGTAATGAACTTTGACCACGATTAGGTTTCAAGGTCTGATAGGTCGACCTGTATGTAACTATGTAATGGAATCTAAGGTAACTAATTTAACCATCTTCCAAGAATCGTAGCGTCATGAAAATTGGCAGCTGTATGTAGTTCTGATGACAATACAATAATATGGTACTGTCGAACTGATCTGATGATGGAGCCGGAAGATATGAACTGGAACTTCATGATGGAACATCGTATCATAGCTGCGTTTGGATTTCTTAGAAAAGTCTTGTAATGAACTTTGACCACGATAAGGTTTCAAGGTCTGACGATGAAGCCGGAAGATAGGCACTGGCATTCCATGATGGAATATCGTATCATAGTTGTGTTTGCACTTTTGAGAAAGGTCACGTAATGGACTTTGAACACGATCAGGTTTCAATTAACACGCAAAGCGTGTTTTCTAGTGTTTTTAAACTGTTAATTTATTCTATTTCACGCTATCCGATAGAGAAAAATCCGTTTTAGAATCTAAAACACAAATTCAGAGGCGTGAATACGTTTCATATAGGTATCACTATCAGCAGTGATTCCTGACTCTGTTGTCAACTACGTTGAATACGGTCTAGGTTTCGTGTCCTCATGTCTGATTTGATTCTGTAATTTAATAGAACTGTCATTTCATTGTGTAGAACAGTTATTGAATACATTTCCGAAACTTGAAGACGCTAAAACACGTAGAATATAACGTTAACCGACCGTCGTTAAAATTTTGGGTGTGGATGTGCGGGATATTATTGAATAAAGTAAACAACGAGAATAATGACAAAAGACTGTGGTATATTATAAGAAATCGTAGTTATAATTACAATATAAACAGCACGATACAATTACTGCGCCAGGTATGGCATTCCGGTACATCGGTTAGTAGTATTAGGACTGTGGATGACACAAGCTGATATCGAGCCAATCGATGCTATGCGGTCGTAACTCGGTAAGTGTGAGTCTCTGGCGTCGACGTAAATCATTGCAACTAAAATATTTTTGGAGCATGCTATATATTTGATTATATCGCTATAGAAGTCGGCAATAACTTGATACAAATATGATAATATAACAAGCAATACGATATTCACAACAGCGTAATCACAGTAAGATTTTTAAGAATTGGCTCTACAATTGAAAACTATGTAAGGCTAGCGTTAGGGGGCAAATCAGCGGAAAATCGTGTGCGGAATTCCAGTTCGGCTTCTCGAGAAATCTGAGCGAATCACGCGGAAATTCGCTCTCTCTGGGGAAAAAAATGGGGTAACAAATACATTTGCGCTTTTATCTTATACGAAGCGAAGAAAGAAATAAGTAAGAAAGGAGAGTTGAAATATCACACACTTTCTTCCCGCATTTTGCGTAATTTACATTTCAGTGTTCCGCTATACCTCAATTATTCTACATGCGATATTCGACAGAACGGAGAATGTCGCCAATTTTATACCTCTGTCATTCAAAATCGAAATGAACAATCTTACAATTCATCGCTTAGTACCCATAGTACAAGCTTTGCTTAGTTTGGGACTAGGTTGATTTGTGTAAGATTGTCCACAAATATTTATTTTATTTATTTATTTAATTATCGAACTAGACCCGTATTAAGTTAAACAAGGTTTAAAGAGTGCTAGATGATCATAATATATTTAATTAATAAAAATATTTAAATGCATAGAAAACAAAAATACAAAATAGAATCCACATCCGTTTTAAAATCAACCGAAGCTGAAAAACAAAGAAAATACTCAAATGCCTGTGAAATGCGACATGCTACCTTCACCCCACTTGTAACATCAGTTGATGGCGTCTTTGCACCTCAAATGTCCTCTTTCATAAAACACATGAGTGAAACAATATCTGAACGCTGGAATCGCAACATAAGCACCATACTGGGCTGGCTCAGAGCAAGAATCAGCGTTGCTGTAATACGTGCCAGCGTGCCACCAGTATGTGCATCCGCGGCACACGGCACCGTTTTAAACCTGCTGCCAGATGGCTCGGGTTCGACGATGGCGCTGCCCTCCCGCATATATAGATTAAAAACACTTTGTATAATTTATAGTATACTGTACTAATATCGTTAGTTATTAAATAAAGTTTTTGAATAGTCAAATAGAATCCAGACGGCTTGGTTAAATTGGAGATCGCTGCCTGGCATCCTATGCGAATGCCGTATACCAATTAAAATCAAGGGCTATGAATACAAAAGGGCAATAAGACCAGCTCTGCTGTATGGTTCCGAATATTGGCGGAGGAGAAAGACAGCAGCCAATTGAACATTCCATAAAATCAGATTTTACTGAACGGTACAGTACCCGGCAATAAATACTGCACGTCCGTCTTTGTAAAGAGACAATTAGCTGTTTACGATGATTTCCGAACAATTCTGGCGAACGTCCATCAATCATCTTATTCATTTATTGACGTTTCACATCAAATAAATACTGCAGTGTATGGATTTTATTAGTCAACTCTACTATAAGTACTAGAAAAGAAAAAGTATTGCCAAAAAATCATGAATCATCGAACAATTTGGAGTGAAGCGACTTCCTGACTTGGCGGGGCGGGATCGATATGTGACATTTTCTTCTTTGACGTAAACTTAGTGACGTCGCAAAAATTCCCACTTGACAGAATACTGTCAGTATTACATTTGCGCAGTAGTAATATTATGCGCAGAAGCGGACCAGTACTGCCTTCGCATCGTCCCGCTTCCGCGCATCCCGCGCCAGTCAGGAAGCACTCATTTAAATCTAGGGGCGCAGTAAAAAGTAGTAGTGAGTTGACCGACAGTTGACACTGACATTTGACAGATTTCTCATATCGTACCGCCTCCGCACCGACAAATCAGGAAGTCGCCTTAGAGGGTTTCAAGAACTCTATATTATATGTATATTTTGACGACGACTGACACGCTAACTATAGGTAGTGAGAGACGGCGCTCTATGAAGCCGAAATTAACCGAATCTCTTTCCAAAGGTCGATGTGCAATACTTATCGCCGGGTATAGTTCGCACAAAACTCTAAGGGCAAATTCTGTCAAACTAACGCAAGCAAAAAACGACTAAGAGTTCTGACTGTAAGGTAAATTCTTGCTTGCGTTCATTTGACAGCATTTGGCCTTACAGTTTTGAACGTACTTGTACGATTACAGACGGTTTGGTTCAACCCGCCCATACCAGTTATCGTGAACAAGTTAGTCGTCTGCCGTCGGCACCGTCGGTGTCATTTCCGTTAATTCCGAGTCCCAACGAGATTTTACCCGGCGGCCTTTATGATTTTCCGGTACGAGTCCAATCAATGTTATATTTAGTGCACCTACCTACATTGGTGATGAATTTGATTTATGTTCGCGGCTGATCGGGTTGATTCTGATTCTGTTACTGAATGGGTATCTTTTTTATGAATCGCCGACCGATTAAGCCTAGTGTTATTGATCCTGCCGGCCTGCCGACGAAGCTGAGGGCCCCCGGTTTGAATCCCGGTCAGGACAAATATTTGTTTCTGAGTCTTGTGTGTTGGATGAATATTGGACGTTTTCTATGTATTTAATAGTTGTGTATTAAATCTATTAAATATATCGTCGTAGAGTACACATAAGTTCGATTTGTGTAAAGTTGTACTCTAATATTTGTTTATTTTGCAGCAAATTGTCAGTAAGTCAACTAACCGATTTGTGTAATGCATAAATTAAAACATAATTTTATTAAAAAACGCATTATATTTACGCTTGTATGTCATTCTACTACTTTACTCATAAAAAAATACCTCAAAAAGTAAGTATTCAAGTCGTTGGCGATTTACGGTTGGTTGTTACGTAAGAGGACCTTTTAACTCAGGACATAAAACAACGGCCTATAACTCAAGCAAGTCTAGTCAAAAACAACCATAAATTAAACAGAATGGCGGCCAAGTCGAAAAGATTACAAGTTTTAAAGGATGATTCACAGTAGACCGTTCGCTGTACGGGCCGGCCCGTTTTCTATGACAGGACGTGCGACGGCCGTCGATTTCCTATCATAGAAAACGGGCCGGCCCGGACACGGAACGGTCTAGCGTGAGAATCATCCTTAAATGGTTAAATAGATCAATGTTTCACTGAAGCAGTTATTTATGTATAAAGATTCGATCCTTCACAAAACTCTAGGAGAGATTACTCTATTTGACGTATATAATAAAAACTGTTACAATTCGAATCTTATTACTTTTCGTCATTCATAATTACCCTCCGCTAAGAACTTGAATATCACACAATTGTTAAAATGTCGAATAGAATTTTTTACTTATACCTCCTTTTCAAGGATGTATATCCTTCTAATTGTTTAGACTCATCTACACAATCGTACGTTCGTTTTCAACCTTCAAACGACATCACACGACCACCAACAGATTACTCAATATTACAGACCATGATTGCAGACAATTATAGTCAATCTACACAACGTGACCCATTGTACAGCCTGCTTGCACCCCCACATGAGCTTGCAAGCGGGACGTTCGGGATACTTGCACTTAAGTGCGGCTATTATCTTGAGGCCTAATGCTGCTGTGTTTTTTTTTGCAGTCAGTTATAGTCACTCTTCACAACATGACCCGTTGTACAGCCTGGATTACGTGTTGCACCCCCACATGAGCTTGCAAGTGGGCCGTTCGGGGTACTTGTCCTTAAGTGCGGCAATGATCTTGAGGTACTGCTGGGTGTTCGCGCGTTCTGCGCGAGAGTGCCGCGCCGGCGCGCGCGCTGCTGCGTGGCAGAGGAACCCGCCGTCTAGCACCACCAACCGGTACTCTTGCAGGCAGAGTTCTAGCATCTAGGTAAGAAATACAATATGTCAGATCAACTATATTACACTAAACGGCGTTGGTGAACCGTCGCGAACGCTCTCAACCTGATGAAGAACTCCCGACGAGTTCGAAACATGTCGCCCGGAGTGACAAATAGTACGTGAGTTTAACCGTTTAGTGTAATATAGTTTTAACATGACTCACGAAACTCAAATAGGTCAGATTTTGACAAAGTTCTAGCGATCTGTTGTCAGCGTCATTTGTGCCTTTGGAAACATATGTGTTGTGAGTACTCGAATCTGCGGCAGATTTTCACAGTTGATAATATTCGTCAAGCTTCTAGAATAAAATATTCGCTTTTGGTCACACAGGCGTTGTAATTGTGTACCTGTGTCATTTTGTCTTGTCGCCCCTCCCACGACAACGCCTCGCTGTACCACGGCTCCTTCCGAGTGCCGAAGTACAAAGGCTCCCATCTGTGGAACGGGTACTCCCGCCGGGCTATCAGCATGGGCTGCAACAAAGCATTTTACTTAAACTTGTTCCATATTACCAACTAACGACTACTATCTAACCTTCCAACCCAGAGGGAAAACGCCGTTGTTAGGATTATACCCCGGCCACAACTTTGCGCGAACGCGGTAAGCGTTTTATCTGTCCATTGCATCATCATATCAGCCGAAAGACGTCCACTGCTGGACATAGGCCTCCCTCAAAGAGTGCCACAATGTCTGGTCCCGCGCCACCCGCATCCAGCGGACTCCCGCGACCTTTACCTGGTCATCAGTCCACCTTGTAATTCAAAACATTTATTCTGCAAATAGGCCTCAAGGGCACTTTTACAAGTCAAAATCTATCTGTATCAACAAAAAATATTACAATGTTCAAAATAAAACTAATGAAATGTACCTAGTGTTACATTACATGTCATAAATAAGATTAAGCTAATAACAATTCAGATTTTTAGAGATGTATCTAAGCGTCACAATAAAAATAAAAAGGTACAATAATCATCATAAAATATTATATTATATAATTGGGGGGGTCCACCCACGCTGCGCCTTCCGGTCCACGGTCGCCACTCGAGAACCTATCGGAACCAACAGCCATCGTTTCTACGTGCAATGCTACAATAAAGCTGTACCTGCTATAAAATGCCAAATTATATATTTCGTATATAACTTTTTTGAAAAACCATGTGGTACGATAAAACCCGTCTTAATCCCACAACGTACAGATTTAAAGTCGCGTCGCAATTTAATATAGGTATATTAGGTATACAAGTAAGCATAATTCTATAAGAGATAGGTACAATAGACACTTGAGCGATAAAGCGAATTGTTTCACTCAGGGCCGGGTCTCATGTGCAAATGGCGACTAACTCGATTCACAAGGCCCGCTTGCTGGGTTCTGGTAATTTCTTCAATTCCCCTTTTCTAGATAGTTGCGTATTTAGAAACCGTGCGTTATAGTACGAGTATAAGTGAATTACCTATATATACCAACTAACATCGATTATGATCAAAATAATTCAATTCGTGATTTGTTGGGGCGAGATCGGTATATACTTAGGTACGATATTTTGCAGTTTGAGGTGAGCTTGAAGTTACATAGATTGCCTAACTTATCGATGTACCTACCTACTTGCATAACTCGGATATCAAAAATGTGTTTAGTCGCTTTCTCGCAAACATGATTGTCAAAGTGACAGAGAATGCACGAATAAATAACAAACGAATTTTACTATTGTTACGAATCAAATTATTTTGTTAAATTGTTTTTCACGGATGGTTTATTTTCCTTTGTATTTGTAAATAATTAGAAACGAATTTTAGCGTCAATTTAACTAAATTGACGCTAATGGTTTGATGAATGATTGTTAATAAGGGAGTAATTGAATTTAAATTTGATTGAGAATTATAATTTCGTTATAGGACGCAGCCGCTTGTTGCCATTTACGAGGGGTGATCCAAAAGTAATGATAACGAGTATGTAAAACAACACATGTGTTCAAAAACTAAATTTATTTCTTAACGTAGTCTCCTAACAAGTCTACACACCTATGCCATCTTTTCTCCAGACTACGAATTCCATTAAAAAAAAAATCTTTGTTTGGACTCTCCAAATAAGCCTCCACAGCGGCCATAACCTCACTGTCATTCAAAAAAATTTTGACTCGGAGATTTTCCTTCAGCCGTGGAAACAGATAAAAGTAGCTGGGGGTTAGGTCTGGCGAATAGGGGGGTGTTACACCAATTCGAAACCCGCATCCCGGATTGCAGCCATTGCAACACCTGGCCTTATGAGGAGGTCCGTTGTTGTCTGGGTGGAACATTCTAGGCACCCAACGAGCGGATACTTTATTCATGTGCAATTCTTGGGTTAAGATTCTTTGAATGCTGCCATACGAGATCCCTGTGACCTCATTTAAATGTCTGATTGTCACTCTTCTATCAGTTAAACTAAATCTTCTATTTTTTTGACATTCTTCTCAGTGCGGACGATGGAAGGCCAGCCCTCGCGGTGTTCGTCTTTACAAGATGTTCTACCCAAGTTAAACTCCTTGCACCAGTGTACAACTGTAGAATACGGAGGAGCAGAGTCCCCTAATGTTCCCACCAATTCAACATGTATATCTTTAGTACACATTTTTTTCAAACAGAAGTACTTAATAACGGCTCTCACTTCAGATTTTTCCATTTCCACGCCTTTATTCCGACAACTCACGAATAAATAAATTTATTTCAGTTACAGATATCAATTTTTTTACATATTTTTTTTTTAATTTACTGGCCAAGAACTGCTTTAAAAAATAAAACCTCTTTTTGCTTTTTTCAGCCACTGAAAGTATTTCATTATCATTACTTTTGGATCACCCCTCGTAAAGGGGGTAATTATTTTAATTGTGAAGAAAAACCCTGTCCTTCGTGTCTGCGTAGGTATACTCTATTTTTTAAGGTTCCGTACCTCGAAAGGAAAAAACGGAACCCTTATAGGATCACTTTGTTGTCCATTATTATTGGAAAACGGGACTTAATCGCGTACACTTATTAACCTTAATTTTGTAAGGTTTTGCCCGATGTTAATAATAATCCTTTTTCTCAGGAACGCGTGGAGGTATCAAACTGGAATTTATATAAAATACTCAGGTCTAATGTCCCTTGGAGCTGTGAAAAAATCAAACTTCTAAGCCAACGCAATCAAAAGATACAGCCGTTTATGCCGCAAATTTCCGAAAGTTTTCGACACTCGCACGGGAATCAAAACCTACAGGGTACTTCCCGTGAACTCAGAATCTTGAAATTTGGTACGAAGCAACGTCTTATAGTACAGATAAGGAAAAATTGCGAAAACCGTTTTAGTTACATCATATATTCTAATGAAATTTGGTACGAAGCAACGTCTTATAGCACAGATAAAGCAAAAATTGCGAAAACCGTACATTTTTAGTTACAACACATAATAAAAATATTTTTAATAATTTTAAACTACTACCCCTTTCCGTTATGTACGGAACCCTCGGTGCGCGAGTCCGACTCGCACTTGGCCGGTTTTTTCATCTATAAAGAACTACCTTTTTTTACGGTTCCGTACCCGAAGGGTCAAAACGGAACCCTATTGGTGACGCCCAGACGTCCGTCCGTCCGTCCGTCCGTCGTCTGTCACACAGGTTTTACAGCCAAGCGGTTGGAGCTACAGGCTTCAAATTTACACAGTATAAGCATCTTGTTGGCCCGCAGCCATACAAATAGTCAAAACTTATTTTTAAATGTTTTTAAGGAGGGCTCCCATACAGCTAAAGGGGGGCGCGAAAAAAAATTTTTATCCTACCCTATCGAGTGGGCTATCGTTACTGACTATATTTTTAATTTAAAAAATAATGGAAAAGAAAGGAATGAGAAGCCACCAAAGTCAGCTTCTTTTACGAAATTTTGTTCCCAAGAAATTTTTAACTTCCCAAATGCCTATAAACTTATAATTTGGTAATAATGTTTGTTGTTACGTATATTTCACCAACAAATACTAATATATTGATAAATTAGATTTTTTCTTTGAAATTCCCTTATTTTTCCTTTAAAAACCAACTTAACTTTGCGGTCGGTTCGGAACCCTAAATGTGCGAAGTCCGACTCGCACTTGGCCGGTTTTTATTTAAAATGGGATTGCTCTTGCCAGCGGACAGCGGGGCGTGCATATAAAACAATTGAAAAACTTAATATAAGATTTTAAGGCGCTACACTGAGAAATTTGGAGACTTTGAAACGCTGTCCTGCCCAGACTAGCAAACAGTAGGGGCTGATTTTCAGTTATATGATTTTTGACTAGATATGATTGTGGTACTGACAATAGCGAAACAAGATTGCTTAAAATTTTCTCGATAGAAAATAAATCCAAAGTCGGGTGTATATTTTCCTTTTTTTCCTCAGCCTACTAAAATAACGCATTATTAAAAGACACGATTAAGTTAATATGATGGTATTTTACCTCATCTAGGTACTGACAAGAGGAAATTTAATAAACCTGCACACAGTCAGATATTTAACGAGATTTGTCTAAAAAGCCATTTTCGGAGAGGGTTGCATCCCGTTTAGTCGTGAGCGAAAAACAAAGGGTGTCTCTTTCAATCGATATATCGCCTTAAGCTCACATGGTCATTTATATTAGAATTACGATGAATAACGGGATATTTACGGGATAGTTACTCAATGATAATGGCGCTTGCAACAGTGCCGAAATATCGGAAACTCACATATACAAATATACATGGTAAATATCCCGTTATTCATCGTAATTCTAATGAAAAACTCAAAGATGTATGTTTACCTCGACAATTTCTGGAGAGGGGCGCGCCAGCCATGTCTGGAGACCAGGAAACCTCTGGCAGTGTGAGCAGAACTTCTGATGGAAATACATGGCACGATTGGAGGTAACCATCCGCACCAACCTGAGAACAAAGGACATGCCAATCATATTGCTAGTAGGTAAGGTGAAAGTCCTAGTGCTTGAAACAGACCCGGTACTTGACACTTTCAATGTCGTCATTTTAATAGAGGTGTCAACTATTGAGTATTAGACATTGGGACGTTTCTGACATTGGTGTCAGACATTGGGACTTTTACTGTACATAATTAGGCATTAAAACACTCGTGTGACCTTATTATGAAACTCGCCTTCGGCACATTCGTGTTTTAATGCCCCTCATTATGTACCAGTTGCATAAACTACTATTATTTCATTGTATGGAATCTAAGAGTGCACCATCTAAGTAGGTATAATAATCTTTCACCGACCTCCCCGATTGAAGTCGGGTTTTTTTCTTAAAAATTATTAAGTTAAAAAAACAGCTTCGTAGGCACGATCACTACTAACTAGGCCAAAGTGGTCATACGACATAAAAAAATATTATTATTATTACGGAATAAATACTTACAAAATGTATATAGGTTTCACTCTGAATATGGACATTTTTATTTGAACCGAGTATTTGAATACCAAATCAAGTATTTCAATGTCATCGTTCGGTATCGTAACTACTAATGGTATTAATATTTTATAAGCTGTCTAGACCCATTATCTACTCAGATTATGATGATTAAAAGAGGTTAGTATTTTCTACTAAGTAAGTATTATTAACGTATTCTATGCTTTTTTTTAGATTAGAAGAATCGAACGTTATCCATCCGTTATAACAATCTTGAAACGGGAAAATTATGCAGCGAGCTATCTTTGAAATAATAACTCCGCCCAAATTGCTAAATAGAAACGAGGGTGTTTGCCACCTAAAAATTGTCATGCCAAATACGGCATTATGATGTACTTACATAAGTATGTTGTACGAACGTAAATCATATTACTACGACGAATATGTGCCGGCTTAGGTGGTTCCTTCAATTACATTACGGAATTCGTGAAAAATATGGAGATTCAAGTGAACCGAATAACAAATGTGGAATTCAAATAGCGGTCTCAGTGGAAAATAATTCAGCTTTTTATTTGCAATGTAAGCTTTGTCTTTGTACGAGCCTGTAAAACATGTATTTATAGATAGGCACTAAAGAGGGAATTTAAGAGAAGGGTTATTTGTCAGTATGATATAGTGGTGTCATTCTCATACGACAAAAAGCATTTCCTAAATGTCCCCTTGGGAAATCATAGGAAGGAAAAATAAGGAGCACAACACAGGACAATAACATCCAACAGGTGGGCGAAACTTGAAAAGTCGTGCTCAATTGTTGCAAGCACGGATAAGTAAGTACATTTGTCAACTCACGTGTCCTTGTCGCGCGGTATCTCCTCTCCCTTCTCCACCTCAAACAAGGGCACGACGAAAACAGTTTTCCCAAAAATACAACCCTCATCCCTCTTCTTGTCACCCATAAGTTTTCTGACCATCATCAAGAACTGGGTGGCCAAACCGTCGCTTGGAACCATTTCAATGTCCGAGACAATGAAATAATTAGTCCTTGACGCGTTTCGAGCAACGTTCCTACCTACATTTATGTGGTATATCAAATTGGTATCCTTCTTAAACGTAGTTATTCCATAATCGACGCCGGAACAATCATTGAACATCAAATCGGGGGCAAATGTTCTTTTTGACTGCATCGGCATTCGTGACATCATTTTCTCTATTTTATTCTTCCTCGCCCATTGAATGTATTCAAATCTAGTCTTATTATCCAATTTGCGAAAATTATCCAATTTCTTTTGCAACATCTCTTCTATAGTTATGTTTGACGTAGTTGTCGGTATTTCTGTCGTTGTGATGCGTTGTTCTTTGCTTCGCATTTTAGGCGGATGTTTTTTAGGGTAGAATAGGTGGAGTGAAACTTTTGACATGCCCGAATAACAATGACAGAGTTGATTCATAATTTGTATAGTTATATCTAAATCATAATCTGGTGCGAAGACTGAAAGACTGATGGGACCAGCCCAATGTCTCGCTATTTCGACTATGTGATATATGTAATCCGGAGTAGCTTGAGTAGCGTATGTAACAGCATTGTATGTGCTATAATTCGAGTATGCTGTACCCTTAATAGCATTATAGATGACCCTATAGGGGCTTTTAAAGCCAGATTCTGGAGTCGGCATGATACGAAAAGTCCCCCATTTTAAAGTATCTGGGAGACCGTAGTTGAACTGGCAATAACTTCTGTTTTCGTTAGGCTGCTGCCCCTTGAGAAAGGCACCTGGTTGGTAATCAAAGTCACCGATCCTGGTTTGCCTGTAGTGGTGGCGGTGATGCCGGTGGGTATAGAGATGGAATATGAGGGTAAGTGTGATGATAATAGACGCTATAAGGAGCAGGGTGGAGTGCCGCCTGGTCAACCGGTACGAGTATGCCCCAAATATTCGCAGGCATCTCGACATGTTTATTTATCATTGTATTGATTCAGGAGGATACTTCACTAAATAATTCCATTTGATTCGGAAATTTGATTGTCTTCGGAAACGTTTACTTGATTGTCTTTGGTTCAATATTCGATTTCGTTTTGATTCTTGATCGGTTACACGTTACACCATTCGGCTGGCAACATTTGCTATTTAACATTCTAGTAACATTCTTAAATTAGTCTAGGTGCGCTTATATTCCAAATACATAGATTCACTTGTTTTAGCCGTGTATTTTGATATTTAAAACTTTAACAAACACTAACAATTAATGACTTCAACTTTGGTAGGTCCGTCATTAGAAAATTGTATCTAACAATCTTTCACTGCACAAATCGCGAGAGACAAGACGTATTATAATGAATAAAGTTAAGGTTATGCACTAAATTGACCAGAAATTTTGATTTAAAATACACTAAAATAAAAGGAAATCTTAAAGAAAACAAATGAGTATGGTCTCGCACACACAAAAAATGTTAACACTGAACGAAATATTTACCACTTTACGTGTCTAAAACTAGAAACAGATATATAGTTTCTTTTGGTACTTTTTTTCAGGTACATAATCACAGTTTATTTTTCACAATTCACTAGATTTTAGCCTTATAATTATTTTTTGGAACAGAGTTATTTATTTTGACAGATGCTGCGCGCGCAAGGTGTAAAATCAATATGTCAGCCATGTTGGGGGATATCAGCCGGTTCTCTATGCCTAATATTGTTTCAGTTTTCTGTTACATTTGAGCAGAGTAGAGCATGAAAATCTTTTGTAACAATATAAATATAGACCCATATGACGTTAAAAGTATAATTCAAAAAGAATCCAATCCAATAATTCTCTAAACTTGTCAACAAAATCATTAAGAGCCTTAAAAAAAAATATTATATATATACTGCGCCTGATATGGCAATCCGGTACAACGGTTAGTATACTCCGTTTTTTTTTTCAGAATAGTAAAATCGTGCGTTTATTGTCATGCGATTTCAGCGAAAACAATCCTGAAACGGGAAAAAAATGCGGCGTGCTATCTTTGAGACGTGATAAGCCACTGAAATAAGTAAAATTTGTACTAATATTATCCTCTGATGTCTCAGGGAAACGAAGAATTGTAGGCGGAAATTACGGTTAAAATCCTATCGTTAAAAAAACCGGGGTATAGTGTAGGTGACATAAGCTACGGCATCAGGCTATCAATGGTATGCGCGATTTCGCCCGTCACCGCGTTGGTGCACACACGTGCTCTTCGCGACGACGGGCTGAATCCACTACCGTACAAAACCAGTTGCCTACTGTCATGGCGTCGTTACCGAACAACGTCTAATGAACACGTGGTTGGCGAAATCATCATAAATTTGATGGAAAGCCATTTAAAAAAAAAGTGAAGTGAATGGTATGCGGTCGTAAGCGAGTGTCGTCGCCAGTGACGTCACTTGTGCCACGATCTGGATCGGCAGATCTTGTTTTCTTAGACCATGGCTTTGGCTGGCGCCGACCTGCTGGGCATCTTTAGTGGCTCAAATATGCAACCATTGACGGTAACTGCATGTTTGGACGTTTGGGGTAGAAACTCTAGGGCCGGCCGTGGGAATCTACTTCTCATTGCACCATTGAGCTGGTGAAGTGCTTTGTGGACGCCACGGGTGACCAGAAGGCTGGCGGGTACCATTTTTAGCGCATCATGTTCAGCGCGGAAATGTGGCCAACATTCTGGGCAATCTGCCGCCGAGCTCCGCCAGAGAGCCATAGTTTTAAATCTACATACTCTGTAGTAGTTTTATTAATTGAGGTGTGCAATAAAAAGTGTTTGTACATGTATTTTACATTTAATATGGTTTATTTACATTTTAGTTTATTTTATTCTTAGGTTACACAATTTATTTGCATTAAAATAATAATTTATGCACGGAATGTAACTTATAAAACAGAACTGGAAAAGACAATTGTATTGTGAATTAATATGATGATGAATTTTATATGTTTTTGTTGCATTAAATGTAAAATTCCGGTGAAATGTTCACATCGCGTTCTCTAGGATCTTACACATCCAATCGCCGATTGCGTCCTGAAACAACACGTAAACATACTACACGTAATTCATATTATTAATAACATTATTTGCTATACAAGTATTAGAGCAAGGTTGCCAGAACTCCCGAGGATGCACTGTGTTGAGAGCAAGGGACCTAAATTTGTCAACACAGCAAATCCTCAAATTTTATAAAGAATCAGCAACGCGGTCCTTTGGAGTTGCGAGTCCGCTTACCATCAGGACTGTAGGGATGTTTTCCACCGTCGTTTTATAAAAAAAAAGTTAATTTTACCTTGTTGTCGCGGAGTTGCTTGTCCAAGGCTGCCACCGCGCCGTTGTACTTGTGGGAGACGTCGCGACCCTGCACCTCGGCTCTCAGGTCAGACTGAAACAAGCGTTCTCTTTCACAACGAATTCTAACCAATCATCGTAGGAGCCTGTTAGTAGGCAGGTTCAGCCATCAAGAGTACCTTGAGTGTCGCAGTGAGCGTGAGGTTGCAGCTGGTCAAGACGACGTTGCCGAGGCGCAGCGCAAACCGCATGACGCCCTGCACGCGGAGCTCGACTATCTCCAGGCTGCAGAGCAAAAACACGATATCACTCAGTCAGTCAGTTGCAAAAACAAAATTTGTCCCTCCGATGGTCCAAAGTTACCGGCTTATGTGCATGTAAGTTGGGTTTTTATTACATCGATTTATAGTAAGGGAGACAGAGTTTATGCGGGTTACTAGACCAATCCAAAATTAAGCTTTGAAAGCCCTTAACTTTTTGATATGTCCACCGAAAAGGCGCGAATCTAAATCTGACAATGACTCAAATATGTCCAGTCCTGACACAATCATCAGCTGTATTACCGTGGTGCAACCTACCACTCTTTAATTAACTTACATGCCAGATTGCGAGACTGAGAATTCGCGGCCGAGGACGTTAGCTGTAGCCCCCGTGGATTCTGAAAACATTAGTAGTTTAATTTAGTATCCCAGTAATCCCATTATTAATAAAAAAAAAAACATTGAAATCTACGTCTAAATCTTTCCCCTGTGCCATGACCATGAGGCCGGCTACTTATTTCTTTCACAGTTTTCACAAATTCACACTGCTACGTCTTCAGAGGAATGTTTTTTTTTTATACGACGGTGGCGATAGAAACCAACTTCAATTATATAGAATTTATAAAACAAAATCTTTCCTACGTATTAAAAATAGTATAATCTAATGAAATAACTTGTCACACAGGAAATCTTTGGCCACACAAAGTTCAGCGTGAGCCGCATGAGCACTGTGCTGTAGCTCAGTGTGTCAAACGTGTTGTGGCTGGCCCCCGTGCACTCCAGCCCCTCGACGTGCGCGTAGGTCCTGCGACAGATTAATAATTTATCATTCCGTCCTAGCAGCGCTACAGGAATATTTTACACAAGAATTATAAGGAATCCACTGATCTCAAACTCAATCAAATTAAGTCAAAGTCAATTATTTCCTTGTCTGCAGCCAAATCGAAAGCTTCCGTAGGCGGTTGCTATTGTCACACTGATGCGGTTTCCGCAGGACGGTGCGGTGTGCGAGCGAGACAGCGCTATGTAGACTGTCTAGTCTATAGCGGTGTCCCGCCTGCACCCCGCACCGTCATCCGGAAACCGCACCAGTGTGACAACCGCCATAGTCCTCACCATCCTAGGGGCGTGTCTACGCCGGACGAGCTGTAGGGAATCTGGAGCGGGTCGCCGCCCGCCTCCACAATGTTTTGGTTCATTTCGTCGACGGCGCGCCGGATCCTTCTCTCCACGACGATGCGCTCCTGCCCGCCACCTGTCGACACATTATTAGACGTGACGCCTGCGATTTATATGCACGTGATACACTGGTTCCTGATAGAAATAATGTTGTACTTACTGAGTTCTGCATCGTTTTGAGGCAAAGCACAAATGCCTGCTAGCAGGGAAACAAAGATGACTGCACTGAATCTCATATTGATACTTGAATTAAATGCGAGTTATAAGGCGAGTATTTTTATAGCAAATACACAGTTGTTCTTAAGAGACACCGGCACTTTGTGATATTTTTTTCAAAACATACGATATTTATACTTAACCAAGAGATAATGAGTGCATTTCTGATTTTTATCGTGTAAAAAATAGTGCATCCAATCGGCTATTAACCTAATTTATCAATGAAATCGTCTGAGAGTCCTACATTGACTGCAACAGTAAACACCTGCATTGACAGAGTTACAAGGTTGTTATTTTATGATGCGCTGGATTTCATCTAGGTGTTCCAAAGTGTATACTTGGGAGTAAGCATTTTTTTATACGACGACGGTGGCAAACAAGCGTACGGTCCATCTGATGGTAAGTGGATTCGCAACTCCCAAGTAGACACATGCGCGTTTCCGACCCATTATACAATTTGAGGATTCACTGTGTTGACAGCAGAAGGGATAAATTTGGATCCCTCGCTCTCAACACAGTGCATCCTCGGTGGCAACCTTGCTCACCTCCAGGAACAGAACACTAGGTAAATATACTTGTTTAGTAAATAATGTTATTATGGATGTGGTCTTCTGCAAGACGGAGGTACTTCGCCAGTTGGGCTGCTCACAATCGAGCAAGATGTCATTTTGTTGTGCCCTACCTCTCTAAATTAAAAAAGCGGCCAAGTGCGTGTTGGGCCACGCACAAAGTAGGGTTCCGTAGCTCTAGTATAAGTTTTTTCGAAACATTAACTAATTCGAACGCGTTTGCGTTTTGTCTCAAAATGTATGAAAGTGGTATGAAAACGTGAACAGCGCCTCTGGTGGTCACTAGTGGAAACTAAAACAGCGAGTTTAACATTTGTTGCTAACCGATGAACGCGCGTATTTCAAACTCGGTGAGAGAGTTTTCATACATTTTGAGACAAAACGCAAACGCGTTCGAATTAGTTAATGTTTCGAAAAAACTTATACTAGAGCTACCCTAGTTGTCCACCCGTTACATTATGCGGACTCAAAAGTTTACGAACTTATATTTACTATGTTTCTGACAAAATTAACTACATTATGTAAGGTATCAATGGAAATTGTACGAATTTCGGCTATTACTCGTTAACTAGTAATGTCTACTTAGCTGTGATAAGAGTGCTTTCGTTGCCGGGCACAAGTCAAATCTAGGTATTTTTTGACGTTTTTCGCTGCACACAAACGAGCACTGTACACGGTGCGTTCCAATGTGTTCGTAACAACACTATCGCACATAACTTTTCATTTAAATTTAAACCCTTATATAGTGCAATAAGGTATACAATGATATCTGTCATGTATCTTCGTATGCTGTAACAAGTTGCCGTATAGTGTGTGTATGAGCCTTGATACTTTTGCAGCGAAAATGTTGTGTTTAGGGATATACAACTACATTCATATTATTATCTTTTTTGTATCAGACTTACTATTGAATGTGAAAATATAATCAGTTGAAGATAAATTAGTGGGAAAATCATCCACATCATGCGTTTTGTAATATTGAAGGAAAATACAAGTCAATGAAATAAGTATATTCTCGTACCTACCTACTTATACCTATGATTCATCAATACTTCGTATTTGACCAGCTATCTAACGAGAGTGTCTTGAGGAGTCTTGATCGAATCTTTTCAAGAGACAACGTGAAGAACATGGCGGCGGCTTTCAAGTTTTAGGGTGCCTTTCCATCAAAGTTGTGTCATTGCTATGAATGCGTTGATATCCACCAATCATATGTTCACATAACATAGCATTGGTTTAAACGGAAAACTATAACATCCTCGCAGCATAGCTGCATAGCATAGCTCTGGTGGAAAGGCTATCTTAGTCTTGCTAACTATGTCCTTCTCGGCCCTTTACAAGGTTCTCGCCATTGGGGATAATGATGTCATCGAGCGTTTTGATCGATCTGTCAGTAGTGGTAGGTGTGTAACCCTGGCTACCAAGTTATGCCTACGCGAGTGCATGCTTGCCGTTAGCAAAATAACTGCGATCGGAAATGATATTCAAGGTGTAGCCAGTAACAGGAGCAAATATATAAAAGGACGCTTCCTTAGAGCATCCGCAGGAGCCCCTTGTGTGTGTATTTCAATTCGGCTTTATAATTTCAAGCAATTTATTAGTTCAAGTTACGGTAGCCCAGTGGTTCAAGCATGCGGCTGTCAAGCGGCGGTCGTGGGTTCGAATCCCAGCTCGTACCAATGAGATTTTTACGGAATTTGAGCACGGAATATCATTTGATATTTACCGTTAGCTTTTCGGTGAAGGAAAACATCGTGAGGAAACCTGCATACATCCGCGAAGAAATTCAAAGTTGTATTTGAAGTCCCCAACCCGCTCTGGGCCAGCGTGGGGACTACTGCCCAATCCCTCGGATCTATGAAAGGTGGCCAGTGCCCAGCTGTGGGACGTAGATAGGCTGATGATGATGATGATTTCAATTCGGAGAAACTTTAATCTAAACATAAGACCCTCGACTTAAGTGCCGTGAAAGTCCACGGTAAAGGATAAAACTACCGTTATTGTGTAGATAAACATCGTATATTAAAATAAAAGAAGTATATGAAGAATAGGAAGTTAAAAATTGCATCAAAGGAAAAAGGTGATTTTTGTAGACATAAATCACATATGAACCTGAAATTTGGCGATGAAATGTTTACTTTTTTTTCCTAAGCCTATAAAGGTGTCCCACTATTGGGCAAAGGCCTCTCCCCTCGACTTCCACTCGTTCCGGCTTTGAGCTGTTTCGGGCCAGTCGTTTAGAAATGTGTCTAGGTTATAACTTTATTTTACTAAACGGTTAAAACTCACGTATTAATTGTCACTTCGGGCGACATGTTAACCGTTTAGTAAAATAAAGTTATAACATGTCTCACGAAAGTTTAAATTCAAGTGTCTAGGTTATCCCGCCACCTCTGCCTCGGCTTGCCACGTCGTCTCCGAGCATATTGCGAAACCCACTCTGTTGCTAATTTTGCCCACCTCCGTGGATGCATACGGCAGACGTGGCCGGCCCAGTTCCATTGCAGCCTGGCAGTCTTGCTCCAACATCCTCCAGCTCTAACATCTGCAATACCAGTTTTGAAGCGCAGCACAGAGTTCCGAACACGGTCGATCAGTTTGACTCCCAGCATGCTGCACTCTATTGCCCGTTGGTAAACCTTCAATTTGGTATCGGTGAGTGACCATGTTTGTGCACCGTAGGTTAGAACAGGCAGAATGCACATATCGACGAGCCTCCGCTTCAGAGCTACCGGAAGGCCTCCCTTCAGTAAATCTTTCAAAGCCCAATAGCTCTTCCAAGCATTTTGGATCCGTCTTTCAACTTCCTTGTCCTGTCTCTGGCTGAAAGAAGCTTATTGGCCCAAGTACGGATACTCGTCGACATATTTTATCTGAATTTTCTAATTCGTGATTGCGTGGTCCTAAATGTGCGTATTTCGACAATGACTTGGCCGGTTCTTTAACTATCTGTATTTGTAATGGTAACTCATTCCCGGTCTACACTATGTTTCTCCAAGCCACACTTCAGATTCGGTTGAAACCGCTCAACCAAGCTAACTGGAGCGCAAACTCTCAGAGTATTTCTATGTTTAAGCCGCCCGCGTGGTAGTATCGGAGATTTCCTCTGCTCTTTCCCCAGGACACCCTCAAACAGCGCACTCCTATCGCTTTAATGGGCACAGCCAGGTTAAAAAAGAATTTCCAAGCACATATTTCAATTTCAAGCTAACATTGTTCATTTGCGCCAGATTTGCTATTAATACCATGTATTAAAAGGGATATTATACACAATAATATACCATGTTTATAAAAACATTGTTTCATATGTATGAAAATTAAACGCGTATTTGTATTTACCATGAGTCACTACATATTATAGTTATTATACTTTTATTAACTTCTAGTTGCTATTGCTACTTTCCAGGTTGTACCACTAGTTCTGGTAGCTGGCTATATTCATACATAATTGCTTATCAAAATAAAGCATTATAGTTCAAAAAACTCTAGTCCAAATACAATAATAAATATATGAAATCAACCAAGTATCAAAGTTGTTAGTCGACAATCAATTGACGGTTGCGTACCATTCATAACTTGTCTCAATTTAGATCACGATTAGTCCCCAGTATAATCTGACTGTGTCGTTCTTAATAAATACGCCTAATCGGAGGTCACATGTTTTATTGGTTTCCTGAGAGTAATTACGGTAGCTTTGTGAAGAGCCACAAAAATACGATATATACGTCCTCCTCCGATGGCCGCTGGGCCGGTACTGAGTCACAGCAAGCGAGTCTATGAGAAAAAGGTCTGTTTTAAATCGATTAAAATTAATATTTTTATATCCTATTTGTTACTTTTTATTATTTAATATCGTAGAATAGAAGTTATTTTACCCTAATAGCATAGTTAAAAACCTTTTTATTAGCTTTAAAGTGACAATATGATGCAGCGAAGTTTGCCAAAAATATGGAGTTTTCCGTGGCTCTTTTAGTTAAACCAAATTTTAAATTGTGTATTTTCAGACAGTAGGCGAAAGAGACCGTCTTTCGGTGCATCTAACTGTATGTATTACATATTTTAGTTTCAATTGGTTACAGAATAAACAGGTTTGAATGACGACATGGTTTCGCATATTTCGAAATCGAGTGTGAGAAAAGTGCTCGAGTTTCTTTAATAAATGTTTGTAAAAAATGTTTTGACTGTAGCTCCCGTAGTCGATAAGTTGTTCTTCACGGGTCTGTAAACAGTGTTACAAAAAACTATACCGTTTTTGAGATTTTCTGTAATGAATACGTGGTAAAACGCGGAAACACGGCGTTTCCAGCGAATACGCTCTTATTCATCGTAAATACAGTAGTATAGCTTGCCGGGGTGGGGGACACTTGACCAAAACAAAAATTATCTAATTACTGAGAAAAACGGGGGACAGACGGACGGACGGACATGGCGAAACTATATGGGTTCCTTGTTTACTACGGAACCCTAAAAATGCTACCAAGTAAATGTTTATTCCAGGCACTAATATGCTTAGGAAATACAGAACAGTTTGATGAACAAAGATATGAAAACACTGTGTTTACTAAATAATCACTAATTTAGATGTTATCTGATGTACATCCGAACAAAAACAAACTGATCGAAATTTTGATTCACAGTATTCAAGTAAATTTAAAGGTCAATTAACAGTAGCTGCGGGAAATGAAAACTAATCGAACTATTTTCCGTGTTTTACATAATTTATAACTTTTATAAGAGTGCCATCTTGATGAAATTCTGAAAAGGCTCTTCCGCTATCCGGGCATAAATATTAATATAAGGATATTAATTACAAGAATTGTTGCTACGCCCTACCAGGGTCCTTGTACACAAGGTTGTAAATAAATATTATGATTAGATATAATGATTAGATAGCACTCTAGTAAATGATGTACAATACGGAAGATATTGTAGATTAGTTTTAATTTCCCGCAGTCTAGATTGCCCCGCTGCACTTTAAAAAGAAAAATCTAAAAACCTCTGGGGATTTACGGGATTTAGGATGAAGTTCTACGTACCTATGTTGAGCTATACCAATGGTTAGCGTAAAATTATGCTTGAATAGCATGTATTTGTTTACTGTCGCGGTTATCTGAAATCTGAAACTCCCAGACGATTAAATTGATAGAGTTTAAGTCCAATTGGATGCACTATTTGTGACAAGATATAAATCAGAAATCCACTCATTATCATAAAAGTAGAATAAATATCGTAGATTCTGAAGAAATCATCATATCGCCACGGTGTCTCTTAAGCACAACAGTGTGATTTCTATAGAAATAATTCCCTTATAACTCGTATTTGATGCAAATATCAAGATGAGATTCAGCGCGGTCATATTTGTTTCCCTGCTAGCAGGCATTTGTGCTTTGCCTCAGAATGAGGCAGAACTCAGTAAGTACAACATTATTTCAATCAGGAACCAGTGTATCATGTGCATATAAATCGCAGGCGCCACCTCACGTCCAATAATGTGTCGACAGGTGGCGGGCAGGAGCGCATCGTCGTGGAAAGAAGGATCCGGCGCGCCGTCGACGAAATGAACCAAAACATCGTGGAGGCGGGCGGCGACCCGCTGAGCTCCAGATCCCCTACAGCTCGTCCGGCATGGACACGCCCCTAGGATGGTGAGGACTATCATATGGCGGTTGTCACACTGGTGCGGTTTCCGGACGACGGTGCGGTGTGGAGGCTGGACGCCTATAGACAGTCTACATAGCGCTCTCTCGCTCGCACACCGCACCGTCCTGCAGAAACCACATCAGTGTCGCAACCGCTTACGGAAACTTTTGAATTGGCTGTAGACACGGAAATAATTGACTTTGACTTAATTTCATTGAGTTTGAGATCAGTGATATAATTCTTGTGTAAAATATCCTATCAAAACATAAATGTGAAATGAGAGCCAAGTTCAATAATATTAAGAATATGCGTCGTTATTGACTTCGCCAACAAAGGAAGAATTGATATCTATATGGGTGCCAAGTTTTGCATAGAAAATCCGGAAACTTGAGATGTAATTCAAAAATTGTCGTATTGTGGGCAGAAATTCGAGGGACACAGATTTCGAAGCTCTTTCATTCCGATTTTTGATAAAGTCCAAAAATTTATACCTACTTACGGTTCAGATAATCTTTAAAGATTTTCAAAAAGCAGGAAGGTATTATTACCATAATCGTATTTTTGTTGTTTCATAATATTGGTCTACAGACCTACTAGTTTCTTTACCTTATAGGGTACAAAGGAGCAGAGTAGGTAGTATAGTTTGTGAGTTCCAAAGTTTCTCGTGTCTTTGGTGCTCATCATGGCAAATATGTTTTAAATTTCAACAGTATATGTATATGTAGAAGGGCCATTCGGAATGAACATAGGTTTTATTTATCCCGCGTAATGTGCGACTGTGCGGCCGAAGCCGTGGAGGTGGCTAAATTCTAATAAACAGAGGTATTAATAATACCTACGACTATGTATCCGCACACAGTTAACACCAAAGCGGTAGATAATCACACATTTCCACTAATAAAATAGGGTATGTAGACTATATAGGTAGCTATCAGTGGCGGCGCGTCAAAAATATTCTTAGGGAAGCCGGAAATACTTGGCTTTTCCTATTCTTCATGAGCCGTAGTAAAAGAACTGGACTGGCTGGAAATTAGGCAAGCCGGTGGGAATCGAGTTGTATGGACGCTCCGCCACTGGTAGCTATTTGACGGAAATTAGCAATAATTCAATTCATTTACTTTCAAGGCGATTGTTTTGACAATTTGATAGGTGTGTAGAATCCTAAAGTATTATTTCCCTTTCATAGTTGATGAGAAATCGCTTCCGCTATTCAGGAGTTGAAACCGGAAGCAAGTAGTTTAAGTTTCCAGCACGCCACCAGCGAACTACTTTTGGGAATACCAGTCCCCGTCCAGACGTACAGCCGAGCTATCGCAATGAAAAATTCAATATTCAAAGACAAGTTCATAGCAACAAATTTTGTGAAACCTCTCTACAGGGTTAAATTCGCCGAAACTCCTAAATTATTTGACACGACGAATCTAGTTGGCGATGCCTTTGATTTCTCTAACAATGTGTCTAATATTACGATTAAAGATGCACAAAAATATAAAATCCTGCCTGGTACTTGTGAGGTTTACAAGCATTACGATTTAAGATGTGATAGAAGTGAGAGAATGGAAGATCAGGAAAATGATAAGGACATTTTGAGTGATGCTTTCAAAGCTATTTCGGACAGTAAACGCGGTTCAAGTAATGAAAGACACATTTCTTTTAGTGATCCTTTGGATTTAGTCTTGGACGATGAAGAGGAAGTAAGTGGGGCAAGTGAGCACACTATTTAGTGCTAACTTTTACCGAACTTTATATTTGTTTAATTTATGAATCCTTCATAATATGAAGGAAAGGTAATTGTTAATTTTCTTAATCGACAATTTATGGGGGAAAATTTAATAATTATTTATTATTTTTAACTCTTATAATAATTAGCTTCATTGTTGAACGAGGATATCGTTCAAAATGTACAATATGTACCTACATCAATTTGTAGTTACCTATAGGTACACAAATTATTACACATTTATGTACTTACGTACGTCGCTAAAATAACATTAATCCCAACAAAACGCGGCCATAGTAACAAAAGAAGGAATTATGCGCACAAGTGTTTAAAGTTGGTTTATAAACGCATGATTTTTTCTTTAAATTCTTTCGTTTTACCCGAAACAGCAAGAGTTCAATAATTCAAGCCACATGTCAAAACACGAGAATATGGATATAGTTAAATCTTGACCCAAATCTAGAGATTAGTCCAATTCCCAGTGGAAACATCTAAATCTTTCCGGTCCGGCCTGCCGACACAGATAAAGTGAACTTACACTGCTAGATTTAAGTGGTTCTCCAGTTAAGTAATGTCTAGAAGGGAATTTACTCTCTGCAATGAGAATCGCGTTAACCGTGATGCTAAAAGATATCCCTTGGGAGCTGTATGAACACTGACTTTTTTTATTATTAGCAATGGGATTGCTCTTAGCCAACATCTAGCCAGGGGGCAAAGATAAGGCCGACGGTGAAGCGAGCCCACCCAGAAAATGCCTATTAACTCGTGCCTTAAAGACATCCAGGTTATATGACTCTCAGGTTGTATACCTAACTACAATTTTAATTTTGTTTTTTTTTTGTGTACATTGCCAATTTTTGTATCATTTTTGCGACAAAAAATGTTCTTTTATTTATTTATATGAACTCGGAAATACGATGCCGGCAGTGAATCCCAAACCGTAGCTGCACAGCTACGGTTTGGGATTCACTGCCGGCATTACTCGACTATATGAATACGAGGGAATTACTCTTCGCTATCTGCTATAGTGAATCTGGTATCCACACCCGATCTCTATCTCTTACATGCTTTAAAAGTTTAAACGGTGTCTCACATTTTTATGTCCGGCGGTGCGATTACGGAACGTTTTCGAACGTTCGTACAATAGATCTAAATGTCAAATCCCATACTAAAAATGACATTAAAATATGCCTATCGTGCGTTCGAAAAGTTACGTGATTACCCAGCTGGTCGTCAGTTTGGTTTCGATAATGTGTACCCAATTATTCAGAATGTGTCGTAATTCGTACCTAGCAGTACACAGTGTAAACCAACCAACGATCATTCGGCTGATCTTTAAAATAATCGCCGATCAGGCATTTGTCTTCCTAACCGTTCCCTGGACGACAAAAACCGTTTAACAACGTGCTTAGGAACATTACAGACATTTCAAGTTAACGTTACTTGTAACTTATAATTGAGGTCACGTAGAACAAATTCTATTCTATTTATTTTAACGACCAACGCCGATTAAATTCTAAATAATGCAAAATGGTAGCTAGCGCTCCCAAACCTTACAAAGAACACCTTAAGGCGCAGGGTAGGGCAAGGCCTTCCCCATACAAACTTTGTGCACGTTTTATTCGTCGGTTTTGGCACTAACAAATATAATACATTTTTTTGGTTGTAAATATTAGATATGCAAAGATCGTGATGTGAAAATTTTCAAATATTTCAAAAAAATAATAATAATAATAAAAAAATTACATCACGAAATAGCTATCAGAAAAATAAGCATACTGACCAAAAATCATAACTTTAATGCAAACACAAACGAAGTAAATCCTGCACAAAGTTTGTATGGAGAGAGCTTGCCCTACCCCTCCTCTTAATGGACACTACTTATCATACTTTATTAGGACGTACAAACCATTTAGAAGACCATGGGCTCTTTGGGACGCAACTGGTGTAACGTTGGGGACGTTTTCTGGTCATTTATCTATGGCATACTGGATAACAGTTTCAAAATATGTACATTACTACTGATACTGATCCATTTGTGTGAGGTGTACAATAAAGAGTATTTGTATTGTATTGTATTACTTAGTAAATAAATATTGAGGCCATTTAACAACGTACAGTTTGCCTAATGGCAAGCAGACACCAAAACCTATGGATGCTTGTCACCCCATAAGAATGACAAGTGTATTGCCGACCCTTTATCGATTTGATGATTTGTTGTGTCGACAGCTAAACACAAAATGTAGATCCCTCGCTCTCTCTCAACACATGAATTCTCGGGAGTCAACACCACATCCAGAACCGTGAGAGTGGTTTTATACTGACTATGGTTTTCTGTAGGATGAATGTACTTCTCTAGTTCGGCTGTTCCTATAATACGAGCGAGATGACATTTTGCTCTGCCCTGCCTCTCTATGGCCCTGGCCTCCTATACTATAAACGCCATCGGCCAACGTCACGCCGTACGCTACTTCACAATGTTTACTATAGAGATTTACTGTTATATTCTTTCAGGTACTGTACTATCTTCTCGAAGATCTCACGGTTCGAAATAATTGCCATAAATAAATAAATTCTTTTAGGTCTGTCAGGGCCTGAAAGACAGTGCATGTCTATCAGTGGCGGAGCGTCCATACAACTCGATTCCCACCGGCTTACCTAATTTTCAGCCAGTGTAGTTCTTTTACTACGGCTCATGAAGTATAAGAAAGGCAAATTATTTCCGGCTTTCCTAAGAATATTTTTGACGCGCCGCCACTGATGTCTATAGTAAGCATTGTGACGCAGCGCGCTGTAAGCGGCCGATGGCGTTTACAGAAGACCAGGGTTACACACAAACAGAAACACGATCTTACATGACATTCCTCGTGTGTGTAATACCTACCAATAACCGTTGCTACCCCCTCTTCCTAGTTACAGTGAATAATGATGTTACAGAAGCAAGAAATGTGGTTGCGCGTGCGTCCAGCTCCCGTGCGGCCTGACGAAGGGATCGGTTCTATAGTGCTGAGATACCTGGCCTGCCAGCTCGGGATCACCGTCTTCATCATTTTCTGGACCGCTATTTGGGTTGCCATCATACACGCTTACGAAGGTACGTGAGAATCGGCTCCACAGTGCTCAGATTTAAGGCCTGCCAGCTCTGAATCTCCGTTTTCATCGTTGTCTGGACCGCTATCTGGGTTGCCATCATACACTCTTACGAAAGTTCGAGAAAATCGGCCCCACAGTGCTCAGATTTGAGGGGTGTCAGCTCTGAATCACCGTTGTCATCAATCATCATTGTCTGGGGTGTGGGTTGCTGTAATACAGTCCTACGAAGGTACATCATTTATCATCTTTTTGAGGTATGGAACGGGCATATAGATATTTTCGAGCTCAACTTCGGGATGAGTTTTAATATTTATTTATTTATTTAATTAAATATATTACACAGCATTACAGATTTAGGTACTTAATCTAATACACTGCACTGCTTAGTCTAATATCAGGGCCTGCTTGCTTTTCCTTGTCGTTTATCATGCTATCAGGCGACCATTACAGACTCCTAAAAACAAACTAAGCCAGCATGCGGCGCGGAGACTACTGCGCGCAACAAGATAAAAACCTATCGTAAAGTGTATGAAGTAAGTTACGAGTATGTGTGTAGGCGATGGTAATAGTACATTACTTACCAAGGGCGATAAAACAAAGAATGTCTCAGATCGCAGGTATTTTACGCCCGAGCCGAAGGCAAGGGCGATAAATATGCGATCTGAGGCTTTCTTTATTATCGCCCGTGGTAAGTACAAAATTTTATGTCACCCCCTGGCCAGAAAGGGGGTTTTTTTCGCGCGCGGAGCGTGCGATAATGGCCACTTTATGGCCAGGTGTGACATAAAATACTATTAAATAACAGAATCTTCTAAGTTTCTAAGAGAATAAAAATGTAACTACGGAATAATGTAACTATAGCCAACAACTGATTTCGAGTTAGGTGCTAAAATATAAAATATGCATGTTGATGATAAGAGTGTAGGATTTAAACAATATCATTGAATTGCTTATTATTTCTTCTGTTGTATTGTTTGCTAATCATTATTTTTATAATTTGCGACTCAATCGAATCGGGTTTATATACATTTCAGGGCCGAACGAAAACATGGTGAACGAAGAATATGTCAGACAACAAAACCAACTAGTCGTTGACTTGGCCACGGAACTTCGTTTGGTAAGTTTAACATTTATAATAGTAGCATTACTTCTTCTTCCTCTACCAAGCGTTATCCCGGCTCTTGCCAGGGTTCGCTTTCTGGCTCGCTTTTCTCCACTTTGCACGATCCTGGGCGTTCTCTTTAGTGAGCCCGTTCTCGCTCATGTCGGCCTTCACGACATCGGCCATCGCTTCTCGGGTCTACCGTGGGGTCGAGGGCGGCCGTCGAAAGCTAGGTCAAGGCATTATAATAGTCATCATCATCCTCCTAGCGTTATCCCAGTACAGTTGCATCCTGAAGGATGCCTGGGGTCCGCTACCTAATCCCAAGATTTGGCGTAGGCACTAGTTTTTACGAAAGCGACTGCCATCTGACCTTCCAACCCCGAGAGAAAACTAGACCTTGTTGGGATTAGGTTTTGTCAAGTGAGTGGGCAGCTTGACTGTTAGAAGTTCTCAAGCCGCCCGAAGGCCTCCAACTTGGCTTAACGACTGCTGTCATAGACATCAACCAGGATCAATGGCTTAACGTGCCTTCCAAAGCACGGGAGCGCTCAGTAGTAACCACTCAAAGCTGTCACCCATCCAAGTCCTGACCGCTGCCCACGTTGCCTTAACCTTAGATACCGCAAGCGGAACGCAGGCGCCGCTGGGCCACGAGCGCTCCTTCAAGGCATTATAATAGTAGCATTACTTATTTAACCTTTACACCTGATCCCAATAAAATGATACGTAGTAGTTACTCATATCGCTATCTTCTAATATTAAAAAGTCATTTAGCCTAGGGATTAACATTTTTGCATGGAACCACTGAATTAAAGAAAAGGTTATTTCATGCGCAAAATTAATATAAAATAAGTACTGTATAAGGCCTGCGCGATTTTTAGTCGCGCGATAATTTTGTCGCAGAAATAAACGTATGCTTTATAAAAATCGTGGTGCGCGCACTGTCATATAAACCCATACCCCAACCCATTTTGTCGCATATCTGCGACACGCACGACTAAAAATCGTGGTGCGCACTTGGCCTTAAATAATAGTCGTGTACAGTCGAGGGCATAATAATGTACACATTTTTGTACCTTATTTCAATGGAATAAGGTGAAAAAGTGTATATATATTGGTGCCCTTGACTGTACATAACAAAGAACAAGAGAAACCAAAACACATCGTATTACTTAGTAGAAATCACTTTATTGCACTAATCAAGTACCTATATAATAGAAAAACAAATTGAATAGTAGATATTTGTACACAGGCGAACCCCTCCCCCCCCCCCCCCCCCCCTTATCCCTTTAAGGAAACCTATATATAATTGTTCCATTAAGTTTGCCATACTCTCGTAAGGCCCCCATATCAAAATTTGGCCAGTGAAATTTGAATCATATAATTTAGGACATAGAGTTGAATTCCTAAATTTTAGAAGTTAATTAGTAATAATACATTTTCTTAACCATCATATTAGGTAATCTAAAAAAGGCACGTTATAATGGTAATAATATTTACCCCAAAAAGGGTTGAAACCAAAACACATCCCAATCAGTTACATTGACAGGCAGCTGAGAGATTGAGAGCCACAGAGATTTTCAATATATGGGTCCAAATTACCCCTGATTGATGGAGGCGTAATGGAAAACACGCTCCGTTATAAACCTCGTACGGGTAAATGTAAAAACATATTTGCAATTTTGAACCTTATCTCTTTGAAATAAACTTCAAAAGGTATATAATAATATGTATGAAGTGGCGGTAGGTGTTTAGCTATATTTTTATATAATTTATGTTTCTCATATAGAATGGAATATGAGCCAAATGTAAAAATAGGTACCTACGACACGTGTTTTCTGTGACACGGTTATCATGAAATATATCTGAGGGAATGATGTGTTCCTGTTCGCAAACAAGGATACGGCTTTGTTTTGTGTAAGTTCGTATACTTATAGTTATCTGCCAGAAAAACTGTAGAGGCTAATTTCACTATTTTAAACCCAGACTTTAAAATTAAATCACTTTTTTTTTAAATATGTAGACATCTTCTTTTTCTTGGCTCTATCCCACTTTAAGTAGGGTCGGCTCTCCTAATCATGCGGCGCCAAGATGTCCTGTCTTGGGTTGTCGGATAGGGTAACTGCTCCTTTTGTAGGAGTTTGGTCATGCTGGTCCACCACGTCATCAAAGGGCGTCCTCGACCTCTTCTGTTCTCCGGGAGGGCTAAAGCTTTCTTGACCACATGCTCTTCGTCTCTACGCATCACGTGGCCATACCACCTTAGGCGAGTTTCCGTTAGTTTATCGGGAATAGGGGGGCTACCTTCAGACTGCCACGGATATACTCATTCCGCACTTTGTCGAGTCTTGTTACCCCCCCCCCCCCCCGGACTATCTTAACATTTTCATTTCTGCGGTATGTAGTTTTTGCGCATGCGATTCTTTTACCGTCCAGCATTCTGACCCGTATAGCATTATGGTTTAACCGCCATCCTAAGACTTTGCCTTTTATGCAGATAGGCATACTAGGGAATATTAAATATGTAGACATTACTTTGTTTATTATAATTAAAGTTCTGCGTGAATTTTGGTTCACAAATTACGCTAAGTAGAGAAGGCCAATAGAGATTAGATGGAAATTGGATTTATTGTACTCACTTGATTTAATTTTCAGCAATAATCATAATAAATTAACATTAAATCAGATACGAACTGGAATTATGTCACTTAAATTAATGGCCTGGAATATTGCGGGAAACTCCTCCCTAAGGAATTTAGATTTGACTAATTTTTTTTAATGTCAATCGAACCAGTTTTTAGAGACAATCAAATGTCTATATGGGACCGACAACAATTAGAGCACAATAAAGGGCTAAAATTAGGGACAAACCTAGCTGTCCCTAATTTTACCGACGTTAGCGGCCCTCAAAAAGGCTCCTACAAATTGGCCCTGGCAAATGACGTCACTTGCACAGCATTCGATATATGGGAAAATTAGTATTTTGCTGTTTTAGTTGTTGTTGTTGCTGTTGAAAGAAATAAACAAATACTCTTTTTTAAATTTGATTATTCTAATTTAATATCAGGGATTAAATCTCGATATGTATCGTGAATTCGATTTCACACGCCGCCGTGCTGTGTATAGGTTCCCTACTACGTTTTGCGGGTAAGTAGTGAACATTTCTCACTGAAGTGGCTGTGTAATTGTGTAAACTAAACATATACAGGCACGTATTTTTCGCTGTACCTACGTTGCATAGGCTTTGTGAGCTAGCTGTGTCTACGCCCTTTAAGTGCCTTTGTAGGTTTTGTTAAAACCATTTTAGTCAAAACATTGACGCTCCTTTGTCTCAAAGGAATTCATGCATTTAGGATAATTTTATTAATAGCGACGATGAAATATTACCGTCCGGGGAACAACGTCAAAATCGGATATTATCACATCTTGGCTGGTTTCCAGAACATTTTACGTTCTATCCAAGTTATGGCTGAGTAGGTATATGGTATTCGGGCGTTGCTGAATTTTATTTTCATTAGTTTCCGATCGACTGGAACTCCTCGAATTTCCGTTCTCGCCGGCTTTGCGACGAACAGCAAAATATATAAGCTAGAATAAAATCGGCTAAAGCACAGGCTTCGTTTCTATCTAGCCCAAGCTTAACTTTGATTTCGTCATCATTCTCTTTTCAACAGAGCGTCGAATCGCGCTTACACACTAAGCAAAAAAACTACAAAGTTTTTGTGAATCCGAGGACAACAAAATTATATACTAACGGTTACAAACCCTTTTTAATATAATACAAATGAGTTTATAATAACAAGGAATTTTTTTTGGGTATTAGTAAATAACTACTATTATTACAAACTGGTTTTTAAACGTTAGTATATAATTTACTTGTCCTCGGATTCACAAAAACTTAGTATTTTTTTTCGGTCAGTGCACTAATTACGAGTATTAAAAGTGCGTTTAAAAAGATTTATAAACCATAGCTCACACTAGATCTTTCAGTACCTGATCAGTTTCTTGGAAGTAATGTACCGATCCACCTTTTTTTTTAAGGGAAAGACAATATGAAAAATTCCATGAAAGGCAATAATTTAATGGCAAAAATTCACGTCCAGCGTCTAGTACCCGCACAACCGCGTGAACTATTTCGCTTCATATTATCATGGGAGTACGTTGCAAGTACGAGTACAACAAATAGGTAGTATATACAGATGTGTCAACTGTTAGATTGTAAAAACCGTTAGATTATAATCTACCTAGCCAGATCTCGCGTGATTGTAAACTACTGAGATCGTTATCTTTTTTTTATATATATACTGTTTTGAAAACAGTCCCCGCGAAGGATACGGGCGGCTGAATTCACTATTCCTATCTATTAACAACTTCTAATGTAGATCGTTATCTATCGAAGCATAATGCGTTAAATTGTAAGCAGTATTTTACAGTTCACAATTTTTCGACGTCAAACTTGCAACTTAGGCTGGGTTGCACCAAACCGTCTGTAATCGTAAGCGGTGTTCGTCAAATCTGATTGTATGGAAAGTTTGACAAGTTTCTATGGGATGACAGCTGCCGGCGCCATATTTGACGATGACCGGCCTGTGTTCGTATGTTGGTGCAACCGACCCTTAGGCTACGTTCGTTAGTTATATTGTGTTACTATTTATTTAGGTATTGAAAATGGGATTATTCTTGGCCAGCATCTAGCCATGGGGCAAAGATGAGGCCGACGATGAAGCGAGCTCACCTAGAAGATGCCTATTCACTCGTGCCTTAAAAAGATATGAACTCGGAAATACAAACGCCAGCAGAGAATTCCAAACCTTAGAAGTGCGCGTAGTTCCTCTAAATGGAAATCGTCGACTTGCTAGAGAAAAGCACAATACAATTTTTCGGTTTACAATCTTCCGACAGTTTACAATCTCACCAGATCTTGCTAGATAGACTATAATGTATTTGAAATTTTATTTTTTGGTAGATCACAAGATGATAATCTAACGATTTTTATAATCTGACGGTGATCCTTACAATACAATACAATACAATACAAATACTCTTTATTGCACAACTCACATAAGCACACATACAAAAGAAAAACAAAGAAACAGGGATACAGAGGTAGAACAAAAGGCGGTCTTATCGCTAAAGAGCGATCTCTTCCAGACAACCTTTAGTGACACATGTAAGTCGAAAAAGAGCTGAAAATAAAATCTCACCGATCAGTTTGCATTTAACACCGGTTTGTCGCTTTAACGTCATATTTAAACTGTCATACCTACTGATTTTTCAACGAGTGAAAATTACAAAGTACCAAAGTGTATACCTACTTATGACTCCGTACTTCAGAAATCCACTCACGCAATCCTACACAGAATGGATTCGTTAACAGTGTTTAGCCAAGCGCATATTGATTTGAGAAGTAGCACTTCACCAGAAATTTGATATCTTATTCGAGAAGATTTTTTGCGTCAGAATATTTCAACGTAAAAATTAAGATATTCCATACCAGAGGATCAGCGAAAGTACGTGTCACGTACCAATTTATCGTAACGTGAAAATGAAATTTGAATATATAAGGAATCATAGAGACTCTGAAGTAGCTTCTATCTATTTTAGCTTTGATGAGTTGTAAAAGATAGGACGGGAGCGAGTAAGTAGTTACACGTGTACCTACTAAATTTCAACTCTATTGGCCCAGTACTTTCGGAAGTAAATTATCTGTGACAGACGAGTGGAGAGACAGACACACGAGTGATTTGAGGTACGGAACCCTAAAAACTAATAATTTCGATGTCACATACATAATTGTGTAACGTATACTAACAGTAGTTGTAAGATTTTTAAATTGTATCCACTAACACTTTATGGACAATGCCTGAAATAAACGATATTGAATTGAATTGAATTGAATAACATACCTACAGCAATTGAATGTAGTGTAGGCCGTTTTCACCGTAGTAAACAAGGAACCCTTATAGTTTCGCCATGCCTGCTGCCACCACGTCCGCGGCTTAGCTCAGAAAACATTAAGTACTACTAGAAAGCTATTATTTGTCATTGGCACATATCAATCATTTAAACTGCAAATTTTTACTTAGGTAAAGTATCCCTTGATAGCGAGCTGACACCTTTCCTATGTAAGAGCTCGGTATGTGAATAAAATAATGATAGTAGCATACATAATGATTTTAAAAGGAAATCCATTACAAAAGCAAACTTTGGTACAATTCCCCCTTTTTTATGAGATTGATGTCGAAAGTTGTCTCACACTGTCTCGTTGTTGCAGCTGGAATTTTCTAGATTTAGACATAATTCAATTGAACAGAACGAACCATGCACTGACCACGTAACTAGCTATAGTAACTGAACAAGACCAATTTAAAGATTGTCCCTAGAGAACAGACGCGAAACGCTATTGTATATTCGAACCAATGTCTCTGCTCTATCTATCTACATACATACTTTACTATCGAATGTGAAGGTACAAGCCCCCACGAGACCCGACAACTCACAGAAAAGTGTTTTTATTATGGGTATTTATTCGACATGCACCTTTTCAGATGGCATCGTAAAATTTCCTCGGGGTGGGTTGTAAATAAATTATCTAAGTATAGTAGCTCTGTTATCTAAAATGCGCCCCAAAGGTATTACATTTTCAACGAATTTAAAAAAAAACATGGAAGGTATTAAGGCGGTTTAAATAATTAATTCGTTTCGAAATATGTTTTTAATTATATAATAACCTTTGCAATTTTAATTAATAATACTTATCATATCTACGAGCAATTATAAATAAGTTATTATTTCACAACAATCATGAATTCAAGTGAAGAACGAACGCGGGAAATAACTAACTCAACTTATATGAATATTACGATACGAAGCTTTTCAGATCAAATACAGAGTGTGGCTGTAATAGGAGCAAAAAATAAAACAGTAGATTAATATTGACCCTGCCTGTAATTATTTCCACGTGGTTAAAGTTGAAAAAAAAACAATATGCAGATATGGGTGTGAAGATGGCCCTGGGATGCCCATCCTAGATCCTAGATCCTGATCACAGTCACGGTTTATGTATATTAACGGTATTTATGTGTCTCACCAAATCTTATAGATAATGTCATGATTGAGAGATTGAGTTTGAAGTTTGATGACAGAGGTGATTAATAGGTGTTATCTATTGGGACGTTTACCCTATTCCCCGAAGTGAGAGCAACTGGCGCCGATTATATAGTCTGTTCTTACTTTCTATAGACTACAGCGATCCGTCAATGTCGCGAAACATGCGTAATTATCGCCGATAAGATGGATGTCCTGATGTTGGTTTTTGTCCACAATGGCAAAATTAGTACGCCTACATACGTACGTAAATTAGTACGTCACGCCTGTATTAACAAAACGGGTAGGCAATGCACACCTGTGGCTTTATAGGCCCGGCCCATTATAGTGACAGGAATGCGCGGTTGGAGAGTGGCCTGGGGAAAATCCAGAGGTAAAATCCGACACGACATTTCATTATCAACGGTAATGATAGACTACTAATAGACAGTACACTTCAACCAAACATCAAGTCGACTCATACTCCCACGGCAAGAAAGGCTATTCTAACCCGCTAAGTTAGTGGCGATATTCGATCCCTTTAGATACCTAACTACCTATGCGCTAAAAAAACTTGGGGACATCGCGACGTACGCCTAATTTCTTCGCAGATATCCAGGTTTACTCATGATGTTTTCCTAAAGTGAAAAGCTAACGGTAAATTATATATCGAATGAACGCGAGCCGGGATTCGAACCCACAAAATACTAGGTTAGTGTACTTTCATCTTTTATTTATGGCAATTTCACAAAGCTGTTGGAATTTATCCCTTCTAACTGGCTGTCATGTCAGCCTAATGTGTGTGAGAAATTAGATTGCATTAAATCTCCCGCGATTCGCATGGGAAAGGGGAAAGTGGGGTTTATGGAAATATACACATATATTTGCACCGTAAATATTCGTAACCAGTTTTGCAGGATTGCCACTCTTATAGCCTTGAGATAAGATTCAAAGTAAATTGGAGAATGCCGTGACACCGTGGTAACGTGTATCTTACATGATTCAACGATATCTGATTAATTACAACAAACAGACGATTAGGAAATCCTTTCGGCTTTAATTGATTATCTATCTGTCTTGTATACATGTTACGAGTATGTACTATGTACATTATTGAACCAAGGAAATTAGTAGCACTAATGTTACGTATTAAAGATTTTTCGGGCCTTCCCTTCACATTTTTATAATTTTTTGTATCTACGCCAGTTCTGCCGTGACCGGTGCAGCCCGTCTAGAAGAAGAAGTTAGCAATAAGGATGAATATAAGAGTAATAAAGAGCGCGTTTGGGCACCTGTTACGACACGACGAATTCATAAAACATATTGTGGAAGGGAAGGTAGAAGAAAGGCGGAAGAGAGGGAGACCAAGAAGAACGTACATGGACCAACATAAGGAAAAAGTAAACGTCGTGTTGTATCAGGAGGTCAAGCGAAAGGCTCAAGAAAGAGATACATGGAAATTGCTCCACCGACAAGAGCTTGGCTCTTAAATTAATGATGATGATGATGGTGAAAGAGCGCGTTAGACCATTTTAACAAAATATTTTCAGTAAGATCAAAAAACCAAGGCTCTGAACCGGTTAATTTCGGTTTAGCTCCGACTTTTTAGTGACTGAAAATATCAGGCGTTGGTTGTCTTGCGATTTGAGTACTCGTTCTATATCGGTTAATCGAACATAAGCATAACGTGTAATAATACTCCCCCAAAACCGGTTAAAAAACGGTTACAATTCTTCACCGGTATCCGAGCATTACTTATTGACTTCATCATGTCGACTGACTTATTCATGTCGACTACTCTCAGGACTAGACTAGACTATTCTAGTGTTTCTCGGCAGTAGGTATATTAATTCATTTATCTCTGCTTTTATGATAAAAGCATAAAAAACAAATGACTGACTTTTATCTTGATAAGTATGAATAGGGCAATTAGTATGTGATCTTACAGATCACTACCTGATATGGCTGGCATTAAATGATAGGATCACATCAATTGATCTCTGTAAATGTATTTGCCAATAGGCTATAAGGGCACTTTTACATGTCAATCAGTAATAATTAAATTAAAAAATATACATAATAAGAACTTTCATTCTTCACAAGCAAATTCAATACGATACAAATACTCTTTATGACGTGGCATGTGACATGACAAAGAAACAGGGATACAGAGGTAAAATAACAGGCGGTCAGTAATAGTATGAGGGCGGTAATATACAGGATAGAAAAAAATTAGGGGCCCGGGATCCCTCAGCTACCATCCTTCACATATCTCACTCTCAGATATAGTAATAATTTGGATGGATGCATGTTTGCTATGTAAGATAAAATTGCTGTGCCCTAACAGGGTTCATGTTTTGTACCTACTGCAAACTATTTCTAAGACCTTTTGTAACAACATGATGCAATAAATGAAATGAAATATGAAATCTCATTTTACTTAGGGGAAACATTCTTTTATTTTTCAAACGAAACAAAACCGCATTCATAGATTTTTCCTAAATTTTCTTTGATTTTTCCAAGAAATTGCAACTCAACAGTCTGTTTTATGGATATTTTGTACGACAGACGAGTGTAAAACGTAATGTTTCTTGGAGAAATATTATCTTTAACAGTGACTAGGTATCGATTAGTGAAATCAAATGCGAATGTCTATTTTTTTAATTTTTAGCTTTTTAAATTCCCGGGAATTTAAGAAAATCCTTTAATGCAGTTTTGTTTATTTTTAAAAACAAAATAATGTTTCCTTTAAGTAAAACGAACTAACTTAACGATTTAAGGCACTTTTCCCTCAGGGCCCATACTTTTTTTCCACTCTGTAAGTATAGTATCATCATCATCATCATTAGCCGAAAGACGTCCACTGCTGGAGCGCTACAACGATCGGTCATGGGATGTCCGCATGGGGGGCCTTCCAACGCTGCATCGTCCGGTACGTGGACATTTATAAGTAGTATGAGAGGACCAAATACTTCGTTTGCATCAGATCACGCTATCGCACTGAGGATACAAAAATAATATGTAGGTACCTATGCCTTGATATTTTTTAAACGTTTCTGTGGTATCGATCAATATGCAAAAAGGTCCGCGTTGTATTTATGCCTCTTTTGCAGCTTTATAGCGCCGCAACTTTGATAGGCGACGGAATGCACGACATAAATGTGGATAGTCTAAGAGCCAACACACAAATAACCAACTATAAAATATAGATTTCATTCCATATACATCTCTGGGGTATAAAAATAAATTCTTAATATACTTCTCTCTCTTCTTCTTTCTTCTTTTAAATATACCTACTCTCAAATAAATTCATAAAACCTTGAAGGATTTTTTTTCCTTATTAATAGAGACAGAAACTTTCTACATCCCTAAATTTCCTAAATTTGTAATGAACATTATGAGCAATTCCTAATGTTGTAGTTTCATTTTAATATTATTTAATATATATATTTTACCTGTAGGCTCGTGGACATGTTGCTTGGATGCCATACAATTAAATAAACAAATTTTAATATAATGGCATTTAATTATTGAATATGTACGTAGCTTGAAAATATTATTATTGTACGACTTTTGTAAGTAAATAATTAATAAGGTACCTTTTGACATGTACAAATGCTCTTGTGGCATATTGCCGAATAAGTATTTATTTTATTTTTGATATCAGACTAGGAGTACAAATAGGTTATACCGTCATGTTTTACTTTCGCACTGCATAAATGCATGAAGTCGCATAAAACATCATATTAACTAACATAGCCAAAAAATTGACACGTTGTTTTCCTCTTTGACACTATGTTTTGTTGTAGCAACACCAAATTAATGCCAATAATACTTCTAATGTACGATTTTCATGGCCCGGATCAGGCCGGAACGCATTCTACTAAAGGAATTTTAACTTTTTCTAAAGGAATTTTAACCGTCTATACAGTCGGTTCATATTTGAATGGAGCATCTGCCGCCTCGCAACGGGCGCCATTCAAATATGTAAATACTGTATCAGCTGGTTCAAATTTCTTTTGGTCTGATAGAATACGCTTCGGCCCGTCCCGGTTATTGAGACTCGTACTAAACAAGATTCAGTTATTCTGATTCAAATATAATTCTGTCATGTTGATTTTAAAATTCAGAAATATATTCTGACATAAAAAGTGCAGCTTTGTTTCGTAAAAATCAAACGAATTACGAATTTTTACTTTCAATTGAATCAAAACTTTTCTAGTGGCGAGCTCTTGGCGTATATTCTAGAAGTTTGCGGAGCTTTTATTGCTGTAACCCACCGCGAGAGCCATCGAGCTTCCGATACATTACTCTGACGCGGGGATCACTCACATACACCCACTAACACACATACATACATCACCCTTAAGTACAGTTGAACCACAGAAATATATCAAGATAGAAGGAAAGAGTGTACGTACCTCGCGTGGCGAAATTACGTACCGGGGACACAACTGCTCGCCGCAAACTTCAGTGTGCTCCCGATCGCGTTATGCGTGCGACGGCAGGTGTTAAAAACAAAATGGTTTGTTGCGCAATAATTAATTGTTCAAACACTTCCAAGAAAGTTGGAGCTGTTAATCGAGGTATTTCCTTTCATTGGTAAGTACAATTTGTCCTTAAATATCTGTTAATAATTAAAAAACTAAATATTTTATTATTTTCATCATAACGGTAGCGGGCGATTGTGTGCCAACGCTAGCTTTCCATTGCGGCTTTAATTTGACGAGCCAGACTTGGCGTGCGTTCAAAACCAGCAATGTAAAAATAAGCTATTCAAACTGTCGAGTCACGTTCAAGGTCGATAGTCATTTTTTCTGTCAAAACTAAAGAATAGTGCTGTGCACTGCGATTTTCTTACTCGATTATTAAAATTGAATTTGAAAACAGACGAAATAATAATTACGTTCTTATATTATTATACAGCTATATAATGTACGTAGTGCAAAACAAATATTATTAATCGCTTTCCTCTTAGCTTTTAATATTTTTTCGCTGGACTTCTTTGATTTTTCCATGGTCTGTAACAAAGAATATATAAAAAACCGGCCAAGTGCGGGTCAGACTCGCGCACGAAGGGTTCCGTACCATTATCTATAAAAACGGCAATAAAAATTATATCTTTTGTATGGGAGCCCCCTTAAATATTTATTTTATTCTTATGCATATTAAATTAATATGCATTTGTTGTTATAGCGGCATCAGAAAAACATCATCTGTGAAAATTTCAACTGTCTATCACTTTTCATGAGATACAGTCTGGTGACAAACGGACGGACAGCGGAGTCTTAGTAATATGGTCCCGTTTTACCCTTAGGGTATGGAACCCTGAAAATGGTACACGTTTATAGGTACTGGAGCGGCTAATATGTACAAATTACTAAAATGTAACGCAATTTATTGGTTATTAGGTAGGTACCTACCTACATTTATATTTTTCGATTTAAATTCTGAGCTTACACATTTCCTCTGTCAAAACATTTCTTCTGTCGAAAAAAAAATCATTTCCTCTGTCGGTTCTTATCGATATTTTAAATCGATGCATAGAATCGGTGCCGAGTTCTAATACTTCTAATCGATCCTTTTGAATCGTTTTCGCGCGGCTTATGTTTCTCATCACTAAATTACGCTCGTGACGTCAAAGTACCTACGCAAAATGTTACACGCTCGGTCTCCCTACAAATTGCCGAACTCTTTCCTTCTATCTTGATATATTTCTGTGAGTTGAACCATGAAAACTATTGCGCTTACTTACCTACTAGCACGTTATATTAACTTACAAGGAAAATCATGTTTGTACCTACTTCGTCTTCGAGTAACCACGTAAACTCACTTCTAATTGTACCCGCAAGAGATATTAAATTCAAGTTTATTTTAATCCTGTTTCCACCAGTGTAGTGAATACAGTGAATACAATACGCCCCAGTGACGGAGCGTTCATACAACTCGATTCCCACCGGCTTGCCTAATTTTCTGCCAGTTCAGTTCTTTTACTATGCCATGAAGAATAAGAAAGGCATGCCGGAAATAATTTGCCTTTCTTTTTAATACAACGACGGTGGCAAACAAGCGTACTGTGCACCTCAAAAATAAATGCATTTGAGATGTATGTGACAGTCACATTTACAGCTCTATTTCAAATAACAAATACATTTAAGATGGGACCATTAATAGCATTCTCATACGCATCCATTTCAAATAACAAATACATTTGAGATGTGGTCATATAGCAGTCATAATACGGCTCCATTTCAAGTAACAAATACATTTGAGATGTGGTCATATAGCAGTCATAATACGGCTCTATTTCAAGTAACAAATACATTTGAGATGTGGTCATATAGCAGCTATATGACTCCCTTAGAGTTGCGAGCGTCTATAGGCGGCGGTATCCGCTTACCAACAGGTGGGCCGTACGCTTGTTTGCCATGAATGTGATAATATTGCAGTGACAGCAGGCAATGTTCGCGGGGTATGAAAACGCGTTATTACACATTTACGCAATAATACGTGTACCCACAAGCCTAATAATCCGTTTTACGGCGTATAATTTAATAACAGCAAGTCGCGTGACTCGAGCCTTCACGAAGATTGATGATGCTAACGTTGTTTAAGCGCAGTTTGTGTTGACTAAGTAACTGCTAAAAAAGTATGACAGAGGTCACACAGAATTTTTAACAGCACACTACACTTTTTTTAAGGTGACTGTGTGACAGACATCCAACATGACCACGCGGGCGGCTTATAATCCATAATACCTATGTCATTTACTTACTAACCAGCGGCGAAAGTAACCAAATACTTATAATCGGAACACATATTTATAGGAGTAAAGATGTGTTACGATGTATAGGCCTATTCTTTGCTAGTCTCTGATCTCTCTCTCTCTCTCTCTCTCTCTCTCTCTCTCTATCTCTGATTTAACACTTTCGTTGCCTCTCTGATATCTACTGACTAGACTAAGTCATAAATGTAGACAATGTACGTAACCTACGTTTCATACACTTTATGACTGGGCTAAGTCATAAAGTACGTTCTCTAAGTGTCAAAATATCTGCACGCTCTGCCGCCCTTATCATTAAAGTCATGTTCACGTATTAAGTCACTGAATGCGTTGATATAGATATTTCTGACGTTGGTTATACTGGGAGGAGTACAACTGCGATGCCAGTAATCCCTAGGCCCTAGGACGTCGATCTTTTTTTTCATTCATTCATGTATTGTCATTGTCATTCACATTTTGAATGATAGAGATAAAATTGTGACACAGCAGAGAAATGTACTACTTAAATAGTAATTTTTTTTCACTGCACCCACATTTGCAAGTTTCTGTTTGGCCCTACGGTTGACTGGTAGAGAATGCCTCATGGCATTAAGTCCGCCCTTTGTACTTATTTTGTATGTGCAATAAAGTTTAAAATAATAAATAATAATAATAATTACTGCGAAATATATCATTTATTCATAAAAATAAGGATATAAAGTAAATTTACGACTAAAATTAAAAATAAATCCTAAATAAAACTAAACTAAACTAAAATCTAAAACTAAATAATGGTGCCGAGGATTACTTACCAAGGGCGGTAAAACAAAGAATGTCTCAGGTCGCACGTATTTGACGCCCGAGCCGAAGGCAAGGGTGATAAATATACGATCTGACGCTTTCTTTATTACCGCCCGTAGTAATTACAACATTTTATGTCACCCCCTGGCCAGGAAGTGAGATTTTCCGCGCGCGAAGCGTGCGGTAATTGCCACTTTATGGCCAGGTGTGACATAAAGAAACTATTATTCTAGTAGTCGAAAAGTTTTAGCCTTTTGCTGCCAACTCCTAACCAGCGAATTACGTACCTAATTTGCAGTAAAATCTAATATTCATGTACGTAATATAAATAATGTCGAGTGGCTTGACGACTTTTTCTATGGAAAATTGTACAATTTTGTCAAATTGTAGGCTTGTAAAGTTTTGTGTTTACCCCTTAAAGGTTACGCAATCTTATCATAAGCAAAATTGTCATATGTCTTTGCTTAAGCCCGACATGTGATAAATCCGCTAGGGACTGTCCCATTCCCGCTTTACTGCTGAGGCAAAAATGTAATGGAGCAGGTTTTATCATGACAAAGCTAGGTACGAGCAATATTGGACGGGATGGCTCTTGGGCACTCCGCGGTACGTAGTGATGAGATGAGACAATGAGGGATATATTTTAATATTATCCCATACCTCTATAAAAAAACCGGCTAAGTGCGTGTCGGACTCCGCACGTTTAGAGTTCCGAACCAACCAAATTAAGTTTTAGTTTTTTTTATTAGAAATGGGATTGATATTGGCTACTATCTAGGCCAGGGGGCAAAGATGAGACCGACGGTGAAGCGAGCTCACCCAGAAAAATTCACTTGAGGACATATGAACTCGAAATACAGATGTCGGCAGAGAATTCCAATCGAAAGAAAAGCGCTGGGTTTGATTAAGAGGAATTTCAACCAGGTAAGGATGGCAACCTGCCGTGTGTCTTGATGTCCGATGGAAGAAGGGAGAAGGCGGTATGAGGTCATGGAGCTCCCGAGCACACTCACCGAGGTACAATTTATAGAGGCGCACAGACACGCTACCTCGTGTCCGTTCAAATCTGATAGAATCGAATGATTGACATGTTTCTATAGGGTGAGATCACTGAGCAGCCATATTTAAATTGGTGCAACCCGGCCTAAACTATTCAGTGATTGTGGTGATGTAATATCTACGTACATAAGGGCATTATAAAGATACTCTCCAGAAACGCGACCATCATAAACCACCTGGTGCAGAATCAATACACATTACACACACACAATGTAAGCAGAACTATGTAGGTACCATTTATTACCACAATAAACGTTATCTTATCTTATCTTATCTTACCAAGGGTTGTATATGATGGTCGCGTGATAGCGTATATTAGAAGTATATTACAATAGGTAGCAAAAAGGGGGCAATTACACTAAAGGTCCCACTGGGTCGAAGTGCATTTACTCAATTAAGATATATTAGGTAGCAAGATAAAGCATCTGTCACTTTCTGATGCCACTCGATAGAATGATGGAAACCTAATTGACGCGGGATGCGGTAGGTACTGTATTCGCGCAAGATATTACAACTACGCAAATGTTATACTGACAGTATAAAGACAAGAGAGAAAATCTGCACGTAAAATCTCGGTAAAGAAAAAAATACCGCATACCAACAGATTCCGGCCCGCCCAGAAAGGAAAGTAACCTAATATAATATAGGAACCTTTAGGGTAATATAAGTAATTAACCTATTATAAGAGGCAATTTGAGCTGATTCGTATCACAACTCCAACTTTAAGCTCGAGTTTACTGTCCCATCACTAGAACTCCGGCACGCCTGGAATTCCCGGAGCGAACTGTGATTTTAGGTTAAGTATTTAGTGGCAGGGAAATTTCGGCAGATATTCGGGCATAACATTTTGGGACCCGCCGCTGAGGTATCGAAGTTACTCCTAAACAAGAACGAAAAGTATTTTAGGCATGGCTTTTGACAACGGGCAGTTTTTGCACAATTTTTTATACAAATTTTCTCCTTTGTAATGCCTCCTTCCTCTCTCTTCCTTTCCTTTGTAATTCCTCAATAGTAACGAGTGATCATCAAATCTTTTTATTATTGACCAAGTAAAACCAAGGTCTCTGATTCAGGTTCGACAAAAATGCTTTCGTATGTACTTCCGTTAGTTCTCCTCTACGGGTCGCATTTCACAACCAATTCTCATGAAATTTTGTGAGCAAATTCTATGAATAAATAGATTTTTGAAGTGAAAACTTCTTTAGCGGCGCTGAGCACTTTTGTACTGGGGAAAAATGTATAAACTCGCGATAAATTCTATGACCAGGTTAGTTGACCCCTCCTAGTATCGTGATTGCTATGTTACGAGGGGTCCCCAGCTGGTCATCTTAGAAAGCCAAGGTTCTAACTGTTCTAAGACAATCCTAAGATTTTCCATAAAGATCATATTTCAAATAAATTCTCATGGAAAGTAGCTCTTATTGTCCCTAAAAAAGCGTTTCCAAAGTCCAATATCGGATAGCCAGACTGACCGATTTCCGTAAAGATCATAATTATTTCAAATAAATTCTCATGGAAAGTAGTTCTTATTGTCCCTAAATACGGTGACAGTTCCCTTCAAAATACCTAATGGCCAAGAGTGATGGATAAAATACCAAGGGCCTGACACGCTTTGTAAGAGAAAGATAGCCTTATTGCGATTCCTATGAGAGGAAGTAGAAAATAGTGCGATGTTTTGTCGTTATCACCGACCGAATTTTTTTTCACGGTCGGGTAAAGGCAATCTTTCATGAAGTGTCAAGAAGATTGCAAAACAAATTGGCAATATTTGGTAGTGCATTTTATAAATGGAGAATTAATGATAAGTTTGGTTTAAATGAATAATAATTTACCAATTATCAGATCCGTAGTGTTTGGGTGTTCAGTGCAAACATGGTGGGGTGATCAGTGTTGGGCTGTAAAAGCAAACTCGACCGAAAAAAGGCGGATGTTACATTCCATGCGTAAGTACATTTTCTTTGCATTTTGGACCCGTGTTTATTTCTAAAATTGTAACCAAGTTACTGAGCTAAATCATTAGTTATATCATGAGACACTTGATGAAATAGGAAAAATATGTAAATTAATTCAAAAATAACCTCCAAACATTTCACATACAAACCGGTCAAATCGCGTAGTATAAATCTACCATAGAAGCCAGCTTAGAATTGATGTCCCATCATTCAGTCGGTTTATAATTCGATTTCGGGATACCAACAAATAATAAAAAAATCCCCTGAAGATTACCCCACGTTTCGGGAAATTCAAGTAATTTGATTTTTTCAGTTTTTCAACAGAGGATGAATTCCGAAAAAAATGGATTTGAGGACTGAGGGAACAGGAAAAAAGAATTGGGAAAAAATTATCTATAAGTAGGTATTTGTTTATTTATTGTAAATAAAGTTATAAATATATATAAAAATAATAAGTAAATTACTTGTTCTAATTTAAAGTTTATCCTTTTATTTCAACAACGACATACCTAATTTATCTATGAAAGACAAAAAGGAGCATGTAAGTAGTAGGCACTTTAAGGTTACTTATTACTTATAGTAATTAGTAATTACTTACTACTTTCATCGTCTAGAGACTATTTATTTATTTATCGTATGGCATTTATTTCGAACCGTGAGATCTTCGAGAAGACAGTACGGTTGCCAGTTTTTGACAGACTTAACATTTAGCATGGTTCTATGGGTTACGTGATGACCAGCAAGTCAAGCGGCGAGCAGCAAGACAAGACCAGCGACCAGCGACGAGCGACAAGAAGAAAATGTATAGACTTGAATCAGTGAAACCGCCGTTTTACGCAACGGTAATAACTTTATATACCTAGGTAAGATCAATTATTTTACGATATCGCCTACGATATTATGTAAATTTAGTTTGTGAATCAAAATGCCGACTTACTACGGAATTCGATCACTTATGTAAGTATGTAGGTATTAGCCGACTAAATTTTAGGGTATTTTTTACCCGACTGCAAGGCAGGGTTATGTGTTTCGCGCGTATCTTGTATGTATGTATGTAATATTCTTTATTACCTGACATCTTCTAATTCCCTGAACGGATTTTAATGTTTGAGATATCGTTAGATTTGTGTTACCAGCTCGAGTGTTCTTAGAAATGTGACGTCAAAAAAAAACAAAGATGGCGGCCAGCAGACACCATTTTGTAAAACAAATAAAAAATAATGTTGACGAACTATAATTATCATGTGGGGTATCATTGAATAGGTATTTTAAAATCATTATAAGGTTTCTTTAATCATTAGTTAGTGAAAACAACCGTTTAGGATTTATAACTATTCAAAGTTTAATAGTCGGATCCACTATCCGCTATGCGCAATCACTCATGTTTTCATTGTCATCGTCATTCGAGGTTTGCTTTATACACGTTTAACAATTGCAACAGTGGCGGAGCGCCCATACAAACTGATTCCCACCCGCTTGCCTTACAAAATATTGCTACAAACTACTTGTTACGTTACGTGTTAAGTTAATTTAATAAATCATCAATTTATGAATACAAAATATCCATTACCTAAATACAATTTGATATACGATTTACTTTAGCGTCATAATAGATTTAAGCTAACCACTACGAAATCTACGCACGCGAATGCCAAACGCAACGCACTTCATAAAACCAAACAAGCCGGCGGAGTTTAGCATGCCTCCTAGTATCGTGATTGCGATGTTAGGAGGAGCCAACTCAGCTGGTCACGTAGGTGGTAATATAAGACCAGCTAGTTGACCCCTCCTAGTATCGTGGTTGCGATGTTAGGAGGGGTCAACTCAGCTGGTCTTCCCAATCGTAAGACTTTAAACACCAAACCTGAGGAATGAAGTTTCCTCTTACTGGCTTTTCCACTAAGTCCAATATCGGATAGCTAGACTGAAAGTAGTTCTTATTGTCCCTAAATACGGTGACAATTCACGTCAAAATAGTAGCCAAGCGTGATGGTCAAAGTACGAATAATTTTGAATCGACTTTGTAATCGATGCTTGGTTTCCGATTTCAGTTAAAACTTTAACTGTGCAGAAAATTATAATTAAATCCAAAATTTACGTGCATGTGAAATGATAATTCATCTTCGTGTTAATTTGATAAATTATAACGTTTTATGCACTCAAAAACAGCACATTAAGGCATTTTGACGGAGCTCTTCACACGCCGGGAACGATTCTGAGACTGAAGTATAATCGGTTAATGAAGTAGTTTTTAATAACGTGGCAGATTTTTCTCCTATGCTTTTGGCAGAAGGGTAAGTATATCAATGGCGGCTCCCGTCTTAAATGCTTTAAGGTATATGTGTAGATGGATTATTCGAATATGAATATCAATATCTTTGTTATTTATTTTCTTTAAATCATGTCATTGAATTTTCACTTCTAACGGCACTCCCGGAGTGCAACCCGTTGTTTTTTTTTTTTCAAGTATTTTTTTTTTCTTTTTTTTCCATGGTTTTTCCTCCGCTACATATCGCATTTCTCAACCGGCGCGGCGCAGTCCTCTGCTAGAGTTAACACTGACTGCTCCAACAAATTGCAGTCCGAACCATGTCGCAAATAGTGACTTTTACAAGTTGTTGTCTTATTAAGTGCAATTATGTCTCACGTTAGTGTAAAATGTCTGGCAAATAGTTGCTTTCGAATCGCAAATTCAAAAGCAATTAACAATTTTGCTTTAGAAACTTAAATCCCATTACGAATGCAATTTACTTCCATATCCACACTGTACAACTTGTGGACTAACTAAAATTAAATTTTGTTTGTAGAGGCTTTGATGTTGCTGCATCAGATGCTAACGGAATTTAAAATCCGAAAACGGCTGAAAATGTATTCAGAATTTCAATGAAACCCCCTTTTCCTCTTTTAACTAACACGCAAAAAAGTAAAAAACAGGGTTGTAGCTACCATATCCAGTCTTTGCGTAAGAAACGTCTTTGCTTGTCTAATTATAATACAAATAAAGCAACGGGTCCAAATTCTACTAAAGACGACAAAAACTACGAGTATATTGTATTGTAATTGTTCTATATTAGTATTGTAAAGAGATAGTGATCTTGTCTGTTTGGTATAGAGGTAATCTCCGCCATCTCCGGTACTACTTATCTTCATCCTCCTTGAAATAATAATTGTTTAGGATGAACTCTGCTTCACTTTTGATAGGTCTACATGTAAGTTTTCAAATGTTATGCGACTTACTTAAGTGCTCACACGTTAAATGCACTTAATTTTAGTTAAACTTAAGCCTGTAGAGGCAAGCACTCTACATACAAACTTTTTGCAAGTTTTTGAAGTGAAAACTTCTTTAGCGGCGCTGAGCACTTTTGTACTGGGGAAAAATGTATAAACTCGCGATAAATTCCAAGACCAGGTTAGTTGACCCCTCCTAGTATCGTGATTGCTATGTTACGAGGGGTCCCCAGCTGGTCTTCTTAGAAAGCCAAGGTTCTAACTGTTTTAAGACAATCCTAAGATTTTCCATAAAGATCATATTTCAAATAAATTCTCATGGAAAGTAGCTCTTATTGTCCCTAAAAAAGCGTTTCCAAAGTCCAATATCGGATAGCCAGACTGACCGATTTCCGTAAAGATCATATTTCAAATAAATTCTCATGGAAAGTAGTTCTTATTGTCCCTAAATACGGTGACAGTTCCCTTCAAAATACCTAGTGGCCAAGAGTGATGGATAAAATACCAAGGGCCTGACACGCTTTGTAAGAGAAAGATAGCCTTATTGCGATTCCTATGAGAGGAAGTAGAAAATAGTGCGATGTTTTGTCCTTATCACCGATCGAAAAATTTTATATTTGTGTCAAAGTTTTGTGTCAAGAAGATTGCAAAACAAATTGGCAATATTTGGTAGTGCATTTTATAAATGGAGAATTAATGATAAGTTTGGTTTAAATGAATAATAATTTACCAATTATCAGATCCGTAGTGTTTGGGTGTTCAGTGCAAACATGGTGGGGTGTTCAGTGTTGGGCTGTAAAAGCAAACTCGACCGAAAAAAGGCGGATGTTACATTCCATGCGTAATTTGCGTAAGTACATTTTCTTTGCATTTTGGACCCGTGTTTATTTCTAAAATCTCACCGGTACCAAGTTACTGAGCTAAATCATAAGTTATATCATGAGACACTTGATGAAATAGGAAAAATATGTAAATTAATTCAAAAATAACCTCCAAACATTTCACATATAAACCGATCAAATCGCGTAGTATAAATCTACCATAGAAGCCAGCTTAGAATTGATGTCCCATCATTCAGTCGGTTTATAATTCGATTTTGGGATACCAACAAATAATAAAAAAATCCCCTGAAGATTACCCCACGTTTCGGGAAATTCAAGTAATTTGATTTTTTCAGTTTTTAGGGTTCCGTAGTAAACAAGGAACCCTTATAGTTTCGCCATGTCCGTCCGTCCGTCCGTCCGACCCCCGTTTTTCTCAGTAACCGTTAGTACTAGAAAGCTGTAATTTGGCATGAGTATACATATCGATGACGCGGAGAAAACGGTAGAATAAAATCTTTAAAAAAAATTTTTTTTAGGGTACCTCCCCGGGTGACAGTAACGGAAACGCACAGGGCCGGGCCGTCTTTAACCAATTTGAGGCCCTGGGCACATTAGGGTAATGGGGCCCCTATGACCTTGATAGAGCACGATTCTGTTAGAATAGACAAAGAAAGTAAACGAGTCACATTAAATGAATAGATATTAATAATATAATATTTCCTAAAAAATAAAATTAATTTTCAAAATACACCAAATTTGGGTTCTTCCTTAGAGCAAACAGCTAAATTAAATTTTCTTAAATAAACGCCTAATTCTAACCAGTCATATATATTTTTTTATATTGAAAATGAGGCCGACGCTTATGCGAGCTCACCCAGAAGATTCACTCGTACCTTAAAAAGGTCCAAGTTATTTGAACTCGGAAGTACCTACGTACGCCATTCGAATACCAAACCAGTAAACATTATAAAAAAGATGATTTTGACCAGGTAATGAAAGTAGCCGTAGTACGTCGTCTGGATATCTGATGGAAGAAGGGGGAAGGCGGTATGAGCTCATGGAGTTCCTGAGCACACTCAACGAATCTAAAGAAATAAAAATGGGAAATAGGTAGTATTGCTTACAATTTTTGAAGTGAAAACTTCTTTAGCGGCTCTGAACACTTTTGTACTGGGGAAAATTTGTTGAACTCGCGACAGATTCTAAGACCAGCTAGTTGACCGCTCCTAGTAATCGTGATTGCGATGTTAGGAGGTGTCAACTCAGCTAAACTCAGCTGGCCCCTATACCACAAAACTTTACAAGTCTAGAATTTGACAAAATTGCACAATTTTCCATAGAAAAAGTTCACAAATTTGTCGAATTGTACGCTTGTAAAGTATTGTGGTACAGGTTCCTGGTCTTAGATGCGTAAGACACAATGATACTCGGGACATATTATGGATTATGCGAATATGAACATGAGTATGAGTACAGTACAGATACGGATACCGATACCGATATGAATATCTTTGTTATTTGGGTCATTGTCAGTCGGAAAAACAAAAGTTGTCCATTCGGTGGACAATAGTTAACGGCTTGTGTGCATGTAATTTACGTTTTTATTATATGGATTTATAGACACGGAATTACAGATTATGCGGGTTATCAGATCAATCGAAAATTAAGCTTTGTAGCCCTTAACTTTTGGCATGTCCTGTCCACCGAAAAGACGCGCACCTAAATCTGACAATGACCCATTTACTATCTTTATTGAGTTTTCACTTCTGCCGGCACTCCCGGAGTGCAACCCGTTGTTTTTTTTTTGCTTGTGTTTGCATTACACTTATGATTTTTGGTCAGTATGCTTATTTTTCTGTTAGCCAGAACACCAAGAAAATGTTTTTGAATTTTTTGTATTTTTTTAATTTTCATTTTTTTGAAATTTTTGAATTTTTTTCTTGACATTCTTCGTATATCCAATATTAACAAGCAAACAAAAAATTATATGCGGGAGTGCCAAAACCGACGAATAAAACTTGCACAGAGTTTGTATGGAGGAGGCCTTGCCTCTACAGGCGCCTTAATAAGCTAGCTCTAGATCCACTATTGTTTATGCACTGCTGTCTAAAAATAATAAAAAACAAAATATAATTTTGAAAAACCCACGACGTATCTTGAATAGTATTATATTTCAATAACTGTAAAACTCCAGAAAAGATACAAAGTAAGGACATTTTATTTATTGGTAAAAACTGTGTGATATTTCACCCTTTAGGTACCTACTCAAATTCCTAGAGAGCTTTAAAATTAATTTACCAACTTTAAAAATGTTCTATTAAATCCCGGCACTCATTGAATATTTAACAAATTGCGACCCAGCGAAAAATTTTCACGGTGACTATACTTAAATATTCGCTGCAGCCTGGCATAATCCTAATGGCAAATGGAAATTTTTGTTTTTTTTATACCCTACAGGATTGAAGACATTTTACATTAAGTGGAAGATTAAAACCTTCCTATTCTTGTCACGGTTATGCAGATTCAACTAAATGGAAGTTAAATAGCGGAGGGATGATATCAAAAAACTTAAGGTGACTTCCTGACTTGGTGGGGCGGGATCGATAATATCGATATGTGACATTTTCTTCTTTGATGTAAACTTACTGATGTCGCAAAGATTCTCGCTTGACATAATACTGTCAGTATTACGTTTGCGCAGTAGTAATATCGTGCGCAGAAGCGGAGCAGGGAGCCGATTTTTGAGTGTCGAACGCTCGACTTTTTACTCGAGATCTGTCAAAATACTATGACGTTTTGACAGATTTCGAGTAAAAATTCGAGCGTTCGAAATTCAAAAATCGGCCCCCAGTACCGCCTTCGCATCGTCCCGCTACCGCGCATCCCGCGCAAGTCAGGAAGCACTCATTTAAAAATTTAAATGTAGGGGCGAGGTAAAAAATGGTACCGAGTCGACTGACAGCTGACACTGACATTTGACACTTTTCTCATATCGTACTGCCGCCAGCCTTCTGGGCACCTTGCCACACGGCACTGACCTGGGGCCAGTTTTTTATTTGTAAATATTTAGTTTTATTTTAGTTTATAGTTTAGTCTGTTTTTATAATGTTATTTATATTTTATGTTTCATTTATTAAATTGTAATTAATTATAAGAGTTTGCGTAAATTGTTCTTAAATATCATAGGAGAAATAGTTAACAAAACTTCACAAAATTAGATATACTTTCCTAAAATTTTTTTTTCATTAATTGATACACGTGCGATAAAGAGTAATTGTATTTCATTGAATTGTATCCAAAAAAGCAATCCAAAGAGTGTTGTTTCTCGTTTCAAACGAGGCCATCCCCTTAAAAAAACTTGTCCACTCCTTTCCATAAGCGCCCCATTTTCTAGTGCCTCAGGGCCTCAGGTAAACTTTAGCAGGGCGCTCAGGGAACGAAAATGCTCTTATGTCTAAAAGCATTTTGAGACCATGGACGCAAAGAATACGCGTGACAATATGTCAGCATTAGCACGAAGGTCAACCGCCGTCATTGCAATCGACACCACCTAACCTAATGGACCTTTAAGGACAATGGCGGACAATTACATTGCCTTACACAATTTTACATATTTCTTTGGCTCATACTGTGGAAGCTAAAAACAAATTTTGAGTTAAAATTAAATTGAAAAATTAATTAATCCGTTAATAGTAGACCTGAAAATATGGCCGGGAAAATATAACTTTTAGGGAATTTAATGCTCTTGTCATGTCAATGTAAAACAAAAATGCCCTTCCTTAGTAAGTAAGGCATATCAGCATATAGTACCAATATGTTTGTGATTGTGTTGTTTAGAAGTAGTAGCAAATTTTAAGCTGAGCACGGTTTTTTTTATATTTACACGGTATAGTACCTATTTGGTGTTTTAAGGATGATTCACGCTCCGGGCCGGCCCGTTTTGTAGTATAAGAAAACGACGGACGCGCGACGGCCTCATCGACGGAATCATCCGTTATACAAGAGGTTCACACTTTCAGATTTAAGTGTAACTCATGCTTTCTCCAGATTTATTCGCAGGCACATTTCAAGAGCCTTAGCGTTTCAAAAACGATCGCTATTAAAATGATTCATAGACCGTATACTTACATGCATTCCAATTGGCTCCAAATTACCGTCCATCAGAGGTACTGCCCAGTCACAATATCTGAGAACCTCACCGCGCGACGTCATAAAGTTGTATACCTACATTATTCCACGTCGTGTACCGTGTACCATCATGTGATTTGTGGTCAAGCGCAAACCTATTTTGAATTTTAAAAAATAACATATCTTTGATTTGACTGTACGTTTTGTAGTTTCGTTATATGCGACCAGCGCAAACCAGCGTCAGTTTGCGACCACCTGTAGGACGAGGTTTTTTGAATTAAAGATAATTAAATTGATATTTTACGATGCCTATATAAACAGTGAATATATTATTCGTAGGGCATCTATTATAAAACGAGAAAATATCCTTCCTGTTCATAAACTCTCAAGAGTCTCAAGTAGTCGCAAACCGGCACACCAAATTAACTGGTCGCTACCCGAACCGAACGCACTCGCACTCTCGGGAGATGCACAGACAGATTATAAATTGAATTCATTACCAGTGTTATTCATAAACAAGCCACGTTCGTTACGGGCGCGAAGCGTGTAGGTATGACCTTGGTAAAAGTCACTTTCAGAAAAGTCAGACTTTTCTGCAGGTGAAGGGTTAATGCGAATTAATTTTTAAATTCGTTTGAACATTAAAAAGTTGAAGACAGCTTAGAGCTTGTTTTTAATTAACTATCTTGGTCTTTACAAGTTTATTGCATACTTCAGTTCTAGGCACAAATCATTTTATACGAAGTTTATTTACCCTTACAGTTTTGTTTTCTGATTCTGACTGACTGTAGCTCTCATTCTAATAACAAATAATAAAATAAAACGTCTGCCGATATCAAAGAATATCTTTGGCCGATATTGAGCTACCTATTTATTCTTTAAATTTCTGTTGGCGCGTTTAACCCTTTGAACCAAAGTGTTAATTAAACGAATCCACTTGCTGGCGCTGGACTGGCGCGCGCTGGCGCTGGACAGGCGCGCGCTGGCGCTGGACAGGCGCGCGCTGGCGCTGGACTGGCGCGCGCTGGCGCTGGTTTACATGGGTTTGGTGTGAGTGGAATCGAGCTACTGGGAGTTTTGTCGCTGACTCACTATAACTCTAGCCTAGCTGTTAGAAGAGTCCAGCAAATAAACTCAGCTAGGCGCGACCCAGGTCGGAATGACTCTACCTGGTATGCGGCGGTATCGGGATGAATAGGGACTATATATGTCCGTGTTGTCGCGATTGCGCGGTGGACGTCCCTGTGAAGTAAGTACCAGTCACCATGGTGCCATGCAAACAAGGTGCTCTTAAAAATCTGAACACGAGTCTATTTTCAAGGCATTAGAATGCATTTTCAGTTAGGTACTTTTGAGCACTCTGCGGAGTACAGTATTCTCGAGCGAGTGGTGACTATATCAAGGAAATAAAACTTTTTAATTGGTCCCGCAGTGTAAGTACGTTAAGACTTTCCTAACTTAATGGTGCGTTGAGGTTACCTATTGGTCTGGAAAATCCGTGCTTAATTCTATTATGGGCCTGGACGGCTTTCTTCCTAATTAATAGGAGGGTAATACAGTGCAATTTCGCCTCTATGTTGTTAAAGATAGATACCGACATGTAATTGAATTCTTACATAAGGAATATTCCAGTGATTTCTATATGGTCCATACTATTTGTTTCATACAATCTTCAGAGTATCAGAATCAAATCAGTCTTACAAATGTTTTTTATTAGGGTTCCGTACCCAAAGGGTAAAACGGGACCCTGGCTCCGCTGTCCGTCTGTCCGTCTGCCACCAGGCTGTATCTCATGAACCGTGATAGTTAGAGAGTTGAAATTTTCACAGGAGATGTATTTCTGTTGCCGCTATAACAACAAATAAAAACAGAATAAAATAAATATTTAAGGGGACTCCCATACAAAAAACGTGTTATTGGCAGTTTAAAAAAAATAATGGTACGGAACCCTTCGTGCGCGGGTCCGACTCACACTTGTTATGTTATTGAATTCAGCTACATAGTGGGTATTGCCGTGCAGCGAGGCAGTCTATTTAATGGTAAAAGATAAACACTAATTTTATATTTGATTGGAAGATTTTGAAATAATTGAATTGATCAGGCGTTACTTTGCGCAAAATCATGATAAATCCAACAATAGGTATTCCTTTGCTAGTCCGCTGAAAACTAGTGCCTACGCCAAATCTTGGGATAAGGTAGCGGACCCCAGGCATCCTTCAGGATGCAACTGTACTGGGATAACGCTAGGCGGATGATGATAGACATTTTGAAATATAATTAACGGGTCACTCACTCACGTCTTTATTGTCGAATATCGCTCGACATGATTAAGGACCACGTATTGGCCCGAAACATGTCGAGCGATATTCGACGTTACAGACGTGAGTGACCCGTTTATTATATTTCAATAAGTCTGAGACTCACGGAAGTATTATATTTAAAATAGAAATTTTGTTCCAGATAACCCCGATTTCCCCTAAATGGCAGACGGCGATACTGACTCGCATCAGCGAGGCGCGCAGGCAGACGATGCTCGCGGCGGGGAGAGGGGCCAAATTGGACCCTGGCCGGTACTGGAACCTGGCTGGAACTTTCCTGTTCACTGTCTATGTCATGACTGCGCTGGGTAAGGTCCATAACCATAGACGGGCACTAAATTCAAACTAATACCCTCTAACAAAATTTCGCCTTAAAATTTAGCAGGTATGAGTTATGAGGGATTTTTCAACTATAAACTCGCATTTATAGTTGACTTTGTGCCAGGAACGTCAATGTTATTTTATCGTGGGGCACTTTCCTCTCACTTATGGTTTTTGACTGGTATCGTACGTCAAAAAAAACAACGGGTTGCACTCCGGGAGTGCCGGCAGAAGTGAAAACACAATGACATGATAAAGAAGTTTTCACTTAATACATTTTTGATAACAGCACCACCTACCCTACAAACAATACAAGGCACTAACTATACAGAACGCTGCTGTCGGTTGTAACTTAACACGGTAAACCTGCACTGTGAGAAACTTCGCTTGTTTGTTCATAGGTGGCGCTGTTACCAATATTCATCTTCTAGAGGTCACGTGTCCATCTTACGATATTTAGGAGGGGTCAACGGGTCAGGGTCACGTGGCCCTGACGCGAGTTTAACATTTTTTCTCCATCACAAAAAGTGCACAGCGACGGTAAAGAAGTTTTCACTTCAAAAATATTGCGTTCAGAACTTGCATGCGATTTTCATTACATTGCAGGATTCTTTCGAACTCATCCCACCTCGATATAGTACGTGTCATCGATGTAACCGCGTCCCACCACAATCCGCGGGTATTATACAATTGCGCATAGATTAGTATAAAATTCACTAAAGAGGGGCGCGTCGTCGTGGATGACACGCACTTAGGGCTGCCATCTCGAATTTCGCCAAACCTGGACAAAGATTCATAAAAACCCGGACACTTGGCGTAAATCGCATTTTTTCCCCGGACGAGTCCGAAAATAATATTTTTTAAAAACAAGACCTTTAAATTCAATGAGGTGCTTCCTAACATGAAAAGCGCCAAAATGCCAGTCATTTATTGCAACCTGTAAATGGTTCTTTAGTCAGTATGAAACTTAGACGGTGTTTCGCCATACAGGGTTCGGGGCGCCTGTTCCGCAGACGGTAGGAGGTCGGTGCTTCGCGCTCCTCTACGCCATTTTCGCCATACCTTTCCACGTCTACCTTAGTAAGTACACAAAACAGATAGACAAACCACTCGTTTGTTGACACCCAAATCAGATGTTGGCATTTAGGATGGGTTCCGCTAACTTACGATCCGACTAATCAACTTGAAAATATGACGAATTTTGCGGCTAATTTTTGGACATTTGTCTCAAATTAACATAATACTTCACTAGCTAACCTAAAAATAGAGAGAGAGAGAGAGCTATAAATACGATCTGCTTTTAACTAACTATAGGTAGGTACCTCGTTCCATATTATACGACTTGTTTTACTTATTTCGATCAATAATTATTTCTCAAACATAACACTACAAAACATAACATTTTTTTATATTAAAGTCGTTTTCATTTAAGTCACGCAAAATTTTTCAAATGTTACATGGAATAACGTGTAAACTACTTAGATAATTATACAATGAAACAATTAAAATAATTGAGATTATAGGTAAGTTTAATGTCGTCAATTTCCATTTAGAAATCCTTTCAATGCTCGTGCCACATATAAGGTTGAAATTCTTTTCCTTGGCAGAATTTCCATAAAAATGCTATTATATTTTGAACCTTATAATTTGGGGAGTAAAATAGCTTTTTTAACGAATAACTTTGTTGCAACTCGGCCAACTCGTGTGGATTATTTAGCCGTCCCCGGGGCCCTCGACCCTAAATGAAGTGCGTGTAAACCGGTAAATGAGAAGTCGTCGGAGCTTCACCGTGTTACTTTAATGACTTTCCGAATAAAGCCGGGGCTATACGAGTGTAACATATAACGTAAGTAATCTAAGTATCGTGTAAAGCCGGGTCCAGACGAGTGTTACGTGTAATTTAAGTTACGTGTTAGGATGTTACGGTGCTGCGGTTGATTGATTTTACACTTCCGGATCCTAGAGAAAGATAGTCTTATTGCGATTACTATAAGAGGAAATAGAAAAGAGTGGCATGTTTTGTCCCTATCACCGACCGAACATTTTTTCATGGTCGGGTTAATGCAAACGCAAACTTCCATAAGCAATACATTGGACATGCAAACCGGCGAAATTGCGTAGTACAAATTTTGTATGAATATGAGAAAGACATAGCCCCGGTCGCTCGTTGGCGCATCTATAACTACAGAGTACCTAAAGTGCATTCGGGTAATTCTGAAAATTGCTAATTTATAATACCAAACATTAGTAGGTAATTTGTCCATAATTATTCTTGTCAACATTTCTATTCTGTTTAACGGTACTTTATGCTATGCTGGGTGCTAGAATCATAAATAATTAATCATATTGTACAGTTAGACAGATATATAATATATATATGCCATTTTCAGAATTTACCCGAATGCACTATAGGTATATATTATTTTTATTTTGTCTTTTTGTTCCAGTGATGCAAGCTAGCACATGCGCAGTGGCCAACGTGAACCATTACTTGGCGCAGTGTCACAAGCGTATCAATGAGCCGAAGCTGACAACTCGGAGAGACACAGGTTATTAAGCGTTCTACAGACATATCAATTAGTCACTAGCAATCAAGATACCTAATAGATTGAAAGAGACAGCAATCATTCAATTCATTTTGGCGGGTGTCTTGACTTTACAGGTGTGTAAGTAGAATCTTTTACACCGAAAAGAAACGACAATGCTTCCTCCTCCAAACGATCGTCAATGCGCATGTTTTACCCCTAGATTTGTAAGCGTCCTCAGGCTACGGTGACCGCTTGCCATCAGGCGGGCCGTACGCTTGTTTGCCACTGACGTGATATAAAAAATAAGTACAGTTGCCGGCAAACATATTGAACCTGATTGACCTGCGCAGTAGCGTAATTTTTACGTAAATCCGCTACTGCGCACACAAGGTTAGGTTCAAGATGTTTGCTGGCAGCTATATAAGTAGGTAGTGCGTGTCATCCTCGAAGGCGCCCAATCCGAACAATTGCGCATAAATTAGTATGAGATTCGCTGGAAGGTAGCATCGTCGTGGATGATTAGAATAAAAAAAGCAGAGACTAGGAATTATATAGACTGCTAATGCCTATACATTGTGGCGTAACTTTAAAATAATGAGCCTGCAGTAACTAGTTTCACTATGGAGAGGTCATTGTACCATTCAATTCGTATGCCACTAAGACCTCTGCTTAACACAATAGCGCCATCTATGAACATAACGAAGAAGCTCCTAACAGATGGCGCTATGCATACGAATTGAATGGTACAGTGATCTCTCCATAGTGAAACTAGCTACAGCAGGCTCATTATTTTAAAGTTACGCCACAATGTATAGGCATTAGCAGTCTATATAATTCCTAGTCTCTGATAAAAGTAAATAAAATGACACGCTCTGTAGTTAGGGACAATCACAGTGACATCTACTCTACACTCGCAAATTATACAAGTCCGTGTTTTAAAGTTCAAATTATTACACAGTTATTCGTAAACGCTCGATGTTCGCGTACCATACTCAAATCAAAGGCATCAAAGGCATTGGGAAGACTTAGACACATGCAGGCAGACAAAAGAAATAATATTAAAACAAAATCCCAAACTCACAACCACACTACTCAGAACACACAGAAACCAACTACGTAAAGTAGTAGGCATAATAACAGGACACAACACACTAAACAAACATCTCTACAACTTGGGAATAACCGATAGTCCCTTGTGCAGAGCATGCATGGAGGCAGAAGAGACTGCTAAACACATTCTACTAGACTGTAAGCAGGTAGAAGTCTACAGGAAGAAACACCTAGGAAATCCGAACACACTGCAGGAAGCAGTAAACAACATAAAGACACTAATAGGTTTCATACAGGAACTAGGATGGTTAGAGTAGTGCTACCCCCCTTTTTCACGCAAAATAGGCACGTTGGATGTCGACTTGCGGAAAATGCCCAGTATAACTAACTAACTAACTAACCATACTCAAATCGATTGACATAAACCGACATGAGGGCAATTGGCGAGCAGATTCCACTGAAGATCGTATCGTACAAGTCACTAAGCTCTGAGGGCCTCGGACTCTCACGTTTCGCTGTAAACCCAGTTACTTATATAGTTATAGATACCTAGTATAGTAGGTACAGTCAGCATCAAAAGTACCTAACTACGCATATAGATGTCATGCGTAATTTTTACTTAATTGACGCTGAGTGCTGAATGCAAGTCTATCAGCCAGCTAAGGCTAAGCTAATGGAAAATGTACTGCGTCATTGCTAATATTTCTTAGATTTTTTTTATAGCTGTTAATCTTCAGAAGTAAGCAATTACAGTTTTCTGAAATAAACACCAAATACACAGATATTATCGAAGACTTGAATAAGAAACTACAAACCGTTCAGCACACAAATGTTATTCTATGCCTGCCAGTTTTCAAATTAAGTAGATTTGCGAACATATTCAACAAACGTGTAGAGACTTTTAACAATCTATTATATTTGGATAATCTTGTGCATCAGTATGCCTATATACTTGACAGCAATACATATTTAGACTACTCATATAGAATGTATTCAAGGATGTCAGGGAAAATAAATAGGAGTGGAATTAGGGCTATTATGACAGGCTTAAATGTGCTTATAACTGAAATCGACCTCTGCATGTTCAGCCAACAGAATGTTAGTCAATGTTTTGATGAAGAAAAGATAGCTACATCATTTAACAGCACAATAGACGCGAGTAATAAAACTTCAAACGACAGTACACAATGCGACTTAGTACAAAGAAATAGTGATTTTTTTCGTTCCTAAAGACCAACATACATCTCTCGTAGTTCTTCATCAAAATATTGCTAGCATATTACAGAAACGAGAAATACTAGAAATAACCCTGTCCCAGCTTCGAGATGAAGGAAAAGACCCCGATGTTATTTGTTTGTCAGAAACATTCATAAAAAAAGGATGTGAGTCTAACATTAAAATTAAAGGTTACAATTTGGCTTCCTCTTTTTCAAGGGAGAAAAACAGAGGAGGTGTTTGTATACTCACGAAATTAGGTCTAGAATTTAAAGAACTATCATTTATAAATAACTATGCACGTCCAAATGTTTTCGAATGTTGTGCAGTAGAGATTGCATTCAACAAACTAATAATAGTTACCATATACCGCACACCCAACTCAGATGCAAAAATATTCTTAAAAGAACTAGACACAATCCTAAGTAGTCTGATGAAAAGAAAAGATAGGAAAATAGTTTTAGCTGGAGACTTCAATATTAATACAATAGCACAAAATAGAGTCACGGCTTATCTAAATGACTTGGTACAATATCATAACTTAATGATTCATATTACTAAACCTACTCGTCTAAACTCATGTATAGACCTCATCATTAGTAACGTCAGTGACGCAAAAGGTGAACTACTTCCATTAGGTCTATCAGATCATGAGACGGCTCAAATGCTAAGTATTCCCCTAGAAAAAAAATATATAAGACCGTTAATAACATACATAACAAGGAGGGATTATAGTCAGAGTAATATACAAAAATATCAAGAATGCCTTAAATCGCTAACTTTTTCAGACACAATGACTGCTCAAGATCTGAATAAGGCATTCAATTCATTTTATGACTTAGTCTGCTTGTTTTATGAACTTTGTTTTCCATTCATAAAGTGTAAAATTACAACCGATTGTAAAACACAAAAATGGATTACAAAAGGTCTTAAAATAAGTTGTAGGAATAAACGAAATTTACGTTTCAAACATTATAAATACAAAACATTAGAAAGTAGATTCAAATACAAATTATATTCCAGAATACTTACAAATTGTATTAATAGTTCACAAAAACTACACAACCACAATTACATACAGAACTCCTGTAATAAAAGCAAAGCATGTTGGAACATTATTAAAAACTCTCCAAATAACCTTACAGATAAACAATTTATTACAGAATTAAATAAAGACGGAACTATCATTGATGACCCCACTAAAATAGCACATGAATTTAACGAATATTTTATCCACCGTACTAATATGAGCTCTGACATAAAAAACACAAACACAAATAGTATAAATAATACCATATTCTTGACTCCACTAAGCTGCAATGAAGTGAGTAATATAATACGATCGCTCAAACACACAAATTCAACAGGATATGATGGCATATCAACTAAGATAATTAAATTATGCATAAATGAACTAGTGCCAGTTATAACACATTTAATAAATTTGTCGTTTGAACAGGGTTGCTTTCCGGATGCTTTAAAATTTTCTGTAGTTACACCATTATTTAAAAAAGGTGATAAGGCTCAAATGTGTAATTATAGACCAATAACCCTTATACCTGTTATCTCCAAGATTCTTGAGAAGGCCATTCATAAAAGGATAATGTCATTTTTAGAAAAATTTAAAATTCTCAAAACAGAACAACACGGCTTCCAGAAAAATAAATGTACTACACTTGCCAGTTTCAATTTAATTAACGCAGTCATTAAAAGTATAGACAGTAAGAAACCAACAGTGGTAGTTTTCTTTGATATGACAATGGCGTTCGATTTTGTGTCACATGAGCTATTACTTCAAAAACTCCATAATCTTGGGATACGTGGGCTGGCATTAAAATGGCTTAAATCTTATCTCACCAACAGACAGCAATGTGTTGAGATCAAGAGTTCAAAAAATTCAACAATAACTCACCATAAATCCTCATATACGACAAACAGCATAGGGGTACCACAAGGTAGTGTACTGGGTCCACTACTTTTCTTGATGTACATCAACGATTTGCCAGACATCACTACCCATAAATGTACACTCTTTGCTGATGACATATCAATTCTAGTATCATGTAACAACGACGGGCAATATAATACTGATATAAATCACACAATTCAATTAACAATCGAATGGCTCAAGTCTAATAATTTATCAGTTAATTTGAATAAAACACAATACATACAATTTTGTAATACACGGAATAGTGGTATGGATTTAGATGTACATTATAATAATACCCAAATTAAGGAAACTGACGCTGCCAACTTTTTAGGTATGACTATAGATAAGAACTGTAATTGGAAAAACCAAGTAGAAAAAGTGTGCAATAAACTTATGAAATTTGTATATGTTTTAAGGCGACTTCGTAACATCTCCGCTTGGAATACGATTTTGATAGCGTATCACGGATATGTTTCGTCGATATTGAGATATGGACTCCTTATATGGGGAAATTCCTCTGACATCCAAAGAGCATTTATAGCACAAAAAAAATGTTTAAGGGCAATGTGTGGCATATCCCCACGGGAATCGTGCAAACCTTTATTTATAAAGCATGGTATATTGACACTACCTTGTGTTTATATTTTTGAGGCTGCTGTATTTGTTAAAAAACACCCAACACTATTTAAGACTGCTAAAGACGTATACCACAGAAATACTAGATTTCCCAATAAACTTGTACTCGATTTCATACCAAATAGTGCCCTCTTCATGAAAAACAGTTATTACATGTGTATGAAAATATATAATGCCACTCCAGAATGTATAAAACCTTTACCTCTCAAACAGTTTAAAACACAGCTTCATCAATGGCTCAAAGGGAGAGTGTTTTATAAATTAGAAGAATTATTTGAAACTTAATATACTATGTAACTTCTATCATATCCAATCACATTTGCATGCTAATGTCTAGCAAAATATGTAATAGTACAGGAATATGTAACAACCAACACCATATTGTACCATATTTTACAGCAAATAAAGATTTTTTCATTTTTTCATTTCATTTTAAAGCTCCAAGCCGCTGAAGGAAGGTACTTCGCGCGTTTATTTCAACTTATTAGGTCGCTTGTTCTGCGGACGATAAAGCCACATTACACGGGTATTGTTCAGTTACGCCTTTTACGACCAGTAATTTCTCATCGACACTAACAGGACGTAAGAGGATTAAATATCATTTGGTTTACTTAGGTAAGTTACGTAACGAAGAATGTAACCACATCGCAGATGTTTAATGTTTTATTTCGTTCTATATTTAGGTAGACTCGATATATTTAGGAGCGCTCGTGGCCCAGCGGCGCCGGGTACCGCTTGCGGTATCTAAGGTTAAACAATGTGGGCAGCGGTCAAGACTTGGATGACCGCTTTGAGTGGTTACTAACTGAGCGCTCCCGTGCTTTGGAAGGCACGTTAAGCCGTTGATCCCGGTTGCTGTCTATGGCAGCAGTCGTTAAGCCAAGTTAGAGGCCTTCGGGCGGTTTGAGAACTTCTAACAGTCAAGTTGCCCACTCACTTGACAAATAAGCCTAATCCCAATAAGGTCTAGTTTCCCCTCGGGGTTAGAAAGGTCAGCAGTCGCTTCCGTAAAAACTAGTGCCTACGCCAAATCTTGGGATAAGGTAGCGGACCCTGTTAGGATATTAGTGGCCCATTTACTACTGACATTACCAGATTCTTACGAAACAGTCATAACTACTCTTGAAACTATGAGTGTAGACAAGGAATTGAGTGAAGATTTTGTTAAAGCCCGATTATTAGATGCCGAACTCAAAAACAGTGGCAAAGAAAATAATTCAATGTCGGAGGTAACATTTTTAGCATGTTTTAAGTGTGGCAAAAAAGGCCATAAGACAACAGACTGTTATTACAACAACGATTTTAATCAACAAAGAGGCAGAGCCCCTCAACGAGGTCCTAGCTCTTATAGAGGCTATAGCTCATATAGAGGTCAGAGCACTAGAGGTCAGAATACATATAGAGGACAGAGTATAAATAGAGGAAGGCCATATAGAAGCACATCAAGAGGAACGTACAGAGGTCAAGGTCAAAGTCAAAGCCAAGACCAATATTATTCGAAGGACAAATCATCGTTCATAGCAATGGCCGCTATAGAAAATACAGATCACTTTATTCTCGATTCGGGAGCTACTAATCATATGATAAAAAGAGAATGTGAGCAATATGTGACAAATGTGACACAACTACCAGTTCCAATAAAAATTCAAATAGCCAATGGAGAAGTTTTGACAGCTCGAAACAAAGGAATTTTGACAGCTGACTATAACAGACCAGGATCACGTCCCTTGGAACTAGATATGGAAGTCCTAATGGTAGAAGGATTAAAACACAACTTACTCTCCATAAATAAATTGACAGAAAAAGGCTTTAATGTCATATTCAATCAAAAACATGTTATAATTCAAAAAGAGAAATTATATATCACAGGTGACAAATACAGTAACCTTTATGTATTAAAACTAGACTTAAACATTCAAGAAGCTCATGTTGCAAAAGATAGTAATGATTTATGGCACAAAAGACTTGGGCATATTAACTACAATGATTTGAAAACACTGAACTTACCTGTTCCTGACAAGGTCTGTGAAACCTGCATTCAAGGTAAAAGCACAAGAAGAAGTTTCTATTATCAAAAGAGTAACAGCAAACAAATTGGAGACTTAATACATTCCGATCTATGTGGACCAATAGAGCCGACAAGTATTTATGGATTTAAATATTTCCAGGTACTTATTGATGATTATTCACACTACCTTGTGGTACGATTATTAAAAACTAAAGATGAAGCTGAGAACAATATAATTAACTTCATAAAATATATAAAAACACAATTTGGATTAAAAACAAAAAGATTGAGACTCGACAATGGTGGTGAATTCAGCTCAAACCGATTCAAAAACTACTGTACTAATAAAGGAATACAAATCGAATATGGTACACCGTACACACCTCAACAATGTGGAACTTCAGAGAGAATGAACCGAACATTGCTGAATAAAGTCAGAACAAAATTAATAGAAACAAAATTACCAAAAGAACTGTGGAGCGAAGCAGTAATGACTTCCGCTTATGAAATAAATAGATGTCCAACAACAGCTTTAGATGGACAAACACCATCAATGATTTGGTATGGTAACAGCAATCTGACAAAACTGAGAGTCTTTGGTAGCGCAGCCTATGCTGTAATATTACCAAAACCAGCAAAGTTAGAACAAAGAGCCAAGAAATGTATAATGGTTGGATATTGTGGCTCTGGATATAGACTCTATGACCCTGAACAACATAAAATTATGATATCCACAGATGTCAAGTTTAATGAGAATGATATCCTATTCAAAAAGGAAAATACAGAAGAAAAACATTTAAAATATAAACCCTATATAACTTTTGAAGAAGATGAGGAAGAATTAGAAAATAACAATACAGAAATAACTGAAAAAGATGAAAATACGAGAATACAGAATGAAAATATTCAAGCATGTGAAAATGAAGAAAATGATGATGATAAAGGAAATGACACAATTACAGATAATGAAGATGATATATTCCATATGAGTAATACATATACACGCTCAGGAAGAGAAATAAACAAACCTAAAAATTTAAATGACTATGAATTATATATGGCATACTGTTTAGTAAGTGCCGAAGATCCTGTAACTTTTAATGAAGCAATAAAAGACAAAGAATGGGAAGAAGCTATTGGAAAAGAAATAAACTCATTAGAAAAGTTGCAAACTTGGGAAATAGTAGACGCAAAAGGCAAAAAGGCTATTGATACAAAGTGGGTTTTTAAAACAAAAGAAAGTGGCTTAAAGAAAGCCAGACTAGTGGCAAAAGGATTCCAGCAAAAGGAAAGTTATTTTGGAAACAATTATTCACCAGTGGCTCGCATGAATACAATTAGAATGTTTTTAGCTCATGCAGTCAAATATAATTATGAGATAAGCCAACTAGACATACCCACAGCATTCCTGAATGGAATATTAGAAAATGAAGTTTATATCAAAATACCAGAAGGAGTAAAACTTGAGAAAAACAAAGTATTAAAGTTGAAAAGAAGTCTATATGGATTGAAAGAAAGCCCAAAATGTTGGAACGAAAGGCTGAACAATTTTCTAACAAATGATGTTGGATTACAACGATCACAGCATGATTTCTGCCTATATTATAGCAACAAACTATGGTTCTTAGTATTTGTGGACGACATTTTACTTACAGGAGAAAGAGAAGAAATAAATAAAATAAAGACATTATTGTATAAAGAGTTTCAGGCAAAAGACCTAGGAACAATCAGTAAATTTCTTGGAATGGAAATTACTAGAAGTCAAGATGGAATGAAAATATGTCAAACGAAACAAATAGAGAAAATGTTAGAAAAATTCAATATGCGAGAATGCAATGGAGTAAAGACACCAATGGATAAAAGTTTACAGATAAAAACTACAAATGATGTCATAGATGTACCTTTTAGAGAAATAATTGGAAGTTTGATGTTTTTGGCAACTGTAACAAGGCCAGATGTGAGCTTTGCAGTATCATACTTAAGCCAGTTTTTAGATAAACCTGATCTACAATGTTGGAAACAAGCAAAAAGAATAGTGAGATATATAAAAGAAACCAAAGATTTTGGACTGAACTATAAGAAAGAAAATGGAAGTTGTGCAATAGAGGCTTTCTCAGATGCCGACTGGGCAGGCCAGAAGATTGACAGAAAAAGTATGAGTGGAAGTGTTATAATGTACAACGGAAATGTCATCGGGTGGTTCTCCAGGAAGCAGAACTGCGTTTCACTTTCTACAGCGGAGTCGGAGTACATAGCGCTTGCAACTACATGTAGTGAGGTAATCAATATTAAAGGACTTGCAAACGACTTTGGTGAGTGTTTAATACCAGTTATATATGTGGACAATATGGGCGCTATTGCCATGTCAAACAGCTATGAAAATAGCAAACGTGCAAAGCACATAGACATTAAATATCACTTTGTGAAAGACTTAGTTAGAAAAAAGACTATATCGCTGCACCATGTTGATTCTTACAACAATGCAGCGGACATGTTCACTAAAATATTGTCTGTAGACAAGTTTACTCATAATAGAGACTTGTTAAATGTCTATTAATATAATATTAGTATTTAGTTTCATATTATTTTCAATATGTGTCTTAGAACTCAGGAGGAGTTAATTTCATCAATGTGTTCATGATTAACACTGTTTGTTTCTCAATGTTTATCTTGTATTGACATGTTATTATTATTGTGTTATTTTATGTTGCGATTATGGATGTTCCTGATCACAGTCATTACATTCATAATCGAGGAGGAGTGTTAGGATATTACTTTAGGCACTGATGTTGGCCAACCCTTAAACAGTATAAGAGTAATCCAGTATTGCCAACATCATGCATTACGTTATAGCATACGGAGGTTATCTATACTATTGTCTTCTCTGTGTCTATGTTATGTCAAATTACTATTCGGAATATATTCTACCAAGATGGACTAGTTTTACTTATACAATTAATTATACAAATATAAAAGACCCCAGGCATCCTTCAGGATGCAACTGTACTGGGATAACGCTAGGAGGAAGATGATATATTTAGGTAGATTGCGATATTGATAAAAATGAAAATAAAATTTGTATTTGTTGCCCAGTTAATATATGGTGCCACTGTACTACAGCACAAAATAAAAAATATACAGAAGGTCCGTTCCCGCCGTTCTTGAAAATACATACCTAAACATGAGGGTTGCTTCTGTATTGATTCTGAATTTTAAAATGAGTAGGTATAATAAAAATTCTTCAACATGACATTTAAATATGAACCAGCATATCTTGGTAAAAAACCGGCCAAGTGCGAGTCGGACTTCGCACATTTAGGGTTCCGAATCAACCTCAAAAATATGATTTATTAAAAAAATATACGTAATATTGAAAATTGTCACCAAATTTCAAGTTCATAGGTCAATGAGAAGTCTAAAAATTCTTCGGAACAAATTTTGTGACAGACGACGGACGGACGGACGGACGTCTGGGCGACACCAATAGGGTTCCGTTTTGACCCTTCGGGTACGGAACCCTAATAAATTGATGCGTGACCCGCTGCGAGTTGTGTTGTGACTTGTGACCGGCGGCGGTCGAGAGCGCCAACAAAGAATATCTTACCCTACCTTATTTTTACAGGGGCACCTAGGCTACGACTCCTTACAATTGCGTAGGTTACTCTCCCTGGCTAAATTTACCATCGACATAGTCAGAAGCAGGATCGACTGTGCAGGTCTTGTCGAAGCTTTCGTGCGTCTTTTTGCGCCGTGTTCGTACACTCGCGTCCGAAGGCACCCCTTGCTGGCGGTGCCGGCGGCGCGCACGCGGTCGCACACGCACACTCCGGTCTCGCGCGCGCTCGCGTTTCTCAACTCCGTGCTCGAAGCGCACCCACAGTGTGATCTATTCGCAAGTCCGATTGGTCGACTGATGATAGAGTGCAAGAAGGTAGCGGAACGTGAGATGCCTGCGAGCACAATAGCATAAGTTTTTCATGTATTTGTCTATTAGTAGTATTTAAGTTTGTACCACTTTGGCTCTGCTGTCAAGGTATAAATGTTATTGTTATAAAATAAAATAAATAAAAAATCTTAAATACTGGCGTTTTACCAGCGAACGATAAGATGAATGTGTAATGGTTGATCGTCGTTACCAAAGCGGCTAGTTTCAAAAAAAATCCTAACTACCTATGTATTGTAACTACCAAAATGAGAAAACCGTTTTATTTACCTTTCAATATCGTTTGAAAATTTTAAGAAAGTGTAGGCACAGTTTTTTGTTGTATTTAAACAATAAAATACATTCCAACTGTAATAATATCGGTTATTCATTTTGACGTACGTGACACAAAGTACCTACGTAGCGGCGGCGACGTCAAGTGATCAACGCGCGCACAACTAGCACTCGCGACGCGACAGTGACACTTGACAGTCGCGACTAAGCTCGTCCGAAATCAACTGAGAATGCCTGTAAATGTTATGTCTGTGTGCGTGCGGCGAAAATGGCACTTTGTACTGAGCGGACTCTCTGCTCCGGCGCGCGCCGCCGCTATTTACTTTGTGACTACAGGGTCGTTTTCGACAAACTGTACCCGTGTGCGAGTACAATACTTGAAGTGGGATTTCTACCCATTTTATCAGTGAAACAGTTTTTATTTTTTATTTCCAGTAACTAATTGTTTTTTTTACAGATATTTGAACTTTAGTACGTACTGTAATACGGTCGAACTTTGTAGTACAGTTTATCGAAACCACCCTGTGTATTTTTTTGTAAGGTTATTTGTTATCGTATGGCAATTATTTCGAACCGCGAGGTCTTTGAGAAGACAGTACGGTTGCCAGTTTTGTTACACTTTTAGCACCACCCAGGGGTCACGTGTAGGGTGCGGTTAAGGTTGCCAAACGTCACGCCTCAGGCGGAACTAGGAGGATGCTTCCCGCAATGGATTCATGCGGGACGCCGATTGTCCCGTTTTCAGGTCTGGTCAGAATTTTTAGAACGAGCTAATCTTGAATCTAAACAAATACCGCGTGCTATGTCTGGTTAAATTAGGCTGGCTGCGTGGCGTGAGTCTTGCATTTCTTACCAAATCTGCCACGGATCGAATACCTATGTACCGCAAATCTGCGCCCAAAAGTTGGCAACCCTAGGTGCCCCCCAACCCCCCAAGAAGTTTGTAAGGTTGTGTCCAATTGAAGGGATGTTTACAAAAACAACATAACTGACCAGACTGGTCGACATCTGCTGTCATTTCAATTATTCTTGACAGAGTGACTTGACTGGTTGACCAGTCTAAGCAGTTATAAATGTTGTTTTTCTTAAACATGCCTTCAATTATATCTTGACATTTTTGGTTTTCAGACATAAATATCAATGTGGACGTGAGGGATCACCGAAGACGAAAAAAGCTAAGTGTGAGTATCACAAACTAAACACTTATTAGGGTTTTGCGTGAAAAAAATGCATCCCCAATGCAAATTGATATGTATAATGTATATACATATACCCATAGGTACCTACTCGTGGCACCGCAGACAGGCGGACATGGCAAAACTAATATGAGGGTTCTTCATTTACTACGGAACCCTAAAAATCACAAATACAAGTAAATTCACACAGAACAGCCTTATAAAATGAAGTACTTAATTAATATAGTTTCCTTAGGTTGCACCGCCAACAATTTTTCTGCTTCGCCTTAAGGTTGACTGGTAGAAACTGCCATATGGCATTAAGTCCGCCTTTTGTACGATGTTTCTTTTGTGCAATAAATATTTCCTAAATAAATAAGCAGGTTTAACTGAGCGCGGTCCTTACCTACCCTAATCTGTCCCCAGCGCTGTTTTGCCGTGGTGACAGCAGGCCACTGCGTGCCTATAGCCTGCCTACTATACTACGTGATCGGCGTGGTAATCTTCGGCCTGGGGAGATACCACAACTCGGACATGCTCGAAACAGTGGACGTGCTGATGTTCCCGCTGCAATTCACCACTAACGGGGGACTCTCCTCGGTAAGTGGGTCTGCCTGCTGTTGGCAGGTACTACGTGATCGGCGTGGTAATCTTCGGCCTGGGGAGATACCGCAACTCGGACATGCTCGACACAGTGGACGTGCTGATGTTCCCGCTGCAGTTTACCACTAACGGGGGACTCTCTTCGGTATGTGGGCCTTGGTTCCCAACATCTAGATCTAGATGTCAAAAAACATCGGCAGAAGCAACAGGAAACGAGTTTGTTTTATCGAAATTAATTCGTAAAACCAATTATCATAAACATGCACTCATACCTACAAGACCATAATAAGTAAGGTTGCTGATGTTATGCACCTGCGGGGCTAGAGCTAGACTTTCTTTCTTAACTAAAATAGGAAACAATTCTTGTAAATAAATTACTTATTATATACAAAAGATGTCCCCAGGTGGAGTCCCACTTCCGCGTGTTATACGGATTCTACGTGGAAGGAGCGATGGCGCTTCTAACTTGTTCGGTGGCGGCCCTGCGACGGTACAGCGGCCGCTCCGTCAACAACATGACTGAGAAGTACAGACTGTTCACAAAGGGTTGACTGGGACATTCATCGGAACGGCCTAGTGGGGACATAGTGCATAGTAGGCATAGGGGGTATAGAGGGAACTAGGGAGACTCGTAAACTGAACGCTATAACATTTATTCCTCTAAAACGTAAACTTGTAAGACCAAGACTAACGCCTGGTTTATAAAGATCCCGTTAGACCAAACTTGTTAATATGACTGTCGTAAATCAAGGTCACTTACACTGTCACTTAACACGTTCCCTGTCCGGGTGCCCCCAATGTGGGGTCAAGAACCTCTTTTTCAGGAGTCCATACTTCCACTGTGGGGACACATCCCCATACTGAATGCACATACCAACTGTCAGTTGGACTTGTGACATTAGATCGTTTTGTATGGGGACAGTGAACGTGCTCTTATACACACGTACGAGATGCGCATGCGAGTTTAACTAACTTACATTTCGCGGTTTTATACAGGCTGTAACATTTAAATCGACAGTATGAGAAAGTCTGAAAATATAAGACAAACGAAGATCTGTTCTTAGAAACCATGTCATTCATTTTAGTAACAAGGTAAACTGCATTCATATACTGCTGCATTAAAAAAAAACTCGTACTTGTGTAAATTAGACTTTAGTCGAAGACAAGGAGTATATTGAAAGGAGTATGTCTACATAATATGTGAAATGGTGGTAATTAAATGATTATATATTCTCTTTGACTTGCCTCTCTTTTTAAAACAGAACATAAAGCGGCAATTACACTTCGTCGTTCGCCGCATGCTGCATGCGGCGACCGCAAAAGTGTAAAGAACACGTTAGTCGGCCGCATTCGGCGATCGACAGCTGCCAAGTCGCCGTAGTAGGCGGACAGACTAGTGTAAAGACGACGTTCGTTGGCCTAAGTAGTTTAAAATGAATTCGGCGACCGGACCGGCTATTTTTAGGATACCTACAGTCTAGTGTAAAATTATGGATGGTATCAAAATATTTACGAATTCGACTGTACATACCTAACTCACCCCACGGCTAGGCACAAATCTCCTCTCTTTGACGATAAATCATAAATGTCAGTAATTATTTATTATTTATAGTCAATAAATCAGTAACTTATACGTTGTTAGCCATCATCGCCTTGTAAACTTGTATAATACTTTTTAAATTATAAATAAAACACGTGTTTATCTTGTTATTTTATTTACCAACCTACAAACTATTCAACCGCTATTTACAGCATTGATTACTATTTCATAGCTTCAGCTATATTTTTAAATATCTGAGACATTTTAACATATATTTGGAACAAGTCTGACGAAATATCAAACGAAAATGTACTCTACTATGTAAGAATTAAGTTCTAATTTATCGCTATCCTATCGTATCACAGAACTGTAAAAAATTGTGTATGACGAACTCATAAGAACATATTGTACAAAGCAAAAACAAAATAATAAAACATGTCGCCAGCAAAATCTTCATGTCGGTCAATCTTTATGAATTTATTATCGAATATTGGAATTATTTCTGCTATAAGGCTTATATTTGATGATGCTATTATGCAATACTCTAGCTACGATACAATGTCTTATGGAATATCAGGAGTAGTAAATTGGACGCTTTAGTTGCCTGAAGACAGGATATTGTTTCACAACAATTGATTATACCTGGAAAGTTTTGTACTTAATTAAAACTCATTTGGAACAATTCCAACATTAAAACATTCCAACGACAAATACGAACTGTCAAGGTAATTTTATGTTTACTCATTTTTTTTCAGCAGACATTGGCGTGTGTAAACGGCATATTTTAACATCGCTTTCCAAAGCTGAAGACCGGGATCCGTTGGACTGAATGAATGTCAAATCAAATTTTAATAACTCTGTACAGACAAATTACTTTTATGCCATTGGATATTCTACTTTAATACCGATGTAATAGGGCTTCTATTACATGCATACTGTCTAAAAATCGTATATTTTTTGTAATGAACATACTTTGTCTACATCCATATCATAAATCCTCTATAATTTGTTCAGGTACGATTAGCAAATGACCACAATTACACATATATAATTTCATCAAGTGACGATGTCGCAATTAAATTTCCTGTAATGTTGACATTACAGTCCAGGCTCGTGCTTTCAAAATACTTCGACGAGCTCTTTAACTTGAAACGCAATGGTTCCTGAATACATTATACTAGAAGATTTATGGATATGCATGTAGATAAATTAGTGTATGCAACTGTGTAACATAATTAGGTATTAAAACAGAACCCTCCTTTAAGAACCCTCATTATGTAACAGTTGCATTAAACTATTATTATTATAATGATGTTAAGACAGAATATCGGTTGGATTTAACATCACCTGTCCGTGTCAAAGTTTCAGTAATAATACTGTGATTTTTTTGACATAGGTAATAATGTCTAACGGATCCTTATGCTAATCCCCTTATTCATAATCATCAACCTATTTTAGTTAAATAGTCACTAAAATTCATTTGCCCTTATTTGTCACAAGGGACAAAACTTAGCAGAAGTTTGTTAAATTTTATGAATAAGGGTGTAAGTATCGAAGCTAGATCATTGGCCTTTACGTATGAATAGTCTACGCTTTGCTCCTCTTCGATTCCTTGACCTCTTCTGGCTCATTAGCGCCCTCTGTCGCTTGTGCTGTACTATTGGCTTCAATTGGTTTCTTATCTTTAATGGCTTCCTTGACGGCGTCCACTAGATGTTGATTCTCTGCTACGGATATTTTTTTACCTGTAAATGGTGGAATGTCAGTGGAAGCAATAGTTTTGAAAACATAATTTCTCATGACAAAACTATCATTCTCAAGACGACCACTTTAGCCTTGTATTGTTAAGCGGCAATTACACTTCGTCGTTCGCCGCATGCTGCATGCGGCGATCGCAAAAGTGTAAAGAACACGTTAGTCGGCCGCATTCGGCAATCGACAGCTGCCAAGTCGCCGTAGTAGGCGGACAGACTAGTGTAAAGACGACGTTCGTTGGCCTAAGTAGTTTAAAACGAATTCGGCGACCGCATTAGGTGAACGACGAAGTGTAATTGCCGCTTAACTTTGTCTACGAAGATAATGGTCCCGGGTTCGAATCCCTGTCAGGCTATTTATTTGTGTGATGAGAATGAAGATTCCCGAGTCCTGGATGTTTTATATGCATTTACAAGTGTGTTGGTATTTTTCCCCAAAAATCATACTCATCAACATTAAGTGAAACTAGAAGCTCGTAAATTATAAACAATAATTTTACTTAAACTTTGGCGGGGAGACGTAGATTCAGTAATAATGCAATAATATAATTATAAGCTAAATAAAGAGTAAGTAATTGTAAACTGAAATACTTTCCGTTCTCTACTCCTTTATTACATGTACAGTCAAGGGCACCAATATGTATACACTATTTCACCTTATCCCATTGAAATAAGGTTCAAAAGTGTATACATATTTATGCCCTTGACTGTACAACAATCAATAAAAATACCAACTTTACTTTCGACACTACTCCTAAAAAAATACTGCGACTACTAAAGTCTTTAGGCTACCTTTCCACCAGAGCTATGCTGCGAGGATGTGCTAGTTTTCCGTTTCCAGTGCTATGCTATGTGAGCCAACGCATCAATAGCAACGTAGTTATAGCATAGGCTCTGATGGAAAGACACCCTTATAGTCAATACATTGTTCGACTCTACACTTCAGGGTGTCCAAAAATATCTGAGCATGCACCAGCAGTCAGCACTCTATCACCTTGACAATAAAGTCATAAATTAAATAAGCACCTTGTTGATTGCGATGGAAAATACAACTACTCGGCAATTTTTCTATTATATTTGCTATTATTCTATTATAATGCGTAGTGTGAGACAGACAGGACAATTCCTGTCTCATACTACGAATTCACTATGGCTGCATAATGGTTTATTACGTTAAGTGACATATTGTACGACTTATAATTACCGTCACTTTAGATGGGCATTGCAATTCACATGGAATATTACTAAGCATTTCCATTTCATTAAAGGGTGTGACCTATAAGAAGTAATGTTATTAATCGACTTTGTGTCACATTTGAACTTCGGCTCATTGTTGTTGATAACTTCTACTCGCTTGAGCGACAAAATACTACTACTATGAAAGTAATCGCTGCTCGTCGGCGGTGGGACCAGTGCCTAAAGTGAGCTCTAAGGCTGGGTTGCACCAAACCGTCTGTAATCGTAAGCGGTGTTCGTCAAATCTGATTGTATGGAAAGTTTGACCAGTTTCTATGGGATGACAGCTGCCGGCGCCATATTTGACGATGACCGGCCTGTGTTCGTATGTTGGTGCAACTGGCATTAAATGTTTAACATAGTCGTTTTATTGACCGAGCGAAACGAAGGTCTCTGCTTCAGGTTCGAAAAAAATGCTTTCGTATGTGCTTCCGTTTGTTCTCCTCTACAGGTCGCATTTCTCAACGGATTCTCGTGAAATTTTGTGAGCAGGTTCGAACAATAAAAGATTTTTTGTCGAATCAGTTTTTGGAAATTACGAGTAAAAAAAACGGGTTGCACTCCGGGAGTGCCGGCAGAAGTGAAAACACAATGACATGATAAAGAAGTTTCCACTTAATACATTTTTGATAACAGCCACCTACGAACAATGCAAGGCACTGCTGAAACATTGCTGTCGGTTGTAATGTAACTTAACAAAACCTGCACTGTGAGAAACTTCGCTTGTTTGTTCATAGGTGGCGCTGTTACCAATATCCATCTTCTATATATAGGCCACGTGTCCATCTTACGATATTAGATAGGAGGGGTCACTTGCTGGTCTTACGTTCTGACGGTCACGTGACCCTGACGCGAGTTGAGCAATTTTTTCCCATCACAAAAAGTGCTCAGCGCCGCTGAAGAAGTTTTCACTTCAAAATCTTTCACGAGGCACACACAGCAGCAATGCGAGACAGGATTCTACAGCCCACAGACCCACTAGTATAATATATACTAACACGTTCCCTGTCCGGGTGTCCCCAAAGTAGGGTCATGAACCTTTTTTATCAGTAGTCCATGCTTTCCCTGTGGAGTCACATTCCTACTGAATGCAAAGTCCAACTGTCAGTTGTACTTTTGACATTTTCAGATCGTTTGGTACGGGGACAGTGAACGTGTTAACAATTGATCTACAGATTTTTTCCAAGTTGAATTTCATAGTCGCTAAGTTTTTGGGCTGATTTAACCTAAACTTTGTAAGCATGGACAATAACGCATTCACTGCCACCAACGCATATATGCGTTTCCGTTACTTTCATCCAGTGCCTTGAACGCACAGACGCGTTCATAATATTAAGTGGCTTTCAACCTGTGCCTTAGTGCCTCAGACTTAAAATAGTCGGTTAAACGCACATGTGCGTTTGGGGCACACAGCAAAGTGCAGCACCTTTTTTTTTTTTTTCACCCAGATAAATGCATGAAACTGCATACCAATACGTAACCTAAGGTCTTTACCTTATGCACCTGCCGATAGTCCAGCAAAAGAGGGTGGCAGTGAATGCGTTAAGTACTGTTAACATAAGGTTATATTCACGAACAGATGGACAGACGGAATCTGCTGAAACCTATCCCCTAATACGAGCATACATTATGTATACACACATACATACATACTTTTTGTGTGGTCGAGACTATAGCATGATGGTAAGGGTTTCAAAAAGGATACAAAATGAAACAACAAATTCGTCACAATTACATGTATTCGAAATAATGTTTTTTACAATTTTATCACCATCATACTATATCCCTTTGGTTGATAAACTAAGCAACCTTTCAAACATGCGCACTTATAAATAATACAACATTCATATTAATTATACATACATTGTATAAAGCAATAGAAAACCTTTCGTACTGCAGTACATAACGGTAGAATGCTATGCATACGGATAAGTATTATACATTTATGTTATATATGAATATTCAGAATTCAGTAATTTAATTCACCCATGACGCGCATATACAGGATGATTTCTGGGTCATGAGCAGGAATCAGGTAGATAATCAGGCCAATGAAACTGAACAACTTTCCCCAGGAAACAATGGGCCGAAATAATAAAATTAGAAATCAACTTTCATACAAAGTGGCTGGTCACGTCGTGACTAATTGACTACGTGAAGTAGGTTTTTATGTCTTCAGATTTCGACCTATATTCCTAGGTGAAAGTTATTCAGTTTCATGGGCCTGATTATCGACCTGATTCCTGCTCACGTCTCCTGAATCACCCTGTATAAATAGACTTGCAGTTTGTCTGTACGCTAGGTGTCCAAGCGCGCTAGTAGAAGTAACCTCTAAAAAGTGTGTTAAACTATAATTTCCCTTGCGGGCTGCGGGCTAACCGGGATAAGATGGGGTCGATCAAACCCCGTGGTGTAATAAAAATTGTATTCAAGTTTTTGCCCCATTTAAAACTAAAATCGATATTAATAGATTATTTTTTAAGTATAGTAGTTATTTGCGTCTTTTCATGTGTAATAAAGAATTGTATCATTGAATTACTTTCACTAATTATATAAATCTGACATGTTTTAATACAGTTATAGATAGGGGCAGTATATTATATTTACATCAAGTACATCGTGGAGTATACTACTGCATACAAATTTAACTATATAACTAATATCACTACTCATAAAGTCATAAAAATCCATTCACGCATCATACAATTCAGGATTTTTCTCCTTCTGCTTTTTAATGGAGTTCTGATAACCTAAACTCGTATTTATACTCCTATCTTCTCCCTTCCTCTCCAACTCTCTCTTTCTCAAATACTCATCAACACCGTACCTATCTAGCGGATCATTCAAAATCGCAATAAGACACACAACAACAGACATACCGAAACCTATCAAAAACCAAGGTTTATTGACCCTGTAAGTCTCTACTAAGTTTTCTAGAAACGTCCATCCCTTAGTTTTCTCCCGATGCGTGTCCTCTGTATCTCTATTAGCTTCGTGTATATATTCCTTATTTTTGTGACTAGACTTTTCTGTAAAACAAATTTGTCCGATAATGATACAGTGGAGGACAGAAACGCTTGACGATTTCTCTACCGACATAGGTTTTTACTGAGCCAGCGAGCTACATCTTAAGGCTTGTCGTCGCTTTCCGTAAGTGAGACTATGGCCAATCGCTGTTTAGTCGTAAATAAAAAAAACCGACAACTTATATTTTTAAAAAATGTTTCAGCTAATGTTAGAAGCGGCTCTAGATAGATAGTTGTTTTATGATTTCTTACCATCTCTGTCATACGAGACACCTAGGATTTGGCCGGGGGTATCTTCCTCTAGTTCTGCGTAAGCGTAGATGAGCGCCTTTTGCTTCTCGGTCAAGGTTGTGGGGACCTAAGAATTAAACAAAATAAATATTTTTTGACTCGTCTTGAAGTATGATCAAAGGACGTAGTTTCTTTGGTAGATCAAAACAAGTTGCACAGATAAATGGGAGTTCATAGGCATGACTTATTTTTTTTATACGATGGTGGCAAACAAACTTACGACTTGGCCCCTATACCACAAAACTTTACAAGTGTACAATTCGACAAAATTGTACGATTTTCCATGGAAAAGGTTGACAAATTTGTCGAATTGTACGCTTGTAAAATTTTGTGGTACAGGCCTGATGGTAAGCAGATACAGAAGCCTATACCAAGGGTAACCCACTATTATGGTGATAGATGCCTGCGGAAACGCCTACCCTACATTTTAAACTGCGTACCAGCAGATATCAGATTGGAGGCCAATAGGGCAATATTTAAAAGAAAACTGTTCAAGTATTTTATAGATAGCATAGTAGATACATAGTAATAGTTATATATGTGAATTTATAGTTACCGAAGAGACTCAGATCCCACAGTCAAACTGTGAAAACCGTTTTGTGGGACAGACGTTATTTGTAAGATTGTACCTTTTATAATAATAAATAATAATAAAAAAGGAATCACAGGCGCGTTGCCAACCCTTTATTGACTTACGGAATCGTTGTGAATGCAGAATTAATCGCTGTTTTGGCGTGGCTAATGTTAAACGAGCGAGCATTTTCTTGGCCCACTAGCAAGGGGTCTATTATGGCCGCGTTTATCACATGATAGACGATAAGACAAAGCATCTGTCACTCTCAGATACCACGAGATAAAAAGTGACAGATGCTTTCTCTTGCCGTTTATTACGCGATAACTGCGCCCACAATACGGGGCCTGTTAGACCAACCTTTATTTTGATGTGTACGTAGTGATCTCCGTAACCATGCTTGCTGACCAGCTTCATTCCTTTCCCGGACAGTCTGATCAGTTTGTGCGATGACGTTCCTGGCAAAATCTACAACAAAGAATTAATTTAGTAAGTGTTCCAAAATTATCTACACTCGACTTTACTGTCAAGACAATAAGAAATGTATAGATAATTTTTAGCGTATACTTTTGAATCTTGAATTTTGAATCTTCTTGCATGCAAAATTAACGGGGAAGGACATAGGATAATTGAATTGGCCTCGTGTGGGGTCAGTAATGATATAAACGATAAAGTTGCCTTTGGCATACATGCAAGTGTCAATTTCACTCGACCGCAAATTATAGTATTTTTATCTCACGTGCGTGACAATTGTTGTAGTTGGGCACATACAAACACATAGACAAAGTGAACTCCTGACGCACACTTAAAAATGTGCATGTATAACTCAACGCACAACCATGGCTCACCCGCGCTCGTGCGATATTTATTTATCGTATGGCATTTATTTCGAACCGTGAGATCTTCGAGAAGACAGTACGGTTGCCAGTTTTTGTTGCACTTTTAGAACCACCCAGGGGTCACGTGTAGGGTAGCGGTGGGTACTTTCCCTACGGACGTGGTGCAACTTCGACCCCCCTTTGTCAAGTGAGTGGGCAACATGACTGTTAGAAGTTTTCAAGCCGCCCGAAGGCCCCCAAATTGACTTAACGACTGCTGCCATAGACATTAGCCGGGATCAACGGCTTAACGTGCCTTCCAAAGCACGGGGGCGCTCAGTTAGTAACCACTCGTGCGATAAAAGTACTCTACAAGACTTGCTTCTTGAATCATAAGAATCTTTCTTTTGTATGTCAATATATTTTGCACAAACCTGGAGCGTATGGTCTTCATAGAGGCCCTGTACCCGGACCGTGCCACCCAATAAAGCTTGGGATACGGAAATCTGAAAGCAAATAAAAAAAAAGCTTATATGACTGCAAATATATTTAAACAAGCAATTCTTGTACATTTAACCTTTTCATCGCTCTGTCAACACACACGACATGACATTGGAATGTCAAACGAAGTTGAACCCTATAGAAATGCATGTGATTTGATAGCATTGGACGCCGTGACGGATATATGAGTCATTGGCATTAAACCGATGGTGCAATGGTGGTGGTGGTGGTGGTGATGGTGGGAAGTCGTTAGCGTCGAAAGGTTAATAAATTTTATTTATTTAGGGGATCTCGAAAACGAAAATTTTCTTCGTAAAAACATGAAAACGCGCGAGCCTAGCTCGGTCTCCTAGGCACTACCTAACTGATATAAATGTACCTATATATATACGGGAGTCATAGCATTCTTGGGGAGATGCCTTTGACCAGCAGTGAGAAACTCATATAAACTAGAAACAAAAACATCATCATCATCCTCCTAGCGTTATCCCAGTACAGTTGCATCCTGAAGGATGCCTGGGGTCCGCTACCTAATCCCAAAACTTGGCGTATGCACTAGTTTTTACGGAAGCGACTGCCATCTGACCTTCCAACCCAGAGGGGAAACTAGACCTTATTGGGATTAGGCTTTGTCAAGTGAGTGGGCAACTTGACTGTTAGTAGTTCTCAAGCCGCCCGAAGGCCTCCAACTTGGCTTAACGACTGCTGCCATAGACAGCAACCGGGATCAACGGCTTAACGTGCCTTCCAAAGCACGGGAGCGCTCAGATAGTAACCACTCAAAGCGGTCACCCATCCAAGTCCTGACCGCTGCCCACGTTGCTTAACCTTAGATACCGCAAGCGGTACTCAGGCGCCGCTGGGCCACGAGCGCTCCTCACATATTTTTTTATAATTCTTACCGTACAGTCGGAGTGCACGTCAGGACCATCCCTCCGGAAGTACTTGGAGGACTCCACTTTGAAAGTGACGAATATCTCGGAGTTGCCGACGGCCATGCGCACGGTTTGGCCGTCCTCTACGCCCGCTGGCACCGGGACCGTCACCTTCTTGCGTTGCACCTTCAAACACAACACGAATATTTAGAGAAATCATTGAAAATGGCCTTTTAGATGAATCCAGTTGCTGGAACCAATAGGCGGCGCACGACAGCGCTGGCAAAGTACAATACAAGTCTTTATTGCATTACCTCAACAAAAATAACACATTCAACAGTACATAATGACGCTGAGTAGAGGCAAACAACAGGCGGTCTTATCGCTAAAGAGCAATCTCTTCCCAGACAACCAGAGGTAACGGAAATCATATCTAAGCCACACCTGTGACAAGCGAAGGAACGTAAGCACTGTGGGTAAGTATGTGTGCGTGCGCTGTCGGTACACGAGTCAATTATTTGCGCGGGTGCGTAGCGCGTGGCGCGGACGAATCGCGAGGCGCGACGGCACCCGATCGACACCAGGCGGGCCTCTCAGGGACGAGGTAACTGACCTCGGTGCGGGGGGTTCGTGTCCTGTCTGTATGTAATACTATTCATATTCTATGTCTAAGCATAATGATTCACGCTAGGTGATGCAGAGATGCCTCATTATTTTAGTGCCAGTCCAGCTTGCCGGTATCAATATTTATTACAAATAAACAACCATTGTCACTACACTGAAATAAATATTAATTATTGTTTGCCAGTAAGAAAACCCCGTCGTGATTGGCAAATATTTTTGAAGTGAAAACTTCTTTAGCCGCGCTGAGCACTTTTGTACTGGGGAAAAACTGTTAAACTCGCGACAGATTCTAAGATTCTAAAACCAGCTAGTTGACCCCTCCTAGTATCGTGATTGCGATGTTAGGAGGGGTCAACTTAGCTAAACTCAGCTGGTCTTAGATGCGTAAGACAATGACACTCGGGACATATTACGTATGTAAATGGATTATGCGAATATGAATATGAACATGAGTATGAATATGAATATGATACGTATACCGATACCGATACGGATACGGATACGGATATGAATATCTTTGTTATTTACTTATTGAGTTTTCACTTCTGCCGGCACTCCCGGAGTGCAAACAGTTGTTTTTTTTATTAATAGACTTACCGATTGTCCTTTTCCTTCACACTCGATGCATGGGAATTTGATCAACATTCGTGTTCCATGACAGTGCCGACAAGTGGAACGCATCACGAAAGGCCCTAAAATGAACATAAATCATAGTAAGAAAGAACACTGATCACTTAACACCATAGCAGTTAGCAAAATTTTACCGTTTTGTAGTAGAATTCGATAGAAGAGGCACGACTCATATGTGAATCATGAGCTTTGAAGTATACAGAACAAGTATACAAAAATCAATTTTATATTTGTGTGAATGGGACAAACAGAGTAGTAGAACTTCAGCCAAACACAGAGTAAGTATATGTATTTTGTCGCCTAGTACCCATATTACAAGCTTTGCTTATTTCGGGACTAGGCCTATTTGTGTAAGATTTCCTACAAATATTTATTTTTGCTTATTAATTACAGTACCTCGAGAAAACGTCTCCATCCCAGTTCCGCCGCAGTATGTGCACTTGATGGCCTTAGTGCCGGGCTCGGCGCGAGAGCCCTGGCACTTCGGGCACGTGTCCACGATGTTCACGTTCACGTCCTTGTTCACGCCGCGTGCTGCTTCCGTAAAACGGAGATTTACTATCACCTGTAACATTATCACACCTGTGACCCGCCTAGTAAAGTAATCGGTGTTGGTAAGTATGTGTGCGTACACGTCAATGTGCGCATGTCATTCATTTAAAATATGCTTTGGTCTTGGGCAATTTGGGTTACAGCCTTATCACACTACCCTATCGGTAGGACCCTAACTCGGGGAGGGGAGTTAAACTATCTCGCTCTAATGAGTGAGATGCTATAAATTCCTTCCCCCAGTTAGGGCCCTACCGATAGGGTAGTGTGATAAGCCTATTACTGCTAAAACTATTTCCTTACTAGAAAATACATTAAAAATGATTTAAATTAATGCTTACCTCCTGAGCAGCACCAAACCCAAACTGACTCTCCGCAAAATCACTAAATGATTCACTCTTGAAACCGGCATCACCAAATATCTTCCTAAACAGCTCTTCAGGATCTATGGTGGCCTTATACTGCCACTGGTGGGTGAAACCGTCGGCGCCACCCGGAGCACCTCCCATGCCCATCTGCTCTGATGTTGTACCGAATGTGTCATACTGCTTACGCTTGTTCTCATCTGAGAGAATCTGTATCAGGGATTGTAAATATTTCTATTTTTATCTCATGTTTCAATTCGTAAAGTTCAATTTCATGACATTCTCTGTACATTTTGTAAAATGTATAATATATCACGAATAAATATACTTCCACTTTACAAGAAAGACAACAATTAACTATGCTTTATTTTATGTTACAAAAATTTAAGAGTAGAAAGTGGAAAATGGGCTCGAAATAAGACTGAATAACTGTGGCTTACTAAGCTATCATGTTATATCAAAACTATTAATTAAAAAAACTTGATATATTCATTAAAAACATTTTAATGTAACCTAAAAATCTTGAAGTAAGTAATTGGTATATTATTAAATATATTAGGTACCTCATAAGCCTCTGAGACTTCCTGAAACTTTCTAGATGCCTCAGGGTCAGATTTATTCGCATCTGGGTGGTATTTCTTTGCAAGTTGATAGTAAGCCTTCTTCACATCCTTAGCAGATGCATTCTTGGATACTCCCAACACCTTGTAGTAGTCAACTCGAGCGGCCAGGCAGTGCGTAGTGTGAATGTATCGGTGCCTAGGTGTCGCCGTGTTATCTGATGGCACAAGAGGTTATGTTCCAGTAGGTTCCAGAATACAGATGAAATATACACTCTGTTGATAACAAACTATTACAGAAATAAATAGAATTAGCGTAATTGTAATTTTGGCAGTAAATAAAAGCCGGTGATGTAATAAAAGCATGTCAAAACTTACAATTGAATTTTGTGTGCGCTAATGATGCAATCGCGATTGCTGGGCCTCCAAGAAAATTTTCACATTTATTACATTTATGGATCAACCGGCATGAAGTTTTGTTAATGTTATTACTAATCACCGCGGTAAGGGTTTTTGGATTTATAAACCCGATGATACTCCGGGTGGGAGCCATTTTGCTTTTGAAAGAGATAAATAGGTTAAAAACGTCAAATGTCAAAAATATTTTCCTCATGTTGGTGGCTGGTCGCTGTTTTTCGTCGAAATGTTGCAAGACGACAAATCGATGTTTTACTTTTAAGCGGGTATTACACTGTCCTGAATCAGGCGTCCTAACCAGTGGAGGGGAGTTGAAGCATCTCGCTCTAACGTATAGGTCGGAACCCTTCTAAGTGTCCTGAATTCAGGACAGTGTAATACCCGCTTTAGCGATGATTATTTAATAATAACAAAAAATCAAAAAAATAAACGGAAGGTATTAAAGTTATTGAAGTACGCAAAGAACGAAGCGAAGTGTTCGTTAACCTAAAGAAAATATTCTACAAATAACTTTCACACAAAATGATCGCTGCTGTGTGAAATTCACGAATTCATTTTAAACTATAGTCATTCATTGCAATTTCATCTGACTGATCCAGTGTTGCCAGAACGTGCTTTTTAGCACGGTTTTACGTGCTTTTTTGGATACGAACGTGCTTTTTACGTGCGGTCCTCAAAAACGTGCTAAAACCGTGCTTTTTTAGGTGCTATGGTGCTTTATGATTTTACTACTAAAAATGGAGAGGTAATGTTGGTTTGGTACTCTCTAAAACTGTAATTTTTTTTCTAACAATCATTGTGTTAAACAATCTTTCTCTCCTACCCTACGCTTTGACATCCTAAAGTTAAAAGTTATGTTTTACATGTGGTTGCAGGAAAGAACTTGTCCTGCAACTGCAAGCTCTATCGTTCGTGTCGTGCAATGTGTACATGATGTAGTAAAGGCTCAATACTCTGTATGTGACGAAAACCAGCCAAGTGCGTATCGGACTTCGCACATTTAGGTTTCCGAACCAACCGCAAAAGTATGTTGCTTGTAACATGAAAAATAAGGAAATTTCAAATAAAAAAAACCTGTTTTATCAAAATATAAGTATTTCTTGGTAAGTATACCCGTATTAATGAACAGTATCACCAAATTTCAAGTTTATGGGTCAATGGGAAGAAAAAAATTATCTTATGAACAAAATTTTGTGACAGACGACTGACGGACGAACGGACGCGTGAGTGACAATAATAGGCGTCATTTTCGACCCTTCGGGTACGGAACCCTAAAAACGTGCTTTTTATTCCAAAAACGTGCTTTTTTGGACACCCGACTGTGCTTTTTGACGGAGGTGCTCTGGCAACACTGGACTGATCATTTCACTGGCAACACAGTATTCCTGGGCAACGGTAGGCAAGGATGATATATAAACAAAAAATGAGCTTAAAAATACCAATTATTGTATTCAATATTGATAAAAGTGCTTAATTTCGTGTATAATTGTATCAGTGCAGTGAGGTAAAATCGTAAAGTAAAGGACCAGTGCACAAAAATGGCTTCAGTGAGTGTACGGGATCAGAAGATCGAACAGCAAGTTAGTATGAATTATTTAAATATTTCCCACTAAATTAAGCATAAAACGTATTATAAGCTAAATTACGAATAAACAGCATCAACCTATACCTTTGAATTGTTGTTTTAGCGGCAAATAATGGAGCAAAAGATGAAACAAAAACGACAGAATTCTGGTATGGTTCAGGCCAATGATCTAAGAGTTGGGTCAGCTAAGCGTCCCATATCTGGCAGTAGATCCCGCGAATTACATGGTGAGTAATCCACGACCCTATTGCGCATAAAATCCCTGTGTTCATGAATGATAGATGTTTTTAATTTAGCCATGCATGAGTGTGATTAATTTTCCTCATTTATTTCGTTATGCGCATTGTCTTTTTGTTTAACGGCAGGCTATGATGGTCCGATGCAATTCCTTATGTCGCCAGTGAATCCAGACCAAGTAATACCCCTCCAAACCAATAGGATATCCACCTATGATGGTAAGTTCTAAGGTTGTAACGCTTGCTAATTTATATTTTACATATATCCATCATTTTAGCATGTTCTGTGTCTTAAATAGTCTTAATGTGTAAGTTTCATAGCTGTATATAATAGTTATCTGCTAATTAAGGTGTAAATACCACATTAAAACATTGATCTGTGGCATAGGACTTAGGTAGCAATGTCTAAGTTAATGAATTTAGGAATTAAATGTCTCTCATTAAGCTGTCTAAGTGCAAAATACAGTAAACTGGAACTAATTGTATAATTATTAATATTTTTTTTGTTCTGTCACTTTTGCAGGTTCATTTTATTTATATGTATTCTGGGATCCCTTGGCCAAAAACAATAAATGTTAGCACAACTTTTAACTGATGTGGTATATGTCTCACAGACATCATGCCCATTACTTTGAACTATATCACCATGATGTAATTGTAACTCTAAGAATGCTTCAAGACCAATGACCATGTCATTAGGTAAAGGTGAAATCAATATTCTATCGCATTTTCAATCAGGATTACATTGCCAAAAGTTCAATATTAGGCAAGTCATAAAAACCATATCATAAATTACTGTTTGTATTAGTCATGTATAATATTAAGAAACAAAAATACAATAACAAATACCTACATGCTAATACTTACATATATCTATCTGTTTGTATTGATCTGGTTGTTATAGAAACGGACCCATTCATTACTGCCTGATTCATAGTTTATGACTCAATCAATCAACTAAGTTAGAAAACAAGTTGCCCTATCTGTTATGAATCAATTCTTAACCACATATTGGTTGTATTTAATATACTTGGGAACCATATGAATATGTAAGGCATTACACACTTTGATTCAATTTCCCCAACTTATTACACATTGAATGGAATTGAAAACTAAAACAACTTGAACTTAAAAGTAAAGTTACTTGAATCTAAAAAATTAAAAAAACTTTGTGTGTTACTTTTTATGCTGTTAAGGAATAAGGACAGCTGATTATAATTTAAATAAATTAAGATGTCATTTCTAAATCTAGTAGAATGAACAATATACATATGTAACATATGGATAGCAACAAACAATAAAATTACAGTGAAACCGAGACAAAAACAGTAACACTTAGTGATAGAATATTGACAAAACATAATTTAACAATAATGCATTTGTATTGTTGTGGTTCACTGTAACAGGATAATGATTAAGTTAATGTTATTACACATCATCTAGTCAGCCATTCCTTTGTATACATTTCTTATATATGTCATCCAAGAAATTGAACTAAAAACTGGTGAATCATCAATATAGTTGTCTCAGTTAATGTTTATGAGTAAATCCAATTTATCCAACTATGAATTTCCATGAATGATTCAGTTATGCAGCCTCATTATTGGAATTTACGGAAAAAATAAAAAATCATATATATGTAGCCAATAACAGTAAGCTATTGTTTTATGGAAAAGTGATACTTACCAGGTTAGAAAAAAAAACAGTTTTCATTAAGAGAAATAATAATCCGGTAGACAGAAAAACTGAATGTACCTACTCACTAAAATACCAACCTTGCGAATTTGTCGCAGATGGACATTCGCACAGTAAAGGTATGATTCCGTTGCCGACCGTACTGATCCGCATGCATCAGTCATCAGTGGACGCACTTGTGTGACTTTCTGTATAAAGAATACTACAATCCGTCGTTGCGTATGATGCGTGCGATGCGAAACTGTGGAGGCCTACCTTTAGTTCTTATTTCAGTCAGTACGATTTAGTTCTTTGTAGGTTACGTTAGACTTTTTCGGAGCTTTTATTATTACCCTTTCAATAACAGTAGCATATTTTTAGAGCTCGGCAACCAAATCGAAGTGCTAACGGTTGGTGAGGACGACAATAGCGGGGAGGGCGAGGAGGAAGAGGAGTCGGTGCCGGTGTGCAGCGTGACGCGCGACGCGAGCGCAGACGACGTGTGCGCGGACGCGTGCGTCGCGCCGCTGCGCAGCAAGCGGGAGCCCGAGCCGCAGGTCAGCTGTAATACTGTTAGGGTCTCCCCTGTCGATGCGGAGTCGCCATACCTAAGCCGAGTGCTTTACTCCACACTATTCTCATTAAGTGCGTAATCGCCGCCGACAGCTTTTTTTAAGAGTTTTTTCGCATCAATATATATCCAATATTTTACTGATCGTAAAATCAGCTACTTTTTATGAAACGTCAAAAACGCTCGGTTGGAAGGAATGATTTTTGTAGGGAAAAAAGAAAATGTAGGGAAATATGACTAATGAATGACGTCATAATTATCTATGGTCAAAGTCAAAACTGCTTCCTTTTTTTTTCATTTTTACATATTTATTTAGAAATCTTTAAAATAGAGTAAACTAGTTGAACGTTGATGTTTTCTAAGTATTATCGTAAGTTTTGTTTTAAAGTGTAATTTATTCCACAGACCGCAGAAATAGAGGGTTCCGTAGAGGGTGCTGTAGAGACGTTCGTAGTAATCCCAGCGAGGCACGGAACCCTGTACAAGTGTCGGATAGCCCGTGACAGGAAAGGCATGGACCGGGGTCTGTATCCTACGTACTTCTTGCATCTTGAGAAGGATTATGGGAAAAAAGTTTTTTTGTTGGCTGGTGAGTAAATAATATGTTCTTATTAAAGCTGAATTAACTTTTTAGGGTTCCGTACCCAAAGGGTAAAACGGGACCCTATTACTAAGATACGGCTGTCCGTCCGTCTGGTTGTATCTCATGAACCGTGATAGAATTTTCACTGATTTCTGTTGCCGCTACAACAACAAATACTAAAAAAACAATAAAATAAATACATATTTAAAGGGGCTCCCATATAACGGGCATGTTTTTTATGGCGTTTTCATAAATAATGGCGCGAGTCTGACTCGTACTTGGCCGGGTTTTTTTTATCATTTCCATACTTTCGTAGGTTAAATTTAAACTTTTCACTATTTCTCTTGCATAATCGACAGCCCGCAAACGGAAAAAGTCAGCCACATCGAACTACCTGATCTCCACTGATCCAACGGAGCTGACGCGCACTGCGGACAGCTTCGCGGGCAAACTGCGCTCGAACCTGCTGGGCACTGCGTTCACGGTGTACGATAACGGCAAGGCGTGGCGGAAACGCGACCGCGACAATACGAGGCACGAGCTGGCTGCTGTTGTCTATGTGAGTCGAGCTGATATTTGTATTATATTGAGCCTTATATGTCCCACTGCTGGGGAAAGGGCTCCCCCCTCTTTTACCATTCCTCGCGGTCTTGTGCAATATACTTAAAAAGAATATATTGGGCAATGGGTCCCAGTCTCAGCATGTGCTGAAAATACAGTCCAGCGCTGGTTTTCAGCCTGGGCCCTGAGGCCCAGCGAAATTCTGAGCAACGGATAACTGGCCAGTCTTTTAAAAAGGAGCCCAAGTTATCACGCCACCGCCGGCGTGGTCTACCGCGTCTCCGTTTTGAGTCGTGGGGCGACTGGGGCGTCCACTCTGTGGTCTTCTTGGCCCACAGCTCATTCGGCATGACGGTAGACGTGTCCAGCCCAATCTAATTTTAATTGGGCAGTTTTTCGAGCTATGTCAACTATTTGAGTCTTGGAGCGCAGTATGGTGTTCCACCAATTTTACACCTAATATGCTGCGCTACTAAGCAATAGCGGCGCAGCATATTGCAAGCAACTATGCCGGCGTCTGTGCTTCCGCGTTCATATAACCTACACATTTTTAAGGCACGAATGAATAGGCAATTTCTGGGTGAGCTCGCTTCACCGTATCAATTCGTCTCCAAAATGTTTACCTATTTTACCAATAAATGTCTGTATTCTCAAATTTAATTGATTTCGACACGATATATAAATATATTGTCATAAATTTTATAGGTATGTATAAATTGTATAACTTCCGTATCACAGCTGAATTCATGAAATTGTAGACGAATTTAAATATTCCAAAATGTGAACTCAAAAACGCTCGGCACAAAATGTGAACTCAACCCATAGCAGGAAACACTCTTATTTATAAATAAAATAAAAACGGTTTACCCTAATCTTCCAGGACACGAACGTACTAGGCTTCAAAGGTCCCCGAAAAATGACGGTCATCCTCCCGGGTATGACGCCAGACCGGCAACGAGTCACCATCGCACCCGAGGACGACAGCGAAACACTACTCGAGCGCCTCAAACTTCAAAACTTAGACGAAATCGTCGTGCTCCACAACAAAACTCCCGTTTGGAACGACGAGACACAATCCTACGTCCTAAATTTCCACGGCCGAGTCACCCAGGCAAGTGTTAAAAACTTCCAAATTGTACATGATTCGGAACCAGACTACGTCGTAATGCAATTCGGTCGAATTTCAGAGGATATTTTCACTATGGACTTTAGATATCCGCTGTGCGCTTTGCAAGCGTTCGGCATAGCGCTTAGTTCCTTCGACAGTAAGCTGGCTTGCGAGTGAATCATGGCGTTTTTTTAGAAGTTTTTCTCAGTGCTAAACGTGATGCATTGGATTTGCACTCATAGATCATGCTATTTTTGCCATTAGTATAGTATTATTTATTTTTTCGTTTTACATTCCGCTACGAATTTGGTTAAAGGTGTTGTTTTTATAATACGCCTGCAAAATAAATTAAATTTTAGTAATAAATTATCAAGCATATTATTGCATTATGAACTATTGCAGACGGATTGAAACTGCTCAAGTACCTAGTACAGTCTGAGTCGGTCAAAAAAAAGCTTTATGTCTACGCATTAAGAGCGAAAAACACGTTGATCGGTGGCGATTACGTATTAATGCGAATAGTGTGGAGTACTCGGCTTATGCCAAGTGTAGTTTAAAACTAACATGTCACAAATTGTCACAACTTTGTATACATATTTTGCAACTACAATTTACTAAAATCTATAAACGAAAGTATTTGTCGTTATTGAACTAACAGTACTTATTTATTTTAGTGCATCATTTTACAAATTTAAGTTTAGTTATTTTCATTTGAGGCTAGATATTGCTAATAGACGATTGTTACGAACTTTTGGTTCAATCATGCAATATATTGCACATATAAATATACTTCGAATATAAAAAACGAATATTATTGTTCTTTTCATTATAATTAAGCTTAGTACCAAAGACCGGTATGATTGTACTTTCAATATTTGAAGCTCACACTAGTACTCACAAAAAAAAAGTACTGGCAACATTCTTGTCAGAAAGAGATACAACAGGTTCGTTACTCTCTTTTCGGCACGGAGTTTCGAACTCCATTGAGGTATATGTATTTGCATGAAATTCGATTTTTTGTGATTAATTTTTTTTTTGTAGGTACCTAGTAGAATATATTTTTTATTGTTTTAGTGACACTTTATGAAATTATGACAAATTTACTGTCCTAGTCATTTAAAATAGTTTTAAATTAGTTAGTGAATATTATGAAAATTGCATTTGAATATTATTCAATGTTGTACTACATATTTACTGTATAGTCGAGTGTAAAATGTGTGCTTGTCTCAAAAATTGAATTGTGTACATGTTTAATTTACTACTGGGAGTTAATGAACCCACTTAAAATTAATATTGAACTTTACAATCAGTGCACGTCAAATATATGTGACAAAATTAGTCACATATATTTAACGTCGAGTGTACGCACTGTCTGTACATATTAATTTTATTACAAAGAAATAAATTGCAAATGTGTAAATACAATTTGACGTTGAGTGTACCTATTGTAATTAGTAAGTGTAACTGAAAGTTGATCTGTATACTCAGTGGCGGATTGGCCACATAACACAGCAAGAGCAAGACTAGCAAATGCCACGGGCCCCGCGCACCATAAGTCCAAAGTCATATCGAATATTTTCAATTTCATAAAATTTAAATACCATAAAATTCATAAGAAGGCTTGGTCACACAGCGTTGCGCGACGCGACCACTGCGCGCCGGAACGTGTGCTAACAGGTTAGCGGCGCCACACAGGCTGCGCGACGCGAGCGGGACGGTTTCATACATTTTGGCGCGCAGCGAAGCGTCCCGCTTGCGTCGCGCAATCCAAAGTCCCCTTGATAGCATTTGGTATGGCCACGGGGGTGACACGGGAAGGAAAGTAAGCGATGTGGGTAAGTATGTGTGCGTGCGCCGTCGGTACACGCTTCAATTGTTTGCGCGAGTGCGTAGCGCGGACGAATCGCGAGACGCGACGGTAACCTGTAGCTATAGTATAAGTTTTTTCGAAACATTAACTAATTCGAACGCGTTTGCGTTTTGTCTCAAAATGTATGAAAGAGGTATGAAAACGTGAACAGCGTCTCTGGTGGTCACTAGAGGAAACTAAAACAGCGAGTATAACATTTGTTGCTAACCGATGAACGCGCGTATTTCAAACTCGGTGAGAGCGTTTTCATACATTTTGAGACAAAACGCAAACGCGTTCGAATTAGTTAATGTTTAGAAAAAACTTATACTAGAGCTACAGATCGTAACGCGGCCTGTCAGGGACGAGGTAACTGACCTCGGTGCGGGGGGGTTCGTGTCCGTTCTGTATGTATTATACTATTCTGTGGTATGGCCTCGCGCTGGCTTAATCCGGCACTGTGTAAACTAATCAAGCTACAGTTCACCCATCGCTGATAGCACTTTTGCATTTGACTATACTGTTTTGATATCATGAATTCATGACATATCACGAACGCACAAAAAATCACGTTTTTAGTTTAGTTTCTTTCAATTTCTTTAGTTTTTTAGTGTATACACAGTAATCGAAACTGAAACATGTACAATTTGTACTTTTTTGTCATAGCGATAATAGCAAAAAAGGTACTTACGTGATTAAACCCTTATCGGAACTGTGAGTCGTTTACACCTATATACCTATACAGTATTATATGAATTTCTGTATTATTTTTTATATAAATTGAAAAATGTATTTTAAATCAAAATAAACGGACTTTGCACAACAGAAAAGAATAGCAATTTTTTAACGGAAAATGTAGAAAAATCGCATAATTACAGTTTGTAATACTGTAGTAAAGTGCCACCGTACTATGATATAATACACAAATACCACTTGTATGTCTTAGTCACCGTAGGCTATGGTGGCAACAGGCAGCCACCGGCGTATAGTATTAAAAAAAAACACATAATACACAATAATGTTTAAAATGCCTGTTTGAACTTTATTTAGGTCATTGATTCATCCTAGCATCATTATGTACCGTCGGGAAAACCGTTTGTTATTTTAGACTCTATGTCTATAGATATAGAGTCTAAAGGTTGAAAATATTCAGTTTGTCCGACTTTACATGTACGCATCCACTCCCATTTTCGCCTCTACCTACCACCTCTTTTACCAGCACAAACTCCGCGAAGGAATTCAATATTTTATACTCTATTGTCAAGAAAATAAGATTTCTGATACTTTAGCTGGTGACTGTACACGCATTTCTTATGAGCTTACATATATTAAAGGGTCTTTAAAAATAAAAAAATATGGCTGCTACTTTTTTCTGTATGAAACGAAATTTTTTACAGGGTTCCCAGTAGGAAATCATGAAGGACATTAATTATGATTAAGAAATCAATTATTTCATTTAATAATCTAATGTCCTTTATACATACTGGCATTCTGAAGAGAAAAGTAACAATTTTCTAATCACCCTGAAACTATTTTTTTTATTTTTTATTTACGACAATAATCGATCTGTCCACTGCCTTGTCTCACGTTTTTGTCTGTCTTTGTTTTTAATAACAATTTAATAAATAATAATAATAACCGTGTGCCTATAATAGAATATGTGTGTAGACTGTAGATAACTAAATTAAAAAAATAAAATGTAATGTAAAATAAATAAATGTATAAACTGAATGCGTCAATATAAAATATGAGCTTTCGTGTAGATATATGTAGTATGTGAATGTCTATGATAAAACGGACCTTCTTGCTAATTTACTAAAGTCGACATTCGAATGGATTATTTTGTAAGAACATCGTGGATGTCAAATATTTCTAGATCTCCATTGACCTGTGCGTGATTTTTTGTACATGTACTTGTTTTGAAAGTATCGATTCGTGATTGCGACAAGGTACTAAAATGACTAGCTTTAATACCCCATTGCTACCAAACTGTCACATTACAAGTTCCCTGGTGCCCCCAATGTGGGGTCATGTACCTTTTTTCAGGAGTCCATGCTTCCACTATGATGGTGTCACAGCCCCATACTAATGAATGACACATCATTAGTATGGGATCTGGTCATTTTGTATGGGGACAGGGAACGTGTTAAAATATAATAAAACGGGCACTCTCGTCTTAACTAGTTGGCTACCGGTGTCGCCGATGTACGATTTCATAACAAAAGATTGTTTTGTTTTTTTCGCCGTTAACCCAAGGGGAGTTGAAAATAAATAGGCGATTTAGTGCCGCGCACCGGTTGAAACATGTCGAGCTGTATTCTACCCTAAAGATTTGAGTGACCCGTTTCATTATACAATATATTTTAATATTTCGAAAAATGTGAACTACTTAAATAGTTTTTTCTCATATTTCTGATGACATACATATTTTTTAGCTCAATAGTTACTCGACCTGTATATGATACCTACATACACGTCAGATGATCTGTATGATGTCTGGAAGATACTGTTTTTAGCAATAAGGCCGGCTGTTGGGTACCATTCTTTATTTGTTTAAGGTTTTCGGGGGCAGTAAATAAACATGTGACCCAAGTCATACTATCTCCTAAAATCCGCTTTATCCTGACCAAAGGAAAATATTTACAAAGTGAATAATACACTATATAGAATAATATCATATTTAACTGCACTTATTTTATAATCGAAATGTATCATAAAAATATCAATTACTTAATATGAAATAATCATGATAATTTATTTGTCATATATTATACACACATTATATTCTATTATTATCTGAATCTAATTACTGTAAAAGGCGGGTAAATAAAGACTATAATGGTGTGCTTATATGACGCTATTTAGTTTTGCTGATTTTAGAGCATGGCCAAAATAAAATGGATCTACGGAGTGGAACAGTATTTTCACAGCTGAAATAGACGACATTGCTCAGTGCAGTACATTTTAAGAGATTTTCCTCCTTTACTCATAAAAAGGGGTAATATGGTCTATGGCTAAACCAGTGTTAACTTTAATTTACATAAAATATGAAATTTGGAGGTATTGTGCCTTTTGTAATATAATGCTAGATTTAAGGCAGGATTTCTCAATCGATTTTTATAAAACCATTATGATCGCTTATTAGTCGAACTATAAAACCTTTGTTTTAAACTGGATAAGAAACTTTGCATTGAACGTCATCGACACCTATAGGCCTTTACAAAAGTAACAATCACACATCAGACGCAAATAAAAAAAAAATATAAATATTTGTGGACAATCTTACACAAATCAACCTAGTCCCAAACCCAAACTAAGCAAAGCTTTTACTATGGGTACTAAGCGACATGCGCAATGTAGCGAATGTAGTTAGAATCAAAATTATTGCAGTCGGTCGGTTGTATAGTTCCTCGAAAAAAAAAACATATCCGGACCCCACTTAAAACTAATTGCCGACCCCTGATTAAGACCACAAATTAACACAACAAAAGAATAATAGCACTTGGATTTTACAACCACCGGTCGCCCGCCACCCAACAAGAACGTAATCACTAAAAAAAGGGCTACGGTATACCAAGTGATTTCGTCAGATTATCGACTCTATAGCTTTGACATAAGAATAAAAATGCGTTCAAAGAAAAAAAAACATTTGCATTTACAGACTGGCGTAGCGCGTGGGCTTATCTGTCATGGCTAAGGTTCTTAAGAAATACACAAGTGTCGAAGGTGCTATTTTCCTCTTAGGCCATTTTAAACCTACTCGACAAGATATAAGGTTGAAAATTCTATATACATGAAATGTAGTTCCAACCTTTTTTTGTAAGGTAACGAATTAATGGTTATCTGAACTAAAACAGTTGAAAGGCTTTGTATAAATAAAATGGCTTTTGTGTCTATTGTCCTATTCATTGGCTCAGTTCAAATTGTTTCAACATGATGAATTGTTACGATTGTAAAGACCTTAAATCAGCTGCTACCAAGTCCGCAGTGCAGCAATACATCTAATTGCTATGGCCCTCGTGTATGGTTTAAATTCGATCTCTGGTATCAAAGATGTTGACGTGATAAGTACAGTCAACACCATATAGATGTATACAGTGTCCGACCTTATCTCTAAGCACTTTATTCCTAGAATGTGTACAGTACATGTTTGTGATGCTGGCTGTACCTTGCGAATTGCAATATACAGTATTAGGGGCCTTTTTGTCCTGCTCGATTAATGGTATATTTATTTAAATGTCGATTGAGGAATACCATCTAAATGTTGTGCCTTTTATTTTCACTTCTACTTTGTATTTTGTACCTGAGGCTACATATTCTTAGATCCGATTTAAAACCCTTTAGAATGCTTTACAAAAAGCTGGTGTGTTAATTAGAAAGTAGAATAGATATATAGATAAATGTTTGCAGCATAATATGCTCATAAAAATTAAAAATATGCACAATTAAGCACTGTTTTTTGCACTAACTGTAATCAGCTAAGTATGGTAGTGCGAAATAGATAATGCGTCTTAGGGTTCGTACTATTTTTGTGTCATTGACATAAGATTGAATTGCTACGAAGCCCATATAAAATGTTCATACAGGGTCGTACAGTACAGTACTTCTATCTCACGTGCGCGTGAGCCATGGTTGTCTAATAAGGTATGATTCCGCTGCCGACTGCATACAGCAACGGCACGTGCCGCCGCACTCCAAATTGAACCGTAATCATGAGACTAAAGTCCCAATTTAGAGTGAGCGGCATGTGCTGTTGCGACACTTCTCCGCTCATTTCAAATTGAGTTTTTTACGCATACCATTACGGTTCAATTTGGAGTGCGGCGGCACGTGCAGTTGTTGTATGCAGTCGGCAGCGGAATCATATCTTTAAGCTATACAACACGCACACAGACCATGTCTATTAAGCTATGCACATTGTCTATGCGTGCGTATAATCGATGAGTTTCTTAATGTCGATGTGTTCGTAATTTCGTATGTGTCACAACTACAACTGTGGCTAACCCGCGCTCGAGAGATAAAAGTACTGTAACTAGAAAACGCCATGAGAATGAAGCTTCTATTCTGAATGAAACTGAAATGGCCATGATAATCTGAAACGCGGGTCCTCAGCTTTACCACCGTGTTTCATATACCTATAGAACCTGAGCCCTTTATACTTTCAGAGACGCAGAATGTATTTAGTACTACTTCTTAAGTCTGTTTTATGATACTGTTATTCCTTGACACACTGTGGTAAAATACAAGTAAATAACCGATTTTGAAATTAAATCTGAAATATAACTTCTGTCTGTTATTAAAACGAGTCCCTACTTATTTGTGATATTGATATCTAATGTAAATATAATGTTGCATACCTACATTTAATGTTTACCAATTATTTATAAGGTTTTAATTGTAAAATTGCATTTAAAAATGTAATGTCGTCCACTATAAATATTCATTTCTATTTGGAAAATAATTGTACCTGTTTAAAGTTGTGAGGCTTCGGCTTGTCTGGAATCCACTTGTATTTTCTGGATATATCGAATTTTAAGCATTCTAGTGTAAAATTCCACTGAATTGGAATGAAACCGCCAATGGTGGATTTTTGTATTCCTACGCTAACAACGTAATAGGTGATTGATTGCAAAGGAATATTGTTACATTTAACGTAATAGGTAGCAATGTCTGAGAGAAATATCTCTCCAGATAGAGCGGTGATTCCCAAACTTTACAGGATGGACGAGATGAAACCATCGACACGACCACGCGGGCGTTTTAAGCACTGCATTACTCTAAGTACAAGGCCTGAGTGCACGCTCGGAGCGGAGCGTTCGGCGTTGCGTCCAGCGGGGCGGGCGAGCGTGCATACTATTTGTGCGGCGCGACTCAGGACACCAGTATGCGTTTCAATTGTTTGACATGCACGCCCCGCTGGACGCCCGACTCAGGTTTTACACTAAGAGCTAAGAGCGCTAAGAGTTTGCGCTCCAGTGAGATTGGTTGAGTATATTCAACTGAATCTGATCTGAGGTGTCAGTGGAATCAAGCTACTGGGAGTTTAGTCGCTGGTTCACCAAACCTAGCCTAGCTGAGAAGAGTTCGGACTAACTCTACTTGCCCATATGACACCCCTGAAGTTACACGCGTCCAAAGGCTGCGGTGACACTTACCATCAGGGGCCTGTACCACAAAACTTTACAAGCATACAATTCGACAAATATGTCAACTTTTTCTATGGAAAATTTTACAATTTTGTCGAATTGTAGACTTGTAAAGTTTTGTGGTATAGGGGTCAGGTGGTCCTTACGCTTGTTTGCGACCGACGTGGTATAAAAAAAGAATCGAAATGCAGTGGCACTCTGACCATAACAGCATCTCAACCCTTTAACCACTACCGTCGCATATGTATATCAGACAAAGTGACAATGTAAATGACAGCTTGGCGATATATTGCCAAAGTTGAAATTCGCGAGTAACTATTTTGACATTCAGCGGTTAAAAGGTTAAATCAGCAAGTGGATTCTAAAGACTGGGCTTGAAGTAATTTGAGGCTTGTTGCATTTATTTATACCCAGTATAGATAGTTCTGTAATGTGAATATAATTTTAATTTACATTCCGTTTTGTGATATGAAAATCATGGTTTGTATAAATATAAATGGATTGATGCAATTATCTTTTCTTTTCACACCTTTTTTCATTACATTATTGGACTTTGCGAGACTTCTGATTTTTTTAGAAGCCAAAATATAGCTGTAATATTAACCCTAATTTTTGGATGAATGGCTTTTTTACTTGCCCCTGTTTAGAATGTGTTATGTACACCAAAGAATATCAAGAATACATATTAAAGGAATGAAGAATAGGAGGCAAACAAATTATTAGTGACTGCGGAGACAATGACTGTGACTAGCTGCAAAAACAATTGGTTTACTAAGATACTCGAGCACAATCCTACAAAGAATAGAAAGCCACCATGTTACTATCATGAACCTGTTTCACTGGTCAAATATTATTTTTACTATGTAAACTGATCATCATAAATAAAAATGCTAGAAGCGAATATTCAGGTAATTTTCAGAATGCTCGGGTACAGTTGACTGAATGTAATTTGTACCAACCCTCAAACAACTTGTAATTATACTTCACTTCTAGCATTTCATCCGAAGTGGTTAACAACTTCCGAAGGAGAACTATATTAGGTTATGTCCAATTGAAACCAAATATTGGTTTTTAGATTTTTATTGTCAGCTTACATACAAAACTTATTCTGTCTTAGCGGCGGCAGCTTTAGGTTTCTTCGCCTTGATGGGCCTCTGGGATCTGAGGATAGCGGAGGCACGGCGGAGGGTAGCCTTTGACAGGTCAGTGCGGTAGTGGTTGGCTTTCAGCAGTTTCTTTACCTTGAAGAGTGATCGCCTCGCGCCGGCTTTGAAAGAGCGGCGTACGGTGTTTTTCACGGGCTTGTTCCCGGACTTAACCTTCTTGGTGATAACTGTGAATCCTTTCCTGTCGGGGTTCTCGACCACGCCGACGGCTTTCTTGTGGATCAGACCATTGTATCTGAAGGAAGAGAGGTTAGTCACATTGTTGGGCTCCTTGCTGAACGGCTTCTTGATGTTACGCTTCTTCACGAGGAAGGCGTTGTTGTTGCGGATGATCATCCAGTTGAGATGAGACGACATTTTTATAGTTTTATCGTAAAAACTAGCTACAGAAACAACGTGCTCACGACGTGTCCGTAGACAAAAGGAAGAGGAGTTTTGTTTATGGTTAGTCCAGCTGTCAAAATGAATGTTGCCATGGCAAAGATTTTTTTCTCCCGCGTTGGAAATAAATGTCGATTTGCTGATTGGATTACGGTGTGATTTATGCAAAGCAAAAGTTACATCATAATAGCGGCCAAGCTTGATGGTCAAGTACGAATATTTTTCACTCAACTTTTGTAATCAATACTTGATATAATAATGAGTAAAGAAAGGATCGGAGACAAAGGTTCTAAAGAGCACGTAAAATTTATACCTAAAGTCGTAGGGTTGGCACAGGCGGATAAAACGAAATAAACATGATATACCTACATAGGTTCCTACCCTACTGCTGCATACCTAGGACTGCACGGATCATGTAATTAATTTATTTATGGCGCTATTTTGAAAATATTGAGGGGCGTCAACGCAGAACGTCTTCCCGCCAATACATCCAGTTGGATGAATTGATAGGCATCCAGCTACATACTACCTATTCATTCAGTGCAATTTACTGAAAAAATTAACCAAATTTGATATCTAACACGGTTAGTACCTTCAAATTTCTTTTCCTATTAATTATAGCATAAGACATCAATCCACTACAAGAGGAAGAATTAGAAGTAAGTAAAATAGTTATCTACTCACGTACGTAATAAAAACAAAGATTTTTACTTACGTACCTAATGGGGTCTTTGGGATTAAGAAAAAAATATGTCTTTGTTTTTTGACAAGTTGAATATAGTCAAAAATTGGATTAAACTATTTTTAATTTAAGATACTTGAGTACAGTGAGTACACATTTCGAATGAATCGTACATTCATTTTTTATAATCGAGACATTTTATAAGATTATAAGTAACGGTAGGCTGATAAATAGGTGTTAGTTCTTTTTGAATAAAGTTTTCCTCGATCTAGAGAATGGTAGTAAATTCTGGCAACTTTGGTCATAGACTTCACATTCATGCAGTAAAATTACAAAATTATAGCCGTTAAACACTCAGGAAACGCAATCTTTTTATTTAGTATAAATTAATATATTAATTGAAATTATTATTGAACTATTTGTGAAAAGTGCTAATTTTTCTTTACATTTTGGTTTGTGCTCTTACTTTGTCTATGGTTTTTACCGTTGATTCTACTTTTTTTGACATTATGGTGATGTGATATGTCAAATTCTGAACTAAACTTGTCTGGGACGTTTCGTGTTGGTTCTTATAATATTACATCTATTTCTTTATTATATTTACAGTATACGATTTAGTAAATGTAGTTCATTCATAAAAATTGTTTGTGGTTTCGTACTAAGTGCCAAATTGATGTCTCGACGATATTGGTATTATGAATCAGGCTGATCAAAATATAAACAAAGATATGATCGATTGTGATTTAATCGACGTGGAATCATTGGATTTTTCCGACGATCAGACATGGTAAGAGTGCATATTTACTATTACAATCTTAGAACAGTTACATTTTTATAGGCAACATAGTTTTATTAGGTCAGGCATGCTGTGTTCGTTTGACATTTTAACTTCCTATTGGTACGAATTTGGCTTGTTGCACCCGTTACGATATCCAGTATAACAAGTAATACTCCTCAAGAAACCTGTATTTACGGATGATTCACAGTGTGATGTAAAAGCATGGTCTTATTTATAGCTATTACTTTAATTAATCTTAATAGAAATTATGTAAACACACTTGCAATGAGTGTGGGTAGTTCATTTTTTAGTTAAATCTACTACACACACACCTAGTACATACAGTTAGTTTCATTTTTGGATATGGAGAATGTTATAAAAGTTTTGAAATTCTCTGTAACTGTTACAATTTATTTGTTTTGTAAACAGTAAGTGTATGTCCTTGAGTGAGATTGTTGCATGTTTTACACAATGTTTTCTGGTTGTAAGTTATCTAAAGTATATATAACTTTCTGCTTTGCCCTAAGGTTGACTGGTAGAGAATGCTTATGGCGTTAAGTCCACCTTTTGTACCATCAGTTTTACTTTTGTGCAATAAAGATTAAATAAATAAATAAATAAACTTTGTAACCTTTCTAAAGTTTTATCTTCCTAGCACTGTGTTACTATTTTAATTTTTATGAACTTGCATACTAAGGAAATCAACTTGCATGTTTTGAATATTTATAAAATGAACTAGTACAAATATAATGAAAAATCAAATTTGAACATGCCAAAGGTTGTAATTGGACAGTCGTCATTAGATATATCAAAGCGAATTAGGTGCTCACAAATATTGGAACATGTCTCTATTGTCAAGTTGAATGCGGTCAACTCAAAGTATTTATATGGAAACGCTGCGTTTGACGCATAAAACAACCGCGCGCCTTAGAGTGCATGGTCTGATATTTTTGAGCACCCTGAAAAGTACAAATATATTTGATGACAACTGTACATAATTTATGTACAGTTGATATAACAGTGATTAGATAATGGGTTCAATGTATTCAATACCCAATTGCATATAGATAAGTGTGATATGAGATAATTATTGTGTGTTCTATTTACATTATCTCTAATTTAAAATTTCTAATGTAATATTTATATTTTCTTCATTGCATATCCCTGTCCTAATAAACATATGTACAATCAAGTGCCAAAATATGGTGCATACAACTTGCTCAAAAAGATGTACCATAGCTCTTATGTTGGTGAATTAAGGTTTTGGTACATATTTATGAGAGGATTCATTCGATACATATTTTTGCACTGTTGTACATGACTAAGAGATAGGTGTTCTCATAAAGTCAGTAGATACATATTATGAATTTTCTGATTTGAATTTATATTTGTACCAGTTTATTAACTAACTAGCTACTATTTAGATCTATACCACAATTATAGTTCATACAAAACTGTTAGGCCAAATTCTGTTAAAAAATGCAAGCAAAAAACGACTAAGAGCACTGAGTGTAAGTTAGATTTTGAACTTACTATAACTAAAAGTGAGAATTCAGGATATACAATAAAGCTAATTTTTTAACAATACTAATGTCACCATTTTATTTAACTGAATCTTTTTTGGGATTTTGCCCATCGCCGCGTTGGTGAACACACGTGCTCTTCGCGACGACGGGCTGAATCCACTACCAAACAAAATCAGTTGCCTACTGTCATGGCGTCGTTACCGAACAACGTCTTTGAACAATGTATCTATGGCATCGACCCTACTGGATCACACAGACAAGCTGTTCCGACAGTTTTGTGAGACCCCATTAATTTTATGTTTTTATACTCTGATTATTAAATAAATAATAATAAGTATTTATTGGCGATATCATCATAAGTTTGATGGAAAACCATTTTTAAAGAGTGAAGTGTGAATCTTTTTTGAAACTTAAATATTCTTGGTTTGTTTACGTTGGTTTCCCATGTGTACTCTTTTTTTAAGTTTTCTTACATGAGACTTTGTTACAGGCTGTACACATCTCCCGAAGATGCCGGTGTGGCCTTAGACATAGTTGACTGGCAGCTGTCCTTCGACTGGCCCTTCACAGAGGACGATGACTATCTCAAAACAGAAACGGAATTGTACTTGGTGCTAGATAGTTTACTTAAAAGTGAGTACTTTTAGTTTTCCTTACCTTTAGTAATCGATATAGATTTCTGGGTAGAGAGTATAATAATTGTAACTCTGATTAGAGCCAAAACGAAACATTTTTACTTACCCATTATAGCCTAGTACCATATGGTACCACTTTTTGTATGGAACAGTAAAAACATGATAAAGTCCTAAAAAATCTAAATTGACCTCTAGAATAAAATACTAAAATCTTTTCCAATTCTAAGACCTAAATTAATTCAGTCTTTAATGGGTTAAAGTTTCTTGATACAGGGGGCGTAGTTGACAAGGCATCCCCTTAAAGCTTCTTAAAAAAAAAATCTGTTTATTTTTAATAATTTCATAAGATACAAATGGCTTAACAAGGACTTCTTGCGTACATGTTTTGAATTCTACTGTGTACTACTTACTGGCATGACTAGTTGCATAGTCGGCAGTCTATATCTATACTTAAAATTATTTAAAGTGTACGAGTTGTATCAAATTAGACCGTTCAAAAAGCGACTTTACTGTCCAAGCGTGAAGATTCAAAGTCCAGTGACAAGATTTATAAAATGTCGGACATTTTAAATAATTTCTACTATACCCAAAAACTTTATTTATGCTGTTGTGTTTTTATCGACGCAAATAAACATTTCTTTATTGTATTGTTATTTACCAGCGGCTAGTATTAGGTACATACTGTGTGGAAGAAAGACGATTACGACATTTGAAGTCAATATGCAAATATTGAATGTGACAGCAAAATAGTGCTCAGCAATTTCTGCTTGGTAACTTTTATATGGATGACTTAGACGCCTTCTTCGCCAATTGGCCAGAAGAAGCACAGACATGTCATCATGGGCAGAGGCCATGAGGAGTGGGACAACCTTATAGGCTAGTAAGAAAAAAAAAACTTTTATACAGGGAAAGGTTGCTCTTCTCTGTAGCAACTATGATCTTATTATTTTACGACGGAAGTCCCGGTAAAGACGAGTTCAAATCAAATTGAAAACAAAAAGCTAATTAAAAGTGAATTATCATTGCCCCGGCGCACATTGATCTGCGACGGTCGTTGCGCCTCATCAGCTTCAAACAAAGATCCGATTTCCACGTACCGGGTACAAGCACGAATATAAGTGTTTACTTATCAGTATCATACCATTTATAAATATACGTCAAAGATATGATCGCTCTTTTGCATCTTATACTTTCATACAAATGTATGGGAAAAGTTTTCTTCGATTTGTCTTTTCTAGCCAGAAATTGTTTTTGGTCCCTTACAAGTTTTTGATCCTGGATAGGAATGGAATCGATTGGCATTAAAAAAAAGTTTGTCATAAATGACTTTTTATCGCACCCTGTATGTTTTTTCCAAAATCTGTAAACGCCAATCTTCATTAATTCGAAATCAAGGAAAGGTCTTCTAACACCATTTTCGCGTAGCAGCATGGGATCTGGTAGCTGCCCTCACTGACACTGTCCCAAAAAGAAAATCCATCCTATATAATGTATATTTACATCTACATACAATATAAAATAGTACAGAGACACGTACTTATCTTCCGGAGTTAAATTTTAAGTACCAATGCGGCATAATTTTACTTGATCTCACATCTTTATGCGTGACGACTGTCAATCTAGTAGTAGTATTTGATGCCTTCCGGGCCGTAAATAAGAAGTCCCGCTTCTTCCATTTAAACTTGTAGCAAAGTACTTGTACACAATGAATACGTCAGAGATGTAAGAGCCCGCGAGTGTAATTCTCGCGCGTTTTCTTCCTTTACATGAAAATGTTCCGAAGCGTTCAGACATAACCGCGCGGCTCTAAAATTGCTAAAATAATTATTTTTACATATCTATGTGCACCTTTATACGTTTACATACGATGTTAATGTTTTTTCCAGGGAAAACGAGTTTTCCCGCGATCGAGACCTATATAGCTAGACCGATTTTTCACCTCTGTAGATCGCTATCTCGTTCATCAAAATTGTACGCAAAAACTGCTGGTTTTTCATTTAATTCCATCAATAAAATAGCAGTAAACGGTATACCAAACAAAAAATCCGGCCAAGTGAGAGTCGGACTCGCGTACGAAGGGTTCCGTACCATTATCTATAAAAACGGCAAAAAAATCATGTTTGTTTAATGGGAGCCCCCTTAAATATTTATTACAATAAATATTTAAGGATACATCCTGTTTTTTAGTATTTGTTGTTATAGCGGCAACCGAAATACATCATCTGTGAAAATTTCAGCTGTCTATCACGGTTCATGAGATATAGCCCGGTGACAGACGGACGGACAGCGGAGTCTTAGTAATAGGGTCCCGTTTTACTCTATGGGTACGGAACCCTAAAAAAGGAAAAAGTATCTAAAAACTAAATGTACAGTGGCAGTTCTAAACACCAGTGCCTGCCACTGTAGTCAGATCTCGATTCATTCATCTCATCAGTCACAATCGGTCCAATGCCAGTCGTCGATTATCCAATTACAATCGATATAGGCATGTCTATAGGACACAGCCATTGTAGCCGAGCAGTAGGCACACGTGTTTCCATCTGAAAGTCGCGGATTCCTTCCCTGACTCGTACAGTCACCTGCCTTAATATCTGCCAAAACAAAGGCGGCATAAATATCTGACACGACTCTATTTGTAAAGCCGCTGGTTTTTAGTGGGTAGTCTGAGCCTGACAAAGGAGTCCCACATCACCGCGCCTAAAACCCCCAGGAAGGCCGGTATACATCAAGCATTTTCCAGCGTAAAAAAAGGGCCGTAAGGACGTGTCAGATATTGATGCCGCCTTTGTTATGGCAGATATTGGTGCTGTGCTGGTGACCGTACCACTGGGTTTTTCAAAAAAAATATGTACGAAATATCATTTGATATTTAGGGTGACACCACGAGTAATTGCCACTTTAAGCTGACAAGTACCAGTTATGGACACTTCAATCCTAATTCAAAGGTCATACAATTTTAAATTGATTGTTGTGTAAAAAAATAATAACTCTTATTTTCTATTACATAAGTGGCCCAGCGGCGCCTGCGTACCGCATGCGCTTGCTAAGGTTAAGCAACGTGGGCAGCGGTCAGGACTTGGATGGGTGACCGCTTTGAGTGGTTACTAACTGAGCGCTCCCGTGCTTTGGAAGGCACGTTAAGCCGTTGATCCCGGTTGCTGCCTATGGCAGCAGTCGTTAAGCCAAGCTGGAGGCCTTCGGGCGGCTTGAGAACTTCTAACAGTCAAGTTGCCCACTCACTTGACAAAGCCCAATAAGGTCTAGTTTCCCCTTGGGGTTGGAAGTTCAGATGGCAGTCGCTTTCGTAAAAACTGGTGCCTACGCCAAATCTTGGGATTAGGTAGCGGACCCCAGGCATCCTTCAGGATGCAACTGTACTGGGATAATGCTAGGAGGATGATGATTTTCTATTACATAAGAATTAATGTACATCATTGGGCCTTGTCCATTACTGGCGGTGTCACTCTAACAGTATTGTAAGAAAACCGGTCTGATCCCAAAAAGGTCTAGCTTGGATGGTCAGATGGCAATTTCGTAAAACTAGTTCCTGCGCCAAATTTTGAGATTACATGTCAAAGCGGACCCCGGGGGGCCTACCGGGAACCGAAATCTAAGTATCTTCCTCTTTGTTTCTCCAATATGCAAGTGCGACAGAGAGGCAGATATTTCGTTTTCGGCTCGCTTTAGGCCCTCTGACCTCTTACGGCCGGCACACACGAGAAAACTCTAGGGACGATGATAATAGGCATGTTTATAGGAAGGACGACTTAATGCTTACCTACATATATTAATGAGGTTTATTTTCGGAATATTTATAGGATTACTAATTTATATTGGGTTCGTCATTTCGTACCTTATCTCCGACTGAATATTGTATTATAGAAAGAAAGAACCTACTTGTTAAAGTCCATATTTCCGATAAATAACGCCTTTCTTGGCTCAAAGGTGTTAGGAACCGCACGTTTGCACATGCTCGTCTGACAACCTTGTTCGACTATATACGGTAATGTAAAGGCAAATAACTGTTTATTTTATCCTTTTCCTTAGTCAACGTACCTACTTTGTTGTATATTCACTTAGGTTTTATTAAATGGTATGACTTATGAGAGAAACTCGGTTTAACAATGCCATTTTGAACATTTGAATTTGAAAGATGAGATAAATTTATTTTATCCACTTTTAACCAAGTGAATCGAACATAGACGACACTTCTAATTATAGGTTATACTTAAAATTATTTGAACTGTCAGAGTTGTATCAAATTAGGCCGTTCAAAAAGCGACTTTACTGTCCAAGCGTAAAGATTCAAAGTCCGATGACAAGTTTTATAAAATGTCGGACTTTTTAAATAATTTCTACTATACAAGGTTTTGCCAGGAACTTCCTCCGCGCAGAACTCGGTAATCGTGTTAGAATTTCATTGCTATTTTTTTTATAAACAATTGCGACTTCATAATACCTACTCTATTGATAGATAATAATCACTTATTTATCGCACATAAGTGCTCAATGGTAACGCATCGCTAATTAAAGATCAACCAATTAATGATTAACAGCCGTCAGTACTGATTTCACCCAGTATCGCAGTTACTGCGCAGTCACCGTTTGAACATGAACACACATAATTTTGATAAATACGTAACATACAGTACCCGGCAATAAGTATTGCACATCGACCTTTGGAAAGAAACTCGGCTAATTTCGGCTTCATAGACTCATTGTCTCACACACATCTCACACGACATATGTGACGTAATTTGTCAGATACTATGGATATCCCAAGGGGCTGACACGCTTTGCTACGGAAAGATAGTCTTATTGCGATTCCTATAAGAGGAAATAGAAAAGAGTGGCATGTTTTGTCCCTAACAACGACCGAACATTTTTTCATGGTCGGGTTATAGGCAGATGCAAACTTCCATAAGCAATACATTGGACATGCAAACTGGCCAAATTGCGTAGTACAAATTTTGTATGAAAATCAGTAAGTATGAGAAAGACATAGCCCCGGTCGCTCGTTGACAGAGTATATATTATATATCTATGAGATATCCAAAGTTTACATGTCATCGATTGGACGTGAACTAATAAAGTCCATAAAGTGCAGTATTTATTTGATATGAAACATCCATATATATGAATAAGATGCTTGATGGACGTTTGCCAGTGTTCGGAAATCGTCGTGTACAGCTAATTGTCTCTTTCCAAAGACCGACGTGCAATATTTATTGCTGGGTATGTGATTGCAAACAGTAATATTGTTCGTTTCATACATCGTAGTATACAAATCGATGCTGACAAACAGCTGAGTATGCCCAGGCGTTAAAGTGTATTCTGTTCAGATATTTTTGAGCACTCATACATGTTACATTATACATATCTGATTGCAACTGTGCAGGAAGCTATCCATGTTACTACATGGACCTAGTTACCTACCTAGTACAGTCACATGTATTCATTATCATCATACTTTTCGTTATTTAAGTCCTTGGAATAAGACTCAAAATCGTATATACTTTTAGAGCTGACGGTACGGTCTTAAACACAATGCATTTGCATCTCCTTAAGGCCCTCCTACGCGTCGATTATCATTCTAAACTCACTCAATACATCGTTACGTTTCACTTTTATATCCGCGCGAGAAAAAGTCACGTAACAACCGTATGTAACAGTGATAAGGTTCATAATGTATTGACGATTGCGAGACTCGGTTTTGATTGGTTTTTGTTTTTTATCGGCAAGACCTTATAGGCTACGTCATATTGAGTCATAGAAGGCGCAGTGAAAGTGCTCGTGGAAGTTTCTTCCGATAGCAATTATGGGTGAACTGATTACCCACGTTAGACTGTCTTTTTCTGCTGCCGTTGTTCTATTTATGTTCGACTGAACTGTCACTACGGTTATTATATGATGTGGCTAGGCAGTCACAGTCGACTACAAAAGGACGTACAGTCAACCAAAGAATTTATCAACCGCTTATCGAAAAAAACATTAATGTTCAAAAGTGGTAGACCACATTTTCAGCATACTGCACCTAACAAAAAAAAAAGAACTTAGGTACACCTCTTTGTAGTCGACTATATACAATACATTAAAGTTCGCTTCGTTAAGACTTCTGGTAATTCTGAAAATGTTAAATTTCTGTAAAACAGAGATTTTGTTAAATCTTGCATTAGCAATTAAATAAAATTATATATTTTTTTATGATGACCCGACAATAAGGATATGCCATTCGGAAGAAACTAAGAATTTTCGGAATTTATAAAGAAATTGCCTAATACGCTTTACCTGCCACTTGCGGAATTACTCCTGGAACGCGATACGGGTATCTCCTTGATAAGCGATTCTGATGAATAAATTTTGCAGTGATAGAGAAATCTCATAACTCTCATAAGAACCAAGGTATAAAGTTTCAAGCCCACACGTTGTGACCTCGATGAAAGCGGCGCTGCAAACCGCAACACCTCGGAAAGTAGTGACCCTATTCATGCCTGCCTTTATTCACCTGAGCCCAGTTTATTAGCTGTTACAAACACTATTGTTACACCTGTAATATTGTACGTACCTATAATATATTAAATATCTTGGTGCAATCGATGACTGTACCTTTTTGACTGTGGCTTTATAGGTTAGACCCATTAAAGCGATAGGAGTGCGCGGTTGGAGGGTGGCCTATGGGGAAAGCCTGGACTTCCGACACGAACACGCGGGCGGTTTAAACACTGGAATACTCTAAGAGTGCGCTAATGACTGTACCACAGAGATGGTAGTCTTAGGATAGGGTCTGGTATGTTTACCTTATGAAATTAGTAACGTGTAAACGAACTAAGTATACCTTTTATAGAATATAGCCACTACCAATGTATTCAATAGACATGAACTGCAATCAAATGCAATCCTCAATCCGCGTCGTATATGTCATGACATTTTGACAAGTGTCACTCGATTTCCTGGCCAAGTATGACCTACGCATATTGATTGTAGTATAATTTCTCTTGTACTGTATTTAAATTAATAGTCTTGCTGTGTTGCATATGCGAGCATTAAAATGCGTCCCTTAAATTGTCCCGGTACCGCCGCATAGCGGGTAGAGTCAGTCCGACCCAGGTCGGGCCTAGCTGAGTTTCTTGCTGGACTCCAGCTTGGTTAAGGTATAGTGAACCAGCGACAAAACTCCCAGTAGCTAGATTCCTCTGACACCTCAGATTCGGTTGGAGCCGCTCAACCAATTTCACTGGAGCGCAAACTCTTAAGAGTATTCCAGTGTTTAAACCGCCCGCGTGGTCGTGTCTTTTGTGTGAAAATGAGTCGCCGTAATGTGGTCTACGTTTGGGCGTAAATCAATATTGAGATATTGATGTCACTGTGACAATGTACGAAGTGGCCGAGTAATCAAATTGGTAGACTGTACATTTACAGAATATACCAAGGAGAATGAATAAGTTGTTTAGTTAGAGTGTCTCAACCACAATTATACAATTTTATAAAACCAAGATTTTTGCCATTCTGAATTTAGAACCTTCCTTTAATCATGATAGTTAAACTTGCACAAACGGGTACTAGGCAACGATTGTGAATTTTATGTTTCTAAAAACAATAGACAGTTTTCCCACGCTTTTTAGGAACAATTAAGAACACAAATAACATGAAATGCTGCACTCCAAGCTAAGGCGGTTATATCATTATATCACAATACGCGGCTTCCGCGCGGCAGTGCGGCGTTCGAGCGAGATATCGCTATCCAACTCTAGCGGATTTTCACCGTGACAAGGCACGAAGTGGCCCGGAAATCAAATTGGTTGACCGTATGTGATTTTGCAATTTGTTGTCCAATGTATCAGTTGTCGAAGTGTTTATTCGTCCAACATTCTTTGCGGGCGTATGTTTTTATTTGACATGATTTTTAAGCCCCGAAAACCTCCTCGACTAAGTACCTTGACAAGAACATATGTTTAGTAATTTCTTTGTAGCATATTGAGCTTCTCTGTTATTAAGACACGTCTGAGCAATAATACAACAATGTACATTCATTCATGCGTGCAAAGGAAGTTCATACAAAGTAATCAATTTATTAGAGAGACAAAACGGCCTCGATAAATGTAAGTACGCTTTACAATTATCAATGATTAAATTGATAAGTTATCATTGCAATAAGGATATTATTTAGAACATGTACGCAGGTTGTATATACCAATACCGATACTTCCGGCCTGCAGGAGCGCCCTACTTAAGGGGAGGTATCCCCAACGCAAATGTCGCGCTCTAACACGCGTGAGTTTACAATTGACCATCCCGCTCTCTACGCAAGCTCTGCGCGCAGTTTTGTAAATATTTAGCTATAGTCATTAAGCCAATCATTTTATCAAAGCAAACCCTGCGAATTTGTCTATAACTATTTACGATCTTTAATTGAGTACAAAAATTAAATGTTAAATATCAGTAATATAGCCGTAGTATTGAAAAAAGCTACGGTAGCCCAGTGGTTCAAGCATGCGGCTTTCAAGCGGCGGTCGTGGGTTCGAATCCCAGCTCGTACCAATGATTTTTTCGGAACTTATGTACGGAATATCATTTGATATTTACCGTTAGCTTTTCGGTGAAGGAAAACATCGTGAGGAAACCTGCATACATCCGCCAAGAAATTCAAAGTTGTATGTGAAGTCCCCAACCCGCTCTGGGCCAGCGTGGGGACTACTGCCCAATCCCTCTCATCTATGAGAGGAGGCCTGTGCCCAGCAGTGGGACGTATATAGGCTGATGATGATTGAAAAAACATTCCAAAAAGGGGTAACTTCGCGATTTTGACTAGACAATATCCTTATGTTTTTTTTAGATTTTAATACACTATATTCTATGTCTCAGATGGTTTTTAAAAACTCAAAAGTGGTAATACACGGCCTTAATATTAATAAAAACCGCGTCTATCTGTACCTTGAAAATAGAATAGTTTTTGCTGAGTAAGAATATCCCGCGATGGATTGCGAGCATCTGTAGGCTGCGGTGTCTGCTTACTATCAGGCGGACCGTACGCTTGTTTGCCACCGTCGTTGTATAAAAAAGAAAGGTCCGCGTCCACTAAATCCTTCTAACGATACTTGAAGCAACCCACAGGGCTTTGTCCTGTCAGTCGGCCCAAGTATACTCTCTTCACTTGGGATTATTACAAGTTTGAATACCTATTCATTGACAATATAATTGTTTCAGATGATGTCGCAACGCCGGACAGGCACAAGTTCGACTCGCGAACCTACGTGAAGCCTAAAAAGCGGGCAACTAGACCCAGTATTCAGAGCATCGTCGAAAGCCCGCCCACATCGAACCAGAACAAATACTTGACCTATAACAAGTATTCCGCGCCTCTAGGTCCTCTTAGTCCTATTTTAAGGCTAAAAACGTTCAACGTAGAGACTGATACAGATAATAGCAATGCTATTAAGGAGTACGCGATTAAGAGAAGGAGTTTGGTCAGCGAAGAGGAGCCACAGGTAAGACATTTAAACAGACCGAGTTTTCGACTCATGCAATGATTACATTGGCATACTTATGATTCATTTTCATCTTGTTTATTTGTATATTGCGTCGAAAACCGGTTCTACCTAGTTTAGCTCTTATTAGTAGTACGTTTTTGTTAACAATTTGTATTGATAAATGAACCTCCAGGTCTTTGTACTAACGTTATTTAGTACACTACGTGTACAACATTTGTTATTTGTATATGCGACTGTTTGTGTTCTTAAATATTTTTTTTAAAAAAAAGTCCGAGTTGTGTCAAATGAAACCGTTCAAAAAGCAGCTTTACTCTTCAAGCTAGAAGATTCAAAATCAAATGACAGTTTTATAAAATATAGGACTTTTTTTAATAATTTCAACTATACTTACTACGCTGGATCCTACGAGCTGCATCTGCTCTCTTTGAATGTTCAGTTTGCGGCTCTTTAAGATCTCCTCAAAAATATATGAAAAAACTTGAAACTTTTGCTCTCTGAGGTTCCCAAATATGGATTTTTTTGCCGATTGTGACTCAGGTTCCCAAATTATTTACCGAATTTGGCTCTTTGGCTAAAAATTTCCTGACTCCTGGTTTAGAAGAACTGAGAGCCCGCATTGAGTGGAACGTAGTGTTCTGTATACCAAAATTGGTTCAACGTAACATTGATGTATCTGCCACACAGTACCACCACACAGTGTATCACAGGCAGTATTTAGAAGCTATATTCGATTGCGATACTGTAGTCATTTTATTAGCTGAGCAGTAAGGGAAGCCATGTATCCGAGTAGTAATATGATTGATAATGATATGGTACAGTCAGGAGCACTTTGCACCTTTCTCCAATGTTATAAGGAGAAAAACTGTCACCTTATTTAATATCTGCTATTAACTATACGGTGTGCGTGCTAATATTTAGATTTAACACACGATACGGAATACTACTTTATATAGGTAGATAATATTGTAATATTATTTATGTCACACCTGGCCATAAAGTGGCCATTATCGCACGCTCCGCGCGCGAAAAAACCCACTTCCTGGCCAGGGGGTGACATAAAATTTTGTACTTATCACGGGCGATAATAAAGAAAGCCTCAGATCGCATATTTATCGCCCTTGCCTTCGGCTCGGGCGTAAAATACCTGCGATCTGAGACATTCTTTGTTTTATCGCCCTTGGTAAGTAATGTACTAATGTATACGCTTTTGGACCTTATTTCAATGGAATAAGGTGAAAAAGTGTATACATATTGGTTCCCTTGACTGTACATAAATCCGATTATCAATACCGTCGTGTGCATTACATCGTAATACGTATTAAAAAAGAAAATACGTTTATTTAACGTGGCGACATAGACGCCAACGACATTTATGTATTACAATATACACTTTACGAGCCGACTTTAGGACACTTGTTATTACGGTTTCAAATGCATTGTGTCATATGTTTACACAGGTGTAAATTGGTCGACACATACTGTACGTAACATAAACCTATACACACCTCATCATATTTATTTACAAAAGTTAACTGTTGCTTTTTAGCGTATATTAAATTGTAATAACACATTATAATAATACAACATGCACGACTTGATGAGGAAGTATATCATAATAATGGTTTAACGGTAAATAGTATACTGTTCAATCTGATAACTTATACGTACTCTTGATTTATGTGTCATGCTAATCCTGAATTTGTAGGGAAATGTTTTAACTAGTCGTTTAGCCAAGTTTCTAGCATGTAAACCGAGACTAAACATTTGGATTAAATAACAGATTATTTTGAAACCGTAAGTAGTTTTCGTAATTTTCGGGACAGCAACAGCGTTCAAATTCGGGACTAGTCGTTACTTACTGACTTACTTTGTGTAGTTGAGTTTTATTACTGAAAGAACTTTAAATTGATTTTTGGTACTGATTGCTCAAAATTTAGGGTCAAGGTTCAATCCCGAATTGGGTTCACTGAATTGCGGGTTATGTGACCAAATATGAACGCTGAAAATCGGGACGTCCCGAAAATGCGTTACGCCTGATAACTGTAGCCCATGTTTACGCACAAGCGACGTAGCGCGCGTTTGTCACAATGTATGCAAATCAAATGTGTTTGACGAGCGCGCGTATGGTTGCAGCAATTTGCCAGTGCGTTAACACGGACTTACATTACCCGGCAATAAATATGGCATCTCTGGCTTTGGAAAAAGACACGGCTAATTTCAGTTTCGTAGAGCGTTGTCGCACACGAACTATGAGACATTTGTCAGTCGTAGTAAAGTATATATCCAAAGTTTACATGTCATCGATTTGATGTAAACTAATGAAGTCAAATTAATAAATAAGATGATTGATTTATGTTCGCCAGTGTTCGGAAATCGTCGTAAACCGCGAATTGTCTCTTTCCGAAGACCGACGTACAATATCTATCGCCGGGTACTGTACATGTTACATCTTGACATGTTATAAGTAAGACCTGGAAGTCTATGCGCTCTAATCGGCGTTGTGAGTGAACTTTTATATAATAAATAAATAAAGGTTATTCCTCAATAATTTCAGCTGGAAGACGTAGACGTGACCCTCGTGTCAGAGGCGTCTGAGCGGCTCTCTTCAGACCACCTCCCGTCCAAACCTATTAACATCGACTTGTCGCAACCGGCCCACAATCTGCACAACACATTTAATAAGTGAGTATTAAAGGTTTTCCCGAGGAACTGCAGTAAGGGGCTCTTCAAGAAAGGAGTGTATATTATGTTGCAGTCAAAAGTGTGAACTGGTCAAAAGAACTTTTAATCGACAAAAGCAGGCAAAACTACTTTTGACCAATCTGGTCTAACGCGATATTTATGTATTTACCTTTTTTACCGACGTTTCGACACGGGTTTCACCGGCCGTGGTCGCGGATATGACTGTCGTCTCAGCAAGTTGTCAACGGAGATATGGGTACACAACATTTGACTACCAAAAGTTAACAAAAATGTGAGGGGTAGACTCGAAAAATGTCCACTTTGTTTCTAATTGTCTAAGGCACGGCACACAAGGTTGTCAAGGTTGACGTTTGTCACATAGGTACTGTCAGATTTGTGACTCGCCAGCATGTTGACGGCACCCCGCTATCGCGGGGTGCCTATTCCGCTCTGAGGGACACAAGCGAACCCTAACCTAACCGAAATTTCATATTGGTTTTCACTGTGACAAGGTACGAAGTGGCGCAGAAATCAAATTGGTTGTCTGTACGTAGAGAAAAGCGCCTGCAAGAATAATGCATGGTTCACCTGATCCACCTAGCGGGTTCGTGGCACTAGACTAGTCTAGTTCCAATTCTAGATTCTAATCTACATATATAACAGTAAGTATGAAATAATTCCAAGTACGTGATCAAGATTTGTTTCGTAATTCGATGACATGGCAAAATCAAAAAGGCAAAAATAGAACGCGAAAGTGCCGTTCGTCATCCACCTTTCATAATAACTTTCAAATTTTAAAAGTGCCATAATGTGTAGGAGAATGTTGTTGAAATTTAATTTTTGTAATAAAACCATATTTTCGTGTTGAAAGCTGTTTATTTAAGGCGAGGCAATGCCATTGCAATGCCAATGGAAGCTCAAACTTCAATATTTTCGTCAGATTCATGAACTGGCCTTGCCTTATGCTGTTTCAATGAAAAAAGATACACCAGTTCTGAAATGAATGCCGATACATACATCACAGTATATACCATCATCATAGTATATAAATCGTTTTAATGTATATACTGTGTGAGTTTTACGGTTATTATGCTGAAGTCAAATGTGAGCAGAAACACTGGAGGGACATTCAGTTTAAGACTTGTTTTTAATATATAGTACGATTACTTTGAGTTTGACAATGACATAATGCTGTATTCCATTGGATGGTCTATTTTAGCGCACTAACTTAATCCCCATTTAGTAACCCATGGAATGTCCTATAGCCTAATTAGTCCATTTTAAAGTGCACTCCACATGTCATCATCATCATCATTATCATATCCGCCGAAAGACGTCCACTGCTGGACATAGGCATCCCTCAAAGAATGACCACAATGACCGTTCCTGCGCCACCCGCATCTAGTGGACTCCCGCGACCTTTATCAGGCCTTCAGTCTACCTTGTGGGGGTCTACCCACGCTGTGCCTTCTGGTCCGTGGTCGCCTCTCGAGAACCTTTCGGCCCCAACGGCCATACACGACATGTATATACTCATAATTTAATTTGGAATGCATATCTCTGACATCATAACGTTCCACGGATTAAAGAACTCTTGGAACTCACGGATTAAGGAACTCTCTATAGAAATAAGCTTTGTTAATCCCTTGTTAATATTGCAGGGGTCTCACGAACATACTGAACGAGCGAGGAAGCCTCAACATGTACCAAAGCGGTGAATCGTTGATGCGAATGTCACCGCCGAGCCTGGTGTCTTCGCTGATGATGGAGAGCTCCGGGAATTTTAACGCTGAGTCATTGGACAGTAGGAAGAGTTTGCCTTCGCATAGAGATTCGGGTAAGATAAACAGAATATTATAACGGTTTTTGTGTGACTTTGCTTGTTTGTAAGTCGTTTCTTTAGATGTCGTAACATAAAACTTAACTACGCTTAATTGAGTTACCACATTGGAAATGCTTTGGTAAAGCTTTTAAAAAAATCGTGTTGTCCCGATGCAGGCACATAACAAAACAATGTTATTCTTTGTGTTTTTCGCCGGAAGGCACAGGTTTTTAGGTAAAACAATCAATTTGATCGATCCGTCAGCCGAATGGTTTTGCAAAAGTTGTAGTACACTATTGAGTCACATACTTAGTAGGTTTACAACACCCTTATCACAAAATTGAACTTGTTGGATACAATTAAATATATATCTTTCTTACAAACTCAAATATCAATGAGACAGACATTTGACAGCATTTTAAATGAAATAGGTTTGATGAAACGCCCTTAGCAGCGCACTATCGTTTGTTTAAACACCTTTAAAATAGATGAACAATTGGTGTTTTCATTTCAGGAATACCACCATCAGGACGAGAAAGTATAGATCCAATGATGACTAGCATGACGTTATCTATACTAGACGAGAAAGACATGAGTACAAGCTTCCTTTCCCAAACCACCTACCCCGATAACGACAGTCTCATGGACTCCCTCCCTCCTAGTCTGGTCAGCTCCGTCAACTCCTCCTACGTAGTCTCAAACATGTCCAAACAGGCCCGAGAAAGCACAGACTCCAACAACATCTTCAGCTCCGCAACCTTCACACACCTAGAGCAATCCGAGAAACTCCTCTCCGCCCGCCCGAGACACCAACCCTTCAACAGCTTCCAAAAACGCGAAAGCGACTTCCGAAAGTCAGAGAGCTACACAAAGTTCAAAGAAGAGGCGTGCCAAATCGACCCAAGCAAAATACTCGTGGAAAACGGCGAAAAGAACGCAAAAACGCCGTTGAAATCGGATATGAATATGACCGAAACAGTTACGCTTCACTATTCTAATTCTAAATTCAGAAGGGACGAGAAGGAAAACTTGAATTCTACCTTCGAGAAAGACGACGCCTTCTTCAGAGATATGAATATGCCGAGAACAGACTTGGGGAAAAACAGTTTAAATGTTACACTAGACAAGCAGGAGCTGAATGAGATTATACAGGCTCGTCAGAAGCTGTCGCTAGCTAGGAAAGCTTTGCCTGAGCCTGATAAACTGCCTAATCAAACGGACAATATTAAGACCATTCAACTCCCTAATCAAACTGTTATAACTGTGCCTCGGCATAGCATGGAGAATGCTTCAGAATTATTATCTAGGAGAAGAATGAACACCAACAGTTTGGACAGGGAAGAGCCGCCGGCTAGAGAAACGCCGAAAAGAAACGCGACGTTTAAAAAGGTTTCTCCAAGAGCGGCTTCAATGGACGCTACTGTCGTGTATGCTGCTCCAAAGAAAGATGAAAGCGAATTGATTGACATCAATTTGGCGACGACGAACCTTATTGAGTCCAGCGAAAGGGTAACGCACGAGGTAAGTCTTTTAATATTAAATTATAGCTCTACCATTCTCAAAAGAAAATGCATCTTGCAATGCAGACTTATCAGGTGGCATTGTATGTGCCTTCAATTGTGTCCTATTCGATTAGGAGTATTCATTCCTTTTAATCTTTCTTTTTTCCCTAGTTCAGGTAGTACTTTGATAAATCATGTCTTCTAATGTTTTCCCCTGTCATTTGAAAATATTCAAGGGCTCAGAAAAATATTATGTATGGACCATACACCGTAACTGCCAAACTAATTGGACTAGACTATACCACAGCTTTGCAAATGTTTATATGGAGATATAAATTGGGACTTTTCGTAGCATATGGTGGTTCTAGAATCCATGGAGTCTCCACGTGTTAAAAGGTACATGTTATAAGTAAATAGTTATAGGACGCTCACTAATGGGGCTCATAAGAAGACTCAAAGTCACTCAGAGGGCAGTGGAGAGGGCTATGCTGGAAGTTTATCTGCGTAATCGCATCAGGATTAAGGCCATCCGTAGCAGGACTAAAGTATCCTATATAGCCCTTCCGATTGTTAAACTTAAGTGGCAGTGGGCGGAGCACATTGGACGGAGAAAGGTTCTCGAGTGGCGACTACGTCCCACGGATGTCCTATGTCCAGCAGTGGACGTCTGATTATGATGATATCAGCCGAAAGACGTCCAATGCCGGACATAGGCCTCCCCCATAGAGCGCCACAACGATCGGTCATGGGCTGCCCGCATCCAGCGGATCCCCGCGACCTTAACCAGGTCATCGGCCCACCTCGTGTGGGGCCTTCCAACGGTACGTAGTCCGGTACGTGGTCGCCACTCGAGAAGAGAACTCGCTGGCCCAACCGGCCATCGGTCCTCCGGGCAATGTGGCTGATATGATGATGATGATGATGATGATATGATATATATGGAGTGTATGTTTCAGGAGTGGGGCTCACAGGAGCGCGCGATGGTGTGCTCCAGCGAGAGCACGGACACGGGCACCTTTAGTTCCTCCAGCCCGCCGGACAGCGTGCCCGACACACAGCATGACCCGCGTAAGTATTAGTAGTTTATGCAACTGGTACGGTCACGTGCTTTAATTTATGACCCATTTCGCAAACTTTCTCCTTGACTTTCTATACGGTTTGACAGGACAGTTAACCTTAAGTGGGTCCGAAATTAAAACTCGTGACTGTACATAATGAGAGGTAATGCCTGGTGGATGAAACACGAGTGTTTTAATAACTAATTATGTACAGTTGCATACATTATTTTATGCCACACCTGGCCATAAAGTGGCAATTAACGCACGCTCCGCGCGCGGGAAATCCCACTTCCTGGCCAGGAGGTGACATAAAATTTTGTACTTAACACGGGCGGTAAAAAAGAAAGCCTCAGATCGCATATTTATCGCCCTTGCCTTCGGCTCGGGCGTCAAATACCTGCGATCTGAAACATTCTTTGTTTTACCGCCCTTGTTAAGTAATCATATATCTTTAAACGAGCAATTCTTGTGTATATATTTATTTATATATTTATTTCGAGGATCTCGGAAACGGCTCTAACGGTTTTGATGAAATTTGGTATGTGGGGGTTTTCGGGGACGAGCAATCGATCTCCCTAGGTCTCAAGCCCGGGAAAACGCCGAGCAAGGCTCGGTCGTCCAGATATTGTACTATTATATACAACACATATTAGCGTTATTATTGGCATTATTAGTATTTTAAGATGGGTTCAGAAGCCGAAGGCAAATAACCTGCATTGCTACCAGTGCTACCGGTTACATATTTATAGATGCGAATCTAATATGCAACTTTAAATAAGATATAAAACAAAACAAAGATTAAACATATTTATTTATTATATTATAATAATGGTAAATAAATAAAATAATCGTATTAAGACAACATTTTTTGAACAATAAACAAAATGGCGGACATGGTGAAATCAGTATTGAAAACCGAATAAACACGAATGTTTAAAAAAAATCATAGACCAACATAACATATATTCCCTATTCTCATCTCGTATCGTAGTATATTCGTCGTATTATACTCAAAAATGATACCGTGGTGACGTTTCGTATCGACTGAATTTGAATTTTCAGTGATAGGTACTAGAATAGGGGCCTATTTAAATTTCGTTGTTATTGTATGATGTTCCAAATTTGAAAAATTTTACGTTATTAAATAGGAAATCGTAATAATATTATGTTACTCATGTAACCTTCGACCATAAATACATTGAATGTTATAATGCTGCTGCTGGTCATTGCCTACGTTTTCTGCACGCCTCATTGGAGCCATCTCCACGAGTAGTTGATGACTGCGGAAAAAAGTACAGTCGGCAATAAAAGCTGGTACCAAAAATTTATTTTTTGACAGAAACTTATGACTATTCAATTGTTTGAGGTTTATGTAATTCCTTCTTTTCAGGTTCACAAATATCATCAACACCACTCCTAGGGTTACGCAAACATAAAGACCTTCTCAACATACACACAACCATATCCCCCATATACGATATGGTAGACGATAAATCCTACACCGTAACGAGAGTACCGAGCGCAAATCCGAATTCCTCCATGGACAAAACATACGATAAATCATATACGATGACTAAAGCGCCTAGTGCTAACTCCTCTATGGATAAGACGTATGACATGAATGCTACAGTTATCAACAGCGCTACTATGGTTAAGAAGAGTTCGGCTAAAAGGGACATATTGGCTGGGAAAGTTAGTCCAGATAAGAAGATGTTCGGACCCAGTGTGCCGGTTAAAGCTTCCAGCATGGGTGAGTATTCATTAACCCTTTCAACGCTGTTCATAATGTCCCTAAAACGCTAATCCCTTTTACATAATAGGTTGGTCGCTTTTATATCCATTCATAATTTAGTCTAAAGTCTATGGTCTATTTATTAATGAAACCATAGAGTTTATCGTGGACGTGCACGTCCACGGTAAAGTATAAAAGCGTCCATTGAATATGAACTTGTAAAGCACGAATGTGACTTTGACAACGTACAACTTAACACATATAGCCGTTATTGGCGCTGTGATCACGACAACACGCTACGCCTTTAGGTTTTCGTGGCGTTCAATGGGTTCAAATCTGGCGCCCAGTTTAATTAGCTTTAGGTAATACAGGTATTGGTGACGCTTCCTCTACTCATCACTATCTGCTACTACTAGAGTTACTAGACTGTTGCGTTGCGGCTTATTTAGCATAGATTTTACTTTTATTTTTGGAATGTTAAATGAAGGCACATTGTTCCAAACCTCACTCCAAATCGACAAATTCAAGTTAAAAACTAGGTTTACCGCTTACATTAGCCGTGTTCCGAATCACGCTTACAACGCTATAAACGCGTTTACGATCGGACCGAATCACGCTCATAGCGTTACATGAGATGTCGTGACGTCATTGATGACGTCATGGACGGCGCCATATTGGCGTTTACAATGCTCACACTCCCAGGCGTCAGCACCTTAAACCCAACGTCAAGTTGACGTTTGATATATGAACATGACAGTAAACACATCATGCCTGGTCCGAATCAAAACACCACTCACGCAGCCTTGAGCGCGCTTACTGATTCGGACCAACCGTCAGCACTGTAAACGCTGTGATCGTTGTTGGCGTGATTCGGAACACGGCTTTTCTCGACTCGGAATCGAAAAAAAAATCCATATAATTAAACAACCTGCTTACAAAATTATTGAAAAATTCAACCTGCAAAGGGAGCCCGATGGGCATCCGGAAATCCGGACACAGGATTTTTTTTCTAAGCTGATACGGAACTTCGTTTCACTCGGTAAATCATGATAACTTGTTACAGGGTCTTGTGCAAGTGCTATGGCTCCCCCTGTGGCGGTTCCAAGGAAAACTGGTCTTCCAACATCCAAGCTCAGGCAGTACAGCTCACATAAAGAACTCAGCAGGATACCAGGTATTATCATTTAAAAGGTTTGTTTTAACGGGTCTAACGCGATATTTATGTATTTACCTTTTTTACCGACGTTTCGACACGGGTTTCACCGGCCGTGGTCGCGGATATGACTGTCGTCTCAGCAAGTTCACAACATTTGACTACCCTACAAAAGTTGATAAAAATATGAGGGGTAGACTCGAAAAAAGTTCACTACCCGTCCACTTTGTTTCTAATTGTCTAAGGCACGGCATACAGCACTCACAGTATCCGCGCACAGATCCGAAGATTTACCCTGAGATTTTATGTTATGTATCACTGGTCCCCAAGTCGCCGATAGATTGAAACCGTCTCCCCTATTGAAATTTCTTGGATGTTTTTTGATTTCAATGGCTTCTCGTACCACCCGTGGGTAATCATGGCGTTCGGTGGAGAGGATTTTGGGTTTATGTAACTCAATCCAGTGATTCGATCGAATCAATAAATCTATCGGGGGCCTTTGCAGTAATGTATAGTAATTTTTATCTCACTAGCGCGGCGGGTGTGCCATGGTTGTGTGTTGTGCTATAGTTGCTATACATGCACTTAGTACCAGTTGCACCAACGTACGAACACAGACCGGTCATCGTTAAATATGGCGCCGGCAGCTGTCATCCCATAGAAACTTGTCAAACTTTCCATACAATCAGATTTGACGAACACCGTTTACGTAACGTTGATCGGTCTGTAAAACTAAGTCAGTGCAACCCGCCCTAAATCGCTATCGGCACACCTGTGACACGCGAAGGAACGTAAGCGCTGTGGGTAAGTAATGTGTGCGTGCGCTGTCGGCACACGCGTCAATTGTTTACGCGGGTGCGTAGCGCGTGGCGCGGACGAATCGCGAGCCGCGACGGCACCCGATCGGTACCATCAGGCGGGTCTCTCAGGGACGAGGTAACTGACCTCGGTGCGGGTGGTTCGTGTCCGTTCTGTACGTAATGCTATTATAACTATTCTGTGGTATCGGTTTCCAGGCACAGGCATAAGTAACCCGGTGGTGCGCGCATTGCCTACTCGTGGCGGCATGGCGCGGCGCGGCGTGTACGCGTCCAACCCCGCGCTCAGCCCCACTGCGCCGGCGCCCGCGCCCGCGCCCGCGCCCGCGCCTGCGCACAAGCTGCGCGCCGACTCCTACACGCTGTCTCCGGTATGTCGTGTTGTTGTACTGTAGTAAAGTCGATTCAAAACTGTTCGTACTTTGTCCATCACGCTTGGCCAATATTTTGACGTGAACTGTCACCGTATTTAGGGACAATAAGAACTACTTTCCATGAGAATTTATTTGAAATGTGATCTTAATGGAAATCTGTCAGTGTGGCTATCCGATATTGGACTTAGTTGAACCGTAAATGTATGCGTTAAAGGCTCAATTTGAAATGAGCGGACGGGTGACGCAACGACACATGCCGCTCACTCTAAATTGGGACATTTTGTCTTATGATTACGTTTCAATTTGGAGTGCAGTTGTCGTATCGTCGGAGAGCTAGGTGACCAGCTGAGTTGACCCCCCCTAACATCGCAATCACGATACTATAGAGCGGACGTTATACGAAGATCCCTATGACACTGACAGTGACATACCATATAGTGATGTGCATGTGTCGATACTTCAATTGTTTTTTTATCTGTGGCGGTTCTTATCAGCGTCCTCTCACGTACATTAATTGAAACCTCAAATTCGGTTATCGTGTAAAAGACGTTTCTGGCTACTAAACCGCCATTTTTAGGGCTCCGTTTCCGAATGGTCCAAACGGAACCCTATTGTTGTCACTCATGCGTGCTTCCGTCAGTCGTCTGTCACAAAAATATTTTTCGAAGATGTTTTCAACTTCCTTTTGACCTATTGACATAAAATTTGGACATAACGTATTCTTACGCCGCACCAGAAGAAAGACCAGTACCTACAGCTCAAAAATTACCTGTGTCGCAGTGAACGTGTTAATTAATAAATAAATATGTAATTTAACGTTTTTTTTATTTTTACACAGTCACGTAACAATTAAAATGAAATATAAGACACGTTTCATTATTATCACTTCAATTATCGACATCTGTTATCGACAGCACCGCTTCCTTAGTCGATACAGACCAACGATATAACATTTGCAGTACGTCACCGTGTATATTCCGTTAAGCATATTTCTGGGAAATAAGGGACAATTCAAGTTTCTTTCATATTGTTATTATGTAAATGTTACAATCCCACATAAATTAATTAGCTACATTCCCAAAAGATGCTTATTAACATTTCGACGTGACATCGACGCTGTTCCAAGGTTATATAAATGAACTGTCACTGCAAGTGTCATAGGGATCTTCAAATAACGTCTTACGCATAGGAGGGGTCAACTAGCTGGTCTTACGCATCGTCGCGAATTTAACAATTTTCCCCCTTCACAAAAAGTGCTCAGCGCCGCTAAAGAAGTTTTCACTTCAAAAAGATAAGTATCTTTTAACGTTCAACATATGTATTATAGGAGGAAGAAGCGAAGCCCGCGGCGCCGAATCCGCCGCCGCTAGTGCGACAGGGCACCGAGACGTTGCGCAGGGAACGCCCGCAGAGTCAACTGGTGGCACCCAAGGACGTACGTACCTGTAATAGCTAAGTATGACTATTAGTAGACCTTAGCCCCTTGCAATAAGGTTCACAAATTGTTAGTTAACTGTGCTGACAGGACACATACATACATATACTCACGTCCGTATCCCAGACCAAAGAACGTCAAATACTACGGTCCTTACATACATCTTTTGCTTCAATCACATCCATACATCTCCTCATACAAGCTCGTCGGTTGCGAGAACTGCTGACCTGGCGTTTTTTCAGTATCGCAGAAATTTGATCAAGATACCCTCGACTTGGTGTCCCCCCTTCCGACCCTTCCTTCCATCTCCTGATCCTGATCTTTCACGAAGGCGAGTGGAATAGTTTTTATTGCTATGACGCTAAAGTCAAATTTCGTAAAATCCAATATTATGTGTCGTACTGTCAGCACAGTTAACTAACCACTTGTGAATCTTATTGCAACGAGATAAGGTCTACTAAAAGTAAGTTAACGTCATTGATACATTTACACTTGAGCACCTTATTCCATTGTAATAAGGTTCAAAGGTGTAAATGTATCTATGACGTCGACAGTACTTTTTGAGTGGTAACGGCACAAATGTGTGTGTTGTATAAAACTTGTTTTTTTTTTTTTAAATGTGTAACAGTCATACATAACTGCAATACAACATTTTACCATTATATTCAACTTTCAAATGATAACAGTAAAGTTTCCTTGACGGAGGGCAGTAATACATTTTATTGAAGTTGTCTGTACATAAACAAATGTCAATGGTGTAATGTGTGGGTCTGTCTGTCAGTTTGTTAAAACATATCATCATTAAGTCCATTTGATCGTTAAATGCTAATATCCATACTATCCATAGCTTTATATGAGCAAATTAATTGGTTGGGGATTAATTGACTAAAAAGTTGTAACGACTTGGTACGTTCCTATCTTACAATTACAATGTTCTGATCTAAAATGGGCTATTTGACTAAATTGTAACCCATAAAACAAAAACAATTTTGTACAGATTAAAATGCATCCTTAAATTTATCGTAAATTAAGAAATACAGGTACGGCTGCCATCTCGAATTTCGTCAAACCCGGACAAATATAAAAAAAAACCCGGACATTTGGCGTAAATCGCATTTTTTCCCCGGACGTGTCCGAAAATAATATTTTTAAAAAACAAGACCTTTAAATTCAATGAGGTGCTTCCTTACATGAAAAGCGTTTTCCCCGGACACTTCTTGACACCCCCCCCCCGACGGCCCCCGGACGGCCTCCAAACTAGGACAAATCCGGGAAATAAATACAGGCATATTCCGTTTCTGAAGTTGTCATAACTTCGCGGTACATGTCGCTACGAGCCTCCCTAATGAGGCTTAATTAGAAGCGTGTAATGATTGAAAAATTCACCACCGCAATGGATTACCACGGTAGCCCAGTTGGTTAAAAGCAATGGACGGATTCCAGAGGTCGCGGTTCAAATCCCACCTGTTTTTAAATTTTCACTTTGATTTTAAAATATTCCATGTATATTGATTTAAACTTACACGATTTTCACACATTATTATTGGGGAACGGGACTTAATCGCGTACAATTATAACTAATTTACCTTTTTTAAGGTTTTTGTCCGACGTTTCGAATGTATCACAACATCCGTGGTCGCGAACTGACTGGCGTGAGCGGGTATCAACATCTTCTAGCCGCACGGGTTTTCCGAACTACCCGCACTTGGTCTTCATTAATTACATTCTCACTAGGGTTGTCACTCGCACGACACACAACACTAACAATGTCCGTTGATGTAATGGACGATGTATTTCCACGCTTGCACTTACTAATAACTGGATTCCACGAAGATGAGATTTTGAAACCGTCGTCCCGGTTGAAATTTCAATGTTTTTTAATTTCAATGGCTTCACGTACTTTTCTACTGTAGAAATGGCGTTCTGTAGAAAGGACTTTCGGTTTATGGAGCTCAATCCAGTGGTTTGGTCCTGACTCCAGTAAATGCTCGGCTATGGCCGACTTATTCACCTGACGATTTTTGACAGCTGTGATGTGTTCCTTGACCCTTTCTGCTATGGTTCGCTTGGTCTCACCAATATAAGAACTCCCACAGCTGCAATCGATCTTGTAAACGCCAGGTGATTGGTAAGGGATAATATCCTTAAAGGTAAATTAGTTATAATTGTACGCGATTAAGTCCCGTTCCCCAATAATAATATTCCATGTAGTCAAATATCCCATTTCATCATTGGATATGGAATTAAATATGTGCTTTATGTGTAACAACATTGTGTGTGAACTAACCCTATGTGTTAACAATGTAACATTGTGTTGTGACGTCAGCTGCGCGCGAGTGGCATCAGCGTGCCGGTCGCGATGCGAAACCATCACTTGCCGGTAAGTTTCATATGTCGGTCATTTTTAACATTTTCACCGCCATTCACTTGATATAAAGTCATCATCATCCTCCTTGCGTTATCCCAGGAGAGTTGGACCCTGAAGGATGATAATCCCAAGATTTGGCGTAGGCACTAGTTTTTACGAAAGCGACTGCCATCTGACCTTCCAACCCCGAGAGGAAACTAGACTTTATTGGGATTAGGCTTTGTCAAGTGAGTGGGCAACTTGACTGTTAGAAGTTCTCAAGCCTCCAACTTGGCTTAACGACTGCTGCCATAGACTGCAACCGGGATCAACGGCTTAACGTGCCTTCCAAAGCACTGGAGCGCTCAGTTAGTAACCACTCAAAGCGGTCACCCATCCAAGTTCTGACCGCTGCCCACGTTGCTTAACCTTAGATGCCGCAAGCGGTACACAGGCGCCGCTGGGCCACGAGCGCTCCAACTTGATATAAAGTCAGCTATGCAATTTACTAAGCGACTCGTCCTTCTTCTGTCGTTTTTATATAGAAAATGTCAAATGACATTTGGCGGGTGAGGTGAGAGGTGACAGGTTGAGGACGAGTCGATTTATGAATAACAGCCTTTTTTTTAACGTTGGTAAAATACATTTACGTATCCCACCCAGCAGCCTAGGACATTAGGTGCCAATGATTTCATATAGAGACGATCAAGTCCCGCGCGCCACCCGCCCGCCCGCTCTGTGTGTGGCTTAAGCTTAAATATGGCGCTGGCAGCTGTCATCCCATACAAACTTATCTAACTTTCCATACAATCTGATTTTAACGAACACCACTTACGATTACTATTTGAGGCAACCCACCATAAGAGCGCACTCACTTACCATTACCTACAGGCTACAGATTAACGTTAAGGCTGGTTTTTACCACTTTTGAGTTCTTTAAAACAATCTGAGACATAGAATATAGGTAGTGCCTTAAATAAAAAAATATATGTGTTACATAACGATCTAGTTGAAACCGTACTCAGTTACAAGACTTGATTAATTTCACTCGATAGAAAAAAAATAGCAAAGTTACCCTTTTTTGAACTGTTTTTATCAATTTTTTTTTTGTGGACAATCTTACACAAATCAACCTAGTCCCAAACTAAGCAAAGCTTGTACTATGGGTACTAAGTGACGATATACATACTTATATAGATAAATAGATACTTCAATACATAGAAAACATCCAAGACCCAAGAACATATATTTGTGCTCATCACACAAATATATGCCTCGGCCGGGATTCGAACCCGGGACCTCCAGCTTCGTAGGCAGGGTCACTACCAACTAAGCTAAAGCGGTCGTCAACACGGCCACGGGTTGGACACGGTCGTCGTCGGTATTACGGCTATATTACTGATATTTTACATTTAATTTTTGTACTCAATTAAAGACCCTCAACAGTTATAGACAAATTCGTATGTTTTGCTTGGATAAAATTATTGGCTTAATCACTATGTTTAATTTTTTGCGAAAACTACGCCCAGAGCTTCCGTAGAGAGCGGTATGGTTAATTGCAAACTTACACGTGTTAGAGCGGGACATTTGTATAAGGGATTCCTCCCATTAAATATGGCACGGGTAGCTGTCATACCATACAAACTTTTGCGCAAGGCACCTCTAGTTAAGGTATTGACATGTGCTCCTCAATGAGAAAGAAGGGGAGGAAGACAGCGATTTAAGCGAACTGTGTCTATCCCATTTTAAGTCCAAGGAGTTTACTGGAGACTATTTGAAACATGCACAGTCCACGTTCGAAAATATGTGCACGGGCAAATTGACCACAAAGATGTGTACACGACTTAAATGGTACAGTCTATCCATCATTTAGTTGGTAGTGACCCTGCCTACGAAGCTGGAGGTCCCGGGTTCGACTCCCAGCCGGGGCATTTATTTGTGTGATGAGCACGAATATTTCTTCTTGGGTTTTGGATGTTTTCTATGTATTTAAGTATTTATTTATCTATATATAAGTATGTATATCGTCGCTTAGTACCCATAGTACAAGCTTTGCTTAGTTTGGGACTGGGTTGATTTGTGTAAGATTGTCCCAAATATATAAAAAAAATCTTTACGTGTCCTATCATGTAGACAAACTATTCTTGAAGACACTCATTATTATCACACTTTTCTGTAGCATTACATAGAGTTTCTAATACATAAATGTCATAAATAGATTTTAAGGCAGCGTTTTATATAGAAGAGCTATTACATTTAGTGTTAAAGTTGAATATCGCAAAGAATAACAGCATATGTGTCAGTGTCAAACTCAACCTGTTGGATAATAAACCAAGCTGTTCAGTGATAGAGTTGTTTTTCCTGCAACAGCCACCAACGGCACGACCGTACTCGATAGCGGGAGCGACGCAACTCCGTGTGTCGAGACCGACGTCTGTGCCCGTACAGAAACCAGCGCCTGGTATGTAAATTGACAACATAAAAATGTTCTGACCCCTTAATTTTATTTAGGTGTTTAATAGTACTCATAAAGTTAGGAGATACGTATTTTTTCTTTTCCGTATATTTTCATTTAATCCCCCTTATTTTAGTAATTTAAAACTGCTGAGTTCTAATGGGGCGTACGTACAGCCTTGGCCAAAAGTGTTGAGCAGTCACACGTTTTCCATATAAAAGTTAAACTTTCAATCAAGCATTTCATATCCTTTTATTAAAGAAAATTAAATATCTTTCAAAAACTAGCTACTTTCGATGACGTTAAAGATAAAAATATATTGCACGGATTAAAATTCAATTTGTCCTTTTATTGCAAACCCGTCGATTTTTAGTCTTCAGTTAGCAATAGCTACTTCGAAATGATATCTAAAGTTCTCTAGATGTTCTTTAGTATATACCTTTTCATATTTTACGTCAATGTGCATTTTTGTAATTAAAACATAATAGTTTTTTTTATAAGTTAGAAAGGAAAATAAGGGGTGCTCAACACTTTTGGCCAAGGTTGTAGGTAAGATGAATAAGATTAGGACTCTGGTCAAAATATTGAATTATAAGTAAAAAGTATACTGTATCTGTGTCACTGGCGACAGTGACAGTGACAAATTCATATCCTGACCACCCGATGATTGAAATTTGATTGTTTCTATCTCTATCACTCGAAGCAAATGAGATAGAGACGGAGATATTCGAAAGAATTACGACGCGCCCCTCCACAGCGAATCTCATAGGCCTTGGTCGTTCTGACGCCGTCGCCGGCAGCGTGCAGCGGCGCGTCGCACGCGGCGTCTGAATGGTATGTTCGACAATGTTCGGGCGCGGTCGTTCTCGCCCGTCGCGAGCGACGTCCAAACGCGAACATTTTTCAGACGTCGCGTGCGACGGGCCGCTGCACGCAGCCGGCGACGGCGTCAGAACGACCAAGGCCATACTAATCTGTGCGCAGTTGTACGGCTTGGGCTGTGGAAGGGCGCGCCTTCGTGGATGGCGCGCACTATAAACTGTCCATCATACATCATTAGTAATCGTGTTGTTTGTTCGGGCACAGCGCCTGCGGAGCCGCGGGCCTCGTCGGCGCTGCCGCGGCCCTCGCGCCTGCCCGCGCCGCGCCGCGCTCTCAGGTAACCAACCCCACCAACCATATTATAATGCCCCATATAAGGCCCCCCAGGCCAGTCATTTAATGCTCAAAAAAAGGTAAAGAGGGAAATCCTTAGAACATGATTTTTGACTTGGTAACTTTGAGACTAGTAGAAACTAAACATATCAAAGATACGGGGACATCAGGGGGTATCAGGGTATAATAGAAATTATTTAAAATGTCCGACATTTTATAAAACTTGTCATTGGACTTTGAATCTTCACGCTTGGACAGTAAAGTCGCTTTTTGAACGGCCTGATTTGCTACAACTCTGAGAGTTCAAATAATTTTAAGTATACGGGCTGGGACTTTTGATATGTTTACCTAACAAAATTATGACGTCAAAAATTGTGTTGTAATCATTTCCCTCTATACCTTTAAAATTATTGGCCTACCCTTATTCTTCTTCTACCTAGCGACCCTAGCGTTATCCGGGCTCTTGTCAGCCGCTTTCCAGCCTTTTTTTAACGTTGGGATAATACATTTTCACACCTGCTCTCCAGAAAAGAAAAGAGTAAAACGGGACCCTATTACTAAGACTCCGCTGTCCGTCCGTCTGTCACCAGGCTGTATCTCATGAACCGTGATAGTTAGACAGTTGAAATTTTCACAGATGATGTATTTCCGTTGCCGCTGTAACAACAAATACTTATTCGCTATGCATTATAGTTCGTAAGACCAATTGCTGCCAAATTAACTCAAGCAAAATCTACCTTACAGTCAGAGCTCTAAGTCGAGTTTTGTTTGCGTTCGTTTGACGGAATTTGGCCTTACATTTTTGTGCGAACTATACCTACACCCACTTTCTATTTCAGACCGCCTTCAGTATACTCCGTGACTCCTACGGCAGACTTGGACCACTATTGACGTCACCGCGTGGCGACCTAAAGTCTACACTTAACACGACTGATCGGAAACTCGGTGTCTTTGAGAACTTAGCAGCGATGAGATGCCCTTGTTTTATATTATTTTGTAAATTTTTAACAAATTTTAATGTTTACACCATTTTTAAACGAATATTCATATTAATTATAACATTAAAGATGACGACTATGGTTAGCTTCTGTCACAATAAGACAAATAGAAATTAATCCAAATGCTGTTTCGATAGAAGTTAATTCTAGTCGTCTCCTTTATCTATGATTGCGATATTTGGACAGAAGTATAATATCGATCGGAAATATTGAACACTTGAGGATCCCAAAGTAAAGGGAATTCAAGGTATCCATGACTTTATTAGCATTGGTTGTTATAATTGTTATAAAATAGGATTTGGAAATCAAGTTAGAACACGCAGTTTATTTTCACATTAAACTATATTAATAACTTGATAAATACAGTTCGCGCAGCAATGCAAAGTAAGTCCAGTTGTCTATTTTTCCTACGTTGAGACAATAAAATTGTATTTTAATAACATTTTTATTAATAATTTGCGTATCGAGTATACATTGTGGACTGACTAATACATCTCATTAGATAAATTAATCTGCAAGTGGCATTAGAAAATTTTACCTTTAAAATTTTTGTAATGCTTATATTAAAATTAAGGATAGGAATCAACTTTTCTCAAGATGAAAAGCTAGTATTTCCAAACCTTACAAATGCTCTCTTACGCGTTCTCTTAGACGATGGAGCTCAAAATTTCAATAATCTTACCATAAATGTTTGGTACAAAGACATACAAATTAAGTTATTATAATTCTTATATTATTTACAAATTTAGTATATAGTATAATGGATCATTAAAATACTGCGTTAGTAATTTATTTGTGAGTAAGATATTGCATTTTGTTGAGAGATTGTAAACGTTTTGAGACATGTGTATTTAAACGTGTTTTGCTTTAGATGTAAAATTTTGTAATAATGTTTTATACGGATGCTAACTTTGTAAAAATAGTCGAAATATCAATGAAAAATTGTGCAACTCGCACAAAACTTGTAACACGTATTTTAATAAAACATTTTTGAACATATTTAGTTACAGTACATTTGAAAAAGATTAACTGTTTTACACGCACACATTGTAAAATATATTTTATAAAGTTTCTTGTACATTATGTAAAGTTTCATTTAAAATATACTATTTATGAATTTAAATCACTCTTACACACAAAGTATTTCACATATCCATACTATAACTTATAATTTACTCATAACTTTGCCATATAACCAAGCTTCCTACGTATACTAAGACTATTTATTAAAATTGTTATATACCTACCTAATTAGACACTTCAATATATATGCTACGATTGCTTCTGCTATTTTCTATACAAATCATTAATTACGAGCTGGAACTCCTATTTACATGGTGGCGTTAGATTTTGCTTCCATGTTCCTATTTACCGGCAAGTTACTACCTATATTGCAAGTAATGAGCTGGCAACACTGGCCGAAAAATTTGCAAGAGATTTTTTTCTGCTATTAGTTGCACCGCCTACAATCTCGGCTTTGCCCAAAGGTTTACTACTGGTAGAAATGGTAGACAATGCCTCATGGCATTAAGTCTGCCTTTTGTACGTTTAGTTAGATTCATTTCTGTCGAATAAAGTTCTGTGCACAACTTTCTACTACTATTATTATTATTAAGTATTCATATAATGTTACAGATATTGTCTCAATGTTGACACCTGCATGATGATTCCGAAAACCCTAAACCTGTCCATCTCTTGTGGGATCTACTATTATATTATAATCTTAATACCGGAAGTCGCATCCAGACGCTCCAGCGCGACGGACGGCATAAGCGATACGACGCTATAAGATGGAACGAGATAGGTGTGGTGTATGAAACCATATTCGATTCCCTATCCATCAATTTTTTATCTTATAGCGTTGTAAGTTGTATATCCGCTGCGCTGGAGTGTTAGGATGCACCTTATGGGCGAACGGTGTTGCCAGTCATTATGCATTTGTAATTTGAAAGTGTTTTAATTATAATATTTTGCTCTGTAATCTTGTCGAAAGGATTGTTTATGTACAGGAATATTTTATACACACAACATGTTTGATATGCAACTCCTATTTTAGCAATACGCCACCCGTCATTGCGCTTTGATAACGTTTGGTTTCGACACGTCGTGCCTTATTTAGGTAGTGTAAGGAATTTTGTTTTCATTTCCTAATAAAACAGTATGTATTTATATCGCATTTTATTTTAAATAATTACATGAATACGTAAACATCGAAACATTACGACAAGTATAATTCGTAAGGCCAAGTGCTGTCAAATTAACGCAAGCAAAAATCTACCTAACAGTCAGAGCTCTAAGTCGAGTTTTGCCTGCGTTCGTTTGACAGAATTTGGCCTTAGTTTTCTACGAACTATATAAGTTAAGTATTTTATTTTCAGGTTGCCGATTACTTTAATCACGATCAATACCTCCCGATTTTCTTTATCGTAGCACCCGAAATTTGATGTTGATCGGTTTTTATTTAAGAAAAATACAGGCGTGGTTCCAGATTTTCTTTCAGGGGGGACTATCAGGCGAGCAGGCTGAAGAGGAGGGGCTTTTTTATAGAATGCCCCAATTTCCCCCCAGCCCCCTTGTATCCGCGCCTGAAAAAATACATCCAGTCAGATAGGTATAGTAGAAATTATTTTATGTCACACCTAGCCATAAAGTGGCCATTATCGCACGCTCCGCGCGCGAAAAACCCCACTTCCTGACCAGGGGGTGACATAAAATTTTGTACTTACCACGGGCGATAATAAAGAAAGCCTCAGATCGCATACTTATCGCCCTTGCCTTCGGCTCGGGCGTAAAATACCTGCGATCTAAGACATTCTTTGTTTTATCGCCCTTGGTAAGTAATGTACTATAAAATGTCCGACATTTTATATAACTTGTCAATGGACTTTGAATCTTCACGCTTGGGCAGTAAAGTCGCTTTTTGAACGGCCTGAGGGATTTTTCAATCCTCATAAAATCATCCGTCGTCGGTTAAAATTATGACTTATCTAACTAAACGGTTAAAACTCACGTATTAATTGTCACTTCGGGCAACATATGTCTCAAAAAAGTTTAAATTCAAGAGTTAAGTGTTAAGACCCCTGTAAACACTCTTCACTTCACTCTTTAAAATAGGCTTTCTATCAAATTTATGATGATTTCGCCAAGAAATACTTGTTCAAAGACGTTGTTCGGTAACAACGCCATGACAGTAGGCAACTGGTTTTGTTCGGTAGTGGATTCAGCTCGTCATCGCGCCGACCACGTGTGTTCACCAACGCCTTCGTGGATGGCGCGCACTATATATACGTCATATTCTGCGGGGTTAGCACAACTGCCACTGCGATTGACTGCGAGTAGAGATAAATCTACCCTCCTCTTTCTAAATCGCACAGTTCGAACGAGACAGGAAACGCTGAGTTGCGCGAGGTACGACTTGACAGCAAGTTCTGCGGGTGCGGGCCCACCGGATTGGATAGGCTGGTAGGTATTTGGTATTTACCTAAACTTTGGCGGCGGCGTTGGTATTTGGTACAGAACTACAGAGTTGAATGGAGTGGGACTAAAATGTAATTTTATCAATAAAATCCTGGGATTCCTAAATTAACTAATTAGCCCAAATAATAATGTAGATGTATGTGTAATTAATTAATCATGAAGTTACTTCTCATTTCACTAAACGTTACTTGCCTGCAAGCGTAACTACTGTTTTCACGCCTATTATTCAGAAAAGAGTAATTGTTGCCTTCGAATTAGGGATCAGTCGTATTTTTCGTCCCTCATTTGAGAGCAACAATGACTATTTTTTTCATAGAAGGTGTGAGAAGCAGTATATGTGCCACACGGTAGCAAAATTATTTCCATCTTGGATTCTTGGGCGTAAACACTAGAATACCTCGCTCCTCTCAAGATTCTACTTTAAGCCCGAAACGCACTGACAGCGGTAGCGGGGCGGGGCGTCGCGGTGCGGAGGCGGTACCGGTTGTAATATTCGAACTAATATGAAAGGGTCAGCACAGAACGCTTTTTTTCCGGCCGGTTTTCTCCGCACCGCGCCGCCACCGCTGTCAGTGCGTTTGCAGCTTTAGAATCCCTCGCTACGCTCAGGATTCTATTATAGAATCTTTCGCTTCACTCAGGATTCAATATACCGCCCTCGCCGTAAATATATAATTTTGCTCCCGTAAGACACAATCTACTATTAGATGCGACTTATCTAACAACTATGTAAGTTGTACGGAGGAGGATAATTGAATTAATTCACGGATTGAGATCGAGGCGACATCGTTGAAAAAAACATACTCATAGGTACCTACAGTTGTTGCTAACTCGATAGTTAACCGCAATTTACATAGACATACATACCTACGCATTATTAATATTCAATAATAACGTATCTACTTATTAATCGTAAATATATAATTATATGCTACATTGTCGACTGTCGCACCTGGATATTAAAGTATACAATCATCTACAATTCATAAACAGCTGTAATTAGACATTTTAACTATTATATTATGTCTAATTAGTGACATCTATTGGGGTACAAATGTAATCGTTTGATGAATGTGTACGAGATGTGTACAAACAAGGTCCGAACCATACTCGGTAGTTTGAATGCGATTAAAAATCAAATTACAATCGATACTTCTGGTGAGTGGTGTTGCCATGCTTGATGTTATTTTAGTTTAACTCGGACATTTTCTGAGCTAGCGCCCAACTGTCACTATCGTAGTGTGTGAAACGAAATCGCACGTTACGTTATGCGAGTGTGCGACGTCGCGAATGCTGTCTGTACGAGTAATTTTTGCTTTGTACGTTTTTATTTTTATAAATAACCGATGTAAATTATGTGATTATTAATGTAAAAGCCTCTGGTGATAACGATTGTGATATAACAACACGATGGCCCTCAAAATACGTTGTGTTTTCTTATACTATGTGATCCAGTGCAATAGCTCGTCACTACGGTTGTTTGTCAATGACGTCTGCGTTTAGCGCAGCGAAAAGTGGAATTTTAGTTTGATTGTGACAACTAGTGAAAACATAAATAACACAAATTGTGTTAACCGTCGAGTGCTTGTAAAATGGATGAGTGTGTTCCCGAGAGGAGACTTCTTCTATCAATTGGGGCCGTCAAAGGTGGCTCATGAAGAAAGGGTTAGTTTACCTGTTTATGTTTAGTTTTAAGTTGTGTATTTATATGTATGTTGTAGTGGCATCGTTGCTATTAATATATAATTGCAGCATCAATGTCATAGTGCAATCATTAGCCATTAAAATGGGTATAGGTTATGAGCTGTAGCAAGTATTGTTTACTATAGCAATCGAGTGGTATCCGAAGCGTTTACGGGTTTCTAATATTGCCAGATAGCTTCTATTACTCATTTAATACGTAAATACAAGTGGCTGTTTTAAGATTGAGGCTGGGATGTGTTATTTTTCTTTTGTTACTTTCTCTTAACCATTGAGTGAATGGTGTGAGGGAGACAAGTAGACGGGCCCGCGTGTAGGCTAGAGCGAGACGTCGCTCTACTGGACGAGTTTACTGGGCACTATATTTAAGTGTCCACACATAACATCTTACCTCTATTACCTTATTATTCTTGATAATGTAGGTATTTATATCTACTAGAGATAGTACTATGTAGTGTTACACAAGCTGGGATGAGGCAAGACCCTTTACTTGATGTTTGATTATGCACTGACCTAACTTTAGATGCTTATTTTCAATTGCTAATAGAATGCAACTCAATTGTAATACTGAAGTGATTCTCAATATCAAGTAGTGAATTAATCAGCTTTTATTTAAAATGTGGGTTGTGACCTTAATGTCGTGGAATAAAATGAAATAAAAGGATAGCTGTGTGCTGTTTGTATTGAATGAGTATTATAGCAATAGGTACCTTAACCGTATGCTAATACAATAGTAATAAATACTTCATTTTACTCTGTGTAAGACTAGGGCTGCCATCCGTCCGGGTTTCCCCGGATTTGTCCTAGTTTGGAGGCCGTCCGGGGGCCGTCCGGGCGGAGTGTCAAGAAGTGTCCGGGGACACTTTTCATGTAAGGAAGCACCTCATTGAATTTAAAGGTCTTGTTTTTTAAAAATATTATTTTCGGACTCGTCCGGGGGAAAAATGCGATTTACGCCAAATGTCCGGGTTTTTTTTAATCGTTGTCCGGGTTTAGCGAAATTCGAGATGGCAGCCCTATGTAAGACTGAGGTTTCTGTGTCTTAGATACTATGATTATGAATTTATATGAAAATTACTTAACAACTCTACTACTATGACTACTTCTATACTATTGCAATGATCACTTTTTTTTTATTTAACCATACAATGGCTAGATGGTTTTATACATTCTTTAATTTTGAATATAAATATTTGTATAAAAACTCTTCCTGTCCAATGGGTTAGAATCCCCCTGTTGGTCAAAGGCGACCTAATTCTCTTCGAATTCCAGTTATTACCAGTCCACAATATATCCTTTTACACCCTTGTTGGAAGTTGAACTAGAACATGGGTGCCACAGCTTCGTAATCATGGTAACACCAACTTGGGCTAGTTGGCCTATATTTAATGAAATGATACAAATGTTACAGGACAGTTTGCCTTGTTAAAAACATAGATTCTTTGCATACCATGTCATACACCTGTTAACTCTTGTAACAACCCATATAATGGCAAAATGCAGGATCCCGGCTGTTGCCAAAAGTATAGTGTCACATTTGGGGGGAAATTTAACAGTTGATATTAGCAATTTGTTGTTACTAATGCAAGAGGTTGTATGAGAAAAGAAATAGCACATTTTGATCAATTTAGGCCTGCCCCTTAAAGGGTTACACAATAGAACTTAAGTTTTTATAATTACTATGTAGTACATTTAATTAATACATCCTGTTTGGTTAACACGTGTAGCTAGACTGTAAGTGTTAATTTAAGGAATCAATAAATAAAATTAAATAAAAGAGGTACACCCTGTTGACATCATTACACTATAGGGGATAAGGTAAGACGAAAGAAAACTATGGAGTCGATATTCAAACTTTATAATCATCAATCAATCAATCAAATCATTTATTATTAAAAACATAGGTACATACAGAAGTGTTATAATCATTTATGAGATTTACTATGTCTTCGCCATAAGGCATACGAATAGTCATAAAGTACACGCAAAATAGGCGCATTCGACGTCGAGTTGCGGAAAACTAGCCCGCGTAAACCTATAACCTATAGTCATAAAGTATCACACAAAAAATTATGTCCGATGCATGATTATTTATAAATTTTGCATAATATAATTTTTTGTGTCATACTTTATGACTCACTATGAGGTATACGAATGTATACCTTATGGCGAAGACATAGTGAATCTCATAAATGATTATAACACCTCTCTATATACCTATGTTTTTACGAATAAATGATTTGATTGATTGATTAATGATTCTAAAGTTTGAATATCGACTCCATAGTTTTCTTTCGTCTTACCTTATCCCCTATAGTGTAATGATGTCAACAGGGTGTACCTCTTTTATTTAATTTTATTTATTGATTCCTTAAATTAACACTTACAGTCTAGCTACACGTGTTAACCAAACAGGATGTATTAATTAAATGTACTACATAGTAATTATAAAAACTTAAGTTCTATTGGAGGATTGGAGGTGGCACAAGATCGGGAGAGGTGGCGTCAAATTGTGTCGGAGGCCAAGACTCACTTTGGGTCGGTGAGCCACAGTAGTTAGTTAGTTAGTTAAATTCTATTACTTATTTTAGACTACATTAATTGAGCTCGGAGTCGAGATAGATTCCAGGTACCGGCTACTTGATGTTAGAAAGCTTGATTGAAACAAAAGCAACATAATATTTTTATACAACGATGGTGGCAAACAAGCGTATGGTCCACCTGATGTTAAGTGGACCCGCTGAAGCCCACAACTCCAAAACAGTCACGTTGCTGACCCTTTATAAAATGTGAGGATTCACTGTGTTAACAGCAGAAGGGATCAATTTAGATTAGGTCCCTGCCTCACACAGTGCATCATCGGGAGCTCTGGGGGGCTAGCATAACATGCATCTCGTCTCTACTCGCGCTCGAGATAGGCTACCTGTCACTGTCTGATTAATGCTGTCAAAAAGTGACAGGTAGCTCATCTCGCGCGCGAGTAGATACGGAATGCATGTTGTGCTAGAGGGCCTGGCAACGTTGCTCAATGCTCACCTCCAGGAACACAACACTACATACCTGTATAGTAAATGAATGCTATTATGGCTGTGATATTCTGCAAGGTGGAGGTACTTCCCCAGTTTGACTGTGGAGCAGTCATTTGAGCAAGATGACATTTTGCTGTGCTCTACCTGTCAAACAACAATCAAACAATGACAAAGCAACATAATAGAGTTGTCAACACAAGTTGCCTCATACAATATGTAAATATTTTATTATAACCCCGAAATACAGACCATAAAAACGAACTGAAAGGGATCTCTTCCAGGTAACCTTTTTAAAATTGAACCGGTAGCCTTTAAGATTAAGTTGATTTAACCTTTGGACTACAGCAGAGGTGGGCAAAGTACGGCCCGTGGGCCAACTCTGGCCCGCGAAAGGGTTTATTCTGGCCCACCACAGTGCCTTCGAAAGTAGAAAACTATGGTGTTTAATTTTTTTTCCGGTACCATCAATATAAATAAAAAAATTGTTGACCAAAGACACTTAGAGGAAACTGTTATAACGGTGACTAAAATTATGGGCGATTTGGCTCTCCGTTAAAAGCCCTAAAGTTTTCTGGTCCGCTTAAAAAACGTTTGCCCGATTCTGGGGGTCTATGATGAGTTGATGAGATACCTATAGATAGAAATAGTTAGATGCTTTATCTTATCGTTTATCACGCTATAAACGTGACTATTGCTTGTGATCGATTACAATAGATCAGAAATGGTCACAGTGATACGAGGGCTGAGAAGTCCGGGAATAGCCACAACACCTAAAATAATAACCCGCTTGTGATTCTTCTGTAGTTGCAAGTGTCCATAAGCTACATTGTCTTGTATGCTTACCACCAGCTAGGCCTTAAGCTTGTTTGAATGTTTGCCACGGTCATTGTATATAAATTAAATTAAATAGATAAATATTTGTGGACTATCTAACACAAATCGACCTAGTCTCAAGCTAAGCAAAGCTTATACTATCGGTACTAAGCGAAGATATACATACACATTATATAGATATGAATAGATACTTAAATACATAGAAAACATCCAAGACCCAGGAACAAATATTCGTGCTCATCACACAAATAAATGCCCTGGCCGGGATTCGAACCCGGGACCTCCAGCTTCGAAGGCAGGGTCACTACCAACTAAGCTAAAGCGGTCGTCAAACTTATATTATTATTATATGGACATAGTTAAAGCTTTCCTTAGTTTGGGACTAGGTCGATTTGTATAAGATTGGTCACAAATATTTATCTATTTTATTTAATTGTATCGTAATTAAAATAAATCATTTTGTTCTCAATTATCAATTTGTATAAAAATTGTTTTCATTTATTTATATCATCAGACTAACCAGCTCACATTTTAGCACGTAATGTTCATTTAGCATGCAGCAAACCAATAAAACTGTGTGTTAACGAATTATAACAGTACGTTCAAACGTCACTGTTCAATGTTATTTTTTGTAGAAAAACTCTTGATCCATAATGAACGCGCAGTTTCCTGTTCGCGCTAATTGCTTAGTTTTATCAAGACTGTAACTATAGAGTTGCGATAGTAAACAGTGGGCAATTAAATGGAAACAGCACGCGCGTGATTCACAAGTTATCGATTTTTTTATACTACTGCGGTTGCTCACAACCATACGGCTTGCTTATGACACTGTAGCGCATGGACGCTAATGTAGATACAATACAAATACTTTTTATTGCACATCCCACTCTTTAGATATTGTAACGAATGGAAGCTAACCTCCAAAATAAGCAAAATAAAGCTGCACCCTTTTTTTAGGGATTCGTTACGTTGACAGCTATAGATAAAGGCTTAGTCACACAGCGTGTGGGACGCCGCGCAATGGGACCGCTGCGCGCCGGAATATATGATAACATCCCGCTTGCGTCGCGCAGCCAGTGTGGCGTGGCTAACCTGTTACTGTACGTTCCATTCCATGCGGCCCGCAGCGCACGCTGTGGTCATACGCCCTAAATGTAGCTCCGATTTACGTTAATCGTGCCGATGGCACAGATTACCTAAATAGATTAAGATTAGAAACTTGCGTACCTACTGGCTACCGAAACTAATGTTTGACGGATTAAATGCCCATCGAGTCATATAGCCAGATACATATATCGGAGCGAACATGTTCCCCATAAATATCTGAACACTAGTCCATAATATTGCCTTGGCGAGGCTAGATGTTTATGAGTAACCCTGAGGAGTAATACAGATTTGTTTGATGGTGTACAATACAATAGGCTTCACAAATATATCTACCTACGTTCTCAAAGGTACAAAAATATCTGAGCAACCGTATGCCCTTAACAATAAAGTCGTGCTCGCATTATTTAATCAATTTGTCCGTGCACATATTTTTGAACTCGTAACCGTGTCACTTCAATCACAAACTTAATCACAACTGTTTCCAACTACCGTTTACCTTATCCCGATGATCCCGAACTTGGTAAAAGGGAAATCAGTAGCGGCCATCGGACCACCCGGCTGTGTTTGTTTTTGTTTCTAACTAGCTACATCCGAGCGCTACCCTGCCCCCCTTAGCCCATACTTTAACGGGCGACCGAGGGGGTCAATAGTGACACGGAGTATGGCTTGCTGCACTTAGCACTTCAAAAGCGTTTGCTCTTCAAAGGTTTTTTGCTACGATCGTTTTTGAAGGCACTGGAGTGGATGGGATTATTCACTGATACATTATTATTGAGCATTATACTGACAAGTTATTTAAAGAAGATGCATAACTAGAGAAAAATGTGTTTGTTACATTACCGAATGTATTTACTATTGCTAAATGAGAATGCGAAGAAATTCAAAGGTATTTTTGAAGTCACGAAACCACAATGGGGCAGTTGTATTGTATTTGGGCAAATTAAAAACATATATTCGCGCAAAATTGTATCCTCTTCAAATAAGACATGACAAAATGAACTTATGTAGGCATAAATAGGTACATTACATACTCGTATGTATAGAAAGATAAAACTGATTGTCATTCATAATCGATAATGGCAGATATAGCTTTGCCTGTTGATAAATAGAAAGCGGGTATTGCCGTATTTGATAGCATAATCTTGCAATCAATATATTAATGATTAAATGATATTGAATTAAAATAACACTCTCAAAATAATGAGGCCTAATTATCATTGGCATTGATTGATACAAACCTACCGATTAATTCACATGGTTTCTGAACTTTCTGAGCGGCGCACGGCGCAAAAGAGGCGACGTCAAAGGGTAATAGCGGCGCAGATCTGTGCTGCCCTCGTCTTCCGCCACGCGCTGCTCATGCTGGGCCGTCTGACATAAACGGTAATGATTGCGTGAAATTCCGATTCAATCCTCGCATCGCCTTTGGAAAAGCTGCTTTTGAAACATCCTAATTAAGATCCCAAAACAGAGTAATTATGTATATGACCACTGCGAGTTTGTACAGTTAACAGATCCCACAAAAACGCAGCGAAGGATTAATAGTTTATAACGGAACCATAAAAAGTTCACAGTCCATAAACTACCGACTAGGTATGTTATTCACAACAATTCTCCCACGCACCGCTACAGTATAACCAGTATAAGTATAACCCATTGCGCTTAATTGTTCCGAATGTTAGAGGCCAAGTTACACTAGGCACTGGCAAAGAGTCCAGACTAAGTTTTTGCGAATGTGACTTAGGTTTGATGCCTCGCTGCAGCTGGCGCGGCAATTCAACGAAATGTCGTAAAATAATGAAGTCTCATTAACAAACGAGGTAATGTTACGTTTAATCTGTTTGTCCGAAAACAACACTGTTACAATTGTATTAAGCTTCGACTTTCTTTTACATTGCACTGAAGAAAACATTTAACTTATTAACATTTAACTATCGATAAATAGTCAAGAATGTTAATGATAAATGAATGATTGTGTTAAGTTTATTTCGCTTACATTTTACGAAACATCTAAAAACATACATACTGGCACCAGTGGCATCTTATTGTTTTAAATCCATTATTTATAAACTTTGACTTTCTTAAAAAAAAGAAAACTTTGTACTAAACCTAACTATGCCTAGGACCGCTTCTATTAAGTTCATGTGCACTTAACATCCCAATGCAAATGCTGTAGACGAAATGTTTGCCCAAAGTTGTCGTAAGAATCGCGGTAGGAGTTCAGGACATCAAATAGTTGAGGTGATTAACCCCGAGCCGGGCAGGCTGCCAAAATTGTAGAGGTCTCGCTGAGATGGTTATTCTCAACGCTTGCCGACATCTTAGAAAACGATTACGGCTTGGTCACACAGAGTTCGCGACGCAAGCGGGACTAAAGGCTTGGTCACACTGCGTTGCGCGACGTCCGCGCGACGCGAATGCAAGCGGGACGCTGCGCTGCGCCCCAAAATGTATGAAACCGTCCCGCTCGCGTCGCGGAGCCTGTGTGACGTCGCTAACCTGTTAGCATACGTTCCGGCGCGCAGCGGTCGCGTCGCGCGGACGTCGCAACGCATTGTGTTGTGACCAAGCCTTAAGCGCTGCGCAACGCGACCGCTGCGTGCCGGAATGTATGATAACGATACTTTACGACCCGCTCGCGTCGCTCAACCTGGAGTCTATGATGGTCGCTTGATAGAGTGATAAAAGACAAGGTAAAGCATCTGTAACTTTCTATCGGGTGGTGTCAGAAGTGCTAACCTGCAGGTACCGTACGTTCCGGCACGCAGCGGTCGCGCATTGAACTCGTCACGCACGCTGTGTGACCAAGCCTTTATACGGTCCACTGGATAGCATTATATGTTTTAAGTCTGCAATAAACCGTACCAGTCATAAATTGCATTCATATTAAAGAAGTCCATTAGAAAAGAGTTTGCGTACATAATGCCCTTTCGCCTGGGAGTTACCCCGCTACCGTATGGAGCGAACGTGACTCAGTCACATATTTTATGTCACCACTGTTCGGAGGCAAGATTCCGTTACGATTTGATTGCTCCCGATCTTCTGTCAGCGCCAAAATGCTCCTGGGGGGCTATCGCTCACCTTGTCTAATGATTTTGCTATATGACGTTTCCAAAGTTTGGCACCTTAACATCTTATTATAGTTATAGTAAATCGATACGTCAGTTTTACATTGATAATCTCTTTGGCTCTATCTATAAACCTGAGTCTCGGCCTTCCACAGCCTCTGTTATTTATTTATTGGTATTCAGGATAACAACAGCCGTAAATGAAACTATGAAGTACAGTAGAATCCGGATACAGCGACAGTCAAGGGGCCGGATATTACGTCGCACTAACAGAACGTCGCACAAAACGGACTGATTTTCTTTGAAAAATGTATGGTATGAATCCTAACGTCAGGTGATTTAGCAGTCGTTAAAAGCGGTCAAATGATGCGGAGTCGTTATAATCGGATTTTACTGTATATATATGATCACATAAAAGAAGGCCAATAATAGTTATCCATTGATACTCATAGAGTAAACTTCCCAGTGCTCGACACCAACCCAATACTTGTGACTTCTTTCCTTTTATCTTTCCTTCGATTATGGCTCATATTTAATGTGATGCCGTATTCGTAGCTTCCTCTTCTGTTCTCACACTTCTTAAAAAGCAGTCTCTTCAGAAGCCGGAAGTTCTCAGTCTGCAGTTTTTTTTTGCTTATATTGTTTTTTTGGCCTGTTTCATTTGTACTGTACATGGTGTAAGTTTGTCTATCTCGTTCTACCTATCTTCCACTCACTTACACGAAGGTTAGCTGGAAGAGATCCCTTAAAGGGATAAGTTCGCCTTTGTACATATGTACATTAATCTATTGTGACATGTAGAGGTATAATATATGTTTAAACCTGTTATTGTACAATAAAGTGCTTACATACATGCTCTTGTACCAAATCCAGAATCCAACAACTCATTTATTTTCCTTACTTTTGTACCTCAAAACCATAATTAAAACCACGTCTGTAATATGCTATAAAGTCACGACAACGTTATCAATCGTATTATTAATGGTTATTCGTAATTGAGTTACAGTGGCAACGGTGGTGTGAAGTTGACGATTGAACGATTGACAATTAGCGCAATATATATAGTCATTAGAGCTGCGGTTTATTTGCATATACAATTACATTATGTAGGTAGTATTACATTTAATTCGTATATAAATCATTATGCTTCTGTATTTCTTTTCGCTACGAGACTAAGGTCACGTAGCATTTGTATAAACACGAGGTAGCTTATTTATGAATATAGTCTAATACTTCCTATTTCTCATGTCAGGTCTGTTATTAAAAAATATGAAGTCTGCTGTGAGGTCCTCTGTTAATAAATACGTTTGATGGTCTAACGCACTTCGAAGTAGTTTTTTTTGTACAGTCAAGTGGCAAAGTTTGATTCTAATTAATCCTGTCATAAAAATTTGATTTGATTGATCTATCGATCTCATGAATTAGGTTGGCGTTACTAATGTGTGGAAATTAGTGACGACATCTATTCGATAATTAGCCTCTCTGTCTCTCATCATCATCATCCTCCATCGTTGCATCCTTTTGCTAAAAATTGTATACATTATAATTATAACTTCTGCGATATTGTCTAATATATATACCTAAATCATTCACACTCTAAGTTTACAGTTCTTCTTGAAGACTAGACTAACAATAACAATGTTACACGTTGAAAGTCTGTCTAGACGTCTGTATGTTTCCTACTCTTTCATGACCAAACTTATAAAAGTAAGTAATTGGATGCAATTTAGGTAGAACTTGCTTGCCAACAAATAAGTATAAATAATTAAATAGTATATGTATTGGTACTATTGTGTATTATATGAGAAACATATCAGTTTTTCATATTTATTCCAGACGTTAACAGTCTTAGATGGTTACTTTAGGTTCGCCAATCACATGAACGATGGCTCCGTTTCCATAAAACTGTGTAATAAAAATGTAACTTACATGCACATAGGCCGTGAACCCACAGAAGTCATCTCTAGACTTTTTTTAAACTGCGTATGAATGACTATATATACCGGTTTTAAACGTGAAGTATAGATCGAGATTATTACTGATATTGTCTGGAAAGCATTTTGTAAACTATATTCGCTACAAACTCGTGGCTGACAGAGCTTCAGTTTGGCATCACCAATTATTATTATTATATTGAGCCTAATATGTCCCACTGCTAGGCAAAGGTCCCCACCCACTTTTTCCATTTCTCGCGGTCTTGTGCAATATCTGGCCAGTATTTTAAAAAGGAGTCCCAAGTTATGACGCCACCGCCGGTGAGGCCTACCGCGTCTCCATTTTGAGTCGTGGGGCGTCACCTCTGCCTTCGCCTTATCCTTATATCAATTACTATTGATGAAGCGTGGAACCTACGACATGTATGCTATTTTAGAATCGTTATTTCTGTGTCACTTATGGAGTTAGGGTTATAATTATAGATGTTGAATGACGTAATGTTTAAATTAATGAGGTGGTTTTGACAGGTAAAAAATCGCTTGACACTACTAATGAGGTGCGTGTGAACTTAGCATATCAAATTCCAGCATCTCACTAAATGATGGGAGTTCTAGTAGCATCCCAAATAGTTCTACAGTTCTAGATAGTTTTTTTTAAAAGTTCAGCCCATTTTCGCGAAAAAAATGAAAATTTGAAAATGAGATGCTAACTTCGCAAATTGACTTCCAGCATCTCACCCGTTTTCGATTCCTAGACACAAAATAAGCATTGGGATTGAAAGTTCTGCTATTTCCAGGCATCCTGGCAATAGTTCTGGGCAAAAAACCAAAAAAAAATTTTTTTTCATACATATGGCGGATTTGAAAGCGTAGTTGTCAGTGTACCAGCATACATAGGACGACTCAGAGAGGTTTGAGATGCGGCATCTCAGGCGTTTTGGGTGTAATAAGATACAGTGAGCATAGAACTAGACAAATCAAGAGGCGGGAAACCGATTTAGGAGAGTTATTTAAGAAAACTTACGGAAATTTAAGAAAAATCAAGGTTCTACGGTCGATACTGATAAGCTACGTGTTGGTGGGTTTCAAAGTCCAGCATCTCAGGCGTTCTGGGTAGAAACGCATTCAGTTAGCTCATATCTCGACAAATAAGAAGGCTGGATGCTGATTTGAGAGAGTTCCTGAACGAAACTTAGCAAAATTTGTCAAAAATCGATTTTCGACCATGATTACTAATATGCTATATTTTTGTGGGTTTCCATGTCCAGCATCTCAGGCGTTCTGGGTAAAATAAGATACAATGAATCCAGATCTAGATAAATCAAGAGGCGGGAAGCCTAATTGAGAAAGTTCCTTAAGAATACTTAGCTAAATTTGAGAAAAATCGAGGTTCTAGGGTCGGTACTGACAAGCTACGTGTTTGTGGGTTTAAAAGTTCAGCATCTCAGGCGTTCTGGATAGAAACATATTGAGTAAGCATAACACGGTAGAAAAGTAGGCTGGATCCTGATTTGAGAGAGTTCATGAAGAAAACTTAGCAAAATTTGTGAAAAATTGGTTTTCTACGATGGTTACTGATTATGCTGTTTTTGTGGGCTTTGAGGTCCAGCATCTCAGCCGTTCTGGGTATTATAAGATACAGTGAGCACAGAACTAGACAAATCAAGGGGCGGGCAGACGATTTAAGGCGGTTCCTTAAGAATAGTTAACGATATTTAGGAAAAATCGAGGTTCCACGGTCGGTACTGATAAGGTACGTGTTTGTGGGTTTCAAAGTCCAGCATCTCAGGCGTTCTGAGTAGAAACACATTCAGTTAGCTCATTACTCGAACAATGAGAAGAATGGCTGCTGATTTGTGAGAGTTCCTGAAGGAAACTTAGTAAAACTTGATAAAAATCGATTTTAGACGATGACTACTAATATACTGTTTTTTTGGGCTAGTATGTCCAGCATCTCAAGCGTTCTGGGTATTCTAAGCTACAGTGAGCACACGACTGGACAAATGAAGGGCCGAGAAGCCGATTAAAGTCAGTTCCTTTAAAATACTTAGCTAAATTTGAGAAAAATCGAGGTTTTACGGTCGGTATTAATAACCTGCGAGTTTGTCGGTTTCTAGGTCCAGCATCTCAAGCGTTCTGGGTAGAAACACATTGCATGAGCTCGTAACATGACAGATAAGGAGGCTAGATGCTGATTTAAGAAAGTTCTTAACGAGAACTTTGCAGAATTTGTGTGAAACCGATTTTCTACGATAGTTACTGATATGCTATGTTTTTGTGGGCCTTGAGGTCCAGCATCTCAAGCGTTCTGGTTATTATAAGATACAGTGAGCACAGAACTAGACAAATCAAGGGGCGGGCAGACGATTTAAGGCGGATCCTTAAAAATACATAACTAAATTTGAGACAAATTGAGGCTCTACGTCGGTACCTACTGATAAGCTACGTGTGTGTGGGTTTCAAAGTCCAGCATCTCAGGCGTTCTGAGTAGAAACACATTCAGTTAGCTCATTACTCTAAAAATAAGAAGAATGGCTGCTGATTTGAGAGAGTTCCTGAAGGAAACTTAGTAAAACTTGACAAAAATCGATTTAAGACGATGACTACTAATATACTGTTTTTTTGGGCTAGTATGTCCAGCATCTCAAGCGTTCTGGGTATTCTAAGCTACAGTGAGCACACGACTGGACAAATGAAGGGCCGAGAAGCCGATTAAAGTCAGTTTTTTTTAAATACTTAGCTAAGTTTGAGGAAAATCGAGGTTTTACAGTCGGTATTGATAACCTGCGAGTTTGTCGGTTTCTAGGTCCAGCATCTCAAGCGTTCTGAGTAGAAACACATTGCATGAGTTCGTAACATGACAGATAAGGAGGCTAGATGCTGATTTAAGAAAGTTCTTAACGAGAACTTTGCAGAATTTGTGTGAAACCGATTTTCTACGATAGTTACTGATATGCTATGTTTTTGTGGGCTTTGAGGTCCAGCATCTCAAGCGTTCTGGTTATTATAAGATACAGGGAGCACAGGACTGGACAAATCAAGGAGCGTGAAGCCGATTGAAGCCACTGCCTTAAAAATACTTAACTAAATTTGAGACAAATTGAGGCTCTACCGTCGGTACCTACTGATAAGCTACGTGTTTGTGGGTTTCAAAGTCCAGCATCTCAGGCGTTCTGAGTAGAAACACATTCAGTTAGCTCATTACTCGAAAAATAAGAAGAATGGCTGCTGATTTGAGAGAGTTCCTGAAGGAAACTTAGTAAAACTTGACAAAAATCGATTTTAGACGATGACTACTAATATGCTGTTTTTTTGGGCTAGTATGTCCAGCATCTCAAGCGTTCTGGGTATTATAAGATACAGTGAGCACACGACTGGACAAATCAAGGGACGAGAAGCCGATTTAAGCCAGTTCCTTTAAAATACTTAGCTAAATTTGAGAAAAATCGAGGTTCTACGGTCGGTATTGATAACCTGCGAGTTTGTGGGTTTCTAGGTCCAGCATCTCAAGCGTTTTGGGAAGAAACACATTGCATAAGCTCATAACATGACAGATAAGGAGGCTAGATGCTGATTTAAGAAAGTTCTTAACGAGAACTTTGCAGAATTTGTGAAAAACCGATTTTCTACGATAGTTACTGATATGCTATGTTTTTGTGGGCTTTGAGGTCCAGCATCTCAGGCGTTCTGGGTATAATAAGATACAGTGAGCACAGGACTGGACAAATCCAGGAGCGGGAAGCCGATTGAAGCCAGTTCCTTAAGAATACTTAGCTAAATATGAGACAAATCGGGGTGCTACGGTGGGTGCCGATAAACTACGTGTTTGTGGGTTTCAAAATCCAGCATCTCAGGCGTTCTGGGTAGAAACGCATTCAGTTAGCTCTTATCTCGGAAAATAAGAAGGCTGTATGCTGATTTGAGAGAGTTCCTGAAGGAAACTTAGCAAATTTTTTCGAAAATCGATTTTCGACCATGATTACTAATATGCTATAGTTTTGTGGGTTTCCATGTCCAGCATCTGAGGCGTTCTGGGTAAAATAAGATACAATGAACACAGATCTAAGTAAATCAAGAGGCGGGAAGCCTAATTGAGAAAGTTCCTTAAGAATACTTAGCTAAATTTGAGAAAAATCGAGTTTCTAGGGTCGGCACTGACAAGCTACGTGTTTGTGGGTTTAAAAGTTCAGCATCTCAGGCGTTCTGGATAGAAACATATTGAGTAAGCTCATAACACGGCAGGAAAGTAGGTTGGATGCTGATTTGAGAGAGTTCATGAAGGAAACTTAGCAAAATTTGTGACAAATTGGTTTTCTACGATGGTTACTGTATGCTGTTTTTGAGGGCTTTGAGGTCCAGCATCTCAGCCGTTCTGGGTATTATAAGATACAGTGAGCACAGAACTGGACAAATCAAGGGGCGGGCAGACGATTTAAGGCGGTTCCTTGAGAATACTTAACAATATTTAGGAAAAATCGAGGTTCCACGGTCGGTACTGATAAGATACGTGTTTGTGGGTTTCAAAGTCCAGCATCTCAGGCGTTCTCAGTAGAAACACATTCAGTTAGCCCATAACTCGACAAATAAGAAGGCTGGATGCTGACTTGAGAGAGTTCCTGAAGGAAACGTAGCACAATGTGTCAAAAATCGATTTTCGACCATGACTACTAATATACTATATTTTTGTGGGTCTCTACGTCCAGCATCTCAGGCGTTTTGCGTAAAATTAGATAGAATGAACACAGATCTAGATAAATCAAGAGGCGAGAAGCCTAATTGAGAATGTTTCTTAATAATGCTTAGCTAAATTTGAAAAAAATCGAGGTTCTGCGGTCGGTATTGATAACCTGCGAGTTTGTGGGTTTCTAAGTCCAGCATCTCAAGCGTTCTGGGTAGAAACACATTACATGAGCTCATAACATGACAGATAAGGAGGCTAGATGCTGATTTAAGAAAGTTCTTTACGAGAACTTTGCAGAATTTGTGAAAAACCGATTTTCTACGATAGTCACTGATATGCTATGTTTTTGTGGGCTTTGAGGTCCAGCATCTCAGGCGTTCTGGGTATTATAAGATACAGTGAGCACAGGACTGGACAAATCCAGGAGCGGGAAGCCGATTGAAGCCAGTTCCTTAAGAATACTTAGCTAAGTATGAGACAAATCGGGGTGCTACGGTCGATGCCGATAAACTACGTATTTGTGGATTTCAAAGTCCAGCATCTCAGGCGTTCTGAGTAGAAACACATTCAGTTAGCTCATAACTCGACAAATAAGAAGGCTGGCTGGATGCTGATTTCAGAGAGTTCCTGAAGAAATCTTAGCAAAATTTGTCAAAAATGGATTTTCGACCATGACTACTAATATGCTATATTTTTGTGGGTGTCTACGTCCAGCATCTCAGGTGTTCTGGGTAAAATTAGATACAATGAACATAGATCTAGATAAATCAAGAGGCGGGTAGCGTAATTGAGAAAGTTCTTTAATAATACTTAGCAAAATTAGAGAAAAATCGAGGTTCTACGGTCGGTACCGATAAACTACGTGTTTGTGGGTTTCAAAGTTCAGCATCTCAGGGTTCTGGGTAGAAACTCATACTCGACAAATAAGAAAACATGCAATCCATTTTGGACGATGACTACTAATATGCAATTTTTTTTGGGATGCAACCGATTTTAGGCGATTACTTAATAGGCTGTATTTTTTATGTGCTAATATGTCCACCATCCAGCATATCAGGCGTTCTGGTTATTATAAGATAAAGCTAGCACATGACTGGATAAATCAAAGGGCGAGAAGCCGATTTAAGCCAGTTTTCTTTAAAATACTTAGCTAAATTTGAAAAATATCGAGGTTCTATGGTCGGCACTGATGAGCTACGTGTTTGTGGGTTTCAAAGTCCAGCATCTCAGGCCTTCTGAGTAGAAACACATACATTGAGCGCATAGCTTGGCAAATAAGGAGGCTGGATGCTGATTTGAGAGAGTTCCTAAATAATACTGAGCGTAATGTGAGAATAATGTTTTCTGCAATTACTAGGAATTTTCTATGTTTTCGAGGGCGTTGAGGTCCAGCATCTCAGGCGTTCTGGGTAGCAACACATACGGTGAGCACCGATTCTATGAACCAAGTGGCTAGAGGCCGATTTGAGAGAGTTCCTTTAGAATAATGAGCGTAGTGTGGAAAAAATCGATTTCATACGATTACTGCGGTTATCCTATTTTTTCGTGGGCTTCCAGGTCCAGCATCTCAGGTGTTCTGGGCAGGAACACATACAGTGAGCACATAGCTTGACAAATAAGGTGGCTGTATGCTGATTTGAGAAAGTTCCTAAAAAAACTTAGCAGAATACCAGAAAAATCGATTTTCTACGAAGGTTACTGATATGCAATGTTGTTGTGGACTTTGAGGTCCAGCATCTCAGACGTTCTGGGTAGAAACACATACAGTGAGGACCGAATTCTACAAACCAAGAGGCTAGAGGCCGATTTGAGAGTGTAAAAAAATCCATTTCCTACGGCTTGCTTGACTGCGGATATCCTATGTTTTCGGGGGCTTCCAGGCCCAGCATCTCAGGCGTTCTGAATATAATTTGATACAACGAGCACAGAACTGGACAAATCAAGACGTAGGAAGCCGATCTGACAAAGTTCCTTAAGAACACTTGCCGAAATTTGAGAAAAATTGATGTTCTAAGGTCGATACCGATAAGATAGGTGTTTGCGGGGTTCTAGGTCCAGCATCTCAGGCGTTCTGAATATAATTACTTACAATGAGCACAAAACTAGACAAATCAAGACACAAGAAGCCGATTTAAGAGAGTTCCTGAAGAGTACTGAGCGTAATGTGAGAATAATCGTTTTTCTGCGATTACTAAGCATATGCTATGTTTTCGTGGGCGTTCAGGTCCAGCATCTCAGGCGTTCTGGGTAGCAACACATATAGTGAGCACATAACTCGAAAAATAATGAGGCTGTATGCTGATTTGAGAAAGTTCCTAAAGAAAACTTAGCAGAATTTGTAAAAAACCGATTTTCTACTACGGTTACTGATATGCTGTGTTTTTAAGGGCTTTGAGGTCCAGCATCTCAGGCGTTCTAGGTATAATTAGATACATTTATCACAGATCTAGATAAATCAAGAGGCGTCAAGCCGAATTCAGAAAGTTCCTTAAGAATACTTAGCAAAAGTTGAGAAAAATCGAGGTACTACGGTCGGTACTGATAAACTACGTGTTTGTGGGTTTCAAAGTCCATCATCTCAAGCGTTATGGGTAGAAACACATTGAATAAATTTATAACACGACAGATTAGGTGGCTGGATGCTGATTAGAGAAAGTTCCTAACAAAAAAGTAGCAGAATTTGTGAAAAATCGATTTTCTACGAAAGTTACTGATATGCTGTGTTTTTAAGGGCTTTGAGGTCCAGCATCTCAGGCGTTCTAGGTATAATTAGATACATTTATCACAGATTTAGATAAATCAAGAGGCGCCAAGCCGAATTGAGAAAGTTCCTTAAGAATACTTAGCAAAATTTGAGAAAAATCGAGGTACTACGGTCGGTACTGGTAAACTACGTGTTTGTGGGTTTCAAAGTCCAGCATCTCAAGCGTTATGGGTAGAAACACATTGAATAAATTTATAACACGACAGATTAGGTGGCTGGATGCTGATTAGAGAAAGTTCCTAACAAAAAAGTAGCAGAATTTGTGAAAAATCGATTTTCTACGAAAGTTACTGATATGCTGTATTTTTAAGGGCTTTGAGGTCCAGCATCTCAGGCGTTCTAGGTATAATTAGATACATTTATCACAGATCTAGATAAATCAAGAGGCGCCAAGCCGAATTGAGAAAGTTCCTTAAGAATACTTAGCAAAATTTGAGAAAAATCGAGGTACTACGGTCGGTACTGATAAACTACGTGTTTGTGGGTTTTAAAGTCCAGCATCTCAAGCGTTATGGGTAGAAACACATTGGATAAGTTCATAACACGACAGATTAGGGGGCTGGATGCTGATTAGAGAAAGTTCCTAACAAAAAAGTTGCAGAATTTGTGAAAAATCGATTTTCTACGAAGGTTACTGATATACTATGTGTTAGTGGGCTTTCAGGTCCAGCATCTCAGGCGTTCTGGGTAGAAACACAAATAATGAACGCAAAACTGAACAGATAAGGAGGCTGGAAGCTGATTTGAGAGAGTTCCTGACGATTATTTAGCGTAATGTGAGAATAATCGATTCTCTGCAATTACTAGGAAAATTCTATGTTTACGAGGGCGTTCAGGTCCAGAATCTCGGGTGTTCTGGGTAGAAACACATACAGGGAGCACATAACTTGACAAATAAGCAGGCTGTATGCTGATTTCAGAGAGTTCCTAAAGAAAACTTTGCGGACTTTGTGAAAAATCGATTTTCTACTAAGGTTACTGATATGCTGTGTTTTGAAGGGCTTTGAGGACCAGCATCTCACGCGTTCTAGGTATAATTAGCTACATTTATCACAGATCTAGATAAATCAAGAGGCGCCAAGCCGAATTCAGAAAGTTCCTTAAGAATACTTAGCAAAAGTTGAGAAAAATCGAGGTAATACGGTCGGTACTGATAAACTACGTGTTTGTGGGTTTCAAAGTCCAGCATCTCAAGCGTTATGGGTAGAAACACATTGAATAAATTTATAACACGACAGATTAGGTGGCTGGATGCTGATTAGAGAAAGTTCCGAACAAAAAAGTAGCAGAATTTGTGAAAAATCGATTTTCTACGAAAGTTACTGATATGCTGTGTTTTTAAGGGCTTTGAGGTCCAGCATCTCAGGCGTTCTAGGTATAATTAGATACATTTATCACAGATCTAGATAAATCAAGAGGCGCCAAGCCGAATTGAGAAAGTTCCTTAAGAATACTTAGCAAAATTTGAGAAAAATCGAGGTACTACGGTCGGTACTGATAAACTACGTGTTTGTGGGTTTCAAAGTCCAGCATCTCAGGCGTTCTGGGTAGAAACACAAATAATGAACGCAAAACTGAACAGATAAGGAGGCTGGAAGCTGATTTGAGAGAGTTCCTGACGATTATTTAGCGTAATGTGAGAATAATCGATTCTCTGCAATTACTAGGAAAATTCTATGTTTTCGAGGGCGTTCAGGTCCAGAATCTCGGGTGTTCTGGGTAGAAACACATACAGGGAGCACATAACTTGACAAATATGCAGGCTGTATGCTGATTTCAGAGAGTTCCTAAAGAAAACTTTGCGGACTTTGTGAAAAATCGATTTTCTACTAAGGTTACTGATATGCTGTGTTTTGAAGGGCTTTGAGGACCAGCATCTCACGCGTTCTAGGTATAATTAGCTACATTTATCACAGATCTAGATAAATCAAGAGGCGCCAAGCCGAATTCAGAAAGTTCCTTAAGAATACTTAGCAAAAGTTGAGAAAAATCGAGGTACTACGGTCGGTACTGATAAACTACGTGTTTGTGGGTTTCAAAGTCCAGCATCTCAAGCGTTATGGGTAGAAACACATTGGATAACTTTATAACACGACAGATTAGGTGGCTGGATGCTGATTAGAGAAAGTTCTTAACAAAAAAGTAGCAGAATTTGTGAAAAATCGATTTTCTACGAAAGTTACTGATATGCTGTGTTTTTAAGGGCTTTGAGGTCCGGCATCTCAGACGTTCTAGATATAATTAGATACATTTATCACAGATCTAGATAAATCAAGAGGCGCCAAGCCGAATTGAGAAAGCTCCTTAAGAATACTTAGCATAATTTGAGAAATATCGAGGTACTACGGTCGGTACTGATAAACTACGTGTTTGTGGGTTTCAAAGTCCAGCATCTCAAGCGTTATGGGTAGAAACACATTGGATAACTTTATAACACGACAGATTAGGTGGCTGGATGCTGATTAGAGAAAGTTCTTAACAAAAAAGTAGCAGAATTTGTGAAAAATCGATTTTCTACGAAAGTTACTGATATGCTGTCTTTTTAAGGGCTTTGAGGTCCGGCATCTCAGACGTTCTAGGTATAATTAGATACATTTATCACAGATCTAGATAAATCAAGAGGCGCCAAGCCGAATTGAGAAAGTTCCTTAAGAATACTTAGCAAAATTTGAGAAAAATCGAGGTACTACGGTCGGTACTGATAAACTACGTGTTTGTGGGTTTTAAAGTCCAGCATCTCAAGCGTTATGGGTAGAAACACATTGGATAATTTCATAACACGACAGATTAGGGGGCTGGATGCTGATTAGAGAAAGTTCCTAACAAAAAAGTTGCAGAATTTGTGAAAAATCGATTTTCTACGAAGGTTACTGATATACTATGTGTTGGTGGGCTTTCAGGTCCAGCATCTCTGGCGTTCTGGGTAGAAACACAAATAATGAACGCAAAACTGAACAGATAAGGAGGCTGGAAGCTGATTTGAGAGAGTTCCTGACGATTACTTAGCGTAATGTGAGAATAATCGATTCTCTGCAATTACTAGGAAAATGCTATGTTTTCGAGGGCGTTCAGGTCCAGCATCTCAGGTGTTCTGGGTAGAAACACATACAGGGAGCACATAACTTGACAAATAATTAGGCTATATGCTGATTTCAGAGAGTTCCTAAAGAAAACTTTGCGGACTTTGTGAAAAATCGATTTTCTACTAAGGTTACTGATATGCTGTGTTTTGAAAGGCTTTGAGGACCAGCATCTCACGCGTTCTAGGTATAATTAGCTACATTTATCACAGATCTAGATAAATCAAGAGGCGCCAAGCCGAATTCAGAAAGTTCCTTAAGAATACTTAGCAAAAGTTGAGAAAAATCGAGGTACTACGGTCGGTACTGATAAACTACGTGTTTGTGGGTTTCAAAGTCCAGCATCTCAAGCGTTATGGGTAGAAACACATTGAATAAATTTATAACACGACAGATTAGGTGGCTGGATGCTGATTAGAGAAAGTTCCTAACAAAAAAGTAGCAGAATTTGTGAAAAATCGATTTTCTACGAAAGTTACTGATATGCTGTGTTTTTAAGGGCTTTGAGGTCCAGCATCTCAGGCGTTCTAGGTATAATTAGATACATTTATCACAGATCTAGATAAATCAAGAGGCGCCAAGCCGAATTGAGAAAGTTCCTTAAGAATACTTAGCAAAAGTTGAGAAAAATCGAGGTACTACGGTCGGTACTGATAAACTACGTGTTTGTGGGTTTCAAAGTCCAGCATCTCAAGCGTTATGGGTAGAAACACATTGGATAACTTTATAACACGACAGATTAGGTGGCTGGATGCTGATTAGAGAAAGTTCTTAACAAAAAAGTAGCAGAATTTGTGAAAAATCGATTTTCTACTAAGGTTACTGATATGCTGTGTTTTGAAGGGCTTTGAGGACCAGCATCTCACGCGTTCTAGGTATAATTAGATACATTTATCACAGATCTAGATAATACAAGAGGCGCCAAGCCGAATTCAGAAAGTTCCTTAAGAATACTTAGCAAAAGTTGAGAAAAATCGAGGTACTACGGTCGGTACTGATAAACTACGTGTTTGTGGGTTTCAAAGTCCAGCATCTCAAGCGTTATGGGTAGAAACACATTGAATAAGTTTATAACACGACAGATTAGGTGGCTGGATGCTGATTAGAGAAAGTTCCTAACAAAAAAGTAGCAGACTTTGTGAAAAATCGATTTTCTACGAAAGTTACTGATATGCTGTGTTTTTAAGGGCTTTGAGGTCCGGCATCTCAGACGTTCTAGGTATAATTAGATACATTTATCACAGATCTAGATAAATCAAGAGGCGCCAAGCTGAATTGAGAAAGATCCTTAAGAATACTTAGCAAAGTTTGAGAAAAATCGAGGTACTACGGTCGGTACTGATAAACTACGTGTTTGTGGGTTTTAAAGTCCAGCATCTCAAGCGTTAAGGGTAGAAACACATTGGATAAGTTCATAACACGACAGATTAGGGGGCTGGATGCTGATTAGAGAAAGTTCCTAACAAAAAAGTTGCAGAATTTGTGAAAAATCGATTTTCTACGAAGGTTACTGATATACTATGTGTTAGTGGGCTTTCAGGTCCAGCATCTCAGGCGTTCTGGGTAGAAACACAAATAATGAACGCAAAACTGAACAGATAAGGAGGCTGGAAGCTGATTTGAGAGAGTTCCTGACGATTACTTAGCGTAATGTGAGAATAATCGATTCTCTGCAATTACTAGGAAAATGCTATGTTTTCGAGGGCGTTCAGGTCCAGCATCTCAGGTGTTCTGGGTAGAAACACATACAGGGAGGACATAACTAGACAAATAAGGAGGCTGTATGCTGATTTCAGAAAGTTCCTAAAGAAAACTTAGCGGAATTTGTGAAAATTCGATTTTCTACGAAGGTTACTGATATGCAATGTTTTTGTGGACTTTGATGTCCAACATCTCAGGCGTTCTGGGTAGCAACACATACAGTGAGCACATAACTCGAAAAATAAAGAGCCTGATTGCTGATTTGAGAAAGTTCCTAAAGAAAACTTAGCAGAATTTGTGAAAAACCGATTTTCTACTAAGGTTACTGATATGCTGTGTTTTTAAGGGCTTTGAGGTCTTGGAGCCTGATATGCTGGACCTGAACGCCCACGAAAACAAAGCATATCCTTAGTAATCGCAGAAAAACGATTATTCTAACATTACGCTCAGTACTCTTCAGGAACTCTCTTAAATCGGCTTCTTGTGTCTTGATTTGTTTAGTTTTGTGCACATTGTATGTAATTATATTCAGAACGCCTGAGATGCTGGACCAAGAACCCCGCAAACACCTATCTTATCGGTTTCGACCTTAGAACATCAATTTTTCTCAAATTTCGCCAAGTGTTCTTAAGCAACTCTGTCAGATCGGCTTCCTACGTCTTGATTTGTCCAGTTATGTGCTCGTTGTATCAAATTATACACATAACGCCTGAGATGCTGGACCTGGAAGCCCCCGAAAAGATAGCATATCCGCAGTAATCGTAGGAAATTGATTTTTTCCACACTACGCTAAGTATCCTAAAGAAACTCTCTCAAATCGGCCTCTAGCCTCTTGGTTTGTAGAATTCGGTCCTCACTGTATGTGTTTCTACCCAGAACGTCTGAGATGCTGGACCTCAAAGTCCACAAAAACATTGCATATCAGTAACCGTCGTAGAAAATCGATTTTTCACAAAGTCCGCTAAGTTTTCTTCAGGAACTTTCTGAAATAAGCATACAGCCTCCTTATTTGTCAAGTTATGTGCTCCCTGTATGTGTTTCTACCCAGAACACCTGAGATGCTGGACCTGGAAACCCTCGAAAACATTGAATTTTCCTAGTAATTGCAGAGAATCGATTATTCTCACATTACGCTAAGTAATCGTCAGGAACTCTCTCAAATCAGCTTCCAGCCTCCTTATCTGTTCAGTTTTGCGTTCATTATTTGTTTTTCTACCCAGAACGTCTGAGATGCTGGACCTGAAAGCCCACGAACACATAGTATATCAGTAAACTTCGTAGAAAATCGATTATTCACAAATTCTGCTACGTTTTTGTTAGGACCTTTCTCTAATCAGCATCCAGCCACCTAATCTGTCGTGTTATGAACTTATCCAATGTGTTTCTTCCCATAACGCTTGAGATGCTGGACTTTGAAACCCACAAACACGTAGTTTATCAGTACCGACCGTAGTACCTCGATTTTTCTCAAATTTTGCTAAGTATTCTTAAGGAACTTTCTCAATTCGGCTTGGCGCCTCTTGATTTATCTAGATCTGTGATAAATGTATCTAATTATACCTAGAACGCCTGAGATGCTGGACCTCAAAGCCCTTAAAAACACAGCATATCAGTAACCGTAGTAGAAAATCGGTTTTTTACAAATTCTGCTAAGTTTTATTTAGGAACTTTCTCAAATCAGCATACAGCCTCTTTATTTTTCGAGTTATGGGCTCACTATATGTGTTGCTACCCAGAACGCCTGAGATGCTGGACTTGAACGCCCACGAAAACATAGCATATCCTTAGTAATCGCAGAAAAACGATTATTCTCACATTACGCTCAGTATTCTTCAGGAACTCTCTTAAATCGGCTTCTTGTGTCTTGATTTGTCTAGTTTTGTGCTCATTGTATCTAATTATATTCAGAACGCCTGAGATGCTGGACCTAGAACCCCGCAAACAACTATCTTATCGGTACCGACCTTAGAACATCAATTTTTCTCAAATTTCGGCAAGTGTTCTTAAGGAACTCTGTCAGATCGGCTTCCTACGTCTTGATTTGTCCAGTTCTGTGCTCGTTGTATCAAATTATATTAAGAACTTCTGAGATGCTGGGCCTGGAAGCCCCCGAAAACATAGGGTATCCGCAGTCAAGCAAGCCGTAGGAAATCGATTTTTTACACTACGCTAAGCATCCTAAAGAAACTTTCTCAAATCGGTCTCTAGCCTCTTGGTTTGTAGAATTCGGTCCTCACTGTATGTGTTCCTACCCAGAACGTCTGAGATGCTGGACCTCAAAGTCCACAAAAACATTGCATATCAGTAACCTTCGTAGAAAATCGATTTTTCTGAAATTCTGCTTAGTTTTCTTTAGGAACTCTCTCAAATCAGCATCCAGCCTCCTCATTTGCCAACCTATGCGCTCAATGTATGTGTTTCTACTCATAAGGCCTGAGATGCTGGACTTTCAAACCCACAAACACGTAGCTCATCAGTACCGACCGTAGAACCTCGATTTTCTTCAAATTTAGCTAAGTATTTTAAAGAAACTGGCTTAAATCGGCTTCTCGCCCTTTGATTTATCCAGTCATGTGCTCGCTGTATCTTATAATATCCAGAACGCCTGAGGTGCTGGATGCTGGACATATTAGCACATAAAAAATACAGCCTATTTAGTCATCGTCTAAAATCGATTTCAATCCCAAAAAAATTGTATGTTTTTTTATTTGTGGAGTTATGAGCTAACTGAATGTGTTTCTACTCAGAACGCCTGAGATGCTGAACTTTGAATCCCACAAACACGTAGTTTATCGGTACCGACCGTAGAACCTCGATTTTTCTCTAATATTGCTAAGTATTATTAAGGAACTTTCTCAATTAGGCTACCCGTCTCTTGATTTATCTAGATCTATGTTCATTGTATCTAATTTTACCCAGAACGCCTGAGATGCTGGACGTAGCCACCCACAAAATAGTAGTAGCATATTAGTAGTCATGGTCGAAAATCCATTTTAACAAATTTTGCTGAGTTTTCTTCAGGAACTCTCTGAAATCAGCATCCAGCCTTCTTATTTGTCGAGTTATGAGCTAACTGAATGTGTTTCTACTCAGAACGCCTGAGATGCTGGACTTTGAAATCCACAAACACGTAGTTTATCGGCACCGACCGTAGCACCCCGATTTGTCTCATATTTAGCTAAGTATTCTTAAGGAACTGGCGTCAATCGGCTTCTTGCCCCTTGATTTGTCCAGTCCTGTGCTCACTGTATCTTATAATACCCAGAACGCCTGAGATGCTGGACCTCAAAGCCCACAAAAACATAGCATATCAGTAACTATCGTAGAAAATCGGTTTTACACAAATTCTGCAAAGTTCTCGTTAACAACTTTCTTAAATCAGCATCTAGCCTCCTTATCTGTCATGTTATGAGCTCATGCAATGTGTTTCTTCCCAGAACGCTTGAGATGCTGGACCTAGAAACCCACAAACTCGCAGGTTATCAATACCGACCGTAGAACCTCGATTTTTCTCAAATTTAGCTAAGTATTTTAAAGGAACTGGCTTAAATCGGCTTCTCGCCCCTTGATTTGTCCAGTCGTGTGCTCACTGTATCTTATAATACCCAGAACGCTTGAGATGCTGGACATACTAGCCCAAGAAAACAGTATATTAGTATTCATCGTCTAAAATCGATTTTTGTCAAGTTTAACTAAGTTTCTCTAGTTTCTCTTTCTAAGTTAAGTATTTTTAAGGAAGTGGCGTCAATCGGCTTCCCGCTCCTTGATTTTTCCAGTCCTGTGTTCACTGTATCTTATAATAACCAGAACGCTTGAGATGCTGGAGCTCAAAGCCCACAAAAACATAGCATATCAGTAACCATCATAGAAAATCGGTTTTACACAAATTCTGCAAAGTTTTCGTTAGGAACTCTCTCAAATCAGCATCCAGCCTTCTTATTTGTCGAGATATGAGCTAACTGAATGCGTTTCTACCCAGAACGCCTGAGATGCTGGACTTTGAAACCCACCAACACGTAGCTTATCAGTATCGACCGTAGAACCTTGATTTTTCTTAAATTTCCGTAAGTTTTCTTAAAGAACACTCCTAAATCGGCTTCCCGCCTCTTGATTTGTCCAGTTCTATGCTCACTGTATCTTATTACACCCAAAACGCCTGAGATGCCGCATCTCAAACCTCTCTGAGTCGTCCTATGTATGCTGGTACACTGACAAGTACGCTTTCAAATCCGCCATATGTATGAAAAATATTTTTTTTTTGGTTTTTGCCCAGAACTATTGCCAGGATGCCTGGAAATAGCAGAACTTTCAAGCCCAATGCTTATTTTGTGTCTAGGAATCGAGAACGGGTGAGATGCTGGAAGTCAATTTGCGAAGTTAGCATCTCATTTTCAAATTTTCATTTTTGTCGCGAAAATGGGCTGAACTATTTAAAAAAACTATCTAGAACTGTAGAACTATTTGGGATGCTCCTAGAACTCCCATCATTTAGTGAGATGCTGGAATTTGATATGCTAAGTTCACACGCACACTAATGAGCACGTCACTTGACAGTCTTGACACGTTCAGGACGATACAGTTGACATATCTTCAATCTAACAGGGCGGAAAATGTGCTCAACGTCTTGCGCAAGTTTTGTGTAGATATGTGTCTTCTTGCTCCCATAATGCAAGCCGTACTATTATTAATCTTACTTGAGGATTTGATGGATTTGTGTATGATTGACTACTAAAGTTTAGACGGTACAGTCAGCAGCAAGAATATATACACGATTAATCTATTCAAAAATAACTTTGCTACACTCTATTAACCACTAATAGAGTCTAGCGAAGTTATTTTTGAACAGACTAATTGTGTATATATTTTGGCTGCTGACTGAATCGGAGATCGTACGAAACTACAGCTTTTTTTATAACGCTGTATAGGTTTACTCGGCGACACAGCGTTCAGTGATAAAACCTCCTTTTTAAAAATAACAAAAAAAAAGTCCGTTCAAGCCTCAGTCGATTTGATCAGTGATTTGATAATGTAATTAAAGAAAAAAAACCTTTAAAATAAATATGACAAAAAATTCGAGCATTATTTTATTAGATACGTTGCATTGGTTTAAGGTTAAGGTAGTACGAAAGAAACAAGTTATTTATCTTTTACATTGGGCTCAATTAGACTAAATTGGAATGGCATTAATATGTGAGTAAACGGCAAAATTCTATGAACTAATCATGGATTAAACTGCGTTTGTGTTTCATCCAAATGATAATTAGTAGCTATTAACAGTAGAACAGTTCGGATAGACCATGCCTGTGATTCTATATAAGAGTACATATGTATATTATTATGGTTCATTCATATAGTGACAGGAGTAGAAATTAATTAACTTAACTTAAGATTTGCTAAATCGTGTTGCAGCTCTAACAGTCAATTATAGAGTTAATAATATTTCAAATTCACAAATAGGCCTCCTTTCAAAGTCATTGATCTTTAGATTAGAATCTTTCACCCTCGAGTTTTAGAGGAAATATGTTCCCTGCCCGAACTTTCCTATTAGAGGGCTCATAGAGATGATATTGTGTTCTATTCTTACTCCCTCGATTGATGGTTTGTTCCGGAAAACAAGGTGATTTTGCTACGCGTGGGGAGTCTCCCCTCCCCTTAAAACCAATTGATTGAAAAGGTAACCGCTTCCTTGGCTAAGTAAAGAACTCGTCAGAAATATATTCGTGGACTAAATGCATTCTATTTATAGAAGTTGTGTTGTAAATATTTGTACACGTGCGAGCTGTCATTGACAATATTTCCATATTAATTCATTGTGATTTGTGATATCGGGATCTAAATTTATAAATAACGTGTCGTTACGAGTAGGGGGAAGACCCGTAAAGCCGGACGGCACCTATCGCCGGATACTCGTAATATCTCGGTAATTCTTAATGTTTACTAAGCAAAAATGGATGGAAAAAATGCGACGGACTCCCATGCACCCCTTTTATCAAATATTAGACAGGACCCATTATAATTTATTGAAATATTAGGAGTGTCCGGCGATAGGTGCGCCGTCCGGCTTTACGGGACTTCCCCCTAACACTTTAAATAACGAGTAACGATTTTGCATTTCTGCGTTAAAGTTTCAATCCTTTCTAAATCTTAGCTGCTGCAATTGGTATATTATACAACTTTTAATCCATAAGTTGGCGACTTTGCTCCGCTTGTCTTATTGACAGCACCTCGCTTTTGAATGTGCCTTAATTGCCGAGTGCCGCGAGATAACGATTCTTAATGTGAGCTTAGCGTATATTAAGGCTTGGTCACATCACTCCCGTCACTTTCTAACAGCGCCAATCAGAAAAAGACGCGTAGCTCGAGAGATAGGTCGAGATACTCTCGAGCGCAACATGTGCTACGGGCACTGTTAGCATACATTCCGACGCGCAGCGGTCGCGTCGCGCAGACGTCGCGCAACGATATGTGACAAAGTAACAATTGGTGACTTCTAGTTTCCACTATGCGCGGCGACCTTTGTTTTTTTTAAATATTTTAATAAATATGGGATTGCTTTTGGCCAGCATATAGCCAGGGGGCAAAGATGAGGCCGACGGTGAAGCGAACTCACCCAGAAACTGATAGTTTAGTTAGAAAACATTGATGTTACTGAAACGAATTGCATGTACACATTACATGTAAGAAATCAATACGTAGAAATGTGTTCCATATAGCTCTGTAACAGAAAATTTGTCTGAAAGAGACAAATACTACTTGATAATAAAATTCACGATGCGCGGCCAGTTGTGCTAATATTACCTACGATATACTTTGTTATTAATTCAATACTAACACAGCTATCTTATTACTTCCATATACGTATATGATATCATCAAACATGTTATCATGCATATATTTAACGTAATATATTGTATAAGAGACAGTTTATATGCTAATTTGTTATTCCTTTTCTCATTGAATAAAGTAAGATGATTTCAGTAAATAACTAGATTTTTCCCGCGACTCGGTCCGCAATTTAACACTTTTAGAGGAAGCTCTCCGGCATAAAAAATATCTACTTATGTACCAATTTTCACCTAAAACGGATTAGCGCTTAATGAAATTATGGTTTTAGTTTTGTAATGGTAGTCATTTGCTGTTCGTGCCGGTCACATTATAGAGGATTAATGATATGGATATAGATAAAGTTACTTTCATAATATTAGTAGTACTTAGTTATATCAATAAATATGCAATACACTAGTTATATGTGGGAATACTTTTGTACAAAATAAGTAGGTGAGTCGACGGAGCGCTCGTGGCTCAGCGGCGCCTGCGTACCGCTTGCGGTATCTCCGGTTAAGCAACGTGTCAGGACTTGGATGGGCGACCGCTTTGAGTGGTTACTAACTGAGCGCTCCCGTGCTTTGGAAGGCACGTTAAGCCGTTGATCCCGGTTGCTGTCTATGGCAGCAGTCGTTAAGCCAAGTTGGAGGCCTTTGGGCGGCTTGAGAACTTCTAAAAGTCAAGTTGCCCACTCACTTGACAAAAGCCTAATCTCAATAAGGTCTAGTTTCCCCTCGGGGTTGGAAGGTCAGATGGCAGTCGCTTTCGTAAAAACTAGTGCCTACGCCAAATCTTGGGATTAGGTAGCGGAACCCAGGCATCCTTCAGGATGCAACTGTACTGGGATAACGCTAGGAGGATGATGATGACACGAGTTATATGTGGGAATACTTTTGTACAAAATAAGTAGGGGAGTCGGCAAGACTGGCCCGGAAACAAGTTTTGTTGTTTCTGTTTGGGGCTTGTTACTCGTAAAGATTAGGTTAGTAGGTGTCGCATGCTGAACTTGGGTACTTTTTATTGAAAGCTTTTATTTAACTTTCCCTCTTAGTATGTATTGAGTTACATTTTTTTTTTGGGGGGGAGAATCCGTTCTGGATACCTCCGCACCGCGGGGGCAGCGCGCAGGTTATGTCGGACTTGCACCGACTAAAAACCCCCCGATTGTCCTCCTCGACCCATTTCGGACGGCTCCGGGATCTCCCTTGGAACGCTCCAGTGCCGCCCTAGAGTCCACCTATATGGGTCCCACCATGTTTTTTATGGACGATCGCAGCCCCCAACTACGACCGTCTACGACCCCGAGGACCCTCTTTTAGACAGTTGGTACACCTACTTATATGTATATGTAAATTCGGTGATAATTGCAATACTATGGCACCCTCGAGCTGATCTGATGTTGTCTTACGGTCCACCTGATGATAAGCGGACACCGCAGCCTATAGACGCTCGCAACTCCAAATGAGTCACGTGCGCGTTGCCGACCCTTTATAAAATTTTCAGAATTCACTGCGTAGACAGCAGAAGGGAGACATTTAGGTCCCTCGCTCTCAACACAGTGCATCCTCACCTCGGGAGCTCTGGCAACCTTGCTTACCTCCAGGAACACAACACTACATACTTTATGTATGGCTGTGGTCTTCTGCAAGGCGGAGGTACTGCCTGGCGCAGTATATATTAGATGTATCACGGTACCCGCGTAATGTTAGGGTGTATTGTAGCTTCGCATTGTTATCTCGTGCCGTTGCAGTGAAAGTGAACTTACTGATTTGGATTGTGACCCAGATTTAAACATTACTTACAAGCCTCAATGTAGTTCAATATATTAATAGGTCTACTGTTTGAAACACATGGTTCTGTGGTTGGATAAAAAAATGTGCAGAATTAGCGAGTTTGCTTAACACATTAAGAATAGCTTCTTTGTTTTAAAGACTTGTTTTCTTTTTTTTTTGTCTTGGATAGGTTAAAGCGATAGTTAAGTTTCTTTAACTTTTTGTTTGCCTGAAATATAGTTTGAAATATAAATAAAGTGGAATGGAATACGAATAGGCCGCAATAAACTAGGGATATAGTATAATTATTCAAATGTATACAGAGCCGCCTGAACAAATAGCGAAAGAACGATTGCATGCTTTTGTACCTACATGATTCAGATAGTAACTTCATATGTCGATATTTTTTTTGGTTTTATTGAGTTATACGAAATGTCTCTACCACATGTTTCATGTTTAAAGTAGTTTAAACTTGCCGTGAAATATTTTCCACGATACCGTCGTTAAACCAGCCGCAGACCTTTGCCAGGCTCGTTCCTGTAGCCGCTTCGGCTAAGCTCGGCTCTGGCACACCTCCATTGGTGTCCAGATACCATTTCGCGCTAGCAACGAAAGATCACGTCCTATGCTGCGAGCGGGATGCAATGATTAGCAGTCAAACATCGGTTTTGTTAGCCAGAAAACCTACTGCACGTATAAGTACTATTAAATATTCTGTGCCTTTGGTAGCAAACTCTATGGTCTCGTCATACTTTCACGTTGAAGTTTCTCCGATTGTATTATAAAAAAGTACTGCATTCGATTCGCCCTTTAACCTCGCCGGCGGAAACGTGACGTACACTTAAAAGCTGAACTTTATGCACCTAACTTTGTATACTTTAGATGAAATAATCCTATGATATATGAATAGTAATGCTTGGAATTTATTTCCGATTTTAAATATTCAAGCTACCCGTTGTAGGTACTTAATGTGAAGAAGCGGCTTCTCACTCCCACCTACTTCGCGCCTTCCCCTTCCTGCATTTTAGATAAGAATTTGTGTCGAAGTGATAAGATATCGTGAGTTATTTATGCATGTGTCCATTTCAATTACTTAAAACTAACGATGCCAGCTTACCACCATATAGGCGGGTTTGCCACCGTCGTGGTATAAAATAAAATAAAAACAAAAATAACTATAATATGTCTGACAACATTGTATGATCGTAATTTTCTTCCAGTACCAGCTTTATGGTCACTGTGACAACATTGGAGCAAGATTTAATTTTTGTACGCGTTTAAAGATACAAATAAAACAACACAATTAATTTAACTACCCCTGATGACCCCAGACGAGACATGATCATGTAAGTAATTCGAATACGCTATTTGACTAATTTTTTTTATAATGCCAATCGAACCAGTTTTTAGAGACCATCAAATGTCTATATGGGACCAACAACATTTAGAGCACAATAAAGGGCTAAAATTAGGGACAAACCTAGCTCGACGCTAGCGGGTCTCAAAAAGGCTCCTACAAATTGGCCCTGGCAAATGACGTCACTTGCACCGCATTCGACCAACCGTTGTATGGGAAAATTAGTATTTTGCTGTTTTAGTCGTAAAATAATGCGTTTAGGTACATAGTTGCTATACAATTTATTTTTTATTTTTACATAAGCATTCTATTGACACCTTTTATTTGAATTTTGGACGGTAAAAAAAATTACATAATTTTCTGAGTTTTTGAAGATTCATATCTTTTTATGATTTTGGTAAATTTTTATAATTTATGATTTATTGTGATATTTTGATGGCTAACTATCCAAAAAGTGACACTGCGTTATAAATTTTAATATGTGTCAAATACCGTATTACTTTCTTGTATAGATTACACAATAGTATACATTACTTAACAAGGGTGGTAAAACAAAGAATGTCTCAGATCGCAGGTATTTGACGCCCGAGCCGAAGGCAAGGGCGATAAATATGCGATCTGAGGCTTTCTTTATTACCGCCCGTGTTAAGTACAAAATTTTATGTCAGCCCCTGGCCAGGAAGTGGGATTTCTCGCGCGCGGAGCGTGCGGTAATTGCCGCTTTATGGCCAGATGTGACATAATAGTACATTACTTAACAAGGGCGGTAATACAAAGAATGTCTCAGATCGCAGGTATTTGACGCCCGAGCCGAAGGCAAGGGCGATAAATATGCGATCTGAGGCTTTCTTTACTACCGCCCGTGTTAAGTACAAAATTTTATGTCACCCCCTGGCCAGGAAGTGGGATTTCCTGCGCGCGGAGCGTGCGGTAATTGCCGCTTTATGGCCAGGTGTGACATAAAAGATTTTTTCTAACAGTTTTTAGGACATTGACATATTAATACATATATAGTGGTGGATTAAGGTGTAGTGTATGTTATGTATATATTAACTGTTTGATAATAAAATCTAACTTTCACTGTATCTAATCATTTTATAGTATAATAGTGACCCAACGAAAGTGGCATAACATGTACTTACAACAAGCAGTAGGTAATAGAGAAATCTATGCAGAACACGTAATACCAATCGTGAAACAAATTGGGTATGTTTGCTATTTTTGACCTAACTTTAGTAATATAGTACCTACGTATCTATTAATTTCGTTTATTTTATTATTTAGTTAGACCAAATGTCTTTATAGATATACTAGGTATAGGTATGTACGTTGAGCTTATATGAATTAATAATGAAATCGCCTGTTTGATCGAATGATATCTTTCCGTTATGTAAAATCAATGCACCTAAAATAGATTATCCAGTGAGCTGTTAACATTTAACACCCAAGAGCGGAATAAATTATTTCAACCATTCCTCTAATTTACGGCCGGGAGTAATATTAATCGTTTCAGGAAGCCAGCTTATGGGGTAACTTTGACACAGGGCACAGGCACAATGCTAATGTACAAACATGTTAATCTGATGATATGTTGCAATGCGCATTTGGGAACTAAAGCCCTATTTACACGCATTTTGGGGTTTAACGCATCATCATCATCTTACCTTACACCTTATTGATTCGTAATTTTATATAGAAAACTCACGGGAGCCTCAGAGACCCGAGCCCGCAGCGGCTAGTTCTCATGATTAAGGACCTCGTATTGGTCCGAATCATGTCAAGCGATATTCAACGTTAAAGACGTGAGTGACCCGTTTATTATATATCAATATATGTTAAACCTTGTTCAACCATTTTGGTGTTAGCCACCTTCAACCAATTTCACCTTATTACAGGTAGTTAGTTCAGTATCCCGAAATCTAGTTAAGTTCGATGCTTATAAAAGCGGGAATGCACATGTTTAGTAAAATGAAATGCCAGTTATTTATGAACGCTGCACTTTCTTCATGACTCTTAAAAAATTTAAGACATAATCGAATATAATTTTGACATTGCAAAAACCTTTGGCAGTGAGAGAAAGTGAAAGGTCGCTTTTGCATCCGTGTAGTGTGACTAGGCCATTGCCCGCCTATCATATCACGATAAAACAAAACGCATAATTACATGGATTTTACGTAAATGAGGAATAAGCTGTTTGTCCGATGGACCTTAGATAAATCTACCGCATTAATGAAAAAAGGGTCGACACGTCGACAGGTATTGCCAGTGTTACTTAGTAGATATACACAAAGACTGACCCGGTCCGACTATGCATAATCATTGTTATTTATTTACAAAAATATAGTTATATTAGGCCGACGGTGAAGCGAGCTAACCTAGAAGTATTCACTCGTGCCTTAAAGAGGTCCAGGTTATATGAACTGTGAAATACAGATGCCGGCAGGGAATTCCAAACCTTATTAGCATTGCGCATTATATAAGGTGATGAAGCCTTGGTTCGAGTAATAGGAATTTCAACCAGGTACGGATGGTAGCCCGCCGTACGTCTGGATGTCCGATGGAATGGAAGAAGGGGGAAGGCGGTATGAGCCAATGGAGCTCCTGAGTACACTCACCGAAGTACAATTTGTAGACGACGCATACACGCTACTTTGCGTCTATGTACTAGGCTCTTCGCCGTAGTGCCTACTACCGGAATGTCGCCAATGAGCCTTCTTGATATTATGGGTCATACATATCATAAAACAGTTAAAAAAAACAAAAGTTGTGTCTCTCCTGTGGTCAACGGCTCATGTGCGTGTAAGTTAAGTTTTATTGCATAGTTTTATACAAAACGGGTACGCCGTTATATATTATGAGTCTAAATAACCTAATATTAGGCTTTTATCTCTTAAATTTATTTATGTCAGACCTGGCCATAAAGCGGCAATTACCGCACGCTCCGCGCGCGGGATATCCCACTTCCTGGCCAGGGGGTGACATAAAATTTTGTACTTAACACGGGCGGTAATAAAGAAAGCTCAGCTTTGTTTTACCGCCCTTGTTAAGTAATGTACTAATATATCCACGGGATAGAATGCGAATTTAATAAACCGTGAGAGATTTTGATGAGACATATTTTGACTTACCTGTTTAAAACATTTTGAGAGACAGGCAGTAGGTACAAACCTATATGTCATTTGAAGTTTGTATTTAGAAATTATTTAAAAACACAAAGCCCGTGCCTCATCTTCCGAATTCCTTGTTTTTGTACATATGAACTAAACCATGTTAACGAACATCGTTCAGGTATTTTAAGTTGTCTAAAACGATACCATAAAATAAAAGAACTCGTAACGTCGTTTTAGGAATGTGTGCGTCGATCACGGTAATCAAGGCATGCGCGTGCGATTCGGTTTTTACGCTGGTTGTTTCCTCTTTGACGTTTACCGTCTGGAAACTAGATGGCGCTAGTAATGTTGTAACAACGTTCATGAATGCATTGACTCATTAGCGTATTTAAATCGCCCATCGAATGTCAGTAACTGTTTGTTTATTTAGTGCCATTTGAAATGTGCTTGTTGAATTTTAAAAGTAGTGGCTTATTAAATATTTTCTGTGCCTATAGAAAAGGCAAATGAATTTTTATCGGTTCTTTCCGTTACTGTGATTTTCATTTGCAGGTCAATAAATATTGTTGAAAGTAGATTTTTTGCACATCCTGTGCACGTAGTATCTCCTTTAATCTTCAGTTTTATGGTATTGCCAATGTCGTACCTATGGAAAAGTAGTTGTAGTGCTCAAAAAGTATATAGCTGATACTTCTGTATTAAGAGTTTGTTTTGCTATAATACATAGTAACTATATCATTAAGATATAGTACCTATATCGTTAAGAGAAAGAGCTTGTTTTGCTATAATACATAGTACCTATATGATGTGGCTTTTGGGCGTTCTCACCTCTAATATTCAAAGCGAATACCATTCTTCCGTAGGTAAATATTTGATACTAGCCGATTAATCATGTAAAATAACAATAGCTATTGCTATTACACACCTAATCCGTTATCAAGAAAGTACATTTAAAGTAGCCACTTGCGTAGCACGTTTTCCAACTTGTTTGTCACGTTGTTTCACGTATATATTAAGGAACGTAGATTCTCTCAGCTAACTGTACGTGCATAATCTAAAATACCTCCCGTCCCGATTGACTAATTGACCGCAACTAGACATTGGCTGCAAGGTTACTTAAAACTACGTAACTGTATCTAATTGATTCTAATTCGCGCCAAATACGGTCGTGCCGTGTATCTATCACTTGGAGGTCTATACCAGAGACTAGGAATATCATAGGCTGCAAATGCCTATACATTGTGGCGTAATTTTAAAATAATAAACCTGCTGTAGCTAGTTTCACTATGGAGAGATCACTTTACCATTCAATTCGTATGCCACTAAGACCTCTGGTTAACACAATAGTGCCATCTGTTGGGAGCTTCTTCGTTGTGTTCCATAGATGGCGCTATTGTGTTAACCATGGAGATCATTGGCCAAAGGCCATACATAATTTTGTCAGACTTTATTAAATTGTACATTAACATTATGACATGTAAAAGTGCCCTTGTGGCCTATTTGCAGAACATTATTTTGAATTTTGAAAAGAAAGGATTTTATAGCAAGCGGACGCACGAGTAATTATCACGTGACAGTTTTTTCAATTATGAGTGTGGATTTCGCAATTACGCACATTGTACGTGCGACCTTGCGAAGTCACGTGTCGTTTTCGCGAGGTAATTGTTTTAGTGTCGAGCTTATTCGGAACACTGAACAATGTTTATGTGCGATAAAAATAATCAGAACGAGAGTGTTTGCTTGCTATCGGAGCGTCATTTTTTCCATATTTGTAGCGATTTTCATAGCATGATCAATGTGACAGTGCCGTCGGCGGTAATCTTCCTTGGGTTATATTTTTGAGTGTATCTGATGTAAGTCTATTTCTTTGGGATGATCTGCAGCTTAAGAGGAGGGGTAGGGCAAGCTCTCTCCATACAAACTTTGTGCAGGATTTACTTCGTTTGTATTTGCATCAAAGTTATGATTTTTTGCCAGTATGCTTAATTTTCTGTTAGCTATTTCGTGATGTAATTTTTTTTTCATTGATATTATTTTAGATTTTTTTCATTTTTTTTAATATTTGAAAATTTCCCCATCACTTTCTTCGCATATCTAATATTTACATCCAAAAAAATATTACATTCGTTAGTGCCAAAACCTACCAATAAAACGTGCACATTGTTTGTATGGAGAATGCCTTGCCCACCCCTGCGCCTTAAGCGGCTTATCTATTGAATTTTAACATGTGTGGTTATGAATGACCCCTGGTGTCATAAGAATAGTCTTAGTGGGTCATAGGATAGCATATTTGTAAAAAAAACAATTGTGTTTAATTGCATAATTTCACTTGTTTTATTTTCAGTAGATTTCTTCTAATGGTTAAAATTGCTGATGAAGTATATGTTAAAGCCTTTCAACTTGTCCTTAAATCCATAAAATTATACCTAAATAATATACCTATCATTAAGTAGATAAATTAATTTGAATACTTATCTACCATGTGCTCTTTCTTATTTGCCTTTATACAGCTGTTTATATTGCTTATGAATTCAATGCGATAGTTGTGGTTATTTTATCTCTAAAGTAAACCTATATAATGAGATTATAATTTACCTTTCCCAAGTACCGGGTAAATCTTTTTATCTCCCAGAGAAGGGTTCCACCATATATCTGTTGATAGCAAGGATTGAACGGTTATCAGTATCAGATGCAATTTGCTGGTAGCCCTTGTAACACTATCTTATCTTTGCCTATAATAAGATATTTTTCCGACTCTGTAGATATCAGGTAGAGAAATATATAATTAGTTTTAGGTTTAAAGACATCTATTCTCGTATAAGAATACATTCACTTCCATGAGAACATGGCTATAACAAAAATACATTTACATATATTTAATCTAGTGGTTGTCACCGCAAAACACATTCAGTATAATAGGTGAGTAGACAACACGTATAACAAAGTAAAAAAAGTAAAAAATAAAAATAAAATTAGGGCGAATTGTGACATGTAAAATTTTTTAGACGGCATTATACTAGGTAGCAGTGGCGGAGCGTCCATACAACTCGATTCCCACCGGCTTGCCTAATTTTCAGCCAGTCCAGATCTTTTACTATGGCTAGTGGAAGTATAAGAAAGGCAAATTATTTCCGGCTTCTCTAAGAATATATTTGACGCGATGCCGATAATTTAAAAATTAATATAACATTGTGAAAGTATTTTTTGAGACACATTTTGTTTTAAAATACATTTAGTTTTGTTGGTAGCTAATACCTCCGGAATAATAATTGTGTTCTTATTCATAACGCCCAAATGTAATTTATTTATTATGCGACATATATAAAATGGTTCGCAGTTAAACTTAGATAGCTACCGTTATCTCGAACATGATATAATAAATATTGTGTAATCATTTTCATACAGCGCCGGTATCCGTAATTTGAATACACCAAGTTCGATGTTGTCCAATAAAGATTTGTGTACTTTGTAACGCATGCTTGGGTCAGGTTATAAATGTGAACTGTGGAGAACGTGGTTGTGTATCGCTTTTGCCCAGAGGGTCTACTCCGAACTCCGAACATCGAAATCCGAAATTCTATTCGTGCGGTCTCCTTCACTCTCGTGATATACACTATATGAGTGAATGAGACGGCACTATACGAAGTTCGGATTGCGATGTTCGGAGTACATGCCCAGTGCGGTGATTGGTGTTAACACGACAGTCACGCAACAGATGTACCCGTAGCCTTATATACCTCCGTCGTTAATGAACCGAGCGTAAAACAATATACTTCCAAATTAGCACCCACTCGGATGCCCTCATGAAATTCGTCCAACGAAGCTGATAAAAAGTGGCTTTTAATAATGGCAGAGCTTTTTCAGGGAGCTTTTTCCGTACCCGAAGGTTCCAAATGGAACCCTATTGCTGTCATTTACGCGTCCGTCGTCTGTCACAAAATATTTTTTTATACTTCCCGTTGACATATGAACTTGAGGCGATAATGTTTAATAATTATTACGTAATATATACAAATATTAATATATTTAAATACCAGACTTTTTCTTTTAAATTTACTTATTTTTCTTATTAAATCAACTTAATTTTGCGGTTTGGTTGAAACGAAGATGTGTCTACCGGTGACGGATATCTCCGGGGTCATTACAAAATAATGCTATTGTTTATTTTTTTCGCTCAGAGAGGACGTATCTGACAGTACTAACAACTTATCAATGCAATGTAACATTTTCTCCATCTTTAGAAGGGGCCCTGAGAATTGAATTTTACTTTCTCTGTCTACTTATTTGAGAATAAAGGCGTGAGTTTTATGAATGTTATGTACGCATGATGAAGGTTACTTTGGTATATTCCAGTATTAAAAGGTTTCTGGCGGTGCGAACTCCTGCCTGACTGTATCCCAAGAGTTTGGACCCATTTCAACTAACGGCATATGTCACTCACCAAACTATATCTGACGCATTAGTAAATAAAAGTTCTCTCACTTGGGATAGAACTTGTTTTGGGAGCGACGATATACTTAATAGTACATTACTTACCAAGGGCGATAAAACAAAGAATGTCTCAGATCGCAGGTATTTTACGCCCGAGCCGAAGGCAAGGGCGATAAATATGCGATCTGAGGCTTTCTTTATTATCGCCCGTGGTAAGTACAAAATTTTATGTCGCCCCCTGGCCAGGAAGTGGGTTTTTTCGCGCAAATTCAAAGCAATATTATAGATGCAAGACTTTTGTCTGTGTGTTACCTTTTCACGCTTAAACCGCTCAATACTGTGAAATTTCTGTGTTGAGTATGAGCTCCATGCAGTTATTTAAAAAGCTTGTGGCCTAGCTTACCATATCAGAGCTCGTGACATTTTGAGGACTTTTACACCTCTAAAATTTGACTATGGGGACCCTTTACATCTCCGCTTATATGTATATTTGACCACAGAGACTCTTTACATCTCTGTATTATATATAGGATAAGTCCAGCAAATATATTATCTTTTGGTTGATGTTGCCTTTTATATATATTTGTTACTAAACTAAATGATATCATTGTATCCTCATTCGCTTGCCCTGTTCCCATTTACTTGGGGTCGGCGCAGCATGTTTTTCTCTTCCATGCCTCTCTGTCGCTCGTCATCTCATCGCTCACATCTTTCCTCGCCATATCATCTCTCACGCAGTCCATCCATCTTTTCCCTGGTCTACCCCTTCTTGTATATCCCTCCACATTCATACCTAATACCTTTCGTGTCACATGACTTTTTTCCCTCCGAATAACAGGCATGTATATCATTGTAATTGTATTGTAATTACTAATTAGTGACATGTAAAAGTGCCCTTGTTGAGGCCTACTTACACAATAAATGTTTGAATTTCGAAGAGCTCACAATGGAGCAAACACGTAACGTAACTTGTCAGGGTGGCCGTCATCGAAATCGATGTGGAGCACTATATATATTTAAAAATAATATTACTGTGAATGAGCTGCCATTCTAATTAACCAACACTGTTTACGTCGTTTACGAGAACGAATGATGACCCTAAATCCAATGACGTACCAAAACAATCTCTGTTTCCGCGAACTTCTGCCAGATTCGCAACAAAGCCCATAAATTCTCTAGAACCATCTCATTCCAAACACAAAACCTTGGAGGAACAAATTGCCCATATTCAACGGATTTCATAACGTCAAATTGAAAGTTATGCGGTTGCGCTTTGCTCTATCTATAGTTTCTCAGACCACTTTTCCGTGCCGTTGGAGATTTTCCCACGACGTATACTCTAGTAAATAGGTGGCGGATAGTCTATTAATAATCATGTTATTCATAAACTGAAACTTAAACAGGTAGGGTCGTTGCATCTGTTTAATTTGACTTTGAATATTCTATTATTGTTACTGGTATTTTGTTTTGCGGTGTAGGTATATATGCAGTTGAATTTACGAATGGCGATGCGTTGTTTTGAGGGAAATGTTTTAGAATGCGTATTTGTAAGAATTGCGTGTGATCAGTTCTTTTTTATGTAGGCTTAATCCTGATTTTATGTAAAACAAGTTCCTACTCAAATCTTAGCATTAGGTATCAAAGCGGACCCCGGATTCCTTAAAGCACAGTTGGAAAAACCGCTTGAGATCTTCTACCACTATAGCGGGCGGTAAATGCTACATTGCGAAGAAAGCGATGTAGAAAACACTCGAGCACCTTTGCCTACTCTTAGTTCTAGAAGGAAAAAAAATACTTGATGATGCGATTGATGCGCCATTGCGCCACGCTTACGACTCTTCTAGTGTCGCAAGCGTCCATAGACATCGATGTCTGCTTACCACTAAGCCGTAAGTTTGTTTGCCACCGTCGCATAAAAAAAGGTTTCCATTGCTTAGCAAATCCCTATAACACAAGGTCGATTAGAAGGCTGAAGGCAAGGTTTATTACGTAAAAGCCGGTACCGGTAGTTAGAAAACATTTCCCGATCTGGAGTGTTCTCCCCACGGGGGGTCCTCTGTTGCCGGAAGCGGCCGGCCGCATCCCGAGCGCTCATGCACTGAATGCGCGCAAACGTGACTATGTGTGATATTGCTAATAGGTCACACAAACGAGGCGATGTGTCTGCTTTAACCTCTTCAGACACGGCGTACAAAATATTGTACAATTTCAAAAAAATGCTTTTATTTTTTACTGAATTAAACACAAAATTATACCCTGGGGGGTATAGGAGGTAAAAGAAAAGTAGAATATTAAGATTTTTAGTGCCAATTCTATCAAATCGCAGAATAGAGTTAGGTCCGATATTACCCCATACAATTCATGTGATCCTCAGGTTAAATTCTTAGTTCTGCTCGGTTGAGTGCAGTCCGATCTTAGTCGATGACGATTGGACTTTAGATCTACGCAGCTATGATAACTTCACAATTTATTTGTTACTATTGTCAAGGCACAGTCCAGTCTTATCAGTGTTTTCAGTTTTTTTATCATTAAATAAATAATCTACTCTGAATATTTTCCTATATATCTATTTTTTATTTGCTTTAATTGTTATTGTTTCAAGGAAATATGTTTATTTCATACCAAATTCAATGATTGTAATCAATAATACGTTATTAAGTTCCATTAAGATTTGATTTTAGTATAGACAGCATAATACTTTATGCTACACACTACTTTCAAGCAGACAGTTATGGAATGTCGTGACGTGACGCGTGGTGTAAAACGGTCTTATCTCGTCCGCTTGGGTGGCCCTGGGAATGTAGCATTCAAAAATATCATCCAGAATATTGGCATAAATTTAAAGTCTGAGTAAAAATTTGGTGTTTAAAATTTTGAGTTATGACGTTAACGTGATTAGCAGTAGTAATTCATATGTTTTTGTTTACATAAAAAGTTCAATTTATCTTGACGTCTGCTACTCGTTACGCTATATATATGTAGTCGTAGATGTCATAATTGTGATGGCTTATCAAATATTGCTGGCATTATTAAGATACACATACTTATAAATAGTTACATGATTTGAGTAATATGAATACGAACAGTGTAACGGCCATAACATTGGTGTAAAACCTATCTTAAAATGACGTAAAGGCCTACGTAAGATTGGCTGTCGGCCTCATTTTTGCCCCCTGGCTAGATGCTGGCCAACAATAGGGTATTTGACACATGTTAAAATTTATAACACAGTGTCACTTTTTGGATAGTTAGCCATCAAAATATCACAATAAATCGTAAATTATAAAATTTTACCAAAATCAGAAAAAGATACGAATCACCAAAAACTCAGAAAATTATGTAATTTTCTTTACCGTCCAAAATTCAAATAAAAGGTATCAATAGAATGCTTATGTAAAAATAAAAAATAAATTGTATGGCAACTATGTACCTAAACGCATTATTTTACGACTAAAACAGCAAAATACAAATTTTCCCATACAACGGTTGGTCGAATGCTGTGCAATTAAGGAGATATATCGATTGAAAGAGATGCACCGTGTTTTTCGCTCACGACAAAACGGGATGGAACCCTCTCCGAGAATGGCCTTTTAGACAAATCTCGATAAATATCTGACTGTGTGCAGATTTATCAAATTTCCTCTTGTCAGTACCTAGATGAGGTAAAATACCATCATATTAACTTAATCGTGTCTTTTAATAATGCGTTGTTTTAGTAGCCTGAAGAAAAAAAGGAAAATATAGACTCAACTTTGGATTTATTTTCTATCGAGAAAATTTTAAGCAATCATGTTTCGCTATTGTCAGTACCACAATCATGTAGTCAAGAATCATATATCTGAAAATCAGCCCCTACTGTTTGCTAGTCTGGGCAGGACAGCGTCTCAAAGTCTCCAGATTTCTCAGTGTAGCGCCTTAAGTGACGTCATTTGCCAGGACCAATTTGTAGGAGCCTTTTTGAGGGCCGCTAGCGTTGAGCTAGGTTTGTCCCTAATTTTAGCCCTTTATTGTGCTCTAATTGTTGTTGCTCCCATATAGACATTTGATCGTCTCTAAAAACTGGTTCGATTGGCATTATAAAAAAAATTGTCAAATAGCGTATTCCATTTTTAGTAATAAATAAAATTGGAGGAGCGTTCATCTTAGGATTGGTTTACTCTACCCTTTACATGCCACATGCCCTGTAAAAAAATTAAAATAGTGACATTGGAAGTTAAACAAAAGGTTCTAACGCATCAGGACAAACTCGGCACAAGGCATACGAAGGGTTAAACCGGTTAAGAAACCAATCGTATTCCTAATAACAAATGCCAAACGTAACACAAGTTGGCAAACAAAACAATAGGTGTACATAACCTTGCACAGGAAGCGGTCTGTCCGTCGTCTATTCGACCGTGACATCTGTTATTGAACTTATATACCTATCTAAGCTATCTACACCTATTGATATCGCGTTATCATTGTCATATCGTTGTACCTAATGTCGAAAACGTTATCAATTTGCGATATTGTTGACCAAAATAGATATGGAGTCTAATGTGGATAAGTAAATTAGTGTTTTTTGGGGCGCTGTTGATTGGTGATTATGTACTACCAATGCCATGTGATAAATAAATGTATAAGTTATGTACATTACATAGCAGTGGCGGAGCGTCCATACAAATCGATTCCCAACGGCTTGCCTAATTTTTAGCCAGTCAAGTTCTGTTACTACGGCTCATCAAGAATAAGTAAGGCAAATTATTTCCGGCTTCCCTAATAGTACATTACTTAACAAGGGCGGTAAAACAAAGAATGTCTCAGATCGCAGGTATTTGACGCCCGAGCCGAAGGCAAGGGCGATAAATATGCGATCTGAGGCTTTCTTTATTACCGCCCGTGTTAAGTACAAAATTTTATGTCACCCCCTGGCCAGGAAGTGGGATTTCCCGCGCGCGGAGCGTGCGGTAATTGCCGCTTTATGGCCAGGTGTGACATAAAAATATTTGTGTTATTGTGTATGGATGTATGTTACTCGTTCACGCAAAAACGGCTGAACGGATTATGATGAAACTTCGTATACGAGTTTATATCCTGGATAGAATACTTTTTATCCCGAAAATCATCTTCTGGAGGGATCAAACAAGGAGTGGCGGTTTACGCGAACCAAGTCGCGGGCAACAGCTAGTGTACAATGTACATCAACATTGTATAGTTTACGGGCAAGCAATTTGATTTCTGGGCCACTTCGTACCTTGTCACAGTGACATTGATATAAAATCTCTAGCGGCTTTCATATTGATTTTCACTGTGACAAGGTACGAAGTCGCCTAGAAATTAAATTGGTTGACTGTACATCAACATTGTATATTTTTTTACTATTATTCGCTTGGCCCATTTTGCTGGCCCGTTTCAAGATAGACCAATTGGCGTTACTACTCATTTTAACTGGGTCACCAGAATAATTATTAAAGAGCAAATCGCGCGGTGATCTAGGGCATATCATACTCATGTGTGTACTGTGTACTGTGTACTATGCATGTGGGTTAGCGATAACCGATAACGCTAAAGTAGTTTTACTACGGTGTGTATGCTAGTGTGTAATCCATAATGAAGTGCCAAAGTGAAAAAATGAAAATGATAGCAGAGTGGTGGGATTCAGACATTATCGGCCGATACACCGATTTGCATGTCGTAAGACTTTAAAACAAGTAATTAAAATTAGTTTACTAACATAGTTACCTATTAGGTATTTGTGTTTTAATACTAACAATTCTATGGATCACAGAAACCTGATTTTTTAATTTTTTTATTTAAAGTTCTTAGTTCATTTGTTTCGGCTATGCATTGATGAATGTACCCTAATAGTGTTAATGTTTATATGTTTACAGCTTTGATTGTCGTAATTGAAACTGTTGCGGAGTCAGGCTGTTTAACATAATGAATTAATTAATTTAACTCTTCTTTTTTCTTCTTTTAGCTTCCGAAGAGATGAACCGATTTGAGTATGGTACGGTTAGAAAAAATCATTCAGCCGTTTGCTGTCAGGAAGAGCCACAACTTGGCGTGTTTTGAAAATGAACTTTATTTTTTACGACACCACTGGTCGAAATGGAAAAAAATCTCCATTCGCGAACTTCCTTCCAGGAGCATAGCCAGGGACTGGGCTATATGTCGTTATTAGGCACTCCTTCTCTTAATAAAGTGTCTTTATTAAAGACTCACTTATTTCAATAACGCAAAGGTATTTGAAATAACCCTACAATGACCTATTACGGTTATTTATTATAAGACTTGACATGACAAGTATATCATTTAATATAGCCCCAGAATGTCGGAATCGCAACGCAATGTATGTAGAATGATCAGTCGCTAGTAGTGAGAGGCCTGTTTGGATGCAAATTGCCGAATGTGCGTGACCCGCCTGGGTGATCAGGCACCTACGCTTTGAAAGGTCATAAACTACGACACACTTCATCCGATAATCAACCTTATTGTATGCAGTGTCGGTTTACTGTTTAGTAACACAGCGGGTGAGTTTGGTTATGGGATATGTAGTTTGAGAAAACTGATCTAAACGTTCAATTATACAATGTTTTAAACTCAATTTAAGAAATAAATCTTTAAAATCAGCGTTGTCTAAGTTTTGGAAGAACAAGATCAAAAATCAAGAACTAGTAATAAAATGGCATTCTAGAATTGGGTTTGAGGCATAATTTGTATTTATTCTACATATAGGTAGAGTAATCCATGTATTTATGATAATCACTGATCAAATTATAAGTATTACACATCTTACATGCGATTTTTTCCTCGATCGTATCTAATTAAGGTATAAGTATTAATTACATATTCAGTGTTTATTTATATTTGCGGCGTCTGAAAGATGCGAAAATACTGCAAAATTTAGATGTCAAGAAAATCTGCATGCACCTTTATTGTAGGCATGGCTTTACTAAAAAAACACTAAAAACTAATTTGTCATCACGAAAAATAACATAAAGGTCATTTACATTTACAATGTAGTATAAGTACCGTTATTATGTTATCAAAACACGCCAATGCAACGTTAGGGAAGTGTTAAACAAGCTGAAAGCTATTTACCGAGCGGCGAGCATTGAGAGGGAATTTCACGTCTTCCTGAAAATTAATGAGAAATGTCGCTTATGCCGTTTACGATCGCACCTCGTTCCACAATACGGCGACGCCGCGCCCGCGACTTTACCCGACTACTAATGACTACTGCGCGAAACAACAAACATACACCCATCCTTCTTCAATACAAACAGAAACGAGTCTTACGTTCCCCTCGCACGACACCCGGAGCGGCAACATAGCGTTTTAACCCGGATAAATTACATCCTATTAACTTCGTTCCGGTGCTCGATTCACGCTTTAATGTCGCCAAGCGTAAGGATTAATATTGCATAAGAGCATTTATTTCCCCGCTAATGTTTGCTTAAGACTTTATATTCTTGGTCATAAAGTCGATGTTGCATTGTTATACGCGCGCGTTAAGTCGTTCCGGTTTCGTTTGGGATTATTAATTTGCTGTCAAATAAAGGGGCCGCTCACTTGGGCGTGCGTGTCGGTGCAAATTTCTGCCATACTTCGGAATCGGTGATTATTTTTTGTTGCCTTGACTTTGGATTCGCAGACTGACAGATATTTTAGTTTATCGTAGGTGGAATGTCCGTCTGGGTTTTAATTAGGCTATACATGATAGCCGTCGTTTACAGGCACCGTGATAGGAGACGACAGTTTAAGTGGCACGTTCTCCTTGCGGAAGCGGTTAATCGAGGATGACAAATGTAACGAGACAAGTATTGCGAAGCTAGGGCACGGCTACATATCAATTACAATAGTTAGTCATGCCATGGTCTACCTATATAGGAAAAAAATACACAAAACTGTCGATATATCAAGAAAACGAAGAAGGAAATAATAAAATGGTCAAACGTACTGGAATGACGTCGACCGTCCTGAAATTCTACATTTTAAGTTCTTCATTTCTTTTTATTCAACGACGGTGGCAAACAAGCGTACGGTCCACCTGATGGTAAGCGGACACCGCAGCCTATAGACGCTCGCAACACCAAGGGAGTCACGTGCGATTTGCTGACCCTTTATAAAATTTGAGGTTTCACTGTGTTGACAACAAAAGGGACAAAAGTGGTTTCTGCATTAATTTATAAATCCATTTCTTTATTCGTTTCCGTATTTCTGACATGTTAGGAACATTCCTAACGTTTGGTAAAGCTATTATATTCGGAGTATATCGGAGTGTTGAGGACATAAAACAGTACGGCGTCTGTATGCATATAGCTTCATTATATAGAATTATTGTGAGGAAGTGGCACAGTTTATTGCCTTGGACGGTAATATGGACTACACACCACTTGTACTCTGTTGTTGTTATTACTGAATACATTGTTAGAAGAAGGTGAAAAGTTCGAAAAAAATATCGTTAGTTGTACTGAAGCTCTAGTATAAGTTTTTTCGAAACATTAACTAATTCGAACGCGTTTGCGTTTTGTCTCAAAATGTATGAAAGTGGTATGAAAACGTGAACAGCGCCTCTGGTGGTCACTAGTGGAAACTAAAACAGCGAGTATAACATTTGTTGCTAAACGATGAACGCGCGTATTTCAAACTCGGTGAGAGCGTTTTCATATATTTTGAGACAAAACGCAAACGCGTTCGAATTAGTTAATGTTTCGAAAAAACTTATACTAGAGCTACTGTACTATTTACTGGTACCTATACACTTTTGCATAAAACAATATGATCTCATAGTCCTCACCAATTAAAGTAAGCTGAAATCGAGTTACGAGTAAAACATCTTCATAGATGAGATCTTATTTGTCAATAACTCGTGTATTTTACTATATTTGCCAGAAAATGAAAGAAATAGAAAGTATTTGGCTAACTCGAAGAGTCTCTAAGCGATAAGCGGAACGAAACGGTATCCGTGTCAACATGTGGCTTTAATCGTCTTTAAAGTAATAATAATAAGGGCTTATGTTTCATACAAGATTAATGAACTTTGGCCCGTTTAGTTAGGAACGCCAGTTCATACGCGTTGATTACAAAACATTACAGCTATACAAACACCCATCTCTCCAAATTGTACATTGTTTTAAAAGTAAGAGCATATCATGGTTCCCACACATCGGTAATATAATAACGTGATAGATTTTATCTGTTTTACCGGGACAATTCTGTCGAAACGTTATCAAAGCTACAATTACACTCAGGAGCAAGGAAAATGGGTACAAATTGTATGGAAATTGAATACAAATTGTAGGTACCCATTTCGGTTGTTTTTGAGGGTTTCCTTTTTTATTTTAATACCAAACATACTTAGGTGGGGCTAGCCTGAAGTTAAGCGGACACTGACGGTCTATGGACGACGGCTCCCGGGGCAGGGTTCGAAATTATCAAGATAATTATGGTCTTTGATAATTATCCCTGGTATCGATAGTTGACATTGACCAGAATTTGATGTTGACGTTTAGCGAGCGCGTTCAAATTTTAGGTTATTATCAGGGTCAATCAACTTTTCCTTGTTATTCTGTCCCGTCAGCCAGGAGACAACTATAAAAATGTTATAATATAGATTTCTAGCATGCTCAAGCGTTGGCCCACGTCAGAATGGGTTTATAACCATCACTAAAATCATGTTTAATAGAATTAAAGTCTGTAAAATCGCTGTTTTAAAGAGTGACCCAGGAGACGTAACCATGGTAACGAGCGACAAGAAATAATTGATTGACCCATCAAATCGATAATTATCAGACCATAAAAATCACGATAATTATCTTGATAATTATCCTACCAAACCCTGTCCCGGGGAGTCACGGGTGCGATGCTGACCCTGCATCAAGCTGAGGATTCGCTGTGTCGACACTGTCGACAGCAAAGCAAGATACTCTAGGTATATACAGTGGATTATCCGGAGCTCTATCGACCTAACTCTAGCAATGCAACACTGCGACACTGCAGTGCAAGTAATAGTGTCATCTGTGTTATTCTACTAATATTATCAATACGAAAGTTTAGATGTTTGAATCACACAAAAACGGCTGAACGGATTATAATGAAACTAGGTATAAAACGAGTTTATAGTCACATATACAATACTTTTTATCCCGAAAATCATTCCTCGGAGGGATGAAATGGGGAGTGGAAGTATACGCGGACGAATTCGCGGGCAAAAGCTAGTATCATACAAATACAATTAGACCACGTAAAGCAATCACATACGGTCATATTTCAAAATTATCTTACTTTTAAGATGTGTCTCGTATTGCATGGCACTAGGTATACACTAGGTTCTGCCGAACGTTAGGCTAAATGAGACAATCGAAGTTCTGTTTCAGCTGTGTTGTCAGAATCGGAACGCCCTGATCTGATTTCAGGACATTTTTATTCAAGTCACTCTCGGAACGGATCCTGTACATTTGTAATGCATTAGGATTTTTATGAATATCCCTGTAGGTATATACGGCTTACGGCTTTGTCAAAGGAAGGCTTTGTAGATCGCTACACTGATTTGATTTGTAATTAAGTATGCCTGCGCCGAATGTTTATAGGTCGATTGAGTGTCGATATTTTCGGATCATTCTATTGTTGTATCGATCGATACAATAGTTGATCAAGCAAAAAATAATTATTCTTATCTTATATCCTCAAGTCAATAAAGGGTCGGCAACGCGGTTGTGATTCTTCTGAAGTCGCCGTCTGCTTGCTTACTATCAGGCAGGCCGTAAGATTGTTATTTCCTAACCTGGTGGTTAAGAGTAATCACTGTATTTAACGAAATCCATCATCATCATCATCCATCAGTAAAAATAAATCTTGATAGCTCCTACTAGTTTTTTCGTAACTATCGTTATGATGATCTGATTTAAAAAAAAATTACAACTTTTGATGTACATTAACCCATAGATATCCACATTATATTTTCATAGCACCTATTCATTTCCCTAATTGAGTCGATATGTAACTAATGAGGGCTTAAAGACTTAATTTGCATTAATTATTCGTCATTAACTCAGCGGCCTCAGCGCGTGGTAGCTTCAGAGCCCACGCATCTGCATATGCCCAGGCATATTTGTAAATGTAACTTACTCCACATCACTTCACCGCTTATCCCTATTATATCTTGACGCTGAGATCCGTATCAAAGACGGGTTCTCGGAGGTCAGTCTTCCACTGGTCCGCCTTTGGCGAGTTGTAGGTTATCGTTGTGAACGTGCCCTGGTGGTGTGCTGGCCTTTAAAGGTGAGGCGAATCTTATTTAATTGAACAGTTATTTAATTGTGATAGGCTTGATTACATTTTGTGGGCAACGAGCAGAGGTCCGCCTACGATACAGAAAGTTCCCTAAGTTATAGGGCGGGATGGTAAAGTGCAGTTTAAAAACACGTCCTATGGATCTTATGATTTTGACGGCAAATTAAGAATTAATGCGATTCATATGTTTGCACTTAATTGTACGCGAACTATGCTAGTATTCAGTACGCTGAACGACATCCTTCCCTAGTCGATCACATGTATTTAAATCTGAACGCATATTTAGTCGTTGCGAACCTTGGGGTTGACTATCGATTGGTGTAAGATTGCCCCTCTAATATTTATTTATTTTATATCAAATACCTAAGTTATATCGCAATGTTGTCGACTATCCAAATTTTAAGGAAATAATCCTGTCAATTTGTCTTAATAGCACCACAGAAACTAGCATCATATCAAATTGGGAATGGCTTAAGTTGGCGGCAGGCCAACGGGGAATATGAGTTATGAGATGAATCTTCTACTTAGCTGACTACAATGCTCTCAGATTAAATACATCTTTTTGCAACGTCATAATGTTTAACCCCTTTCAGGCTGGCAGTTGAAACATGGCTATCGAACGTCAATCTCACTCATTCAAATTAAGATAATGTTTGACGGACACTTATGTTGTGGTTTAAGTGTTATTATAACGCCTTTGCCTGAAAACCATGTATATATATTATATTTCACAATTCGCTTAATTGATCAAAATCTTTCCGTGACACAGGGACTTGAATATCTTTATTAAAGACGAAAAGTCTTCCATTTAATCCCTCTAATTACTCGTCAGCCGAGTTTCACATTCCTTTGTTGCTCCCATCATGCAAATGATTTCTCATTTATACAGGATAACTCTGACTTTGAGATTAGGACGACCGCTTGGACAAACAAAATCTTATCAACCTTAGCTAGAGTATCCAGCATTATTAGGACATATAGCATTCGTCCCTTACAGTAAGGGAGTGAAGCGGGTGGCCGAGTCGACACTTAAACCAGAACAAAAACGTCAAGGAGAAACTAACGTTAATATTTCTCCGGACTGTGATCATACTTTGTAGCTAAAGCTATGGGAAAGGGCCGCGCCCTGCCCACCGCTCTGTGATGAATAACTACAAATTTATTGCTACTTGCCTTTACACACGGTTTGCCCACGTCCACGCAATATTTCATAGTTAGCACTACCCATGTCCATAAGTAAGTACTACGCATAAAATCTATAACCGTTGGAAACGTTTGGACCTCAGGGGCTATAGATGTTACGTTATAGTTTGAGTTGCAGACGAAGACACGCCTCTGGAAAGCGAACAAGTGCGAATAGCGAATAAATCCGCGAGTAATAGCTGCCACATCTGTGTTACATTAGTAATGTGTTCGCCACACGCTTGCGTTCGCTCGAATGATGACTTTCTCATTGTATTAAAAGGAGATGTTCTTTCAATTGTATTCGGAGGCTTGAATTGAATCCGTTTCTTCGCCCGTTTGAAGTAGTATTTATGACGGGTCTATTCATATGTAATCACATTAAAGTAATTTTCTGTTTAATGCGTCTTGAATGTTTCCTTGGATGTTTCCTATGTATTTAATAATTAATTTATCTATTTGTATACGTAGAAGGGTCATAAACAGATTTAGGTTCGCGTCTTTCCTATGGACATATCAAAAGTTTTGGATTGTTCTAGTAACCCGCATAAACGGTGTCTCCGTTCCAATAAATCCATGTAATAAAAGGGTCATTCCAGGTGATTTCAACAAATTTGAATTAAAAAGTGTGCCGCATGATTTTTGATTTGAATAAAAAAAATTGAGGATATACTTCATGGTGGCAGAAGTGCTGAACTACCACCAGTTTTTTTTTTAATCTTTTAATTTCCAAGTTTTGCCCATTCGAAGTTAACAGTGGGGTCAAATTCCTGCTTTACAAAATCAGACCTAACTTTTTTTCTACAAAAGGTAACGAAATAATTATTACTTTTTTTGATTAGGTAAGAAATGTGGATATTATACTGTATGACAAAATTTATCTGAATTAACTACAAAAAAAATGGTGACCACCCGAAATATACACCTAATTGACTAATTATTGCAATTTTAAATTGGTTCTTGTGCCAACCCTGGTGCATATCAAATATTATTATTTTCTGAAATATAAATTACTTGCCTTGTTCATCTTGTAAAATAAATATAATTGTGTTAGATCAATTACTTCTAATAGAAAAATATAAGTGAAAATTGAGAAATTCGAAAAATGCTCGTGTTTGTCTCTAAAAAAATCCATGTGGAAGATAAAATAAAAATTTGATTTTAGTCAGAAAATATAGCTGATATCTTCGTTTATTAGACTCAGAAATTTTTTTTTTGTTATTTTGCCTATTTTTTGAAATATGATTTTTTTAACATGCTACTTTTTACAAATATCGATACAAAATGTTTTATGTAATAAATTAATAAACATGGGACGGTAATTGGTCATAGGGGTATTATTAACGTTTTTTATGTTCAAATAAATCTTTTGACATGGCAATAATTTCATTTGTAAATTTAATGAGGGTAGAAATTCGACAATACACTGTTACCTGACAAGGATTGTGAATCATTTGCGAATGTTTCTTTAATTTAGCCGTGTAGTGAAGTGAATAACCGATGTTCGTTATATATCACTGACAAGAAGAAGTATTTATTTCATTTTCATATTTGACAATTCAATTACTTCGACAATGGAGCCTTGTTCAATTGGAATATTTGGAGGGGAAAATTGTCATCAAACGACTTTTTCGAGGTCATCATGGCTCAAAACAATAAATGAAATAAGTGAAACCGACAGAAGTCTTCTTATTAAACGTACAGGTATTACAATAATAAACACCATATGTCAGTACCACTATAAAAAGTACATAGATAAATTTTACCCGCGATTTGGCGTTAAATGTTGCGATCCATTGAAAATTCATAAAAAGACTATAACAAAAACGTTACGGGAAATAAGCTTATCTTTCTGCCAAGCACATGAAGAAATGAACCTTATACCAGGCTTTGCTATGTGTACGCGATGTTTTGATTTGATAAGTAAGACAACCGCCGCTAAAAATAATTGCATGATGTCTGTTGAGGAGACAATGCCTGTTAGTCTTGATCAACAACCACAATTTCAACCGGATTGTAATGGAATCCAATTAGTAAATGAAGTATGTAGCATTTTAATGGAACCTCCCGTTACTTCTTTAACCAAAATTCCACTATGTAGCTCCCCCCCTCTCTAACCCGTCTAAACATTATATTCCCCATAGTTTAAATAAAAGACCCGTGAAAATAACTTGATTTGGCCATGAGATCGTCTAGTGATAACCTACGTTGTGTACCGAATAACCTCGATTCTTTTATGTGAAACGAATCAGACTTGAACTCTTCACTATTTGTCCTAAGACCCTAAAATACCTACTAATTTTTCCTACCAAATCTACCACGTATTTTTCTATTAAGTAGAATTATTTCTACCAAATTTCCATACATTTACAATAGCTTTCCTAACATATTTTACCTACTCAATATTTAGATTTTAAATACATAATAATAATATTATTATTGGTAATCTATCTCCAACAAGATCTACGTGTTCAGTTACGTTATTAACAGCTGGAGGTTTCCAATGGGCGGCAAATACCCTTGAAAGCCTTACCTTTTTCCCCTAAGTCAAAATCATCCTGCTACCATAAATATGCAGTAGAAAATAGAATCGTTGATACCCAATTTTAAGCTACAGCTAAAAAGGATAATTTTGACTATTGTATGGTATGTCTTTCATATCTCATACAATGCTGTTAACACGCCAAGATGGAGATGGAACGTATTCTATACCAGAACTAGACATATTAATGAATATAAATCCATACTAATGAAAATAAATTCATTAATAAATCTTTAGATGAGAAGCATCTTTAACTACCAGTTCCCTCTACCCTAAACACTTCCCAATGTTTCCTAACCATTTACAAAAGTATATCTCTACTCTTTCCCAGCAATGAGTATTCTTTCACTCATGATATTGGAAAATAAAACTTGTAGACTGCTCCGCCTGCTACTTTCAGAGTTGGTTCCATCTTTCTGAACCAGCCCTGCTATCCTAATCATGATTGGAAGAATTGGACCTTTACAACACATAATACCTATAAAAATCTATGAAACCCAGTATTTTTAGTACCTATTTAAAGAGATTATTAGATACCTCTTATTTTTTTACACAATACACCAATAATCGCGTGAATACTTAATACCTAAACCTAGATCCCTAAACCCTCTTTCCTAACGTCCTAATCCTACACATGACTTTAATCCTAATCTACTTACATCCCCATATAGCTCTAATTCCTACTCTAGTGTATGCAAACCTCAACCGTGAGGTATTTACCATAGTGTTATGTAGTGAGGCCCTACTTTTACCTATATACCTAAACAGTTCCCTACTAGAACGTTCAAGTGGCTAGCTTGAGAAAATCAACCTAAAGCCTGTGTATTGTGTCATATCACAACTGACCGAAGTCTAAAGGGATCTGTGATATGAAACGCCCTAGCATATAATAGAATATATAAATATACATAATAAAGACCGAATTCCAAATACTAGTGAGCCCTCTCAAGCGAAGAACCCTTCTATACCTCCTTCAATCGCGGAGGTCATGATCAGACTACACCAGTTGGACAATGGAACTCGCTAAGGGTAAAATACGTCCCATGTTGATAAATAGGAACGCCCAGACCCCCTAAACAGTCTGGTAATCTAAATGACTCCGGAATAAGTTTGTTTGGCAAACCGTGAGGTTAAACGTATTCCGTCAAGCTAAACTGTATGCCTGGAATGTGATCTGACTCTTTTAAAATAAATAGCAATAAATTTTAACCCCGTAAAATAATAATGAAACTTTCAGTAAAGAAGATTCCCTCACTATGCGGAACATTTCCACATAACAACGGAATCTCAAACAAAAATGACGAGAAACCCACCAAAAATAATCTATAGAACCAGAGTCACAAACAGTCGAAAGAATAATAATCCCCGCCTCAAGCGCGCGCTCCTTTTATACGCGGAATTATCGTATTAAGCGTGTCGAGGAGAAACAGTACCGTCCGTTGCGCTAGCCGATTAGGTACTGACGGCCGATCGGGCTTATCAAACCGAATTGTCCGCACTAGTCTTTTTCTCAAGCGCGTCTACTCCTTACTTGCACGCATTTAAGGTCGCAATTTACTTACGCTCACTCGAAATAGGCTCTTATTGAAATATGTTTTAGTCGCCATCGGCGCCGGCCATTTATGTGATTATTAATAGATTTTGCGTCGTAATTTGTAAAGCGTTTATTTAATTGTGTATATAACTTTGATTAGTTTTTAATGAAATACTTAAGATAAAATTACCGATCTTTGTTTAGCATTCGGTAAAGGACAGGCGTTCATTGTAAGCGTCTAGTTACATATTCGCCCCCTCAAGGATGTGCCATGTAATTGCTAATGTAATGAGCGATTCATGACGGATCCTTGAACTATTATAATGTTAAATAACATACCATAGATTTGTTAGTGAACCTATTCACCCCTCCCCTTCCCCCCCACCCCTTTATTTTTAAACGTGTATGAGTATTTAAACCAGTACTCATTGATTGTTAGTGACTCGGTATAAAACTTAGTCTTATGAATTTTGATAATGAACCATGACTATCCTTTCCTCGAAATCTTCCCATTTGCCCAAGGTTCTAGTTTGTGAGGCTAGAAGACCCGAATAGTCCGCATTTGCAATATCAAACTGAATTTCAGAGTCTGTCCAGGCACTCATCCATTCAAAATCCACATTGCCCGGATCCGATCTGATATCCCAAAAGCTCCCCACGCAAAAAGAAAGACCCTCTATGTAAGTACTAAGACATTCAATCGCCATTAGACCAAAACTCTAACCAAATCTCAATACTCTGTCACCATTTTCAATCAAGTTTTCTTGGAACATGTCACAAACTTGAATCAGATATTCGATTTCAGACTCATTTTCACACCAATTTATGAAATGTCCATTTATGAACTTAGTTAAACGACATTCGTCACCTCAATGCTCCTGCATTCCCATTAGTCATTTAAATGGCTACAAAACATTAAAACTCAAAATGCGCTTAACTATATGAATGAATGAATGAATGAATGAATGAATGAATGAATGAATGAAATTTATTCCAGAACAAGTCCATATTGTTTTACATACTAGATCAAATTAAATCAAATTAAATTAAAAGATTAAAATTAAAATAATATGGATATGTCAATATCCATAACACCCTGTTATCAAAATAACCAATTCCCCATTCAAAATTAGCCTTTAAATTAATTTATCATAAATTTATTCATGTAGATACTACTAATATAATAAACATTTCACCTCTAGCGTGATAAATGAGCCTTACTTTAATACCAATAAATAAATTGTCTTTCTATCAGACATGTAAACTGTCAAATATAATTTACTAAAAATAATGAAAAGATAACATATAATTTTTAAACATTATTCAAAAATGATTGCATTTCGCCATATCATATTTATATCATATCCTACTAAGCAGTCGGATATTTCTGTTTTCGAATGATCCTTCATCAAATCGTGGTGTGTGTACAAAACCTTGATAAAACCTCAGCTAATAGACTTTTAGTCCTAGCTTCTGTTTAGTACTAGACAATAAGGATTACCCTTATTAAATGGGTCGAATCGTTATACGATTTTAACCTACTGATAAATCCTTGCTGACTAGTTGTGTGTTTAGACCCCTCAAAATACCAACAAATCCAGGTTGATTACAATCCAACATTTGTCTACCTGCAATAACCCATTTTCACAAAATTTTCCCCCACCCCCCTGTTTCCATACATCACCATCATCCATCAATTTCAATAACCCTCTGTAACTCTGTCACTCAACTACTTGCATCATTCCACACTCGCTTTTTCAAACGGTTAAAATTACAGATAGCCAAAGTCTTTGATATGTAATCATTAGAATATTCTTCTAATTGCTGAATTATTAATAAAAATAATATGAGTGTATTAATAAATTTTACCTTTTTTCTGTAAAAATGAATGTCAAACAATGCAACCAAGATTAAAATTTCATAATTATATACACATATTTATACATATTTATTTTAAATATTTCTCTTTTTAGCCCAGTGGCTGACAGATAGAGAACTTCGAAGTATCAAGTCCGCCATTTGTACCCCATCTCTATGTGCTATAAAGTTTCAGCAAACAAATTTACTATAAGCAATCAGTCCTTATTTATTTATAATATAAAAATATTTTATTTTTATTCTATGAAATTTATTGAAAATGTTGATAATATTATTAAAATCATAATTCTGAATCTAACTATCTTTTACAAAATTTCTTTTCTTTTTGAAGAAAAACCATTTAAAGAACCGATACATCGCTTATATTAAAACCCTTCACATTGCATGCACTATAATACCAAAAAGAATATAAATAAGTTGAAGCTTACTATTTGTAATTAAAATACAATGTAAATATAAAAATACATGGCCTATTTCAATAAAAGAACCAAATTTTAAACTTTTCCTTTCTGGGTAGAGCGATGGATTATCATGCATTAATTTTTTTTTCTATATTGAAAACTGAAAATCATTCTACTATTATAATTTGATTTGATAGGAGCTTTAGTATAAATTATTCTAGCAAAATACATAACTCTTTGAATATATATACTGCCATAAAAATTTCTTCACCGCTAAACCTAATTCTAAATTTCTAATCCCAACCACTTCTAAATACTTCTACCACTATATTTTATTAAACCCAGGCAATTACATGACAGACTTCTGAATGCTCTACACAACTTTACAAGCAAATTCTACAAATGAGTCCGGAATCCCACCCGACAGACCGAAGACTTGTCCAAAATTTTAGTTACTATCGATTGTACCCCAAAACAAATTGAATACTATAAAGCATAAAATCAATTTAAAAACATTTAAATCCTGCGCATTTCATGCAATAAAGCTTAAAATAAATAAATAACTAACCTGTGCCAACAAAACCCGATACACAACTCGGTTAACTAACTTCAAAACATGACTCTAGAAAAAAATACCTTTATTACTACGACTTAACTTCAAATGTTTAGCATCAATAGCCCTCTATGTGCATGTAGTATATAACAATATTACATGTCAGTCTTACAGTCGCCGGTCAACGGAAAATATTCTACAAATGACAACTCTACAAATGATTCCAACATGCAGACAGACAATTTGACCTTATAAGAGCTTCGTGCTCTTACCCCGAAAATTACCTAAATATCACTTACAAGAGAACTGAGAAAATATATACTATTTTCTTCCCAAGATATTCACTGTTCAGTATACTATAGCTATGTTCAAACCCACTTACTTGTTTTAATCCTAATCCTAATGTTGACTCCAATATGAAATACCACTCACATTCCATTTACACTGCACTTAATCTCAAATCACTCATTACCTAGACTTCCTGATTAATTATAACAAACAACACTTTAACTTTCAGTTCAGACATGGTATTTATCTAGCTTCAGACTTTTACTAATGAATGCACTATCTTTGGCGTCAACGCACCTTTAACTAAACTATAATGTTCGATTATTAATCCACTCTGAAACTGTATCATATTTAAGTATTTTTAAAGCCATGAATGTAAAAAGATTATTTGCAAAACAAACTAAATCTAAAACAAATGTCAAAATCTAACGACTGTTCGCATACTGCGTTCAGATTTTTTTTCTATTGTCTACATTACGAATCCATTAAGCCTCTTACAAACGTCAAATGTCATCTACTATTTCACTTAAACGTTTCCACACGACGTTTTAAATATTTGTGGCAGCAAATCATATTTCTAAAGAATTATATCATAATTATTAACATTATCTGCACAAAATATTTTATTTAGAATTGTTAAGAAAACCAGTATACATATATTTTGTTATCAACTGCAAATATTTTAGTTCGTATCCACGCTATCCGACACGTCATTGACCCGATATCGCGACGTCGCTGTCTATTACTATAATTTCAGTCTTAATGCTAACACATAACAGCAATAACTACAACCGAATATATTTATTATATTTAAGGGTAAATCTAATCATTCGAGAAAATATTGAATGATCTGTATTATAATTGTTTTTAGCATCCTTGATATTGTGCGATCACATTACATTTTTTTTTCTCTTGTGAGGAAAATACTATTCAAGTTAGCAAAATGAATCGCAATAAATTTTAGCAGATGAAAATAAACAAATTGTCAAATATTAAATGACACTGACAAGCATAAGTGGTTTCCGTCTAGCAATTGACTCATAGGAACTTGCAATGATATCCGATAATGTGGACACTGCCTCCTGTCCTTATTTTACTGACAACACTGATCTTAACTTCAAACCTACCACTACAAAGGGAATCTACTAACCGATACTCTATCCTTAAATTGTTAAATCAAAGATGGATGACAATTCTTCATTTGTTGTTGTATACAAATACAATATTTTAATATACCTAGTGACATAACTATTTTCGTAGTATGAACAATAATTTTAAATGCAAAAACTAAGTGAAGTATAAATTACCACCGTGTGAAATTAAAGAAACCTAGTTTGTGACTGACTCGTTTCTTTGTTGCCAAACAAAGAAAGTAAGTGCTTCGTGTTTCTTTGAAGCGAACGATTTTGATAAAACTTGAACCCGATTTTTAACTGGTAAGTTATTTTTATATTTTCTGTCTCTTCTATTGATTAAAACCATCTCACATACATACTTTGATGAACAATTTCTATAGCCTATACGAGCCTACTTGAAAAGTCGAAACTTTTATGTTAACAAAAAGTTGGTGTACCTATGTACAATGAAAAATACCATTTGATATGAATAACTCATCGCTACGAAATACAGTTAAATGTAAATAATACTACGTAGTTATACTGATAATGTCACGAAAAAGCTTTCTTGTATGTGGAAAAAGCCGAACTCTTTCTCTTTGTTTCCTTTCAAAAGTGTATACTTACAAATTACCATATGATGATGAGGCCCTGGCTAATTTCAGTCTTAATGACTGTATGCTAATTCTAGTAAAATCTATAAATGAATATATGCTTTCCCTCATCTGTCAAACTGTATGAAACCACAAGATGATGAAATTTTTCCCTAACCATGTCCTATTTTATTTCTAGATTATGACTAGTTATTGATATCATTGCATAATGTCAGTAGTTCATTACTATAAATTTACTCAATATCTTTATACCTCTATTCTTCAGAATAAATAAATGTACTATTCCACATCATAACATATAAGTTCTATTGTTTTTATTTCAGGACCATGGTGATAAAATCTGCATATAGTAATGATCTACTCATTAAACCAATAACATGATAATCTGCTAACAACATGCTGAGAAAAACCTGACTTGGTCCGCTGACTCGACTACAAAAATATAACAGCTACCTGTTTGATCACAAAATATGAGTGACCCAATATGTAAGTACTTAAACTAATCAATCAGATGTCCTCATAATAAATTGTTGATCAAACAACTGTACCCAATTCCGATTTTAGTGAAATTTCAATTTTAGTTTGATCGCTCTCCGTCGGGTTCCTTCGATGAAATTCCGAAATATACCTATTTATGCTATTTTCTTAATTTTTATAGTCTAGAATGTTTCTATATGTTCTAATAAATACAGATAATAATGTTATACTCTTATAATGCTAATATCTTAACTTTTCAATTTTCAGTTGAAAGCGATGAACAGGAGTCATCAACTGCCGGAAGAATAGCAAAACTTCTCATTTCCTACCTTCAATCAACATGGGTAACTCCTAATGTAAGTATATAAAATTAACCTATATATTGACTAAATTTCATAACATACAGATGTATAGTAGTATATTTTTGATGAAAACAAATTTCAATGTAAGCATTCCCTCGGCAGTTTGAAATTTCAAAAACTATGGCATTTTATTAATTTTTTTCCTATCTAGAATGTTTGTATTAATTCTGTATGTAATGTAAAAATGCAAACAATAATTATTATTCTTATTTGATGTTAATTTCTCTACTTTTCAATTTTCAGAAGGCAGCGGTAAACCACTCGAAACCGTAACTGCCAGATGATGAGCGGCAATCTACTGCAGTATTTCCTAAGGTAATTATTTCATTTATATCTATACTGTATGTAGCACTAATATTTTTATAATCAAGATGCCTATACTACTTAAAAAACTAGTGCCTACGTCAAACCTCGGAATCAGACAGCAAACCCCAGCCTTCCTAAGTATGCAAACGCATTAGTACTACGCTATGATTATTATGATGATGATTTCTTTTATATTACGTCAGTGGCAAACAAACACACAGCCAGCCTAGCTGAAAATGTCCATAAATGAATATCTCTTTAATGCTTTCTATAGTGGTCTTTACTTTATGACTGAAGTATGATATGATGTTTATTTATTTATTTACAATGATGACTTGCTATCATTAATTACTATATGCAAATGACTCGCACCATTTCATAACTCATAAGCTTACAGATCTTCTATTATGATAATGATGATGACGCTGATCATGCTATAACAACTACGCCCCCTGTATCACTAGACTATGTTACAAGCCACAAATGATGATGATCATAACGGAACGCCCCCTGTATCTATAAACTATGATACACGATCGATCGAATGATCGCCCCCTAATGCAGTAAACTGTGATAACTTTAAACAATCTTTCAACTCTAAAAATATAATGTAGCAGTATGTAAACCTGTCACTAACGTTAACGCATTTACTTTTCTGTTCCAGATGCTGTTTATAACATACAGCAGTCTTCAAATTGATCCTACACTGCGTCAGCGGCAAAGAACACACGCTCCGCCCGACAAGCGACCACCGCAGCCTACAGACGCAAGATACTACGAACTTCCACATACTTACAATACTTGTTATTTTATAAACCACCCAACGATAAATCATCACCGCAACCTACGGACGTCTGCTACTACATACTTTACTTACTTTACCGGCATACTTGTTATTTGACTTGCTTGTAATAATAAACTATAATATTTTACGTGTACAATTTTATAAGCGAAGGGTCCAAGTCCGAATTCGATCACACACCGTTTCACGACAACAAAATGAAGCACTAAGGCTTCAGAATATCCCGGGTCACTGCACCAAAATGTAGCTCCCCCCCTCTCTAACCCGTCTAAACATTATATTCCCCATAGTTTAAATAAAAGACCCGTGAAAATAACTTGATTTGGCCATGAGATCGTCTAGTGATAACCTACGTTGTGTACCGAATAACCTCGATTCTTTTATGTGAAACGAATCAGACTTGAACTCTTCACTATTTGTCCTAAGACCCTAAAATACCTACTAATTTTTCCTACCAAATCTACCACGTATTTTTCTATTAAGTAGAATTATTTCTACCAAATTTCCATACATTTACAATAGCTTTCCTAACATATTTTACCTACTCAATATTTAGATTTTAAATACATAATAATAATATTATTATTTTTAATCTATCTCCAACAAGATCTACGTGTTCAGTTACGTTATTAACAGCTGGAGGTTTCCAATGGGCGGCAAATACCCTTGAAAGCCTTACCTTTTTCCCCTAAGTCAAAATCATCCTGCTACCATAAATATGCAGTAGAAAATAGAATCGTTGATACCCAATTTTAAGCTACAGCTAAAAAGGATAATTTTGACTGTTGTATGGTATGTCTTTCATATCTCATACAATGCTGTTAACACGCCAAGATGGAGATGGAACGTATTCTATACCAGAACTAGACATATTAATGAATATAAATCCATACTAATGAAAATAAATTCATTAATAAATCTTTAGATGAGAAGCATCTTTAACTACCAGTTCCCTCTACCCTAAACACTTCCCAATGTTTCCTAACCATTTACAAAAGTATATCTCTACTCTTTCCCAGCAATGAGTATTCTTTCACTCATGATATTGGAAAATAAAACTTGTAGACTGCTCCGCCTGCTACTTTCAGAGTTGGTTCCATCTTTCTGAACCAGCCCTGCTATCCTAATCATGATTGGAAGAATTGGACCTTTACAACACATAATACCTATAAAAATCTATGAAACCCAGTATTTTTAGTACCTATTTAAAGAGATTATTAGATACCTCTTATTTTTTTACACAATACACCAATAATCGCGTGAATACTTAATACCTAAACCTAGATCCCTAAACCCTCTTTCCTAACGTCCTAATCCTACACATGACTTTAATCCTAATCTACTTACATCCCCATATAGCTCTAATTCCTACTCTAGTGTATGCAAACCTCAACCGTGAGGTATTTACCATAGTGTTATGTAGTGAGGCCCTACTTTTACCTATATACCTAAACAGTTCCCTACTAGAACGTTCAAGTGGCTAGCTTGAGAAAATCAACCTAAAGCCTGTGTATTGTGTCATATCACAACTGACCGAAGTCTAAAGGGATCTGTGATATGAAACGCCCTAGCATATAATAGAATATATAAATATACATAATAAAGACCGAATTCCAAATACTAGTGAGCCCTCTCAAGCGAAGAACCCTTCTATACCTCCTTCAATCGCGGAGGTCATGATCAGACTACACCAGTTGGACAATGGAACTCGCTAAGGGTAAAATACGTCCCATGTTGATAAATAGGAACGCCCAGACCCCCTAAACAGTCTGGTAATCTAAATGACTCCGGAATAAGTTTGTTTGGCAAACCGTGAGGTTAAACGTATTCCGTCAAGCTAAACTGTATGCCTGGAATGTGATCTGACTCTTTTAAAATAAATAGCAATAAATTTTAACCCCGTAAAATAATAATGAAACTTTCAGTAAAGAAGATTCCCTCACTATGCGGAACATTTCCACATAACAACGGAATCTCAAACAAAAATGACGAGAAACCCACCAAAAATAATCTATAGAACCAGAGTCACAAACAGTCGAAAGAATAATAATCCCCGCCTCAAGCGCGCGCTCCTTTTATACGCGGAATTATCGTATTAAGCGTGTCGAGGAGAAACAGTACCGTCCGTTGCGCTAGCCGATTAGGTACTGACGGCCGATCGGGCTTATCAAACCGAATTGTCCGCACTAGTCTTTTTCTCAAGCGCGTCTACTCCTTACTTGCACGCATTTAAGGTCGCAATTTACTTACGCTCACTCGAAATAGGCTCTTATTGAAATATGTTTTAGTCGCCATCGGCGCCGGCCATTTATGTGATTATTAATAGATTTTGCGTCGTAATTTGTAAAGCGTTTATTTAATTGTGTATATAACTTTGATTAGTTTTTAATGAAATACTTAAGATAAAATTACCGATCTTTGTTTAGCATTCGGTAAAGGACAGGCGTTCATTGTAAGCGTCTAGTTACAACTATCACGAAGAAAACGGAAAATTGATGAAAAAACTACTGAAACAGCAAAGTCAGTACGCCGCAACTTAATGGATGCTTTTGGTGTTGACGAAACTTATTCAGAAGAGACAGAACAGATAGTAGAGGACGATGATTTCAAATTAGGATCAGAATATCTTAAGCTGATCGAAGAACTTAAGGCAAAATATTTAATTTCCACGAGTTTCGAGGAAAAGTACCAAATTTTAACCTTATTACCAACGAATTGGAGTGTTGCTAAAATTCAATCTGAATTTAACTGTAGTCATTATATCATTAGAAAGGCAAAAAAAATCATACATATTTAAAAGTTTAAGGTCATATGTTTTTTAATCTGCATAAGTAAATACAACAAGAGCAAAAATGTATGAAATGAGCAGTTTAAAAAAAACATATTTCAAAAAATAGGCAAAATAACAAAACTTTTTTTCCTAAATCTAATTAACGAAGATATCAGCTATATTTTCTGACTAAAATCAAATTTTTATTTTATCTTCCACATGAATTTTTTTAGAGTCAAACATGAGCATTTTTCGAATTTCTCAATTTTCACTTATATTTTTCTATTAGAAGTAGTTGCTCTTACACAGTTATATTTATTTTACAAGATGAACACGGCAAGTACTTTATATTTCAGAAAAAAGTAATGTTTGATATGCATCAGGGTTGGCACAAGAACCAATTTAAAAATGCAATAATTGACCAATTAGGTTTATATTTCGGGTGGTCACCATTTTTTTTGTAGTTAATTCAGATAAATTTTGTCATACAGTATAATATCCACATTTCTTACCTAATCAAACAAAGTAATAATTATTTCGTTACCTTTTATAGAAAAAAAGTTAGGTCTGATTTTGTACAAGCAGGAATTTGACCCCACTGTTAACTTCGAATGGGCAAAACTTGGAAATTAAAAGATAGAAAAAAAAACTAGCTGTGGTTCAGCACTTCTGCCACCATATAGAATATCCTCAATTTTTTTTATTCAAATCAAAAATCATACGGCACACTCGATTTGTTGAAATCACCTGGAATGACCCAAAAGCATAACTTAGGTACATGCTCATAAGCCGTCAACTATTAACCACAGGAGGGCCGAATTTTGTTTTTTCAAGTGTTTATGAGCCATAATGTCGATGTCGTCTAGCATCGTTGCATAGTACAAAATTTGTTTAATTTGGGATTAGGTCGATTGGTGTAAGATTGTCCCTCAATATTATTCTCTTCATTTATTTAAGTACTTAGGTTGGGTTTTTACAATATATTATAAAAACCTAACCCAGGGTGCCGCCGGCAGCGAGGCAGGGCCTAAACTACCGGTGGTCAGGGCGACAGAGAGTGGAACCTCCTGACTATCCGTGCCGTGTCCAGGAGTACCGCTTTCTGTATCTGACCCTTGACCCAGCCATCTAGCGAGAGTCTCTTGAGGTGTTGGTCGAGACTCTTCGCTATTAGACCGTTCGCAGAAACGACTATCGGGACAATGGTCGTTGAATCAATATCCCACATGGCGGTTACCTCGAGGCCAAGTCTAGGTAAATACTTGCTGAGTTTGTCCTTCTCGGCCTTCACGTCCCTCAATATTTATTATTATATTTATTTACTGACATAGGACCCCATTTCATTGTCCCTACTCTGACTTACATATGTTTATTTCGTAGTTCTAATATTCGTTTTCTAAAAACATTTATCCAATTTGCAATATCTCTAAGTAGTTTTAGATTTCATAGCTGTTGAATCGAGCATAGTTACTTAAAAGTAAAGGTCAAAGACGTAAGGTCGGAAGGGAAGTTATCGCCGCTTGGTACGAAAACGTACATACCGATTAAATGTCAGCTTTGCGTCTGAAATTGGAATATTTGAATTGGATATCGGCTTTATTAACAGACTAAAAATGTGTTTAGGCAACTGATGCGATATGGCAATTGCATAATAGGACATAATTAAAGAGAGAAAAGAGGAAAGGAACGATGGAGATGTGCGTGCGACTAATAAACTATAAAAATATATGGGGGCACTGCAGTGCCCCCGCCAAGTCGAGCAAAATAAAGAGACACGGCCGTACCATCCTTTTCTCGAAGCCATTCAGGCCATTTTCAACATTCATATATCCATGAGGCCGATTTGTGTAAAATTGTACCTCAACATTTTTATATAATACGAATTTATAGACCATAATTAGGAAATCACAACTTTAGTTACTTTATCGATATCTAACACCGATATCTATATCTAATTACGTCCTTATAAGAAACACGCCAAAAGGTACCATATTGTGTGGAATGACACAAACATTGCTTATGTCCATCCTGAAGGACTGTAGGTCCATTCTATACAGTTTACTGTTGAGAGAATCTTTCAATTTGAATGCTAGTTGCGGATATTATTAACCCTTTTACCGCCATCGTCTGATATAATTGCGAGTAAGTTTTTTTGACATTCGGTGATTAAGCTGGTTAAACCACTACATACAAACTGGCATTTAACAAACTTTGCATCTTTTTATTATTATATAATAGAAGTTAGCATTAAACCATAATAGTACATTACTTAACAAGTGCGGTAAAATAAAGAATGTCTCAGATCGCAGCTATTTGACGCCCGAGCCGAAGGCAAGGGCGATAAATATGCGATCTGAGGCTTTATTTTTTACCGCCCGTGTTAAGTACAAAATTTTATGTCACCCCCTGGCCAGGAAGTGGGATTTCCCGCGCGCGGAGCGTGCGGTAATTGCACCTTATGGCCAGGTGTGGCATAAACATATTTATTAGCTTGTCAGAAATTAATAACCGTGCACATTAAACAAATTAATGTATTAAAACGCACATCTTTTGTTACAGGTATGTTAACGGCCAACTTCTACGAAACCCCAGCTTCATCGTTCGGAATTCACTATCAGTTTAATCTCATGAATCATGATAAACATAAAACAAAGTTAAATGTTGTCCCGTGAGTGGTCATTGTACCTTTCATGGGTAAATCACATTCTACATTCCCGTTGGCACCATGCTAGCTGTAAAACGGAGATAAAGGTAAAAGTATCAACGATTGACACCTTAATATCTAATAGTTAATAGAGACATATTCTTATTCTGTATTGTTGTTAATTAATTTATATTAAAGGCATCAAATATTGCGCCAGCGGCCAGACGCGAACACAATGCTGACATTGAAAAATTATCTAACATGTCCTAACAGCGTAGAAATAGGGTTAGTGTAAAATGTTTTGAGCACCATATCTTGTCAAATATACTGTAAGCGGTATGACCAGGCCATGCGCACACCGCGTATGGGACCGTCCTAATAATACAAACGCGACTACGCGATGATCGCGCGATCGCGCGACTTTTACTTAGAATATTTACTAGTAAAAGTCGCGAGTTCCAGCGATAATCGCGTAGTCGCTCTTGTTTTAGGACGATCCCGTTAGGACACCTATTCTAGTTCAATATATTCGCGAATTTCACTCGCGCGATCATCGCGTAGTTGCGTTGTATTAGGACGATCCCTATAGGTGTGAAATGACTATAACTTCAGCGACGTAGGTATATCAAAGTATCAAAAAATATCAAAGTGAAAATTACACCTTTTTAATTTATGACCGAGTTGAAAGTTGCGTGTGACTTTATTACATTCGGCGGCAAAGGGTGAATTTGGACTATTGTTGCCCTGGAATGAGGGATCAAATTCGCATTTTTCTTGCCTCATTTGAGGGCAACAACGACTCTTTTCTTCATAGGTGTGAAAAGCAGTATGTGCCACTCGGTAGCAAAATTATTTGTAAGACATTTCATGTTCATAGCAGCGCGCCTCATACTTAGGTGGCCCCATCCGCCGTCACTTAAATCCCTCGCTAGCTCGCTACGCTCAAGATTCTACTTTAGAACCCCTCGCTACGCTCAGGATTCTATTGTAGGATCTTTCGCTTCACTCAGGATTCAATATACCCCGTCGCCGTAAATATATAATATTGGTCCCTTGAGACACAATCGCTTTGCAATGTATTCGTAAGTATAACGGGTTTGTGGGAAGTGTACAACAAATCAAGGCATTACACAGCGTGAATTCATGGGGTGTAAAGTAAGAGTGCGACGGGCGTAATGGGTGCGGTACTCGTAAGTAATGGCGTTAGTGTGACAGCTGTTTTTATTACACACAGAAATAGAATAAAAATCGCGATACCCGCTTAATGAGTATTTTTCAGAATGCATTACCTATATCACCAGTCAGCTTCAGAGCTAGAGATTAATACCTAGGTACGGTACAAATAAACAAAAGCGCATCACTGACATCGTTCTACACAACACAACAAACACACTACTCATAAAAGCACGAATTATGATTACTAAAACACTAATCTACTAAAGACTACGGAGTTCAGTCGGAAATTAGTCGCCGAGGGCGGAGTGCAGCCCCCCCTGCACTAACTCCTCGTTTAACCCCCCTCGTAGGCTGGATCGTTGGATATGTCTAGTCCAAGTTTCGTGCACAAGTGCAGCATTTCATTTTCATGCCGAGAATAAATAAGGTGCACGTAAGGGTTTTTGAATGTATAATCTTGTTTTCGACTGAAGGCTGCCTCTAATTAGGGTCCTCTGTTATGGGTTCTTGAATTTTAATTTGCTAAAAGGGTAAAGCCCGACACTAAAGCACTGACAGCGGTAGCGGGGCGGGGCGTCGCGGTGCGGAGGCGGTACCGGTTGTAATATTCGAACTAATATGAAAGGGTCCGCGCAGAAAACAGTACAGCCTCCGCACCGCGCCGCCACCGCTGCCAGTGCGTTTCCAGCTTTAGAGATGCAAAATGTGGGGTTATTCCCACCTGGCACCACCAATTAGTTACCAATGTTAACTGCTGGAACAATGGGAAAATATCCCAGCTCACAACCCTAGAGCGATCGGCATATTTACAGCCAGAATATATCACTCCGAATCTGCAATTAAATCCATGTGACGAACTATATTCATGCATACATTTATTCGCATCTGCCGTGGACAGGGCACGCGTGAAGCTCGGGTTTGTACGACATAGACCCTATAGGACGTATAACCTGTAGGTACTTTCAACAGACATAGTCGATTATATGGTTCCGAACGTGTAAGCTACATCCACGCTGATCAGTTGTTTTCTATATCCTGTTTTTAATAACAACAGGTTGGTATAAATGTTAACACGTTGCATGTTTTTTTTAACCTGACTGTGGCTTTATCGGCCGCGGGCCCAATGAAGCCATAGGAGTGCGCGGTTGGAGAGTGGCCTGGGGAAAATCCAGGGGAAATCTCCGACACGACCACGGGCGGCGGTTTAAACACTGGAATACTCTAAGGCGACTTCCTGATTTGTCGGTGCGGAGGCGGTACGATATGAGAAAACTGTCAAATGTCAGTGTCAACTGTCAGTTAACTCAGTACTACTTTTTACTGCGCCCCTACATTTAAATGAGTGCTTCCTGACTGGCGCGGGATGCGCGGAAGCGGGACGATGCGAAAGCAGTACTGGTCCGCTTCTGCGCATAATATTACTACTGCGCAAATGTAATACTGACAGTATTCTGTCGAGTGGGAATCTTTGCGACGTCAGTAAGTTTACGTCAAAGGAGAAAATGACACATATCGATCCCGCCCCGCCAAGTCAATAAGTCGCCTAAGAGTTTGCGCTCCAGTGAGATAGTTGAGCGACTTCAACCGAATCTGAGGTACAAACTACCCATTCAGAAAGAAGTTCAAGTTACAGACGGTAATTCTTAGAACGTAATTTTTTTTTTCACTTAGTGGTCATACTGACGTAATCATAATTCTTTTCAAATTCAAAGCAATCTCGAAATCGCTAAAAATATAAATGGCACCAATGGTTGATTATGCCTATATTAAATAATCGCAAGAAGGAACGTAACAAAGTGTTTACCGAAATACCAAGAGATGTAATATTTTGAGCCGAGAATAGATCTCCTGAAATAGAACAAAGAGTAATCGGAATGAACTTTTTGTAAAGCGAAGAAAATTCGTGATTTTATAATCTCAGTTAATCTAAAAGTAGTATTCTTATAACTTTTTTTCAATGGAGCCATTTTAGGGTAAAATAAAGAACAACAAATATGATCTAAATAAAGTTCTAAACGTCTACCCACCTGTATCTAAACAAACTGAAAACAAAGAAAGGTTAGAGTCGTACTTCACGATTATTAAAAGAAATCCAGTGCGGGGAAGTTTCTTGGAAGGCTCAAGTATGCGTTAGCGATATATCGCTGGATCTCTTTGGCAAACATCGCGGCCTAAAACCTTAAACGACTTATCGACCAGTCCGTGTGATATACACGTATACGCTTTTACGCTTGACGTTAAGGTAATGTTTTTAATAAAAAGACGTATGTGTTTCTTGAACACATATGCAGCTAAGCCCAATTAAATTGGCACGCCCGAAGGTTTGTTAACGAGACAAAATTCTCTTGGTTTCCATTTTAATTGAATACTAATATCAGACGTTCGGAGTTGTCTTTGACGCTGGGTGTTTTTGATGGTTTATAATTCACGTGAATCATTATAGCTTTTCGTCTAGGTATTCTAGTCTATTGTCGAAAAGCTGGTATTGGCGCTATCGTCACTGTTACATCAGAACCGTTTGATCAAATTGCGATTCATTTGTCTCATTTAATCCTGTGTAAACTTATAGCTCCACCGTATAGACACGCGTATAGGTAAACAAGTGTATAGTGAATGATTGATAAAGTACTTTTACCTCACGAGCGTGAGTTAGCCATTTTTATAGTTGTGATGTGACACATACGAACACATAGACAACGTGAACTCATAGCTCCTACACTGACGCACATATAGACAACGTGCATTATATATATATATATATATATATATATATATATAAAGCTCGTGAGATAAAAGTACTCTACTGAGTACTGAATATACTGATGCATATCCTGGATTCTCGGCATCTAAATATTTTAGGCTGGGGCTCAGATTAATGTAACTTAACCGCACCACTGCACTCTGATCTGATACTAGAAATATTTAAACCATAGAAATCTTTTCTTGCATTCAGTTATACTGGCACGAATACTTAGTCATTATATTCCAATATCGTAATAAAGCGATAACGTAATCCTAATCAATAATTAATTACGAGTGCATCAACTAGAAACGTTTACAAGGCCTCTGTCGTTGCACCACTGTAACTGATAACTTCCTTTTCATTATTCACGATCGATAATCGATTATTGAGCCGTTCCGACAAATCGACGTTGCTAGTAAATACTATAATTTTATTGATTTTTAATTGACGGTCATAACAGGAGACCTGAATGAAAATTGCTTTTTTACATACATAAATAATGTTATTACATCTTATATTAAAAGACCTTAAGTGCCATGTCCTCCTAACATTACAAAATCTTTGTAATTAAATGTAGCTTACTTTAGGAGAGGTAAGACTATAAGAGGCGAAACAATTTGCAAAATAAGAGCATTAATTATTGGCTATTTGCTTCTTCTTTCTAGTCACAGGTCGTTTAACTTCCAGTATTTACAAGTATCGGTTTTGTGTAGGAAATATAGAAAATTTGTCCGATGGATATAAACTTTTACTGTCTGTCACATTCGCCACATTAGCAGTCCATTATCCGAACAGATAACGCATTTAGTAATGCAGTGCCAGACTGTATGTAATTGCTATTGATTTATCACTGCAACTCCGCATTCCGGCTAATTCTGAAAGCGGAATATATGTTTTATAACACGTTTTAGAATTGCTAGGAATCACTGTGGGCTGACTAATTTGTTGCCATTCTGTCAACAATCAAGTGTCGGCGCCGTTCAGTTTGATTGGCTAGGGCCAGACACAGTTGACATGTGATGTGACAATCGACACCGGTGCGATAGTGGATGAATTGAAGTTAATTATTAAATTATCTGATTGTACAAATATATTTCACCTGGGGAGTGTTCCCGCCAAGTCCAGCAGGCAAGGACTACTAGTCTAGGTTATCGACTCACGACTGTATATAGCTATTACGCTATCCACTTTTGCTGTTGCATCAGACAACCCTATTCCAGCATTTTATTCTATTTCCAAATTAATATCACATTTAAAAATCTCGTGATGGTTTTAATATTTCTGCGATATTTTTCCGTCAAGGTATGTCCACGAGCATTCTTCGTACAAGTCCTCACACGCCGTAACAGTTCTTACATTCTTACTTTTCTAAATGTTTAATCAACCCTGTCCCAGCATTTTAGATTTTACCCCTGGTGACAGTTTTAATATTTCTCCGATGGCTGTTTCCGTCAACTTATCACCATTATAATGTTTCTTGTATGGGCCTTTTTGTTGTTATCGCGGAAACAGTGCTAAAGTTTCTGTGAATCTGAATACATTGATTTAATTCCTATATAGGTACTTATACTTTTGAGAGAAATTTAATTTATCGAAGTGGCTGGATATTATCAGATATTAATTATCGCAAGCTTATCTTACACCTATTTTGATCTGATGCGGCGACGCATGTGTGCACGCACGCTTTGCACCTCTATCCTACAACATGTTTAGACTTTAGAGCATTTCGACACCCTAATGGGCAGCTATTATTGCTGAATGCTGTTCCTAAGAGTGTAAGATGCATTTCTACCGTTATGATATCGCGTGCACAACTTGAATGGCGGGACGTCTGCAGACTGATCTATCGCTGTAAGCACGCGATCAACGTGCACACGTGCCATTCCTATGACGAAATACCAATCGGTAACCGAACAGTGTAATTAGTACTTGTAGATTTTACTACTTGCTGTCCCCGTTGGCCAGGTAATCACGTGACCTAGAGATTTTAATGAAACAAGTGCGTCACTTTTAAAATTACATTGGAATTGTTTCGACATCGGTTAACGAATCGCGACAGACAGCCGGCCTTGCAATGTTCGAGCGAGCATGAGCATTTTAGTAAAGCACCTTTTGTGATCAATCACCGCAATTTATTCATAGTAACATCATTGTTATTTAAGTTGGTACGTTATTTTGCTAATATTTGAACATGTTTCCTACCATACATTCTGATTTGTGATTCAAGATCAAATTACGTAGACGAAATATATAACAATCTTACATCATACGCGTTATGATAAACTTGTTTAGCCGAATAATCACTTTTTTTTTAATGTTCGCGGTTGCTCGGGTTTCGGTTCGGCGAGCATCGTGTTCATATACCAGGCTAGCAGCGGGCAATAGGAGGCTGGTAGGGGTTCGCAGGTCAAGGCGGTTCACACTGCGCCGTTGTCGCACGGGTCGACGACCGCCAGCCGCCGCCCGCCGCGCTTGGGGTAGGTCCCGTTACTCCTCCCGGCTCATATCCCCCTGGTACTTGACTGGCGTTTGCATTGTTAAAAATGTTAACATAATGTCCCATATTTGACTCATTAGTCAATATTTGGGGCTGATGCGACATATTCTGCAATTATAATATACGAATGCAGACTGAGTACTGTTTGGTACCGTGGACAACTGGTCATATTCTATTCTAACACCGTAATATATAGTACTCGTGGTACTGGTAGTATGTAACGTACAATCTGTAGAATCAAATTGAAGAGGTTCATTACACGAAATGGCTCGATAACAGCAGCATAGCCGAGCGTGTGTGTTTCGTTTTGTTGGCTGCCCGCGTGGGAACACAGAAGCGAGGCGTTCGGCGGAGTAGCTTATCTTGAAATATCGCCGCTGACAGCACGACTCGCGACCGAAGTGCCGCCGTGGAAAATTGTTGCCGCTCCTGCCCATTAATTTCGTTTAACCGTCATTAGTTTAAACAAGCCAAGTCACTTTTGTGATGGATTCCCAAGATTTAGCAAATATAGTACGTGCCAAAGGACATTGAAATAACTTAGTGATTATTTTGAATGAAATTTATCGCCTATAATAATCTTCATTTGAATACCTTGATCATATTAGTTTACCTACGTAGGCTCCTTCATTTGGAAAAGAAACGGTTACCTATAAAATACCAAATTTGAATAGGACACGTAATACCTACTTGATGTTATTTATCAGTCTTTATTTTTTATCAAATTAATTTATATCAAAAATGTAACGTAACACGTTGTGAGAAAGAGCCAGTCTGCATCGTACTCGGAATCAGTACAGTAATTACAGAGTTAGTGGCCGCTCTGAGCTGGTTTTATGGTAATTTTACGGTTTAATATTGCAGGCCTGACTCGCATTCGGGATGGTGTACGTTAACTGCGTTCGTTCGTACCTACACATTCTGACTAACTGATTGACAATACTGCGTATGATTTAACCGTCTTCTTTTTATAGTCCACGCTACCTACCCTCCGCCATCTAGGCCGTATCGTATCCTCTAGAGTTTTCAAAAGGATACTTACTACAATATTCTCTATGAAAAATATGTTTGAACGCTGGCTTCGCTTGGAAAACAAGAACGGTAACTTTACCAGGTTAATCTGAAACTAACTTGCATTATACTTTGACCTAAATCTTTATTATTGAATTTTACTTACTTGTGGGGCTGTGAAAATTACGCATTTAATTCTTGTTCTGTACACCTTGATTTTGTAAACCTAGAGAAATTATTAGATTATGTATATTTACAGCAGCGTTTATTATGTTAAATTAAGCTTACGCACTAACATTTAGATTACAATAAAATACAAATATTATTTATTGATCACCAAAAAAAAATACATAGAAGACAAGATTAAAATTAAACATGTTGATGGTAGACAACAGGCGGTTTTAGGATTATAGATAGATGTGAATATATTACCAAAACAAACACATCTTGACACATTATAAATATCGAGCTTTAAGGGTTTTGATCAGAATGGTAGGAACTTTAAACAAATAGCAGAAATTTATTTTGCGATGGCTAGCTATAAAACCGTCTTGAATGCATTAAATATTGGAGTGTACTACCAAGTCTAATATAAACCACTCCCAAGCGATAATGCCATCTCGTCTACTCTTAGCACAGTTTGCGTGGTTAGTAGAAGACTGAATATCGAATAGGTAGTCGATATGGAATCGCAACTTTGGCTCGCTTCCAGCTTTCCTACAAGCAGTACTGAGAACGCTCAATACACTATTTGGATAGCGTCACTAATCTACGATTCTCTTAATAATCTCTGTTCAGTCAGGGACTACTGATTGACTGTGGGAGATGCGGTTTGTATCAGGATGAGATACTGAAATGTTCTCGAAACTAGTAACAATTCTCTGTAATGTGTGTTATGCAACTTATGTTACTTTTATGTGACGAACGCGGGTGTTGAGATATTATGCACATTGTCTCTGTGTGCGTCAGCGTAGGAGCTATGTGTTCACATTAAAAAGAAAACGTGCTAACCGGATTTCATTTCATTTTTTCCTTTTTTTTATCACCTGCTAAGCACCTGCCTTTATCGATCTAACTAACATAATTTCATAAAATAACATGAAATCGATGAAGTCTTTCATATTTCCGCAAACAGTGATTACGGCAATCAATAAACTCGTCCGAGGAACAATAGTATCGCATTATAGGGTACGAGCAAGACCTACATAACATTATGATTTATCTGTCAGCCAATCGACATCATGACTTGTTTACTGCATGCTGGCTCTCGGTTTCGCAAGCGGTATAGAGGGAGATGGAGGATGAAGAATGGGCGAAGCGCGCTGTAGATAATGAATTGCACTTCTGATGATAGTTTAGAGTTTTAGATTAATGCATTATTTTGTGGCTACTTTTAGACAGGTTAAAATACTGACAATCTAATTAATGATAAAGGTAACGAAACGCGTTTTTGTGACCTACATTTTTATTGTGACGATCGAAAATTTGTACTGCATAATATTGTTACTTACTGGTTTGTTAATTCATCCATAAGTTTCATTAAGTAATATAACCGGATTCCTGTATCAAACATTATGGTATGGTTAGATTACCATTCTAAAGGCTTGGTCACACAGCGTTGCGCGACATCACCGCGACGCGACCGCTGCGCGCCGGAACGTATGCCAACCGGTTAGCGACGCCACACAGGCTGCGCGACGCGAGCGGGACGGTTTCATACATTTTGGCGCGCTGTCTCAAAAAAATGGTTCGAATCGCACCATAAAAGCGAATAAGTTAAATAGCCAATAACGTGGGGTGAGCGAGCGAGCGGTGACGTGATGTGAAGCTAGTAGTGAACAGCATAGCTTCTTTATGCTAATGAAGGAAGCGGAACGTCCGCGCATGCGCCGGAGGTTACAGTCTCGACAAATGGCCGCCTTCCAGACGGATTTACATGAGGATGCGCCAGCGACGTCGCGACTTCCTTTTACTGTAACACTGATTGTCTGCGCTTATTGATGGCTGGTTATAATATGCACAATTGCTCATGCTGGTTTAAGAAATATGAAACGGCCGGCAAGGGGTCACATTTTTTTTATACAACGACGGTGGCAAGCTAGAGTACGCTCCACCTGATGGTAAGCGAACACCGCAGCCTATAGACGCTCGCATCTCCAAAGGAATCACGTGCGCCATTCCAGACATCATCATAGCGTGAGAGAATAGAAAAAAACTTGATACTGAACTGAAGATTATGCATTAAAACAGTTTTAATCGAATTGACTTTTTTTGGCTAGGCTAGGTTATTTATTATTTATTTATCGTATGGCATTTATTTCGAACCGTAAGCTCTTCGAGAAGACAGTACGGTTGCCAGTTTTTGTGGCACTTTTAGAACCACCCAGTGGTCACGTGTAGGGTAGCGATGGGTACTTTCCCTACGGACGTGGTGCAACTTCGACCCCCCTTTGTCAAGTGAGTGGGCAACTTGACTGTTAGACGTTCTCAAGCCGCCCGAAGGCCTCCAACTTGGCTTACCGACTGCTGTCATAGACAACAGCCGGGATCAATGGCTTAACGTGCCAGCGATAAACACACCCAGTAGCTTGACTCTTGTCACACCCCAGATTCGGTTGAAGCCGCTCAACCAATCTCACTGGAGCGCAAACTCTTAAGAGTATTTCCATGCAGTGTTTAAACCTCCCGCGTGGTCGTATCGGAGGTTTCCCCTGGATTTTCCCCAGGCTACTCTCCAACCGCGCACTCCTATCGCTTTCGATTTATTAGGCCCGGTCTATAAAGCTATAGTCAGGTTAACTTTACCTGCTGCAGCTTATTAACTGCGTCCGCTTGACTAACTTCTATTATAATAATTTATATTCTATTTATATAATTATATAGTAGCCTATAGCATGATAATAATTTAGGAAATGCTTTTAATGTTGTATGCCCTCACAGGGCGTCATGGACTGACCTACCGAATTTTTAACACCTTAATTATGTATGTACAATGAAATAAATTAAATAAAATGAAATAAATAAGTTCTTGCAACTAATTATCACAGGGAGATCACAACAGACTACTAACGTCTCCTGCAAGTCTGTGTCCGATCAAGCGATGGGAAAGCTAACTTAATTAGTTTAAGTAGTCTGCAAGTTGCTCGGATATACTCTAATTATTACGAATCTGCCGTGTTGATTATTTTGAGTGACCTGAACTTAATGACAAGCTAAGTGAAGGATGTGCAGCCAGGCCCCTATTTCACCAACTTGACAAAATTGTCATCTGACAATGACAATTCCAAGTACACTTCTGAGTCGTCACGTAAAGATGGTCGATGGATAGCATCGATACTTACCGGCCCGGCAATGTAAACCGAATTGTCATTGTAAGGTGACAATGTCAATTTGGTGAAATAGGGGCTTTGATCCATTGCTATGGATAAGATTGTGCTGAAATACTGATTAGTGCTGAAAATTAAGCTGAAAATCATCGGACGCTTTTATACTTTATCGTCGACGGCCATGGCACGGTAATAGTACATTATTGCCGTGGCCGGGAAGGGAGCAATTGCAGGCTGAGTATTTGTTTAAACGGACGCGCTTGCGAGTCCGTTTAATTATAATACGAAGCCTGCAATTGCCATTCCGGCCAAGGCTAATATAGGGCTTTTCTCTTAAATGGGGGAAATACGACAAACGTTTAATTAAGATTTGATAAACATAACCTCAAAACGTCAAAAATATCATGCTTTCCCGCAGTTTTTTTTTAACAGAATCGAAAGTGTATTTTTCCACCGAAAAACGCAAATTATTCGAGACGCATAAACATACGTCGCGTTTCCAATAAAAAAATTCGAGCTGAATAGGCATGATGACTCAAAACAAATTATTACTTCAATAGAAAGAAGACATAAAACTATGCCAAATAGTGAAAATCCTATTCAAATATCTCAAAAAATAACGAAGCAACAACGGTTAGAATGCTCGTAGTTAGAGAGAGAAATTGCTACTCGACCGTGACGTCACCTTTGAGTAGCGCCATAGTAAATGACAATCGTTCAATACAAAGGTGCGTTTTGCGGAAAAGCGACAGAAAATACCCACTTTTAAAACTTTGAAGACTTATAATTACGTAATTATTTATTTTTTTGAATTACTTTTTTTGCCATTTGATTGAGAATTTGAGTCATTATGTAGAAAATTTGGATTTATTGATTTTCTTTTATAGTGTCATCATCCCTATTGGCTGAATACGACCTGTGCCTCTTTTTATATGACAGTTGCTACTTTTTAAAAAGTTTATAATTCGACAAATAAAGGAATATATGTTTTTTACTTTTTAATTTGGTTCTGACCTAAAACTACCAACCTTCCAACAACCTTCCTTCCTTTACCTTCCAATATGTAGCGACTAAAGTCCAGTTTGCGGGCCATTTTTGAGAAAAACTCATAAATAGACCATAAATAGACCATTTCATTCATAAATTCATAAATAGACCATAGACCAAGGGTCGGCAAAAGGCGGTCCGGACCGAAGTAGGTCGAACCGCGGACCTCCAGGTAATGTTAAATATGCAGCACGCATATTGATTTCATTAAAAGTTTTTTTTTCTGGACATAGAAAAAAAAATTCTTATATATCCGGACCCCACTTAACACTAATTGCCGACCCCTGCCATAGTATAGACATAGACTATAGACATTAGGCTAATATGAATGAAACCATAGATTACTGTTTGGCAAGAAGATGTAGACGTTTGGCAAGAAGATGTAGATATGTAATAATATCTAACGCTAGTTCAAAATGTTCTGACTAGCCTAACCTCACTATCTAAATTTGGAAAAATGAAATTGAATCGGTTCTGAACTCGTTAAAGAGTTGACGAAAAACTGATCAGTCCCTCAGCACTAAAGTAAATGTCGTCTAGGTCCCCGTCCGGTGTAATGAACAGAACTACTTTGTGTCTCAAAGCTAGCTGCCTGCAAACAGTCTGCTAGGACTCAATCGGATTTAATTTGCATTTTGATTGGAAATTCTATCATTCTTAATACTGTGCCGGTGGAGACATAATTAAATTCGATTTTATTACATTTTCTAGGTTCGTGATAGTGTGAGTAATGGAGGGTAGTATTATTGTTTCTAGTTGAACTTAATATTTAATAGATTTTAGTGTAATGCGTCTAGTAAATGCAATGTTATTAGATATATTTTAATGTTAGGTAAGTCATTATACACAGTGAAACTTTTAGAAGAATTATATTAAATACTGTAATACAATTGTAAACGACGTTTTTAACTAGGGTACTTAGTGAGTGTACCTCGCAAGTTTAGCCTACGTGTATGTAGTCTTCTTTCTAAAGATCCATTAGACCTTATGTCAATAAATGTACTTAGTTACCAAAATTTTATTTAGAAATCGATTATAAAATAAAATTAAGTTTGGGACTTCGCAGCGATCACACCGCTGTGTTAACGCATGTGGCACGTCACGCGAGTTCATTCCGTCACCGTATTTTGAGCAGCGGTGTGGTCGCAGCTTTTATGAGTACGAAACTGAGACCCACAGGCCTTACTAAATAGGATAAATTAAAAAAAAATAGGTTTGTAACGAAGATCTTAAACCCTGACAAACAATCACAGTGGCGAGACCGTTTAGTCCTACGGCGCGACGATACTTAGTTCGACTCTAGAACCTACGAAAAGCGATTTCCTATGAACGTGCATCTCACACAAGTTTTAAGGGCAACCTTTGCGCTATTATAACTTTCCAAGACAAACATCACACATAAACAGTTCCAAAAAATCAGGTTTTGCAAAAGATCCAAGAATAACAGCCTCGTAGCGGCACGCGCATCATCAACGGAGCGAAAGTGTTCCGTTCATCTTAACCTACGCTTACGTAAAACTGGAATGGTAACAAATCGGCCCGATAGTGCGAATCGAAAGCCGCTGCAAGGTCGAATGGACCGGTCGAGGCGGCTGCCGCTTTCGGCCCTGTCGTGTGCTGATCTTAAGAGGAGCGGTAGGGCAAGCTCTCTCCATACAAACTTTGTGCAGGATTTTCTTCGTTTGTGCTTGCATTAAAGTTATGATTTTTGGTCAGTATGCTTATTTTTCTGTTAGCTGTTTCGTGGTGTAATTTTTTTTTCATTGATATTATTTTTAATCTTTTCATGTAATGTTTTTGAAATTTTTGAAAATTTCCACATCACTTTCTTTGCATATCTAATATTTACATCCAAAAAAATATTACATTCGTTAGTGCTAAAACCTACGATTAAAACGTGCACCGAGTTTGTATGAAGAATGCCTTGCCCACCCCTGCGCCTTAAGAGACCTTACACATTTTCAAATTTTTATATATATAATTTTCCAACTAAATACCTATAACGTGTGCTAGGGACTATAAATAGTCCCTGCAAAAAACTAATCTAACTTAAAACTAAACTATCTTAAAAGCTAAACTTAAAACTACAAACAGCGATTTCCGCGCTTCCCGCATTTTTATAACACATTATTATTGGGAAACGGGACTTAATTGCATACAATTATAACCAATTTACCTTTTTTAATTTACCGTTTTGCCTGACGTTTCGAATGTATCACATCACAACATCCGTGGTCGCGAGCATTGTAATCCTATAGGAACGTGTGGTAATGATTAACGTTTTCAAAAAGAGTTTGTTTACGTGATAGGACGTGTAAGGATGAATAGACTGTACGATAACTCATGATTTGGTGCAAACCTCCCTTGAAGATGATTCATAATTTACTTGGAAACTTCGACGCCGTCGGCAAATGTGGTGTTTCAAAGTAACAAATATCAGACACACCATAAACTTTGCAAATTATTTCATCAAAGCAGTGATTACTTTGATTTTCAAAGTATCCCGCATCCAGAAAATTTGTTCTCACGTAGCGTATTTTGTAGAAGATAAGATGCTGAGATCGAAAATCTCTACTAGAATTCTTTATCCTGTACGATATCCCTTGCCAACAAAGTTCACGAAGCAAATAAATCTTGCAGAGGCGGATAATATTATGGGAATACCGTAAGGCACATGAAAAATGTTAGTGAAAACCATACTTTCCGTTCTTCACTATTGGTTGGTGAAATATGCTTTATAAACAAAATGTTTACTGAAAAACCTTGGATTTAACTTGTTTCTGTTCCTGTCCGTTGTCAGTATAAGCTACTATTTATTAATATTTTACGAAAATCACTAAGTTCTCTTAGCCTAGAGACACGTGACATTTAATATGGTAGTTTTTTTATATCCAGCTCGTAAAGCCGAGTTTAAAAAACAAATCTTATGCACGAAATATCATTCAATATTTATGGGAAGGCCAATTCAAGATCTGACGGATATAATGAAGTTTGAGCTTCATCCAGTGTGAAGAAATAATGTAGAATCACACTACACAAAAAATACTGTAGGTAGACTGAAAAAAAAAACAATAACCGAAAAAAATATTCAAAAATGGTCAAAAAATCTTAAATATCATTGTAAAATTAAACTTTCATGCTGATGATTATTACGAAATCGTATTTGTCAACTATAGTGATATGTTTTTTTTTTTACAAAAAGGATAGCTTTTTTTTATTACAACACAATAACCGGATAGATTTTTCATAAGTGATCCAGTATTCCAAAAATGAATTAAAATGTACTAAATATTTACGAAAACTACGCGCAGCGCTTCCGTTGAGAGTGGGATGGGTAATTGACTAATTGCAAACTCACGCGTGTTAAATAGGCGCTCGGTTGTTTTATGCGTCAAACGCATGCGTTTCCATATAAAAACCGAGCGCCAGAGTGCTCCTTAACGTAGATTTTCAGTGAAGACAAATATCGTGAGTTTTTATACCAGTTAGGGCGAATCAAGCAAGCCTAAAGCGGGTATTACACTGTCCTGAATCAGGCGTCCTAACTAGTAGAGGGAAGTTGAAGCATCTCGCTCTAACGTATAGGTCGGAACCCTTCTAAGTGTCCTGAATTCAGGACAGTGTAATACCCGCTTAAGCCTAACTGTGGAGCCGGATTCATTATTTGTCTGACGTAAAGTGTCGTGAACTCGTGACGCGACAGTTGTCAGTTCCATTCATTCAGTATCGTTCGTTAGTTCACATTAATCCGATGCACCCTAACGTGACGGTTCAAACTTTGTCGTGCGTCAGAACATCACGTCAGAATCAGATAAGTCCGAAAGCTTAAGTTTCGCCGTTAACAAGCCGTAAGTGATTAATAAAATCATCCTCCTCATCCTCCTAGCGTTATCCCAGTACAGTTGCATCCTGAAGGATGCTATGCTTGGGGTCCGCTACCTAATCCCAAGATTTGGCGTAGGCACTAGTTTATACTAAAGCGACTGCCATCTGACCTTCCAACCCCGAGGGGAAACTGGACCTTATTGGGATTAGGCTGTGTCAAGTGAGTGGGCAACTTGACTGTTAGAAGTTCTCAAGCCGCCCGAAGGCCTCCAACTTGGCTTAACGACTGCTGCTATAGACAGCAACCTGGATCAACGGCTTAACGTGCCTTCCAAAGCACGGGAGCGCTCAGTTAATAACCACTCAAAGCGGTCACCCATCCAAGTCCTGACCGCTGCCCACGTTGCTTAACCTTAGATACCGCAAGCGGTACGCAGGCGCCGCTGGGCCACAAGCGCTATTAATAAAATCATATAGCACACCAATAAAGCCGCAATTGCAGAAGCTAGTTCACTCCGTCGCATTAACCGCCTCGCCTCCCTAATGAGCACTCGAGGCACAATTCGCAGCTATTCCCACTCCTGCCGGCTGTCACTGACCTCGATTTTTATCGCGCAATTAATGTAGTGACATTTCTTGAAAATAATTGTCTGGGTTTTAGAATAAGGGCCGGTGGTGGCTGGATTCTTTTATACCACGTCTATAAATGTACGTATCGTAAATAATGTCCTGGGGAATAATAAAATTAAACCAAACTATTATTTATTTAGGTTTGGGCGTACGCAAAAATTTAAGTTACATTACATGCGTGTCATTTTCACTGATGATGATGATGACGACCGAAGTTTCGGTTTCGGATTCGGCAAAAAAACATGTTTCGATCGTACACTACTAATCCATACTTACTTTATTATAAATGTGAAAGTGTTTATGTCTGTCTGTCTGTTACCTCTTCACGCTTAAACCGCTGAACCGATTTACATGAAATTCGCTATGGAGAAAGATTGAGTCCCGGAGAAGGACATAGGATACTTTTTATCCCGGAAATCATTCGTTAAGGGGGGTGGAAGTTTTTAATTAAGTATGTAAGCGACTGATATAAGTAAATAGCAATAGGGATGAAGACACTATAAAAGAAAATAAATAAATCCAAATGTTCTACATAAAGACTCAAATTCTCAATCAAATGGCGAAAAAAGTAATTCAAAAAAATAAATAATTACGTAATTATAAGTCTTCAAAGTTTTAAAAATGTGGGTATTTTCTGTCGCTTTTCCGCAAAACGCACCTTTGTATTGAACGATCGTCATTTACTATGGCGCTACTCAACAGTGACGTCACTGTTGAGTAGCACTTTCTCTCTCTAACTACGAACATTCTAACCGTTGTAGCTTCGTTATTTTTTGAGATATTTGAATAGGATTTTCACTGTGTGGCATAGTTTTATGTCTTCTTTCTATTGAAGTAATAATTTTTTTTGAGTCAACATCCCTATTAGTTCAATTCTATGGCGATAAAGGAGTTCCACGCAGACGAAGTCGCGGGCAATGATTATAAATAAATTCGTTTGCGTGTCCACAATGAGTCCTCGTCTTTATTAAATGTATGAATTAATAAAATAATACGACTGAATCAACTTTTCCAAGAGTTGAACCCTGTTTCAACACAATTCGTTGGTTCAAACACCGAACTCCTTTACCGTGGGTTTAAATATTTTATTAGCCATTTTAATACGCATCCGTTGAAAAATCGAGGGCCGTGAGTTAGGACTTAGGGCCAAGCGCCTTGTTGTCCGAGTCCAGAGTCTATTTGAGTGTAAAAGATTTAAATTAAAATAATATTTGTCGTGCGCGCTCGCTTCGTGTGTATTCTCTTTCGCACTTACAACTTTGAGCGATCCTGGCAAGATCGCCATGTAGTTAAATAGTGGGTGATGGAGTATAGGAGAGCAGAGGTGAACTCAAGTTTGTAAATAGTTCTCTTTATTCATAAGCACCTAGCTACTTGCAATATGCGTTTATGTCGCAGTAAACTATTGTTACTGCTAAACACTGAAAGTGGTTTATTACCAAATTACAATGGAGATACCCGAAAAAATGCGTTTTTGGTTCTAGCTAGGCCCTCTGACCATTAACTTAATACTAATGAGAGAAGTCTTTCCCATTGACATTTAGAAGCAAAGCAAATGTAAATTTGGTTTCAAACTAAACTAAAAGCGAGATGGACTGTAGACTCACAACTCACAAGTCCTTATTATGAGCCGCTTAACTAATTCATCAAAAGCAAATTACAGGGTGCCTGCCGAAATACGAAGGATGGAGCGTGAATGGCCGCCGTGAATAGGGTTTGGACATCGGGATTCGGGGATATAAAGACTGGTTTATACAGCCGAGAGTTGAAATTCGAGGAAAGAGTAGGTTTCTGATACACATCACGTAGTTCAAATAACGCTTAGCCTAGGTATAGTGCGTGTCATCCACGTAGGCGTGCCCCTCCACAGCTCAATCCGTACAATACACAATTTGACACATGTTAAAATTTGTAACATGGTGTCACTTTATGGATAGTAAACCATCAAAATATCACATTGAATTGAAAATTATAAACTTTTACCAAAATAGAAAAAAGATGTTTTTACATCGAAAATTCGGAGAATTATGTTTTTTTTTGTCATCCAAAATTCAAACAAAAGGTATCAGTAGAATGCTTAAGTACAAATAAATAAAAAAATATACGGCAACTATGTACCTAAACGCATTATTTTACGACCAAAACAGCAAAATACTTATTTTCCCATACAACAGTTGGTTCGATACCAGGCGTGTGACGTCATTTGCCCGTGCCAATTTGTAGGAGCCGTTTGGGCGGCCGCTAGCGGCGAGCTAGGTTCATCTCTATTTTTTGCCCTTTATTGTGGTCTGATTGTAGTTGGTCCCATATAGACATTTGATCGTCTATAAAAACTGGTTCGAATGGCACCGTAACATTTTTTTAGTCAAATAGCGTATTGCGCATAGATTAGTAGGAGACTCGCTGTGGAGGGGCGCATCGCAGCAAACGTATGTCCAACAGATATTTAATATTTTAAAATAAACCTAGATTTTTTATAAAATTATTCATTGTTTCAGAAAAAAAGCCCTATGATTTGTAACTTTAATAAGTCTACTCGATTCGTAATTCAATTCTAATTACGTACCTACGACACAATTTACGAGTAGCTATAAACTTAATAAAATATAAACTTAGAATAAAGATTAACTTAAGTTAATTTACAATAAATTATAAATGAATATAAAAATTATTATGTCAAGATATCCGAGAATCTTAAAAAAAACTTTAATAAAGATTGTTTATATTTAACTGATCGTCCCTAAAATTGACTTCATTTTCGCGATTTTTACTCATCATTGTTCATCGCTAAATGGTACCATGGTAATGGTATGGTTGGTGGTAATTCTATGGGACAATTTTAACTTCAGGAAAACTATTTTTGTCGTTCGACTTTCCCACGCACCAATACAATTACGCTTCTCACAAGCACTGTCATCCGCCCGTTTTTCTCAGGATTTGTACTGTCCTTTGAAAAGCACTTGAGTGTGTCCAGCGGGGAATCAATTGCGTACTCTGGGTTTTCTTTCGTAATTACACATTTCCGCATCGTTAACGATCTATTAACCCGGTATAATGACCTTTTCTTGTAGTTTTGATCATTGTACCTGGTTTTATTTCACGAGCGCGGGTAAGCCATGGTTGTAGTTGTGAGTCATACGATCACATAGACAACGTGAACCCTACACTGACGCTTGTATAGATAGACTATGTGCATGTATAGCTCAACACACTCGCGCTCGTGAGATAAAAGTACTAAATAATAAAATTGTACCGATGTTAAAGAGGTGTCGGGTTAAGAGGCCATCGGGTGGCTTGAGAACTTCTCACAGTCAAGTTGCGCACTCACTTGACAAGCGTAATCCTTCAGTCAGGTCCTTCGGTCAGATAGCAGACGCTTCCGCAAAAACGAGTGCTTAGGCCAAATTTTGGGATTACGTAGCGGGTCTTCTTCAGGATACAACTGTACTAGGACGCTAGGAGGATGGAAGGATGGACGTTTAAAATACACTTGTCGAATTGAGCTCATTTTTAAAAATTTCCCGTTAAAATGTGAAGCCGCTACGGCAACAACCAACATTCCACTTGTAGAGCGGATCCTGCTAAAAAAAATAAGGCGGCGCCTCTTTGCGTTTATAGCTTGTCCATTCAAAAAGTTTTTCTTTCCAATCTTCGCTCTGGAACACCAATAATCACAATTAATTCCGATCGAATGCGCACCCTATTCCCGCGCGTTAGAATACCAACTTGCATTGTAAGGAGATTTCAATTTGTGCTACAAAAAAGACGCATCTACGTTTAGCCATTAGGGTTCAGAATGCTTTGGATACTTTTTATGGCACGACGAATTGCAGATTTACCTGCTCCGCGGATGTTATGTCAGTTATAGGCAGCGGTTGTCTTAGTGCGTTGCAAGTTGCTCTTTCTAAATACCTCAGTGATTTATAAGTGATATATATGTAATATAAATTGCCTTCCAAGGACTTTATGAGCTGTTTAGTGATGACACATTGTGATTGTGGACCACAGGAAGTGTTAATCTAATCTGTGCAAGTAATGGAGTCGACTTGTGTGAAGTTAACGATTATTGGCGTAACCACATTTCGTAACCAACGAAATGACGGACTATTTCCACTTTAAATTATGCTGTATGACATACGCGTGTTGCACTATTTTGTTTACCGTCGGATGGATGGATTTTTATATGTTATCGTCACCACAACTCTAACAAGATGTGGTAGACCTACCTAAAACGTACTCTTCACAAATATCATATTACTCGATAGTCGGTTTCTGACCGAATATTTCCTTCTATAGGGATCTGTTATTAGACTAATCGGTATCTCTATATTTTTGTCCAACGGTCGTTGAACTATCGATACTATGGAGGTTTGACGGCCATTTGGCTACTTTGCACAGCACGTGTCTCTGTCCGGCACTTTTTCAAGATTCTATTATGATCGATGTCTAGTCTACAGATTTTCGGAGTAAAAGAACAGATTTCTGATTAGAATCCATTAATTAAATTATGAAAAAACAAAGGTCGTTAATTACATGGATTTATAGAAATGGAGACACCATTTATGCGGGCTACTATCCAATCCAAAATTAAGTTTTGCAGCCCTTAACTTTTGGTATGTCCACATGAAAGACGCGAACCTAAATCTGTTTATGACCTAGCTTGGAATGAAAACAAAACGTTTTAATTTATGTTAAGTGGTCTCCAGAATACATCAATGTTGTATGAACCACTATAACTATTGGTATATTAACCCTTTGAACGCCAAGAACCTATAAAGTGGCTGTGTGTCGTCGTGCCCACCACGCCAACAACCACTTAAAAGCTGAAAACGCATAGACAGCGGTGGCGGCGTGGTGCGGAGGCGGTAGGTACCGGTTGTAATGTTCGAACTAATATGAAAGGGTCCGCACAGAACGCTTTTTCCCGGCCGGTTTTCTGTGCGGACCCTTTCATATTAGTTCGAATTCGAATATTACACCGGTACCGCCTCCGCACCGCGACGCGTCGCCCCGCTACCGCTGTCAGTGCGTTTCGGGCTAAAAGGTCGGAGTGAAGGTGTACTTTGATCATGAATAAAATTGTTTTAATTTGTTTTTATTGGTTTAAACATTACACCAAAAAAACAGTGCTTGGCGTGGTGGACACGACGACACACTACCGCTTTGGCGGTCAAAGGGTTAATGTAATTTTTTCAAGAATAGAGTCTTCACTTATAACGTAATTTTGTGATTGTTTTGATTTGTTTGTTTTATTCATCACAACATATTACAAATAAATACAGTTTTGCTTACCTATATTACTATTGTATTATGATTTATGATCATTAAATTAAATAATAATGAAAATAAAATAATAAGTAAGAATACACATACATTTCTCCCTGTAACCGTTTACAAACAATCGCCAATACGGATAACACATCTCAAACCGTTAGTGATAACGTGCTATGGTAATGATAAGGAGTGATAGGAGTGATAAGCGATGACAATGGGCTGGCGGAGCAAGCGGTGGCAGTACACTGAGAGCGATGACCTCGCCGACCTTGGGCTGATGTTCAGTCAACTATGGTGAGGAAAATGACCGGGACGTATAAGGACACGTTTATTGGATCTGACAAAGCTTTGTACCTACATTTGCAAACAATGCTGTCCTTGAGAGCTGCCAAATGCTAAGCGGATATAGTCTATAGCGACTCTAAGAGAAGCTTCCAGCGCGTTGCCAAACTTTTATTGATTTAAGGATTCGTTTCTGAAAGCTTGAGTGTAGCTGTAGGTTCTACCATCCGTTACCCTCAATATCAATACAGCACATCCTCTTTTTTAAATTGAGAGTATTTACTTACCAAGAGGGTACACAATTTATTGCCTTGCTGTTTTAAATTAAAGCTGGCTCGGCTGATGACTGAAATAAATAGGGATTCAATGGAATTCCACGCTATTAATACGTTCGAACTCTTAGCAATTGTTTTACACGCCTTTTTTCAGACGTCGAAATAAATCACGCTACGCTTTCGTGTATACTTATAATTTGTATGTATGGTTTGATGGGATGCATCCGAGGGTACTAGGTTCCCACAATATCTAAACACGAGTCTAGTGCCAAGACATAGAGTACAAAATAGAAAAAAAATTGAATATCCTGAAGTGTATCTGATTGCAACCTGTAGTTTTTAAAAATATATCTTGGTTGCTATGACTATGACCGGAAACTATTAGTACTAGGGCAAAACTGAATGTAACTGGATTTGTTGGGAGTTTAATGAACTTTATTTCGTCTACGTTCTACATCAACGAAAAACCAAAAATAAGCAAGGAAGATAGGGGCGAGCAGATTTTAATCCCAGGAGTCTATGATTTATTTTTAAGGTAAAATCCATAATTCGGCGAAGTAAACTGGCAGATAAGATGTTGCCAGGAGTAGAAAATAAATAAATAGTGACGTTATATATCGATAAAAACTTATAGATAAGTATAACGTTGTACTACCAAACCCAATGTTGTAATCTATGAGCTTTTAAGTTTCTGGCCACTAAAGCCTCATTAAACGAGACAAAAGTAGTATTTAAATATAAAGTTTAGTCCTTTAAATATGACATAAAATTTAAAAATAATTTTAATTTCTCAAGTAGAGCATATTTGATTGAGAGAAACACTACTAATTTCGATTTTCAATGTTCTCGGCAAGCACCTAGCTAGGGGTACCTGATAAATTGGGCCGTAAGATCGGTACGCCTAGTGATACCTTAATTAAATAATATCGATATGTACAGCACTGGCCATACTGTGGCAACTTTTGTGCACTTTTGACTTGTCAAACAACTTCGGCTAATGGTGGAATTGGTGGACCAGTGTGTATTACATATATTTTTTTAATTTTACTATAGCAAAAACGGAGCAGTAATCAAATAAGCTTTTCAAGGCGAGAGTGTATAAGCATTATGGTACGAATGTAACATTTATTTTTTTGATGAGATAGTAAAAAACCTAAAACACATACATATTTAAAATCAGTATAGCTACTCAAATATACACTAAATCGATTCCTGAGCTAACCCAATAAGAAATAACTGGTACCTATCAACATATTTAACGAAAGCATTACAATATAAAGTGAACAGTTTTATTTTTAGATCAAAGCGGACGTTCCGATACGAAGACAATGAACCGTTGACTTGAATATCCGTGTCGCATTACGTTATTGGCCGTGGTTGGGCTGCGTGCTTCAATAAAAATGGATTGTCAATATCGACGCCACATGAAATGATACTTTCAAGGCGTACCCTTCGCGCTGTTTAGGTGATTTTGGAGGGCCTAAAGCTCTAAAACAAAGCTACCGAAATGGCCGATAAATAATAATAAATAAGTATATCCCTCAAATTTTGGCATAGTACTTTGATATCACGAGCGCGAGTTGGCCATTGTTGTAGTTGTGACACATACGAACACATTGACAACGGGAACTCATAGCTCCTACGCTGACGCACACATAGACAATGTGCATGTATAGCTCAACACACAACCATGGCTCACCCGCGCTCGTGAGATAATAGTACTATAGCGATACTTTGACCGCTCTGTCGGGAAAAGAATGACAATACAAGTTTAATTTGAATCTTTTTTAAATCATAATAAGGCGTATATAACCCGTGAGTCGTGCTAATCCGAGAGCCTCGACAATCTCAATTCGTAATATGTCGTTACTCTTAGGACGATCAGTCATTCAGTTTAATACAGTGATTATTATCACAATATTGGGATGTTACAATATAAAGGGTTTCAAAATTGTTTGGATTTCACTTCAATATGCATCAATATTCACGTGACATGCTTTCTGTATAATTATTTTTCTCCCTGAAAACATAATCTACTATTTGTTTCACCTCCGTTCTAAATATAAACATAGCACCGATCGTCCTGGCGCTGGATTAGTCGTTTTATACCTAGCTTGAACGTCTATAACCTCTCGAAGAAATTGTTTGGCTTTGCGTCCGTATTAGGTCGACGTACTATCCCCCTGGGGTGTATAGCTTAATGTTTGTTTAATATAAGTTCGCTTAATCGTAGTGGTTCATCGTGATTTACGCCACGTTTTAACATATTGTGTTTTATTTGCAGGCCACACAAAATGATGCTGGAGTCGAGCCGGTGAGTATATAGAGATATAGTCCTTTTTTTGTTGTAGTTGTGACACATACGAACACATAGACAACGTGAACTCATAGCTCCTACGCTGACGCACACGTAGACAATGTGCATGTATAGCTCAACACACAACCATGGCTCACCCGCGCTCGTGAGATAAAGTACTGTATTGTGTCGCGCGGTGGAAGTCCCATATTACGCGCTGATTCCGAGAAAAACTAAGACCTAGTATACGCAAGTCTAGAATCTCGTGCAACTTTAACTACATTGGTTTAATAGATCGACTTTTATACTTCATAATAACCTCAGCAACTCGCAATATAGTTTTACTTGCACGTGTGTAAATAGACCTTTAGAACAGTTTAGAAGATAATAATATTCTACAATGACATGTGTGCACTTCTCATGAATTTTTCCTCTTTGGAGAATCATGACCATGAGTCCATGACTATGTACATATACTTAAAAATATACAGGGTGGCATCGGAGACGTGATCAGAAACTATTTGACATGATAAAGTATTGAAAGATGGACTGAATAAAGACGATAGCAACGTTTCTACTCTCAATATTGACTCAAAAGTGATATAAATTAGAATAAATGAACTTGTGCTATTCTATGTACCTGAAAACTATTGCATTGAATAAACACGAGTCTAGTTTATACATAGGGTTATGTTAGTTATGTTATTATTGAGATGTTATTAAGAGAATATTGTATTCGTATTGCAAATGCTTCTCGCTTTGCCTATAAATCTGAATGTCCACTGAATTGATCAAAGGTTCGCTGGGAGAAATCACATATTAAGTTCGCCTTTGTACATATATGTCAACTGTCCTTTTAAGTTGTAACTTATGCTGTTTTTACAAATATACAATAAATAATGTTACATACAAACATACATAATATGCAGAGTCAGAAAAAAATACTTCTGATCGCGTCTCCGATGTCACCCTGTATATTTTTGCAACTATTAAACGTAGGATGTCAGGGGAGCTGGGAATATGTACTGTAGCAATTTATTGGTCTCTTTATACGTACATGTTTAATGTGTTACTAGAAACACGCACAACTTAGATAGCGATAGCTAATACCGTATACTCGACCCATGTCAACAACGATTACTCGGTTAAGACTGTTAAGACAAAGAAACCTTAGAAAAGAAACTGAATTAAAAACCTTTAATACAGTGATATACGCGGGCGAATAGCTCGACCTACCACTAGCAAAGGAGCAAGACAAAAATTACAGGGCTACAGGCGCCTTAAGGCGAGGTCCCTCCATTGCAAATGTCCCGCTCTAACACGCGTGAGTTTGCAATTGACCATCCCGCTCTCTACGGAACTCTTTCGTAAATATGTACATTTTGGGTGAGAAAAATACATGGCTTACTATATTAAAGCTTAAGCCACACAGAGAGCGGGCGGGCGGTAGCGGCGCGGGCGCGGGCGGCAGCGGCGCGGGCGCGGGCGGCAGCGGCGCGGGAGCTGCTTTTAGCTGCCGCCACCGCCAAAAGCAGCTCCCGCGCCGCTGCCGCCCGCGCCCGCGCCGCTACCGCCCGCCCGCTCTCTGTGTGGCTTAAGCTTAACAATATTAATCCCGACATCGCTCATTCCATCAAAAACGTTTATTTAGGTGTTATTTTCTACTCCTCATGTTACCTAAGATTGAAATAAAATGAGTTATAAGATAGAAAATACAGGTATGTTTGGCATTTTTTCTATCCAACAAAGTTTTGCAAATTGTGCAACGGGCTTCCGACGACACTAGATAAAGGTCTCAAATATAACATCGTATTTTTTTACATTTTTAATATGTAGTATTTCGAAATAAAACCGTTTACAAAATCACGTATTTTACTATAACCCCGCCTTCTTAAGTTCAGCTTGTCGGCTGCGCAATTGACCCCCTGAATCCGACGACCTCGCCCGGTATGCATACTTGAACTCTGTCAATAGAACTTGCTCAATATGTACATACAATTAGGGCATAACTTTCTCATAACTACAAGGAACCACACAACACAGGGAATAGACGGGTTATCGCTGTGTTATATAAGGGAGCTGTTAGAAGAGTCCAGTCACTAGCGCCAGCGCTGGACTGGAACGAACATATACGTATTGGTGCGCCAGCACTGGACTCATATAAAAGTTCCCTAAGGCCAATAAAAATAAATAAAGCCATGAGAGCTACTAACAATGACATATCAGACAAGATGAAGTATCTTACATATCTGGTTTGCTTTGCTTTAGTCGAGGGTTTGACATTTAAACCTGACTTCTGCACCAGAATTTCTATGCACCGACGCCATTAAAGTAGAAACCCCACGACCGGTTCGCCATAGCTAATTAGTCACGCTCATTGGCTACTGTTTTACTCGTTATGTGAAACTTAATTTCTAATCGACACTGCTCTAGTGGCCTTTGTCTCGGACCGGCTTCCAATTACAGTAAAACACAAGTCACTGGCTGTATGCGGCATAATAGGGATGTTGACTCAATAAAATGTATTACTTCAATAGAAAGAAGACATAAAACTATGCCAAATAGTGGAAATCCTATTCAAATATCTCAAAAAATAACGAAGCTACAACGGTTAGAATATTCGTAGTTAGAGAGAGAAAAAGTGCTACTCAACAGTGACGTCACTGTTGAGTAGCGCCATAGTACGAGTAAATGACGATCGTTCAATACAAAGGTGCGTTTTGCGGAAAAGCAACAGAAAATACCCACTCTTAAAACTTTGAAGACTTATAATTACGTAATTTTTATTACTTTTTTCGCCATTTGATTGATAATTTGAGCCTTTATGTAGAAAATTTGGATTAATTGATTTTCTTTTATAGTGTCATCATCCCTATTATTTGTTCAACAACGTCCGTACATCGTGTCAATAACAATACGTAAGCCTACCTACTTCTTGGTCTTCTTGTAGTCGTGTCATGGTTCATTCAAACTATAAACGAATGCTTTGAATTCTTGTGCTAACCTCATTACATGAAGAAATGTCATACAACAATACATATAATATAATTGATGAAGCCGGTTGTCATTAGTGCTGTTGCCTGCACTGCATACAAGTCATGCAACATATATTAGGTACTAGATCTGCCATTATACGTTCATTCTTTATTACTCAGCATTTTATTAGTTCGTAACTTACTAATTATTATGTTTCTATGAAACTGTGTTGCGGTTGCTTCCTACAGAGTAACAACAAGAAAATGTTCATATCGACCTACATATATGCCACAAACATTACCCGACGAAACTTAAAATGTAATGTAACCAAAATAGACGTACGGAGAGGACATAACAACAACATACAAGATAAAATAATAATTTTATTACCTCATAATCAGGATAAAAGATGAGCGCATTAATTGTTGTCTAACATCCCAAAAGCAATATGAATGTATGATGTTTAAACACACTTACTGCCTTTTCACTCTATAATACTTTACTTCGTTATAACTAGCAAGTAGCTCCGAGTATGTTAACTTTGTATGGCCATAAATCACTATAACAGAAAGAATCACACTACCTTTCGATTAGTTTTCACACGGGGAAGAATGAGACGGTAAACGAGAGCCTCCTTTGAGACACGACAACGGGTATAATAAAAGTATAATTTATTTATCATTCTGTTACCTACTTTGTTCTGTATTATTTTATAACTTACGGAGTTGCAAGTTTATCTGAGATACAACGCACTCTAAAGCCTTATGAAAATATGTAGAAGTTCAATTACCTTTTTGTACATCGCAGAATCCGGCCGGGTTTATCATCGTTGGGGAATTTGTTATGACGATGCGCCGTCAGTTTATGGTCCTTACGGCCATAGCATAATTATTCCACAATGCTGAACAAAAAGGCACTAAGTGCATTTGAGCGTTATAGACGTACCTACGCATTTTTCAAGCCGATAGACTTATTTTTGATAGAAACAGTTGTTGTTATATTTAGTAGAAAACTGGACGAAAGTGCCTAAACCTCGTGGTAATGCTGAAAGAGTTTTCACTAAGTAAGATTTTATCCTCTTTAGAACTTAAAAGAAGAATTTATCCTATTAAGTATTTTAATTTGGACAGCTTGCACGTTTTTCAGCGAAACTAAAAAAAACTTGTTAGTAAAGTAAAGTATTTATTGAGTTGACGAGACCAAGATAAGCTCTACTATCTATAAACTCATTGGTCGCATTCGCATTCTTGTCCTTTCGCTTATCTCTTTTCGTGTCATTTTTTCCAATATCCGACCAATTGTGTGTAGGTATTAAACTTATTTATTACGTCCTAAAATAACATTTAATAGGCTTTTAAATTTTGATCCTTAATCTATAAATCTGGTTTAATCAACACGAACTTTACGATCTAATTTGTTCGCGAATCCATTTAATTGCTTGAAATATTGCCGTCGGCATTTCCACTTTGATTAGAGATGCCCAACATACCTCTTGGAATAACAATGTCGTATGAATTAATGGCGCCCAGGCATTTATTTTCAAACATTTTGAACTATATTGAACAAGAAGAGAAGGACCTTTTGCTTCACACCGACTTATTTAAATAATTAATAACTGTTATAAATGCGACTCATTGCTAACTAGTGAAGTCATAGTACGAAATAAGAAAGATTCTTCACGAATACGGACTCAATATTATTAAATCTTGTACAGGCAAAATATTATTAAGAACATCATCATCATCATCCTTACGTCCTTATTACAGTCCTCGATCCGTCCTTGAAAGGAAATGCAAGATCATTGAATAGTCAAATATAATCAGGGCGACAGCCCATGAGACCACCGTAAGCTAAACAAACAATGGCTCGACGCCGCCGGATTCCACGTAAAACCGTCCCGGACACAAAAAACGGTGCATCTATTTATCCTGCCCGACACATGCAAGGGCAACAATCGGTCCCTTATTAAAATGGATTAGGTTACCGAGTGTCCGCTTTATTTGTTTTAAAAGTCGGAGAAAGTTTTAATTAGTCCTTCTAAAAGCTATTAATGACAAATATAAATAAATAAATATTTGTGGACAATCTTACACAAATCAACCTAGTCCCAAACTAAGCAAAGCTTGTACTATGGGTACTAAGTGACGATGTACATACTTATATAGATAAATAGATACTTGAATACATAGAAAACATCCAAAACCCATATAATTTATGTAGAATACGTTTATGGACCCGTTTGAGACGATCAAAACATCCGATGATCAAGGGTCTGGTGTTGTTTGGTGTGGGTGTTCTGTGATATACCATGCATGTGAAGGAGCCTCATCATCATCAGCATTTTCACTCTTTGGCTAATCTTGTCTAGTAGTAACTTAAACTCATGTTTTAGCGAGTTTATTGACGTCACTTTCCTTCCAGTAGACTAGTTGTCTGTTACGTTGCGATTGTAACCGGTCACACCGGGCACACGCAGCCTATGCACGGCATCCGAACGGACTTCTAATCATTTGACGTCGCGCCGCAGTAAGTCAAACGCTCGTTTTTTTACCACAGCTCATTTGCATAGCGCTCCATCTCTCTCGCGCTCAACAAAAAAGGCCCGAGGTGACAGAGATGCAAGTCTGTCGTTGTGACCTTCGCAACGTGCGCGCACGTCGATACCGTTGTGCCCGTGAGAAGGAATTTTTGTACGGTTCTCCGAGGTCCGCACAGCTGGCGATGCTTGCGTCTACTCTAATTTAAACCTTGTCATAAATGTCACAACACTGGGGCTGTGAACTTAAACTTTGTGAAAAATCAAACGAGTAACACTTGCAAATTGGAATTGATCGGCTAGATCTAACTCTCATTTTAGATAATAGGCATTTTGCTCAATTTAACTTTACGGTCATCTCTCGCCGCGACCCTAATTCGCTGAGCTGTGTTGTGCTCCGCGTCATTCCTGTGTCATATAACCCGAATAATAGAATACCGCGCTAATAAAATGATAATCTATACAGGGAATCGTGAGCATTCGAGGTACTCCACATTTTAATGGCTATTAAGAAGCCTGTGTCATCTCACGACTTGAATGATGATTCCCATACGTCATCTTAGATTCGAGACATCCAAACGAGGGCATTAAAATTCTTTCTGTAATGATTTCTAAAAAGATTAATCGTTTTATTTTCACCGCCATCAATGGGATCCGATTGACATTGAGGTACCTAACGAGATAAATTGTATTCAGAATCGCGCCGAGATTAGGAATCGTCATTTCGTCGACGTTAATTTATCTTCAGCACGTCGTTACGTTCAAGAAATGTAATAGAGGAGGAAATAGGTCACGCAACGCTTAGTCGCTGTCGTGACCTGTGTAATGTTACTATAGCCGCGTAGTTCACACTAGTTCTTTCTGGTTTCCTGTTGTGTTTACTTTCTTACTTTACTGAGCTTGGCGTATAACGTGCGTCATTCGAGAACGTAATTTACCTGTTATTTAATTTTTAGATTGACAGGTACTCTTCGTTTTTATGTCCATCCATAATTTTAGCCGAAATCGTAGTTTGTGAAATGTTGCTCGACCGGTTCATCGTTTAAATGTTAAACCAAAATGTTAGCTCAGAATTGAGAATTGCCTCAAGGATTTCTGTAATTTATGCGCACGATTACGTTCCGAGACGGTGTTGATAGCATACTAACTGTTACTAGTTACTACTACTGCGCGGCGAATACTCGAATACTGTCAAATCATTCTTGTTATGCAGCGATAACGAGGTAATACACCACACCACACGTACAACTTCGAATGAACCGGCTACTGGCATTTCCATCTAGTTAGCTTCTTAATTATTTGTCAGTTTTTAGTACTTAGTGCTAATTGGTTTCAAAATCAAGTAAATATTATCTTGTAGGTGATGGTTGGCTAAGAAGAAAAAAAACGTGAAAGACCTGAATGTAATTTACATGTAAATCATCTGACAAGTATGAATTATTCCACTAGGAAACTAATTTATAATTTTCCAGTAGCAATATAAAATGAAATTGAGTTTTCCTATCACCAACGGCAATAAAAGTGTAACAGTACAATTGACATGTAATACGTTATGCGAGCAGACGAGTTGATACAAAAAGTTTGATTGGCTAGGTGTAGCGGTCAAGGCAATCGAGTCTGCATGATTTATGGCTATTCACAATGTATAATGGCGAGTACTACCCGGTCACATTATCTGTACACCTCGCGTGACGTCATTACGGCGCTTGGGTATGGTGTGATGGGCGGGCGGCGCATGTCAGAGAGGTGCACAAATATTGTAATCGGGTTTTATGGCCGCTCACAATATGTGATGGCGACTATAGCACAGTAAGAGGTATTGTTGAGCGCGGGCCGATACGGAAAACATAACTTCTTGAAGTTTCTATTGTTCCCATACGACAATTGTTAGGTTGTATAATTTGTTTGTCATTTCCCGGTGTAGGTTTGGCATTACACGCATTTATTTGCAAATAAACGTCTTGTCCAAGACCTTTTCGTCTTAACTTTGATTTAAAAACTGGTATAGAATTTCCGACGGCAATTCTTTCGATCATAACATTTCCCGCCATAAACAAGATTGCACGAAATCTCTGCATTTGAATTGCGCTTCGTTTTGGCACTGAGCCATGTCAGTCAAATCTCGCTTTTTATTTCCAACGTCTATTTAGTGACTAAACTATTATGTGTGATGTCTACGTTGGTTTGTCTAATCACATTCAGAGACAGAGATAAAAAAGTGCCCAAACATTAGAGATAAAATAGACCGCGACTTAACAAACAGCTAAGAACCATCTCGATAGTTCAAAGTTCAAAATATTTTATTCAAAACAGAAGCTTACAGAATACTCTTTGAATGTCAATAGTTATACAATATTTATAGAATAATATTCATCCTGAGGTGGATTCGTTACATAATCAGAAACATAATCACATACAAGACACATAAGATATTCTATTTAAAGGCCGATTTACATGATGCAAGAACTTGCATGCAATTTATGATTACATTGCGGGCCGCGGGCTACCGAGGTAAGACGAGGGCAATCAAATCCCGCGATGTAATGAAAATCGCATGCAAGTTCTTGCACCGTGTAAATGGGCCTTATAAACCCCCACTCTGATCGGTTCAGTTCATCTGTTTGGGCGAAACGATGCTGTTGACAAAGACAAAAATACACTTGTTATATTTAATAACACGTTTCGTTTGCGTCGGGTGTTAATAATGTAAATTAATTAATTAATATCTTTACCAGGTGCACTTTTAATTGCTAATCATGATGACGATCTATTAACTATATCTCAATTTTACATTCGTTTCAATGTAATCTACATATACTTATCTAATGAAGACCGGATCCTCTAAACGCCAACGCCAGAGCAGCAAAAATTTTACAATCAGCTAAGGAGCAACTAAAATGGTCGCCGCTGAAATGAAAAACGAGAAACATTGTATAAATTTATTTTGATCTATGTAAGTTCAATAGGGATGTTGACACCAAATAAGAAAATCAATAAATCCGAATTTTCTCGAAAAAGGATCAAATTCTCTATCAAATAGTGAAAAAAGTAATCCAAAAGAATAAATAATTACATAATTATAAGTCTTCAAAGTTTTAGGAGGGGGCATTTTCTGTCCCTTTTCCGCAAAACGCCCCATTGTATTGAACGATCGTCATTTACTATGGCGCTCGAGGTCAGTGACGTCACTGACCTGTAGCGTTTTCTCTCTCTAACTAAAAACATTCTAACGGTTGTAGTTTCGTTATTTTTTGAGATATTTGAATAGGATTTTCACTTTTTGGCATAGTTATATGTATTCTTTCGTATGGAGTAATAATAAATTTTGAGTCAACATCCCTATTACTGTACACATGTTTTTTAAAAGGTCTATGATACTTGAAATAAATTTGTCTCATTACATATACTTATCTAATCGTTATATCCATGTATGGTTGAAATTCTTTTTGTTGAACGTATTTCTATTAAAATTAAAATGTTATTGGATTTTGAACCTTATTGTTTGAACGGTAAAGTAGCTTTTTGAAGAAATCGCTTTGGTGCAATTCGTTCAACTGAAATGATTTCAAGTTTACTATGCTTATAAAAAAACAAAATATTTTGACCACATCATTGAATTAAATGTAGTAATAATTTAAATAAACGAATAATAACGGAACTTTAAGAAACAAAAATTGATAAAAAAAATATCAGTCAGATTAGTATGCAAGTATTTTATAATTATAAACAACGATATCAAAATATATCTGCTCCTAGGCAAGGAATCAGTCGAGTGACGAAAGTAATACAGACACATAAAATACGTACACAGACAAAGTGACCTTTAATGTTGTCCACTACCTCCCTAAGGCCTCCCTAAGGCTTAAGGCCGTGTATTACCACTTTTGAGTTTTTAAAAACCATCTGAGACATAGAATATAGTGTCTTAAAATCTAAAAAAAATATATGTGTTACATAAGGATCTTGTCTAGTCAAAATCGCAGTGAGTTATATGCCCTGATGAATTTCACTCGGTAGAAAAAAATCGCGAAGTTACCTCTTTTTGGAATGTTTTTTCAATACTACGGCTACATTACTGATATTTAACATTTAATTTTGGTACTCAATTAAAGATCGTAAATAGTTATAGACAAATTCGCAGGGTTTGCTTTGATAAAATGATTGGCTTAATCACTATAGCTAAATATTTACAAAACTGCGCGCAGAGCTTGCGTAGAGAGCGGGATGGTTAATTGTAAACTCACGCGTGTTAGAGCGGGACATTTGCGTTGGGGATACCTACCCTTAATTAGCAGAGTGTAATGATTGAAAGGTTCACCACTACAAGGGATACCCACAGCGGTAGCTCAGTTGGTAAAAACCAATGGACGGATTCCAGAGGTCGTGGGTTCAAATCCCACCTGAAGCTTTTAATTTTTGAAATTTTCACTTTTAAAATTACAAAGTGGTCAAATTACGTGAACACTATTGTCAAATGCATAAGGTTGCTTAAATATTTTGGAACCTTTGTTAACGTACATATATTTATGAACTTGACGTACAAGCTCGGGTTGTTAGGTTGTTACCGTTTTGTTACGCGCGGCGAGTTTGTCACTATGACGTGGCGATATTTCAACTCAGCCTCAACGTACTTCAACGGTGATGTCACCTAATAGCCCTGTTTCTGTTTATATTAGTTGAAGAAAGTCAAATTAATATTTTACAGACAACATCGAAAACTCTGGGACAAAATATGCGAACTTGAATGACAAGGACTTAAGGCCATAAAAATAATTTTGGTAAAATTGGGAACGTACTACATTATATGGTCGTTACTGTACGACACCGCTAACTCAAGACAATAATAATGACACCGATATGTTTTGTGGTCCATAAATGCACTGTTTGGCGTGCTTTTATGGTAAATTTTTCATAAAAGCACTGTTTACAATGAATAAAAACACCAAACATAAACAAATATTCGAAGTAAAACTTTACATTTTCAAATCAAACCTTTGTTAATCATATTATTTTCTAATATAAAACTAGTGCCTACGCCAAATCTTGGGATTAGGTAGCTGACCCCGAGCATACTGTGATGACTATACTGGGATAGCGCTAGAAGGATAATGATTATAATAATGAATATGTTAATCATCTATTTTGTGTTCGTCAACTAGTTATATCTATTTTATAATAGTTCTATTAATAAAAACAAACAGAATTCGGAAATGCTCCAGATTCGTTACTAACAAATCTTACGTTCAACACACAGATTGTGTTATTGTATACCTAATTTTTTCAAGGGTGATGTTGCTACAAAACAAACAGATAAACAGTAAACATTTTTCTAGATGACTCACTCGAATTACCCAAGAATGTGAGTAATTCAGTGAAACTTCCGCTCAATATTCTCGATTCGATATTTTTTTGCATAAACTAGTTGCCATTAGTTAGTACATATATCAGTTACTGGTTTTTCATGTGCTCGCTGGTGACTATTTATTTTCTTGCGCCTCTTACAGTTACAGTTATTTGCTCGGTTAATATCGAACGTCAACATTCACGAGTGCTTGTATTTCCAATGAAGATAGTCGGGAATCAACAGGTTGCCTCTAAGACTAAACTCCTTAACTTTGACGCCTTCCATGTTTGTGCTAGTTGATTAATCTGCTTAACCTTAATAATCTTCCATCTTGTATGTACCTTCTGCACTGCAGACGCCGTAGTGCGGTGCGGATGCTTAATTTGCCTTGTTTGCCTGAAATACTCTGAACAATGTTTAATAAAATTGTAGCAGTAAGTGTCAATTTTATGAAGAACTCACTGAAGAACTTAGACAATATCGGAATGTAAACCCGTGGCAGATTTTTTCAAATGATTGCGTGGAGATGTTTTTATCATTTCCTGATAAATTGTTGACCTTTCTTTCTAGAATTCCAATTGAATGATAAACATTTATGTAACTAGTCTAAACAAAGGATTAAACAATTATTTAAAATTTAAAGATGATCTCTTACTGTATTCTAATTTATGTCTGCTCTAAAAAAAACAATAAATACATTCTTAATCTACATTATTGACGTCAATTCTAGATGGTGTCGTTGAACTGAATTATACTTTCAAAACTCCCGTTTGGCTAAACAACGTTTTGCAAAGAAATCACGTAAGTTTCAACTTAGTTTTAGAATTGTAGCGTCAAAATTTTTATGTTACCACGGTGTTTAGATCACTATCTCCAGACATGATAACTAACCGTCATTTGGACGACCCGAATTCACTACGCGCATTTTATTCCCGCAACGTTTATTTCACTATGAAGCTATTTATATGAAAAAGTTTATTCACATCGCCACTTACAGCTCCAACATAGTCTGCCATTTATGGGCAATTAAATAAATCTGGATGATTTACACTTCCTGTAGTCTTTCAAACGTAAACATTTTATGCGACACTTGCAATTTGCTCTCGACAGCACAAAGGGGTGGCGTTAAACGAAATCTTAAACTTTTTTCGCTGTTCTCTCTAGAATGTAAGCGAATATTATCGTTGTCAACGTCGTTTATAGTCCATCAATACGTACTTAAAATGGAAGAATACTCAGATGCAACATTGGATGATGAGCCACATCTCATCATTCGCTTGCTCTTATGCAATAAACGGCATAAGAGCAAGCTTTCATAGGTTACAAGATGTTACATTACTAGAGTTGAGCTATGAAACTCTGTACGGCACTGCAATGTAACTTAAATCTAAACTTATCATAATATTTACAACACATCTACAAAATATATAAAATTTAGCTATAGTTATTTGTACAAGGGTGCAAAGTTTTATTTTTACCGCGAGTGATGTGGAATTGAAACACCAGCTAGCGAATGGGTTCTAGGGTTGAACTACACTTCTTCACGAGCTCACGTCTTCACATCAATCACATCCTTCCTGTTCATATCGTCACTAAAGCGATCCACATTTTCCTGGCCTAGCCATTCCCAGCGTGGTGGATGGTATGCCACATATACTAAAACTAAATAAAATATAAATTATCTAAAGAAATCCAACATAGCCAAGTATCCTCTTCAGTGTGTAGCTTATTTTCTGCATTGTAGCCGTACTATGAGAACAAAGCACTGTGAAAAGCGCCCTTCAGAGTGAGAGTCCTCTAGGAAAATTAAATATTTTCCCTTTTTCCTGGAAATGTTGCGATATTGCCGCCGCAATCCATGGGACACATTTAATTAAAATTTATCATTTTGACGAAACCTTTTTTGTTTTCACGCAATGCCGAAATACAAAAATCAGAATATCCACGTTAAAATTTCAAATGTGTGTTATTTTATTTCAGTTATTTGCGCAACTATATATGCAAAGTGTGATATTTGCTATTGTAGAAATCTGTAGAGCTTGAACTTGTTTTCTGAGTCAAAGTTATAGGAAACTATTTAAACATTTCTTTATTTACTCAAGTGAGTTTTACGTCGTCTACAAAGGATTTTTTCGTTTATATTATTGTGTCGTCCTTTAGCCACTGTACAAGGCTAGCTTAGTTTCAAACTAAGTCGCCTTGTTCCATTACATTTAATATTAATAGGACAGCTTAACCAAAATTACATTTTGGGCACTTGAGTACACTATACAAGATTCTTGTTCGCCAAGATTCATTTCTTTTTGATAATAAGAGCTTTTATTCTTCGTATGGGTACTTTTGTTGTATGGGTTCATGTCTTGTACCGTACATAATGATGACATCATCATGTACAGATGTGTAAAGGACACAATGTGTCCTTTATATCCTTACAAACCAATTGATTCCTGAGGCTTCCACGTGTAGCATCCTTCGCTGCTGTGAGGAATCAAATATTTTCCCTGTTCCAAAATATTTATTGTAGGTATACTACATGCACATTTGCGTTTTGTCTGCCATGTCAATTTATAAAGTTCAGGAACATACTGTCACTTTACACATCCCAATTTTAGAGCCTTTTCGCGATCCAAAACAGTGTTAATAACTCTTTGAATCTGTTACCCCGTCTCCCTGTAACATGACATTGACAAAGCAACAAGTCTTCGCCACATTCACGACATTTTATCCCTGGGTGGGGAAGGGGGGAATGTGTCGCTCTCGCGGTATAATTATTTCGTACCTACCTACTTTGGGTCTCGTTCGCGTTCAGAATAGAGAAACAATCGGTCGGGAACGATGTCGTATTTTTCCGTTTTGCACGTCGCCGGATGGGGTGGGAATTCTCCGTTTTCAATAAATGCAGGCTACGATGCAGATGTCGTTCATAGCGTGGCGTGTCTGAGAAATGATGCTGTACAATACTCTGCTAAACAGATTCGCTATGTTGGATTTTCGTCTGGAGTTTTGATATCAGTTCGACATTTTGTCGGTTTGATTTATACTCCATCTTATAAATGTAACATTGATAATTGCAGCGCCTGTCAATGAATCTCGATATATATGATAGATATTTTGAATCTTTCATTAGGGACCAGTGTAAAGTTGTCAAGGGAGAATGTACTTAGGTATTTACCCCATTCTTATTACTCTAGAGTTTCTCGTTTTCTGTAGTCGTAGTTTACGACATAATTATTGCTCTTGGTGTCTGGAAAGCTTTGCGTAACTTGTCTCTTTAATCGTTTGAGTTCTTCTATAAAATTAATTAAGCGTTAAGTTTCTTACTTATTGCTCTTTCAGACACTTAAATGGTGTTCGTATAACCTTTTTCGTTTACCCAAAATTCAAAATTCAAACATTTATTCTGCAAATAGGCCACAAGGGCACTTTCACATGTCATAATGTTAATGTACAATTTAAAAAAGTCTTACAATATAAGCATATGATAGATTTTTCATGAGAAAATATTAATTTACAATTTAAGAAATATATCAATAAGAATTTAATAAATAATAATAATAATAGTAAAATTGAGAGATGTATAAGGTCTCAGTCTGACACCCTTGGACTTATGTAGTCACATTAGTCACTCTTCTGTAGATATTATGCCATATCGAGCTTGGCCAAGTCGATCGAGATCGAGACTATCGAGAGGATAGGGTTGAAGTGTTATACGGGCGATGGGCTAGCATCCTATCACTGCAATATACAGCTTAATATCACATCTCCCTTTTGGAAATACAGAATAGATTAGATTCTTTATTTCATCATAAAAAATTACATTATAAAGCTTGTCAAAATTATAAGAATTGGTATCATGTAATACGTATAAGTTAAAGTTTTTAAAACGACCTTGATATAAGTTAGTGATATTTTTAATAGGTACGCATTAAAATTGGTGCCTAACAATGACTTCTCACAAAATTTTGTTGTACACTTTATTATTAAGTAGCAGTTACTAACACGATGAGTTTGGATAGTTAATTCAAATACGGTTGTTTTATTTGTATTGTTAGTAGTTTTTTTCATCCTTAACACGTTGGAATATGGAAGTCGCCAATAGTAACAGGTTTTATAAAAAAGTTGCTGATTTGACTATCAGTACAGTAATGTAAGTAAATACTTACTTTACCGCATTGTTATCTGAATAACTGAAATTAATCAAGTCCTCCGGAGCGTAATTTGCTGGGCCGATACATATTTAACGCGTCATGTTGGTTACTTGTACACGTACCCGGTGGACCCGTGCCATTCACTAGCAAACTTCTTGTAGTTATAATTATACATATCTGTTAAATCTGGTAACATCAAGTAAGATAGACATTTTAGGCAGTGTTTATAAATACGGACACACAAAAACAGTTCTTTTGTGCTTTTTGTGAGGGTCAGAGCCGCGCTTGTGATTGTTCTGGAATCGAATGCATCAATAGGCTACGGTGTGTGCTTCCCCATCAGGCAGGCCGTATCCTTGATTGCTAGTGCCACCCTCGTAGTAAAAAGAAGGCAAAGCGGCACGCGGGCTGTCAGGCGAATATGGAATCGCTCACGGCCCTATACCTACATCAAGACCCAAAGCCATATGTTTGTTATTCAACGATCATAACAAAACAACAAGCCGCTTGTCCATATATACTTAAGATTATTTGAGTTGGCCGAGTTGTGTCAAAGTAATCATACCATAAGTGACTTATTTTTATACGTTGCAAGATTCAAAATCCAATATCAGATTTATAAAATTCGGGCAACACAAAAAATCTAAACTATACTTTGGCCTTACACAACGGTAACATACATGAGAGACAATGTGTAGACTACGCGTCAGCGATTTTTTAATTACCCCTACACTTAAAAAAAGCTATATGATAAGGTTTACCTATAATGGTTACTTAAGTAAGTCTTCTTTTGTGCTACGGCAAGTGCGATTGCCGAAGCTGGCCTTATTAGGCCGGTACCAACCCGAGGCCGACCGATCCAATGCATATTTAACCTCGGCTACTCCTCGCCCCCTTAGGCTATTACCTGCAAATGTTACTTGTAATCAAATTGTGTTAGAATAGCATGTCAAAGTCTCAATCTACTTTGTTCAGCGGGGGTCATTTACGTAAGTACTATAGCGGGTCTATACGTAGAGGTACGGTTGATGGATCTAGGAGGGGGTCTTAGCTGCAAGAAAATACTATAAGCACATACGAATCTATTATATTTTACACAAAGACTAAAATACAATTACAATTATATCTTAAATAATTGACAGCAGATGTGACTCCTATCGAGTCTGAAGTAGTCACTGGAAAACCACTTGTTTCCAGAAGAATGCCGCTTTGACAGGCATTCTAGATCTATTCAAATATGAAATATGCTCACGTTATGATACCAAGCATGGCCATTCTCATACCGTAACAACCTCTACAGTACCTTCAAAGGAACATCATAATTTGTACATTGACAGTTGGTTTAAGCAGCGTCTTTCAAAGGCCCAACGCCTTTCATGACTATACACGCCGATTCGGGAGTAGTATCTCCGTTCGCCCGTGTCTCTAATGCAAAGGTAAATAGCTCTGCGGAACATTTCCTAGTATGTATCGATTAGATGAATTCCCGCTTCCTCGAAAGTTGGATTCCGCTGAAGCCGCGCTAACTTTTCGACTTAGCCTGAAGCTTAATAACCATAACAATATACTAGCTACCAGGTACTTCCTAGCTATCTTGCCTTGTGTCGGAACTTGTTTTTCCTTGATAGAGTTTCCATTACGGCAACTTTTAAATAAATTAATGTTTCTTTGCTTCGTTAATAAGTGCTTCACTGTTCATAGAATCCCAAGTATATTGTTTGTTTTCGTTTATCTGTCTTATTATGTAGCCACCTTAGTGCAATGTAATGATTAAGCAATTTCTGAGCAAAATCATGCAATTAGGAAAACTATAGAATTCATTAAGGCAGGAATTCAGTTCTTTCTTTATCGTATTATTAGATAAAGCGTCAGTCTACTTCGGACTTACTTAGTTGAAAGGCGGAAGAGCTTTTTAGAATAAACGTGATCATCTTGGAGGCGATAGAGCGTATCAGATATTTTAGAACACCATGTCTGTTCAGATATAAAACGGTGACTGAGGAAGTGAGGATTGATAGCAGTACCTTCATTTTTAACTTTTATTACGCCTTTTTTAAACTCCAATGGAGGTTTTATTACTATTGAAATTGATTTGCGCAAATAATATTAACCATAAAAATGGCTGATGCTAATCAGTAGCATTAGCATCAGCCATTTTTATGGTTAATATAAAATAAAGCCGAAAACAACTGAAAACGAAGATCATATCGGCTACTAATCTGATATATTTTTTAATTGACGTAGCATACCTTAGATTTTTCATCTTCTCCATAAGTCATATAAAGATGGTACACACAATATACATAACACCTTTACATCCTCCTGCCAACACAAACTGGGGTCTACCTCAATTATTTAAATTTATAATAGTTCCTGGCACTGAGGAACAAAAGATTCATTCTAGTAATCGGAGTGGCCTTTTATTCCCAGTTTGTAACCGCTCCAATGTACTAGTTCCACTCTAATTATGTAGTTGTGTCACACTTTTTCAAGACACAAATCTCCGACCATGTAATCTAAATGTCGCCATTAATTTCCCCGTGGAATGTTATGTGGAGTTTAGTCATGGTATGACCATGGAGCGAGTGCATTTATTTCCTTGCCTTGTTGACCGTACTGGCGTTGGCACTGACTAATATGCAGACTCTGTCCTTGACCGAGTTCGTGCTCGCATCAAATATATGTTTGTGGTCTAAGAATCGATATAGGATTACTATAATAGGTTAAATAGGATATAAGATATAAGTGAAAGAGTGAACATCTTAATACATATTAGGGTAGGCTTGTTAACAGTCTATATTCTAAAATCTAAGCGATCGTTAAAATCTGTTATATTTAACGTTGATCGGTCCGTAATCGTAAGATTCGTAAGTTGGTGCAAACCGCTCTTTTTTTTATTGCTTTCCATCAAATTTATGATGATTTCGCCAACCACGTGTCCAAAGACGTTGGTCGGTAACGACGCCATGACAGTAGGCAACTGGTTTTGTTCGGTAATGGATTCTGCTAGTCGTCGCGCCGAGAGCACGTGTGTTCATCAACGCGGCCACTACCAAAATCCCAAACCGCTCTTAGTGTGCCTATGTACGAATGCATACTATGCACGAACGCATTGCATAGGTCAACTCTTTTATGTTAATCCTTGTCATGGGTACTACTTTACTACGTCATTCTAACATGATTTTAACGGCTGTAAAACAATTAAACATGAGTTGAAATGACGGTATTTTCTGACTTACAAAACAAAATACAAGTAACAACATGATTAACATCTAGTATTACCTATTTGGGAATATATTTGGTACGCAGTGTACTTACAGCACACTCCACGTTTTAGGTGAGACTCTGTTAACGTGGGTTCGATTTATTTCGATCTTGTATTAACAATTAGACAAGGTCAATTTTTAATACTATAAAGGGTTTCTACTTAAGCGTGAATCATGAATTGGTCACGGTACCAGTCGATTTCCATTCTGTGGGCACGCTTGAAGCATATAGGTACGTGCGCGGCATACTCATACCTTAATCATAGTGTAATGAAAACAATATTACCTTATTAATAATAATTACTACTATTTACATATTTAGATCGTTAAATAATAATATGTAACTGAACTGCTGTTTACTGTTAATCACTGAAATAATGTCATCAAATACATATATATATATAAATTGCAGACGGTAAAACTCATGATTTTTGAGGTATTTAATTTCTTTTCTTTTCAAACGAGGTACGACATATTGACATATGACAATTGAGTAATATTAAATTTACTCGACACACCACACACCGTATGAAGTTCTTTATTCTATATAATGTGGTGTCTGATAAAGCAAGTCGTGGAACTTGCGTCACAGAATAAGTAATAGTACACTTGCGTGCAATTTACATTACATTGTGGGCTGCGGGCTACCGAGTTACGACGAATTCGGTCAAACCCTGCAGTGTAATGAAAATCGCATTCAAGTTCTTGTACCGTATCAATCGGCCTGTATTGTCAGAAAACTATTCAGTCATATTAGGGTGCGCTCGAGATGACATCTCAATATGGAAGCGATCGCAAACCATCAAACCCCTGGTACGATAAATGTACGAAATCACTTGTAACGGAAAAAACTGAGTTCCAGGATAAGAGTTGACATGTCCCATCCCAGTAATATGAGCGTGTCCAATGTCCCCCCGCGGTAGGTCCCCGGAGAGTCCCCCAAGAGGAGACCGGCGAAGCCTTGGCCGTTCGTGTCAGCCGCTCCACTTTGTCGTTACAAATTTGGGTCACAGTCGCTACGGATTAGTCTATTTAGGATCTGAATTATAAACTAATACGGAAGTTTTAAGCTCTGACGCCATTATTATTATTATTATTTATTTAATAATCAGGGTATAAAAACATAAAATTAACGGGGTCTCACAAAACTGTCGGAACAGTTTGTCTGTGTGATCCAGTAGGGTCGATGCCATATCTTTCATCTTCAAAATTTTTTTTTTATATTACTGTAAAGTAGTCATACCTTTACATTTATTTCGCCAAACTAAGTAGGTCTATATAGTTTGTTCATAATCTTTTCATCAAAACGGTGTCATTGCAAGCAGGACGGGTTGCTCTATAGCAGTTATAGCTGATTTACCTCCTACGGGAGTTATGACTTTAGTTTTAAAATATAGAACGCACTCGCACGTCATTTCAGACTAAGAAGGTTAATAATCAGCCATGCTTTATTTGCGATCTTAAAACTGAATAATTTTAGTGTATATAAAGTATATACGGTACATTTAACTGCGTAATATTTATAGGTAGGTAAGGTATATGACTATTATTTCAGAGAGATTTGCAATTATTCTAACAATTTTTAATTTGAAAATCGGTACAATCTATTATCTATCGTACATTTGAATGAGTTGAAAATACTATGAACCGTAGAACTGGGATGTTATTCACAAACTCTTCCTCATCTGGATATGCAAACTGTCAAATCTAACAAATGATAGAGCTGAGCGTTTTTTTCTATAAGCGTTTCGTAAAACGCTTTCGCTTACAGTAACGGAATAACAGTTTCGTATGAGAACAAAAAACAGTTTTTATAAAAACGACCACCAAAGCTGCAATGCAACGCAACAATGAAACTACACTACATAAAAATAGAAACGAAACTCATAACTGACATAACTCAAACTATAACCTATAACTGTTTCAACGACGAAACGAAACAAAACTTAGCTTTGTTCAGGTGGGCGCTATATTTGCATGATGTTAAGGCTTAATTTTGAAAATTAATTACGAACATTTTAAGCTAAAAGTAGTGTTTAAGGCAGAAGTCAATTTCAGCTCAGGGGTATATCCACGGTCCGGCAACTGTAGTAGTGTTGCGGGCGAGTTATGAAAATGCAACTCGCTGTGCTTAGGACAAAAGTCGATCTCAGCTCGGGGGTATATCCACGGTCCCGCAACTGTAGTAGTGTTGCGGGCGAGTTACGAAAAGCCATTCGCTGTTTAGATAGAAATTAAACTTTCACTAGCCTTTTACATGTTACCACGCTGAACAGCTGTCTTCCGGCAATAGTTTCATACTTATGTCAAGTAGGTCATCTTACTGAATAACATCTCATATGAGCGAATCGGTTTAAGTCATATACTTGCCATTCAACTACCGGATTTGACAATAATAGAAATGCGAACACAAATAGACTTATCTTAGGATAATTTCTTTATTGGTATAAGTGTATCGCATGGGGTCACACGGGAGTGTAGGAATAGCCCCATTAGTTATTGAAACTGATTTACCCGACTTGACTAAAACGGGTGGCGACCGACCGCTACGTGTCCCCCGTTGTGGCCTACAACGGCGCACTTACCCTAAGTGAAATTAGCAGCTAAGTGTGTCGTTCTTTGCCCCAACGCGGGCTCCGCACAAACCTTTTTAACCGTATTCATTTTTGTTAGTAATTACCAAGGTTGTCCATATTGTTTAAATTCACTTTCTCTCAAATTAGCTTATATTGTTTAGAGTACACAACCTTGCTTTCTTTAGTAATTCTGCGTCGATGGCACTGCGCCAACCTTAGGTTAAGATTTGTTATGTTTTAAACATATTAGCATGTAATTGCAGTAACTTCATACACCAACTTTGTTTGTTTAAAGCTCACTTTCACTATCTAGTTTATATTCATTCAACTGTACTCATTTAACCTTTATTCTAATGTAATAGAAATTATTGTGTCGTAATTCTGCGTAAAGGTTTCTAACCGACAATATAGATAGGATTTATTTTTAAGATACAGTTTTTGTAACAGGCGAAAAATAAAGCCGCTAATTAATAAAAGTCTAATTACATTCAGCAATTACCTAAGAATAATTGCAAAACTGTTTGTTTAACACGCACTTAGTACATGTTTTATTGTTCCATCCATTATTCTGCATAAGTAAATTGTAACATTCTAATTAGAATTAATTAGATCTAATTAGAAAGTAGATAATTAGACTAAATCAGTAGTGAAAATAATGTAAACAAACTATTTAAATTGGAATAAAATAAAGTTGCTTTCTTTATGGTAATGTTGGCCGCTTTATAAAAGGTGATGTACTTGCTAAAATGTTCTCATTCCACATACGATATTCAAGCAAGCAACATCTACCTTTCTCGCTCAAGCCTGCCAGCATCGCCATCAAGCCTTCTCTTTCATCGTGCGTTTCACTCTTCAACCTGGAATCCACTACCGTGTGAGAGAGACGGAAGAGCTCGCCGTCACTCTCGCACCCCTCTCCACTGCGACGGAGGTGCCCGTACGGCAGGCCGCGCGCTAAGCGACTGCGCACTTTCGTCGTTCGGCTGTGAGCCTACATTGGTTGCCGGCTCCAAGCCGAAGCTACCCGTACAAGGCATTCAGGGCACCCATATTCTACAGCCAGTCCTGAATAATGGTCCTTCGAGCCGGATGAAGAGAAAACTGCAAAGAAGAAAGAATAATCATTAAGAAGAAAGAAAAAGAAGATTTATTAAGAAAATTCAAAAAAGAAGGCTGAAACTCAAGAAAGAAAATACATTATAGAAGAACCTCGATCAAGTCCATTAAGAAGAAAGAAAATTATTATAGAAGATCCTCGATCAAGTCCATTAAGAAGAAAGAAAATTATTATAGAAGATCCTCGATCAAGTCAATTAAGAAGAAAGAAAATACTTATAGAAGATCCTCGATCAAGCCCATTACGAAGAAAGAAAATACTTATAGAAGATCCTCAATCAAGTCCGAAGCCCTCAAAAAGGAAACCTCACGTTGTCGTCCGATTCGTCTGGAAGAAAGAAATCTCAAACCGCAAGAAAGAAAAGCCTTCCAAAGGCTAAAGAAGAAAAGAAACCTCAAAAAAGAAAAGCCTTCCAAAGGCCAAAGAAGAAAAGAAGCCTCAAGAAAGAAAAATCCCGAACGGGACTGTTTGCGGTAACCAGCGAGGAAGACTTCGAAGTACAAGCGTCAAGCCGTCGTGAGCGTCAATCGTAAATCCTGTCAGTGCCGGGTTTCGTCAATCCCCGTTGATTTCTGGCAGGTGGCGTGGTCTGGGCCTAGCGGTGTTAACCTGGACATATACACGCTTTTTTAGTGCGATATATCGAGCGAGTATCGCAGCGCTCTTTTCAGAGCGTCTATATAGCTCGGCCGTGCGCTGGTACGAGGCTTTGCGGTGTTAGGCCACAGGTTGGCAAGCTGAAGGGCGTGTTATTCCTCCACGTCATAGAGCACTAACAACGTACAGTTCTCCACTGCCAGGCGGTACACTACCCATCCATTCCTTCACATTCCTATTCTCAATCGGCATCCCTACGGTAGTACGCCGAGCGAGCAGCTAGGGACGATTAGTGTTAGGTAGGTAGGATGTCAGGGAAGGGGGTAGGCAAGGGCACAGGGCAGGTATTGAGGTCGGGCAGGGTCAGGAGCCAACCAGGAATGGACAAAGAAGAGGAGGAGCGAAGCAGCACTGATGGGTCCAAAGGTGAGAGCGGTACGTCGTACGAAACCACTTCATCGCAAGAAACCCATACGTGGAGCCACGGGACTGGCACTTCCGAACAGACGACTAGTGCAGCATCGCTCGCAGCTCCCCAGGAGTTGAGTAGTTTAGGCGCGAGTCCGGTTAGGGTAGAAAATGTGGAATCAGTAGATAATGCGAATCCGCGCGAGAACCCCGTCACGCTAGGCGGTAACGACATTTTAGGCGCGAGATTCGACGCGAATTTAGATAACGCGGGCGTTCCGTCGTCAAGCGCGATTTCTGGTCTCGGTACAGGCCCTCTAGGAAATATCGCGGTTTCTGGTCTCGGTATAGACCCTCTAGGAAGCAGTGCGGTTTCTGGTCAAAGTACAGACCCTCTAGGAAATCCGCGTAGTGTAGGTAACACAGGCGACCCCTCTAGGAACGCGAATTTAGGTATTCCGTCGTCAAACGTAATTTCTGGTCTAGGTATGGACCCTCTAGGAAATAACGCGGTTTCTGGTCTCGGAATAGACCCTCTAGGAAGCAGTGCGGTTTCTGGTCCACGTACGGACCCTCTAGGAAATAACGCGGTTTCTGGTCCCGGTACGGACCCTCTAGGAAGCAGTGCGGTTTCTGGTCCACGTATAGACCCTCTAGGAAATTCGTATAGTGTAGGTATCACGGGCGACCCCTACAGGAATACAGTTAGGTTAAATACTCCGTCGTTAAACGCGATTTCTGGTCTAGATAGGAATACGGACCCTCCAGGAAATCCGTACAGTGTAGGTATCACGGGCGACCCCTCTAGGAGTAAAGTTAGGTTAGACACTTCGTCGTTAAACGCGATTTCTGGTCTAGATAGGAATACGGACCCTCCAGGAAATCCGTACAGTGTAGATATCACGGGCGACCCCTATAGGAGTGCAATTTTAAGAGCGAGCTTAGGCACGCGGTCGTTAAGCGCATACGAGGGCATAGGTAGCAACGTAGGAAACCTAGGTCCAGCGCACAGCGAAAGTATCGCGGGCGACACTAGATTAAGATCGTTAAGCGCGTCTGCAGGCGTAGGCAACACAGTAGGTAGCCTAGGTCACGCGCACAGTGGCTCAAGAGCCAATTTAGATTTAAGAGGGCAAGCACAGCCTCCGAGGAGGCCCAGCGGTATTCCGCTGGATAGGGTTGAACATGATAGATTAGCTAGGTTGCGTGCGGAGTCTGAGCTCCGCGCCTCGCAATTAGAGCAGGCGAGGGCCGCCGCCGCGTACGCCGCCTCTAGGTATGAATTATTGCTAGCGCAAAATTCAACTGTCGGGCGCGAGCCGCCGCCCGCCGCTGATAGTCTGCCAAATGCATCGTCGAATAGGAACGCAACTAGCACAGCGCCCAATAGAAACATAGTGCAGCAAGATAGGCCCCACAATAGTACGGCAGGGGAAATTAGCGCTTTACGCGACGCCATAGTACAGGCGATTAGTATGAATAGGTCTGACAGTCACGTATCCCCACAGCCGCAGCAGATAGTCACTTCGAATAAATACATAGGTGACCTGCCTTTGTTCGATGGAAACCCATCGGATTGGATTTCATTTAAAAAGGTTTACTCAGATACTGAGAGCTCATTCTCAGATATAGCCAATATGGGCCGATTACGTAAGGCAATTAAGGGTCAAGCGCGTGAATCGGTAAGAGCTATATTACACACTTGTAGTAATCCGTATGAAGTGATAGACGCGTTAGACAGGGCTTATGGCAAGCCTGATGTCATAATATTATCGGAAATTCAAAATGTTAAAAAGATGCCGCGTATGAGCGAAGATAGTAGAAATTTATCTGAATTTAGCAATCGCGTGTGTAATATAGTATCTTCGATCACAGCTCTCAATAAACCGCAGTACCTATACGCTCCAGAGTTAGTAAGTCGTATAGTAGATAAAATGAATAACATAGTTAGATTTGAGTGGTATAGGTACAAGGGCGGTAATCAGAATATACCTGAACTTTTAGCTATGTCTAGGTTCTTAAAGGAGTTAAGTACTAATTTTAATGCTATGTTCGCCTACGAACAAGCTAAGCAGAAGTCCGGCGTGCGCTCACGCCAGGTTAACAATATTAACGTTAGTTCACGCAGCAGACACGAGTGTAGGGAGAGCTCAGTATCGTCGCATAGCGACTATAGCGATTATTACGAAGAGGAATACGTACCACATCACTCCTCACGCTCGTCCATGTCACAGGGTAGGCACGCTAGGACACACCACGACTCTTGTAGTGATAGCGAGGCAGAGCAGCACTTTGTTGCCGCCGCCAATAACAAGCGTAAGACGCAAAGAGTTAGAAATTACAACAATAACAAGTTTAGGAATAACGATAGGAATAGTAAACCGCAGTGGTTTAAGGATAACGCCGCTAACAACCGTAGTAAAGATGTAAGTAAGTGTGTTGTATGTGCAGGTAACCACACAATAGCCAGCTGCGCCGACTTTCTAAAGTTAAGCGTAAACGATCGGTGGGAAAGCCTTAAGAAATATAGATTATGTTTCCGATGTTTGAACGACTCACATAGGTATACATCAAATAGATGCAAATACGTAGCGTGCGGCAAGGGCGGATGTGAGGCGTCGCATCACGCCTTATTACACGGCAGAACGAGCTATACCGAACGTAGGGATAGGGTAAATGCGCCCGTCAAGGAACGTGTTAGTTCAGTAAACCACACAAACCAGTCTCAAGCATATTTAAAGATTATTCCTGTTGAGATCAAAGGACCTAAGGGTTCTATAACTACACACGCTCTTATGGACGAAGGCGCGACGTTGTCATTGGTAACTAAGGACATAGCTTACGAAGTTACGCACCCCGGTAAGCGGGAAACCCTCTCCTTCGAAGGAGTAGGAGGTCATGAAGTCATTGATAACGATTCATCTCGCGTAAAGATCGCCATTAGAGGTATAGCCAGCAGAGAGTTCCACGAACTCACCGTACATACGGTAGATAAGCTAAATTTAGCATCTCAATCGGTTGATAGGTCGGTGGTTCGTGAATGCGCTCATTTACAACACCTTGAAGACGAGTTGTGTTATGACTCGGCGCAACCTACTATACTCATAGGGCAAGATGCGTGGCATCTGATAGTAAGTAGGCAAGTATGTGAGGGCGGTAAATCATCACCTTGCGCCTCCTTAACACAGCTAGGTTGGGTACTTCACGGAGTTAATGAACGTCCCCGTAAGTTAACAGGGGCGGTAAACCATATTAAGCCTACATTCGACAATCAAGATCCAGCTTTAGCCTTGATACGCGAGCACTTTAGCATAGAATCTTTAGGTATAGAGCCGCGTAAACAGGTCAACGACCCGGAGGATAGAGCGTTAAAAATGTTAGAGTCTACTTGTAAGCGTTTACCTAACGAGGATAGGTTTGAGGCAGGCTTATTATGGAAATCTGATGATGAAACCTTACCTGATAACAAAGCGCACGCCTTAAAGCGCCTATACACATTAGAAAAGAAATTAGATAGCGACCCGAAAGTAAAGGCCGAGTACAATAGGCAAATGAATGACTTATTCGAGCAAGGTTTCGCGGAAAAGGTGGACGCGACCTTTGATACGCCACGCACGTTCTACCTTCCTCATTTCAATGTTATTCATCCAACGAAATTGAAACAAAGGCTCGTTTTTGATGCTGCTTGTCGTACGAGCGGTAAAGCGTTAAACGATGCCATTTTACCCGGCCCGGACTTAATTCAGTCGCTTTTCGGTGTACTTATAAGATTTCGCGAGGGTCGTATAGGAGTAATATCTGATATCAAACAGATGTTTCTTCAGATTAAGGTAAAGGAGTCTGATCGCGATAGTTTACGATTTTTATGGCGCGGGGATAGCAGGGATACGCCGCCACAGACGTATAGAATGACTTCGTTAATATTTGGCAGCGCGTCGAGCCCTGCAACGGCTATTTACGTTAAGAATAAAAACGCAAACGATTATCGCGACACTTACCCCGAGATAGCTAGGCTCACGGAACGAAACTTTTACGTGGACGATTTTTTGGGTGCGTTTGATACGATAGAGCAGGCCCGGAAAACCATTCGTGACATGGACGAGGTGTTCAAGAAAGCCTCGTTCACCCTATGCGGTTGGGCATCTAACGAACCTAAGGTCTTAAGCGACGTTAGCGATGTGTCTAAGGAATCTTCTACAGCGCTAGGTAAATCTGAGCACGAGCGTACCCTAGGACTTCTGTGGAATCACAAAAGTGATAGTTTAGGTTTCAACTTAAATCTACGCAATACACCCACAGACGTAGTTAAGGGACTTAGGATACCTACCAAGCGTCAGGTCACGAGCGCCGTATTTAGTGTTTTCGACCCAACTGGGTTGGCTACGCCCGTAACGATTTTAGGTAAAATGTTAATACAGGACTTATGGCGAACGGCCTGCCAGTGGGACGAAACTATACCCGATAACTTGAATAAGGCATGGCGCGAGTGGATAGATAGTCTAGATTTGCTGCAAAGCTTAGCTATACCTAGGCATATACCTAGGTCGAAGGGGCAGGCAATTATTCATGCCTTTTCAGATTCAAGCGAGAAAGCGTACGCGGCAGTTATATACCTCGTAGTTTCGGACTCCGCAGGCAATAAAACTTCACATTTAGTTAGTAGCAAAGCTAGGGTGACGCCCCTTAAGTGTATTTCGATACCTAGATTAGAGCTACAAGCTACCGTGTTAGCCTGCAGGCTGGCGGACGCAGTCCGGCGCGAAACGGATTACGAAATCTGCCAGTCATTTTACTGGACCGACTCTAGGACTGTACTCGCGTGGATACATTCAGACCCTAGAACATTCAAACCGTTCGTCGCTCATAGATTAGCCGAATTAGAAACGTTTACCAGGCCTTCCGATTGGCACTGGGTACCTACGAACGAAAACGTCGCGGATTTCGCTACTCGCGGTGTTAAGGCGGATTTCGACATAAACCACCGGTGGTTCAGAGGCCCACAGTTTATACTAGATTCACCCGATAAGTGGCCTAAATTAAAGAAGGATAGTCACGTTATCCCTCCCACCGGGGAGGAGCGCAAACAAGTTAACACCGTCGCCGCTGTCGATGTCACACAGGGGAGGTTCGATCACTTACCCGATCCGCAGCGTTTCTCGCGTTATGTTAGGTTGCAACGCGCACTAGGTCGTCTGTTGGTAGCTGTTGAAGTCTTTACCCTAAGGCAAACTAAGACCACGTCGGGTAATGACTTGACGTCACGACACTTGCTGATTGCTGAACATCTGTTGCTGCAGCGATGCCAACAAGAAGATTTCACCGAGGAGCTTGCTCGCTTACGCCGCAACGATAGCATCCAGAAGTCTTCTAAACTGCATCGGCTGGCTGTGAAATTGTCTACGGATGGGCTATTGACACTCGACGGAAGATATAGGATCAACAGCGCTAGTAACCAGAGGCAACCGATAATATTGGACATAAGCAACCATATAACCAAACTGCTCGTTCACCACTATCACGAGCAATTTAATCACGGCAATCACCACACCGTGATCAACGAATTGCAACAGAAATATCATATTATTGGTTTGCGTAACTACTTGAAGAACATACACGCCAGATGTCAATGGTGCAAGTTAAGAAAATCCAAGCCTATTATACAACAACAGGGCGACTTACCTCAAGAGCGTTTCATGCATCATCAACCCGCATTCACGGCTACGGCGACTGATTTTTTTGGACCCCTAAAAGTCACTATAGGAAGACGCGTAGAAAAGCGATGGGGCGCCTTATACACTTGCCTAACTACACGGGCAGTGCACGTAGAGTTAGCCAACTCCCTCTCGGCTAGCTCTATGATTCAAACGCTTAGACGCATGATGGCCAGAAGAGGCACCCCCACCATCATCTACAGTGACAACGGCACCAACTTCATAGGGGCGGAGCGTGAAATAAAAGAAGCAATGGACAGCGCCGAGTTCAACGACTTTCTCGTAAACAAACGCATCGTGTGGAAGAAGATACCGCCAGGAGCGCCATCCATGGGCGGCGCGTGGGAAATCATGGTAAAAAGTATAAAAAACGCCTTATACTCCACTCTGCGAGACAAGATTCCATCTGAAGACACGCTTCACACTCTCCTGCTAGAAGCCGAACACATCGTGAACTCGCGGCCATTGACACCCATTAACGCCAACTTGAATGAAGAACAGCTGACACCTAATCACTTTCTTATTCATCGATCTAACGGTATGACACCCTTCGGCAGCTTCAGCGACAAAAAACCTCTTAAAAACAGCTGGCAAGAAGTACAACAGCTCGCGGACAGATTCTGGAAGAAATGGTTAACAGAATACAAGCCCACTTTACTACCACGTAAGCGAGCATCTGAGCAGCCGAACCTGAAACCCGGCGACGTCGTCCTGATCGCTGACAGTACCATGCCTAGAGGAACATGGCCCCGCGGGCTCATAGAGAAAGTTTATCCTGGACCTGACGGCAGGGTACGTGTCACAGAGGTGAGAACTACCGCTGGACTCATCCGTCGCCCGACCTCACGTCTCATATTAGTAGAATCGACTTGCCTTGGTTAGCATATTTATGTACTTGCGTACGGGGGGGAGACTGTTTAAGGCAGAAGTCAATTTCAGCTCAGGGGTATATCCACGGTCCGGCAACTGTAGTAGTGTTGCGGGCGAGTTATGAAAATGCAACTCGCTGTGCTTAGGACAAAAGTCGATCTCAGCTCGGGGGTATATCCACGGTCCCGCAACTGTAGTAGTGTTGCGGGCGAGTTACGAAAAGCCATTCGCTGTTTAGATAGAAATTAAACTTTCACTAGCCTTTTACATGTTACCACGCTGAACAGCTGTCTTCCGGCAATAGTTTCATACTTATGTCAAGTAGGTCATCTTACTGAATAACATCTCATATGAGCGAATCGGTTTAAGTCATATACTTGCCATTCAACTACCGGATTTGACAATAATAGAAATGCGAACACAAATAGACTTATCTTAGGATAATTTCTTTATTGGTATAAGTGTATCGCATGGGGTCACACGGGAGTGTAGGAATAGCCCCATTAGTTATTGAAACTGATTTACCCGACTTGACTAAAACGGGTGGCGACCGACCGCTACGTGTCCCCCGTTGTGGCCTACAACGGCGCACTTACCCTAAGTGAAATTAGCAGCTAAGTGTGTCGTTCTTTGCCCCAACGCGGGCTCCGCACAAACCTTTTTAACCGTATTCATTTTTGTTAGTAATTACCAAGGTTGTCCATATTGTTTAAATTCACTTTCTCTCAAATTAGCTTATATTGTTTAGAGTACACAACCTTGCTTTCTTTAGTAATTCTGCGTCGATGGCACTGCGCCAACCTTAGGTTAAGATTTGTTATGTTTTAAACATATTAGCATGTAATTGCAGTAACTTCATACACCAACTTTGTTTGTTTAAAGCTCACTTTCACTATCTAGTTTATATTCATTCAACTGTACTCATTTAACCTTTATTCTAATGTAATAGAAATTATTGTGTCGTAATTCTGCGTAAAGGTTTCTAACCGACAATATAGATAGGATTTATTTTTAAGGTACAGTTTTTGTAACAGGCGAAAAATAAAGCCGCTAATTAATAAAAGTCTAATTACATTCAGCAATTACCTAAGAATAATTGCAAAACTGTTTGTTTAACACGCACTTAGTACATGTTTTATTGTTCCATCCATTATTCTGCATAAGTAAATTGTAACATTCTAATTAGAATTAATTAGATCTAATTAGAAAGTAGATAATTAGACTAAATCAGTAGTGAAAATAATGTAAACAAACTATTTAAATTGGAATAAAATAAAGTTGCTTTCTTTATGGTAATGTTGGCCGCTTTATAAAAGGTGATGTACTTGCTAAAATGTTCTCATTCCACATACGATATTCAAGCAAGCAACATCTACCTTTCTCGCTCAAGCCTGCCAGCATCGCCATCAAGCCTTCTCTTTCATCGTGCGTTTCACTCTTCAACCTGGAATCCACTACCGTGTGAGAGAGACGGAAGAGCTCGCCGTCACTCTCGCACCCCTCTCCACTGCGACGGAGGTGCCCGTACGGCAGGCCGCGCGCTAAGCGACTGCGCACTTTCGTCGTTCGGCTGTGAGCCTACATTGGTTGCCGGCTCCAAGCCGAAGCTACCCGTACAAGGCATTCAGGGCACCCATATTCTACAGCCAGTCCTGAATAATGGTCCTTCGAGCCGGATGAAGAGAAAACTGCAAAGAAGAAAGAATAATCATTAAGAAGAAAGAAAAAGAAGATTTATTAAGAAAATTCAAAAAAGAAGGCTGAAACTCAAGAAAGAAAATACATTATAGAAGAACCTCGATCAAGTCCATTAAGAAGAAAGAAAATTATTATAGAAGATCCTCGATCAAGTCCATTAAGAAGAAAGAAAATTATTATAGAAGATCCTCGATCAAGTCAATTAAGAAGAAAGAAAATACTTATAGAAGATCCTCGATCAAGCCCATTACGAAGAAAGAAAATACTTATAGAAGATCCTCAATCAAGTCCGAAGCCCTCAAAAAGGAAACCTCACGTTGTCGTCCGATTCGTCTGGAAGAAAGAAATCTCAAACCGCAAGAAAGAAAAGCCTTCCAAAGGCTAAAGAAGAAAAGAAACCTCAAAAAAGAAAAGCCTTCCAAAGGCCAAAGAAGAAAAGAAGCCTCAAGAAAGAAAAATCCCGAACGGGACTGTTTGCGGTAACCAGCGAGGAAGACTTCGAAGTACAAGCGTCAAGCCGTCGTGAGCGTCAATCGTAAATCCTGTCAGTGCCGGGTTTCGTCAATCCCCGTTGATTTCTGGCAGGTGGCGTGGTCTGGGCCTAGCGGTGTTAACCTGGACATATACACGCTTTTTTAGTGCGATATATCGAGCGAGTATCGCAGCGCTCTTTTCAGAGCGTCTATATAGCTCGGCCGTGCGCTGGTACGAGGCTTTGCGGTGTTAGGCCACAGGTTGGCAAGCTGAAGGGCGTGTTATTCCTCCACGTCATAGAGCACTAACAACGTACAGTTCTCCACTGCCAGGCGGTACACTACCCATCCATTCCTTCACATTCCTATTCTCAATCGGCATCCCTACGGTAGTACGCCGAGCGAGCAGCTAGGGACGATTAGTGTTAGGTAGGTAGGATGTCAGGGAAGGGGGTAGGCAAGGGCACAGGGCAGGTATTGAGGTCGGGCAGGGTCAGGAGCCAACCAGGAATGGACAAAGAAGAGGAGGAGCGAAGCAGCACTGATGGGTCCAAAGGTGAGAGCGGTACGTCGTACGAAACCACTTCATCGCAAGAAACCCATACGTGGAGCCACGGGACTGGCACTTCCGAACAGACGACTAGTGCAGCATCGCTCGCAGCTCCCCAGGAGTTGAGTAGTTTAGGCGCGAGTCCGGTTAGGGTAGAAAATGTGGAATCAGTAGATAATGCGAATCCGCGCGAGAACCCCGTCACGCTAGGCGGTAACGACATTTTAGGCGCGAGATTCGACGCGAATTTAGATAACGCGGGCGTTCCGTCGTCAAGCGCGATTTCTGGTCTCGGTACAGGCCCTCTAGGAAATATCGCGGTTTCTGGTCTCGGTATAGACCCTCTAGGAAGCAGTGCGGTTTCTGGTCAAAGTACAGACCCTCTAGGAAATCCGCGTAGTGTAGGTAACACAGGCGACCCCTCTAGGAACGCGAATTTAGGTATTCCGTCGTCAAACGTAATTTCTGGTCTAGGTATGGACCCTCTAGGAAATAACGCGGTTTCTGGTCTCGGAATAGACCCTCTAGGAAGCAGTGCGGTTTCTGGTCCACGTACGGACCCTCTAGGAAATAACGCGGTTTCTGGTCCCGGTACGGACCCTCTAGGAAGCAGTGCGGTTTCTGGTCCACGTATAGACCCTCTAGGAAATTCGTATAGTGTAGGTATCACGGGCGACCCCTACAGGAATACAGTTAGGTTAAATACTCCGTCGTTAAACGCGATTTCTGGTCTAGATAGGAATACGGACCCTCCAGGAAATCCGTACAGTGTAGGTATCACGGGCGACCCCTCTAGGAGTAAAGTTAGGTTAGACACTTCGTCGTTAAACGCGATTTCTGGTCTAGATAGGAATACGGACCCTCCAGGAAATCCGTACAGTGTAGATATCACGGGCGACCCCTATAGGAGTGCAATTTTAAGAGCGAGCTTAGGCACGCGGTCGTTAAGCGCATACGAGGGCATAGGTAGCAACGTAGGAAACCTAGGTCCAGCGCACAGCGAAAGTATCGCGGGCGACACTAGATTAAGATCGTTAAGCGCGTCTGCAGGCGTAGGCAACACAGTAGGTAGCCTAGGTCACGCGCACAGTGGCTCAAGAGCCAATTTAGATTTAAGAGGGCAAGCACAGCCTCCGAGGAGGCCCAGCGGTATTCCGCTGGATAGGGTTGAACATGATAGATTAGCTAGGTTGCGTGCGGAGTCTGAGCTCCGCGCCTCGCAATTAGAGCAGGCGAGGGCCGCCGCCGCGTACGCCGCCTCTAGGTATGAATTATTGCTAGCGCAAAATTCAACTGTCGGGCGCGAGCCGCCGCCCGCCGCTGATAGTCTGCCAAATGCATCGTCGAATAGGAACGCAACTAGCACAGCGCCCAATAGAAACATAGTGCAGCAAGATAGGCCCCACAATAGTACGGCAGGGGAAATTAGCGCTTTACGCGACGCCATAGTACAGGCGATTAGTATGAATAGGTCTGACAGTCACGTATCCCCACAGCCGCAGCAGATAGTCACTTCGAATAAATACATAGGTGACCTGCCTTTGTTCGATGGAAACCCATCGGATTGGATTTCATTTAAAAAGGTTTACTCAGATACTGAGAGCTCATTCTCAGATATAGCCAATATGGGCCGATTACGTAAGGCAATTAAGGGTCAAGCGCGTGAATCGGTAAGAGCTATATTACACACTTGTAGTAATCCGTATGAAGTGATAGACGCGTTAGACAGGGCTTATGGCAAGCCTGATGTCATAATATTATCGGAAATTCAAAATGTTAAAAAGATGCCGCGTATGAGCGAAGATAGTAGAAATTTATCTGAATTTAGCAATCGCGTGTGTAATATAGTATCTTCGATCACAGCTCTCAATAAACCGCAGTACCTATACGCTCCAGAGTTAGTAAGTCGTATAGTAGATAAAATGAATAACATAGTTAGATTTGAGTGGTATAGGTACAAGGGCGGTAATCAGAATATACCTGAACTTTTAGCTATGTCTAGGTTCTTAAAGGAGTTAAGTACTAATTTTAATGCTATGTTCGCCTACGAACAAGCTAAGCAGAAGTCCGGCGTGCGCTCACGCCAGGTTAACAATATTAACGTTAGTTCACGCAGCAGACACGAGTGTAGGGAGAGCTCAGTATCGTCGCATAGCGACTATAGCGATTATTACGAAGAGGAATACGTACCACATCACTCCTCACGCTCGTCCATGTCACAGGGTAGGCACGCTAGGACACACCACGACTCTTGTAGTGATAGCGAGGCAGAGCAGCACTTTGTTGCCGCCGCCAATAACAAGCGTAAGACGCAAAGAGTTAGAAATTACAACAATAACAAGTTTAGGAATAACGATAGGAATAGTAAACCGCAGTGGTTTAAGGATAACGCCGCTAACAACCGTAGTAAAGATGTAAGTAAGTGTGTTGTATGTGCAGGTAACCACACAATAGCCAGCTGCGCCGACTTTCTAAAGTTAAGCGTAAACGATCGGTGGGAAAGCCTTAAGAAATATAGATTATGTTTCCGATGTTTGAACGACTCACATAGGTATACATCAAATAGATGCAAATACGTAGCGTGCGGCAAGGGCGGATGTGAGGCGTCGCATCACGCCTTATTACACGGCAGAACGAGCTATACCGAACGTAGGGATAGGGTAAATGCGCCCGTCAAGGAACGTGTTAGTTCAGTAAACCACACAAACCAGTCTCAAGCATATTTAAAGATTATTCCTGTTGAGATCAAAGGACCTAAGGGTTCTATAACTACACACGCTCTTATGGACGAAGGCGCGACGTTGTCATTGGTAACTAAGGACATAGCTTACGAAGTTACGCACCCCGGTAAGCGGGAAACCCTCTCCTTCGAAGGAGTAGGAGGTCATGAAGTCATTGATAACGATTCATCTCGCGTAAAGATCGCCATTAGAGGTATAGCCAGCAGAGAGTTCCACGAACTCACCGTACATACGGTAGATAAGCTAAATTTAGCATCTCAATCGGTTGATAGGTCGGTGGTTCGTGAATGCGCTCATTTACAACACCTTGAAGACGAGTTGTGTTATGACTCGGCGCAACCTACTATACTCATAGGGCAAGATGCGTGGCATCTGATAGTAAGTAGGCAAGTATGTGAGGGCGGTAAATCATCACCTTGCGCCTCCTTAACACAGCTAGGTTGGGTACTTCACGGAGTTAATGAACGTCCCCGTAAGTTAACAGGGGCGGTAAACCATATTAAGCCTACATTCGACAATCAAGATCCAGCTTTAGCCTTGATACGCGAGCACTTTAGCATAGAATCTTTAGGTATAGAGCCGCGTAAACAGGTCAACGACCCGGAGGATAGAGCGTTAAAAATGTTAGAGTCTACTTGTAAGCGTTTACCTAACGAGGATAGGTTTGAGGCAGGCTTATTATGGAAATCTGATGATGAAACCTTACCTGATAACAAAGCGCACGCCTTAAAGCGCCTATACACATTAGAAAAGAAATTAGATAGCGACCCGAAAGTAAAGGCCGAGTACAATAGGCAAATGAATGACTTATTCGAGCAAGGTTTCGCGGAAAAGGTGGACGCGACCTTTGATACGCCACGCACGTTCTACCTTCCTCATTTCAATGTTATTCATCCAACGAAATTGAAACAAAGGCTCGTTTTTGATGCTGCTTGTCGTACGAGCGGTAAAGCGTTAAACGATGCCATTTTACCCGGCCCGGACTTAATTCAGTCGCTTTTCGGTGTACTTATAAGATTTCGCGAGGGTCGTATAGGAGTAATATCTGATATCAAACAGATGTTTCTTCAGATTAAGGTAAAGGAGTCTGATCGCGATAGTTTACGATTTTTATGGCGCGGGGATAGCAGGGATACGCCGCCACAGACGTATAGAATGACTTCGTTAATATTTGGCAGCGCGTCGAGCCCTGCAACGGCTATTTACGTTAAGAATAAAAACGCAAACGATTATCGCGACACTTACCCCGAGATAGCTAGGCTCACGGAACGAAACTTTTACGTGGACGATTTTTTGGGTGCGTTTGATACGATAGAGCAGGCCCGGAAAACCATTCGTGACATGGACGAGGTGTTCAAGAAAGCCTCGTTCACCCTATGCGGTTGGGCATCTAACGAACCTAAGGTCTTAAGCGACGTTAGCGATGTGTCTAAGGAATCTTCTACAGCGCTAGGTAAATCTGAGCACGAGCGTACCCTAGGACTTCTGTGGAATCACAAAAGTGATAGTTTAGGTTTCAACTTAAATCTACGCAATACACCCACAGACGTAGTTAAGGGACTTAGGATACCTACCAAGCGTCAGGTCACGAGCGCCGTATTTAGTGTTTTCGACCCAACTGGGTTGGCTACGCCCGTAACGATTTTAGGTAAAATGTTAATACAGGACTTATGGCGAACGGCCTGCCAGTGGGACGAAACTATACCCGATAACTTGAATAAGGCATGGCGCGAGTGGATAGATAGTCTAGATTTGCTGCAAAGCTTAGCTATACCTAGGCATATACCTAGGTCGAAGGGGCAGGCAATTATTCATGCCTTTTCAGATTCAAGCGAGAAAGCGTACGCGGCAGTTATATACCTCGTAGTTTCGGACTCCGCAGGCAATAAAACTTCACATTTAGTTAGTAGCAAAGCTAGGGTGACGCCCCTTAAGTGTATTTCGATACCTAGATTAGAGCTACAAGCTACCGTGTTAGCCTGCAGGCTGGCGGACGCAGTCCGGCGCGAAACGGATTACGAAATCTGCCAGTCATTTTACTGGACCGACTCTAGGACTGTACTCGCGTGGATACATTCAGACCCTAGAACATTCAAACCGTTCGTCGCTCATAGATTAGCCGAATTAGAAACGTTTACCAGGCCTTCCGATTGGCACTGGGTACCTACGAACGAAAACGTCGCGGATTTCGCTACTCGCGGTGTTAAGGCGGATTTCGACATAAACCACCGGTGGTTCAGAGGCCCACAGTTTATACTAGATTCACCCGATAAGTGGCCTAAATTAAAGAAGGATAGTCACGTTATCCCTCCCACCGGGGAGGAGCGCAAACAAGTTAACACCGTCGCCGCTGTCGATGTCACACAGGGGAGGTTCGATCACTTACCCGATCCGCAGCGTTTCTCGCGTTATGTTAGGTTGCAACGCGCACTAGGTCGTCTGTTGGTAGCTGTTGAAGTCTTTACCCTAAGGCAAACTAAGACCACGTCGGGTAATGACTTGACGTCACGACACTTGCTGATTGCTGAACATCTGTTGCTGCAGCGATGCCAACAAGAAGATTTCACCGAGGAGCTTGCTCGCTTACGCCGCAACGATAGCATCCAGAAGTCTTCTAAACTGCATCGGCTGGCTGTGAAATTGTCTACGGATGGGCTATTGACACTCGACGGAAGATATAGGATCAACAGCGCTAGTAACCAGAGGCAACCGATAATATTGGACATAAGCAACCATATAACCAAACTGCTCGTTCACCACTATCACGAGCAATTTAATCACGGCAATCACCACACCGTGATCAACGAATTGCAACAGAAATATCATATTATTGGTTTGCGTAACTACTTGAAGAACATACACGCCAGATGTCAATGGTGCAAGTTAAGAAAATCCAAGCCTATTATACAACAACAGGGCGACTTACCTCAAGAGCGTTTCATGCATCATCAACCCGCATTCACGGCTACGGCGACTGATTTTTTTGGACCCCTAAAAGTCACTATAGGAAGACGCGTAGAAAAGCGATGGGGCGCCTTATACACTTGCCTAACTACACGGGCAGTGCACGTAGAGTTAGCCAACTCCCTCTCGGCTAGCTCTATGATTCAAACGCTTAGACGCATGATGGCCAGAAGAGGCACCCCCACCATCATCTACAGTGACAACGGCACCAACTTCATAGGGGCGGAGCGTGAAATAAAAGAAGCAATGGACAGCGCCGAGTTCAACGACTTTCTCGTAAACAAACGCATCGTGTGGAAGAAGATACCGCCAGGAGCGCCATCCATGGGCGGCGCGTGGGAAATCATGGTAAAAAGTATAAAAAACGCCTTATACTCCACTCTGCGAGACAAGATTCCATCTGAAGACACGCTTCACACTCTCCTGCTAGAAGCCGAACACATCGTGAACTCGCGGCCATTGACACCCATTAACGCCAACTTGAATGAAGAACAGCTGACACCTAATCACTTTCTTATTCATCGATCTAACGGTATGACACCCTTCGGCAGCTTCAGCGACAAAAAACCTCTTAAAAACAGCTGGCAAGAAGTACAACAGCTCGCGGACAGATTCTGGAAGAAATGGTTAACAGAATACAAGCCCACTTTACTACCACGTAAGCGAGCATCTGAGCAGCCGAACCTGAAACCCGGCGACGTCGTCCTGATCGCTGACAGTACCATGCCTAGAGGAACATGGCCCCGCGGGCTCATAGAGAAAGTTTATCCTGGACCTGACGGCAGGGTACGTGTCACAGAGGTGAGAACTACCGCTGGACTCATCCGTCGCCCGACCTCACGTCTCATATTAGTAGAATCGACTTGCCTTGGTTAGCATATTTATGTACTTGCGTACGGGGGGGAGACTGTTTAAGGCAGAAGTCAATTTCAGCTCAGGGGTATATCCACGGTCCGGCAACTGTAGTAGTGTTGCGGGCGAGTTATGAAAATGCAACTCGCTGTGCTTAGGACAAAAGTCGATCTCAGCTCGGGGGTATATCCACGGTCCCGCAACTGTAGTAGTGTTGCGGGCGAGTTACGAAAAGCCATTCGCTGTTTAGATAGAAATTAAACTTTCACTAGCCTTTTACATGTTACCACGCTGAACAGCTGTCTTCCGGCAATAGTTTCATACTTATGTCAAGTAGGTCATCTTACTGAATAACATCTCATATGAGCGAATCGGTTTAAGTCATATACTTGCCATTCAACTACCGGATTTGACAATAATAGAAATGCGAACACAAATAGACTTATCTTAGGATAATTTCTTTATTGGTATAAGTGTATCGCATGGGGTCACACGGGAGTGTAGGAATAGCCCCATTAGTTATTGAAACTGATTTACCCGACTTGACTAAAACGGGTGGCGACCGACCGCTACGTGTCCCCCGTTGTGGCCTACAACGGCGCACTTACCCTAAGTGAAATTAGCAGCTAAGTGTGTCGTTCTTTGCCCCAACGCGGGCTCCGCACAAACCTTTTTAACCGTATTCATTTTTGTTAGTAATTACCAAGGTTGTCCATATTGTTTAAATTCACTTTCTCTCAAATTAGCTTATATTGTTTAGAGTACACAACCTTGCTTTCTTTAGTAATTCTGCGTCGATGGCACTGCGCCAACCTTAGGTTAAGATTTGTTATGTTTTAAACATATTAGCATGTAATTGCAGTAACTTCATACACCAACTTTGTTTGTTTAAAGCTCACTTTCACTATCTAGTTTATATTCATTCAACTGTACTCATTTAACCTTTATTCTAATGTAATAGAAATTATTGTGTCGTAATTCTGCGTAAAGGTTTCTAACCGACAATATAGATAGGATTTATTTTTAAGGTACAGTTTTTGTAACAGGCGAAAAATAAAGCCGCTAATTAATAAAAGTCTAATTACATTCAGCAATTACCTAAGAATAATTGCAAAACTGTTTGTTTAACACGCACTTAGTACATGTTTTATTGTTCCATCCATTATTCTGCATAAGTAAATTGTAACATTCTAATTAGAATTAATTAGATCTAATTAGAAAGTAGATAATTAGACTAAATCAGTAGTGAAAATAATGTAAACAAACTATTTAAATTGGAATAAAATAAAGTTGCTTTCTTTATGGTAATGTTGGCCGCTTTATAAAAGGTGATGTACTTGCTAAAATGTTCTCATTCCACATACGATATTCAAGCAAGCAACATCTACCTTTCTCGCTCAAGCCTGCCAGCATCGCCATCAAGCCTTCTCTTTCATCGTGCGTTTCACTCTTCAACCTGGAATCCACTACCGTGTGAGAGAGACGGAAGAGCTCGCCGTCACTCTCGCACCCCTCTCCACTGCGACGGAGGTGCCCGTACGGCAGGCCGCGCGCTAAGCGACTGCGCACTTTCGTCGTTCGGCTGTGAGCCTACATTGGTTGCCGGCTCCAAGCCGAAGCTACCCGTACAAGGCATTCAGGGCACCCATATTCTACAGCCAGTCCTGAATAAGTAGCATTAAGTGGAATGATACCGATCAGGATGTAGAGAAATATTTCTTTCGTTCGTTTCGTTTTGTTGGGCGCCGCAGAACACGTTGACAGAAACTAGTTACTTTTAAAACTGTTTCGTGAAACTGTTTCAAGATAATGAAAAACTGTTACGTTTCGTTACACTTAAAAGTCGCAACGACCCAGTTCTAACAAATGATATTTGACAGTTTCCATATAAAACGGATGAAGGGTGAGGTGACAGTATGTGAGGACCTGTCGGTTTGTAAATGCGTATAGCTGTCCTCGCGCTAACCGCATGCTTTATTTGATGGTACTTAACACCTAAGTAACAACAGTTTATTCCGGTACATATTCTACTAGTTACCTATAAGAGTTACCTACGAGTTAGTTCAACGTCGACGAGTTCAAGGCGACAATTATTTTAACGGCATTTCAGCTAAAATAAGTTTGATGAACGTTGAATAAGGCCCTTAGGTCTTGAAACTAGGAACAAAGGCTTTTAGTTAGTTATAATTAATGAATATTGTTTTAATGAAAGATTGACTAAACGACTAAATGTACGTTTTTTAAAATGCCACGAGGGTGGTAAGCAAACTTGCGGTCTGGCTGATACGCAAACATAGCCTAGGGACGCTTCCGTTCGCAGGGGAGACACAAACTAGTTGTCGACCTATTCACGCTTGAAATAATAGTCATGATTTAACCTGCCGTCTATAAGCTATCCGTTACGTAATAGTAGTTTATGCAACTAGTAGTTAATGCCTAATTATGTACAGTTGCATACATTACTTTATCTACACACATATTATAACTATTCTAAGATGGGTTCAGAAACCGTAGTAAATAAATACAATAATTGTGTTAATACAACCTTCTTTGCACGGTTGCGGAAATATCGAAATCAGAACTGGCAACCGATACCTGAATGTTATTTTAAAAAGTAAAGAGTCCATATTCTGAAGTGATCATGTCGTTCTAGCTCAAATTTCGTGCGATATATACTAAAAAAACATCGAGCTGATATTTCGCATCGACTGAATTTGAATTTTCAGTGATACTAGAATAGGGACATGTCAACTTTGACTTTTAAATTTTGACAGTTTGGTTTGACGTTTAATATTTTAACATCATATATGAGTTTAAAATGAAAATTATATTACTGCTGTAGCCTTAGCCACAGATAAGAAAATTGCCATAAATTCATTGAATGTTGAAATGAGAGTCATTTTCTACGGTTTCCGAACGCATATTAGAGGATTTATGATATGTGTAGATAAAGACATTTAAAAATAGTTTGACCTGGGTTCGTAATTGTATTTAAAAGTCACAAGTTTGACTTAATATCGCTACTCAACTCAAATTTCCTAGAATCTTATCTGATTTACTCGTACAGTCAGCAGCAATGGTTGCTACGCGGGCGAGGTGCTCACAATGATCTTCACACATCTTTATTATAAGGGAATAAGAGCGTGTGATGATAATTTTGAACACCTCGCCCGCGTAGCAACCATTGCTGCTGACTGTACTTAGCTGCTACCTCTAGGGACACACTATCGCGCTAATATGCCGCTGTGATGTTCGTTTGTACACTGAAATTGGATTACGTAACTACGCTCTAAGCATTTAGAACAAGATGTCGTCAAAACGATTTCCAAGGAAGCCACGGTAGTACCTCTACCTACTCTGTTACTTGTTAGTTAGGGTTGTGTTATTTGATTGGTATTTGAATTGTTATTATATCATTTTCAGGCCGGGTTGAATGAACGGAAATATTTGAAAATCAGGAGACGATTGTTATTTACAGTCAACCAATTTGATTTCTAGGCCACTTCCTACATTGTCTCAGTGAAAATCAATACATACCTAATAAAAGTTGCTAGAAATCTAACATTAATTTAATGTCACTATGACAAGGTGTAAGAAGTGGTCCAGAATTCAAATTGGTTGACCGTACCTACAATTTAGTCAGATATTTATTTGGAGTCGTGTCGAAGAAAACAAAAATGTAAGAGTTAGACTGAGACAATGTAAATATGGAAGGATCTAGGTAGAGTCAGGTAAAAAAGTGATGCACCATTTAGAAACTTTTTATATGCAAATGATAGAGTCGAAATTGGTAAGCCACTTTCTTGGCGGATTGTACATTTATAATAATGAATATACGTGTCAAGTAGCGAAAGCCATGTGAAAAATCTAGCCGATTAAAAAACATTATATTGAACACCGAACAAAGAAAACATAAAGCGTATCGGAAGCGGAAACGTACTTTGCAAGCTAGAGTTGTATTTCACGATGAGTTGGATATTGGAAATATTCTTCCACCTTGGCGTTTTAGCTTCAGTATTCTTTATTGTCTCAATTTCTCACATTTCAAGGTTGGTTTATTGCCGATAAGTGAGTCGCAGTGTTTACATACTTTGTCGCGATTTCGCATATTATCTCTTGATATGTAATTTGCTTATAGGTGGTTGAGTGGATAGTTGGATACCTATAACAGCTTTAATAGCCTACGTTTTTTGTTATTGTTATTGAATTCTATTTTGCTAGTTTTTAGACTTTATATCGTAACGTTAACTTGATATCCTGTATCGATAACTCATTTATCTTTATTTTTACTTCGAGAAATGAATACTTTTTTATCCCAATTAACTGCATCAGTGACATACAATAATTTACATTTATTTATTTTTTATTTTATTTTTATTTACAGTTTTTTTTTTGTGGATACATTCTGCATGTAGTTCAATTTGTATTTAATAAATAAATATTTAAGACTTAGTTAGGTACATATCGTTTATAATTTATATAATATGAATGGGTTATGTATTACGTTGCGCGTCTGTGTTCAAATTATGAGATCTAATAAGGGAAAAAAAACATATGTCAGACCTCCAAAGCCTGTAAACGTTATGGCTCTCACGAACTCTACCGCAAAAACCCCAACGAACTGTATCCATCAAACGAAACTCTTAATACAACCGAAATATACCACCACTGTGCATTTATTACGCCTTGCTAAATGGAAATCCTCCGCTACACGCCCGACAAAACAAAAACAACCTTAACTTCTCAATCGTTAAGTCCCTTCTAAAACACCACTCGGTCTTCAGATAATACCTCTATCTTAGTACTTATAAGTGATATTCGTATTAACGCGAGCAATCCGTTAACGACTCAATGCGATCACGATACGGCGCACATTCGATTGATCGCACCGAGCGCGAAAAGACAACAATATTCGATTTGACTTTATGGAGTGTGCGAGTTTATTGTAAAGGTAAACGATTTACAACCGTGGGGCGTGGCGTTAAGTGCGATATTTGTTTTCAACCAGAAAAAAGCGAGGAACAATAAAAATTACGGCTGGTGTTTTGCGGGCGGGCGCTCTTCGTCTGCTTGATCCGCTTCTAAATTCTTTTTAGTTCACAAATGCATGGGTTAGATTGCGCGTTGTATTTATGATTGGACGGGGAAATACATCGACGGGTCACTGATCTTCATAAATAATAAAGGTTAGTAGACGCTGGAATTGCGTCGTGTTCACTGTTCCGCTTATCTGTCAACCCAACCGTATCCTGTGTGACGACAACGGTACTAATGGAAAACGTAATTCCGTGTCAATTACATTTTAATTGTAATTTAAAAGGGCTGCCATGAGAAGAGATTGTCCTTCAGCTTAATTGAATAGAAAAGAACATAATTGAATCGATCATTATCATAACAAAGCTCTCTTCGGCTCTGAAGATGATTGAGCATATCTGGACAATTCGGTAGATCAGCTGCGGCGGCGTATTGGGAAAGGCTGACGATGCAACACCGGAATATTCTTAACGTGTACAACATAATAGAGAACATTAGTCGAATCCACTTTTGACATCATTATCTGTAGTAGAGTGACGATAACCTGCGAGCGTAGTGCGTTCGACGCTCCCGCCCCGCCTCGCGGCAGTCGTGCGCGTCCTCGCCAGCCGTGCGGTCGTGTTACGTCGTGCGCATGCCCCCCACACTCACCGACCTCACTGAGGGTGCGCGGGGAACAGTTTTGGCGGGTTTTCGGACGTGATGCGCCCTGCACCCCCCCTTGGAATGCGCACGTGTTACAGATGCGCGCCGCCGACCTGTGTGCCGGCGCCCTGTCACGGTGAAATCTGTGGCGTCAACTGTCAGTGATCACTTGGATTGCAGTGTTGGATTGTAGGATCGGAATCGGACGCGGTCGCCTTCGCGGCTTTTTGTAAGAATCGCCCACTTCGACGGATATTATGTCCATGATGTTGAGTCACCCGTGACGCACTTGATCGCTGGAACTGAGAATTATTTTCATGATGCTATCGGCTCTAATTTACAATTCGTTACGATGCTACATAAAAACTGGCTTGTTGACACTTGGGATGACGTTGAAATGACGATTTATGCTTCAAACAAAGGGGCACACTCTGAAACGTAGATAAAATGAAACATTAAATTAGGGCAGGGCTGAGACTAATTAAACGTCCGCAGTTATTTTTATCAGACGCAAATGAGAATAATGTTATGAATGAATAAATAAACTCTGCAAATGTTACAGATGTTGATGTTGCGTTTATTGGTCCACTAATCACTAAAACTAATTAATCTAATGACACTACAGAAGATTAAGTTAATTGAGGACAACACAAATTACCTGGGCTTGAAATAACAAATAGGTAACATTCCTTTAAGGATGGATGAATACTCCTTCGTAGATAACAAAAGCTGTCGAAACGGCAAATCATTACCCGATGTTCCCAATGTCTAGTGGACCACCGGAATCATTGCTTTTAGTTCTCATTTCCACACATCGGTGTTTTATTTTTCTATTCTAAGTGCACTGTCTGGGAATTTTCGCGTTCCAACTTTATGAGGTTTCCTCATGTGTTTATGATTAAAATTCTTTGTGTTGGAGCTGCATTTTTCTATGCACCTATGTTTCCAGTAATTTAGAAAGGAATTTCAACCATTTCTTACGAATAATTGTTTCGTCAGTCTTCATGAAAATATTTCATAGAGCTAATAAACATTGAAAATAACATGTAAATAAGACTGGTGGTCAATTGAGTGGGCACTTGGATCTCTAGTGTTACGATTATATTCCCACGAACCTTCAGCAGCTTAAGGGTAATCTTCAATAGACTTGTAAAAGTCGAGGATTCCGCAAATTGTGAGGGCCCTGTCTACCGTATTACTCGTGTTTACCCTTATAATATCGACCCTATTGTGTTACGGGGAAAAGGGTCCCGACTCACCGTATCCCAGATCTGACGTTTTTAATCATATAAGTATGATTATTTTATAAACGGTAGTTCTAATTTATCTACTTGACTTAAACCATAATAATGAAATCTATTTTTTAATCGGACAAAGCATGATAAAACCCATTTATGAAGAACTAAGATGCTGTGCTTTTAGAAACATTACATTGACAAAGTTCTTACTTGCAGTTTGACCTCAGTTTAAATCTAGGTTAATGTACCCGTGATACGTACTACGTACGGATTTCGTTCATGAAGAATAATACATGATTAACAATGCCCTAATGTGATTGTTAACCTTGACAGACATTTTTGACGGAGATTTTATACCCGCATTCTCCACAAACTCTAGGGGTGACGTTATGGGGCGAAGCTTTCTGTTTGCCCCCTCGAATCCATTCAAAATATTTTAAATTTACGATAGAGCGCTCTCACGAAATAATCAAAGGTCGAAAGTTCGTTTAGACTTCTAATAACTTTGTGTTTGTTGTACCGAAAGTTCGACATCTTAACAACTTATATTTTAAACGGCTCATTTTCTCTTCTCTTCTTCTAAAGTCTTATTGAAACCAAAGAATAACATAAATATCAATGTTCGAGCAACTTTTTTAAACAATTGTAATGAAAAAGCAAATATGTAGTTGACGCGTGAGACTAAGAATTTGTTTGTAACAACATCGGCAAAAATAAAGAGCAGTAAACGTTTTCAGAGTTGGGCGCCTATCCCGGTGGTTAGGCGTTACACCGATCAATCACGGAGGAAAGCATTCGCGTAATGGCTCCTCATGACCCTAAGAAAAAAGCCGCCACATCCTATTTACTCGTTTCGGTGCTAAATAAGGCTAAATGTATCCGTGGGCCCGCCTTGCAATTAATCATCGGCCTTTCCCGAGTTTTCCCAAGTAATCAGTTCTTGAATTAAGATTACACCTCAAACTGCCCAGCGTTTTCTATAACGGTTTAATGCTGTCAAATCTGACCGTCGTTATTTAAATATTTGTAGAATCCCAGCTCTGAACTATACAGATTTTTCACAGTTTATCCTACTTAATTTTTAGTCACCGACTTTGAAGAGAAATAAATGACAGTTTGCCATTTGTCCTCGTGACGTCAAGTCTAACAAAGCTGGCGCTCCAATATTTTCCTTCTCAACAAACTTATAACACAATTTTCCTTATGACTATATGGGATAAACTGTAGGAAAAGTTAATATTCATTTGGTTTATCCGCTTACTTCATATTGTTTGCTACTTTTAATCTATTCAATTCTCCCAGCGTCCACATGGTGACTTTGTTTTGTTTTCCTTAGTCATCGAGCATGAATGCTAATTCGCCAGTTGCATCGATCGAGTGAAACGTGATACGAGTAACATAATGCCTTTAAGTTCTTAATTCATCTGTTGGTTTCACAGTACTTGTTAATTCCGAATATTGACGATTGGCAAAACTTTATCCTCGTCGAAAATGTTCGTTCGCGGAGTTGATTGAAACTCTGTAACTAATTTGAATATTGTTTAAGTGAAGTGTACGCAGTGTTATTGTGGTGTATTGAGATTTTGTTGTGTTTGACAAGACGTTACCATCGATACTGCTGGTATGCATATGTGCTATGAGAGGCCCGGCCTGGTCACCGCCCTGAACGGAGCTGTTGGGTAAGGCACTTTTTTTTATAACACCTGTATACTACTAAAGACAAGTACCTGTATACTACCTACCGTGAAAAATCTTAGCGTTAATGTCACATTTGTTTGTTTAGCGATTCTACCGAACCGCCTTAAAACGATAATTGTTGACGACAGGAAAGGAGAATATTTACAAATATATAGTATATATAAGGGACAAACAAATTAGATATAGGATACCTATACTAGTGACAAACAAACAAACATTTAAAGTCCATTCGCGAGCAACGTTTTATGTCAGTAATCAATGGTTGTTGATTCTCCTTGTTCAATTACTGCCGACTTAACTACAGCAATTTGGTAATTCGATTTCAGTGTCCATTATATAGGTAGATCCGTATCGGTAGCATCGAAGTTCATTGGTCGAAGTTGGTCGTCGACGCCGGCGGAATTTCCAATTGTCATTTACGAAATCCTCCACGTGACGTGACCAAGTTATTTCAGGGTCCTTATCAGGTAAAAAAACCCTCGTCTGTTTAGGCCGTTTTCTGTTTAATTGACACATATTTTGACATTTTCTCAATCATAAATAATATGTATTTCCGATGACAATGAATGCAATAGTAAGTCTTTATATTTTGTGATAGAAGAAAATAAAGCAGTTGGTAGTTTTTGATGACTAATAATTTAAAAAATAAAAACAGGAAAGTACTGTATAAAGAACATGCTTTGAAACTTGTTTCAATCTTTTTAGTTCACTTTTATTTTATCCAGTGCAGTCATGTTTTTAATTATTATTTTATTTCGCAAGTTTTTTTTATCATTTATTTTCTTTTGATCACACAAAATGGAATACATAGTCCGCCATATTATTTTTATTACAACTTCACATATCCTATGTTACTCGGGATGACGTAAGGATTCCAACGATACCTCACACATTAAATCGGTTAAGGCGTTGAGAAGTTCTGGGGAACAAAGAATCTCACATTACATCCATACATACATGAAAGCTGAAAACATTACACTCCTTTTTTGGGCAGTCATGAAAAAACAGCTGCGCTTCCTGAAGATTTTGATTTCCTTACAAAACCACTGACGATGCCAGAATAATAGTGTTGTCCGTATGGAGGCCGTAAACGCGTCCATGTTATGTTTGAGCTGACTAATGAGTAGCTAGTCAAGTCCCACGATAATCCAATAAGCTGTATTGGAAGTGGCAACTACCTTCCTAGTTATATACATAGCTAACACCCTCCTTTTAGAACGGCGACAATGTCTCTACTCTAACTTGTGGTCATTCACTACAATACGATAATTGACCATTTAAAAAATATAATATTCTCACACAATAAAAAAACTCACGAAAACTTCAACTTGTTTAAGCTATATAAAAGCTTTTTTAGAAAGACAAAGGTCGAAAATGGACGCTTTTTGACCGTAGAGAATTCACTTCGTTGCGTTGTCGAAATCCATACTAAGTCGGTATTACCAACAGAGCATTTTTGACGTTCATAAAAAGTTGCTGATTTGGCCATAAGTCAACATCGTAATCGTATATCGATCTTTGAGATCCAAAGTAACTTAATTTGAACGAGTTTTACAGTTTTCACGGAATTGTGATAAGTTTGGTTTAAAAGAATTCGCTATCAGCTAACCTTGGGGTCATGCTGGTGTTGATTGTAGATATCGCGGAACTAATAAAATGTCGCAAATGTCGCTGTTGTGCAGGTACGGTTCTGGAACTTTTTCTAAAGAATATTCGACTAAAACCAGGGGGGGTCACATTCCGTCAGTTCGCCGCGCCGCTGCAAGTACATCCGTACCATTCAGTGGCCGCGCATTGCTACCGAACCGGTCGCGTCGTCGCGTCATTGGCTTGGTGCGGTCAAAGTGTTTTATTTACCTATTCTAATTTGGGGTTCTAAATTGGGGATTTGTTAACAGAGGTAATTCTGTACGTAGTACTATTACTTATTCTGTGCTAAAACTACATGGAATAGCAAACCTGTATTTTCCTTAATTAAAATTGTTTCATGATGCCATGTACTGCTTGTACAGTCAACCAATTTGATTTCTAGGCCACTTCGTACCTTGTCACAGTGAAAATCTTCTTCTAGAGATCTTATATCAATGTCACTGTGACAAGGTACGAAGTGGCCCAGAAATCAAATTGGTTGACCGTACCTAACAAGCAGTGCCCGCGTAGAATTCCTTAATCGCACTCCCATAAAAACAGTCACCCCCATTTACTATATGACTTTCGGGATAAAAGCCGAATCTTATGTCGTTTTCCTGAATTCGACTAACTTTTAACAAATATCATCAAAATTGGTTTAACTATTTGAGTGTTTGCAGTCATGAGTATTAATATCTGCCAAAATAAAATCAGAGTCTACCTTAGGCATGAGTGGAACAGGCCTGATTACTAGGACATTATGGAAAACATTGTTCTGACTGAAGACATGTATCCAGGCCTGATTACTAGGACATTATGTAAAACATTGTTCTGACTGAAGACATGTATCCAGGCCTGATTACTAGGACAATATGGAAAACATTGTTCTGACTGAAGACATGTATCTAGGCCTGATTACTAGGACATTATGGAAAACATTGTTCTGACTGAAGACATGTATCCAGGCCTGATTACTAGGACATTATGGAAAACATTGTTCTGACTGAAGACTTGTATCTTTTGATTCTTTGGATGAGTGTTTCACAGTGTCTATATTAAATAGCAATTAGTTAATCTCACGGTAATGTTAGCAAATGCGCAGCTACATAATGTGAACAGCAGTGTTAAGTGGTGCCGTACAATAATTAACGGAGCTGGCGCGGCGTAATAACCGGACGACAAAGTGTAGCACTAAAACAAGCAAGCTTGCAATACTTTGTGAGTTTTCATTCATTCTCTGTCACTTCTGAAATGGTTAACAGCGCCATTAAAGGCTTGGTCACACTGCGTTGCGCGACGTCCGCGCGACGCGACCGCTGCGCGCCGGAACGTATGCTAACAGGTTAGCGACGTCACACTGGTTGCGCGGCGCGAGCGGGACGGTTTCATACATTTTGGCGCGCAGCGCAGCGTCCCGCTTGCGTCGCGCAAGCGGTGTGACCAAGCCTTAAGGAGTTGCAGGAGCACAGAGGATCATCTCTTCACGCGATTAAGAAATACATCGCCGCTCAGTAAAAGGTAGACGCCGAGAAACTCGCGCCGTTCATCACGAAGTACCTGAAGACCGCCGTTGAATCCGGCGCCCTCATACGGACCAAGGGGAAGGGAGCTTCGGGCTCGTTCAAGCTAGAGTCCAAGAAGCCCGCCGCCGCCAAGTCATATTATATTCATATTCATATTCATATTCATATTTATTGATAATATCTAATTACATGTCAATTTTTTTTCAATACACGTCACTTAATTATGGATGTATATCTCATTAATGTTTAAAATTATTCTTAATAAAGAAATAAATTCCAATGAATAACTACACTTAATTATTATTATAATATCTTAAATTAATAAAATAACTCTCTATGGTCATAGAACGCCTGCTCGAGAAGCCATTTTTTTAATTTGCATTTAAATATTGGACCGCTTTGTGAAGCAGTAATGTCACCTGGCAGGTGATTATAGACCTTACGACCCATGGCGTGGCTGAGTTTCCGCGATTTTGCGAGTTTGTAGGGCACTAGCGGGAGTTTACCGGCTCGCACGCTGCGAGTTTCGTACCTCCGTGGAACTTCGTTAGTAGTTGTGGGCGTTGAATCTACCTCGTCTCGTGTGTTTACTGCCATTTGCCAGATTAGCAGCGAGGGTAACGTTAAGATACCCGGCGACTTGAAATGTGGCCTCGCAGAGTCTGATTGAGGGACCCGCGCAATGGTACGAATGGCTCGTTTCTGGAGACGGAAGACCCTCACCCAGTCAGCGGCTCCCGCCCACAGCTCGACTCCATACTGCAAGTGTGCGTGTACAGAGGTGAAATAACAGGCCCGAAGTATGTCGGGAGGAAGCACTCTGGCCAATCGTTTTAGCACAAAGCACGCTGTTGACAGTTTATTGCACACTTTGTCTATGTGGGAACTCCAAGTGAGGCAGCTATCCAGTTCGAAACCTAGGAATGTAGAACTTGATACTTGGTCGATTACTTTACCGTTAGCCCACACTGATAGAGGTCTCGTTTGCCGACCGGAGAGGTCAAACTGGAGGTGATGCGTCTTTTTAATATTTAAAACAAGCCCGTTGACAGTGAACCACTTGGATACCGATGCAGCGGTCTGATTTAGTTTGGCTTCTAGTTCATCGTTAGTGGGAGCGCACACAACTACAGCCACATCGTCGGCGTACATGTAGGTTTCGCCGCTGCTAATGTCATCTGGCAGGTCATTCAGCAGTAAGGAGAATAAGATATTTGAGACAGACGATCCCTGTGCGACTCCCATGCTAGTGGTCACGGCGTCAGACCGCACCCGACCGCTGTCGGCAACCACAACCTGTGACCTGTTACGCAATAGATCTGTTAACAATGCTAGCGCAGGACCTTCGAAGCCGTAATGACGCAATTTGCTAGCGAGGACTTCGTGGTCCGCGACGTCAAAAGCCTTCGACAGGTCGCAGCAGAGAACTGCGACTTGATTTTTACATTCACGGGCCTCTAATATTTGCCGAACTACAGCTCGTGTTAGCGATGTAGTTGAGCGGCCTTTCCGGTATGCATATTGCCTATCGGATAAAGCATTGGTTGCCTGTAAGAAATCTGTTAGCCTAGAGCTTATACCATGTTCGAAAATTTTTGCAACCACCGGAATTATCGCTACAGGTCGGTAACCATCGATGTCATCTCTCTTTCCCTTGCCTTTGTAGAGTGGAGCAATGCGGCTTACTTTTAGTGTTTCAGGGAAAACGCCATCTCGAAGACATTGATTGTAGACGGTCGCGAGTATTGGAGAGAGTTCTACTGCTACGGACTGGACTAGAGTCACAGAGATGTCAAAAATGTCTTTAGTTGATTTTTTGGCGAGTCGACAGGTAATAATGCGATGTACTTCGTCCGGAGTGAAAGGTTTGAGTCTAACGCCAAATCGTATGCCGCCGCCGCTAAGAGGCCCGCAGCCGCGAAGTCCGCCAAGGCGAAAAAGGCCGCCGCTTCGCCCGCCAAACTGAAGGCCGCCACCAAGTACAAGAAGGCGGCAGCCGGCAAGAAGAAGCCCTCCACCCTGGCCAAGGCTAAGAGCGCCGCCGCTCCCAAGGCAAAGAAGAGCACGAAGCCCCCGACCAAGAAGAATTCATCATATCAACATAAGTGATGATTATTGCGTCATCATCATCATATTTAAGAGCTTGGCTCTTGTCGGTGGAGTAATTGCCAGCTTATTCTATTCTACATTCAGCTTTGATCTTCTTTGATTTGTTTTATTTGCTCCATGTACGTCATTCTAGGTCTTCCACTTTTCCTTTTTCCGTCTATCTTTCCTTCTGTTATTGTTCTGATCCATTCGTCATGGCGTATTCCTGGCGATTATTGCGTAATCCTAGAGAAAATGTGATAATGATTAATGTCTTCAAGAGAGTTTGTTTTCATGATAGGACACGTAAGGATGAATAGACTGTAAATGTGGGTGATTCTTGTGGGACGCGTATGTACAGAGGTTAATTGACAATATTTCATAATTTCCAAAAGTCTTAATTCGAAAACCATTTCGGTAAAAACGTGTGAAGTACACAAAAAACATTTTTTTAGATTTATTTCTCCGTTAATTTTGGAAAAAATCGCAAATTACTGTAAACCGAAAGTTGACGTCATCTTCCTCGCTGTATTCAGGGAGACCTTAGTACAGAGTACAGACAATCGCTGCTCTGGAGTGGCTCTGGATTCTTGTTGGGAAGATGACGTCATATTTTACTTACGCCCTTTTGGAATGACCTACTTTTCAACGTGTTTTTTTTGTATGAAATATTGAGTTAAACTGAAAAAGAAAAAATACGGGTGGCTTAAATTTTTACCTTTTTTCTAACTAGTTCATAAAATAAAGTAGTTAAAAATATGAAATGTTGTCAATTGTGGATCGCGTTTTTGACGTACTAAGTGATGTATGAATGGTTTATGTAACATACGATACGTGCAGTAGCGCAAAGCCTGGTCAGATGATGCGCATTGTTATAGTCAGATGGCATTGGTAAGATATTGAAATTTAAGTTTCTAAGTTCTATATTTGCTTACGTTTATAAATAAAAGGGATATACAGAGTACATTAAATTTTATTTCATTGCCACTTTTAGCAATTGAGTGAATTCGTTCATTACTTGGGCATCCTTTCGCCGAAGTATCTGAACATTTCGATGGTATATTGAATCGTTTGTAAGATGTCCCGTTTTCCAACCAAGTGTACTTGAAATATCGTAAAACTTTACAGACACTACAAAGAAAATAAGCTGTTGAAATTTGGGTTTAAAGATGAAATTCCACACCCAAAAATTGTGATATTGCAGTGTTAAGTTGTCAGCCCATCGCCGACAAATACTCTTGAACCCGGTTCCCATAGTCGAGAGACACCCATGGGAAGATAGAGGGTGATGCTATGGTATGCTGTTCTAACCCACACCACACGGGGGAAGTGCCGTTTTGAACTGCAGTTTAATGATGAAACACCTATTAAACTTATCATTTATTTACAACTTTATCACCTCTGAACGAGTACGTATGTACGATAAGTACATTAATTTGCATTCTTTGTATCTTTGGGTATAAATCGTGCTAATTGATTTATGAGTAGTTAGGAGATCCGCTTCTATAACATTTTTATTATTTTAAAGAAAAACACTCTGACATTCATTTACTTCTCCTACTTAAGTGAACAATATTATTGTCGGGAATTAAAATGAAATATACTCTCGACACCTATTGCACGCAGTTAAATAATTGTCTAAGTATTTGAATTTATTTGAGTAAGGCGATGGGAAGCGAACGTTTTGTCGGCCAGCCTTAATTAAGTAGGGAAGACCGAGTTTCCACCTTATCGGGAACTTTTCTTCGCCACTTTTTCGCCCTTGTGCTTGTATTTTATTTCATTATTAATAGCCGACTTTAAACCGGTAGCGGAAAATGAAAACTGTAGCGACTATAACTTATCCAGATTGAAAAGAAAGCATTTAGTGTATATTTAAATCCCAACGCTTTTTTAGATACGAAAAGGTTTGCTTTTCATATCTAAGAACCCTTTGTGGTACGCATGGATATGTTTCCACCTTTACGCCTTATTTAAATCTAACATAAAACCTTTGTTTTAAACTTTAAAGTTGGCTCCGAAGAATGCTTGCAATAAATTAACATGCATCTCATAAGTTTTCCTCGTCATAAATTTGCATACAGCCCGCCGCAAGGTCAGTGTGTCGAAGGAAAATTCGCGAGGACATATCGTGCTTCCGTAGAAAGGAAAACGACAAACTGAAGATTATTAAGCGATTACAGCACCCGTATTCCATGGAAAACTATATTCTTTACTTATAATGATAGTTTTAATCGATGTCTTCATACAATACTGGAAACCAATAGGAGCATTGTACTCAAAACTTTTAAGTATCATTTCATATAATGTATTTGTATTGTATATTTCACAGCGCTCATTTGTTTTCTCTATGACATTTTACGGTCCATTGCGCAATTTTCATCCGTGTGACCTGGAAATTTCGCGGCGAGCTGCTTTACCTATCTTTAGTAGCCGTAAAACCGTAGCTTTTACTGGATAAATACGTCCATAAAAGACGTGTGGTGCACCGCTGGGCTTTGTTATTGGTCCTCTCCTCTTGCCTCGTATAATGGCGCTTAATTACGTGTTTAACTAAATATTGCTGGCTATTAAATAGCATAGTCTTCTTCTTCTTCTTCTCGTGTCGATGGTTTCAGATTGTGCGGGACCAGAAGGTAGCATAGGCTAATTTATCTACTTAAAACTTAATTGCGACAGTTAAAAAAGGAGGATGGGCAGTTTTATATGGACACTGGCCTGAAAACCAATAATGTCAAGCCATATGTCATTTGAAAGGTTTTTTTATATTCTACAACTTTTTGTATGGCGGGAAATCTTAAATCGCTGTGTGAAAAATCCTTCATAGTCAAGAAAACCTTCATTAGTCTAAAGCGATATATAGGAACTTAGTATCAAAAGTAATAGTAAGTATTTTGTAATCATTTACAATAATAACCCAAGAGACGCGGGTTTATAAAGAAGACATTATTGCTGGTTAATCTCCTTTTGATAAGACGTAACCTGAGAACCGGCTTGTGTGATGTTTAATACATTAATGAATTTATGACGGTATATCTGAATGTTTACTTTGCATCAACAATGTTCTGGTACATTTACATTCCGACGTAACAACTTAAGTATTAACCAAAAACCGGCTTTTTTGATCATTATGCCGACCTTGTGCCAAGGTAGCTTGTCTCCGAGTAAATTGTATACAAGTGATATTCCTTGTAGAGTTATATAAATCACGCAGCTCTTACTTTATTCTAAAGCTACGCTTTAAATTGATGTACCGTTTTATGTCCCACAGGAATACCCGTCAATTCTGTTACTTAACTTTTTAAATCCCACGATGAGAATGTGGAACGCATTTTTTATTACTAGTTAAATTATCATATGCACTCACGCTAATACTGCAGTTTTAAGCCAACAGAATACTCGTTTTCGTACACTTTTGTCATTTAATCTCAATTTAAGTCATGATTATTTGGTCAGATTTATTTAATATTCAGTACATTTTTGCACCGGAAAAATGCGGGTGCGTCCACTGTATCTTCTCTTTACTCTATTTACATAATAATTAATAAACGAAACGTTCAACGAATTAAAAAAAAACGTGTGGGGCGGCGTTTAAAGTAGGGTCGCTTTAGCTGTGAGCGATTTATTAAAGTTATGAAACGACTTTTCTACCGATTCCCGATATTTTACATGTCGGTGGTTCAATAGGTCGCGTTTTCGCTTGTTGCGTCGCAGTAATTCGTCTTATTCGAACATTTGTGATCAGTTTAACGCCGAACGTTTAACCCGATGTTAATTGTTATCCTTTTTTGCTTGTTATTATCCGATATTTTCGAATTCGACTGTACGGCCGTCGCGTTCCGGGGAGTTGAGATTTAAACTTTTTTTTATTAGCCTCTATGAGTGTCCCGCTGCTGGGCAAAGGCATTTCCCCCATAAATGCCATGACTCCCGTGTCCCGTGCTTCTTTTAGCCGATTGGCGGGGAAGGCGTCTAAAAAGTCTAAAAACCATCTTGCCATCTCCGTTTAGGCCGGCCCCGTCTGCGTCGCCCTTGTGGCATCCGCTTCCGGCTATATAAGATTGAAACCTCATCTTCCGAAATTGAGGCTACTGTTGATTTAAGTCTCACAAGCTAAGCAGTTACTCTGGGTGGTCGGGAGGTCGAACATTCCTCCTTCCTATTGTTGATCTGGCTTGTGTAATGGCCTGGCCGACTCCTATTCAGTTAATCTTTTATGTGATTTCATTATTATTAATGCAGATCTTTTTCGCTCGTCATCGTTAACTTGGCTTTCAAATGTTTAAAATAGTTATCGATAATCTTGTAATGCTGCCGGTATCATGGGGACCTTTGAGCCAGGTAAGTACGATGCGAGAGTTAGGTAATTTTGTTGGAATATTTTATATCTGTATTTAAATAAGTAGGTACTTTGTAAAATGGCATTGTTACTATTAGAAAATTGAACTATAAATTGAATAAATCAAATAATTATTAGTAATCTACATATAGATGAAGGTATAAAAGGGACTTTGGAATTTGAATGTAGGCCTTAGTTTGTCTAGCTTAATCGGGCATGAACAAGTGTAAAACCTGAGTGAACGCTCGAGTCGGGCGTCCAGCGGGGCGTGCATGTCAAACAATTGAAACTCATACTGGTGTCCTGAGTCGCCGCCGCACAAATAGTACGCACGCTCGCCCGCCCCGCTGGACGCCCCGCCGAACGCTCCGCTTCGAGCGGCCACTCAGGCCTTACACTAAGGAAGCTGTGAGTGTGCGTTAGTCTATCAAATAAATTGTTAACGTATCATGTATACAAAACGTAGGTATTACAAAGGAAACGCAAGTAATGTACCTACCGTATCAATATTTTCACTTCCTGTACCTATGCACAAAGCGTTTTATTGTAACATCACAGACTTTTTAATCTGGCATATAAAAAAAAAACTTAAAAGGTCGTATTCCTTATGTAGGTCAGTGGAACACGCATATTACACGACATGTATTTTATCGGGTCTCGCAATGCGTTACAGATGTTAAACTTATAAACTATGACATCATTGCCTGCATAGTGTTGTGATGTTGGCCAGAACCGGCCTTATTCATGACGAACGACGTCGCTTAACTGAACATAAGTCAACCTTATTACAACGGGATGAAGTCTACTTATGTTCAGTGTCGAGGGTTGCTGTTTGTACAGTCGCAAATGAAATGTTCATAATTTTTGGACTTTAATCTCGTATAGATGAAAATTAACCAACCTTTTCATTCCTCGATGCTCTTCTTTACAGAGTGATCTGTTTTATTTGTTCAGCTTTGTTAGGAATATATGCATATAAAATTAATTTTGTATTAAGCAGTAACGCTGCATAAAGGAAAAATTTAAAAGATCCCTGTCGCTGTACGCCTCCCTTAAGGCGTTTGTATAAATGAAGGAAGGATTGAGGAATTTCGAGCCGGGTAGTAATCGCACTTATAGCTCAGTTGGCTAGAGCGACTAGCCGCGAGTGCCAGGAGGTCGCAGGTTCAAATCCTGCTCGGTGCCTAAGTTTTTCAATTTTTCCGTTATTTCCTACCTACTTTCAAACAAATACTCGTTAAAGAATTTGTCCTTTTATAGATTTTGATCTGAATATAGCGTTTTCACTTTATTACATAATAACAATAAAGTTGTTATATCTCGCAATGTTATCATTGGGTATTGAATTCTTTTTAATTGATTCAAATCATTTTAATCGTGAAAGTTAGGTACCTAAGTACGCAACATAATTGTTTTATAGCCAGTACAAAACACGTCTAAAAGTACGTAGATTCTTATTTTACACAACCTCGTTACAGCTCATATGCTCGCTAAATCATAGTCTTAACGCGTTCTCGTCCGTCCGTCTCAAGTTTACGAGTTAGTGCATATTACGGGTGAATAGTAATTAATAATCATAAATCCGCCGGCTGACGGCAGTGAAAGTTAAGTCGATGTCAGTAAACTATGTTTTTTTTTGTAATTACAGCACTCGTTAAGAACGCCTTGTTCATTATTCTGCTGGAGGATGATAGACATGTGAACTACGAGTAAACTGATGAATTAAAAGTTACGAATTGAGATTCATGTCTTTATTAAGGCGCCTGTATACGCAAGGCCTACTCCATACACTCCCGCATATATTTTTTTTCCTTGTTTATATTAGATATACGAAGAATGTCAAGCAAAATAAATAAATAAACAACATTCTTTTCTCTGGAGAATCTAGCTAACTAAAAAATAAGCGTACTGACCAAAAATCATAAGTGTAATGTAAACACAAGCGAAGAAAAACTTGCACAAAGTTTGTATGGGGAGTGCTTGCGTATACAGGCGCCTTAAAGGTAATCCAGAAATACTAAATGACTATTGTCAATAGGGCGCTATTATTCTGATTTATATGCCAACAGACTATAATGACATTGTGACTTGTTTACCTGTCAGCTCTGACGTAAATTTTGAAATGTTTTGCAGCTAAATAGTTTCATTTCCCGATCGTTGTTTTCGCAGCAGTTTTATTATATACATTATTGATAATGTTCCGCTCTTGACTATGAATCGTTTTAATATTTTTTTCTCTCATTTATTATTAAATATTCAACACATTAACAACAGTGACACTGACGTGGTGATAATCTGTCATTAAAATTATTGCCAGTGTAACAAATTAGTTCCAATCAAATTCCATGGCGCATGGTCAGAATATATACAATACAATACAAATACTCTTTATTGTACACCTCACACAAATTAATCAGTTACATACAGAAACAATACAGCAACATAGAGATAGACAACAGGCGGTCTTATAGCTAAAGAGCGATCTCTTCCAGACAACCTTTCCATTCCTGGTCGGGCTTCATATAATTTTTTTCTACTCCTGTATTTTTATTTGCTGTAATGCCTGTAATTTACAAAGTCGCTTACTCATTTATAATGGCACTCATATATATAATACAACATGTAATATATTTATATATAAGCGGTTTGGATATAAGATCTAAAAGTATGTGTGTAATCAAAATGTATGTTTTTAAATAAAAACATGCATTCCACTTTATCATGTTTATCAGGTGTACTCTAATCACCACGGTCATGTAATTATCAACTCTCGAGATTATTTATTAACATTGTCAATGTACAGACTTGGCGGGGTATCAGTGATAAATATTATGCACCTACATTTTAATTTTTACCTACTTCTATTTCTAGGACGGCTAGGTGGAGTGGAGATAGCGAAAATCTTTTATTTTTAATTTTTTAGCTTAATTTACTGATGATATTATCCTAACAAGCTACGATTTGATAAGAAAGCTATCTCTTTTGCTTTATCTACCGACTTTATAAAATATTTTCATTAATATTATCGGATTAGTTGAGTTACTCCTCAGCTCTTAATTATCGCAACTAAAGTCAAGTTTTAATGAAACGTCCAGTTGCGGTCCAGAATCGAATACATACCTACCTACTGTTGCTCTTGAGTTGGTTTGGTTCTGAAACCCACAATTCGCAAGCGAGCACAGAATTTATTTCTCTGCTGAATTTCCGTACTGCTGTGATTTCTGTATCAATGGTTTAAATTATGAAATGCGGATGAAAGTAATGATACGACAGAGTAAGGTATTGTTTTCTAGGACACCATATAGTCTGTACACACAGACTGTATAGCCTCCTAAAAATGTTTCCATATAGGTATTATATGTGATTCCCATATTACGAACGAGAGTACTGCTCGGAGATTTGTTTGACGTGTGTGTGTGTCAGTCTCTTACTTACCAAAGCTAACATGCACAGCACGATCAACCTGCACTTAATAATTCCATGCCCATAAACTCAAACTCAAAATATTCTTTATTCAAATATGCCTAGCAACAAGCACTTTAAAATCGTCAGTTTTATACTACATAGTTTGAATTTAATTATTCAGAGCAATTTATTGATGCAATTATAATTTTTATAATAAGTTGAATTGCTGTAATCTTTGTCAAACAGAATATAACAAATTCACAAAAAGATCGTCAATAAGTAAAATAAAATACAAAATATAGTAACGTATAATAAAAACAAAAACATACTCATTCTCGTACTCTTTATTGATAATATTGTTAAATATTACATGTCACATTGAAATTTTGCATAACATATTTATATAAAGTAACATTATAGTCTTCGATATTGTTACTAAACGCCATATGGCATTTAATGACTAGTTGCCTCCACAATACATATCACCTCACCTTCTCAACAACGGGGTAGACTGGCACAGATATTATGATTCCGAAGTTATAACGAGACTCGTTCCGTGAAGCCAAGGACATTAAATAAGACACAAGTCGGTTAATAACATAGATATAGTAGATACAAGTAGTTATAGATGCGCCACCGAGCGACCGGGCTTATGAGAAAGAATATTTATATAAAATTCCTACTACGTAATTTGACCGGTTTGCATGTCTAATGTATTGCTTATGTCTAGTGTGTCTGTGCCTATAACCCGAACATGAAACAATGCTCGGTCGGTGATAGAGACAAAACATGACATTCTTTTCTATTTCCTCGTCCTCTTTGTCCTGTATTGTGGTGTTTTGTTTATTTGTATTGTATATTTGTGCCACGAATAAATGTTTTTTCTTTTCTTTTCTTTTCTTTTCTTTCTAAGCGTGTCAGGCCCTTGGTTAATAAGGTATAATATCTAACAGTACCTTAGTCGTTCCTTATAGTGCGCTTGCTGTTCTTGCTAGTCATTGTTTACGTACTTAAGCTCCTTTTGTAAGTGTAATTAAAACTGTAACTGTATTGTGAGTGACACGAGTTCCTATTTGCAACAGGCACGTAATAAGCAGTATAAGTTAATGTGATGCTCGAGTCTAGATCATTTCACACACGCGAAGACTGCACTAAGTTTCACCGAGATAGGTGCAAATGTTCTAGAACTAAGTTACGTTAATGGAATGAGCCTTGCGAGTATGCAGTATATAGGCGAAGCTCCTTCAAGATTGGTTTAATGAAATCATTATATGTAGATATATACATTTTCGTCTTCAAGTAAATTCGCGTCTATTATATTTATTGACGTGGAAATTAAATACGAGTGCCTCATAACATGCGTATCTTTTAACTTCTAATAAGTAAATGTCAATATCGCATGCAATATGCATCAAGCTATCAAATAATTTGCATAGGTACTAAAGTATGTTAAATCGGCAAAGTTGCTTCATTATCTGCAGCACAACGATAAAGAAGTTAAGAAAAGAGAACCGACAGTTAATACTCGGTAACACCCATTTAACTACGCGCCTTTCATAAAAGACTTTCCATTATTATGACGTTTAAAACGGCCCGTAATAATACACCGGTGCATCAAGTATAGAAACTAAACTGGTAATGTCCATTGCGTTTTATGGCTTACGAAGGCAGTAATCGATGGAACAAATGAACCGATGGAAGTTTCTAACACCGAAGCGTTCGCTTTATGAGCTGCACTCGGTAACTGCTGTTGTTTTTGTTGTTTAACCACCCGTAATGCAATAGATAACTTGTTATGTATCGTTTTTATTCATCATACACACACATTATGAAGTTAGTGGTCTAATAAAATATTGTCATCGTTTAGTAGCATTTCTTATTAATTTCTTTTTAGGGCTTCCTTTTGTAACGTAAATAAAATATTATGATTGTTGATGATAATGATGATATGCTGCGCTTTTATACACTTTGTTTATATGAAGTTTGTGTGAATCGGAACAAGTGATAACTTTTCTATAATATATCATTTTGCTCCCTTGAGACACAATGTCTGGTAGAGAATGCCATTTAGGATTAAGTCCGCCATTTGTACACTGTATTTTGTATTGTGCAATAAAGTTTGAATAAATAAATGTACTATTCCACAAGTAACAATGTGAATAATTGTTCCAGGTACGACAAGTGGGACCGCGACCGGGACCGCGGCGGCGGCGGCGGCGGCGCCGGCGCGCCCGCGTGGCCGGGCCGCGACCGCGAGCGCGACCGGGAGCGCGAGCGGCAGGCGCGCGCGCACCAGATGTCGCAGGCGCACGCCGCCGAGCCGGACGCCACCGCGTCGCTCTTCCAGGCTCCCTCCAGGGTAAGTAGTTTTTTTTATTGACTATCCCACTCACTGTTGGGCAAAGGGCCTCTCCCCACGTTGTCTAGGCATCCCTTTTCTTTTTTAACCTGACTGTGGCTTTACTTTATATATATTTATACGCCGGGCCCAATAAAGCGATAGAAGTGCGCGGTTGGAGAGTGGACTAGGGAAAATCCAGGGGAAACCTCCGACACGATCACCCGGGCGGCTTAAACACTGGAATACTCTAAGAGTTTGCGCTCCAGTGAGATTGGTTGAGAGGTTTCAACCAATCTCACTTTTTTTCTCACGGAGTTTTGTCACTGGTTTACTAAACTAGCCTAGCTAAGAAGAATCCAGCAAGAAACTCAGGTTGGTCCGACCCTGGTCCGACCTGAGTCGGACTGATTCTACCCGGTATGCGGCGGTATCGGGACGAATAGGGACTATATGTGTCTGTGTTGTCGCGATTGCGCGGTGGACATCCCCGCCAGCTGGAATAGGCATCCCTATTGAGAGCTTATTCCTCTCAATCGATGGGAAGTGCATCCAGATCTTTCCGCCATCTACGTCTGGGCCTGCCCCGTCTGCGTCGCCCATCATGTGGCAGTCCAGTCCATGGTCAGTTTTTACAATTTGACGTGAGCCTTACCAGTTATTGTAAACAAAAACTTTGTTTTCAAACAATGGCTTTATGTGGACGTCGCGTGGCATTTTTTTTTTCAAAATAAACGTAGGTATTTTACTTACACTATGTTTACTTATGAAATTAACATATCTAATCATACCCGTCGTCTACCCGTCCCTGGGATCCCAGGGCAGATAACAAAAGAATGGCATTGTATATTTTTTTCGCCGGGAGAGAACGGCTTAATAATTGTTTATGATGGGTGGTAGATCGGTTCATAATGTGAAATATTTGAAAAAACTAGAACTATATCCGTTTTAAAATTAAATGACTGAAATAAACTGAAAATTTACACTAACGTGAGACATAATTATACGCAATAATCAACAAGGAATCAACGGTTGACACTCATTTGGAAAAGTCACACTTTGCTACATGTTTCGGAATGCAATTGGAGTGATGAGCGGTCGGTTATCATAACACCACTCAACCTGATGAAGGACTCCAATTGCAGTCCGAAATATGGCGCAAATTGTGACTTTTCCAAGTGAGTCTCAACCGTTATTCTTTTATTAAGTGAAATGAGTATTGTCTGATTTTCCCGCGCTAAATGCCACGCCGCTGGCTAATAATCGAATTGCACTCCGGCATTGCGTCAGTTGTCCAATATGTCGATAGCTTAGCCAATTCAAACGAAAATTGCACTTTTAATTGAACATGACTGTTACGTTAACTTATTCAATAACTGGACTATAATATTGTTTTCTAATCCAAATTGGACAGAATAAATCCTTAGTTTGTCAAAGTAGTATATTAGTTCGGAGGCTTGGTCATAGCATTAATGGTTCCAGGTATATAAAGTGAAAACTTATTCCATGGTCCAGGCTAAATTTAATCTTATGTCAGTTAAGAGCACTTATTTTCCAACCTGACTAAGGCTCTATAGGCCGGACCCAATGAAGCGATAGGAGTGCACGGTTGGAGAGTGGCCTGGAGAAAATCCAGGGGAAACCTCCGACACTACCACGCGGGCGGTTTAGACACTGGAATACTATAACAGTGCGTTCCAGTGAGATTGGTTGAGCGGCTTCAACCGAATCTGAGGAGTCAGTGGAATCGAGCTTAGTAGGTCCGAGTACTTATGTGATGGGCGATGTTGTAATGGTGAGTAAGGTTAGGTTACTTTTCTCCAAAGAATGCTCCAAGTATTGAGTACCATGAGCTTGCAATGTTTGCATTACCGTACTCTATAGCGACTGCGTACACGATTTAGAATGGACAAAAGTGCAGCGCCTCTGGCGGTTACGCAATAGAGCTAAGAATCGGCATACTAAATCGTTTACGCAGTCGCTAGCGAGTATATACGGTAATAGTTTTCGATACAAACTCATGGTTCATGGTAAGGGTACTGTAATTTTTGTCGTCGACACGACGAATTATCAATTCAATTGAGGTTCGGCAAAGCGTGATTTGGTGAGTCCTCTGGAGGCGATTGGAAATATTATTCCACTTTTGTGATTGATTATGGTGTTAACAATGTGAACATTGTATGCGCGACCGCTCGAAATCCGTGCCAGCCACTTACGTATGTTACAAAACAAAGCTTTGTCTTATTTCTACACATATTATAATCGTTATACAAAACATTGCTTTTAAATGGGTCAAAAGTAATTGACTCCGTAATGAGTGTATGTTTTTTGTGTGAAACTGAATATGCATTTGCTGCGTCACAAGACAAAGAGGTTATGCAGTTCAATGAGGGCACAGAAAAATAAATAACATGAATAAGTTCGGAAGAACACAAGTACGCATTGCTTTCTAAAAAGCTAAGGTAAATTAACTATACTGCCTTATACGTTTATGATCTAGGCCCTGTGGCTTAATTCCATATGTTTAATAACCACTAGTGTCATGGCGATAATATTTATATTGGAATAACTATTACTAATCTATATAGAAGTATGTATGAAGTATACCGTAGATGTAACTCCGGATTGATTCTTAGTAATAATCAGGCTCTAGTAATGTAGGTATTCTAATTATCAGTGGCGGAGCGTTCATACAACTCGATTCCCACCGGCTTGCCTAATTTTCAGCCACACCAGTTCTTTTAACAGTATGGCTCATGAAGAATAAGAAAGGCAAACTATTTCCAGCTTCCCTAAGAATATTTTTAACGCGCCGGCACTGCTAATTATTGAACACTCGTCTCATGTTTAGGATTAACGACGAAAGTATGTTCGCAATATGTGTAATAATTAATAAAGTTATCTATCTATTCAGATCAACTATTAATCGCACATTGATATGGCAGAAATGTAAAGGCAGCTTGCCCAAGCGCATGCAGCATGGTGCATTCTTTTGTTTTAAAGTAGCAGCGGGCATGCGATGCACTCATGCGACGTAATAAACATTTGTGATATGAATCATGTGTTTTTTTTACAAAGAGACATGAAATAGGTACTTAAGGCCGTGTAATTTTGAGTTTTTATAAACCATCTGAGACATAGAATATAGTGTCTTAAAATCTAAAAAAAATATATGTGTTACATAAGGATATTGTCTAGTCAAAATCGCAGTCAGTTACATGACCTGATGAATTTCACTCGATAGAAAAAAATCGCGAAGTTACCCCTTTTCGGAATGTTTTTTCAATACTACGGCTATATTACTGATATTTAACATTTAATTTTTGTACTCAATTAAAGATCGTAAATAGTTATAGACATTTTCGCAGGGTTTGATTTGATAAAATGACTGGCTTGATGACTATAGCTAAATATTTACAAAACTGCGCGCAGAGCTTGCGTAGAGAGCGGGATGGTTAATTGTAAACTCACGCATGTTAGAGCGGGACAGTTGCGTTGGGGATACCTCCCCTTAAGCTTTAAACTGCTCACGGGAAAGTCCGATATGGACTCTGAATATCGTTGATAGCGTTAGTCCCAAGTCGATATTGACGTCATAACATTATTCCGAAAATAGACGTAACATAACCTAACCTGTATGAATTACGTGTTCCCTTGATGTTTGGGTTAGAACTAAATTAGTTTTGCACATTACCGAACCTATTTTGTACCTAAGAGAAATGTATTTTAGGAGTTATAATAACAAATAAAGATAAACCATTGAAGTTTTGTATTTAACGCAACTGTAATGAATATGTACTTTGATAATGTTATTTGTCTAAAATTTAAATAATAAGTTTAATATAAAAAATATTCATAAAATCCAAGTAACAGTTTCGATGTGTAGGCAGTAATCAATTTTTTTTTTTTTTTTACTTATTAATCTGGAATCCGGAACAACCGACGGCATCTCGCATAGCACCATTTCGGTATTCGATAGCGAGACGCTCTTATGCAATACATCACAAACTCACACAAGCTCTTAGTAATTATCAGTGAGCAATGGAAGCAGATTTACCGTCGACACGTAGCGTGCCGAGGTGCAATAAAAGTGAAGTATGCTTGCTATGGCAAGAGACGGCACATGTATTAAGCTCGTGTATTGATACTGCCTTCTTCCTTTGATAAAAGGGCACGTGTTCCGTCGCAAATAGGATATAAAATATGTTATATAGGTATAGATATGAGCGCCGCGCCGCCGCGCCGCCGCCGCCGGCCAAAAACCCACGCCGCCGCCGCCGACACATGGCGATCGGCGCGCCGGTCTCTGTTTTGCGCGCGTTTCAGATACTGTGTAGCTTATCTTTTACACACTTATATCATCGATCGGCAAACTAGTTTGGAATTTGATATTTTACGGTTATATAGCGTTATTTATTTTAGTATTCAGTACCAAAAATGCACAAAAGGGATCCTTAATGAGCGATTCTAAACAAAATCCGACAGACTGGCAACTTTGTGCCGATGTTCTAGATTACTTATATACTTACTTTACTTTACTTATATATTTGCCAAAGCTGAGAGTCAAAAACAATGTTACGCCGAAAAGCCGGTAATAGGCACGATTACATCTCGGAAAGTAGGGGTCTCTTTTGCCTCTTTTTCGCGGAAATTAGACACGTCTGAGTTTTTGTGGCATTGAACCTAACCAGACTGGACTGGCATCGCTCTAATCGAAGAGAAAGGTTCACAGCTAGAGGAAGGTTCATAACTTCCCATTAGTCCAAATTCCGGTCATACTGGTTTGTGCAGTGGATATGTAGTTCTCTACAACAGTACTGAAGTCTGCATACCCAAAGATACCGGGCGCACAGCAGAAAGAGTCGCAGAAAGCACTGACCCATGGGGGACAACGTCATTAATAGCCATCGGATCAGACGAGCAGCCATCAATAACCACTCCAATAGATTCTATACCTCAGGAAATCCGATATCCAATCCAAGCACAACAACCAGCAGCCAGACCATACGAAGAAAGTTTGATTAGAGACTGTTGTGCCAGACCATGTCAAAGCAATAACACACCTGGAGTGAGGCCATTGTGAAATCGAGAGAAACCGCTAGGGCTTCTTCGTATTTTATCACTATGGCCTTATTCCAGGTGTGTGTGTTGTACGCTAGAAGATCCCCAGTGGACCGATTGTGACGAAAGCCGTATTGTCGGTCACTGAGGAGATTATTTGATTCTAGATACGCCAAAGAGCCTGCTGTTCAGTCGGAACACTCCATAATCTTGCAGTGAATGGATGTGACCGAAATGGGCCTGTAGTTAGCAGAGTCCACGCGACTACTGCGTATTAAATAATCTTCAATGCCGTTGAAATTAGCTGAAGAACTTGCTTTTATTTTACTAAACGGTTATCACTCACATATTAATTATCGTTTAATAAAATAAAATTATAACATGCCTCACGAAAGTTTATATTCTATAACTTGCTTGTTTCTGACACGGTTTGATGTATTCGAGGTTCACCAAAAGATGGGCATAATGCCGCTCCTAGTATTTGTGATAAATCCTAGAAGTATATAATATACGAGTGTGTTTGCGTTAGAAACACCACGTTTCGGAGGCATCCAAGAGTTTGAGCAGAATTGTCATGTTTACATACAAATATCATATTTTAAAGCTTTGTCATGTGACTGGACCACCTTGATACGATATTGATATAATATTGTCTTTATACACAATACAATATGTAACCCACCATGCGTAATCGACTAGGACGGGATAAAACGTAGAACATCGATATCAATAGGCGTGTTTGTCATCCTGACAGTAAAAACGACGTTGACAGGCGTGTACGGCATCAAATAAGGAAAAAAAACGTATTTTTGTTTTGAACCTAAGGTTTTTACAAGGTCACGCCGCCGACGCCGCCGCCGCCGATCAATTTTGATCGGCGCGCCGCCGCCGGCCAATTGCCCATCGGCGCTCATATCTATATAGGTAGTGTATGACCTCAATAAAACAGACTCTGCTTGACGCTTAGAAGAAATAAATTACTAGAAGAGAATTAATTAGTAAGCGGTGTTTGGGGTTTTTTTTTATATTCAATATAGGTTTGCGCTTGACCACAAATCACCTGATGGTAAGCGATATTGCGGTCTAGGATGGAACGCGCTTACCTAGCAAATACCGATTCACTCTCGCCTTGAAGACCGAAAGGTTGTAGTTTACAGGGAACAAGGAAACCGGCAAGGAGTTTGGAGGTTTATTGGCTCTTTGAAGACATCATCAGTGTACATCCCACTACAGTGCTCAGTTTGTTTTTTTTCTATACCGCCGTATTTCTTAGGAGAGGAGAGCAGCAAAAGAAGTAGCTAAGCAAAATAAAATAACACACTCGGAAGGATCTACACAGAGCCTTATTATCTTAATATTAGAGTCCGTGTGCGGATAATTTTGAGCACTCGGCCTTAATAGCTTACTTCTGCTGCTGACTGTACTTGATCCGTCGCAAATTGAACAGTCTATCATGATCCTCCCAGTGGTATCCTAAAGGAGCACGGAGTCAAACTAAAACCTAAACCAGGCGTAGGCATTCATTTTTAGACAAACTTGGCTATATAACGTTTTTAATACTGTTGCTGACTGACACGTAATTAACTAATATATTCTAAATAACGCTCAGTAATCTCGCGGCCGTGAACCGAGGTGGTGTCGAAACGACGGCGCGAACAATGGTAAATAGATTTCGTTTTAGAATCGATTATATTGTACTAGTTAATGTGTAGATACACTCATTGATTGCACTTGTGTAATTGTGATACTGATAATAATTAGATTGTATCGTGTGTCAATAAACATTGAACAGGTGACGTCTACTACAAACTCCATGATTTCGGAGGCCACAAGACCGGACAAGGAATGAATCACTGTTAATGGCAGACAGATTGATGGCAGGTGGACCAAAACGTTAACATTTGGGGGCCATTTACAGACAAAGAAGCGTCGGTCGTCAACCAACTCAATGGGTTGGCGACATAAGACCGCGGGCCATGCATAAGATTAAGTGCCAGTTGCACCAACGTACGAACACAGACCGGTCATCGTCAAATATGGCGCCGGCAGCTGTCATCCCATAGAAACTTGTCAAACTTTCCATACAATCAGATTTGACGAACACCGCTTACGATTACAGACGGTTTGGTGCAACCCAGCCTAGACCGGGATGAGTAACGTAGGTATTCGAAGAGAGGCCTATGGTCAGCAGCTGGCGATTACTGGCTTTGAATTGTGATGATGGAAGGCACCTGGTTATTTTAATATTCCTATTATTTATGTGATAATTATATGCTCATGCCAAACGTCTTTGTGTTGAGACTTGCGCAAAATATGCGTTCAAATACTAAGCACTGTCATTATTATTGTAACACAGTAACAAAAAACAAGTCTAGAACGCAATGTCACAACAGATGCCCCACACACGTCCATTTTATCATGGTCCCTGATAACGCGGCATCACCAAACTCGTTATCACATCCGCGGTGCCAAGCTATTCTGGGCCGTATCGCTATGTCAAGAGGGTTCGAGGCCGTTGCTTGTTTACGCGGCTAGAGTAATTACGTTTACGTTTTGTTGCTTCCGACAATTGCCAAATGATATACTTGTTTCTTGTTTACTACGGTGGATATTAGACATATGCGCCTGGTGAATCTTGCGTTTTAACGCTATATTAATTTACAGTCGGTCTTTTCGTTCAGTGGGCTAACGATATGAAAAATGGGACTTTTCTATTTTTAATTACTTAGGGGACGGGCTCAAAATGGCGCTTCGGATAATTCACTTGTATCAAATAAGTATTTCTCTTTAATGTAAGGTTAGAGTTCATTTCAGTCAATGTATTTTCTATATTTAGCAATGTGATGAAGAAATTGTTGTTGCCCGACTAATAATTTCTTTAAGGCTTGGTCACACCGCTTGCGCGACGCAAGCGGGACGCTGCGCTGCGGCCAAAATGCATGGAACCGTCCCGCTCGCGTCGCGCAGCCTGTGTGGCGTCGCGTCGCTAACCTGTTAGCATACGTTCCGGCGCGCAGCGGTCGCGTCGCGCGGACGTCGCACAACGCTGTGTGACCAAGCCTTTAGAACGCGCAGCCTATAATCGGTTGGGTTCATTTGGAAATATTTTATAAAAAAGGCTTTTTATGTATGTATAAAAGATTACAATGCCAATTTAATTATCAATGTCAATGTACCGTCAGCTGCAGAGAAAAGGTACACCCCCTCCCCCCCGATACCTAATTATTTTCGTAGTAGGTATATGCATGACATTATTCATATAAGTATAACGCACCTTTTCAAAGCCCTGTTATAATATAAGTGCTGTCGGAAGTTGAATTACATTAAATATATCAGGAATAAATGTCTATGCCTACAATGGATTGATGCGGTAATGTACATTTTAGTCTGTAAAAACGTATCCACATTTTATCACTGAATTGACCGAGATTTTTCATATCACAGGAAAACTCAATTGAACTGAGCAGTAAACTAACTCAAACGTTATAATAACAGAGAAGCAATCGGCTTATCACGAGCGGCTGCGCGACCCACTTTGGATCACACATGTACAATATTGTATACATGAGGGACGTAGCGTAGGTTTGCCGTGGTACAAATGTTGGAACTGTATGTCGACGACCTAATGTCGTGTATGTGGCAGTAATTTAAAAATACTGTAGTTAAGAGTTCAAAAATGTTACTTTTTTATAGAACTCAACAGTGAGAAATGTCTGGGTCACTATCAGGCTAAGACGATATAAAGATTGAAAGAGACGCCCTTATGTTTTTCGTTCACGACAAAACGGAATGCATCACTCTCCTAGAATGCCTTTTTTGGACAAATCTCGTTAAATATCTGACTGATCTCTTGACAGAATTTAGATGAGGTAAAATACCATCATATTAACTTAATCTTGTCTTTTAATAATGCGTTGTTTTAGTAAGCTGAGTAAAAAAAGGAAAATATAGGCTCAACTTTGGATTTATTTTCTATCGAGAAAATTTTAAGCAATCATGTTTCGGCTATTGTCAGTACCACAATCATACAGTCAAGAATCATTTATCTAAAAATCAGCCCCTACTGTTTGCTAGTCTGGGCAGGACAGCGTTTCAAAGTTTCTAAATTTCTCGTTGTAGCGCCTTAAGGTGCGCGTCTTTTCGGTGGATGTAAAGTTAAGGACTACAAAGCTTAATGTTGGATTTGGTCTAGTAACCGGCGAAAACAGTATCTCCGTTTGTGCACATAAGCCGTTCACTTTCACTATTGATCACCGGAGGGACAACTTTTGTTTTTTCTACTGACAACGACCCCTTTAGATACTCGTATCTATTTATATCACATGGTGAGCTTGAAGTTGTCATAAGCGTTGCAGCGTTTTCATAATACCTTACAGCTGTGGTATAATGATTTTTGCCATGTCTAGTTCCTATTTTTGAAGATATTATTTTATACAACGGTGGTGCAAACAAATGAGAAGACGTTTCGATCCGTCCAATCCAATCTGTGTTAAAATTTGAAGTCTGATTTTATGCTCTTAGAATAACATTTCATAGCTCGCTTATTGTTGGAATTCATTTCTCCTCCAAATCCCCTACATGTATACTAATTTGTCTATTACTGGACAGAGCAGAATAACAAGAAATAATCTACCCAATTATTATAATTATAGCCTGGTTATTATCAACAACTATTTACTAATGAAACTATTTTTAAACTGGCCACTACGCTAATGACTCACGGCTATGCAGTTGCCAAAGAATGAACTCGATTAAATGTAAATAAACATTACATGTTACAAATAGTGCATGTTTTATATATTGAAATATTAAGGACCCAGTTTAATACTTTCGATTAGGCTATATACGATCGCCATGTCTCAAGTGGAATAGCAGCATGGCCATGTTGTTATTGTAACATACAATGTACAATGTTATTGTAACCATTGCTTGTTCTACAAAGGTGCAACATCGATTTGTGACCAATATAGTAATTATTAAAAACAGCCGCAACAATCAAAAGAAACTTATTGTAAAGGATCTTAGTTTAAAGAACATGTATGTTTTAATATCTCATAAGAGTCATACGCAGCACCTAAGCAGGAGGTAACATTGTACCTCGGCCAGTTACTAACGATCAATCAAATTTGCATAATTAATGAAAATGACATTGAATCAATTTGACCGTAATCAAATACTTGATGCTTGTAGCACATTAACACATTAATATCCATGACGAGATAGCGCATCGGAAAAGTCGACGATGGATTATTAACAGCTCTATTTACGTTACCTAATAAATATCGCGTTGTATTTTTATTGATTTCTGAATTAGTCTTTGATTTAGCTGTGTATAGAATATTTTTACGAAATCTCAATGAACCTACAGTTTGCTAACAAATTACGTAACAAAAATGACGCCATCCGTGAGTTATCGTAAAGATAAGACTTTACTTCTAATATGTGACGTATTATATTAGATTATGTGTAGATAAATAGGAAACCTAGACGTTTGCGTCATGATTTGCGGTTGTTTGTAAATCTATTACGTTTTATTTACACAGAGACATTTCATAGATATTCTCGATCATAATATTTGTCTCCATATCATCTCATCCATAGCAACGTAGGATAGCACAGTCGTCTTCATTTATCTGATTTGTAATTGTGCGAAAGTGTGTTGTATTGCGTTCCGTGGGTCACTTACGGTGCAGTCTGAACCAGCGCTACAGGTGTCTAACACCTAGGCATAATGCTGAGGCAGCAACCGATTCACTGCCGCGAAGACACGTTATTTATGCGTTTAATGTGCGTTTATTACTTTTGTATCTGTGTGTGTTTCGTTTCGTGCAGTGAATAAATGTTTACTTTCTTCTTTCACAGCTCCGACAGAAATGCACTCTAAGAGCATGTCCATTGTCCAATAACATAAGCCTTCGAGCTCATCTCCAAGTAGGTCAAGGCATGCATTCGCTACCGCTACCTTACCTTACCAGAGTTAATTCATCGCGGTGCAAACTATAAGCTCAAAAGTGAGCACAATGGGTGAACAATACAAATACATAGTATTGCCGCACAGGCGGCGTCTAGACGGCCTCATTACTAACCCCCTGCTCCCCACCCCAGCCCCCTCGTACTACGTTCTACCACGTCTTGTATAAATATTACGTTAATCTGATTTCTAGCTCATTATTAAATGCGATTATGGATTTATATATTGAGTTTATAAGTTAAGTAAACACCAGCTTACTTAAGTGACGATTATACGAGTATGCCATATTGAGCCGCGATCTTTACTAATGACTACCTACCTACAGCTTAAAGATTTTATGAATTAGTTGTTCCGTATAGTATTTTTTTTTATTTAACTAGATGTTAACCGAAAAAATATCAAAGCCTAGACATGTCCACCACCAAAGCCTCTAAATATTTGTTTTTAAAAACCTTTAAAAGCTTATTAACGGTATAAAAGACGTGTAGTAAAGGTAACTAATTATTTCTATTATATCTTCAATTTTTGAATCAAATTTTTGTTATAGCCTTTTAGACCACCATGAGTCATATCTCATATGTATGTATGTATGTAATAACTTTACTGTACACAAAAAAACACGTAAAATACACGAACAACATCAAACTCAAACTACATTCAAACAAACGTCATCAAACTACATTTTCAATACTCTCACGACTAATATTTTTCGAACCATATGCATCATTATGTTTATGAGCTGAGTTTTATCGAGCAGTGGAGCGTAATTATTAAAAGGAGATGTAGAGGTGAGCTTACTCAATCCACCTGACCGATTTAGGTCGAAGGCTAGAGGTTAACGCTGAACATTGAAACGTAGACTACCAAAAGTAAAATCCATAGTGCGTATAGAATAAAGACGATTCAACCTTGCTTGATCGCTGTCTGGAAGGACTCTGGAGTATCTAATCAGATCGACTAAGATACTCTAAGAGTCCTTGTATACGAGTATTAGGTATAAATAAAAACTAGCCCAGAGCAATGTAATATGTTAAGATTATAATTATAACTATCTATTTTAACTACTTTCAGCCCTGGCTGGTTAATATGTGATAATACTTATAATAAGCGTTTTTTACGTAAGTAATCGTAATCATTCGTGGATTTCTGTCTACTAAAAACCTGGACCTTATTAGAGTTCATATTATTTATGAATCTAACATTTGCAATATAGTTTAACCCCCTTATTCATAAAAAATAACAAACCTCTGATAGCTAAAATATGTTTTCAACTTGACAGATAAAGACAAACGAATATTAACGGCATGTTAGCTAAAATAGGTTTTGTGAACGTTTCTGAATAAGGTGCTAATTGTTTGTATAAACGCGATTATTAGGTACATTAACCCAGATTCAGAGTTCACGTATCCCAGCTGTGTCCTACCTGAAAAGACGAAGGGAGCCGAGTCACCTAGACTGGGGCGTCCTCTCGCTGAAGTCGCCGGGTCGACGCACCGACCTGACTTTCAATAAACGTCTACTGACAAATCGTTACGGGGGGAAAATACTTATATTCGACTGTCTTAAAGAATTTTTGTTTGTAAACGCTATGCACTGAACTCGCGTCACCCTGATCTTAGTCAAAGTCCGGTTAGTCAGAAAAAGAGTGCACACCAGATGATAATCTTATTCTTCCGCCGATGAACTTGAAAACAAACAATAGTAACTATTTCTAGCACGCATCTATTTTCGTATCTTTTGTGCTAAAATAAACATATAGTATACTCTACACCTGCTTGTAAGGTTTCGATATGTATCGCCTGCGAGGTGCACGCGATTGTCAGATGCCCCTTGAATACGTCCTCTCGGCGCCACGGGTTTGCCCCAGAATCGCGCAGGGCGTTGACTCGACGGTACCGGCCCATCCGATCCGCAATCATTCAGCGGACGTCTGGTAAAACTCGACTAGCGCTGTCCTTCACAAACCCACAGCCGATCTCGATTGCACGAACGGGGCAATTGCGTGGAACTATACGATTGTTTTTCAGTAAGATCTGAATGGAGCGATTTCTGCCGCACGTACAGGATTTATGAACGCCGAAGAACGTGGTACATTGCCGCCGAAGCGCACTATATCGTGTTAATAAAGAGTTTTATATAATTTATATCGAGAGCCCGCAACGTTGATGGCGGCACGTCGGAAGATCTGAGAGTTTAAAAGGTGTCAAGGTTGGCAGTCTGACAATTTGTTATGTTTACCCGGACACTGTATTGCGGTTTTATTCGAACACTCTTGACGTATTTTAGCTTTTTTCGACATCTGTTTTCTTGAGAATTTACGATTATTTTGATTTCACGTTCCCGATATCCCTTTGTTGATTTGCAGCGGGGTTGCGTGGGAACTATTCTTGTTAGTTAGACCCCTTCGCTCTGAGAAGGCAGGTGTACAATTACCCCTACGTCAGTTCAGCTGTACGTTTATGCCCAGAAGCTTCAATTATGCATATTATTCTTCTAAGGGGTCGTCTATTAATCTTAATTTGGGGATAGGGGGTTTTCGCCAAATATCACTTTTTTTTTTGAATTTGTGTTCGAAACAGATTGTATGTATATTTGAGATTGTTTTATTGATGATGGAGTAAATTTTTTGGTAATACAACGCACGAGCGCACTTTGGGTTCAGCCGCCACTGGGTTAAACACCTTTCTGTATAGTCTATCTATATACAAGATAACACGAAGGCAGACATTTCGGCAATTTGTTTATAGGTCAAGCAACGAAGGAAAACTTGGCGGAAAAAAATTGTGTATGCAACTTTTGGCATAGTGGTAGGCAAAGATGTCCTTAACATGTCCTGGAGGATGAGGGTGGAGATAACGAGTAGGGGGGGGGGGGGGGGTTAGTTTTTCGTTTTATTAAATTTGTGTTATATTTTCGGAATGTAAAGTTATTACATAACCAATGGACGCCCCCTTAAGGTTTCAATTTAATATTATCAGTTTGCATTGTGCACATTGCCGGGTGGTTAGTGCCCTTGGTTTTACCTAATAAAGCGTAACCAAACATAGGACTGAAATTTGCATATGCGATGGTACTGAGATGAATCACTGTGTCGAGACGACTGTGCTCACATCACAAAGCAGCTGTGTACCGTTAGTGGTCAATATATTGCGCGATTTTAGGTTCTGATTCATACTATAACCACATTTATGATTTTAATGTTTTCGTGATGTTTAAACTTCCTTTATACAGTTAAAGTTATTACAGTCAGTTTGTTTTGCAATAAATAAAAATAAATCTAATCGGGCAGATCATAGATTATCAATTTAGATTTTGTTGTTTTACTCTTACTTATAGTCACTCCTATTTGCCTGGAATCTCATCTAGCGGTTGCTTATCTGTGTATATGTATATCACTTAGCAACATACAGTACCTGTGTTTCCATCCACTCGTGACATTGAGCAGTGAGCAGTCTCATTTAGGGCGCGACCTCGCCCCGGGAAGGACGCGATGCAATTTCCTACCTCCTACAAATTGTGTTTGGACAAGCTGTTACATGCTCCAGCATTCAGTATGCCCTGGTGGGCCATCAGTACTATCACACTTTTCTTGTTACGCAACGGCAACGCAGAGAATACTGGTTGGCAAATGTTAGTCCCGTAATTGTGTATGGTCTGATAGTTCATTAAATTGTACTATATATACTCTGCCTCTATAGTAGACAGCGATACATGTCACGTTTTATCAGTTTTGAAACTTAAACTAAACAGAATTATTTACCTACCATATAGTATCGTCTTAACCTTAAGGCGTTATTAGACGAATCTAGCTACTGTTGCCAACATGCTGCTGCTGGTATCAAGGGAGACTAGCGCCAGCTGGCAAACTGGATTCGTTTAATAATTATGTCATGCACTTCGCGACTGATTAGACATTAACTAATAGGTACTATGCTGGTTTTAAAAGTACATTACTTAACAAGGGCGGTAAAACAAAGAATGTCTCAGATCGCAGGTATTTGACGCCCGAGCCGAAGGCAAGGGCGATAAATATGCGGTCTGAGGCTTTCTTTATTACCGCCCGTGTTAAGTACAAAATTTTATGGCACCCCCTGGCCAGGAAGTGGGATTTCCCGCGCGCGGTGCGTGCGGTAATTGCCGCTTTATGGCCAGGTGTGACATAATAGTTATTTACGATACAAGGGTTGTAAAACAAAGAAAGGCCGATATCGCAGATGTTTGGGGCCCGAGCCGCAGGCGAGGGTCTCAAATATGCGAGAGAGGGCTTTCTGTTTTACGACCCGTGTTTTGTACACAATTTTACGTCACCACTTGGCCAAAAAGTGGGTTTTTCTGATCGCGCAGCGTGCAGAAAAACGCGCTTTTTGGCAAGGTGTGGTGTAAAACATATTTTCTCTAACTTTCTGTCTTTGTTCCTCAGGTAACGGGCAGCAAGGATCGCCAGAGCCAGCAGATCCAGACGAAGCTCGGCGACTATCAGATCGCGCAAGCGCTTATCGATGATCCCAGCAAATCGATAGGCATCTGCGCAGAGCCACCTAGCCCGGCGCCATGTGAGTACTTTATTCTTTTTTATATAACAAGCGTGCGTCATTCCTAAAGTAATAATATTCAGTTTCGTTTAACAGACTTTTTACTGTTTTTAACACTCGTTCTCAATTTCGTGCACTCTGACATACGCGTCGCATGTGTACATAAATAATGTTCATTTACTATAAGCTGTGATTTTTATAAATAAGAAACCTTGGGTATCTTTGCCCAGATTCAGTCACTTTTGATATACGGTTCACCACACTTTCGTATTTGTGGAAGATCCAATTAGTGTTGTTTCTGTTTCACTATCTCATTAATAATGGAATACGACGTTAGTGTAAGCCCTCGGAATTTAACGAAGCGTCAATTTCGAGTAAATTGATGTTAATCTGCATAATGTAAAGCTAATTATTGATCAATCAATTTGAATTGAACTACTAAATAATTGGCGTAACTGTTGGCAATTCGAGAATGCCAATCTCCGGGTATCCAAAAGGCAAATGAAGATCCTTTAGTTCGACCTTCCAGAAGATTGAAACATCAATAATTTTGGATTCATAATTACAATACAAATACATATCTTACAATACAATTACAGCACATATTCACAATGATTAGAGGCAAAAAACATCGATTTCTTCCAGACAATCTTTATAGTGAAATATTTATGCTGTTGTCGGATAATAAGCATAATAATAGTAGGTACATTACTTACTAAGTAAAACAAAAAATGTCTCAGATCGCAGGTATTTGAAGCCCGAGCCGAAGGCAAGAGCGATAAATATACGAATTCGAGGCTTTCTTTATTACCGCACGTGGTAAGTACAGTCGCCATCAGATAAATCGATACGAACGAGGTGCTTACAAATATCTGAACACGACTCTAATTCTAAGGCTTTAGAGTGCATGTTCAGTTATTTTTGAGCACCCTGAAGAGAACAGATATATTTGATGGCGACTTTACAAAAATTTAAGTGGCCAGGAAGTGGGTTTTTCCGCTCGCGTAGCCGTGGTAATTACCACTTTATGGCAAGGTGTGACATACAAATAATTATAGTAAAGTGATCTATTCATTATGATCAATCAATCTACAATTATTTTCTACTAGGCAGGCAGACAGAAGTCAACTTTACAACCTTTACCACTGACAAATAAACGCTGTGAAATATGCCTCTGTCATTGAAGAGGAGGGGTAGGGCAAGCTCTCTCCATACAAACTTTGTGCAGGATTTACTTCGTTTGTGTTTGCATAAAAGTTATGATTTTTGGTCAGTATGCTTATTTTTCTGATAGCTAGTTCGTGATGTAATTTTTTTTTTATAATTTTTTTTTATAATTTTTTTATTTCGAATATTTTTCGAAATATTTGAAAATTTTTACATCACGATCTTCGCATATCTAATATTTACAACCAAAAAAAATATTATATTTGTTAGTGCCAAAACCGACGAATAAAACGTGCACAAAGTTTGTATGGGGAAGGCCTTGCCCTACCCTGCGCCTGAAACAAAAACAGCTTGGGACTGATAATATCAAAACCCATAAATAGTGTGTAACTCTGGCAAGTTGTTTCCAAGTCGGCGTTGGTTGTTAAAATATGTAGAGGAGAGTTCTAGGGCCGAGAATATTAGGGACTTGGTCCCTGTTTGTTTATGATTCTTAGCAGTTTCTCTGAGGAAGCCTATTACATGATGTTTATGTAATTTATGTTGATGACTATGACTTTAAATCTTTTGCTTTACACACGTTACACGTTTTGGGTTAGTAGTTTATATTTTTGTTTTGTTTGTAAATATTGGTACGATGACCAAATAATATGTTTTAAAGGACTGCAACAATTTGACGACGACATTTCAGTTAAGTTAATGCCTATGTCCAGCAGTGGACGACTACAGGCTGTGGATGATGATGAATATGGTTACGAATTAACGATTTCAAATTCAAACGGTGATAAACGGTAAATGTGGGTAGTTCGAAAAGACCACCGGTCAGCTCGCGATCAAGGATTTTTTGACACATCCGAAATGCCATCTAACATCAAAGAGGTGAATAAAATTTAATTGTACGCAATTAAGTCCAAGTAAACGCAATTAAGTGAAAGTCCCGTTTACTAATTATTAAATTTAAACAATTAAAACCCCTCTACAATAAACAAAACAGCTATAAAAACAGCTAAGAACCATTTCTTCCATCAAGACTTGAGATTTAAAAACGCACTCAAATATTTTTATCCGTTATGGAGCTACGATGCCACACAGACTCACATACACATGTTAAACTTATAATCTTTTAGTCATTAAACTTATAGTCGTTTGTGCCGCGCATCGGGGGTTAATATAATAATGTATCAAAGAACAAGATTTTCTCTAAACCAGCTCCAATATTACGGTATTGTACCATTTTTTCAGCTTAATTTTTTTGTAATATTTAAACCTAAAATGTACACTATGATGTCAAGTGTATAAAGTGGTTTGATCACAACGGACATACCGCTCAAAGGGTTCAACTTCAAAGATACACAGCCCGTTCTAGCAGAAATTCGATTTAATTTCCTTGAGGCACACTCAATACCATGTTAGATCCATTTCCGTGGGTACGTCTTATACATACAGTCGCCATGGCATTCACAACAAAACACTTGAACACGAACTTATTGTCAAGTATATGTAGGTTTAGATACTTTTTAGCATCCTTGTTTGCTACAATCAGTATACCTTATATACGTATAAGGTACCTCCTCAAAGGTATTTCGTTATTTAAAATAAATCACGACCTTATTGTCAAGTAGTTTTAGATACTTTTGAGCATCCTTGTTTCCCGCAATCAATAGGTATGCTTTATACGAATTAGGCACCTACTCAAAGGTATTTCGTTATTTGGAAAAAAAAATCTTAAAATCTTTCATAACACGATTCGGCGACGTGAGGTTGATTTGCTGGAAGTAGAGAAACACGTCGGATCTCTTCAGGATTTTTCCGGCAACTTCCACTCCGTGGGTAATTTCTGAGCTGCATTATCATAACAAAAGTATAAGTCATTTGATACGCCGAGCTCAGCTCCACTTTGCGGAATCTCCAATTTTTCAGGTAAAGCCAAAGATATCCGATATTTTTTTCGGCTCAGCCCTTGTATTTGCATAATAGCTTATTTAGGTCAATTTGTATACCTGTCCACGTCCCTATATGTACAATGAGCTTGTTTGGGTACCAAACAGTTGCGCACTTACGAAACACTACTGCCGTGATATTTGATTGAGAAACTTTACTAATATCGATCTTTACGTCGGCTTTTTTTAATGGTCCGTCGCAACCATTCAGGAAGGCATTTTTCTGTGTCACTCTAGTCTAGTATTGCATGCGTGAAATCGACGATAGGTATCGACGCAATCTAATCAATGGCAATATTTAAAAATATATACCTACCTAAATTGATAATAAATAACCTTTATAACCGATTGAGCATAGATTCATAGTGGGAAATAATTTCAACCGATTAAATATGTATGTTAATATAAAATCGCACAGAACGATTCGCAATATTTTAAACTAAATTAACCTCATTAGAAATTCTAATCTTCCGTTTACACAACCCATCGGTTTAGCTCGTCCTTCTTATTGTATAATAATTCGTAAAATATTGTTTTATATTATGGTTGGAAATTGTCAGGGTTTGCGTGGAGCGGCGCGATACATAATAAATGATTCAATGCGTCCTCCAGCCGCGGTGGGCGGGTCGGTCGTCACTGTGACGAGCTGCCGACCTATCCACAAAATATTACTGTTTGTGAGCTCATTTCCAGTACATACTGACCTCGAAGTTCCTAGTAACTGTTCGTGTTCGGAGGTCAGTGTATCTCTGCTGGTAAGCGATGTGAATACAAGCTCTGACGACACGGACGTGACGAAATATTGGGCGCATCATTAACTAGCCTTTTGTAGTACGTCGCGGCCTTCACCACTCTAATCGTCTTACGAGCTCTATCTAAGCCTGCGTGGAGGCTTTCTTTGACCTACTGAACATTATTAATACTTACTCTAGAGCTGGATAGGTTTAAGGCAAGATTTGTATAAAGCACGTGCACGTGTATATGTATAGCTTTGTTCTGTTTCTACGGGTTACCTATTAATTTCTTAAAGAAGAATAATAGCCATGACTCAGCTTTATACCACCGGGTTTACTTGCTCCATCGCCATGTTATATGTATAAGCCTTAACTTTTCATAAGGTCAGGCTAAAATCGGAACGATCACATTATTAAAATAACGCGTCGGTTAACATCTTTATTTGAAGTTGTGAGATTGAACGTCTTTCTGTGTTTTTGGTTTACCGGTAAATATTTTATTTTATTTATTTATTAGGCACAGTATATACAAATCAAGAAGTTTACGGCAACATAGATTATATAATTATATCGATAACAAACGTGCACATAAATTTACTGTTCTCATTGATATTACCGGATTAATAGAGGCTGTTTGACTAAAATATACCGCACTTTTATAAAATAAGTAGTATCATCTATTTTACTACTATCTTAACATTTATGTTATAACAGTAGCATTCCTAGTCCTAGCATTTATGTTACACAATATATAACAGAGTATCACAAGCATGCTTAATCGAAGACCTTCCCAGCAAAGTCTTCAAAACTAGAGTTAAAAAATGGCTTCTTACACTATCGTATGCACAAACTGAGGACATTACCAAAATTTCAACACATACACACACACACACAAACAAACACACACACCCCCACACACACACACACACACACACACACACACACAGACACACACACACACACACACGCACGCACACACACACACACACACACACACACACACACACACACACACACACACACGCACGCGCACGCGCACACACACACACACACACACACACACACACACACACACACACACACACTTAAAACGCACACATACCCGAACGTACACTTTCATACCACAAGCATATTAGTGCCCCAGCCCTACGAATCTTATTAGCATTTGATAATAACTAGTTCTAATAATAACTAGTAATAACTAGTTTATAATTACTAGTTCTATAAATTTTATTTCATTTTTTCTCTGCACGGTCATCTTACTCTGTTAGTTTTAAAGTCTACCTGTAAAATCTGTGTTTTCGGTTCCCAAGATACAGGCTGTGCCTAGTTTGGGGCCGACGGATATCCTCTGAAAACTGTTTTAAAACATTGCATGTTAAGAAATTGTAATTCAGTGTAAACCAAATTTAATTGTGTTTATGGTAAATAAAAAAAAAAAGAATTGAATTGGATGTAGTTAATTTGTACTTTAATAAAATATGTTGTCATCTCACTCATAGTAACAACGTTAATTAAAATGAAATATATAATTACATTAATTGATATTTTAGCATAGGTAATACCGGCTTTAGAAAAATCCTTTAACTAAAACGTAACCCGAGTAACATAGGATCAAGCTACCCCATCGAATTAATCCGAACGCAACGGCTCCCTCAAGAGCAAACCGTAAAAACAGCCCCCATAAACCTACGTAATATCCCGAGGAAATAATACCAAGACAACCTTGTCCAATGTACATCTGCACACTTTGCTACCTTGTCGGTTTAACATCTTAAATGAGTCATCATACGTAATTGCCAAAGTAGTTCATAACGACAAGGTACTTTAAATTTAACGATCATTCGGCCACTAGACTTGAGGGTTAATTAAGACGGTTAAAGTAACTTAGTTTGATGCGATGCAAATTATATATGCGAACCGCGTCCGGCTAGTATTTAAGACTTTGAGAGAGCACTCAAATACTCCGTACGTAGGTACCTGCTAGCCATTCGACTGTAGCTCTTAATGTAACTACTTAAGGTCCGTACTTCGAATCTTCGATTAAGTCCCCTGCGTACTGGATAAACCATTTAGTAATAATTAAAATGTTATATATTCTTACTGGCTATCAGTGGCGGAGCGTCCATACAATTCGATTCCCACCGGCTTGCCTAATTTCCAGCCAGTCCAGTTCTTTTACAACGGCTCATGAAGAATAGGAAAAGCCTAGTATTTCCGGCTTCCCTAAGAATATTTTTGACGCGCCGCCACTGCTGGCTATAGTTTACTTACGTGATCATCCCATTACAAAATGCTAGTATCGAGCAGCATTTTCTATTTACGAACCTAGTAAATTAAATTTCAAAATGTTTTTCAATGATTGGTAACTCTATTGAGAGGCGATTTACGTGATCGAATATCTAATAGGTTCTCTAATGCAAATGTAACTATTATTACGTAACGGATAAGCACCTAATTTAGATAATTATTATATAAATAAATAAATAGAATAAATAAATATAAATATTTCTGGACAATCTTACACAAATCAACCTAGTCCCAAACTAAGCAAAGCTTGTACTATGGGTACTAAGCGACGATATACATACTTATATAGATAAATAGATACTTAAATACATAGAAAACATCCAAGACCCAAGAACAAATATTCGTGCTCATCACACGAATAAATGCCCTATGCCTATGTAATACATATTATTGTTAAGGCGATATATCGATTGAAAGAGACACCCTTTGTTTTTCGCTCACGACAAAACGGGATGCAATGCAAATGCAACCCTCTCCGAGAATGGCTTTTTAGACAAATCTCGTTAAATATCTGACTGTGTGCAGGTTTATTAAATTTCCTCTTGTCAGTACCTAGATGAGGTAAAATACCATCATATTAACTTAATCGTGTCTTTTAATAATGCGTTGTTTTAGTAGGCTGAGGAAAAAAAGGAAAATATAGACTCGACTTTGGATTTATTTTATATCGAGAAAAATTTCGCGATAAGGGAGCATATATTTTGCTCGTCTACTTAAGTCGGTTGAGTTGGAATTTTGAATAACACCCACTCTTCTAGTTCACTCTTGGCAATTAAATAAGAACATTTCATATATATATATTTAGACATACAGAATGTCCCATATCTACCACGCCACAGTGACACCGCAGGTAGGTCAACTCAAGAGGAACATAACCAGCCTAACATGACCTCAGTAAAAGTGTCCTCCCTCCGGTGTCAGTGTGGCGTGGTAGATATGGGACACCCTGTATAAAGGTAAACCAGAAATATATATGAGCTTTGTGAAGAGGGCGGGCGCTATTATTCTGGTTTATATGGCAACAGTAATAATGACAACAATAATTAAATTTTGACTTATTTATCTGTCAGTTCTGTTGTTAATTTTGAAATGTTTGTAACGAAATAGTTAAATTTGCCGAGAGTTTAATAATGTTCCGCTCTTAACTATGAATCGTTTTGGGCATTCATATCTTGCGTGATATTTTGGATATTCTTTACTAAACATAAAAGGAATTACAAATAGTGTAGTAATAGAAAGAACCTTTGCTCGAGAGTATTTTTAATGTAGATTTCATGCAAAGGCTGTCTATCGCGATCCAACGCGGCAATGCGGCGAGCGTGATGGGCACCTTTGCACCCGGAGTGATCCGGGGCGGGTTATTTGACTAGACATGAAAAAAAAAGTAGATTGAGCATAGGTATATTTGTCCTTATACTTAAGCATTAAACTGTTATGCCATAAACTGGGCATTAATTTCAGCAATAAAATGCTATTATGTCACACCTGGCCATAAAGTGGCCATTATCGCACGCTCCGCGCGCGAAAAAACCCACTTCCTGGCCAGGGGGTGACATAAAATTTTGTACTTACCACGGGCGATAATAAAGAAAGCCTCAGATCGCATATTTATCGCCCTTGCCTTCGGCTCGGGCGTAAAATACCTGCGATCTGAGACATTCTTTGTTTTATCGCCCTTGGTAAGTAATGTACTATTACGTCTCATTCCTTGCGTATTACTTTTAATAGTCTGATTTGAAAATAACTTTCACCCGAACAATTAATGCAATGTGAAATCTTTCTTAAAGCTTCAATCACATAACTTCTCGTGACCCTGGACACAGATCATCGTTTAAGAGTAGGATCTCATCGTTGGAGTCTGAACGTCGACCCAGTTTGTACCAGAACCGGTCATGTAGCCAGCGTAAACAGTATAAGTAATTCAAGTAGGCTTTAGGGGGGTTTTACCGCGGTGGGAGGAACATCGGCCTCGCATTCAAAGGGTTAAGCAGACTATTGTGTGAAAAGCAACTGTTTTTGAGTTACCTATCCGATCGTGTAGTACAACACCACATCATCATGAATTTCAGAGTTAAACGCTTGTTCTGCTAATGAGGTTTCGTGAGGAAACTGGTCTTATCCAAACAATGTCTAGTTTTTCTACTGGATTGAAAGGAGCAGTAATTTTCGTAAAACTAGTACCTACATCTACCTACGCCAAATCTTGAGATTAGGCGTCAAAACAGACCTCGGACTTAGCACAGAACCGGAAAAAACGCCAAGTAGCTAATGAAATACGTAGCTTTCTCCAGTTGATCACATGAGGTCTCCCTTCACGATTTACTTATGACTGCTACTAATGTATGTGTTAATACAGTTCCTATAGTTATAGCAGTTCAATTTATTAACATGCTTGTATTAGTTAGGCAAGGCAGTCATTATTTCAAATGTTTTTATTAGATGATAAAAGAAACAAATAAGGAAATGAAATTCCCTTTAGCAAAAGTTGTGACACATTATAATTGTAAGGACGTGATTAAGATTCCTTTACTAAATAATAATGCGTTCTAGCATAATATACATATCCTGCGTTTGATAAATTACCCCGATGGACGGTATAGGTACGTGACGAATCCGGTCCGTCAGCAAACATATTTCCCATAAACTATCCATTACATACGTCTAGACATATAAAATATACTTAATATAAAAGGAGAGGAAGCAGCGCAGTCATCGTGATTCGTGATAGTGGTGTTGCTCTATGAACAGAGGTCTTTTCGTGTCGTTGGGTATGCTGTAATGAGCCGTAGTTCGCCTTAGGATTTGTGGATGACTATTCATATTTGGAACAGAATATTAGACACACATATCGAATATTTTGCATTCGGTTACGGAGTCTCGACTCTGAAACAGAAACAGTGTTGCACTCGTATGAGCCTCTTAGAACGGCCTACAATACATCCTTCAATCCGTCATAGTTGATGGTCCAATAGTTTAATCTAGAATATAAGCCATTCACAAACGCAAATCGCCACTAATATCACGTATATTATACTATTTAGTGAAGTTAAGTTAAAGTAATAGTGAAGTTAAATGCTAAAAGCTATAGAAACGAGACCGCCACTAATCCCTGGCGTCCATTCGGTACGTAAACAACGATAAAGAACAATGGGCAATGGCATAATTCAGACGGCGCGGTGCTAAAAACCGGTAACTGCCAATATTTCGTTTTTAAGATATTACACGATTATTTATCTTTATTATGTGTAAGTGAAGATTTAAAAATCATGAAGCCGTTACGATAACAGCGAATAGCCCTATGTATTCCTTTACTTTCGAAATCTACTCCGTTACTGCCAAACAATTGCTGTTTTACCCCTAAGCGGCATTTACCCCCTGGTACCTAGAACCTCACCAAAGATCACCAAGGGGGAGAGGGGTCTAAAAGTGCTCCAATGGAATGTCAATAGCAGGCTTCGTATTATAATAAAACGGACTCGCAAGCTCGTCCGTTTAAATAAATCAGCCTGCAATTGCCTCCTTCCCGGCCACGGTAATAATGTACTATTTTTCATTTACGCCCTTCGTCTAACGCGCGATTGCATAATCGGACCGTGACCAATCACTACGTGTCTTATCGCGTGAGCGTATGATTTCGGCTCCTTTGCACAAATTGCACACAACGGCGATAGTTTGCACGCGAAAGTGCACTAGAAATATGACATTGACGGTTACCACACTTAAGCTTGGGTAGAAAACGAGAGTGGTTTGTCCAAGTCATATGAAATATGATTGTGGTAATGTAAAAATGTATAACAAATGTTAGGAGCACACAATGGTTGACTATTTCAAGCTTCTTTTTACATATATGGGCTGAAACGTGACGTTAGAATACACTGTATACAACAACAAACAACAACAACAACAACAAATACGATGCAGAGCATGTTTATAGAACGCACAATAACCTTTTGTCACAAATAAAATGTTTGGGACCAATATTTGTAGACTGTATTTTGAGAGGATGTTTATCGTGTGCAATCGAGGAGTTCCTATGGCTATTTTTTCCGTCTCCTTCATCCGAGTTGCCTCAGCACACGTTGCATTGTCATCGAACTCATGGGTAGGCACGCCAAACTTTATCTTAAGCTGAGTTGCACTAACGTCCGATTAGAATACTGATCAACATTAAATATCCCATAGAAACTTGTCAAATTTTCCATACAATCAGATTTTAAAGAACACCACTTAGGTCCTATACAGACTGTTTGATGCACACGACTCTTTATCGGATTGGTATCTTATATAATGGATTGCATATTTTGAAGGTCAACTTATAGATAGGTAAACGTGCAAATTAAAAGATTGTTTAAAATTGGATTGTCATTATGAACCCGTCAGACGGGTTTTAATACACGACAATCCTAAAGACATTTTACAAGAACTTAACTATCTTAATCATTAGTTGATGCACTAGGAGAATAAATTGTGTTTTTGCGTGCTCATATAACGATATCACATACCGTCCGTCGATTTTTTGCTGAGTTAACTTGCTGAAGACCTTAATTACAATGAATGCTATGTTCACAGTGTCATAAAAATACGCTTAAGATCAGTCCAATTATATTACCTGTGAAGGAAAAGTCGTTCCGGTTTAATCACTCATATGGCTGTAAAGACGTCTTCGCGACAATGGCGTAGTCGAGCGGTTGCATCGGATTCAGCATGTTTCGTATCGTTAAATGGACCACATCGAATTTTATGATTGGGTCATTGTCAGTCGGAAAAACAAAAGTTGTCCATTCGGTGGTCAATAGTTAACGGCTTGTGTGCATGTAATTTACGTTTTTATTACATGAATTTATAGACACGGAATGACAGATTATGCGGGTTATCAGATCAATCGAAAATTAAGCTTTGTAACCCTTAACTTTTGACATGTCCACCGAAAAGACGCGCACCTAAATCTGACAATGACCCGATTAACGATAGCGAATGGTTCTATTTTATAAGTTTGTCAGTTATTTTTTGCAAATTGGCTCATCACTATATATATTTATATTTTTGTTTCCGAAACAAAGATGAATTTTAGATGTAAATAGCAGCTTGGCAAAATAGTCTAGAAACGGAACTAATTTTTATCGAACCTGGCAACTTCGATTATATTGACTAATTTGGCATGTGTCTGTCACAGCCTGTCACGAGATGTGTTTACAAATTCTTATTTCATAAATTGAAACACAATAAAATCACCAGATAATCACCGGTCATCGAACTATTCGTGTTGCCATATAAGCGACAGTGGCGCCCCTATTATTTTCTACTCTTTTTTGCCAGACTATACGTACATTAAGTACCAGTGTCACAACCAAGTGTCACGGTGTTAGTATACGAAATTTTTCAAAACTCGACCAGAATAAATATTATTGTTTGCGACAAACTTTTTAATAATTATTTAACCAATTTGTTTGTTTAGAAACTAGGGCAGGAATTTGGAAATAAAATTAAGCAGCGATGATGCTAATTTGTACTTACTTGTGTATTAAAACAAGTTAGCCGTCCTTATTAATGTTCTACAATGGCGTAGTAAGTGGTCTTTTGATATTTTGTTCAATCTCCTCAGTTGTAGAGTATAAATAATATAAAATGTTAGGTGATAAAAGGTAAAATTTCTATATATTCAGTATTTTAATAAATACGTATTTATACTATAAAGACGGGTTGGCTGTAAATAATCAGTTAATAAGTACCATGTAATTTGTTTTATCATTATACATTATTTTAATACTGTTACATGTGTTGTTTTGTTTCGGTATGATTAATTAAACGTTCTTCGAAATGTCAATACAACCGCATTCAAACCTCACTCACGACGAGTACGTTTAATACAACTAAAGTATTAATTTTGCCGACCGGTAGCTTTACACATTCTTCAATCCATTTTACGTTAATAACTTTATTTCGATATCATTAAGGTTGATTTTACTACGTAGCTCCATATGTCGTATCCTTTACACTCAGAAGAGCGTTACCGTCATGTTTCTCCAACTTTGATACAACATTGTGTAAGAATGAGGACTTTAAGACTTATGGAGGTGATTTCTACTGCGTTTTAAATCACGGCAGGCGTAAATATCCCGCTGCGTCGACGTAAACACATTCGTATCGTGCAGTCATTATGTATCCGACACTGCCGTTTCGCTGCTAATGTTGAATTACATTAGAATTATGGTGTGTGACAGTAAGCGAAATGTGGTTGTAAGTGTTGCGTTTCATTTTTCGCATCGATTTAAGACTAGTGTGCTTCAGAAAATGAAGCGCATACACACGGTTGCGCGGAGTTATATTGGAAAAATTTTGAATATCATAGGACTGTTTATGTTGTTATTGTCGCCATACCTCGTTAGCTGAGTTACACACGGTTATCCATACAAATATGTATTGTAAATACAATAATAATTTTGTTTATCTAATTGTCCTTTCCACGCTTAAACTTCTGACCGGTAAATATAAAATTTTAGATAGAGGTAAAGGGATAGTTTTGATCTCGAAAATGGTAATAAAGTCTGCGCCTAAAATAATTGAATAGAAAACAGGAATAAGTACTTAATGCATTGTAAGGTTTGACGGGTGAGAGATATAATAAATAAATGACCCACAGATTCCTTCTTTGCACTACAATCCCATATCGAAATAAATAATCATCATAAATAGAATCGTTCCTTCTTACGACGGTACAAAACCTGTCTTGGTGTAAATGCAACTTTGATTGACCGAGACTGATGGTGCAAAAAACGCGCGCGCGCATTGCAGGATAAGCTCGGCGTAAATGTCAGATATAGATCCGTGAATCCAATTATGTTAAAAGCAATACAGATTCTTTTTATCTTCGAAGCACGAACGAATGTGTATTTTATTTGCTATACAAACCCTTTATCTTTGATCAGTTTGTTCCACTTCTGACTAGTGGGTCTGTGAGCCGTAGACCTCCCCAATAATATCTTTACGTTTTTAACACCGCCTGTTGAAAACTTTTCTAAAACAACAACAACAAATAAACATATAATTATCGAACCTGATTACAAAGATTCACGAAAATCGGTTGAGAAATGCGACCTGTAGGGAGCAGCCGAACATACACCGGATATCCGGACCGACATTCGTGTTTGATTGGTCAATAAGTATACGATGTACGGAAGCATGCGACAATTAATGAAATCAACACTTTCTAGATAATTATCAATACAGAGAGGGAACGCAGTCAGCCGTATGGGCACGCTTCCAAATTCAAGTGATTTAGGGGATAGACGTTAGAGTTACTTAGTTGGAGTTAGTTAGGTTTAGTTTAGTTTTAGTCGTTTATATTAGTATTTTATTGTATTGTGTTCCTTCTCAATGAAAGTGATCATACATATCATATTATTGTAAATGATTTAGAATTCAATTTCCGTTCATTAAACAAGTTAATTGCAAGTGTTTCGAATAGATTACTTTTAATTACGAATTAATATTACATAAGGCGGATACGCTATGCTGATCGCATCTGTTTAATGCACCGAATGTACGATTTTTATAGACCATGTTTGTTATTTACTTCTACACTTAAATATCTAGTTGTTATGTTATTAATTGTACGCCACAACTAGAAATTAAGGCAATTTAGTAAGGTATAGTAAGCTATTTATTAAATGACCGAGCGTTTTTGGTAAGAAACAGCGTGAATGGTCGTGTATATAGAATTCCTATGTATTTTCCCCAGGCTACTCTCTGACCGCGCATTTCTATCGCTTTATTGGGAACGGCCCATAGTACAGTACATAAAGTTACTAAGTAAATCTTAGCTTTTACTTGTTTATTTAGTGTATGTATGAAAACCCTTGTACACTATTACAGGTTAAAACATGTCACAAAAGATTAAAGTGTCAAGGCAAGCTTATCCTTCTAAGGGATAAGGCAGCTTCGAGCAATTGAGTTTAATACTTATATGTTCTATAATTATGATCAGATCATTTTAAGGCGATATATCGATTGAAAGAGACACCCTTTGTTTTTCGCTCACGGCAAAACGGGATGCAACCCTCTCCGAGAATGGCTTTTTAGACAAATCTCGTTAAATATCTGACTGTGTGCAGGTTTATTAAATTCCCAGTTGTCAGTAGCTAGATGAGGTAAAATACCATCATATTAACTTAATCGTGTCTTTTAATAATGCGTTGTTTTAGTAGGCTGAGGAAAAAAAGGAAAATATAGACTCAACTTTGGATTTATTTTCTATCGAGAAAATTTTAAGCAATCATGTTTCGCTATTGTCTGTACTACAATCATATAGTCAGGAATCATATATCTGAAAATCAGCCCCTACTGTAAGCTAGTCTGGGCAGGACAGCGTTTCAAAGTCTCCATTTTTCTCAGTGTAGCGCCTTAATACTTAGTATTTATTAATATAATGCTGTCTTATTACAGATAATAGGTCTACACTTAAAGATCGATAAAAATATCACATTTTTAATTCTATTGCATAATTATATGTAGCACCAGAGGCTGTACGTAGATATATGTATTGCTTTATCTGTAAAAACCTAAGGAGCAGTCGGCTTTGTAAAATAGCTAAAAAAGCCTACGGATTTGTACATCACAGCCCATACCAATCAGCTTAATGGACGGAGGGTATTTTGTAACAAAACCCGTACAGCAAGCTTTGGTAAACTGGCTAGCCATACCTGTGTACACGAGCCTAACACAAATATACCTTGAGGTATACGCGGAATAATTAAGTCGCAGGGAAAAACTGGTGTTAACTAAGGTGATATGAACGAGGAACGAGTGATTAAAATAACACAAAACCATTTAATCGATTTAAGCTCGAATCGACGAGGAATTAGAGTATTCTGAGGTTTATTGATACAAACTCTATTCTTGTTTGAACAAATTAACACCAGGCTGTCTATTGATAGTTTTAATAGGTATGTAAATTAGCTATGGTGTGTAATGAAGCGTGCCAGGAGTAACTCGTGTAATTATTATGAGTCTTATAACGTAACGTACTTAAAACAGTGCGATAGCGCTTACGTAATAATCTCTCAGATACCTTAATCCGCCGGTTAGACTTGATACATATTTAATTCTTTGACTATTTGTTAGTGGAAATACGTTGAAAAGTTTTCTAATTATTACTAATACGTTAAGAATAGCTATTGAAAAATAACATATCTCAACATTTGACATCTAAAGTTGGTGCTAGCTTAAGGACTTTGCCTATGCTGAAAAAGCTACTTTTGCTTAGAGTTTTAATGGTCACTCCAATAGGCGACCTTTTTAAACCATTTTCATAGATTTAATGTATAATTCTGTTATCGTTATAAATAACATTTTGCCTCCATTTGACAAGTTAGCGCATTATTTGCCTAGAGCCGTACTCGCACAGTTACGAATAGGCGTAAAACTCATTTGTGTTTCAGTGGATTTAATGTCCTTGCTTTAACGGGACAGGTTGTATGTCAAACGGTAGGATTTAAGTGATTTAGGTCACTGTTTCGAACACATAAATAACTAGGAATTTACTCGCAGAAAGGACTATTGATTTATGATGGAGATATAGTGTTATATTCGTTTTGCTCAACCTTGAAATATTATGCCAGTATTTTACAATAATAATGATTTCGGATGCTTCGTCCAGTAATTAACTAAAATGATTACATCGGATTATGGATAGGATACAAGAATTAAACCTCGATATTTCAAGCTTGACAACAGTTTAGACTCTACCCTTTGTTTATCTCGGTATATCTATGAGTGTTTCTCTATCTATAAGTGTGTCTCTATGTCGGTTGTTTCGAAGCGTCGGTAATCGTAAGCTGTGTTCGTTAAAATCTGATTATATAGCAACTTGGCAAGTTTGTCAACATTCTATAGGATGATGGCTGGTGGCGCCATATTAAATCGACTACTGATGGCTACTTAGAATGCTAAACTCAGAGACAGAACATTTTCAGACCTTCGGACTCGTTCCATAGGTATGACGTCAGTGGACATGTTCACCCAAATTGTGACAAGTCCGAACATCGACTGAAAAGTAGATAACATCAGAACTAAATTCCGGACGTCTTGCCAGCATACGTGTGTATTAACAAAGTTTAAAAACTCATATAAACCCGCCCGCGGTCGCGTTTACAGTTCAACAATAAGGCTTTTGAGTGAACGAGCGACTGTTTGCAACGTTTATAGTGGTCAGTGTTGTAAGAGCTTAAAATGGGTGACTCGGCACTCCATGATTAAGGCCAGGTTATTTCAAACCTTCGGGTGCCGTGAGTAATATTGGTTAAAATCTAATTGAACGGGAAGGTCGGAAAGTGTGACTGACTGAACAAATTGAATAGTACCTATTCCTACTTGCAAGATTTTTAAGTAGCAGCCTGGCCCTTCAGCCGCCTCCAAAAAGCCAAAGAGCCGCATGCAGCTCACGAGCCGCGGTTTTTCCGACCCCTGGGCTAGGGCATTAGTTAAACATGTGATGTGACTGCGTCTGCGCAGGGCTTTCTCCTCGGCAGGAAGAGGAAGTTGCGTGCGTGGTGTTATGCGATTATGCGGTGCGCGTAGGGACTGTGCCGTGCGAAGCTAACTTCTAAGTCGAACGAAGACCAGCTAGATATTTCGTAAAACCTCAGACCAATAACAAAAGACGATATTGTATGTATGTAATTACAGACAAATTAGGTTATTTTTGGTACATGGTGAACTTATCCCTTAATCTCTTCTAGTTAACCTTAGAGCAACTGAGTGGAGAACAGGAACCAAAAGATAGACAAACTAACACGAGTACAAAGACTATATGTTTTGTACTAAGTACTATATTGTTGTTGTTGAATTATGTGTCGATCTATATAAGTGTCCCGGTGCTCGACACTGGCACAACTACTCCCCATTTAGGGATAGCATAATATTTGGAAGATTTTTAAATAGCATATAGGCGTATTTTCTGCCATGTCCATTGTCCAAACCAAACACATCGTACATACTTTTAGCTCATAAATTTTCGCGAATCCTGTCCAAACGAAGGCCCGTCGCTTTATTACGTCTGTAGTCGTGTATCATGTTTGTAATCCTTCCATTCGCCATTTACGCGGTTCCGCTGAACAAGCACAACGCTGACCTCCTGAACCCTCGTGTTGACATATTGGGAAAGCACATAAAGCGATAGAAAAATCTTTAACCGACGTTGTGTATCGCAACATATCGTTGAAATGCCATAGATATACAGTTTTTAACCAACCTCAATGGAAGTAGATTGTCATTTCATCTTCGTGTTTTCATTTTTATAGGTATCTTTTTAGATACCTAATTCCTCAACATATCGACAGATTTTAACTACCTATAGATAGTATAATGTTCGAAAACAGGTACTACAGTAGGTGGTCCTCTATAAAATTTGAAGATCTGATGATAAGATCAGTAACAGTAGATGATTAGGTAGATTCATAGTTTATCATGCAAGTGAATTGTAAAAAATATTATGAGTAAATAAAGATTCTTTAAACCTATATCCATGAAGACTTCATATATAATATAGATATGCAAACGGCGATTTTGTGACAGTAATCTATTTACAAAATGTTGTGAAAGGTTGCGTCATTAGATATAAGTTTTATGTTCTCAGTAGTATTCTTGCGTGTAAAACATAAAAGATGGGTTATATATTCGCTGGTCTCGCTGTCTGATCATCAGGGGGGTCGGCCCACTTATACATATACTTGTTTAAAATAAAAATAAACAAAATAATATAATAATAATTTATTTGAAGATATATAATCTTGTCCGTAAGTGTTTAGAATACCATTTTGATCACCGTCGTGATATAAAATTCTCAGGACATAAAAGCGCCGAAATTAGATACCCGCGCGCTACTAGTTGCCGCAGTCTAAGCATTGACTCCATATTGTGCACGTTCGCACTTTGTGTTATATATGCTTCTCACGGGAACCTTTAATGTTAACTAGAAAATACGAATTATAATAGACCAGCTTCCGCTCGCTATTTCGTAATGCATAGCATACAAACATGCAGTTTTCGTACATCTAAATTATGGTAGTAAATGCCTGGCAGATTAACAAAAATCGTGATTTAATACTTTTTAGGATATTCAGAATTTGGATATTTTAACATTACTACTAAAATTTGATAGGATTTGGAATCAATTGTTGGTACATTTAAAAAAATACATTCTCAGGTTTAACTTTTTTACTACGCGCTTTGGCGTTTCAGCCACAATCTTATAGGTACTTTTTTTTTTTCAATTTTTAGAGTACGTTAGATTTTATCGTAAAAAGTAAAAATCCGTAGCCAGCTGTAGGTATATTAATACAGCATAAATAAACCTTGATATAAAATAAACATGGCTCGTTACGTTAAACAAGTCTGTGTAGTTTACTAGTTAATATGACCACCTTCTGTCTCCTTTATCAGATCAGTTCGATGGTGCCATAGTACTCCATTTTCACGTCACCGAACTTAGGTATATACCTATGTCAACTTTCAACTCAATCGGACACTGGCGAGCTGGAATCTAATTTGCAACATTTGATTATAGTACGGACTCCGGGACAGCTGGAACTAAATAAAAGCTGGAAAAAAAAACCAATTGGCTATCTCGCGTATTTTTGAATATGATCTATAGCTGTACCGTACCCAATATTAAAACTGCCCAAAAGCCTAATTCCGACGTTGTGTTTGTTCCGATTCTAATAAAAGTGAATTCGGTTGTACAGTCAAGGATATAGAAATTAGAAACACGTACATTTTTCGCTCTTGTCGCACTGACAATAAAGGATAAAATGGTACGTTTTTACGTTTCCTTTACTGTATAAGGCGTTGAAACTTTTCAATCGGTTACACGAGGGAGGATTGATTCGGGAGGGGAGCTAGAGGGTAATAACACTTAGTACTTTGCATTGATTATTAATTTAACTGAATATAGAATTTAGTAAATGTTGTTTTGCTTTTGTTCCTAAACTAGCGCATAAAACAATACCTACAACCTAATAAACGGCACCAGCGATGGTCTTTTTTTATTAGAAACCTGTGAGTTGTTTGGGACTCCCTTAGTATTTAAGGTACCTGCACAATTTTTCGCACAGGATTGTTATCGTGAGCTCTTTCTGTATGCCAATTTTTATCCAATTCAGACGTATATTAAATATCGAAACGATTCTAAATTTACACATTAGAAAAGAAACATAATAAAAGTTCAACTCATTGTCAAATGTAATTTTTAAAAATAAGTTTATATCTACTACCCTAACAAATTTCAACATGTTTAAACGAAGCGGAGGTGTTAGAATTAATGTTTTGCGGCCTCCCCTTCTCATTTACAACATAATTCCAAAAAGAGCTTAAGTACGTGACAGAACCCAACTTAATACACATTTTAGAATTGAGTAGTAGTGCATTTGTAGCCCTAATAGGAGTGTATGATCCCGGGTATCTTCGCTTATATGTTAGAAAGGACATGTGTGCTATTAAGCGTGTCTTTTTCACGGGGGGCGTGGTTTACCAAATCGATATATCCCCTTAAGGAAAAGAAAATTTTATCATTATGGGAGTCATTTAGAGATATAGGGATATTGTATAAAATGAAATTAAGTTGTAATGAAACCTAGGTCACTTTTTGTACATATAAGTAGTAGGTAGGTATATTAATACATCTTATAGTCTTCGCAAGATATGAAGTCAACCCTGAAACCTGTCATTTCCATGCATTTTATAACCTAAAAGAACTATAGTAGGTTTTTTTTTAATACAACAACGGTGACAAACAAACGTACGTTCCATCTGATGGTAACCGGGCAGCCTATAGACGCTCGCAACTTCAAGGGATTCACATGCGCGTTGCCGACCCTTTATAAAATTGAAGGATTCACTGTGTTGGCAGAAGAAGGGACAAATTTAGGATTTCTTCGTTTTCCTATAGATCAGTCAGCCAATATAGGAGGTTTACAGAAAGTAGAAAAGAAATTTCTACATCATAATTTCAAATAGTAACTGCAGACGCTCGCATTTATACAAGTAACATGATATTTCAAAAACGTTTCACACACTTGGCTTTGACAATAATTTCGCGTAAAACCGTCATCACAAGTGGTTGCATCGGTAGAGTAATCGTCGACTCGATCCAAAGACATCTGACGTATGCATTCAGTGTTCGTCTTTCCTTAAAAAAAAAACTTCCTGACACTAAGCTAGGCGATGGCGAACTGGCCATCCCCCATTAACTGGCCACTTCGCAAAAATATACACCAAGCAACTAGGTAATTGTTGGTATTTCTGCAATTAAATAAATAAAATTGAACTGGGTTTAGAGCTGACTTCATGTATTTTATTTTGTTGAAGCCGGTCTTCACTGCACAAATTCCGTGGCTAGTAACTGAATTGGCATTTTCTTAAGTGGCCAGTTACTGGCGATTTACCCTACCTAATTTTAAATCTCTAAGCTACTACGCTAATACGCTGTGCTGTCCTTGTACTATAATTATTTTGATCCGCTTTTCATTCATTATCTATAAGACCGGAGTCAGAGTCGCGCGCGACGCTACTTGGTAGGCCCGCCCTAGTCGGTTGTTCAAAGATATTTATAAAAAGCAACCCTGGAATCCGCTTTCATATAACGGCATGTCCATCAGTTTAATATGTCTATGACACGAGACGATAGATTTGTATGCAGACAGCCACTAGACTCACACGGTTAAATTTAATATACTATGAATTACATTTGAAAGAGTGCAGCTTAATAATGTACGTGCGCAACGAGAATAACAAATATGTTTTTCTACTTGACGAAAAACAGATGAAAGAGAACGTGACAGCTGAGTATTTCTTGATGTGTTGATGAAGTTTGTGTACTTTTCACACATGTACATGCAGAATTATATGAGTCACGGTTAGCAAATCTTATATCTTTAAGGCCTTGTAATACCACTTTTGAGTTTTTAAAAACAATCTGAGACATAGAATATAGTGTTTTAAAATCTAAAAAAAATATATGTGTTACATAAGGATCTTGTCTAGTCAAAATCGCAGTCAGTTACATGACCTGATGATTTTCACTCGATAGAAAAAAATCGCGAAGTTACCCCTTTTTAGGGTTCCGTAGTAAACAAGGAACCCTTATAGTTTCGCCATGTCCGTCCGTCCGTCCGTCCGTCCGTCCGTCCGACCCCCGTTTTTCTCAGTAACCGTTAGTGCTAGAAAGCTGTAATTTGGCATGAGTATACATATCAATGACGCCGACAAAACGGTAGAATAAAATCTTAAAAAAAAATTTTTTTTAGGGTACCTCCCCTACATGTAAAGTGGTGCTGCAAATTTTTTTTCTGCCAAACCCCATCGTGTGGGGTATCGTTGGATAGAGGTTTCTAGAAGCATTTTTTGATTAAAGAATTGGTTAGCGTGATATTAAGCTTTGAAGTGATAATTTTTGCTATGGTCAAGTGTCCCCCCCCCTGCCAGCTAAACGGTGGCTACTAGGCATGTGAAAAAAATCATGGTAGTAGTATATACGATGAATTTAAAAGGAAAACTATCACAGCTAAGTAGACATTACTAGTTAACGAGTAATAGTCGAACTTCAGAAATGTACTTTGCAAAAGCAAACGTTCGTACAATTTCCATTGATACCTTAGATAATGTTGTTAATTCTTTCAAAAACATAGTAAATATAAGTTTTCGAACTTTTTAGTTCACATAATGTAAAGGGTAGACGACTACGGAACCCTACCTTGCGCGTGGCCCGACACGCACTTGGCCGGTTTTGGAATGTTTTTTCAATACTACGGCTACATTACTGATATTTAACATTTAATTTTTGTACTCAATTAAAGATCGTAAATAGTTATAGACAAATTCGCAGGGTTTGCTTTGATAAAATGATTGGCTTAATAACTAAAGCTAAGCCCTCACGTACTGCACTGATGCGAAAAAGCGTCTTCTGTTTGGCAAGCAAAATTTATAATAAAATACCCCTGCCTCTAAGACTCGCGCCTCTCACGACATTTAAAAATAATTTATTTGAATTGCTAATTGACAAATGTTATTATTCCTTGACAGACTTTTTAACGGACGACTGAATATTTTAATGTTATTGTATTGTTTAATTTGACTTTTAATTTTAATTATAGATTTTATTACGAATTCATTGTATTTCTGGGACATATTAATTGTAATTCATTGTATTTCTGGGACATATTAATTGTAATTTATTGTATTTCTGGGACATATTAATTGTTATTTATTGTATTTCTGGGACTTATTGATTGTAATTACAGCCTATAACTAATACTTTTATTTAATAATTATTAATTGTAATGATAGATTAAATTTAAATTTGTATGCCTACCGGCGAAACATAGTGCCACTCTGTACCTCTAACACCACCAATCTGTAACCTATGTTTACAAATAAAAAATTACTTACTTACTTACTTACTTACTTACTTACTTACTTACTTACTAAATATTTACAAAACTGCGCGCAGAGCTTGCGTAGAGAGCGGGATGGTTAATTGTAAACTCACGCGTGTTAGAGCGGGACATTTGCGTTGGGGATACCTCCCCTTAAACGAGCAATTCTTGTATATTTATTTAATTATTTATTTAGTTCGGGGATCTCGGAAACGGCTCTAACGATTTTGATGAAATTTGGTATGTGGGGGTTTTCGGGGACGAGAAATCGAGCTCGCTAGGTCTCATGCCCAGGAAAACGCCGAGCAAAGCTCGGTCGCCCAGATATTTTAGTTTATGTCACACCACACCATATAGTAAGTACGCAACGCGTGCGGCGGGTAATCCCACTTCCTGGCCAGGGGGCGACATAAAATTTTGTACTTACCACTGGCGGTAATAAAGAAAGCCCGAGTAATAAAGAAAGAATAGTAATGTACTATTATTTAGTTATTTTGCTTCTATTAAACAGTATGTACTGTATTATGTTCGTGAGTACAAAGGATTTCTCATCCTACTTTGAACAACGGGTATCCAATTACCTTTCTAAATATTGATAAGTTAGGATTAGGATATGATCATTTTACTCGGCAGTGGTATGCGTAAGGTTTCAGAGCAACACATTTATAATACCTATGCGAATTTAATAGGATTCAGGATTGATTACAACTACGAGTATACACAGAATCTAACACGGGGCATGGGCATTAACGAGGCTTGTTCAAAAATGGTCACTTTGTAGATACAGTCGCCTTCATATATATCTGTACTCTCCAGGGTGATCAAAAATATCTAAACATGCACTCTAACGCCCTGGCAATGAAGTCCTGGTCAGATATATGTGAGCACCTCGTTCGCTCCGATATATCTGATGGCAACTGTACATCTTGATCACGTTTTTTGTGCTAATTCACCTACTGACATTCATGTTTTCTGAATTCGCAAAGCCGAGCTTTGTACGTCGGTTATTTTACTTGTACTTTTAGCGAAAAGTTTAGGTTTAAATTTAAATCTGTTATTTAAGCCATGTACAATGCATGTACATAAAAAGATATGTTTAACAGAGGACACGATTTTGAAAAATGTGACCATTTAGGGTGACATTTTCGTATCTGTATCGATGAATTAGAATTTCAAAGTATGTGCAAGTGCAGGGCGCACATCTTTGAACGATAGGCTAGCCAGCCTAGCATGACCAATATGACCATGTTTATGTTTGACATATAGCTCTCGCTCTTACATACTTACTAGTAAGTAATGAATGTTATTATCCAGCGTAAACGTGATCATAATAGGGCAGCTCTCAACATTTATAATCAATTTATACAGTTTGTTACATTTTGATACAACTTGCATTAAGATGGCGAAGTACCTAAATTTTCAGGTCGGTCGAAATGTGATTGTGTCGTGTGTACTCTAGTTACACGGGCCGGGTCTGTTTATGCAGTCGCCAGTCTGCAAACAGAATGCACTGCAAAGCCGCACATACTAAATGACGTAACTTCCAAACTATCCCGACTAACATTCAGCCTTCCCGCACAACCAGGCCGCCCCCACAAACTCTCCCGACTTTAACGAATTTCTTCTATGTGAAATATTAAAACAACTGCGGTTATTGAGTATCGCTTGTTAATAATATGCTAAGTTATGCAAGTTGTACTGAACTTTTTACAAAAGTTTAAAAGTTGGCTGTTTTACAGGGTTTCCTAACTTTGAACTGAAGTTTGTCATTTTACCTACTTATTAAACTAGCAGGCTTTTATTTAAACTATTCAGCCCTCTATGCGACTTAAGCAATGTTTTTCTAAATTCAGTAAAAAAAACAAAATTCTCGAAATCGTGATGATTTGTTTGTATAAAATATTTTTGGGTTGTATGAATTAAATATCGAAATTTAGGCACCATATTAAATTTTCGTCGTTGCAGCTCGGAGACCCAGTCTATTCTAAAAAAGAAGAACGGTCCTCTAAAACGTTTACTCACATTTGCTATGTATGTATATATTCGCCCTGTGCAGTCCATCTGCCTTATTAAATGTTTTTTTTTTTTTTCATTTAATATTACCCATTTTACATGCGCTGATATGAATAATATCCAAGTATTTACAGTATAATATTTGATCTGTCGTTATTTGCCCGGTTCAATATCCAATTATGAATAATTTATTGAGTGTCGCCCGCCGTTGTTGAATCAATTTATTTTATCACTTATATTATATGGCGCGGACTTGTAGAGTTTCATATAGACGAACTAATTGGTTTTTTGTACTTACAAGTAAGTACGTACCTACTGCATGGGACGTGTGGCATTTATATGAATGTTGACTTTATATGGGATTGACATATGTCTGCGTTCAGAGCGTGACTGTTTAAGGTAATTTTTATATACCTATATAAATGAAATAAACGAAATAAATGAACTTTATTCTGTAAGTAGGCCGCAATGGCACTTTTACAAGTCAAACCCTACTAGCGTTTCACAGAGGCCACTGCCGAGAAGAAACGCCGAAAGAAACTCGACAGTCAGCCATTTTCTCACAAAAATATGCTTATTACAATGATAATACTTAACCTACTTAAGATCAAGAAATCTAAGACACATAGAATTCTAAATTCAGAATTCAAACATTTATTCTGCAAATAGGCCACAAGGGCACATTACATGTCATAATGTTAATGTACAATTTTAAAAGAAGTCTTACAATATAAGCATATGATAGATTTTTCATGAGAAAATATTAATTTACAATTTAAGAAATATATCAATAAGAATTTAATACATTTTTCATGTCAAAATATTAATTATCTATTACAAACATTACAATAATAGTAAAATTGAGAGATGTATAAGGTCTCAGTCTGAATAACAAAATTTAATATAGTATCTCAAAGATGTAAATGGTCTCTGAGCGTCAAAATATTCTTAATAATGACTATTATAACGTGCTTTGAGATGTACATGGTCTCAAAGCGTCAAAATAAAAATAATAAGTTTTAAATATAAAAGGAAAAAAAATAAACAATTTAATATAGAGGTCTCTCTCAGAGTCAATGTCAACAAAAACTAATCCATAACAGGGTGATGTCTCTCGTCAATCTCCAAGAGAAGACACTAGTATTAAAGTAGTTACTATGTCCTTCAAGCATGAACGACCGGACTCCACAAACAGCACCCGATCACGAGTATGACGCGTATCTCAGCCATATAGCATATATAATATTTGATATTATTTTAAATTCGTTATGCTAGTGAATAGCCATTTGTCGGCCTTTGTCGGTCGCAGTAATTGACATGTCACTGAAACTATTGTATGTATGTAAATAAATACTTTTTGTATGTAAACAAAATACAGATGGCTTTCCGCGCAAGGTGTACCCATAAAAATCTGCAACCACTATTTTTTTTCTCTTATCCTGTTTTGGAGCGTTCCTCCATTGACAAGCAGTTTAATCTGGCGGGTCCTGCCGCAAACTCTAGTAGTGGAATTTAAGTGTTTAACTCTATATCGAAGTATAGGCATATGAAGTGTTCCAAAGCTGCTAAAGCGTCCGTGCAGCGTGATGCTGTGCACTGGAACGTACGGTAACAGGTTAGAGACGCCACACAGGCTGCGTGACGCCACCGGTACGTTATCATATATTCCGACGCGCAGCGGTCGCGTTGCGTCGCATTTAATACGCTATGTGACCAAGCCTAAAAAAAGCCTTAATTATTTTACAATGCCTTTGACCACTCATTAGCATAGCTACAATTGTTATGCTGACTGTACTGAGAGCGACATCGACACCTTCAACTCCATCTAATAATGAGAACTGTGACGTCTGTGACCGTGACGAATTTAGTATTCACATCGCAATAACCATAAAATGATGCACTTATGAGCGCTCATAAAGCCGACTCTTCCTTTTGGGTGAAGGAAATATCCTCGCTTCTCTCGAGACGCGACCTCGACCTCGAATCGTATCGTATGCATACAATTGTTAACAGAATGCATGCTTACGTATTTTAATAGTAGACGTTTTAAAATACAATATATACCTACTCCCTGGTGAGGTTTTCCGGGGGGACTACAGTTGGTGAAAAGGAGATATATCGATTTAAACTTACACGATTTTCTTACATTATTAAAAAAAGAAAGGTAAATAAATTATAAGTGTACGCGATTAAGTCCCGTTTTCCAATAATAAAAGGAGATATGTTTTTATAAGCCCGGCACCACTCTTGTGATTGTTTGCTGTCAGTCGCAAGCATCCATTACGGTTTTGTTTACCATCAGCCAAGTCTCATGGCGGTTTGCTATTATCTTAGTATTTAAAAAATTGCTATCATAACAAAAAATACGAGAAACAGCGAATCAGTGTACGAATCTTTATTTCCAAACACTTGGTTACCGTTAGAAACTGTGTGCTACGAAAAGCGACGAGCATTATTCGTGCCAAAAATTCCTTCCATTAGTTTTCATTCGCATAGAAAACTAAATTCGCGAATGAATCTATTTGTTTTTTGGCAACTGACAGTCCAATCGTTTCATTCCTTTAAAGGTGTTACAACTTCACGGAAAACACATGACCTCATGGGTTTTTCCTACTATCATGTCGGTTTTTAAGTTATGAGTGTGTTACAGGTTTACGAAATTTGTGAGCGGTGGTGGACTGGCAGCATATCAATGCAAAATCACGGTTTCTGCAATCAGTATTCAAACTGGCACTAAACATTTAATTTCATGTGCTCTGTCCAACCCTTTCTGGGATACAGGCGTGATTTTATGTATCATATGTATATATATGTAAGTCAGAGTAATTAGCGTGTCGCCGTATGCCCGTGCGCACGTGTTAACGGCCGCAGGTGGGCGGTCGGCGGCGGCCATTACAGTCGGGGGCGGGCCCGCGCGACGCTGCCCTGACATTACGATATTAATTGGCTTAATTGGGGAATTTAAAATTAATATTCATTTAGATTAACAGGGTTAAGTTAAATACACGGTTATACAATAAAGTTAAAATACAATTTATTTCACATGCCAATAAAAATGCAAAGCAGTTCAGAACATAAGGCAGCAAGATATAATGACAGAAATACAACTTGTGAAAAATGCGACTTGTCAAAAAGTTCATATTAAAAAGTACCATAATACATACCATTATAATGTTCTCTCTCTCCCATCATGGTTGTATTATATGCAACATATAACAATTTGAAAAATGGGACATTGTGGTCATGTTTACTGGTGTGACTGATGTGTTTTGTGTGTTAACCGCTTTTCTAGCATCATATCCCTACATAGTATATTATTATGATACAATATTATCACTCCATAGCTTCCGTGGGATAACAAACGGCGAACTTTAAATTGGTGCCAAATTCAAGCTGCTTAAAAACTGTTAGCTATGCTAAGTATAGCCTTTGCTATGAGTACTTGAAACTTGGTTAGATTTTGCTATTGCTCAATTTAACGCAAACTGGAACCATAAAAGTCACTACATTTCATTGAAATAATTGCTTGTCCTGACGGACATATTTATATCTCAGTCTGTTATGGTCTTATGGTTGATATGGCAGTGGCAGTTACAGATTTCTAATACTGCAACGTAATTTATTTATTTATCGTACCTATGATGGCATTACGATACAAAACAGATAAATATTGTTTCTCTCACGCCTAGCCATAAAGTGGCTATTAACGCACGCTACCCGCGCGGAAATTCCCTCTTCCTGTACCCCTGATATAGTACAAAATTGTGTACATACCACGGGCGGTAGTAAATAAAGCCTCAGGTCGGCGTCACTTGACAGCATTATGATAAAAATACCTACTCTATACTCTATTGCACAATCTCAACAAAAGTAACACAATACACTACCTACATATGTAATGACAATGAGTGGAGGTAAACACCTAGCGGTCTTACTTACCGCTTAAAAGCGATGTTATATCACTAGAGAGCATTTTAAGGAAATTAATGAATTTGGTTTTGTTTAATTTTTTCTTACCTTGGAATATTTTTTTAAGTATCGGTGTGTAAAATAACTTCTCAGTTCGCCAGAGGCGCTGTATCTTTGGTCCATATTTTATTATTGTCGTTTACGCAGTACAGTAATGCAAACATTGTAAACTCATGGTAAGGGTACTGGTGCTTAAACAGTTGCAGCTTTTCTATTAGAATCGCTTAAACAAATAAACATATTTAATTATGGAAAAGACCTCGTTGCCAAAAATATACTTTTCGACATTCAGGTACATTGTCACAATGAAAATCAATATGAAAGCCGCTAGAAATCTTATATTACTCGTAATGTCACTATGACAAGGTACGAAGTGGCCCAGAAATCAAATTGATTGACCGTAAAGTCAATACCAAAAGTTTCTATTCCCCTTGATAAATAAAGCCTCTTCTGACGCTGACTGTACTTCACTTTTAATTTACAACTGCGTACTTTGTACATAAAAGCGATCGGATTATTCACGATGGAGACATTTTGCTAGCACCACGTCCAAGAGGCGGGTATATTGTGAGCATTAATTAAAATAGTGTTGCGGCAGAAATAATAACGAGTTTTGTAGGGAGCGGCTGCAACGGCACGTTTATCTGCCGGCTTCTTACTTAGCGGGAGTTGGTGTTTCATTTTGTACTTCAGTTATAATTTGCATTCCTATTTTTATACAGAAAGTGTAACGTATTTTTTATGTTACGCTTGCGACAAGGTGACAAACATTTAAGTTGGTTGGTATTGCATAACTCAAATGGGTGGACTCAAATTCGACGACCACTTAAGCCTAGTTGGTAGTGACCCCGCCTACGAAGCTAGAGGTCCCGGGTTCGAATCCCGGTCAGGGCATTTACTTGTGTGATGGGTCTTGATGTTTTCTATGTAGGTTTTTGAGTATCTATTTATCTATATATATATATATACGTCGCCTAGTAGGTACCCATAGCATTTTCTTCGGTTAACAATATTATGTTTTACTGTTATAAATAATTCTAACCGATTCATACATCTCTAGACTGATTATCTATTTCTATCAGCTATCATGCTATGTTGCGTTACCTATATTCTTTGCGACTTCTAGATATGGTTTCATAAAAAGAAAGTCCATGTAAATAAAAATATTTATCTTACCTACTTGATTGTAATTATTTAGTTAGAGTTAGCGAAGCACTTACGGTTTACTATTTCGGTATAGTTCGTACCAGTGGCGGAGCGTCCATACAACTCGATTCCCACCGGCTTGCCTTATTTTCAGCCAGTCCAGTTCTTTTACTATGGCTCATGAAGAATAAGATAGGCAAATTATTTCCGGCTTCCCTTAGAATATTTTTGACGCTCCGCCACTGGTTCGTACAAAACTCTAAGGCCAAATTCTGTCAAACGAACGCAAGCAAAACTCGACTTAGAGTTTTGACTGTTAGGTATATTTTTGCTTGCGTTAATTTGACAGCACGTGGCCTTACAGTTGTGTACGAACACGAACTATACATTAGCATCGGTATGCAACCAGAGGAGATACAATGGATTCTGACCCAAAGAGTCTGAATACTCTTGGAAGTAACGGGTATTAAGCAAAGAACTTTAAGGGATGCCACATTAGATCAATCTCTGATCAACTATACATAGAAGCCACCATACATAGAACCAATAACCAATAATACATAGGCAGGTAGACAACTTTTATCTCACGAGCGCGGGTGAGCCATGGTTGTGTGCTGAGCTATACATGCACATTGTCTATGTGTGCGTCAGCGTAAGAGCTATGAGTTCACGTTGTCTGTGTTCGCATGTGTCACAACTACAACAATGGCTAACCCGCGCTCGTGAGATAAAAGTATTATACTCGTACATACAGAAAACAAAACGTGTAGGGCGACTTCCTGACTTGGCGGGGCGGGATGGATATGTGACATTTTCTTCTTTGACGTAAACTTACTAACGTCGCAAAGATTCTCACTTGACATAATAATGTCAGTATTACGTTTGCGCAGTAGTAATATCATGCGCAGAAGCGGAGCAGTACCGCCTTCGCATCGTCCCGCTACCACGCATCCCGCGCCAGTCAGGAAGCACTCATTTAAATGTAGGGGCGCAGTAAAAATTGGTACCGAGTCGACTGACAGCTGACACTGACATTTGACACTTTTCTCATATCGTACTGCCTCGCACCGACAAATCAGGAAGTCACCTAAGGTGCAGTTTCATAAGATTTATATGTAGTAATCAAAAAAGATCAAGTTAAAAATACGCAACCTTTGACATTCAGAGGGGAAAGGTCTTTTCGAATTCCAACCATTAGAGCTCTTACCGAATGCCGTGACATCTGGCTATTGCCCCGCAACGTCTTATTTACGACACACGTGTAAACAAGAACACGTGTGTCGTTAGTATACAGAGGGGCTGGCACAACGGAGCGACGCGAAGTCGAATTTTCGAGCTACTATGTAATCTGTAAATTCTTAGTATTAAAGATACGCCAGGATAATTCAAAAAGTCAAACGCAGATGCTTAAAAATCACGATATTGAAGTTTTGTCCAAGTTCGGGAAAACTTCGTTTTTTGACAAAGGTTTTCTACTATATCGCTTGACCGAATTATTACGTGTTTGTACTCATTAGACGCAGAATTTAATGTTCAATAACTATATAGTCAGTAGCTTCCATATACACAATTAAAAAAAAACTTTTTCACTTCTCATGCTCGAAAAGTGTGTTATATCAGACTTGTGAAGCGGGGCTTATGGCGGGGAATATGTATACATATTTATGATTTACAAAACATTTTAATTTGACCAATCAAAATACTTCACCTTTTAAATCCACAAATCACAGAACAGTAATTGGACAGATTAAAAAATATTTGGTAAAAATATCAACCAACCAGAACACAGCTGTACTAAAATCGACCAATCAGGAAAGACGTTTTTCAGTTCTCTAAAGATTAAGCGGTGTCTATGGTCAAAGCAATTACGCCTCTTAAAAGAAAAAAAAAAGCGCATGTTGCATCTCTTTCTTTAATATAGCAAAAGAAAGGGAGGCGAATGCGCAAAGCGAACACGCATAGCGAGGCATGGTGCTGTTCTTAAAAAAAACATGCTGTCAAATTAGACATACCTACGCCCGCCAAGAGTTAAATTATTCATTTAAGGTGGATAATTTGTGTTTATGTGTTTTCTCGCAATCGAAGTGAAAAGTAGAGTGTATAACTCGGGCCCAAAAGCCATATTACCACTCGAACAATTTTCCCTCACTACGTTCGGGAAAATAACTATCTCGTGGTAATATGGCTTACTTTAGACCCTTGTCAAACAATCTACTATTACGCCACCTTTTGCAACATAGCCCTTGGCGTTGAACTTCTACTGACTGGCGTATAATATAAATAGTCTGCATGAATTACTTTAGCTTAAAGTAGTGTGGGAATATTGAATAACTTAAAACTGTAACTCGCTAGAGCTCGAAATGTTACAAAGTGGCTTTCAGATTTATACCTAACCTACACCAAGCAAATAACTTCATCCACAATTTTATGTGAACTTAAACACGGTTCACTATTGTTGGAACTAAAGTTTGTAGAATAGTGCGCGCCAAGTTAAATTCTATTTTGAAGCACTTTAAAATGATTTTAATAGATATGTAGTTTCTTTGGTTCTTTGAATTCAAATTGCAATATAAATATTATGTGCCTAATAGGAAGAAAACTTATTTGGGTCATAAGAATCTCGTCCGTTTTGGTCAGTGAATTTGAAACAGATAAATTTAAAAAATATATATATCATATATGACTAGATGGTTGTTATTAAATGTGTACTTGCATTATTCGTTAGCAATGTTGTTGGTACTGTTGCGTTACTCTAGTGAGACAGCACAAAATATGTAGGTACGTAGAAGTCGTAAAGTTAATTTTGTATAAAGAAGTAACGCTGCTAACGCAAACTACAAATTTGTAAAATAGAGGAAAACTGGAAAAATTTAGGCACCGAGCAGGATTCGAACCTGCGAGCTCCTGGCATTCGCGTGCAGTCGCTCTAGCCAACTGAGCTATATATACGACGTGCGACCCATGCCAGGCCCCCAAATTCTCCAACCGGTCCTTCATCTCAGTTGGCTGGAGCGATTGGCCGCGAATGCCAGGACGTCGCAGGTTCGAATCCTGCTAGGTGTCTAAATTTTTCATTTTTTTTTTGTTTTCTAAATTTGTAGTCGTAAAGTTGTTCGTTAAAATCTGACTGTATTGAGCGTTTGACAAGTTACTAGGAAATAACTGCTGACGGCGCTATTATAGTCGATAAGTCCACATATACTATTAGAGGCTATTTAGGCATATATGGGCATTTTCACTTTAAAGTACACCCCCTACTTTTTTTCGGATCCATTTCCGCGAAAAAAAAAAGTGTCCCGCCAAAAAAGTCACTTTTGTGACGCTTTTTTCATACAGTTTATATGGCTCGTCACAAAACTGACACAGAAAATTTGTATGGAAAATCAAGGACATTTTTTTTCTTTATCCGAATCAATAGTACTCGTGATTCTGAGTCAGAATACCCAAAATCACCGAGATCCGAAAAAAAGTAGGGGGTGTACTTTAAAGTGAAAATGCCCATATTACAAAATTAACGTAAGAGGCAACAAACATCAGCTGATATGCGAAGCCCATTCGAGATGCCGGCGCGTGAGTTTCTTGCAGGTACTATCGATATTACGCCTCGTTACATCCAGTTTTTAACAGCACACAGATTTTCAGCGGTAACATACGTGCTATACTAGCTTAGGATAACAATACGAGTACAGTCAAGGGCACCAATATGTATACACTTTTTCACCTTATTCCATTGAAATAAGGTCTAAAAGTGTATACATATTGGTGCCCTTGACTGTACTAACAATTGTGCAATATTAAACTCTTTAGCTCACTACGTGTTACGCATAGAAACTAGCTATTCCTTTGAGTTACTTTATAGATGCGCAATAAATATTATCACAACTTCCAATGATAAAGACAAGTTCTTAGTACAATTACAATACGTACCATTTTACTCTGGATGTGATTTTTTTAATATCATGGGCCCGACGTTACAATGTATGCAATTGAAACAGCAGCAGCTACTTTGACAAAAGGTGCATTTATTGTTATACAGTTGATGGCATTGCAGCCACATATACTGCCAAAGCAACTTAAAGTAAATGAAGTCACACTAGTGCGCATTTTATTATCTCCACCTTTCCAGTAAACTGTATAAAAGAAGTCTCATTTTAAATTCCTTGCACATGTGTTTTAAACATCGAAGTAAACACGTCAATTAATCTTAATTATTCGCTTTTAAAGAGAGAAAAAGCACTACTGCTCTATTCTGTACTTTCTGCACGACTAGCAAGCACTAGTACCTAATCGAGTTGATTTCTTTACAAACTCCTAGGAACCACATCCTTTCACTGGGAAATTAAACTTTATCGTCAATGGTGCAAGTTTGCTTTTCGTTTGCTTTTCGTAATTATAGCATAACTATAAATGAACTTCGGAAGGTAACCCTTCGTACCGTAATGTGAAATAGTAATTGGTCAATCACATGTGGTCAATTGCGCGTACCGCGGTTGGCTCCGTGATTCGACGCCAGTCGTCTCGCTGTAAATGATTTGATTTTATCTAACTTGTTGGCTTCCAGGAATGTGCACTTGACACACTTGACTTGCTGGTTATCGCGGTTTCCTTGTTTTTCGAATATTAATGATACTCGACTCCTTGCTGTTTGTTGAAAAATGTTACCTATCATGTTTAGCTCGAAAAGGTAAATAAACATTTACTTCAGCTCTGAGAACTATGTGAACGCTTATTGCTATCTATGTATAATACATTTTCCTCGATATGTTTTAGTATTTCATGCTATTTGGTTAAGTAATGAATATATTTCTAGCGTTACCATCTCTTTTGATAACAGACATAATATGAAGAAAACAGAAAGTTGATAATAAAAATTATATACTTAAATAGGAAAGACTTCCAAAGAAACCTAAGGGAACATTGGAAAGTAATAAAAATTAATAACGTATTCGAGAACCTTTCTACTACATTAGCATAAAACACAATAATTTAAGCGGGTAGCGTGGATCACCGAGCAATCTAGGCGTCGTAACTTGGACTCCTTTGTCCCGATCGCAATCTCCATAAACCAGCTAAACACCTAGCCGAGATTCCCCTGCTTTCCCCGCGGGGAGAGTGGGGGCACCCGATACACCCCCTCTTTAGATATGCGGGAGTTAAAGTGCCCTATGATTTTGCGACTTCGCCTACTCAAGTTGAGGTGATTGCTGATTTGTTTTTTAATTGATTTAACGTCGTATCAGTCCATTTTAATATCGTAAATTGTATAGCCTTAAAAATTATTAAAATATCGCCTTCTTTCTGATCTCTAGTTACAGCTCAAGCAATTATAGGCTTTGAACCTCAGCTCAGTTAAGCCTCCATATTTCCGTAGCGCCTCGCAGATTTTTATGGATGCTTTGCCAATTAACGCGAAGCAAAAAGTACTAAGGGTTATTACCCGGTTTTATAAGAGTCCTCCTGATTTAATTTAAATGTACGCTTTTACCCTTTCACCAATGCTTCACTCGTGTTTCAAAGGTCCCCATTCAAGAGTTGTAGAAAGTGAATTTATGTGATAACTTGCACGAGTGCTAATCAGGTGGATTCGGTTAAGTATAGTAGGGTAGCCATTTGGAGACCGTATTTAAATCTACTTTGGTGATTAATGCCGCTCCTAAATGTACCAAATTTACTTAAATCCTACTTCGAAAAGCCTTTTGATAGTCTGAGCTTACCTCTTCATCGATTCATTCGTTGATCGGTAAACCCAGGAAAAAACGTCTCATAAACGCCTCTCTTCGCGGTAGAGTGCGTGTCATCCACGAAGGCGCGCCCCTCCACAGCACAATCCGTAAAATTGCGCATAGATTAGTATGAGATTCGCTGTGGCACGGCGCGTCGTTGTGGATGCAAAGCTCTTTACTTGTTCGTGATTGTCCACAAAATCCGAACTAGTACACAATCGACGAATTACAATCTTAGCCGTGTAGCACTGTCACAACACAAACTTTAATTTAGGACACACAAAGACTCATTTTTGGGTTGACAGTCCGGTCATATTGTACATATATAGAAAGCATTTTTTGCACTAGATATATACTATAATTAGGTAATGTATATGGGATTCTTTGCCACATTTGGTTGTGGCTGGTGCTAGAGTCGTTCTTCCTGCATTGAACGAACTATATTACTGTAAGGAGTGAAGCTCGGATGTGGAAGAATAATTAAAACTGATAATTTTATAACAGCATAAAATGTAGAGTTACAGCAGTTTCGGGCCCCTAAGGTCACAGCCTCGAGAGCGACTGCTTCATCAATCTTCTATTTATAAGCTTGAAGATAGCTAGATTGCTGTGTAACCTACATTGCAGATCTTGAACATACACATACACGCTCTACCGTACCTATCATGATGTATATGGAGATATCACAATTGCTAGGAAATGCCTCGCGGCAGACCACACATACAGGTCTTAATATAATGTGCACGTCTCATGGCTCCTTTAATAGGGGACACGGCTTTGCCTTAAGGTCAGAACACGACGTTGGTTATTTAGCACCATAGCCCGTCTAAATTGTTGCTTTGTTTAACCATGCAGGTATCTAATTACCTAACACGCTTTGGCGTCTAAGTCGGGTCTAATTGCTTCTGTTATTTGGTGAATCAAAAACCAAATAAAATGAAGGCTACTGGCGAAAGGTCTATGGAAATCGATTTTTAATCCCATTTTCATGGTTTTACAACCTATGAAAAAAGTATGCCCAACTAGCTATTTTTTATATGAGTGATGTCGATGTCCCGCTCTATACGTCATAGCAACGCTATATTAACTTCTATAAAATATAACTTAGAGAAATCTTGATGTTATTTTGTCGAGATAGTGGAATATGTACTTTTTTATTTATGTAAACTTTATTGCACAAAAGTATATTATCTAGCAGTCACCCTTACGGCAAAGCAGACAGATTATGGACGGTGCAACTTCTACTCTATACTTTATCTACTATACAGGACAGATGTAGTAAATAATGAAAGGAAAATTTGGTATACGATTATAACATAACTGACAAGTTTATAGGCCATATGAAACTTTATTAGGTCAATTTCAAATGTCAGAATTAAACTGGTAGTATTTTGGTATCTGACGTTTGCCGATGAAGTTAAAATAATAACAAAAAGACATTTTGCAATTTTAGTCGCTTGACTTATGAATGTGTTTGCCTTGTCCGCAGGTCACCCGTCACGGCGAGAGAGCGAGTTCAAGAAACCGTCGCACGCGCCTCAGAACGGACGCGTACACCACCGCCCTTATGTTCCCTCCAAGGTATTATTACTTTGTGTCCTCCCTCACTGGATAGATTTGAAAAAAAAGCACCAGTCAGTCTAGTCTGCCAGTTCGGCAGAGACGCTGCGATCCTATAGGACTATAGGACCCCTGTCTGCAGAAAGAAGAGACAGACAGTTTCTTCTGGGTGCTCATCGGAGCTTAGTAGGTATTTTTTTATTATGCCGGCTGTACATATTGGGCCAAGGTATTGGGCCAGAGATCTCTACACGTGGGCCCAACGTGCTGGCCTTACTACCTTGGCCCAATGTGTACAGCGAAAGTGCTACTAAAGTGTCTCATTTTCATTCGAGTGCACTCTTTGCACAGGTTACCGAATCAACGATGTAGTATTTGGACATTTCTAAACGCTTCGTATCTTTATAGTGACGTAAGGTTGTAAGCAGTTTGAGGGGCTGCTGCCATTGCCAATCAATATAACAATAATTTCACAACACGGAGCTAGTAAACGCACACTTGCCACCATTCTATGGATGCCATTTACATCACAGCGGTGCTATGCTACGTTGCTATCGATGCGGTGATATATACCAGTCATATATGCATTAGTTCACTTAGCATAGCGCTGGTGGAAACGGAAAGCTATCACATCCTCGCAGCTCGCAGCATAGCATAGCTCTGGTGGAACGCAGCCTATGTGAGGCCCATGAACAATTGACATAATGCGATTGCAAGCAACTACGAAGATAAGATGACCATTTGAACTGTTTATTTTTTAGTATTCTAGATTAGTTTCTCTCAAAATAAAGTTCACCCACGGTGCATGCTATCACTGGCTGCTTTGTTCAAGAATTTATTCTAACTATATCTGCGGGATAACTTCGCAAACGTGTCCCGGCTATGGAAATTGTTTATTCTATCTAGTGAAGAGGCGAAGTTAGTTTCCTCGTTCAAAGCGTTTGCACTGATCGTTTTACCGTAGGTACTCCACACGTAATGTGGAGATTGCAATGCTGACCAATGGTTGCTCTTATTATCAGGTAGATAATACGACGTCGGTCGCAGTTGTCGCGTGATAAACGACAAGATAAAGCTTCTGTCACTTTCTATCGAGTGGTGTCAGAAAGAGGCAGATGCTTCGAAGGTGCAATTTTGATAGAAGATAACTGTTTATACCATAGAGTTAGTACTTACTTTGCCCAGCAGTGGGACATTCCATCAGGATAAGTAGCAAAAAAAATTTATGAAGTATTGTCCAGTATAAAGTGAGCTCTAAACATCTAAATGGCTCTACAATTAAAGTCCGTGACCGTTAATCGGGTAATGGGTAGGTTCAGTAAAATTCTATTATTGGTTTCTCGAATTAGAATTTGAGTGTAGGTATGAAAATCAAATAAGGTAAATATAGAGTTCCATCAGTTACCTCAGCCTATTTTAAAATTTAGTCACAATCATTTTAAATACATTCAAATCTGACGGTGCGCTAAAGTTCGAACTCACCAAAGCTGTGTCCAATTAGAAAGTCGAGCTTGGACTAAGAACTAGTATTAAAAATACCCAAAGCTCTGTTATCGCTAAATAAGCTCCGGTCGGAGTAAACCAGCGGCTCGGAAAGTTCTTGCAAGTTTTGGTTTTGAAAGTTGAACAAAAAATTAAAATTATGGTAGCCCTCGAGAAATTTTGTTTTTGTCATAATAGCTTTATTCACAGGCTGAACAGCCCGAGTTGTTGTTTGGGTGATGACTTATAATTTTTTTCTCTAATGATTGTTACTGGCGGATCAGAACCCTGTTAAAGTTATAAACTTATTGTGCTGATTTAGCTTGGCAAATTACTCTTTAGCCTTTTATAATACTCTTGTTATTTATATTTAGCCATTTGATATGTTTGTATTGACATATATTTATTATTTTTCAGAGCGATGGGTCCGGTCTAGTGGCACCGCCTTCACATCGGCCACCTCCCCTTAAGATTCCTAACGGCGTCCAATCACAAGTGAGTGTATGGGCAGTATGGGTATATTTTCAAATTCGATTTTATCGAATGTGATAGATAGATATAACCTGATTAGTTCGGGGTTAGGTCGGTGTGCGTAGATATGTAATATTATTTACTTTTCATCAGCCAAATTCAACGTTATCTACTTACTCATTTGGGAAATTGCGTCCGTGATAACCTAATTTATAACCTTTCCTATCTAAGCCAAAACAGCTCAGTGAAATATGGATATATGTATTTATCTTAATGAAATAATGTAGATCTAGTGAAACAAGTGCTTTTGCACTAGATTCACAGTATTATGGTAAAGAGTAGAAAACACTCGTTTGTGTATCGCGTCGCGCTAAAGAAAACTATCGATCAAACACCTTTTTTATTTACACGACTGCCCAAAAAAATAATATTTTCAGGGTTCATGTATGTGTGTATGTATGACAATTAATTTCACATAAAACGAAACAAAATACATAAGAAAGTACAAAGGCGAAATTATTATATTGTACTGTGTGTTATGTAACCATTTTTCCATCGACATGGCAATATTTATAAACGCAACACAATAACAATACAATAGTTTTACTGCCTCTAAGCCGTAAATCATGCAGCTAGGCTGTAAACAGGCCCTAAATTTAATCGCCCAACTGGCTAAGGAGGCGTAATGCGTACATAAAACTACTATTATATTTGCGCTTCATGAAATCCGGGCGAGTTTTCCTGTTATAACGCTTAAGGTTATCTTAAGATCTTGTTTATTAACAGTTCGTTAAAGTTATTAAGTAATCCGGGATGTCTTGAGGTTTTAACGGTTCTAGAAATTTTCGATGCTATTTTGACTTCTGTGGGGCTTGCACAACTGCCGCTGCGACGCGACGCGAGTAAAGAAACCCCTACCTGTTCCTTCGCACAGTTAAGCGGGTATTACACTGTCCTGAATTCAGGACACTTAGAAGGGTTCCGACCTATACGTTAGAGCGAGATGCTTCAACTTCCCTACACTAGTTACGACGCCTGATTCAGGACAGTGTAATACCCGCTTTAAAGCGAGACAGAGGAATCGAAGAGTCGCGCGAGATACGACTTGGAAGCATGTTGTGCTAGCCTTCCTGGTATAATATGTAACTGGCCAAATGAGCATTGGTTTTATAACGTTCCAATAAAATCATATATTATATTTTTTGACAGTATTAGCTCTCTCAAGTCCCATACCAAATTCTACCCCCATTGTCATCTCCGTGGGAAATGATTTCCAGGAAAAAATGTAGCTTCAGTTCTTCACTTTCACTTTTATAATTTTAGATGGCAGGGAATCTGGCAATCGACATTATGGCCACAACTGTTGTATGTGTAATAAATAATCGAATCGAATAATCGAATACGAAAAACAGTGTTTCATATCTGGGTCATAAACACTTGCTAAAACAAAAGTCGTCTCTCCTGTGGTCAATAGTTAACGGTTTATGAGCATGTGAGTTATCATTTTATCACATGGATTTATAGAACCGGAGACGCCGTTTATGCGGGTTACTAGACCAATCCAAAATTAAGCTTTGTAGCCCTTAACTTGTGATATGTCCACAGGAAAGACGCGAACCTAAATCTGTTTATGACCCATCTATCGTAAACGGCATATTCATGAAATTTTCACATAAAACGATTGCCCTGTAACCGTCTATGAACAATCAAGTCAACGTCGAACCGAACATTTCATTTCATTGGTCCTTTGTTCGCCAATAAACGTTTTTAAAACGTACGTTGCTTGTGTTCGACATAGCATAACGTTTTGTGTCCTTTTCTGCTTCCAGAGTGCTATTGACAGCTGTCAACCGCCTATAGAGAGTATATTGAAGGTAAGCTCTTTTTACATATATGTATTCGATGATCGCTTGAGCCTCTATTCGGTCCATCTTTTTCACAACCCAATCAAATTTAAAGTCAAGACCTCCGCCAAAATGCCTAATCTATCCGTTTCTTTCTAAGTGTTCCAGTAAGAAAAAGACTATTCGCGCGCCCGTTTTCGGCGCAAGAAAGCGCGCAAAACATTGGAATTATGGATTAGTGTTCAACCGAAGTTTCGATTTCGGTTTCAGCCAAAATATATGGTTTCGCTTTTGGCCGAAATTGAAGCAAAATCAGGTTAAAAAACTGTTTCGGTCGGACACTTAATGGAACTGTGGTTAGGATAGGAAGCGATGAACAAAAATAGTGGTGGATACGACTTAGTTGCAAGTGTTGCAACACTTCCCCTTTGAGCGATCATCGTGGGCTATTATCTATTTTAGGAGTTGCACCTGTGCTGCTGTGACGCATCCTCTTATTTATTTCCCGATACACTGTGAAGTTTTAGGTCAACTAAATTAAATACAAATCGTGTCAAATAATGTTGCGATTACAAATTAATAATCTTAATGTCCTTTTTTGGCATAAAATTTTAGTGTAGGTATCTATATTTGTAAGATAGGTACAGAACTACAGGTCATTCCCAGAAAAGAGATAATAGAAGACAATAAAGTGCTACATTCGTAAGAATTCAACGACAAATAGGTGGGTGCGGCTCAGGAGCGTTCCGACCGCCGTTCCGGTGTGTTACGGAGTTACTCCTAAATCGTGGAGACAAATCAATAAATTTGAAAGAAAATATACAGTTATGCATTAAACATAGTCAATAAGCCAAACTCGTTCTCGTTTTTTCGCTTAGTTTACGAGTATTCGATAACGATAACGACACGGGAAACGGCGGTTGGAACGCTCCTGAGCCGCACCCACGTAATACTTCATTGTACTCCACAAATCTTTTGGCCTATATCTAGGGTTGCCAACTTGTGGGCGCAAATTTGCGGGACATTCGTGGGAGATTTGCGGGACATGGCTAAAAAATGCGGGACCCACGCACCCAGCCTAACTTTCTAGACGCGGTTGATTAGGTACATTTTTAAAGTGTCGGCTTCGGTGACCGCTTTTATACCATAAAGCTGGCAGTATGCTTGCTTTCCACCGACGTGGTATCAAAAAAGGTGATGTGTTGTTGAGCGAGCGAATAAGTAAATGCACAGGTTTGCACGCGGGAATGTGTTTGCGTAGATAGATACAAGTCGCGCGATCAAAGTATTCAAAACTCATGAATGTTCGCTCCAGTTCTTCTGACTTCCGAAATTCTGACCGGGCCTGAAAACGGGACAATCAGCGTCCCGCATGCATCCTATGCGGGACGCATCCTCTAAGGTGCTGGGAACGGGTTGGCAACCCTACCTATATCCTTAACTGGAACAGAATATACCTTTACATGAAGCCCTAAATCTGTATTACTTGTTGTATTTTTTTTGCCGTATAACACGAGTAAAATGCGATTGCAAGTGAAGGGCTTGCCAGCTAATTTAATACTTACAAAGTTGTACCAGTGTATGGTGGTTAGCCTACTTAAACTATTTATTCTGCGGCTTTCCTGCAGTTTACTCTCATTGGAAATCTAGGTCCCCATTACCACAAACCTCTTCGCCGTCCAAAAGGTTATTAGTGCTTATGCACAGAGAGTTCTCTGTCTAACAAGTGGTTTTGTTAGTTATTCGGATTGACAGTTTGAAAGTCCAAAACATAACTCGCTCGTTTGCGTCACCGCAACGGCATAGCTCGCCCTTTTCATTTTTAGCGAATTTATATCGATACCCCGGGGGTGTGAAAGTCCAGTTTAACCAAAGTGACAGGAGGAACAGGCCTGCTACTACTTTTTACTAAGCTAATATCATATTTATTTTCGCAGGAGATGAAGTCGCTGCCACAGCCGCTATCAGTTATAGCGGCTACGCCCCGCAAGGAACTTGAAAACAAGTTCATATTCGACCCGTACACCAATAAGGTAATATATTTACCTACCACGCTGGCTCGATGACCCAAAGATCTCTGACACAAAAGAAGGCCACTTTTCTCTACCTCGGAGTATCCACGCTGGTTCGATGACATCTTCGATCTTGGTCTCTGACACAAACGAACGCAACTTTTCCCAACCTTGGATATCCAAGTGGCGTGAGGCAACTAGTAGGGTACTCCGAGGTTCTTGGGGTCTTTGAGGACTTCGTCATTCCAGCGGTATTTGGGTGGACCAAACGGAAGTTTTCCAATGGTAATATTATGATATAACACAATTATTTATTGCACACACCCCAATAAAAGGAAAAAAGTACAGAATAGGATCCAAATAAGTAAAGGGTGTTGTTATCGCTAAAGAGTGACTTCTTCCAGTCAACCTTAGGGTAATATTTTATTATATAAACGCCTGTCTGTAAATAGTAATACAGCCACTCAATCGTGACTTTGAATTCATACATTTTATTTAATGAAGATAAATAGATAAATCATTTGCGCAAGAGATTTGTTAAAGCATTGATTGATTGGAAAAAACTAATTTTGAACGACTTCTTTTATAAATATAGAAACGAGGTATTTCCGTAAGGTTCAGTGGAAGAAGATACTCTATGGCATTCGCATTAGGATATATTTATTTCATCTCAAAAAAAGCTAATGTTTTTATACCTCTTCGGTGGTAAACAAGTATACGGCGTGCCTAATGATACGCGTTCGCTGTAGCCTATAGACGCTTGACTTACTCTTTTTTCTCTCAATAGGTTCAAGAAAACCCCCAACTAATCAACAACGATCTCAAAACGCCTCTTCCTAAAGCCGGTAAGTGTTAGTTTTATAAGTCCATCTCAAGAAAAAGGGTGCCTTTATGGTGCGGTCTATACGACGCCAATTCTTTATTAAAACAACGAGAAAGCGGCCTTATCGACGTCGAAACAACAGGGAATTTTTATTAGAGTCTGGACATATGCTTTTATTCCGTTGGATATTCTATTTTAACACTATTTTCATTTGTTTCAGACAATGTCCATATCGTGTTTACACGTAACAAATTAAAACTTATAGAACTATGTTAGTATAAATAATACAAATAAAATGTCAATAACAACAACAACAAATCAAATCAAATCAGAATATTAAAATGAAATCATTAAACATATAATCATTACATTAATAAACGAACAAAATTAAATTAATTAAAAAAAAAATCTATTACTTGCGCACTGTTTGAAAATCGTATTTTTGAAATAGAAACTCAAACATTAGCTTTAAAGTAGAATATCGGATGGAATAAGAGCATATATCAGTGTCAAAGTTAAAGTAATCGTACTTTAAGTACATTTAAATATACACGTGTAGGTATACGAATTAAAACGTGTTGATGAATTACGCTGTCAACTAACTTTAACAGGTACGAGTAGTTGATTAATTAATAAATGGTATCAAGTTATTTCTGATCGTATCAATTAGGTTTAACGAGTCTGTCAATATTAATTACTGACAGGAAAGTGTTAAATTACAAGTGTTTTAGATAAGAAGTTCATTAAATAAAAATAAAAAAACGACATAAAACATACCTAGGAACCGTCTCATGCCCGAAAAGGGTAAAAACTGTTGACACCATTTTACATTTCGTCCACCATTGTATCTACACTGTTTTTATGCAATAAATATTTCTATTTCTATCTCTGTCATCAAGATTTTGGATTTAAAAAAAACGCACTCAAATCGTTTCATCCGTTAGGGAGCTACGATGCCGCAGACAGACACATGTTAAACTTGTTTTGCGTTGCACGTCGGGAGTTAAAAATAAGCGTGAACAAAAATGAATAAGTATTAGCTTTTAAAGGCACTCGTCCCACCGTCGGCGAGTAGCGAGTACTATCATATCATAGTAATTCTACTCGCTTGAGCGAGAAAACGAGTACAATTACTAAAGAGAATAGTCGCTGCTCGTCGGCGCGGCGGTGAGACCAGTGCCAAAGGTCGAAAAAGGCGCCTGGGCCTGTACTCCGAAATTCGAAATCCGAACTTCGTATAGTGCCATCCCTTTCACTCATCTAGTGTATACAACGAGAGTGAAAGGGACGGCACGATACGAACGAATTTCGGAATAGACCTCTACTCAACTCTCAACCTTACTTATGTATAATCTCAACATCTTTTCAAATGCTATTGCGCCACGATTACCGCACGGGGTCGGCAAACCGCGGCTCGCGAACCGCATGCGGCTCTTGGAAGGGCCAGTTGCGGGCAACTTGCGGCTCTTGGAGGTCTCCTGAAAACATATACTTAGTAATGTTTTTGACTCTCTGAGGTTCCCAGAAATTAATATTTTTACTGAATTTGGGTCTTTGGTTAAAAAGTTTGCCGACCCCTGCAAATGAGCGTACGGTACGGCCTGCCTGACCAAATGCGGAAAACCTACCCTTCAGGTACAGTCGGCACCATAAAGTATGGAACAAACAGCTAAGACACCCAAATATATCGAAATTCATCCTTATTCCTACGGTAATTAAAGAAGTGTTACGATATATTAAGTTACTTTGTCTGTTACTACTCGTAACTTTGTTGGTGACTGAAAATGCATGCAATTTGAAAAAAAAATACGTTTCCGAAACTTTTTCTTTTTCAGTATTCGCAATTACGACAGCAAGAGCTGTTTTTATTTATACTTCGCTTTGAAAGAAGAATAGGTAAATCCCAAGAGTATTACCAAAATTACAACACGATATTGTGGTTAAAATCGCATTAGTCTAGACCTTGGAGCACAAGGCTAAGTGTGGGTTCCCGCTAAATTGAAGTTATTTGCGTACAAATTGGGCCAAAGACAATTAGCAGAGGGGATCTGTCAAACGTGCATTATATCATCCTTGACCCAATTTTTGGCCGGCTGTAATCCGCGTTATGGACGTTCCCATTCCGTGGGCCGGTTAGCCGTCCGTTAGGCACTTTATTTATGTGGTTACACCTTTTAAGAATCGATCTTTTTTTGTCTGGCTATTGTGGCCATTATCGCGTAGTTGCTATTTTTTATATCAGGCGCTTACCTAGTCATCGCTTAGTCATACGAACATCCACCCCCTGAAGAAATGACTTCCGGGATAAAAATCCCATGTCCTTCACTGGGACTCAAACTATCTCCATACCAAATTTCATCTAAATCCGTTCAGCGGTTTAAGCGTGAAGAGGTAGGTAACAGACAGAAAGACAGACAGACATTCGCATGTATAATATTAGTATGGATATGCGAGGTACGAGTGAACCGCTTCACAAAACCTCCACTTGATTAGACCAATACAGTAGAATTTTCAATCAAAATATATTTTCTAAATTTTAGTATGCACGGCCGAATGGGTTCGAACAAAGCGTATGAAATATTAAAGGGCAGTTTACACGCGAGGCGCCATCTGTCGCAGACGGGACTGAAATAAATTGTTTAAAATGCAAGGTGCAAGAGTTAACCGCGATATAATTGTTTTGATGGTTATACGAACGTATTTATGTTATACGTTCCAGGTGTTGTGAAAGAATTGATAACTTCCCCGACAGAATCACTTTTATTGATTAATTGAATGCCCTGCCAGAATTACTTGGTTGATTAGTGAAGACCTAGTTGTTAGTGTATATACAGCAAAACTTTATAAAACTGTCGTATTTAATCTGGTAGAAGATTTCAGCAGCTTGATTATGTTTTTTTTTTTTGACAATGACTGTGACGTTAACGGGGATTGGCAGTGGGTGATCCATACATTAAAAAAGTTACAATTATATTAAGTAATTAGTAAAAGTAGTAACGCATTTGTTGTTGCTGTTGTTTGTGCATATAATGCCCATACGGTTAACAACGAGTAGGTACATGTGAGTCATGTGTCGTGTCGTGGCAGAGAATGGGCGCTGGCTCAGCATTGTGATCCGGCAAGAGACCACATCGCTGATATTCTGTCAGGATTCTGTAACCCCATCGGTCGCCCTAGATACCGATTGTCTGATGTGCTGGACGCAGATCTCATCGAGCTCCAAGCAGGCATCTGGCGAGGAAACACACAAATTATGTATGTCGATCAGTCTGTACTAATTGACGTCAAATATAGCGCCGGAAACTGCCATCGCATAAACCTTTTGTTAAACATTTCATATAGGAGATTTTAACGGACATAATCGCTTACGATTACGGACGGCTAGGTACAACTGATGATAGAAATCTCAAAATGGTTCAAGATGGACTCAACCTTCAGTACGGCTGATGATTTTGATTATAATTTTTTTTTTTCTGCATTCAAATGTTGTTTCCTTATTTGCTAAAGCATTAGGTCACGAGAATTTATGATTTAAAATAATGCAAAAAAGTAATCCGTTAGCGATACTATCGATGTGACATACCTAATGTAGTTAGTCGTATTCATACGCGTGGAATTTATTCTACGCGTTAAATTACTTCACAGCAGCCGCAGACTAAAGCACAATCACATATATTATCGAGGGCTCTATGCGAAAATGCTCTTGTGGTGTCACGGTGCGGTCTGAATCGGCCCCCGCCGCTAAATCGCATAATAATTTTATTAGCCAACATAACTTGACCCCGGCAGCCTTTAATTATATCGAACTGGGGGGTCCATTGTGTTTGCATTGAAGGCTCAGGCTTAATTGGTCCAGTTCTGTTTCGCTGCTCCTTCGTGTGTGGTACAGTCACCAGCATTAATATCTGCCAAAACTAAGGCGGCATATATATCTGACACGACTCTATTTGTAGGGCCGTAAGGACGTGTCAGATATTTATGCCGCCTTTGTTATGGCAGATATTGGTGCTGGTGACTACATACAGTCGACACTGGCGTTAGGCTCGTTGTTGTTATGTCAAATTTGAGTTTTGAGTTGACCCATTTTAATAGAGCCTACAAATTAGTTATTCGTTCACTGTAATAGACAGTGATTAACTTAAGAGACATGTTTTAATTAATTTAATGTTTTTGACACGCGTAATTTCATAAATAGGTACGCTATTTTACTATAATTATCACTTAATTTAATAATTGTTAAATTAGTACAAGACATAAAGTCTTTAGTCTGTCGTTTAATGACGTAAAAATATACCAAACCCTTACGTTATCGACTGTACATGTCTTCCACCTTGCGTCGGGGGTCGCGAATCGAACGTCAAATGGAAAATAAATGCAGCAAAAAGCGCGAATTAAAATCGTACGGTATTTCCTAGACTGGGCTATGATTGTTCCATACATTCTGCCATGGCTCCAGTCGCCAGGGGTCACGGACCGTTGTCTACATGATTCTTTTATGTTTTTACAATATAGGCTCGATAAAGTCTCTTCGTCTATCATGTCTGTGCAAATAATGATATTAATGACGCTTACAATGTTTAAAATGGTGATAGACGTTTTTTAAGTTTCAAAACTGGTTTGAAATAAGTTTCGTTAAAATAACAATACTTTTTTAACTAGAAACAAATACGAGTAGAACGATTCGATATGAACTTCTTCATAAATAGGCGATAAATATACCATAATTATAATTATAGTATACATACAAGTGCGTGCCTTTTCACACACCCTGCACTATTTTAATCAACAATAAATATATCAAACCCGATTTCAGTTGGTTGGATCGGAGTCATTTCTTTATCCGGATTGAGTTAGCCAATGTTCATTTTGTATATTTTTTGCCGTTTTCGGTTTTAGCGGTCGCCAATAGATTGGTTCCGATTTATTCCGATTAAAAAAACTATTAGTTTACTTACCGCATTAATTTATTGCCATCCTTTTCGGGTGTTCCGGTGAACGGTGAGATGGTTATAGTATGTGTAGAACTAAAGGCTAATCGTAGGATTCGATTGTTGTTGAGTGATTTGGAATCGAGCCGGGTCCTGCGCGTGACACGTACGTGAGGAGCGGGTATCGGCTCGGGGAATCGATTTGTTTTACTTTTACACGTCTGTTCGCAATTTGATCGAGGTATTTTTAGTTTTGTTTACTGCTTGTGTCATGATTTTTCGGGATAAAAACATATTTCTTCGAAACGTTTCTGTTTTGTAGCGTGTTTAGAATGATGTTTACTGATGAAGTTTGATAGATTCGTCATGGCGTATAAATAAATTAAAATTGTGGAAGTAAAGTCCTACGCGTCCCATGTTTTCCTCTTTTCTCAGCGTTCATCTTAGCCTTAGTAGATACGAGTAGATACCTTTATACGTAAAATAATGTTTTCTTTGGATTTCGTTAAGTTCAAGGGCGCATTCCAGAGATGATACAAAATTGTATTCTCTAAGACACTATTTAGTATCTGAATTCACATTATGTCGAAGATATTAAAGAATTTATTTTCGTTTCTTAACACTCCTAGTATAGTGTGTCATCTACCGGTGACGGATATCTTCGGGGTCATTACAAAAGAATGCTATTGTTTATTTTTTGAGAACGGGTTGTATGTTGTTTTTTTTTTATCTTGCAGGTAATGGCTTAAAGTTCTAATTTTCTGTGGCCAATTACCTGAAAAAAGAATCAGTGTCCCTGTCCGTGCGTGTCATTCGAACTTCGAATATTGTCAAACTCTATCACTTTCGCACTCTCCGATGATGATGATATAACTAATAGTGTAGAATGTAGCTTTAGGCGGGAGGTGAAGAAAGAACACTTTGATAACTTTCACATGTCGCAGAGAGTTGTTGCACTGTTGGCTGACGAGTGTATAATGAGGTATCTTTCTAAGGCGCGCGCTCTATTTATAGGCGCGCTTATCCGCCAATGAACGTGTAGCAACTCAAGGCGGCTATGCCGTTTATTTAACCAATCAGTAATTCGACAGATTTGTACATGATATAGTTATTCAAATAATATTATTGAGTTACAACAGTATTTCGAGGTATGGATGTGCCATTCCAACCTTTATGACGGTTATTGCCGTTTCCTGCCTAAGGTTTGTCTAAAACTGGTACTTGTATTTATATTGACTTTATTAATTATTCATTCGACTATCGAGTACTAATGCACCAGCTTCATAGAGGAACGTCACCTGTGTATGATACGGCGGAGGTAAGTAAACAAGGTAAGTATTTTACGATTTATTAGTTTACAATACGATTGACTTAGGTTAGATTAAGCTAGATTTACACATTTAAGATATTTACAGCAACTTTATTACAGAAAAAGATTCTTATACTAAACACATTATTCATCTTAACCTAATGGAAATGTGAGCTAATCTCGACATTCCGCCCCACGTGTGCAAACACCATAAAAATAGGAGAGATTATATACATGATTAACTTAAGACTATGAGACGGGAGGCTGGACGGCGTATGAGGCCCGCTGCTGTGCGGACTTCGGTGACTCTGACTTTGCCGTCTGGGCCTGGGTATACACGGGTTATCTCGCCTCGCGGCCATGTGCTGCGTGGCATCGTACCGTCCACTATGAGTACCACATCTCCTATCTTGACGTTTTGGTGCGTGGGATCGTGACTGTTACGGGGTCGCAGCGTCTGCCGATATTCGTTGGTCCATCTAGACCAGAATCTGTCGGCCAGTGCCTGCGCCGTCTTCCATGATTTTTCGTCTATTTTGTTATCGCTGAATGTTCCGAAGGGTGACATCGCGTTCGACCGCCCTAATAGAAAGTGGTTAGGGGTCAGGGCTTCCTGTCTGTCGTCCAGTCGCACGGGAATTAGCGGCCTGGAGTTAACCACATGCTCGGCCTCTAGTAGCAGTGTATGCAGGACTTCGTCCGGTGGATGCCTCTCCTTAAGTGTGACGCGTAAAGCGGATTTGACCGCCCCAACTAGCCTCTCCCAGGCGCCTCCGGCCGATGGGTTGCCTGGGGGGATCTTTTTCCACACTATAAGTTTCGCTGTGACGAATTCTTTTATCTCGTTATCGGCGGCCTCTATTGCTTCGGCTATTTCTCTTTCAGCCCCATAGAAACAAGTTGCGTTGTCTGTGTAGAGTACAGTCGGCTGGCCGCGGCGGGCCATCATCCGTCGGAGCGAGAGTATCATCGATGACGCGGATAACGAGGGCACGAGTTCTAGGTGTACAGCACGAGTGGTAAGACAGGTGTAGAGTGCTACCCATCTCTTTTCATGTCTTCTTCCAACAGTCACTTGTACTGGTCCCATATAGTCGCAGGCCGTAGCTGTGAAGGCGGGTTGATTAGCTAGCTGCCTTTCTCTAGGTAGGTCGCCCAGGGGGATCTTAGTGGGTACCCCCCTGTACACGCGGCACCATTGACATTTGTTACTAAGGTACCGTACGGCCCCGCGCAGTCCTATTATGTGATATCTTTGATTGATCTCGTTCATGACAATAGCGTGATTTGCATGATTAAACATCGCGTGGTAGTGTGCAATGATTAATCTTGTCAGTGCTTCTTTAGCGTGTAGGACTGGCGTGCACTGGTCTCTGTCTAATCTTCCATCTAATTGCAGGATACCGTGTTTGCTGATCTTCACCGCTAGTTTGTTCAGTGACGATTTCTTCGGAGTACGCCGCCCAGCCTCGATTGTTACAATTTCATCCCTAAACGATTCCCTCTGACTTCGTTTAATTAACAAAAGTTCGGCGATTTTGAGCTTATCGTTTGTTACGAGTGGGTTTGACGCTTGACCGTGTGCGGCGGCCTTGAAAGCTTCCGCGGCGACTAGGACGCGGGCGGACGCGCGCAGCAGGCGAGAGTACTTCGAAAACCTACTCACATCTGGTAGGTATGGAAATTCGTCGCGTTTTACTACCACGTTCACTGGCTTAGCCGTGCGCTCCTCGCCCGTCGGCGCGAGGGGCGCATTGCTCTGTTTCTCTACTGGCCAGTGCTCGGGGTCCAATAGGATAAAATCGGGGCCGCGAAACCATCGGTGATCTGCGTTAAAATCCGCGGGAATATCGCGCGTCGCGTCGTCCGCGACGTTAGACGCACTAGGGACCCACCTCCAGTCGCTCGGGGATGTGGTGTCCTCAATTTCCGATAACCGATGCGCTACGAAACATTTAAAAGTTCGCGGGTCCGACCTTATCCACGCGAGTACCGTTTTAGAGTCCGTCCAATAAAACGATTTTTCTATCGTATAGCTCGACTCTAATTTTACCGATTGCGTGAGACGGCTCGCCATAGTAGCCGCCTGTAGTTCGAGCCGCGGGATACTGACATTCTTCAGCGGACACACGCGTGCCTTTGCCGCGACCAATGTGGAACACCGTTTGCCTGTATCGTCTGTTCCTACCATGTACACGGCGCAGGCATACGCGTTCTCGCTCGCATCCGAGAAGGTATGTGTTACGACTGCTCTACCCCGCGCGGGTACGTACCGTTGTACGTGTATATCATGCAAACTTCTCATACCGTTTACGAAAGTTAGCCATGCCGCGTGATCGTCGCGCGTGATCTGCGTGTCGATCCCGGTTCTCCATATCCTTTGAATTAATACCTTACCCGTCACGGTAATAGGAGATATTAGCCCGGTAGGATCGAAGAGACTCATCACGCCCGCGGTCACTTGGCGTTTCGTAGGCACTACGCTGCCGTCTAAAATATCGCTCGGCGTGTTTCTGAAATTCACGTTAAAGCCTAACGTGTCCGCCCTGTTATTCCACAGCAAGCCTAGCGTGCGCTCGCATTCGTCGCGGCCTAACTCAGAAACATCGCTCTTTAGCACGTCTGTTACGCCGTGTAACACCTCCGGCGCGTTCGAGGCCCAGCCGCGCAGGGTAAATGAGGCTTTATCGAATACCTTCATCATATCGTTTACCAGCTGCGTCGTCTGTACCGGGTCGTCGAAACTAGCTATCAGATCGTCTACGTAAAAGTTTCGTAAGGTCGTATCGTATACTAGCGGATATTGCTCAGCGTAGCGTTCTGCGTTTTTATTTTTAACATAAATCGCGGTCGTGGGTGAAGAGCTGGACCCGAAAATGAGACTTGTCATTCTGTATTCCTCTACGGGGCCCGACCGCCTCTCCCCCCTCCATAAAAAACGTAGGGCGTCGCGATCTTGCTCTATAATTTTAATCTGTAAAAACATCTCTTTTACGTCCGCTATTACGCCTATTTTTCCTTCTCTAAATCGAATCAGAACGCCGAATAGAGACTGTAGCAGGTCCGGTCCCGACAGAAGCGCGTCGTTCAAGCTTTTGCCGGCGGTTCGGCATTTTCCGTCGAAAACTAATCTTACTTTTTGTTTAGCTTTGTGGATCGTGTGGAAATGGGGCAAATAGAAGCCTCTGGACGGATGTATGGGCGCGTCTATTTTTTCCGCGTATCCCTTGTCTAGCAGATTTTTTATTTGCTTCGAGTATTCTGCCTTTATGGATTCATCTTTATCTAATTTACGCTCGAGCGTGTGAAGCCGCTTGAGCGCCTGGTCTCTATTGTTGGGCAGAGACTCGTTGTCCGATTTCCACAATAATCCGGCCCTATACCTATCTTGTCCGGGTATAGGTTCACACGTACGCTCTAGGATTTCGAGCGCGCGTCTGTCGGGGTCGGCCTTAGGGGTTTTAGGTTCCACGCCTAGAGATTCGATGCTAAAGTGCTGTTTAATTAAGTCGTAAGCCTCTTGGTCGTTACGCAACGTTAAATGATTAATTAAACCGCTTGGCTTGCGTGGCCTATCTAGTTGCCCGTGTAAAACCCACCCCAATTTCGTTAGCGAGGCTACCGGCAAGCTGTTCCCATTGCTGATAAGCTGCCTCGTTACGATAAGGTGCCAGTTGTCTTGGCCGATTAAAACCGTAGGTACCGCGTTCTCGTAACATAACTCGTCCCGCACATCCTTCAGGTGCGGGCACTTATCTAGAACATCCCTAGATACGGTCTGCGGACTTAGGTTTAATCGGTCAATCGTATATGCTGACAACTTTCCTAAATCGCGGGATAGCTGTCCCCTTATCGATACGTCTACCCTACACGAATCATTATCGGACACCGTGTTTCCCCCTATCGCGCCTAGCGACAGCTGCTCGCTGTCCGTACGCGGCGAGATTTGGTCAGCTACGTGCCTCTCTATGAGGCTGAGGGATGAACCTTCGTCCATTAATGCATACGTACTTACTGTACCTAGCGTGCCGGTTAGTTCCACGGGAACCACCTTCAGGTAGGTTTTCGCGTCGTTAAGGTGATTAATCGATCCTACATTCCCGCGATTACTATCCTCGCGCTTAAATCCGTGCAGCAGGGTGTGATGCGCAGCCTCGCAATCCCCCTTGCCGCACGGGTTGTACGAACACTTGTACGTTTTAACATGACGCGTACCTAGACATCGATAGCAAAGTTTAAATTCTTTGGCTTTGCTCCATCGCTCGTTCACGGAAAGCTTAACGAAGTCGGCGCAGCTCGCGATCGCGTGTTCACCATTACACATGTGACATCGTTTGCGCTCCAGGTCCCCCGGCACTGTCGCCGGGGGGCGTGGCCTATTTTGCGCTGTAGGCTTCCTCGGTGGCTTGCCTACGTATGCCGCCTTGGGTTTCGAGTGATGCGGTTTTTTCTCCCGATAGTTCTCCGTGTATGAATCCCTATCCCTACTAGGTGAACGCGATTGCGAGCGATACGCATTGTGTACGGTCGCGTGCACGTTATGTCGAGGCCTCACGGTTGGCCTCCGCGCCCCAGATGCGTACGTCAGTCCCGCGGCCTTACTACTATCCGACAGGAATTTGGAAATTGCTACTAATCCCGGCGTGCTCGCGTTAGCTACCCGATATTTATTCCATTCGTAGCGCATCATAGGATTTAATTTATCTACGAGTCGGCTTACTAGTTCCGGCGCTAGTAAGTACTGCTCCTGCTTCAATGATTTTATAGTAGCCACGACGTTTGCTACTTGACCCGCGAACATGGTGATATTAGAATTGTCCTCAGCAAGTTTAGGCAATCTCCTCACTTCTTCTATCTCGGCTAACACTATAGCCTCGGAGTTTCCAAAGTGCATTTCTAACATGTCCATGATCTCGAACGGGTCGGGTGAGGTGTATAACAACGCTTTTACTGCATATCTCGCGTCACCTCGTAATGCGCGCCTAATACGCCCGACATTGGCTACGTCCGAAAATGAAGATTCCGTATCGTAGAATTCCGCTTTAAATGCTATCCATTCCGTAATTGATCCGTCGAAGCTAGGTAGCTCGGGGATATGCATGTGAGGCGTGTACTCGGGCTTACTGCGCGTGATCGCAGTTTCTAAACGAGCCGATAGCAATTCTACGTCTTTATTTTCGAACTTAACCTCGTCCACGGGCACACGTTTTGCCGGCCGCGGTGCCGGCCGCTCTTTCGATTTAGTGCGCACTACTGTATGTTCGATGCGATTCTGTTCCTCGATCCAACCTTCGAGGCGCCCCTCTGTCGCGGCGGCGGGAGGGGGCGCGGGGTGAGCCGGCTCAGCTACTGCCGGTTCTTCCCTGGCTACAGAACCACATTCGGATTGGGCAGCCTCAGCCCTGGCTAGTTCAAGTCGGCAATGGGCGGCTGCGGCCTCCGCATTAGCCCGTGCTAATTCCGCGTTACGCAAAGCTACTTCCGCACGTAAGATACTAAGTCGCGTCGAAGCCCCCTGAACAACGGTGGGGGGTACACTAGGTACTGGCACGACCGTCTCGTTTAAGTTGTGCACGGAAGCCCTATCCTGCTCGCGCCCGTCCGCGTCGTTCGGTTTTTCCGTGTTATTTGACATGTCGCTGTTGTCCGTCCGCGTCACTTCACTACTTGTGTTCGTCGTTGTACCGTCAGTATTACTCGTCCCGGTCGCAACGTCAGTACCGGTCGAGGTGCTATTAGTGTGGCCTCCCGATGAGGATAACGGCGTCCATTTACCACTGCGTAACACACGGTAATCGCTATCGCTCATACTGCACACGTGGAGCCTATCTAATAACTATTGACGTACCTAACACAATAAAACAAATGAGTGATCAAAACAGCGACAAATATAAAACAAAATTAACACTTCAGCATAAAAGAAAAACACAAAAACGACAACGCGGTAATTTAAAACACATCAATCAACTAATACTTGAACTATTCATTCGCAATTAACACTGTAAACATCCCGTGATTCTAACACTCATTTGAACGAATACGTGGCACTTAATTAACACTTTCACGGCAATTTACACTTCACAAAACACTGTAACGTTCCTCCGTCCCTATGCGCACGCGCTTGCCCCCTGTATAGGCCTGCACGACGCTGCCTACTGGTGCCCTAGGGCCTAGCCGGGTTGCTACCACGGGGAGCCGGCTAGGATTTAGGAGGTTTAGGAGGAGCTGCTCTGGCAGTGACACTACAGATGAGTGAGCGCCCACCGCTGGCTAGGAATTGCCAAACGGCTGCACCGGCCTGGTCTCTGTCCGTTAGACGGCATAGAGTCCCTCACCACCTGTAGCGTGTACCAGCACACACAGCCGAGCAAGACGAACCACCACCGTGGCGCGGTGTACACGCTCGAATGCACACGAAGACCCGGAGCCCAACGAGCCCGCGACACTACTTGGCACCGTTAGGGTAATGCCCGGGGAGGGTCGGAATGTCGCCCAGGATTCGCTATCACTAAGACTGCGTCACCCGCGTTACTTTTCCGTCTACGTGGATAGCCATAGGCCTTCCTACCGTAGAATAGCTAGCGGCGGCTAGCCCAACAAGATTTTCGCCCTTGCGGACTACTCTGTCTCGTTTACGATTGAACGTCTGTGACAGTTCTTCTTTCTTCTTTATTCTTTCTTCATAACTGCTGGCCCGCTGATATTCGGCTGCTGAAGGACCATTGTAGAATGTAGCTTTAGGCGGGAGGTGAAGAAAGAACACTTTGATAACTTTCACATGTCGCAGAGAGTTGTTGCACTGTTGGCTGACGAGTGTATAATGAGGTATCTTTCTAAGGCGCGCGCTCTATTTATAGGCGCGCTTATCCGCCAATGAACGTGTAGCAACTCAAGGCGGCTATGCCGTTTATTTAACCAATCAGTAATTCGACAGATTTGTACATGATATAGTTATTCAAATAATATTATTGAGTTACAACAGTATTTCGAGGTATGGATGTGCCATTCCAACCTTTATGACGGTTATTGCCGTTTCCTGCCTAAGGTTTGTCTAAAACTGGTACTTGTATTTATATTGACTTTATTAATTATTCATTCGACTATCGAGTACTAATGCACCAGCTTCATAGAGGAACGTCACCTGTGTATGATACGGCGGAGGTAAGTAAACAAGGTAAGTATTTTACGATTTATTAGTTTACAATACGATTGACTTAGGTTAGATTAAGCTAGATTTACACATTTAAGATATTTACAGCAACTTTATTACAGAAAAAGATTCTTATACTAAACACATTATTCATCTTAACCTAATGGAAATGTGAGCTAATCTCGACAAATAGGTATGCTATTTTGTATGAAAATGAACAAAAAGCTTTGTCTTGTGTTTTGAAAATCTAAATCCAAACACACTTTATAACGTTGTTATCCAAATAACATTGACTGTAAAAATAATAGGATAGAAATAGACATATTTTGTGTGAAAACCGTATTTTGGTTCAGAAACTAGCATCACAACCATCAATGTTTTAACTACGTATCATTTTAAACAATTAAGATGCTAAAGTAAAAATACTTCAGTGTTTTAGGTTTTAATTACTCCCTAACAATGGCCTTATTAATTAGTACGGCGAAGTGTTGGGTTTCCCAATTTAATGCTAAACATGGCTCGGTATTCGTAGAGCGCTGCTTCTTTAAACAATGCCCACATAATATTGATTACAATCGCTAAGAAACATTCGTTTTTTTTAGCTCGGCCAAAATTTATGCTTAATTTTTGGGTTTTGAGGTTATCAAAATTAATTGTAAAAAATTAAACCTACTCTAGTTTGGAGGGGACAGAGATGTCAGGAAATCCTGGGACAGGCCCAGCAGACACTATCAGGCTGACAAAAACCTTGTTGTAATGACTGCTTGTGAAGCTTGTCATCTTTTACCTATTACCTACTAATATATACAAATTTAGTATAATAGTAAATGTAGTATACATACAAATGTAGGTATACTACACCTTATACCTACATTTGTATGCAAGGGTAATCTGCGATGAACCTTCCTGGGTATTCTATATTTTACCGGTAGTCTTTAATTTAAGAGGAGAGGTAGGGCAAGCTCTCTCCATACAAACTTTGTGCAGGATTTTCTTCGTTTGTGTTTGCTTTAAAGTTATGCTTTTTGGTCAGTATGCTTATTTTTCTGTTAGCTATTTCGTGATGTATTTTTTTCATTGATATTATTTTTAATTTTTTTCATTTTTTGAGATATTTGAAAATTTCCACATCACTTTCTTCGCATATCTAATGTTTACATCCAAAAAAAAATATTACATTCGTTAGTGCCAAAACCTACGAATAAAACGTGCACAGAGTTTGTATGGAGAATGCTTACTGCAGTCTATACTTGTCGTGTCGATGGTTTCTTCCTCTGGTTTAGATCGTACGGGTTCAGTATATACCTAGTTATTTGAAATTCGGTATATAAAATGATTTTTATGTCAACCAAAACGCCGCCTCATGCGAAACTCACATAATTTAAACATTTATCAACCTTGATGCTCCCGAAAAAACTCAGCACAATTCGCCACGCTCTCGGGCCCTCATTAACCGAGATGGTATCGGAGCAAAGATCCTATTACAGTTTTCAAGTTTTACGCCTGAATCGTAAACGACGCGGCGATGGCTCGGTGGGGTTTCCCCCCGTATGAGTTATGTACAAACGTCCAGATGGAACACTAGTAGACTTTATACCGTCGCAATAAGGTTTACAAATGGTCATTTAGTTTTGGTAGTCGTACCGGGCTGGATGGCAATACATAAATCAGTAGCGTCGCAAAGAGTTTATTTTACTACTTAGATTATGCGCTTGTGATAGTTTTGAAACTGTAAATTGGCTTTAGGCAAGTGTCACTACAAACTACAGTGTAATTATGTACTTACTTAACACTCGGCAGTTAATGTAGGCGCATTGAACTGAAGTTAGCTGGCTTTTTTCACGAGTACACGCTACTGATCCAGTGGCTAAATGGTTTTATCGTGATACCTCGTCTGTTTGGAGCTCGCTATTCTGCGTTCACTATATCGGCCAATCGGTATTTAGGGCGATTGACTATGTTTATTAAATACCTGACTTTTGGTGCAATTCATTAATAAATCATCGGTATAAATATTACTTATTTTTCAAATAGGTGTAATAAAATGGAATTTCGCGAATTAATGCAGCGCCCATATCATTAGAAGAGTACGTTAACGCCCTCTTATGTGTTAGCATTATTCCGATTATTTACATCCCAAAGACCTGGACTCTTTTCCGCCTTAGTGCCTAATCCGTAGTAAAGTTGGTAAACACACGGCTGTGAGTAGGTATATGACTACGCGTGTTTTGTTTAGAAGGAACAAACTCCGGGTTCGAAGCTACTCGTTTTTTGACGCTCCAGCATGATTCGGCACACATCGGGGGCAGCTTCGCATGGTGACCCCTTGGTGACCACAGCGGTAACAGATAATCATTTTTGGAGCTTTACAATCTCTTAGTAAGTGGCCTACAGTTCGGCACTGAACACAAAACAAATCATTGGGGCTTGAGATTGCATCCACCCTCCTATCCGCTGAGGCACTGCACTGTGATGTAGAAGCCTTGACAGCTAAGTCGGGGCAGAGCATATTATTGGAGAATGATGGTGGTTCTTTAAACGACAAGGCGCGATAGTTTGCATGTTCCAATAATCTGCACTTGTTCTTCAGTTCCGCCCATGATGATACATTCACCAAAGCTAACTGGGCCGAATAAAAAGGCCTAATACCATACTTTACAATATTAAGTTGATCTTCCTCGGCAATAGGTTTCCTAAGTCTGTTAAAATAATTTTTCATAATACTGAGATATGTAATAATACCCTCTTCGGGACCTTGGGTCCGAGAGCGGATCTCTTGCATTAGCCTAAAATCAAAATCAAAAGGCAAATATTCATCTAGTAATAGTTGTTTCAATTCGTTCCAACTATCCACCTCCGCACACACACTACGGTACCAGAACGAGGCATCATCCACAAAGAGCTCGACTGCTGAAGCAAATAACTCATCGTCCGAAATTTGTCTGCTTTGGCATAACTCCTCCAACCGCTGTATAAAGGCTACCACACACGATCTACCATTATACTTAAGATTAAGTGTGTGGACACCCTTATTTTTTGAGCACGACACCATAATCTCCTGTTTTTGCAGCACCGCCGGAGCAGAAGACTGAGCAGGTTCCGCGGTACCAGATTCCTGACTACTTTTAAATGTTTTTAATAATCCGTCCACTTTCGCTTTAATACCCTGAAAGGTAGCGGAAAGTTTTTCATGTAATTCGAGATCCTCCTTTTGAAGAGGGCTAACCCGACCAATCCGGTGGTACAAGTGATGAGTCAAAGCCTGGATCCTATTCAAGTTTTTTAGAGCGAGACGTGGAGCTGTAACTAAAGTGACCAACTCATCAACCTTACCCTGTATGAGCAGTAATTCACATGATATGTCTCCCTCAAATGTGTCAATCTCGTCACTAGGATAGCGCTTAGCTAATACGCGTATTTGTGTTTTAAGTTCCGAATAGGTATCTGAAGGCTTCTCCCCCCTAATCGTAACCTCGTACACAAGCTCGTCCTTGCGGAGCAAATGAAATGTTATTGGACACTCTTCCATTTTGACCAAGTGCACAAACTCACAACAATGTACTAAGTAGGTATTAATATTCTATTTTAAAACTAAATTCGCAAATGCGTTCGAAAATGGCACTAATTATCTTAAACACACTGTGCAACTGTCGCTTTTGATAGATGTTGAACAGAAAGAACCAACAGTACAATCAGAAGGGCTAATACATACACATGTTCAACCTAACCTCACTTACAGCAGTGCAATTTAAATCACTATACCTACCAAAAGTATAAAAATACACATCAACACAGAATAGATTTATCATTCGCCCATAATATTCTGTTCAACAGTGCACACAAAATATATTACAGTATATACTTGCATATAAGAAAAGTTCATAAGTACCTATAAGTTTTCATTACTCCCACTAAAATATTGTTCATCAAATTGTAGTGATTATAATTGTCCACGCACGAAATATTGTCTTTAAACACACTGCACTTCAGTACTACACTTGGTTGCAAGTTCAGTATAACCAGGAACCAATTTGAAAATTAGCCGCAGACAATTTTCAAAGAAACCACCTTGCACACACCATGCCAAACTATCCGGGCGCCATGTAATAAGGTTTGTTTTTGCAATTAAATAAAAGGCCAGGATGCTAGGACACACGTTTATTCTATTCCCAGTTTAGGTCCACACCTTATCTCATAGATATCCTCCGGCCTCTCTCCTTACATTAATTACACTATTTACTTAACTTATTGGGTTTGGTATGTGCAATTGGTCCTAGTTATACCAAAGTACGCAGCCTGAGACGTGGGCCTGTCTCCCCGACTAGCTCAGTTTCGCGCCTAAGCCAGCCCGGGCCACAAGCTTCCGCACAAGCATGCTCGCGACACCCCTCATAAAGAAAATGCAATTTGTACCTTCAGCACAGCAAACCTGTGCCCAATCCTAACAGCCGGCCTGCGTAGCCGGAGAACACTGTTTCGCGTCACTGTCCACCGACGCCGCAGGAACCGTCCGCTAACACCGGAACACTGTCACCGACATTTCCCATCTGCAGCAGCCGGACATGACACCCGACGATGGCCCCGGGTAAGACGCCTCCCGGAGAGAATGCAGGGCACACTAAATGGCCGCTTCGTTGCCAAGCTGACAATCCCCGGAGAGGCGTCAAGAGGCTATCATTGGAGCCTCAGCACTGCATGCAGCGCACCCTCGAGCCGGGGTCGTCCACCGCGCCGCCACAACCAACAACCAAAATTTCAGGAGAAAACCACGCCCGCTTGCGATGTCGACAGTTCTATATGTCAAATCGCGTGGATGAGCCAGAGAGTCACTTCCCTCTCTTTGTTTTTTTAAATGTCCCGAGCACACTCGAAATACGACCATAGACAACATTTTCGGCACGGATCTTTCCAAATGCAATAAAATTGTTTCTTATTTAAGAAACACGAAGAAGTTTATTTTAATCAATAACATTAAATGATAATGTATATATGTAAAATTACAACCATTATAAAGACATCACACGGTTGCGTTAAAATATCTGGCTCAAACAGTTTGACAGCTTGACAAGAATGACAGCTGTCCGCAGCTGAGCGACCACAACATTACAATATCAATATGAGTAATAAATTCAATGCTGGAATAATAATCCTTACAATATAAACAACTCAAACACAAACAAATAACGAATTGTCGTCTCAAAGTTTCTGTTTACTAAACAGCCGCTAACTAGACCCAGTAGCCTAATTCAGTTCATATCAATCACTTTTACCTACATTGTTTTTTTTACACTTACTTTAATACATAATAACTTAGCGCATGAAACTCGCGAAACTACCTTTAGGGTACGTACGCACAGAGCGGCTAGCCGTTTCATACATATCAAAAATTTGTATGAAAACGCATGTTTTACACCCATTTACAGCCATATCACAGTGCTAATTGAAATGTGATTGAGATAGAACAAATACAGCTTCTGCTTTATCTGTGACCGACTATACCTATAATAGATTTAAGCGAACTTCCTATTGTTCGCCAAGCCGGATGCCTTCCGATACGAAGAAAACTCCATTGTGTTTAAATTTCTCCGGGAAAATGTTTCTAGTCAGTATTTCAATTTTAGTATAGGCACGAATTCAAGTATTCAAGAGGATATTAAACTAGTTATGCTCCGAAAATTAATGCTTTGAGCAGGATTCGAACCTGCTCCTGGTGCCCGAACATGATTGTTCCGAAAGCTCTATTGGCTAGAGCGAATGGCCAAATATTCCAGGATGTTGCAGGATAGCAAAACATTAGGCTGAGCTTATTTACCGTGTACGCGTCACAAAGGTTGGTTGGTTGGCACAGACGAAAGTTGTATTTTATAATATATTATTATTATAACACCATTACATGTTCCTGCTGAACAGAGACTACCAGTCAGCAAGTTTGAATTTAGTTTGAGTTTGAATCATGTCTGTTTTATGGAAACTAACTGCGAAAAATAGCGAATTTGAATACATCATAAATCCCTTGACTATATCAGCCTCATTTTAATGCAACAGACGTAAGTAGAGATGCTGTATGTCCAATAAACCCCACGCCCCAGAAACGGGGAACCGGGCAATCTTAGTGGACTAGTTGTTACAGTGCACCAGTGTTGCGCAATCGCGTATGTTTACGAGTAAGGTACTAACATGCATAAATTCACCGCAGTATCTAAAGGGTTTAGCCTGAAAAATTATGTTAAGTGTAACTTTTTTAATTTGAAATAAGCTAGCGTTTCATTTGCCATCTCACCTGTACTGGCATTCTATACGTTAAAATGGAGAAATTTCTAACTATGCAATGTAGTCAGATTTTTTTTTTGTATTAAAATGCACCGTGACGTTTATCCCTCATAGACAATACATCTTCGGCATCCCGATATTATGCGAAATCGAACGAAGGGATCATTACCATGATCAGGCCGTAAGGACCCACTGCCGAGCAAAGACCTCCCTTCTCACTGCCGAGCAAAGACCTCCCTTCTCTCTTCTCTCCTCTTGTCGACCCTTAACTAGTCTTATTCAATTTTTTAAGCAAAGTGAAAATTGAAAAATTCCCACCTGTAGTGTTGAATAAAATTGAAAAATTCCCACCTTTAGTGTTGAATTTTTCAATTTTCACTTGAATATTTATTATATTTTAAATTGAAAAATTCCCACCTGTAGTGTTGAATTTTTCAATGTTCACTTTGCTTAAAAAATTGAGATTTTCGATAGCGGACGCATCCGCTTAACAAACATTTATAGTCTTATTCAGTCATATTATAACGTATCGTTGAGGCAGGACTAATGTATGTAATTCATGCGCCATTGGCGCCTTATTTTAATTATAATTGCGGAGCCAGCGGAGGTGAGGTGTCTTTAATGCTCGTTTATATGCAAACTCATAGTAATTACTTTATCAAGTAACACAGCTGTTTCGACACGATCTGTTTTTCAGCGCGTGTAAAAAAATATGATAATTGATAACAAATAAAATCATTTTTAACACTGCATTTATGCTTTAAACTTTAAACAAAATACGAGTTAAATAAAATGTCCAAAAATAATTATGCTGAGATAGAGAAAACCTAGTTTAAACGGTATTGCATAAATAAAACTAACAGTTGGTTGTAATGAGGAAGTATCCTATATTTGCATAATACCAAATAAAATAAATAATTGAAAATAAGTAACAAAAATTTACATCAGAGTCAATTGTTACTCCATGTCGGGCTGACTTTACACAAAACATAAAAAGCAATCCAATTCCAGTCTGTGTTCCATTACTCCCCTAGCTTAGGTAACATAATAAAATGAGCATACCTTTAACTCTCAAACTATTCAGTATCCCCGGACAGTGCGGTATTTCATTTGTGGTTGTTTACCAATATCCGCGAGCCCAAAGCGGATTATACTGGTATTCACCGGATCCTTAATTCCAGAGAGCTAACCTACTAGTGTCGATTTAGTCAGTTTTGTTGAGTTGAGCTAGGTGCTTTCATAAAAAATGCGTAGGAAACTTCATATATTTACAATTGTAATTAAAATACGACAATCCGTTTAAATAATTTAATTCAGTGATAATAAAATACTTCTTTTTATATCCTAAAACGAAATGTGCTCGAGCGTTTTATTCTCCTTAAATGTTCTTCTAGAATACTACTGTATGTTTTCAATAACTCTGGCAACTGAGGTCAAACTATATTAATTGATTAACGTTCTAGAAGTATTACTAGATAGGTATATTTACCTCAATACCAAAGCAACAACAACACTGTTGCAAGATATCAAAAATCAAATCGGCTATGCTATGCATAACTTAACTCACTTCAAATCTCGCCCCTTAGCTACAGGGTAAATTAGAAAAGTGAAGTGATTTAAATATTGGTCACCATAAGATATCCCATGGTATCTCAGATGGATAATAGACTGATTCCAGAAGTTGTGGGATCAAATTCCACCTGTGTCGATAAATTTTTCAATCGTTCACTTTGATTGAAATAATTTCGTTAGTGGACACTTCCGCTTGACAAAAATTTGAAGGGATTTAATGTGATTTCTTGATAGTGTGTATATATTACAAATAGAAACTGTTTTGCATTAGTGTTAAGGCGCCTGTAGAGGCAAGGCCTTCTCCATACAAACTCTGTGCAAGTTTTATTCGTCGGTTTTGGCACTTCCGCATATAATTTTTTTTTTGTTAATGTTGGATATACGAAGAAATCCCATGCTTTGGAAGGCACGTTAAGCCGTTGATCCCGGTTGCTGTCTATGGCAGCAGTCGTTAAGCCGAGTTGGAGGCCTTCGGGCGGTTTGAGAACTTCTAACAGTCATGTTGCCCACTCACTTGACAAAGCCTAATCCCAATAAGGTCTAGTTTCCCCTTGGGGTTGGAAGGTCAGATGGCAGTCGCTTTCGTAAAAACTAGTGCCTACGCCAAATCTTGGGATTAGGTAGCGGACCCCAGGCATCCTTCAGGATGCAACTGTACTGGGATAACGCTAGGAGGATGATGACGGATATACGAAGAATGTCAAGAAAAAAAATACAAAAATTTCAAAAAATGTAAAAAATTAAAAAAAGTCTTGAGGATCTGGCTAACAGAGAAATAAGCATACTGACCAAAAATCATAAGTGTAATGCAAACACAAGCAAAGAAAAACTTGCACAAAGTTTTTATGGAGAGTGCTTGCCTCTACATGCGCCTTAAAGTAGAATATATCCAATAGAATGTCAGTCATGTCAGTGGTAGACTACTGGTTAGTGGTAGGTACTTAATTTACCTGACCTAGGTACTGATTGGAAGGTGCACCTGCAATTCGCATTTCATTGTAAATTACGTTCACTTCTCGGAAATCTGAAATGGAACTACAATAGGGATGATGACACTATAAAAGAAAATCAATAAATCCAAATTTTCTACATAATGACTCAAATTCTCAATCAAATGGCAAAAAAAGTAATACAAAAAAAATCAATAATTACGTAATTATAAGTCTTCAAAGTTTTAAAAGTGGGTATTTTCTGTCGCTTTTCCGCAAAACGCACCTTTGTATTGAACGATTGTCATTTACTATGGCGCTACTCAAAGGTGACGTCACGGTCGAGTAGCACTTTCTCTCTCTAACTACGAACATTCTAACCGTTGTTGCTTCGTTATTTTTTGAGATTTTTTAATAGGATTTTCACTATTTGGCATAGTTTTATGTCTTCTTTCTATTGAAGTAATAATTTTTTTTGAGTCATCATGCCTATTCATTGATGCTCCGTTGCATTCCTGTTGGACGGACCTGGCGATCCTTACCTTAGTCAACGAGAATTTCGTTTAAGTGCCTGAAATATAATCTGGTAAATTTTCAGTAGAATGCTAATCAGATTCTTCCCGACATCTGTTTGTCACATTGTTGATTTTTAACTGCTGTTACGTCTAAAGTGGTGAATAAACTGAGGTTTGTATTATTCGCTAGACAAAATATGCTTAAATAAGCCTAATGAAATACTAGTTATTGCCCGCGACTTCGTCCGCGTAGAACTCGTTCATCACGATCGATTTTTTTTATATCAGGCGCTTACATTACCCGGGACTCAAACTATATCCATACCAAATTTCATTTAAATCGGACCAGCGGTTTAAGCATGAAGACGTAACAAACAGACAGACAAACACACTTTCATATTTATAATATTAGTATAGATGTTACATTAGCCCTAGACGTTATAGATGCAAATGGAAGTCTTAAATAATAAATACAGTATTAATTAAATTGCTGATGTGTCAATTTATTCTATTTAAATAAAAAAAATAAAAAAAAAATATTTGTGGACAATCTTACACAAATCAACCTAGTCCCAAACTAAGCAAAGCTTGTACTATGGGTACTAAGCGACGATATACATACTTATATAGATAAATAAATACTTAAATACATAGAAGACATCCAAGACCCAAGAACAAATATTCGTGCTCATCACACAAATAAATGCCCCGGCCGGGATTCGAACCCGGGACCTCCAGCTTCGTAGGCAGGGTCGCATTTAGTTCCAAAAACGGAGATAGTCAGTATGTCAGCATAGTAGTAAGAGGCATAGTCAGCATCGCAGACTTTCTAAGAAAAAAATATTTTTTTGGACTCTAACATAGACATAACATCATAGTTTAGTAGAGTTTGTAATAGCCATTAAAACTTATTGGACAAATCCTATAAGGACACTGCTGAAACTAAAGCTTATTTGCCCGAAATCAAAAGAATTTGCTAGAAATCATGGGTAAAGACTCAATTGCTCAAAGGTTAACTGGAAAAGATCCCTTTTAGGGATAAGTTCGCCTTTTTACCAAAATAACCTAATTTGTCTGTATTTTTAACTGTGTTTTGTGTACAATAAAGTTATTATTACATACATCGAACCATACATGTATCTTTCAAAGGCCCCTTTATTTTTCAATAAAATACAGTATCTTTCCTTGCGAATCTTCAATTGAATCTTTCGCAAGTATAGGTTTTTTACGTGTAAAATACATTGTATTTTTCGCATTATTATATTATATTATGAATAGTGACTCGGAATGTATTGGCTCTCATACAAACAGGTGACTTTTCATTCCGCTCAGACTATATCTCGATATCAGTTAACTAAAGAGGTTGAAATTATCAATTATGACGAAATACTTATAAATTGGAATCGTTAATCTATGCTCTTTGTGACGTGAAGTCAATTTTGAGTCAAAGGCATGACAATTAAATAAACATGTAAAATACACAGTATAAAACAGGTATTCTACGTGTATGATTGTATTTGTCAGACAAACGTCAGTTTTGTTTTTTTTTTTAAAGTTACATGTATTTTATAGGAAAGATACAAAGTTTCGAAAGAAACAACATGAATCTTTCGCCATTTTCATCGCTAATCGTGACCCACCGTGGAACCTTGTCACAGAAAGTGTCATAATGATTTTCCTTGTCAAGCAGTACGATATCACAATGACGTTTTCTTTGACAAGGTTCCACGGTGGGTCACGATTCAGTTGGTACATAAAGCGATTTGTGTCAGCCATAGTTGTTTTCGTAATACTATTGCTGTACGTTTGGGTACGTTTTCCCAGAAAATTGCATAACTTCAGCTCCCTTGTTGATTGGTTAGGTCTAATAGATTCTGTGTGTGTACGGTTAATCTGCAATTTGCTATTCCTAATCGAAATCAAGTCCCCCCTACTGAGAAACCAATTTAATAATTCATGTATAACCTCTAGAGAATCTCGGGCTTTGCTATGTAGAAAGTAATAAGTGTAACATCCAACCATCATTGTCCATTTGTGTGTCTTACTCTCTGTCACAGAAATATATCAAGATAGAAGGAAAGAGTTCAGCAATTTGTAGGGAGACCGAGCGTGTAACATTTTGCGTAGGTACTTTGACGTCACGAGCGTAATTTAGTGATGAGAAACATAAGCCGCGCGAAAACGATTCAAAAGGATCGATTAGAAGTATGAGAACACGGCACCGATTCTATGCATCGATTTAAAATATCGATAATAACCGACAGAGGAAATGATAATTATTTTCGACAGAAGAAATGTTTTGACAGAGGAAATGAGTAAGCTCAGAATTTAAATCGAAAAATATAAATGTAGGTAGGTACCTACCTAATGACCAATAAATTGCGTTACATTTTAGTAATTTGTACATATTAGCCGCTTCAGTTATTAACTAAGTACCTATAAACGTGTACCATTTTCAGGGTTCCGTACCCTAAGGGTAAAACGGGACCATATTACTAAGACTCCGCTGTCCGTCCGTTTGTCACCAGACTGTATCTCATGAAAAGTGATAGACAGTTGAAATTTTCACAGATGATGTTTTTTCTGATGCCGCTATAACAACAAATGCATATTAATATAATATGCATAACAATAAAATAAATATTTAAGGGGGCTCCCATACAAAAGATAGAATTTTTATTGCCGTTTTTATAGATAATGGTACGGAACCCTTCGTGCGCGAGTCTGACCCGCACTTGGCCGGTTTTTTTATATTCTTTGTTACAGACCATGGAAAATCAAAGAAGTCCCGCGAAGAAATATTAGAAGCTAAGAGGAAAGCGATTAATAATATTTGTTTTGCACTACGTACATTATATAGCTGCATAATAATATAAGAACGTAATTATCATTTCGTCGTTTTCAAAATCGGTTTTAATAATCGTGTAAGAAAATCGCAGTGTACAGTACAGCACTATTCTTTAGTTTTGACAGAAAAAATGACTATCGACCTTGAACGTGACTCGACAGTTTGAATAGCTTATTTTTACATTGCTGGTTTTGAACGCACGCCAAGTCTAGCTCGTCAAATTAAAGCCGCAATGGAAAGCTAGCGTTGACACACAATCGCCCGCTACCGTTATGATGAAAATAATAAAATATTTCGTTTTTTAATTATTAACAGATATTTAAGGACAAATTGTACTTACCAATGAAAGGAAATACCACGATTAACAGCTCCAACTTTCTTGGAAGTGTTTGAACAATTAATTATTGCGCAAAGAGCCATTTTGTTTTTAAAACCTGGCGTCGCACGCATAACGCGATCGGGAGCACACTGATGTTTGCGGCGAGCAGTTGTGTCTCCGGGACGTAATTTCGCCACGCGAGGTACATACACTCTTTCCTTCTATCTTGATATATTTCTGTGCTCTCTGTCGTGTTTCAACTTACCCACATATGGTTCTTTTAAGCCACAGATCACCTTTAAGCTTACATCGACAAGACTAGCAAGTACTTAACATGTCTACTCGCGTAAAATTAATATAAATGAATTGATTTGTCAATGAAATGAAAACCATAATTACAAACCTATGCCATTCGCAAAACCACCCATAGTAGACTTTTACGGCACCCACTGAACAAAAGAGGTTGATGTATTTTAATTCTAACCCGATATGACTCGGAGACTCTTCCTGATAATATGTTTTGTAGCACGAGGGTCAATCAACTATTTCTTGTAACTCGTTACCATGGTTACGTCTCCTCGGTTACTCTTTAATACTGTGATTTTACAGACTTTAATCCAACTAAACATGATTTTTTGCGATGATTATAAACACATTCTTACGTGGGCCAATAGGGATGTTTACTCAAAATGTATTATTACTCCATACGAAAGAATACATAAAACTATGCCAAATAGTGAAAATCCTATTCAAATATCTCGAAAAATCACGAAACTAAAATAATTAGAATGTTTTTAGTTAGAGAGAGGAAGCGCTAAAGATCAGTGACGTCACTGACCTAGAGCGCCATAGTAAATGACGATCGTTCAATACAACGGGGCGTTTTGCGGAAAAGGGACAGAAAATGCCCTGTCTTAAAGCTTTCAAGACTTATAATTATGTAATTATTTATTCTTTTGTGTTACTTTTTTCGCTATTTGATTGAGAATTTGATCCTTTTTCGAGAAAAATCGGATTCATTGATTTTCTTATTTGGTGACAAAATCCCTATTCTTGAGCATGCTAGAAGTCCATTTTTTTAATCTAAGAAACTCGGTTACTGTTGTCTCCTGACTGACGGGACAGAATAACAAAAATGAAAAGTTGATTGACCCAGAAACACTTGTAAAAATATGTCAAATATAAAGAGTTTGTAATTAATTGAAATTAAACAACAAGAGCCTACGCGTGGCAAAGACAGAGTTGTTAGTCCTTATTAATCGCCTTGATAAGTTAAAAGATAACTTTTTGTTTAGCTCGCGACATCGGCCTTGCAATCAACGCAGCACCTACTACAAGCGGAGGGCGGGTCCTCCTCAACGTTCATCCATTATATTTAACAAAATTCAGTTTATAATATCTTTTTAACCTATTCACCGCCACAGTAGATTCTGTAAGTTTTGCCTCACACGCCAGTCTTTTTAGCAAAAAACTGAAAATGAACCTTACTGGATAGCACGTAGCTTGCCTTTACATCGACTTGATCGACTCGATATGAATTATCAAGTGATTGGAGTGTGGGGCACCTAATATCCTGACTTATATCAAGTCAATGGCGGTGAAAAGGTAAAAAAAAAACCGGCCAAGTGCGTGTCGGGCCACGCGCAAGGTAGGGTTCCGTAGTCGTAAGTACATTTCTGAAGTTCGACTATTACTCGTTAACTAGTAATGTCTACTTAGCTGTGATAGTTTTCCTTTTAAATTCATCGTATATACTACTACCATGATTTTTTTCACATGCCTAGTAGCCACCGTTTAGCTGGCAGGGGGGGGGGGGGGGGGGCACTTGACCATAACAAAAATTATCACTTCAAAGCTTAATATCACGCCAACCTATTCTTTAATCAAAAAATGCTTGTAGAAACCTTATAATCCAACGATACCCCACACGATGGGGTTTGGCACACTTTACATGTAGGGGAGGAACCCTAAAAAAATTTTTTTTTTAAGATTTTATTCTACCGTTTTGTCGGCGTCATTCATATGTATACTCATGCCAAATTACAGCTGTCTAGTACTAACGGTTACTGAGAAAAACGGGGGTCGGACGGACGGACGGACGGACGGACGGACGGACATGGCGAAACTATAAGGGTTCCTTGTTTACTACGGAACCCTAAAAAGCTAATAAATTTGGTGACAAAATGTCGTGGCTCGGGGCGTTTGGTCAGGTGTAGGGCTGCCATCCGTCCGGGTTTTCCCGGATTTGTCCTAGTTTGGAGGCCGTCCGGGCGGGGTGTCAAGAAGTGTCCGGGGAAAACCCAGACACTTTTCATGTAAGGAAGCACCTCATCGAATTTAAAGGTCTTGTTTTTTAAAAATATTATTTTCGGACTCGTCCGGGGAAAAAATGCGATTTACGCCAAATGTCCTTGTTTTTTTGAATCTGTGTCCGGGTTTGGCGAAATTCGAGATGGCAGCCCTAGTCAGGTGTCGTGTAGATTGCCCAGAAACCCCGAAAATACCTCTCTTCTAAATACAACCGCATACTCCGCCAGTATGCAACAGCTTAAGGACTAACATAATTGACTGATACTTATTGTCGCGCGTCACGCTGCCCACTTACATTAGCTGAAAAAAAGATGGCGTTAGTAGCAGAGATTTAGGTTTTTTACTTGTTCTCCATAAATTGTCGTAAAAATTAGTATTTTTATTAGAGGACAAAATACTCAGCTCTGAAACCATTTTATGCATTGAATGTTACAATTTTAATACCTACCAGAAAATAATAACCTGCTTTTCATCAAAAACCAAAATCATAAAAGAAATTTGAGAAATTAATTCACCTTATTCACCCTTACCCTACTGCATTTTTATTAGAAATAGTAGATTGTTTGACAAGGGTCTAAAGTAAGCCATATAACCACGAGATAGTTATTTTCCCGAACGCAGTGAGGGAAAATTTCCCGAGTGGTAATATGGCTTTTGGGCCCGAGTTATAAACTCTACTTTTCACTTCAATTGCGAGAAAACACATAAACACAAATTATCTACCTAAAATGAATAATTTAACTCTTGGCGGGCGTATGTCTAATTTGACAGCATGTTTTTTTCTAAGGCCAGCACCATGCCTCGCTGTGCGTGTTCGCTTTGCGTATTCGCCTCCCTTTCTTTTGCTATATTAAGGAAAGAGATGCAACTTGCGCGTTTTTTTTCTTTTAAGAGGCGCATTTTCTTTGACCATAGACACCGCTTAATCTTTAGAGAACTGAAAAACGTCTTTCCTGATTGGTCGATTTTAGTACAGCTGTATTCTGGTTGGTTGATATTTTTACCATATATTTTTTTATCTGTCAAATTACTGTTCTGTGATTGGTGGATTTAATAGGTGAAGTATTTTGATTGGTCAAATTAAAATGTTTTGTAAATCATAAATATGTATACATATTTTCCCTAGGGCTTAAATGAATGAAAAAAACTTTAGCCCCGCTTCCCAAGTCTAATATAAGACATACATATATGACATCAATATAAATTCTTAAGTTATTAATGGCGCAATAATTATCAATGATTATGACAATTATATTTCATACCACACCTCGCATGTTTGTTGGGTCATATATATTCTTATTGTAATTTTTTTTCATGCATGACATTATCTTTAAAACATTTGTACGCCATCTTATGGTAGAACAAGATTGGTTTGTATTTATTTTGTAACATCTGTTGTACTCTTGTTTATACAAATAAACTGTTTGATTTATTGATACTTTTCGAGCATGAGAAGTGAAAAATATTAAATTTTGTAATCTTTATTTCAAAATGTACATTAATAACTTGTTTTATTTTAAAGATAATATGTTTTTATATAAAAAAGCAAAATCAATGCCGTTTTTTTGCAGCTTTCGAAGAGCACAGCATATCTAAATAAATAAATGACACTATCTAGCGAGCGAGACAAAATTTTGATGACGGTACAGCCTTAAATCTTTCGCGTCCGAAAAAGGGGTCAGTAGTTAGTACTCCCGAAACACAATCAACCCACAACATAATAAAACCGTCATATCGTCCCGCTTTAGCTAAGCTCTCTAATTCTTATTAGAATTACGTCATGGCCAAGTTTAGAGAGCAGTTTGTTGATAACACAAGGGTTGGATTTACTCTCAACCCCCGAGGATATGATCTCCATAAATTATTCACTCCTCCGCTCTCTCTCATTTCGTGGCCTGGGCCTATTAATTCTCTGGCCTCTAAGTGGTACTTGTATTTAAAAACAGCCTTTATCTTTTAACTTTTATGATTTCGAGTCAACTGTCACTCTCGAAAGTTAGTGAATATACAATATTGGAGGTCTGTTATCATTTTATTAAATTTAATTGGACGATATAAAATGATAAATGTTTATTTCTTAATTGATATTCGGAATTATTTTTCGCAAAAATAACATTGCAAATTTTTTTAAGTTGACCCACTTGCTTCTATAGTTAAAATGTAATAAAATGATAGTAACTAGATGAACACTTCGTAGTACCCAATATCCTTGCTACTGCAGCTGTCTTGGAACGCAGTCCTTTGCCATCGACTCCAACTTAACTTAACAGTTCTTTATCACTTAGTTTAATGGAACTTCTTGTCGTATTATATTGCTTTCGCACCGAATCTACTTATGAAAAGTTACAATGACTTTGACTTAATGTAATTCAAAAATTTCCTTACGAATTTCGAAAAAAGTGAAGGTAGCGTAATGACTAATGATAAACTTGCTAACTTGCCTTCATCACTCTAGTTAGATAGAAAAAAAACACAAATAGGAAAAAACATCATAGATGGAGGTCGATAGAATATCATCAATATAAACTTGCTCACCCAATGTATGTCGATGTACTCTGTCACAATATGCACTAGAGGTATATTAGTATGTGTGGCTGGCAGCATTCTCTCGCTGTATGACTGATACTTAACCGCTGGGCGAGGAAGCTGCCAGTTGCGTGGTCACCAGTACAGTGGTGTCGATGAACCTTCTACATAATTCTTTATAAAGTTACCCTTTTACATTCTTTACAAAGTTGGACCCTACGGCCCAAGTTGAACCTCTTTCGAACAAGCTTGCCTAATATTGGAGTCTATCTTGTTCTCTATATTATCTACGAATCCTACAGTATCGACGAATATGGATGGATGCAAATTACTCAAAAATATGTCTCATAACTCGTCGGCGGTGTGAGGGTTTCGGGACATATGTATGAGAGGTTTCAATCTATATACATATTTTAGCACTTGACTGTTCTATGTTCTGTATCTGGAAGGCAGTAATGAATGTATAATAGAACCTTAACTTTATATGCCGTTCGGAATTCCGCGGTGCCGGTGTTATTCCGCTATCCCGGGGGCATTTCCCACCCCCCCTTCCCAAGTTCCCGCTCAGATGCTTCATCCGAGTCCGCCATAAATCTCCTTCTTTGTAAGTAACATTGATATGCGATGCTATATTTCAACAAGTAAATTTTACAGCTCTGACAATACATCTACTTTATATTTCATTTAGTATTTTTTGACAATTTAAATTCTACATTAATGCATAATGGAAATGGTTAAATAAATAAATAAATATAACCTGTAACTATCAGTGTAATCAGAAAATAGCAGTGAATAAAGGGACACGTACCCTAATCACGCACTGGAAAGAAACAAAATAAAAATATATAAAAACTGGCCTCAAAATATAATGTTTACCAATTTCCAGACTTCAAAGCGCGCACGTGAGTGAAAACTACAATAAAAAGTTTCAATATTCTTAAAACAAGAAGTGTTGAAACGCTGTTGTTAAACCGAAATACGAGTAGTTGGCGAGAGCTGGGAAGTTAGAGAAAAGTGGGATTTCCACTGACACGATTCCTTCCTTTTTGCTGCGATTGCCAACTGCGAGACGATAGGAAATTGAAGCATCTATCCGTCCGCTATCTAAAAACAGAATCGGCGAGCTATCTCATCATTTTAATACAGTTTGATTTCTCCTTTTTTACAACTCCCCTCTTTTAAACAACCATGTCAGGGCTTTTATGGGCTTTTACACGAATGCGGCGGTTTCCGACAGATCGTTGGTTTTAGCTAATGCGGACTTTCAAACTTGGACTGTGAGATACAGAGACGTGGCACTCATTTCGATAGCCTTTGAACATTATTCATGAAATATTACGATTATTATTCATTCATGAAACATTTAGTTGTAAAAGTGCAATGAATGTTCGCCAGTTAACTCTCGAAATCTTCGCTAAGTTGCAAGTAGGTACTCGAAAGCCTCGAGATGTGGTAACGAGACAGTTCCGGCGAAGTATCTACTCGAGACGATATTCTCACGTGACTAAATTTTACATTGTGCAGTGATTCTTTCAGGCGAACAAATTCATTGAACAATTCCATAGATACCGCGCAAGCAATACGGAAATAGTGTTCCGATCGCGACACGACTGAATCGCATCCCAATATGCCAATTTAATCGCGTGGCGCCACCTATCGACCCGCATACTTACCGCGAGGTGTCCCCCATACCACCCTCCCCCGTACTACGTAGTACGTGGATGCGTCTATTTCGAGATGGTAGTTTACAACAAATAGCACTACAACTGCTGTAGTATTGATGCTTCGTGCACCGATTTAGATTATTGCGACGTTCATGGGTACCGCGTTGATGTAGGAGGCTGTATCGAGTACTCGTTATCGCGTAGGTGTGGTTGTTTATTTACGTCGCTGCGCAATAATGAGATTGTTTACATGGAAACTTTTGAGGTCCACCGTCCGCTGGGTTCGGGCTTTTATATATGTAAGAAAATCCTTCCGACAAATACAAACATGTCTAAACTACCGTTCAAGGAAATGGAAAATAGATTATCCTGTGTCAGCAATTTTACTCATATTTAAGTATATAAGTTCAGTTATTTGGGTCATAAACAGATTTAGGTTCGCGTCTTTCCAGTGGACATATCAAAAGTTAAGGGCTACAAAGCCTAATTTTGGATCGGTCTCGTAACCTGCATAAACGGCGTCTCCGGTTCTATAAATCCATGTAATAAAATCATAACTTACATGCTCATAAGCCGTTAACTTTTGACCACAGGAGGGACGACTTTTGTTTTTTCAAGTGTTTATGACCCATTTGTCTTTCACGCGAAAACCATCGAACGAGTTGTCATTAAACTTTAATACATCAGAATTATTTAGACGCGTACTACGGTCACGGGCGGAATTAAATATAATATAATATTCATAATTTTGTATTTGAACAGACGTGATAACTAACATTATCACCTAAGAGCATTCTTTAAAAATATAATGACTTCTTATTGACGTTAAATTAGAGGTTGGAAGTCGTTAATTAAAACAGAGATCTCTAATGTACCTACAATGGATATAATGAGATGGTGGTTATTGCGCATTTTTCGTCAAACCCGGGACAAAGGAAAGGGGACGACAGAGCGGGAGATCGTTTCCTTGCTAGGAGTGAGGTGTACTAGGAGTGACTCGTCAACAGCACAATTGATAGAGTAATATTAAAATGAACGCACCTCTAATAATAGACATGCAATGTGTGAGTTTCTATGCATTGTAACAATAATAGCGGCGATTCTGGAATTTATTTGTCGAATAAATTTTGACCTACTTATTTTGTAGTCGGACTGAGTATCGCAGTCCGACTACTAAAGTAATGCTTTAAACGGATAACTTTGTTACACCCTGTAACAAAAATATCAGCGTACCGTTTCGTACTTTAGATGTGAGCGTAAATTCGCGTCTTTCTGCATTTCTTTTCAATTCTCATTGCACTGCACTCAGTAAATATAGCCGTCTATTGGCAAAAAACATAATAATCAAATACCACAACAGTATAGAAAGATCAGCGAATCAAATATCAAGGTAGTTACGGTGGAGTCGAGTAATGACACAAGAATTTACAATAGAGAGGAACTCTTTGTGCGTGCCATGTGTCACCAGCTTTAATGTATTACTTTTATAGGTAGGTGGGCCGGTGATAAAACGCGCACAACCTACATCTTGTGTATGGGGGGAGGGGTGAGCAACTATCGGTTCACGATTATAGTGGCGTGTAGTATGCGGATCCGGTAGATGTCAGATTGAGAGGGTAAAATTGTGCAGGAAATGGATCGTTTTTATTTTGTTACCTTACACGTTACATGTCGAAGTAAATTGAAGTAAAGGTGAATAACTTAATAGACGCCCCTCTTACATGTGGTTGTTGGGTTGGACTGTACGAACAGGCAATTGTTTTGTTTGTGGTATTTTTTTTAAATATGTGATGTCTATTCGCACACGCCATTAATACATGCAGGAGGGCCTCATTTAAGTTTTTTACCTGTATTACTTATTTAATACATTCCATAGTAATTGTTTAAGCTCTACATATATCATGTAGCTAAAACAGCCCTTGAGGCCTATATGCAGAACAAATATTTGATTTTCATTTTATTGTGTTCTTTCAAATCTATCTACATATTCGTTAGGAATTAACTTTACAGATGAAAATGGGACTGTCCCCTTGTTTTTCAGAAAACTGATTCATACAGAAAACTGATTCATAGGATTGTTGTTTAACAGAATTTTCATTTCAAAGAAACATTTTTTTTAAACCGTTAACTTTTTAGGTAGTTACAGCTAAAAGTTTAAGAACCCAATTAGATCTACCCAAAAAGTAGCTTAGGTTACAACTGCGAAATATAAAAAAAAAAGATTTCCATGAAATGAAATTCTGCGAAACAAAGCAGGTACAACCGAAAATGGGACTTTAAGCTAGGGTCCTCTAATTGTCCCTCACTCATGTTACAAACAGCTTTTATTTAACGAACACCGCTTACGATTACAGACGGTTTGGTGCAACATACTTTAAACTCTTTCTGTTCATAACAATTTTTTGTGCTTACTTTATCAGTAAATGTATAAACTCGCGCGTGACATAAATATAACTAAATATTAGTCTTTCTTATGGCTCTTCACGATGGCGAGTGGAAGGGTTCCTATTACTATGACGTTAAAGTCTAATCTCGTCAAAAATACTTCGCGAATTATAATAGTAGGGGTAGCGTATTAGTATGCAGCGCGCGCGCTGCCGCCCGCCGCGTCGCGAGTGCTCGCGCGAACATTCGCACGAACGCTCGCCTCACACTCAATTTTATGAAGCCATTGACTTGAGATTTGATTTTTGTTGAGTATTAATTGTGTTGTCTGAACGTTAAAGTAACTTTTATCGATTTTATCAAAATTCTAGAAGCAACTACAAAATTATTTGAACTGGCCGAATTGTATCAAATAAGTTCGTTCAAAAAGGGACTTTTATGTCCAAGCAAGAAAGTTTAAAATTCAATGACAGTTTTATAAAATATCGTTAATTTTAAATAATTTTAACTATACAACCAATGTGATAAAGTTATCCGACTCAGTGTTACGACGTTAATATACCCATTATTGTTCACCCCTATTAACATGATACAAGATTAAGTGTCTAGTATTGGGTCAGTGTCGACCACTGGAACGTTTAACTTACGTATGTAATGCAGACATGATTTCCGTATTAGTTCACCTAAGATGTAGTCTACAATATCCCGATTTGCACCAAAGGTAACTGAAGAGTTTGTAAGTCACAATGAGTGATTAAAATCTTTATAGTTTATTTGTCACCGTCGAGTTTACTTATTTAATATTAGCATTGAGTGTTTTTTTTTCATACTTAAACGTCTCAACAAGCGGTCCCGTAAAATTGTGCACAGATTTCCAACGCAGCAATCCCATATGTATGCACTTCTCCAAGTGGTCTCCCTAAGCCTTGATATGAAAGAAGGCTCGCCCCCACAGGAACCCCTAGCGCACTCCCCCGCGCACCAGAAACGTCCCAACCACCATCACGGAAAACAAGACTTTATTGTTTCATACTCGGTAATGAAAATCCATTAACAAGCGACTGTTACGTCGATCAGGAAATGAAAATCTGAGGTGATTTTCGCAAGATCCAGAGAAAATGTTTTGAATTAAAATTACGACAAATGTGTTTCATAATATACCAAGAAACTGATTAAAGAACACGATGCTTTTTATGAAAATTATATACACTCATGGAACCATTATTTGCTTTTATTGCGTGTAGTATAATTAAGAAGAAAAAAAAATGCTTGAAAATTGTCGACTTGGAGTGATGTTACAAACGTTTTTTAATGGAAACTCCAAAGATTCATGTAAAATCGATGAATGAGCGTTGATAAGGTGCTTTGGGTCAAAGTAAACTTTAAGTACGGTGATTGGATTTCACTGGGACGTAACAATCTTTTAAACCTTTTTCAAATCGCTATGAAAATTAAATTTTGCCCAGCAGTGGGACACGGTACAGGCTTAGAAAAAAAAAGAAAAAGTACATAATTGTTTTGCGGTTTCATATCGCGTTCAAGTTACTGACGATGAATCCTTGCCACTCCATTGTTTTTAAACGGAGAGTGTATGCGACAGCTACGCGGTTCGACTTTAGGAGCCGTGGCGTGACGGAGTGTTTCCTAAGTCAATATCGGATGATATTAATGCTGAATGAAAGGCTGAAGGCGGTTACACTCGCGCCAGTTTTTTTAGCTTAGCTGAAGTTTGTCGCCGCGCCGCTTTCAGCTGTTTTTTTTTTGACGCTGCTTTAGTAACTTCAATCGCGAGCATAAAAGACCTTTGACTGAGGGAATTTAAAATTTCCAGCCACGATTATGGCATTTTGTCGCTCTTGGCTTTCTCTAATTAAAATGAACTATGGGTCTAAATTTCTTTATAAGCTCGTTTAGGATTGTTTTGGGCGCTTCTCAATATAAACTCATTAAAAATGCAGGCATATTTAACCATGATATCGAGCCTAACTATTTAAAAATATGGCCATCGATAGCGTTAAGAAAAAGGAGATAAGATTTATCTAAAACATACTCATATTACTCATGGACCGATTATAATGATATCAATAAACTTTTGATAATACATAATTTACAAATAGTCATACAAACGAGATTGAAAGAGTCGGCGTTAGTTATACTTAAATATATCCCGATCCCGGCTATATTATAATAAGGAAAGTCCATCGGGATCTGGGCGGAACCTTGTTTACTGATCTTGGAGTGATTTATTAGTCGAGCCGAAGGTTGCGGGCCGCTGCTGTCTCAAATTTTCCAACCGCTTTGTTTTAGTTTTTAACCCAATTTCCCATGATATTTGAGTAGACGTTTAATACGCAGAGGATTCCAAGCGAATAGGCTAAGCTCAACTTATTAATGAATTCAAAAACTGGACATTGTACCTCTATAGGTCGAATTCCTCTCAATTGGATGAAACAATATTTTGAAAAATAGTTAGTAGTTAGTGTAGTTAATAGTAAGAAGACCCAGTAATACGAGTAAATTGTTTTTGTCCCAGCCGCTTATGAAATTTCATTTAGCAATTACTAAAGATACTTTTTTACTCCTATTTTACAGAAACCAGAAAAAAGTCACCTTAAAGCATGAAATAATTTAGAGTCAAGTATGAAGCTGGCGGTAAACAAACAAAGAGCATTATATTATATGATAAATTAATGTTAAACGAGAGTTAACTTGTGAGAATGGGGATAGGAGCGCTCGTGGCCCAGTGGCGCCTGCGTACCACGTGCGGTATGCGAGGTTAAGCAACGTCAGCCCAGGTCAGTTATTGGATGGGTGACCGCTTTGAGTTGTTATTAACTCATCATCATCATCATTTATTCATTAACAATAAGAATTGTGTTTGAAATTACATACGTATACTTTAAAATTTTAAATTAATTAAATTAACATTGTCAAAATTAATTAAATAAAAGTAAACAGTCCAAATAGGATTATTTCTACGCTAAGTCGAAAAGAAAAATTACAAATATGTCATATGAGTTATTAAACAATAATCTAGGTCCATTATAGACTTGATGTCATAAACTCTTGCACAGAATATAAGCACTGTTTCAGCAGTATTTTTTAAGACTGGCTGAGCGCTCCCATGCTTTAGAAGGCACGTTAAACCGTTGATACTGGCTGCTATGATAGTCGACCAAGTTAGAGGCCTTCGGGCGACTTGAGAACTTCTAACAGTCAAGTTTTCAGCTGGCAGCCGTTTCCGCCAAATCATGGGATTAGGTAGCGGACCCCAGGCATCCTTATGGATGCAACTGTATAGATAACGCTAGGTGGATGATAATGATGAAGACACGCTAAATAATCATAATTCACCATCAACATATTTACGTCCCACTGCTAAGCCTCCTTTCATGAATGAAGGTGACGGGTATTAGTACCGAACTCTCCACGCTACGCTAGCCCAGTGCGGGTTGGGGACTTTACATACAACGTCGAATTTCGACGCAGACTTAGGTCTGCAAGGCTGCCTCACGATGTCAGCAATATATATAGTGCTCGTCATCCACGACGACGCGCCCCTCCACATCGTATCTCATACTAATCTATGCGCAATCGTACGGAATGGGCGGTGGAGGGGCGCGCCTTCGTTAATGACACGCACTATAGCAAAAATTTAATTTATTCGCCTTTACAAGTTAATCAGCTAGGTTAACATATTTACACAATGTTAACACAAACTTATTTTATTGATCCGCTTCGCCCATAATAAACAAACAATTTAAAATGTTCCTTAAACGCGTATACATTAAGCAACCGAGGGGAGCGCCTAACCGGCCAAATAAAAATAAAACCAAACACCTCCACCCTCTATGATCGCAAAGTGCTACACTATTTAACGAGGTTGCAACAACGGGACACAGGAACTACCAGAAAGGTCCTAAGTCTATACTAGTGTCAAATACATAATGTTCTTTTGAGAGATGACCGGTGACAGTGTGGTAAATTAAATATTCAGTAGTGCTTAAACGTGAGCGGTAGTAAAGGCGACCCGTTTAATTTTGCAGGGTTTTGTTTAATATTGGGGTGGCGATTTGGTTGCTACGCTGATGGTGTCGGACCCCTCTTTGATAGAGACGTTGGTATAATGTGGATCTATCGTTTCATTTGAATCTAGAGGACCATTTTTGGTTTAGGTACCTTCTTGGTATATCAATGCAATACAAATACTCTTTATTGCACACCTCAATAAAAATCCTATCGCTTTATTGGGCCCGGGCTATAAACCCACAGTCAGGTTAAAAAAAAGTCAAGTTGTATCGGTCCGCTACAGCGCAGCCCTGGGTCTCCTTAATTAGCCTGTCTAATATACAGATCCAGAGTGTCCACCATGTAGCTCCATAGTGTCCACCATGTAGCTCCATAGTGTCCACCATGTAGCTCCAGAGTGTCCACCATGTAGCTATCGTAAGGCGAAAGGCGAAACTAATATAGTGATTTGATTTGATAAGGATTTTTATAGCTTTTAACGAACACTCGGTAATCAACGTTTACGACTTTTCACTGGTCATTAACGATAAGTTTTAATTTGTTTCGACGTTAATATACTCAGTTTAACCAAGATAACACAACATACTTTTTACTCATAAACTTGAGAATCATTCATATTTTGAATTATGGTCAAAGACTGGACGGCTATCTAGTTTGCACGAACACAACGCACACAACATAGGTTAAACTATGTCAACCCTTGCCTATTTTAAAGAACGCGCATTATTACTAATATTATTAAATGCGAACGTTTAGATGTTAAGATTTTTGGATTCTTTGATGTTTGTTGCTCAGTCACGTAAAAACGGCTGCTAGAATAACGACGATGATGGTTAGCCTAGATTAACATAATAGAACATTTTTTCCCCGACAATTATCCCTTGAAGGGATGAAATAGGGAGTGGCAATTTCGCCGATGATTTCGCCACATTTGAATCACATATGCCAAAAAGTAGTTGTGCATGCATGGTCTAAGTCAGTCTATGAAAACAAGGTACCTATGCTATGCCACTCCGAATCGTTGCACAAGTGACGTCACTGTCGACACTTCACTGACACTTACGATCGTATACCATCGATAGCGATTACGTAGGTTGTGTCACCCATGCCACTAACCAATGTGCCAGAATGCCATAACTGGCGCAGTATACACACGAGTATAATTGTATCATGGTCCTAGGTAACAGCTTCTACAAATCAACATTATACATAACACCCCTCCCTTTTTACCACTTTTGAGTTTTTAAAAACCATCTGAGACATAGAATATAGTGTCTTAAAATCTAAAAAAAATATATGTGTTACATAAGGATCTTGTCTAGTCAAAATCGCAGTCAGTTACATGACCTGATGAATTTCATTCGATAGAAAAAAATCGCGAAGTTACCCCTTTTTGGAATGTATTTTCAATACTACGGCTATATTACTTATATGTAACATTTAATTTTTGTACTCAATTAAAGATCGTAAATAGTTATAGACAAATTCGCAGGGTTTGCTTTGATAAAATGATTGACTTAATGACTATAGCTAAATATTTACAAAACTGCGCGCAGAGCTTGCGTAGAGAGCGGGATGGTTAATTGTAAGCTCACGCGTGTTAGAGCGGGACATTTGCGTTGGGGATACCTCCCCTTAAAAATAAGTTGTAATTGGTTCTTAACTAGACTGGCGAGGTACTCGCATCTCTACTTGAAAATATCCGCTTTAACGGCTTATTTACTCACCGTGCTTTCTCCGACTACTATCAGACAGCTACTGGAATTAACTACATACTTACTTTGTTAATTAAAACCTTTCAGCTTCAGAATCACGTACTTGATCGGATTACGGTCGAGTGGCAAGGTTGAGTCACGGTAGCCATGTACGACTTATTATAAACATGATCGTTTACACATCTCCTTTGATTGGTCTTACTGTTTCGGGTACTAATAGGAGTTCTCGTAAATTAATGTTAATTCTCTTAGAAGACCATTATGGTAAATTTCTAGGGAGAACGACAAAATTATTGCGGTTCAGGGAATTGTCCAACAGTTGGGCATTTTCGCGTGAGATTGGACACCTAAGTTATATTTAACTACTTTTAAACTTTTTTTATTTAATGACCATTATCTTATCATGTCAGGCGACTGCTAAACATCATAGTGGCCTGATATGCCAATCGATCCATTCCGAATGCCATTCAATGAGCCTTGTGTAGTTTTATGAGTTGTTATGGTCATCTTCTGTGTCTCTCATCAAAAAAATCAGCTGGGTGGTACCAGAATATTACATTGTTACTGAATTTATATAAGATATCGTCAAGTGGCTGAAAATTAATTCGCTAAATTTGAAGGAAAAATTACATACGAACAGTGCAAGATAATATGAAGGCCAATTTAGCTGTCTGATGAAACGACATTTTCAAACGGGCCGTACTATAGTAGTAGTAATATAGTCATTTTCTACAATTATTTTGCTGATATATACGTACGTAACCTAGGGTCGAACTTGGACCACGTCCGTAGGGTGTACCCACCGCTAACCTACACGTAACCCCTGGGTGGTCCTAAAGTTACAACAAAAACTGGCAACCGTCCTGTCTTCTCGAAGATCTTACGGTTCGAAATAATTGCCATACGAGAAATAAATAATAACGTAACCTATAAATGTCCCAAAAGCATTTAATTAGGACACGAACGTCGTGGGTTTCACTTTAACGTGAATTCTCCATCAAGTCCGCCACGTACTGTGGTTCCGCGTGTTTCGCCCACGTACCGCGTGTTTCGCCCTTCTGCTTTGATCCTTCGCCAAAACATTCTGTTGAAACCTTTTCGTAGGTTCTACTCCGGACGGGAGGGAGGGTCTACTCCGAACATCGAAATCCGAAATTCGTATCATGCCGTCCCCTTCACTCTCGTGTTATACCCTATGTGAAAGGGACGGCACTATACGAAGTTCGGATTTCGATGTTCGGAGAACAGGCTCAGGTAAGAAACATGGCTGTACACACAAAGCCTTATAAACTTAATTTGCAAGTAACTTTTAAGGGTATGGGAGATTTTATTTAAGGTTAATACCGTTATATTCTCCTCAATTGTAGTTACTCAGAGGTTGTATTGTAGCCATAACAAACAACGTTTTTTTAACGCGGTACTTATATATCTTACATCAAATACATATAGTATATCAATTGACAACGTTTCATGGCGTAAATTCATACGCCTAGAACGCGATAGTTTTAGATTACTAAAATAAGGGGGATATGAAAATATACTGAAAAGAAAGAATAAGTACGTATCTGCTAACTTTTTGAGTACTATTAAATACCTAAATAAAAGTAAGGGGTCAGAAAAAAAAAATGTTGTCAAGTCTTAAACGCCTATAGTGCCAAAGACCAACCTACGCACACTTTTCTCTACATGCCCGTCACAGCGATGGACTACGGCGAAGGATCGCAAAAAGGGCGACATGTGTGAAAAACCATGCAGCTTATTTATTCACTTTCCCCTGTTTTGTTTTAGTTCTTTTTAGATCGATGTGGACAAATTGACTCTACGTTTCGTTTATTTAATTAAACGAGTGAACACACAATTGGGTCATTGTCAGTCGGAAAAACAAAAGTTGTCCATTCGGTGGTCAATAGTTAACGGCTTGTGTGCATGTAATTCACGTTTTTATTACATGGATTTATAGACACAGAATTACAGATTATGCGGGTTATCAGATCAATCGAAAATTAAGCTTTGTAGCCCTTAACTTTTGACATGTCCACCGAAAAGACGCGCACCTAAATCTGACAATGACCCAATTCTTCCGTTGTTTTATTATCCATTAAAAATACTTTTAACTATAAATTTAGAAATAAAGGAAAAATTTAGGCACCGAGCAGGATTCGAACCTATGACCTCCCGGCACTCGCGGCCAGTCGCTCTAGCCAACTGATAAGCCTTTATTTCTAAATTTGTAATTTGCGTTAGCAGCGTTACTGCTTGATTCAAAATTAATTTACTTTTAACTATGTTTTAAAACAATATTGGGACCGTGCACGACGACAGCGCCACTGACAGGTGGCCATTATGGACACTTTGTCATAGCTGTCAAGCGAGAAGTCAGTAAATATTGTGAAAAAAATTAATGAAATCTTGTGTTATTTTACTATATTAGACAATATTGGACGATGGTAGTCAGTAACATTATTGCCAATAACATTAAAATTGTTGTTTTCAGTTGTTGTTGTCAGGTTAGGTGACTTACTTTTTTTTCTTACGGCAATTATCCACCTATTTCTTTGGTCTCGTTTCCACCACGGTTTTGAAAATAGGTAAAATTTACAGTCGCTATTCTGTGGTGTTTTTACAATTCACAATAACACATTTTACTAGGGCCATATTAAATTTATCACAAAAACGATTAGAAAATGTTTACTGCAATATGGATTTGACAGCTCAAGTCACCGACAAAATGTAAATTTTAGCCGTAGCGAGCGCTGTGATCGTTTAGGCTACCCCCTCCACCCGCTTTGCACCCTGCCAATAAACAGTAACCTGTGCTATAGATATCCTCGCGATATTTTTATTCCGTCCGGCTGTAATTCTCGATAATGATGTCCATCGACGGCAACATCCTGAAAAATTATGTAATCTCGGGTCAGAAACTTGCGTACTTTCTACTTAGGCTAGCTAGAGCAATTCTTCGCCTGACGTAGCAGCATCATGTAAAGATATCTAAATTTGACATGTAAAAAAATCTCGGCTAAAATCCAAATGCTCAGGTTTTTTTTGAAGTAATTTTATATTAGGTAGCTCGCAGTGGCGGCGCGTCAAAAATATTCTTAGAGAAGCCGGAAATAATTTGCCTTTCGTATTCGTCATGAGCCGTAGTAAAAGAACAGGAATGGCTGAAAATTAGGCAAGCCGGTGGGAATCTAGTTGTGTGGACGCTCCGCTACTGGTAGCTTGTCTCTTATATTATAATATAAAAAGATAGCAATAATAATAAAGTTGCCAGCTCGTCCTTTTTTTTTTTGACTCAGAGGAAATGCATTTACGCACCCCCCGGGCCCTGGGAAGGCCCATGGTGGGGGGTATGTGGGACTCGCCCTTCCGCAGGGGAAGGGAATACCCACTAAAACCTCTGCGGCGTTGACCAAGGCTGCCGTTTAATGGGGGGCATCGTGGGGTCGCTGTCATTCTACCGTGATGCCAGCTCGTCCTAAGGCCCGGCCCGTCGTATTTTACTGGACAAGCAATAGTAGATTGTGTCCCAAGAGGGCAAAGTTATATATTTACGGCGAGAGTGGTATATTGAATCCTGAGTGAAGCGAAAGATTCTACAATAGGATTCTAAAGTAGAATCTTGAGCGTAGCGAGAGATTCAAGTGTTTACGCCCAAGACGGAAATCATTTTGCTACCGTGTGAAACATACTGCTTTTTACACCGCCTATGAGGCCCGCTACTAAAAATGTCTCTAAATAAATATCTTACCTGGTCGAAATTCCTCTTATTCGAACCAAGCGCTTTGCATCATCTTTTATAATGCTCACTTCTAAGGTTTGGAATTCTCTGCCGGCGTTTGTATTTCAGAGTTCATATAACCTAGACCTTTTTAGGGCCTTCTGGGTGAGCTCACTTCATCGTCGGCCTCATCTTTGCCCCCTGGCTAGATGCTGACTTGGAGCAATCCCATTTTTAATAAATAAATAAATAAAAAATAAATGTGAAATGTCTTAAAATAATTTTTGCTGCCAAGTGGCTCATACTGCATTTTCATTTCAATAAGCTATTCAAAAAAATCGGTTCTCCCGGAACACGGTGTGTTTCTAGGGATGTTTAATTGTTCCAACATTTAATTTGAACTTAAACAAGAATATTTTATCTCTGAATCCTAATGCGAGATTTCAACGCCTGAACCTTCGCTTGATTGATCTCCGCTGTTATTAAAAAGGAGACGATCTTAAATCAATTAGCGTCATCAATATTCATTTATCGGTTGATGATGGTTTGGACTTAAACTTGTAGTCTAAGGCACATTTCACAAATTACGCACTTGTAATAAAAGCGGAAGTCTCTTTCTAACGGAAGTAGAGGAAGTGAGGCTTTCGCTTGTATTGTAATAGACTTCTGGCCAGGGCTGTCCATTTTGCCGCTTCGGCTGAACTCTACTCTGGCACATGGAGGTGTATATCCTATCGCGCTAGGAATGAAAGAACACGTGCTAAATATACGGCAAGCGCATGCAAGCGAGATCTCATAATCACAGTTGCCGGCAAACATCTTGAACCTAATTGACCTGCGCAGTAGCGTAATTTGTACGTAAATCCGCTACTGCGCACACAAGGTTAGGTTCAAGATGTTTGCCGGCAGCTATAGCTGTCAAACATTGGTTATTTTAGAGAGAAAACCTTCTATTAATACTATTATTCCGCGCCCTGCCATTGTTTTGTTGCCTTTTTCTTTTTCATTGCGTTTTTTTGTCGGGTCGGATGTATCTTAGGTATATCTTTAAACGAGCAATTCTTGAATATTTATTTATTTACTTATTTATTTATTTCGGGGATCTCGGAAACGGCTCTAACGATTTTGATGAAATTTGGTATGTGGGGGTTTTCGGGGACGAGCAATCGATCTAGCTAGGTCTCATGTCCGGGAAAACGCCGAGCAAAGCTCGGCCGCCCAGATATTAAAACATTAAATGGTTATTGCAGTTTGTGAAACTGTAATCCAGTATGTATTTACTGTATGTATGTTCGTAACTTCGTAAGTCTACATACAGTAGTACGTTAATAGTTCCCAACCTAATAATAACTTAAAATTCAATGAGACCTGCCGTGTGCTTGGGTGAATGGCTTGAGCAAATATTGGCTTATTTGTTACGAGTCCACTCGGAAATAGATCTCGAGCCGCCCGCCCTTCTCGGAATTCTATCCTGTTCGATACCAATTGATACTAGTATTTGCTGATCGAGACGTATAAGTATGCTTTAAATACTATAGGTGGGTTGCACCAAACTGTAATCGTAAGCGGTGTAAGTTAAAATCTAATAGTATGGCAAGTTGACAAGTTTCTATGGAATGACAGCTGCCGGCGTCGCCATATTTACCGTTTGGTGCAACCCGCCCTGAATGAAACAAGTGCTTTTGTGTAAGAGATAAATTGTATTTGTAGTCCAGCTGGGCGAAATATTATCGTGTCAAACGCACGACCGTATAGTGCGTGCCATCCAAATGACGATGCGCCCCTCCTCAGCGAATCTCATACTAACCTATGCGCAATGTACGGATTGGGCATAGGATACGGTAGGACCTAAAGTATACAACAAAATACCGCTAGAAATAAGACAGGCTACTAGTGACGGAACTTTCAGTAAAAAACTCAAAATGAAATTGGCATCCAACGCCTACTACACACTTAATGCCTTTTTCGAGCGCTAAACTAGGTTTCACCTTTAAATTGAATAATATTATCGGTTCGCTTGCCAGCCTTGTTCTTGAACTGTTTTTGAACTATATGACATTAAATGTATATAAATATAAGTTAATTTAATTAATAATGTAAACAAATGACATGTAAAATGCAATATTTTATTAATAAATAATTGAATTGAATTGAATTGGGCTGTGGAGGGGCGCGCCTTCGTGGATGACACGCACTATATGTATGTTTGAAAACGTTACATACTTAACTAATTGACTGCCAAAGGTATGCTACCAAGACTACCAGGTACCTAAGTAATATTGCGTAGTTGGCAGTCAATGGCTTAATCATATTTAATTGTGTGAATTATAAATGTTACCAAGAGTGTAGATACCAACTGCGGCTACATAAGGTTTTTGTTAAGATTATTCTATTGTGACTTTTACATGTCTCTTCCGGGGGTTTTGTCTTCCTATCATATTATTTATACCTAGGGCTGCCATCCGTCCGGGTTTTCCCGGATTTGTCCTAGTTTGGAGGCCGTCCGGGCGGGGTGTCAAGAAGTGTCCGGGGAAAACCCGGACACTTTTCATGTAAGGAAGCACCTCATTGAATTTAAAGGTCTTGATTTTTCCGTTGGTTTGTCCGGGGAAAAAATGCGATTTACGCCAAATGTCCGGGGTTTTTTGAATCTTTGTCCGGGTTTGGCGAAATTCGAGATGGCAGCCCTATTTATACCTAATGTTCAGTTTTTTTAATTCCTCCTTCCTTTTTAATTCGTTCGTCTTTATCTGTAAATTTGACGTTAGTGTTAAGCAGAGGTTTGATATTTTTTATGAAAAAGGGGATAATTTTAGAGTGCACTTTATTGTTGATATTCAAATTAAGATTAAAATTTATTATTTAGTATTTGATGTGGCCTGACAATGATGCAGTGTGTTATGATATTTCATCATCGTTGGAAGCATGTGCCATTGTGCAACATTACATTTTTGCATTAGTAGGTGTGTATAATGCACTTGCATTTTACTCTATCTCTAAATATTGTCACTGAATAATATAATGATATTTTTATAGAAAAATACTAATATAATGATTAAACATACGTTACAATTTAGAAATTATGTTAAAACAAAGATATTGTGAATAACCTTTTTATCCCCGGGTAGTATACAGGGTGTACAATCCAAATGGGTCAGTATGGTGAAGTCGGAAACTATGAGAGATAGCGAGATCTGTTCTTAGGAACCATGACGTCGATTTTAGATTTAATAATAATTACATTCAAACTTTTTTATTAACTCTCATACATAACCGGGAATCGAACCTGGTCAAAATCAATGTGTATATAAATTCTGCAAGTCGCAAGAAGCACAACACTAAAGAATCTTGTTCACTAGAATAAATTATTGTTTATAGTTTGAATGTAATTATTATTAAATCTAAAATCGACGTCATGGTTCCTAAGAACAGATCTCGCTATCTCTCATAGTTTCCGACTTCACCATACTGACCCATTTGGATTGTACACCCGGTATACCTAGTGCTATTTTTTCACTTACAGGATTAACTGATTTACATCCACGAAGTTGCCATTTTCCCTAGATTAATGTAGTTCCATTTCGAAATATGGTCCAAGCGCTGGATTTTTTGTAAATAATGAGATAAGCTTACTCGTAATCGTCAAATTAGATATATCTTACTCCGTTAATTAGAGAACGACATTAATAGCTAAAAAGCAGTGTCTACCCTGAGTTTTTATTAAAGTATCATCAATCTAGTAAGATTATTTCTAATTTGACTAGTCCATTCTATGCTAGCGGTGCATGTGCGTTGAATGTGTGGAGTTAGACGCAAACGCACACGCGGGCAGTACACTCGCGTCCGCCGGCGCGTCGCGACGTCCGCTTAGTGCACGACTGTACCCACGTGCGCAAATACTATAAACAAACAACTTGGTGCAGTGGCAACATGACATTCCGATGATCAGCGTGAATATTACGGAATTATTTGGTTTAATTTTATGATTTTCAACGCGGCCAGTACAGTGTAGCCGTCTGCCGAAATCGATGCAATGCATACACGTTGATGCGTGCATAATCAAGCGACCCAACCCCCCCGTCTGGCTACCGAGTAATAATAGTCAACCCTCTCGCCCTCCCCGCGCCCACACTAATATACGGAGATTTAACATCTTGGATATTCACGTATTGGTAATGAAACTAATGAAAGACATGCATTACTGGTCAAATATTTTACTAAGTCAATCAATACGAAGTGCTAATGTAATTCTTGGGGTGTTAGAAACAAATACTTTTTTGATACATTAGCCTTAGGCTAAATTAATTTATATTACTATTAATTGGTAAAAACTTGATGCCGAAACAAATTCTTTGTTAAATTTGCTATTTGTGAAACTCATCTAGTTCAATAATTCATTTAAGTAGTGTTACAGTAGGTACACTGTATACAATTGGTTGGGTACGCACCCGTTTCAACTGACTACGTGACTGCACCATGCACTTGCGCGATCGATCGAGCAACTAGTCGCTCGACTGGGCGAAGGGGCAAGGAAGAACTCCATGTCACCACCTGTCCGTCGTAATGGCTTTCGGAAGACGGTCGCACGCGCGCACGCATCTGCCGTTGCCGTTTCGCGCCAAAAACGAAACATGTTCTAAATCCAAAATGGTTGCTCAGTGTATCGATTGATCCGGTGTTGTGTAGACGCTCGTGTGTGTTTTGTTTTGTGTTGTTTATAATGTGAAACAATGCTTGGATTTCTCACGTCGGATTTCGGTTATCAGAACCGATTGACACTGCTCCAACAGCTGATCGAGTGTGGGGATGTGTTGTTGGGACCTGAAATCGTTTACGGTACGGTATTATTATTTGATTTGTCATTGTCATTAATAATTATATTGTCAGCCACGTACTGTCCAATTCGTTTAGATTAACACGTACCTAACTGGAAGCAGATGAGTCAATATGACTCACATGGAATACTTAATTTTAGTCTATCCGAATACTCGCTTGTTTTGTATTATCTGGCAGGAAGATTCATCAGAAATAGATACCGCCCGTAAAAGGAACGAAGTCGGTTCAATTTTACGCCGGAGAAATTCCATTACTAATTTAGACCGTCTATTTTTAAAGTAAACAAATATTGGTAAACGAACGCTTCACTAGAATGCACCCGCTGTCAAATAAGATTTAGAAGTTGTTTAATTCACTTTCGAGCTTAATTTACTTATGTAATGACAGTATAATAAAATGCACTTGTAGTAGAAAAACCTCCACCACCACACGCAAGCGTAAATGGTGTCGACAGCCTACCGAATCAGTTCAATACAAATACAACGATGAAGATGATTGCATTATAAACACAACTGAGACTTACCTTTCGCTATGTCGCAAAACAATTATCATAGTGACGTAGGAGTAGATACAAACACAAATGCTTTATTTGGCAAAAAAGTGTTTACAAAATAGGAACCAAAATAGGAATAGGATGCTGTTTATAAGTATTAAACTATAGCCAAAATCACTAAGTATATAGGTACCTGATTACACCCTTAGTATTTACTTGTTGGTTGATACACTAAGTATTGTATTATTAACTATGGCTGACTTGAACTATGTCCATACAAATGGGCCAAGTTAAGCCTACGAAGCTATTTGTCACGTATAGAAATGTAGTTTACTTACGAGTGGACAAGCAACTTAAAACCCTGATCTAGCGTACATACTTTTTTAGTATTTACTTGATTACTTTGTATTATGACATCGATGTGTTATACCTACTTACGTTATACGTTAAAAGACTGACGAAAATTAGAATTTCATTCATTACATCACGCTGATAATCGTTGTTACTACCTACCTATTCGATTCGCTTCCCTTTGCTCCGATTAGCCCGTAATTAAGCACACACGTGCATTATTGCATCCGCCATGCTACGTACAATGAAATTACGTGTACCCAACAACCACGTTTATACACAACTTCATCACGTTTGTGCGGACTCCTCAATTTTGTCCACTCGAACGTGCAACGCAGAACTTGTGCAATAGCTGTTTGTTATTGTTTAGTAACTCTGTTGTCTCTGTTAACATTACTCGTCTTTTGATGATTAGGTACTCGTGTAAAAGTCAACGATAGATATCTAAGACGCTACTTACTACATATAAATAAATTAGCGTGATTGAAGTATTTCCATTACATACTATGTTAGCCGCATTTATACAAAAATTAACATTAACATTTTTTATAATTCTGCGATGGCAAAGCGCACTTACAATCCCAGCAAACATGGGAATATAATGGAACCTGCGATTTAAGTTAAGGATCTGTTTCTATAACAATAGTTATGCTCCAAAGAACAAGTCCGTATGTCCGCTGCACTCAGACACATGCAATACTAAGAAGGTGCATAGATCTCCAACCCACACCAGCAAATGTCACCTCGGCCGGCGCACGCGACGCCATTGTCTTCATAACATCATCGCCAGTTGAAAAAGGCTCTAAAGACAACGTGAAACTCACACGATATTTATGTACTCAATTTTCTTTAGAACTAACGCCGTGAGCTATTTGATTGTGATTAGATGAATGCCTCGATTCTTATTAGCGTTTCCACTGTTACTTCCCGATGCAAATTGAATGGGTTTATAAAATCACGTCGGCTTAGCAAATCGTTTCTGGCTTCATTCCACTAATCAGCGATGGACGTTAGAAAAGTAAGCTACAAACACATCAAGGAATGTGGCTTGGCTTACTCGTGTGTACTTACTTGGATATAAAATAACTAGAGTTGGACCGAAACACAAGAATATCTGCAAAGTATACCCTTCTACTTATAAGCATATTTTTAACGTGTGACACAGCTCCCTCTCATGAGGACAACATAGATGATTACAACAAAAATAAAAATTCCCATTGAAGTCTGACAGAGATTTGCGGGTACAGTGGAAAAGGCAATTTAGTATGTGTAATTAGTAACTACAGTAACTGCATAAAAGATCCCTCGTGAGTTGAAATACTTTCAGTATCCAAAAATAAGATAACACTCATTGGCTGATACATAGACGCATGAATCTTCGAAAACAATAAAAAGATCGTAGCGATCTAACTTTGCGACAGTATGGAAGCAATGTAAAGAGAGTAATAAACACTGTCACAGATCAATACGATGGAGCGCATTCCTAATTCGATGTGCATTCGTCGCGTCTCAATCATCACCTCGCTGCAACTATGCAATTCACAACGTGCCTCAACTCATAACACCTCACCAGTCGCTCGTGACTTGTAAGCCTGGAGCATCGTAAAAACTATGCCTCATCGGCGGGTCAAGTTTATTAGTTTACTGGTTCAAGGCGGCGTTTTCTACACGCTTTGTAAATGCTAGCTCAGATACTGTCTGGATATTTACTCAACACTAAGGCTAGTTAGGGTACATACAGAATGAAAGTAAATAAGGGAATTTTTAATGGTTTAATTTTATTTAGACTATATTCTTTTAATATCGTTTCAATAGGTGTCCTTACTAAATTTTCCAATTCAGTGCACCGGCTGGGCTAATTTCCCACCACAATGTGTACTCGTACCACCGGACTGGATATGTGTTAATCGCAGTTTATTATTGCATGCAAACACGCCAGTCTATACCTCTACACCTTAGACTGAAACACAAGTTGTACAATTAAAAATACATCGGCCACACAATCACATATAGATAATGTTAAACTCATGAGTCATCTCGTTTTTTTTCGTGACTAAATGGTAAACAGGTGCTGTTCAATATACTGATTTAATGAAAATAAAATAACTTACTTTACGCTCAAGTATTAATTACACCGTTAATGATATCACCAGCACGCCTTACAATTTGCGTTATACAATTCTGTTGGAAGTAAAACACTATTGTTTTGCTTTTCTTCGAATGCGCCTCTTTTTATTTTAACAGCATTCAATCAAACTTCCGGTTGCAGCATGTGTTTAGGTACCCCCTTTATAAACGCACAAAAAAACCACATCCGCTGCAAGCCAGGTTGTTATTTAATTGTTTTGGCTAAATAAACCTTAACGGAGAAGAGTATTAAAGTTTAAACTACCTACCTACCAAGTACAGGGTCTTGGTCAAAAAACGTGAGTTCAGGCCTCGTTGGCGACGTGTAGTAGCAACAAAATGTCTTGCAAAAATTTTAAAAGGAGCGTCAAAAATTATGTAGTTTATACTTTAGGTGTACCTATTGCGAATTAAGGGTTTAAAATAAAATTTGTTAATTACGGAACGCATTTTCTGAGCACTTAATAAAATTGTCATTGAATAGATATTTCAATAATGCCTTTCTTTGGCCAGGACCAGACGTATTTTTCAATACCAAATGAATTCTTAAAAACATGGCACGGCCTCAAATAACTGACTAGAAATATCAATGTCAGCCTTAATTTATGTCCCTCGGCACGTTTCTCTCGGAATCGTTCTGTCCTTCTGCCTTTAATTGTTTAAAGGAGACAAAGAAATTAGAATAAAGCCCGGCTAACTTTAAACCCTTTCGCGCAACACGGTACAATTTCGAAGAATGACATTCTTTTCGATGAAAGACAAAAGGGTTATATGTTAACAATGGAATAGAAATCGCTTGACGAGTAATTACTTATAGTACGTTGTTTAGTTAAACGAAACGGGTGTATCTTCATGTGAATTTCAATGAAGCATGCGTCCTTTTAAATCATTGTTGTGGCGTGAAGCGTGACGGTGTGTTCTACGTCACATGCAGGCGCACTGTAGCTCTAGTAATAAGTTTTTTCGAAACATTAACTAATTCGAACGCGTTGCGTTTTGTCTCAAAATGTATGAAATTAAGTGGTATGAAAACATGAACAGCGCCTCTGGTGGTCACTAGTGAAAACTAAAACAGCGAGTATAACATTTGTTGCTAACCGATGAGCGCGCGTATTTCAAACTCGGTGAGAGCGTTTTCATACATTTTGAGACAAAACGCATACGCGTTCGAATTAGTTAATGTTTCGAAAAAACTTATACTAGAGCTACTGATACATACAACAACAGAAACAGCACCTTCCTCCTTTAAAGCTTGGTCACACTGCGTTGCGCGACGTCCGCGCGACGCGACCTCTGCGCGCCGGAACCGGAACGTATGCTAACAGGTTAGCGACGTCACACAGGTTGCGCGACGCGAGCGGGACGGTTTCATTTCGATAGATCCGACACCGATAAAAGATGTATGGGAATGTGACCGATATCGGACTGGAAGATAGCGGTTTTCTATGCATTTTTATCGGTGTTGGACACCGATATTGTCGGGTTGTGGGATCAGGCCCTCATTTTCCTGTAAGCTGCGATTGAAAACTTCTACCAGGATTTGGCTCGTCGCCGCGTTGGTGAATACACGTGGTCGGCGCGACGACGAGCTGAATCCACTACCGAACAAAACCAGTTGCCTACTGTCATGGCGTCGTTACCGAACAACGTCTTTGAACAAGTATTGATTGGCGAAATCATCATAAATTCATAAACATGGAAAGCCTTTTTTAAAGAGTGAAGTGAAATGAACTTCTACCAATCCTAACGCTACCTTTTCAACCATATACGTGCAATATCTGTATAAATACATGTGGCCAGAACGTAGGTCAACATACCAGTCGTGACTCGAAACGTTCTCACAAATTACCTCACGACGTAGCTACACAGATGACGATGACACTCACCTCGATGGCCCTCTGAGCGTCATCCTCAATTCAAACTACATACGCCTATGCATAGACTCGGTTACTATTGCCTATATCGCTGCATACTACATATACTTATTTGTATTACCAACGCTACTAACGGAACAAATTACGTCACAGCAATAAATTATGTTTACACTGAAGTTTATGACGGTACGTACATAATATTTTTTATCTTTAGAGATTTACCGTCTATTTAGTCCGAAGGTCTTTTTAGAGTGTCTTAACAATACCATAGAATTGTAAACAATGTAAATTAGTGTTGCAATTTATAGTATGTTTAGTTGTTCTGTAACAGGCGTGACTTTATGACGACATGCTTAATTACGTTCTTAGTCTATTTTTTTACCCAATATACTGTAAAACGACGCTTAAGTGTTTATTAAAAATATGCATTCTTAACTCTTAATGCAAGATTTCCGAAGTGAATTGTCATTGACTCGCATAACCCTGAATAACTGGGAAATTACTGGCTTAATAATTTGACCCACATATGAAATTAAATTATACCGTGTGATAAATGGTCGTTAAAAAAGACCTTACTGATAATTTTGTCAACGTTTGACCCATATACCTTGATTGGCACTCGTCAGCAAGTGTCAATGTCAATCCTCAGTGTGTCGTCAACCTATAATAAGGCCCGTGTTCCATCCAGGGTTGCCACCGCGAACGCTAAACGAAGTTTTCCCTCTCTGTCGCACTTGCGTACAGACTTGTAAGTGCGACAGAGACGGAAAACTTCGTTTGTGGTTCGCGGTAGCCTCTCAGTTGGGTGGGCTGAAACGCCGTTGACTAGTTGGAAGCGCCAACGTGCGTTTTAATAACTCCCTAACATGGAAATGTAATAGTATAATGTGTGTGAGCCGTTCGCATTAGTGGTTTACGCTTTATACGAAAACATAAGGAAGCCTAAGTCGGTTAATTAATTTCGTTTAACATGTATTCTTACTCACTAGTCTCGCTACACTTAATTCCATTTATTATGATGTGCATTTTTTCTTTCTCCAAAAAATGTTTAGTTATGTTATAAATAGGTATTTTAGTTCATAATGCTTTGTTGTTATAAGATAAAGTCGATAAGGTTATGTTATTTGATATTGATCAGTTTTAATAGAATATCAAATATCTAACGCTTATAGGGGTCATAAAGACTTGGAAAAACAAAAGTCTTCCCTTCTGTGGTCAATAGTTAACGGCTTATGTGCATGTAAGTTATGCTTTTATCACGTGGCTTAATAGAAAGGGAGACGCTGTTGATGCGGGTTACTAGTCCAATCTAAAATTAAGCTTTGCAGCCCTTAAATTTTAATATGTCCACAGGAAAGACGCGAAAATAAATCTCTGACCCATAGTCCTATTTTATATCGTTTTTTCATCAATTCAAAATGAATCATATTCTGATACGAAACTTTACTAATGCAATTTTATGTATTTGTATATGGTTTACACATGCCTACACACCTAAGTCTTCTTAACTTTGGGAAGAGGCAATTATTATTCAAATTTATGTGACTGACGAGCAAAAATAACGGGTACACTTTGTATAGAAGTTCCATAGAAAGTGAACCCGTTATTTTTGCTCGATAGTATAGTATATAGTTCTCTATCATAGCGGGTAGTTAGCTGGGGTTGGGTGCCTTCGCCGTCGAGAAAGCATTATAGATACGCTAACTTTCTAGGTCACTTAAGCGGGTATTACACTGTCCTGAATTCAGGACACTTAGAAGGGTTCGGACCTATACGTTAGAGCGAGATGCTTCAACTCCCCTCCACTAGTTAGGACGCCTGATTCAGGACAGCCCGCTTTAACAACGTAACTTTTCATAATACTAACTACCCTCTAGGCTACGGATGCCGCTTACTATCAAGCGGCCTTTCGCCTGTTTGCCACGGACGTGATATAAAAAATAGGCAATTGGTTGACAATAAATTATACCTTTAGGTGTTAATTAAAATCAACCGTTACAAAGAAATATTAATACTTTTGAAATTAAGCTTAACAAAGCAATGATTTTGGGAAGTAAATGGCTACAAAAACGAGGCATTAATATAGTTTTCCAATTATGAAGTCAGAAAATGTATTGTGAAGCTAACCTCTGGCACCCCCGGTTCGTCCGCTGACCGTCCGCGAGGTCACCGACCCGTCACCGTCCGCCCGATCTGTTGACTGTGTGACGACGTGACGAAAGGACCCGCAAAATCCACACCTCTTTAAACGAAAGAACTTTTATTATGTGAGAAGTGTATATCAGAGAAAATTGGTTTTCTTACAAAATGGCTTTTCTGTACAAATGAAATGATGATAGTACCTGCCATTGTTTCATCAGATCGTTGGATGATTTTACTTACTAAAGTCTATTCATTCTTACGTGTATCATGTTATCTTGTAAACAAACTCTTTTTGAAGACATTAATCATTATCACTCTATTTTCTATGATTATTGTGTAATCATCACTTCACCTTCAAGACTAGTTTGTTTACATGGTATGACACGTAAGGATGAATAGACTGTAGTTTTTTTATTTCTAATGACTATGATAGGTACCTATCTACAGTTTTAGTGAAGAACTTGATAACTCTACTAACAGCCAATTACTAACTAGCATCACGATCAAGCAATTACTGTAGTTTTTTTTTTACTTTCGTGTGTCATATCATATGTCTATGCGATGTAAGCTAAGACTTAATATTCGTAAAGAATGTAGAACCGAATGTAAACTTTGGAAGTTGGAACACATCGCTGTAATGTTTACGCTGCCGTTGGCCTAACCAAACACGGCCCTTTCCCAAGCACCACCTATAAATTAACTACTAATACGTCGTGTACACTCGGCTTTATTATTCATGAAGTTATTTGAGTCATGCGGCGAGCGAGTGTGGAACTGTGGACTATTCTTTACAAATTACGCGTTCATTTATTTGACACTAGTTTTTTATGGTTCTTTGGATGTCTTGGGGATTCGTGGAAAACGCTGCATTACTTATTTAAATCATGTGAAATTGGGTACTTTGTGTATGTTTGGACACATTGAAGAGGTACTAAGATATTATTCCTCTTTGAGCGCTTGGTTTGGATCTGTCTGAAACAGTACCTACATCCTAATGCATTAAGGCTTGAAATATTCCTATAAGATCTCGACTGCGTGCGCGACGCTGTGTGACCAGGATTTTATAGGAATATTAATATTTCACAGTAGTGACGGAACTAAGTATACTCGTATGAAAGAAACTTTATCAATGAAATCATATTGATATTTCTTGTAATTCGACTTATGACGTCATTCCATGATAGGTTAGGGTTCCATTTAGCCGACAGCACATCCTTAACATTGAAATGGAAAACATCGTGAGTCATGCCGTAAGTAGGTACTTGCCGTTAAAAATCACCTGAAAAATGACAATTCGACATATCGTGCAGCAACCAATTTTGTTTTCCTAACTAGCAATGTATGTCGAATTATCATAATCAAATGATAATTGTCAATTCAAACGAACAGGGGCTAAGATTAATAGTTATTTCAGTCTTTGTTTTTTTTATACTACCTACTGAGAGCCGATTTTGGTTCAGTATTCCATCCCAAGGAACTCAAATTAGTATAAGCAAAAACTGAACAAACGAAGCAGAACGAGCAATATCAAATATGGTGTAATAGTCTTTTTACTCCTCTTATCTAAATATGACACGGTACGCTGCGCAATGCCATGGTTTTGCGTCTAGACTTCTGTGTCTAGACAAGGAATGTTCAATATGGCATGCATACGGTATTTATACAGTAAATCGTTAATAACAAACCAATTAGGGTGAGCATCCAGAGATCTGCTAAGCTGCTTTGCTTTACGTAGATTCGACTTTGACCCTTCGCATGATTGAAAGCAAGGTTTATGGGAACACAGATTAGCACGGCTCTGGTGGAGAATCACCTTTAAGAAAAGTTACAACTTTGCCCAACTGTGGGAACCCAGGGTTCGTTAGTGCAGGCTCTTACAGTACAAAATTTTGTAAGCGACCTATACCTACTAGGTTAAAAATGAAACGTCAACATGCTAAATAGTCGTTTGTAATACGATAAAACCTGCTGCAAAATAAAATAGAATCGGTATCGAATGTGAACAGTATTGGTAAACGACACCGCGATAAATCTCGTTGGCGCCCGAGTTATTATCACAATATTTCACTTTTACCGAACCTGCAGGTCTATTTTTGCCTGCAGCTTCCGATTCTAATCACAATAAAATATGGTTCGCGCTATCATAACGCGATCGCATAAGCCGATCTACATGTTAGAACGAGATCGCGAAATGGGATGTGGGATTGCGATGTATTACTTTAAAATCAGCGGCGGATTTGCAGTTTTGGCCGCCATATGCCCCAGGCTATGTAGTAAGTAACCAGCCGTCCCTTTCTCAGCGTCCATGTTGTGCCCAGGTCAGGATTGGCCGCTCCTAATATCTGGCCGCCCTAGCCCTTCCGGGCCTTAAGGAAAAAATCCTTCACTGTTAAAAATAGTCTGTTATAAGAACAGCCGTGCAATCTTCAATGGAAATGATTGTTAAATTTATGTGATGTCTCTTAAATGCATCCCAGCACTAAACATGATATAAAGATTTTGTATGACAAATGTATTAACGATACGAACGACCAAAATTTAAATCTAAATCTAAGTCGGAAGGAGTTCGTATTTAGCTAGGAATGAACCTCGGCTAGATCAATTTTCCGCTGTCGTAAGTCCCTATCGGTAGTTACGTTTTGTAAATTCCGTGAAAATCGATAGAGCTGTTTCCGAGTAGTCATTTAGAATTGTAAATACCTATTAAGTATAGGATGTTGTATTCACGGCTATATACATTAGAAGAAGTGGGTTTTAAAGTATCAAAATTTTCTTTAAATATAGCCACTGAACATGGCAGAACCAATGGGCTACATGGCAGCCATTTACAAAACACATAATCCTCGTTTTCGGTTGCACTCGGTGTATCGCCAAGTGATATCACTTTTTAATCTTTAACACTATGAATGTACAATGCGATTTTTATACCTAATTTTTACGATCAGGAATAACCTTTTAGGCTTAATTTTTTAACCGTATTAAAGCTTATTCTGATTTAGTTTTTCTTGTTCTCAGGTATTGACAATCGGATAGCACACTCGAGAAGTGTAACGCCACCGTAAGTATATTTTCATTTATAAGAAAATATATAGGTACGTTTAAGGCTCGACGCACATGTGAGGTATGTTCCCGGATTAAGTACAACCCGCGCTACTTGCCAATGATATCCAGGTCTGGCACTGTTTAAGGATTCAGAGGGCGCGTAACAATTATGGCCGTATTCGAGCGCTGTGAACGGTTTTCAAATCGATCGCAACGTTCTCATTCTAACGCGACAATAACACTAAATGCCGCTTCAGGGCACCCTGATCTGAAAACCGTACGAAGAACCGGATCCGGAACCTGACGTGTGCGTTGAGCCTATCATTATGAATCGCACATTTTGCAGGGTCATATGCAGAATATAGGTTCTAATTTGTATGTTCTGGTTCTAAAAATTTCAGACATTTTTGGGCCTACAGACAAAACTGCTACATTCAAAATTAATAAGATCTAGTCTAGTGTATCTTTCGGGAACCGAAAGGACATGTTTGTTATTTAGGCAGCTTATGTAGTAGTTAAGTTACAGCAAGAGGATTGTATTAAATTGAAAAAGTTGTGTTTTCAGTTGTGATGGGTTGAACAAGGACCTCGGGTTGTCGGAGAGCGATGATGACGTCAATGCCACCGCCAACATCAGGCTAGAACCGTAAGTCAACTTTTGTCCCGTATTGGGTGCAAGAAATATAAATAAATAAATATTTGTGGACAATCTTACACAATTCGACCTAGTCCCAAACTTAGTAAAGCTTGTGACGATATACATACTTATATAGATAAATACATACTTAAATACACAGAGAACATCCAAGACCCAAGAACAAATATTCGTGCTCATCACACAAATAAATGCCTTGACCGGGACCTCCAGCTTCGTAGGCAGGGTCACTACCAACTAAGCTAAAGTGGTCGCCAATTCGGCCTTGGCCATACACAGTGACAGCTCGTGATTCCAAATCAATCTTAACTCATGATCCTTATCACGGATTCTGTCATTCTCCTGTCAAATTTTGCATCTTGCTGCCAGCAGGTGATTCGTTATTAAAAAAACAAGTCTTCATTAGAAAAATAGCGCTGAAAGCTTTTACTTAGCGGAGCTTCATAATTAGTCCCAGCTTAGTACCCACCAAATTAAATATATGTATTTTAATTTCATAAGTCTTATTGTACTTACGCAATCGAAAGTTCCATTCAAGCATTACATGATTTATTCCAACATTCATAGGGATAATTTCTCCTTTGCACTTTAATCTTGTGTGACATGTAAATCGTTTTACCCTGTTATTTATTTAAACTTTATTGCAAAAAAACAAATGAGTACAACAAATGAAATGGCGGGCGTAATGTCTAACGGTTATTGTGTAAAACCAAGTGTTTACAAATATACACACATTCCAGCATCATATCACCGATCGTGTCCGGAGGCAGCCCGTCGTCGGCCAGTGAGTCTTCCGACTCCGAGTCGGAATCTTCTTCGGCGGAGTCTGTGGGGCCGGCGCCCGCGCCGACCGCGCCGACCCCGCAGCCGGTGCAGCGGCCGTCGTGGTCGCTGTCCAACTTCGCGCCGCCGACCGCGCCGCTGCCCGAGCCTTATGACACGGGGAAGGAGCTGAGGCACGCGCTCGCTGACATCAAGGGCAAGCCGGTGAGTATTATGATGATGAGTTCCTGTTATCCCTCATTAGAGATATAGGGCTCGCAGAAGAGTTCTCGACCTGTCACGGTCTTGCGCAGCTTCTTCCAACTTTACCCAGCCGGTGAGTATAGGGGTTCATAATTCATCATCATCATCATATCAGCCGAAAGACATCCACTGCTGGACAGCGCCACCCGCATCCAGCGGACTTCCGCAACCTTTACTAAGCTATCAGTCCTGCGAGTCCTCCGACTCTGAGTCGGAATCTTCTTCCGCGGAGTCGGTCGGGCCGGTGCCCGCGCCGACCCCGCAGCCCGTGCAGCGGCCGTCGTGGTCGCTGTCCAACTTCGCGCCACCGACCGCGCCGCTGCCCGAGCCGTATGACACGGGGAAGGAGCTGAGGCACGCGCTCGCTGACATCAAGGGCAAGCCGGTGAGTATAGGGGATATAATCATCATCTTACGAAAGACGTCCACTTCTGGACATGAAAGATTGCCATAAAAAAGAGTAGTTTTTGGTTTAGTTTGGGCTATGGCCGAGGCCGGCCAATCATGAAAGTGCAATACTTAGCTGAGTATATGCCTAGCCTATCAGATAAGGTTTGCACCCCTTTTTTATACAAATTATTTCATACAAACTTTGTCCTCACAATAACAAACACAAGACTAATATAATTGCCTACCCTAATAGTTGTAGCCGTTTTGAATCAATGCGATTACCGATTACATATATTATGGATTAATTTTTATTGAATTAAATTAGATTGAGTCAAATATAAGAACATGTTTACTTTATCTTAGGAGCAAACTATGAATTGTCAAACGTGCATATCATGAAGAAAATCGAAACCACCCTTTATCAAGAACTTTAATTGCATCTCTTAATTTGTTTTAGAGTTTCAGCTCCCTGTGCCATTTTTTTTTATATTTTTTTGGTAAACAATAAAGAATATTTGTATTGTAATGTAAATTTCTTTTGTCGTAAACAAACGCGCGAACGCCGCTTCCAACCAATTTCACAGCACATGATTGACCTTCCCAAGTTTTCAACCCGTCAACATTGTAATTGGATCATTTATCATCTTCTAGCTTAATATGCGGGATTACTGCCCTTTCCCAGGTGTCAGCTTACAGATAAACACTTCTCCGTACAAGGTAGCTGACACAGACTGCCTATGTTTGTAGAACAAATCACGAGCGTTCAGTTTCGACTCATCACTTCGAACGAACATAACGTGTTCAAGTCAAATAACGCTCAATTTTACTCCTAATACAATCTTTAGATTACTCTGTGATATGGAAAACAACTCCCTAGAGATTCTATTCCAACTTCTAAATCGAACCGTGAACGAAAACGATGGGATCCAGCAAAGATGGATAAACCTTGCTGTATTGAAGTGTAACTTGCGGAGTTGCCTCGTCAGTTACGAGAGGAATCTTGCGTTGCACTGGCCTAGAGAGGAACGTGAGCCGGTTTTCAGAGAATTCCTAGCATTAAAAGATATCTTGTGGCAGGCAGTCGGAGCTTTACATGGAAACATGATTGTGTCTTCAGAAATTGGGGTATAACAGAGAAAAGAACAATAGAATTTTGATAACTCCCTAAGATCTGAATGTTATTCAAATTAGTGCTTTATTCTTGTTGGAACAGAGTCCAATCTCGGATTTATCCGACTCGGAGGCGTCATCGCCGTCACCGGGGCATAGAAGAAGGCGGTCGTCGAAACGGACCGTGTCCAGCGACGATGAGTCCTCGAGGCCTCAGAATACGGTAAGTCTCATTCCTCATTTTTTCTGTCAAGTTCATACTTTGTATAACTCCCTTTTTCTTGTCTTATAAAGTACCTACAGTCGGTGAAATTTATCTTTTGTCACTTCTGGACTCTATCTAAACAGAAACAGACAAACTTGACAAATGTTCAGTTTCCTCGACTGTATCTGTATTATCTTTGGTCTCACAAGCTGGACGACTTTGTTTACGGTCGGGAACGTATTTCCGCCATCTTCCATGCAACAATCTGTTTGAACAATAATCTTCTACCACGTCTTTAGGAAACTTTTGAGGAAAGTCCCGGAGCTTTTGGACTTTTCATACAAACGAGTCCCGGGATTGCAGACCCCAATCCATGAGCCCGTATGTCACTTGACCTTGTGTTGTTCGGTGGCAGCCCTCCCCCCGCGTGTCCGCGGGCGCGGTGAAGCGCGGGCGGCCGCCCAAGCCGCGCACGGAAGAGCGGCCCGCCAAGAAGAAGCGCGGGCGGCCGCCCAAGGTGCGGCCCGCCTCGCCGCTCGCGCCCGAGCCCGAGCCCGAGCCCGAGCCCGCGCGCGAGCCCGACAGCGAGCCCGAGGCGCTGCCGCCGCAGCCGCCGCACCCGCCGCACTCGCTGCACGATACCAAGACGCATATCTTTCGCAAGGTAAGCCGACCACCCCTGTGTGGAGATGGGACTGATAGAGATTAAGTGCCAGTTGCACCAATGTACGGACACAGACCGGTCATCGTCAAATATGCCGCCAGCAGCTGTCATCCCACAGAAACTTGTCAAACTTTCTAATCAGATTTGACGAACACCGCTTACGATTACAGACGGTTTGGTGCAACCCAGCCTTAGGCCGGTCTGTGTTCGTACGTTGGTGCAACTGGCACTTAGTAGTAAGTTTATTTTAGACCGTTGTCTCATAACTTATCAATCACCTTCAAAATGCTGTTTTGTGTTTCCGTAACTCGACCCATCAGTCGTGTTTTCCTTAGGCGTTCCTGTGCGTCTTTGTGAACATTTCCAATGCTATGCACAATTTTGGCAGTCCCGACACCATCCTCAAGGCATTTTTCTATTGTAAACGTAAAGGATTGTAAGCTCATTTGGTATATCGAAATATTTTCGTGATCACTATTGTTACTTTCAGGTGTTTACTCCTAAAAAGGGCGACGAGGGTGGCGGTAAGGGCGGTAAAGGTGGCAAGGGTAAAGGTGGGAAAGGAAAAGGGCAGGTCACTATAATAGAAGTGGCTGCCGAGTCGGGTAATGATGACGACGAGAGGAGACACCGGGAGCGCTCCGCCGAGCGGAGAAACGAGGAGGCTATAGCGAGGGTATCACCTCCCCAGGAGCCGGAGACGCTGACCAGGAGAAGGGAGGCCGAAAGGGTCGCCAATGAGCGGATACAAGAACGGGTATCCCTCGAACGGCCGAGGGCTACTGACCAGCTCCCCGTACCCCCCGACCGGATACCGGACCGGACGTCCACCGACCGGACCGACCGGTTATCTTCCGAGCGGGACCGGTTGCACGACCGATATAGCACGGAGCGGCTGTCCGATCGGTTAACGCCGAGTCGACGCTCGAGAGAACGGATATCGTCTGAGCGGGACAAGATAACCGAGAAGACTTCCCTAAACCTCCCCGGCGATAAGACGGCGTTAGATCGTTTGTCGGGGGATAAAATGTCCCTGGACAGATTGTCGGGAGATAAGTTGGGCGTGGATAGACTGGACAGGATCCCGGACAGATTCGTTCGCGCTGAAGCGGACGTCGGGTCCGGACTGAAAGGCCGGGGCTCCGAGAGGCTCGAAGAGGCTTCTTCAAATGGTGAGTAATCTAAGGTTTTGCTTGTAAAAAATGTTTCTGTAGCACTTTAATGTAGCAATATTTGCCGAAATATTTCCAAACAGAAATACGTCTCGTTTTCTCGTGCACGTGAAATATAAATGGGGACTTGGGGACGTGGATTAGGTACATATGGATCAATCTCATTATGGCCACGTCATATCACGGTAACTTCGCCAATTAGGTGTCTCAGACCCACGACCCGTCATAAGTTCACAAGGTATACATATTGAATATCGATAAAAGTAAAGGTGGCAGTTCGAGATTCGCAACCGTAGGGACAGACTGTCGGGCAGCGACGCGACCGCAGGAAATACCATGTAATTATAAGGTGCGAGTTTCGGGGCTGGCAGCCGATGCGACAGTCGCGGGCGCTCGATACCATTCGCCGGCTTCGAAAGGGGGCACCATATAATGTCTAGCGTTCGTTACAGTCGCGTCGTTCCGCGACTGACACCACTGCGACCCACGAACACGCGCCTTTAATTTTACCGTATAATTTCGTCGATCTCCTCGTTTCTGGGTCGAGCATCTGTATACAGGGTGTATTATAATTGCAGACCGTCGGCGCCTGCGGCTGCCGGTACGTGTGCCGCTGGAGCGACTGCGCGCCGACACGGTGCGCGCGCTGCTGGCCGCGCCGCTCCCCGCGCACCCCGCCGCGCGCCGCCGCGCCGCCAAGCACGCCGCCCCGCCGCACCAGGTACCCACGCTACACACTACACACTACACACTACGCGCCGACACGGTGCGCGCGCTGCTGGCCGCGCCGCTCCCCGCGCACCCCGCCGCGCGCCGCCGCGCCGCCAAGCACGCCGCCCCGCCGCACCAGGTACCCACGCTACACACTACACACTACACACTACGCGCCGACACGGTGCGCGCGCTGCTGGCCGCGCCGCTCCCCGCGCACCCCGCCGCGCGCCGCCGCGCCGCCAAGCACGCCGCCCCGCCGCACCAGGTACCCACGCTACACACTACACACTACACACTACGCGCCGACACGGTGCGCGCGCTGCTGGCCGCGCCGCTCCCCGCGCACCCCGCCGCGCGCCGCCGCGCCGCCAAGCACGCCGCCCCGCCGCACCAGGTACCCACGCTACACACTACACACTACACACTACGCGCCGACACGGTGCGCGCGCTGCTGGCCGCGCCGCTCCCCGCGCACCCCGCCGCGCGCCGCCGCGCCGCCAAGCACGCCGCCCCGCCGCACCAGGTACCCACGCTACACACTACACACTACACACTACGCGCCGACACGGTGCGCGCGCTGCTGGCCGCGCCGCTCCCCGCGCACCCCGCCGCGCGCCGCCGCGCCGCCAAGCACGCCGCCCCGCCGCACCAGGTACCCACGCTACACACTACACACTACACACTGCGCGCCGACACGGTGCGCGCGCTGCTGGCCGCGCCGCTCCCCGCGCACCCCGCCGCGCGCCGCCGCGCCGCCAAGCACGCCGCCCCGCCGCACCAGGTACCCACGCTACACACTACACACTACACACTACGCGCCGACACGGTGCGCGCGCTGCTGGCCGCGCCGCTCCCCGCGCACCCCGCCGCGCGCCGCCGCGCCGCCAAGCACGCCGCCCCGCCGCACCAGGTACCCACGCTACACACTACACACTACACACTGCGCGCCGACACGGTGCGCGCGCTGCTGGCCGCGCCGCTCCCCGCGCACCCCGCCGCGCGCCGCCGCGCCGCCAAGCACGCCGCCCCGCCGCACCAGGTACCCACGCTACACACTACACACTACACACTACGCGCCGACACGGTGCGCGCGCTGCTGGCCGCGCCGCTCCCCGCGCACCCCGCCGCGCGCCGCCGCGCCGCCAAGCACGCCGCCCCGCCGCACCAGGTACCCACGCTACACACTACACACTACACACTACGCGCCGACACGGTGCGCGCGCTGCTGGCCGCGCCGCTCCCCGCGCACCCCGCCGCGCGCCGCCGCGCCGCCAAGCACGCCGCCCCGCCGCACCAGGTACCCACGCTACACACTACACACTACACACTACGCGCCGACACGGTGCGCGCGCTGCTGGCCGCGCCGCTCCCCGCGCACCCCGCCGCGCGCCGCCGCGCCGCCAAGCACGCCGCCCCGCCGCACCAGGTACCCACGCTACACACTACACACTACACACTGCGCGCCGACACGGTGCGCGCGCTGCTGGCCGCGCCGCTCCCCGCGCACCCCGCCGCGCGCCGCCGCGCCGCCAAGCACGCCGCCCCGCCGCACCAGGTACCCACGCTACACACTACACACTACACACTACGCGCCGACACGGTGCGCGCGCTGCTGGCCGCGCCGCTCCCCGCGCACCCCGCCGCGCGCCGCCGCGCCGCCAAGCACGCCGCCCCGCCGCACCAGGTACCCACGCTACACACTACACACTACACACTGCGCGCCGACACGGTGCGCGCGCTGCTGGCCGCGCCGCTCCCCGCGCACCCCGCCGCGCGCCGCCGCGCCGCCAAGCACGCCGCCCCGCCGCACCAGGTACCCACGCTACACACTACACACTACACACTACGCGCCGACACGGTGCGCGCGCTGCTGGCCGCGCCGCTCCCCGCGCACCCCGCCGCGCGCCGCCGCGCCGCCAAGCACGCCGCCCCGCCGCACCAGGTACCCACGCTACACACTACACACTACACACTGCGCGCCGACACGGTGCGCGCGCTGCTGGCCGCGCCGCTCCCCGCGCACCCCGCCGCGCGCCGCCGCGCCGCCAAGCACGCCGCCCCGCCGCACCAGGTACCCACGCTACACACTACACACTACACACTACGCGCCGACACGGTGCGCGCGCTGCTGGCCGCGCCGCTCCCCGCGCACCCCGCCGCGCGCCGCCGCGCCGCCAAGCACGCCGCCCCGCCGCACCAGGTACCCACGCTACACACTACACACTACACACTGCGCGCCGACACGGTGCGCGCGCTGCTGGCCGCGCCGCTCCCCGCGCACCCCGCCGCGCGCCGCCGCGCCGCCAAGCACGCCGCCCCGCCGCACCAGGTACCCACACTACACATTACACACTGCGCGCCGACACACTACATACTGCGCGCCGAGGTACACAAGTACACACTGCCCGATGCGGGACCACTTCGACACAGCAAAGATGCTTAACACGTCGCCCGCAATCTCGCGTTCCTTATGTCAATTTGAGGCTTGTGTTGACGCAGTGTGGCGGCGATTGCATTGAACGGCTCGCCATAACGCCATTGTTAACACGCTCTAGAACAACGTTAGCTTAAGTCCTTTATCTCTGATAATGTTTATTTTTTATTTCACATGATTTAATGAATGAACACGTTCGCAGGCGGGAGAGGTAGCCGCGACGAACCACGAACGGACGGCGGGACAGACGCCCATCTACTACTCGTACTTCGAACGACTGCCCGCCGACGTGCTGTCAGACGAAGAACGAGACCACAAGTAAGACCATCTCACTTTTTTTTTTAATGGCATCGCGCTCTTGGCGAATTCAGCCAACCATCTCACTTAACCCCCCAAGCCAGACCCAAAGCACAGAACAAGTAATAGTACTACATGCAAAAGTCCCACTGTTAACAAATCCCTAATCTACAACACCAATGGGTAAATAACAAACTTTGACGACACCAAGCGAATTACGAGACGATGTGACCGTCCGGCAGCAATGCGCGGCAGCCTCTGAATAGTACCACCTAAGGATGTGCTTGCAACGGCGCGGCGAACTGACGAAGTGAAACCCCACTATCTTGCAGGGGTCGGATTTTCTACCTACAAAAATCTCGTCCTCCTCTTTAATGGAATTTGTATCTTTTAAAATTGGAACAGAGTTGCATTTGTTTTCTTTCGTTCGATTTCAAAGCAGAGATTTCCTATTACAGTTGAATAAAGTTTCATTGCCATTTTTTTGTGTGGTGGACAACTAGAGCTAATAGAAGTTGCCAAAAATTTTAGACTTTTGACACATTCTATTGATTATAAATTTTAATAACTAAAACACCGACTTGTACACGTTAAGTTACGTTCATTAACATTTGTATGATAAGTTTGATCGTTTTCTATAGAATGACAGATGACAGCTGCTAGCTACTAATTTATCATTTTATCATTCGAATGTCATAGACGCTACCGGTAGGCCGCGGCCGGCCAAAATGCTTCTATAATATTCACTAATCTTGAATCAAAAAATCACAGTCTTGTTGCAATTTTGTTACGATTTTTGACAATTTCTCTATGCTTCGTTTTATTTTGTCACTTTTACACCTGGCAACATCGGTCACCTCTTCCTTTTCTCGTTTCAGATACTACCTAGACCAAGCAAAACAACTAAAAATTGACGCCGAGCGTGAGCAAAAAGCCTTGCCTCGGGTCATGCTCTACCTCGAGTCAGTTCTATGCTTCGTTCTCACCGGTCGAGTGCTGGAGCTAGAACTGGACACGAAACGAGCCTTCACCATATACCGAGAGACTATAGAGTACATTAAGAGCATACACTCCATGCCGCAGCGGTTCAGGGCATCGCCGCATTCGACGTTCAACAAGCTCGACATATTGAGGTGCGTTGCGTAGGCCAAAAGGAATGTCATGTGAAAACTAATAACCCCCGTTCGGGCGCAAAAAGGCGGTTTACTGCAAAGCGATAACCGGCTCGCTTCCAGTACGTTGTAAGTGTAAACTGAGGATATTGAGTGTATGTCATACTAGTTATTGCAATAGCTATAACAGTTTGCTTGTTATTCGTTAAAACTGAGTATTCAGTTAATATATGGAGTATATTTTCATTTACAGCTTACGTGTGCAAGCATTACTATACTTGCGCATGTTCAAAATGTACAACCGTGAAGTCAAGGAGTACTACAGGATAGTGCAAGATTATCAGCAAAAGGTAAATGATGTTAGTAACATTTTGAATCACACGCATTTTTGTTCAATTTATTTTTAATAATAATTGATAGTGCGCTTTTATATTCCCGAAACAAATGATTTGCATTGTGTAAACATTTCATTTCGTTGCAGTATAGTCCTCAACGATTTCGATTATGGCAACCCAAACAAATTATTGATTCGCCACATTGTGAGCTCCGAAATGGCTGGCTCTAACTTGATCTTGCATGATAAAGTATCCTACTGTCATATTATTTTTATCTGCGTATGTTTCTGGAATATGAAAAAGCAATGTTAGGCAACACTTAAGTTATTCATTAAGACTTTAATGTTTGGACTTAGAAAAGGTAGCGTTGAAATGATTCAATGAATGAGAGTTGATTTAGATTTAGGTCCCCATTTTCCTGTAGAAATATATGTATGTATGTAAATGTTAAGATTTGAAGAAGGAAGCCTTATGTTTGGTTGGACTCTTAATCCGCAAAAACGGCGTCTCCATTTCTATGGATCTATGCCAAAAAAACGGACTTTGATGCACATAAGCCGTAAACTATTGACCACAGGACAGACTACTTTTGTTTTTCCTATTGTAATTTTTTTTCACATTTGTCACATGGGAGTCCATGTGAAACCTACCTATCAAAGTACGTTAATATAAACGTACAGAATTTCGGAAAGCGTCCGTGGGCACTTGGTAATTACAAAAGGGGTCAGTGACTAGAAAATGTTCAGAAACCCTGGCACCTATACCACAAAACTTTACAAGATTACAATTCGGCAGAATTTTACAATCTTCCATAGAAAAGTTGTTAAGTTTGTCAAATTTTACGCTTGTATAAGTCAAGGCCTCCCTTGTATTTTTTTTTTTTTTTTTTTATTTAATTCTCACTTCGATTTAAAATTAAACTGTGTTTGAGGTATAGTACTTTTATCTCACGAGCGCGGGTGAGCCACGGTTGTGTGTTGAGCTATACATGCACATTGTCCATGTGTGCGTCAGCGTAGGTGTTATGAGTTCACGTTGTCAATGTGTTCGTATGTGTCATAACTACAACCGTGGCCAACCCACGCTCGTGAAATAAAAGTACTGTGTTCAGTACGGGGGTTAATGTGTATTTGTGGTGTTGCAGCCGGCGTGCGCGGAATCCGTATCGCCGCTGTCGCCGACGCCGTCGCCCGGCGGGTCGGTTGGGTCAGTGGGGTCGGGGTCGGCGTCCGCGTCCTCCGGCTACTGCTCGATGGCGCACTCGGTGCCCGCGCAGGCGCACAACGCGCTCCTTCAGCTGACCAAGTACTACACCTTCCTGTACGTGGCGCACGATCTGTGGGAGCAGGCTGACAACTTGTGTCGCCTCCGCGCTAACCAAGGTACGATATATTAACGGTCTAAGCCGCACCCCTATCGCTTTAATGGGTCCGGCATATAAAACCAGTCTTATTGTGAACTTATTATACTTAAGGCGATATATCGATTGAAAGAGACACCCTTTGTTTTTCGCTCCCGACAAAACGGGATGCAACCCTCTCCGAGAATGGCTTTTTAGACAAATCTCGTTAAATATCTGACTGTGTGCAGGTTTATTAAATTTCCTCTTGTCAGTACCTAGATGAGGTAAAATACCATTATATTAACTTAATCGTGTCTTTTAATAATGCGTTGTTTTGGTAGGCTGAGGAAAAAAAGGAAAATATAGACTCGACTTTAGATTTATTTTCTATCGAGAAAATTTTAAGCAATCATGTTTCGTTATTGTCAGTACCACAATCATATAGTCAAGGATCATATATCTGAAAATCAGCCCCTACTGTTTGCTAGTCTGGGCAGGACATCGTTTCAAAGTCTTCAAATTTCTCAGTGTAGCGCGCTGCCCCCCGCTACCCGTCGCTATAGTGCGCGCCATCCACGACGACGCGCCCCTCCACAGCGAATCTCATACTAATCTGTGCGCAGTTGTACGGCTTGGACAGTGGAGGGCGCGCCTTCGTGGATGGCGCGCACTGTACCCATTGACGTCTCCCTTCTTACCCCTTTCCCGTCACAGGCGAGGACTCTTTAGGACGATCGATGTATAAACTGTGTTTTGGTTGAAATTCTTTTTCTTGAACGAATTACCCTTCTCTTTGTGCCTTCTAAACAAAAACACTAACTTTCATTGTTAAGCGTAACCGCTAATTGATACTGTAAACTTTAAACTAAACGAAATAAACGTTAACACTCGGCCAAAAGGCGGGATCACTTACAAGGAAAGAAGGTTCACCTTAAGATACCCGTTCTAAAAAAAGAATTCCAACTATACTTCATTCGACATTCCTTTCAATTGTAATGTTTTCCTTTCAGATCTATTCATAGCAGTGGACCGTAAGTGCGGCCCCCTCACTTTATTCTCGACGTTCCGTCACCTGGTGCAGTACGTGCGCTATGCGATCTCGCTCATCAAAAACGCCGCTCGCGAGTGACAGCCATCGCCTAGCCGACGGTCACCGTCTCACACTTGACAATGTCACCGTCTCACGCTTGACAATGTCACGGTTACTATGCAGTGGTGATGATAAGGGAATGTAGCAATTGTCGACTAGCACGGAGCTGCCATCTCACACTTGACAATGTCACGGTTACTATGCAACGGTGATGACATCGGGGAATGTTAGAATTGTCGAATATTTATAAGCGTTCGCCTAACCCAGGGCTATGGTCTCAAACTTGACAATGTCACGGTTACAATGTAATACAATTTTTCTTCCCTTATGTTATTGGAGTACGGAATACTTCAACAAACATCGCATGGTTTAATTGACTGTGTCATTGTTATTTGCTCTTAATAAATCAGTTAGTTAACTTGTGAGATTTACTTTTTTAATGTCGTTTTTCAGATACTTTTCTAAAAGCATTTCTAGTAGATAGTTAAATACAAACTTATAAAAATTTAATGCATAATTGAAACTTCTACTTTTAATTGTGTAAATTATTTATTCTTAATATCTAGTTAAATATTAATTTATTTTAAATTATGTTTATTTATTTTGAAATCAGAATCTAATCTCAATCATCATAAATCAATGATTAATTTTGTTACTTATTACCTAATCTAAATCTGCTTATAGAAAGGACAAATCTGAAAGCGAATTTAAGTTACGATTATTTAAAGGTACAATAATAAAAAAGGCTTAAGGTTCAATTATATACCGTTAATAGATAATTTTGGCGTCATTAGTTTGGGTTTACTTCTGACATATAAAGTTTAAATAAAGTGAGAAAAGTTTTTCCCTGTCAGTCTTCATGGCATTGGCATGAGGTCGAATTTTCCTATCTGTGGAAAAGGTTTTTTTGACTATTCCTGTAGACGGCGTGTCCTCAAAAGGTATCGCCAGAAGACTGTGACTAAGTACCGACTTCGCATGTCCTTCGAGACGATGACCAAAAATGTACAGACAAACCGCGGTTGCCTAGCAACGAGCCCTGGTTCCAAAACCCAATGTAATTTTAAGTGATAGAGTAATCATATCGTAAGTGTTTTTCGTTGTAGTATCTACCCTATCAGAAAGATGTACCATCGGGAACACATATACGAATTCTTTTAGTTCGGGTGTTATACGAAAATATTTAGAGTGGGCCAATCGAGTTATTATCTCACTATGCATGGGATCACTTCTCTCGTAGTTTTCGCATTAATTTTGCTGATTTTTCATCGCGTATACTTTCGCTTGTTACTCTGTGAGTGTGTTAGAATGAGAGCTTTAAACTAATTCGTACTTTAGGTGGTTCGGTTAGAGTTAATTATGGATTAAACGGCGCGACGTTGTTTTATAATCACAAATAAGATTGGTGGTTTTTTCGATCAGTTTAGAACACAAACCGTTGTATAAATCTTTGATAAGAAAACATCTGGCCGAACGGCGTCAGAATGAACTGATCTTTAACATTTAATTAATAACAACTCACGATCAAAAATCTATGCCAAGAACAGTGATCATGCATGTTCTCTTATCAGGAATTGCGAGATTTATCCGTTCATAAGACCATAGCTGTGTCACGCCATGTGGCAGCGAACAATTTTTAAAGTTTTGTGAAAATGTTCCTATATTTTGAGTAGTTGCAGAACAATTATTGAGCAAAAATAGATTGTTGGGGTTCAAGATATGGATCGTATTTTCGTATATACATATCAAGTGGCGCGCTGACAATCAAGTGGTAGTGGACTAGTACCAGGATTACTCAGGAAATAAAGTTTGGGGCGACAATAATACTGGAGTAAGAGGAGTAGCGTAAATTCCGAAAATTAGATCCATCCGATTCAGAGCGGTAGTTACTGCAGATCAAATAAATTTAAACGCAACTTCATCTGACAAATAAAGAATTAAACCTAATTTTGGAAGGTACGTTTAGATCCGTGAAATCCTGCTTTTGAGTGTTCAGCAGCATTACGCGACGGAAAGAGCACTAATTGATTGAACTCAATTTAATTGTAAACTAGACTAGACTGTGAGGATAAAATAGTGAATGTTACTTTAAACAACAAACCGTAACACCAATGATTGTATTTTCTCTCGGTTGTTTATTCAAATTTATGTTGTGATTGTACATACATAATAATGATTATATTATTATACATTTTGTAATGAATATACATGTTAGTGCCAGATAGGTTTTTGTATGGTCGTTTACAGCGGCGAGCACGAGCGTCGAGTGTAATTAGAGAATGACAAGACGATGCCTTGTACATAGTTAAACTTAAGGAATATGTAGTTTTCATTTATGTTTTAATTTATATGTAAACTATATTTATATTTAAGGTGGACAAGGAGATATAAACAATTAAACATAATAAAGTTCGATTAGTGAACTGTAAGAGCGTGTTTCGGACGTGAGCCTAGCATGTGAGCGGATTTTTTTATTGATAAGACAATTTGTATATTTTTAAAAGTGGATATTGTAAATGTATGTAGAGAGCTTGCAGCGTTCGGTTCGTAGAGGATAGCTAGGTTAGGGCGACAGTTACCGCGACTAAATTAACTTACCTGCTCATTTCCAACTATTGGTACTTACTTTCCGCACAAATAACTATAAATTAAGTATGTTATTTATTTATTGTGGCATTGTATAGTTAATTTTGTTGCACTAGCGAAGTTTACTTAATTGCAATAATCGATGGGAGGCACATTAACTGTAATATGCAAAATAATAGCGTTGAAGTGCCTTGCGTTGCGAACCTGCGGCTCGCCGGGACCTGAGTAAAGCACGAAGCGGCGATTTGTGGTCTCTTTTTAACTGACCGCGAGCGCAAGAGTCAAAAGCGATTCGGCCGAAAATCGTGCAAAACCACAAATGCATCTCCTACGAAAACTCGCATATTATATACTTGGTTTTTTGTTATCGTTCTTAGTTCTAAATTTTTGCGTTAACACGGTGTATAATTTTCTATGTTGTTTTTTTTTTATGTTGCTTATTTAATTTTAGGTTGATAGGGACTTTCTCTTCGCAATATGTGATTATATTGACAAAACGTGCTTTCTCTGAAGCTTTGGCTTGCATTTTGTGACATGTATCCATGACTTGGCGGTGCCTGGGGTTATAATCAATACAAATAACAGTACTTTAATCTCACGAGCGCGGGTGAGCCTTGGTTGTGTGTTGAGCTATGCATGCACATTGTCTATGTGTGCATCCGCGTAGGAACTATGTTGAACTATTGCCTATGTGTTCGTATGTGTCACAACTACAAATATGGCTACCCCGCGCTCGTGAGTAAAAGTACTCTACCTACATGCATATATAATAATATGACGCCGCTGTTGCAGCATATTAAGATTAATAATCAATGAGATGTTGAATATATTGTTTCTAATGATTATCCGTTTTACAATACGGATCGAATATAATGCAACTCGTTACGATCGATAACAATTTGGATCTACATCATTATCATATCATATAACAACTTAATGTACAGATGAAGTATACAGTATTATTATAAAGATGATAAATATGTGAAAACCAGATGATCGCATTGCTAAATAAACTTTGTTTTAACGTAGAATCACAAAATTACAGTAGATCCTAGTTATTGATATAATGGTATCATTAATGAATTAAATCACTTATTTAACCGCATTTGTTGCGATTCCACCTAAAGATATCCGAAATTCTTAATATGGACGCCAAATTGATTATATTTTTTTTAATGTAAGTGGAGGGACACGGACGCTGGAAGCGTACGCCGAATGTTTAGGAAATTGTAAAATACTGTTTTCTTTTATTTTAGCAATTTTGTGTTGATAGCATGTATAATTTGTTTTTTTTTACATTCGCGTTAAGGATATGTATAAATTTGTTTTCTCTTAATTTTATTATTTGTGTAACTGTACCTTATGTTATTGATGATAGAATACATTAATTTTTATGTATGATTTTTTTTTGTTTTTGTTTATTTGGCCTTTTCCTTTTGTTTTCGATTTATTTCATTAGCCATTCCGAAGTAGTATCAAAAGAGAATCCGAACATATATTAAGGTTTTGTTCGCTTAGTACCCATAGTACAAGCTTTGCTTAGTTTGGGACTAGGTTGATTTGTGTAAGATTGTCCACAAATATTTATTTATTTAATATTATATTCCTTACTTACAAAAGCCTACCTTTGAAAGTTAGATTGATCCTACCATTGAGACGTGAAACCCCAAATAGCGGTTAGTTAAGTCGTATCGTAGGTAATAAAACGTTTGCCTTCGTCAATTTTTGCCTGTAGTAATAACACTGCGCCATATCCCATCTCCAGGAAAATATGCGATAAGTATTTTGCAATAAGATTCATTATCCTGTGCATGAGGTCCACAGAATTGCCTTATAGCAAGTGTCTTTACAGCTGCCATTTTAGAGTAATACCGAGAAAAATTGCGTCTTCTGTACTGATTGATATACGATGTGCACAATTATAAATTGCCTTAATATGCCTATGTTGAATAGGCCCATATTATAAACGTCGGAGCCATTAAAAACGAGGCAGTTCATTTATATTCTTAATTCTAAAATAATAAAAAACAAATGATCATAACAGATTTGAACAAAACCCTAAGATATGTGATCAAATTCAATCTCACGAAGGGAACATGTCGCGAGTAGTGACTATTAGGCATGTTTATATTTTTTTATGGCTACAATTTTACAAAACAAGCTGTCCGTTATGGCGGTTGTCACACTGCTGCGTTTTGCGGACTGCCAATTTAAATTCAAGTAAATCAGTACAGAGCGCAACCAGCGGGCACCGATATATCAATTAATAAGGAATCGTATAATATTTTATGTGTCGTCATTTTTATCGCTGCAAGCTCAGGGCTTATTGCGAGCAATTGTACAGTTAACATTGATTAAATATAATTATATACGCACACACTTTGGGAACGTACACATATTTATGCCTTTGTCTGTACAGTGAACCAATTTGAATACTGGGCGACAGCCACCTTGTCACAGTAAAAATCACTATAAATGCCGCTAAAGATTTCATATCAATGTCACAACAGTATGACAAGATACGACTACGGCATATCTTTGTCGCTTTCACCTATAGAAAAATACTTTAAAGCGACAAATAAAGGTTTTAATCCCCTCGTGAGTTTGACCGTACATTCAACAACAAAGTAGCAGCAACCTGCATAAAAATGTGAGCAAGGCTGCGCGTGCGCAGCTATCTTTGCTGACTGTACAATCGTTTGTATCGGCCTTTATCATAGTACGCGCTTATTGTATACGAGTAGTTTAACTGAATCTTTTCGGATGGCAAATGTATGCCGGTGGCTTCTGACTTCGATAACACTCCCTGAAATGTCTTACGATGAAACACCAATATAATTTTACAGCTATAGATACTATAGAATTAAAATAACAACTCAGTAAACTGTTAATGGCCCGTAAAGAGCCGTTTTCTGGAGCCTTCTTAGTTACGCAATGCTCCAGTTAATATGGTAACATTACGAAAAGATTATTTAACTGTTAAAATCTTTCCAGACTCTTTCAAGCCATAATTAATTACAATATTGGGCAATTGAAATGAAGAGTCAAACAAGCGTATTCAATTAAAATTAAAGATGCATTTTTTTCTCTAAAGAGTCTGTAGCAAAGTCACTACTTTAACAATGCCACTTCACTTGCTGTTTTTCGTAGATCATAAATCATCATCAGCATCAAAAGTAATTACGCATAACAAGAGGTAAAACGCTCTTATTCCCTAACCATAAAGACTATTGACGTCTTCATATGCGTAGTTACTTTTGATGCTGATTGTACCCGAATATCCATGAAATGCACCCGCTTGTACACCGAAGTGGACAGTTTACCGAGTATTTATTCAAGAACAAGTATAGCAATAATTCAACAAAACCAAAGAACTTAGGTCGTGCCAGTCAAAATGGAAGAATGGTAAGTATATATTACATTAACCTTTGTGTTCGTAAATTAAAGGGGGGCAAATAAATATTTTGTACATAAAAATAATAAAACGAAATTCTAAATATGTCGCAATTCAAATTCTAAATAGATATCGCTTACATAATGAACAATAGTGTACCAACATCTCAATAAGTAACGCTTTACAACGCTTGATATTATGATCCCAGTAGGTTGGTATTTAGGCGACACTCGAAAATCTAAGAAATGATAACAAGTGACACAAAAAAATAGGGAGTTAATAACATAAAATGACTAATGTTTTATATTCAAAAAATTGCGTGTCGGCAGTACTACGAGTAGGCAGTACTAAGGATGAATATTCACCAGAGACGTGTGAAACTGCGTTTCCTTATATTTAACACCTCGTAAGCTTGCCAGCTAGGTCACCTTAATAGGTACCGTATTATACCTTACCGTACAAATAAGATGAAACTGGCCCAGCTAATGTGTTCAACGCCATCTAGGGTTACTGTCGACATTTATAATTTACTAATCTAAAACATTACAACAACCTTACCACCAGAAAATAAGGTACTATCCAATCTCATTACGATGAAGTAACTTTTGAGTGTTGCCATTTCAGTATGTAATTTTTTTAGTAGGTAACAACGTGCGGCCGAGACCACGAATCGTGTAAGGAGGGATTGAATTTGTTTTCTTTAGAATTAAATAAAGTTCAAAGTGAATAGTTAAATTGTGCCTTAGTGAGAAATGGTTTAGCCTCCAATTTCGTTTGGACTCCAGTGTGGCTGTTTGAATTTTCGATTGCGATTCGATATTAGCATTAGGAGTTAGTTAACAAACTAATATAACATACTAAGCTCGCGATAATTTTGTTACAATAAAAACTTTTGGTGTGTTTATTTTTAAACGTAATTTTTTAATATTTCCACGCAATCGAGACTTCACTCAAAGCCCGATTTCGATTACGATTGAAGTGTAAACTTGTATTCCTTCTCTGCACTGTAAACTAAGCACTTGATGTAAAGAGTTTATACAATTGTTTGACGAAACCCCTTCTCAGTTGATAGATGAACTAACGCAATAATGTTTAACGATGTTTCTTTCTATTGGATGTTGTAATTGATTATATTTACATTTATGTAAGACGTAGATCAGTATATTATGTCGTAGCAATAACTTAAGTGTGGCAATAAGACCTAGTGCATTCGCTTCGTACTATATGATATGACCCATCCGGCTGTACACTGCTTCCTTTGTACAATAAGTTCAAATTTTCGACGTTTTCCAAATATATATCATTATATTTTATATCGCACGTGGTTAGACGAGTAGATTGATGTATGTACAACTTAATTTTAAATATACGCCCGCTGCTCACGAATTAACCGCCAAGCTAATGGAAAATATGTAGACCAGGTATTAACATTTCGGAGAGAGATATAATATTTCATGTCACACCTGCTATAAAGTAGCAATTACCGCACGCTCGGCGCGCAAAATCCCACTTCCTGGCCAGGACGTGACATAAAATTTTGTATTTACCACGGGCGGTAATAAAGAAAGCCTCAGATCGCATATTTATGGCCCTTGCCTTCGGCTCGGGCGTCAAATACCTGCGATCTGTGACATTGTTTGTTTTACCGCCCTTGGTAATATTATATCTAATTAATTTACAATGGCGCCTATTTCTATCGCAACGGCGTTTAAAGCATGCAGCGGGGCCATTATGCTTCTCGCAGATCTGCTAGCACCTCATATCGCAATTATAATGTACCTAATAAAAAGCGATTCTATAAGTATGTTCCACTCTATCCACACCCATTCTTTTCTCCGAGCTTTACTAAATAGGTACTAATAATGTCCTGACCAATTTTAATTTGACTTCTCGAGTCAAGAGTAACAAATTATTAGAGTAAGACGAAGTGCCAAGAGTCGCGAATACTTCTTTCCTAAGTGCAATTCCTTCTCAATTACTGAAGTTATGTATTGTATTGTATTTATATGTATTCATTGGCCTGTCACGAGCAATGATCAGGCACCTCCGGCCTCTCGCTTAGTCAAAGTAATTTGCTTGCGGGATATTTTTAAATATTCCGCTTTGTAATAAAATAACACCGAACTGTACCTCTAGGTACATGTTACCTCTCGACACTTCCAACTAGAAATGATTGAAACTAACAAGATCACTTTTAAATGAATAATTAAAAATATCCCGCCAAAATCAGTGAGAAAAATGTATAAATAAATGAACGAAAATCGCGTAATATAACTAACAATAAACGGCTAATGTTAATGATATTCTAAATTTATGTTTTGTAGTGGATGTTTTATTATATAATAGCGTTAAAAGTATGTGAGGCGAGTCGTTGTGTCATTATGTAACTGTAGAGGCGGTAATACAGCGATTACAGCGCAGCTTGTAGAAAGAACCCTTCACGGAAATTGGCTTTCCACGAGTAAGCGATCGTTAATCTAAAAGAGGATTCAAGGCGACTAGTAGTACCTACACTTTCTATGGAAGTTCAATACAAAGTGTATGCATTATTTTTGCTCGTGAGTGTAGTTTCAAGCAGGGGGTTTCCTACGGGCGGCGCCCTGAGGCGTTTTTGTCAAGTAGACGGGTGTACTAATTAAGGGACAAACAAATTATAGTATAAAATTGTTTACCAAACGCCCGACTGGCGTTAGACGAAAATATTATTTTTCTTAGATCATTATATTGTAATAAAATGGTAAAGTATAGAAATATGCGAGCCGCGGCGGCTTGACCCGGCGCGGGCGCGAGTTAAAAAGTTATTTTTTTACAAACCGCGCCGTCAATGGCCGCCGCGGGCACACATATTTGTTATGTTTAAGAGGAAATATCTATTGTCTATTCCGAGGGTTGAATAACTACCAACACTTTTTTATATTATAATAATTATAGAAATTATTATTGAATTTGACTTTTCATTTCTATCAAACATATCCCGACAGCAGAAAAACTAAAATCAGGTAAGCCGGTATGGTACAGTCAAGGGCACCGACATGTATACACTTTTTCACCTTATTCCATTGAAATAAGGTCCAAAAGTGTATACATATTTATGCCCTTCACTGTACTCCCCGGTAACAATAATGTGCACCTCGCTGCGTGTCGTCACATTGGCGCTCTGGTACTGTTTTTTTTTGTAAATGCTCCGCTACGATAGTAAAAAAAAACAAATGCAGTACTAACGATCAGTTTATTCACACGTCTTTCCGGTTGTGCTTCTTCTTCTTCTTCTTCTTGCCGGGCTCTCGTTCTAGAAGTTCGTCCAGCTCCTTGCTGTCGTCGCCGAGACGTTTCTCGCCGCTGTACATAATTAACAAATATTTTACCTTTAACCTTTTGGCCGCCCAAGTATCTACATAGGGTTACCGGATATCCGGCATTTTTTTTCGGATCATTCCGATATTCAAAGTTGATATCTGACCGTGTCCCGTAATTCAGTGAATCCAATTCGGAACAGAACAAAACATGGACCCGAATTTTTAGCAATCAGAACCAAAAACCCGAATTTAAATTTTAAGTCTCGAAATTTTAAGACTCCCAAACTCCCAGATGTTGTCCTGAAAATTAGGACATCGGATCTGGTAACCCTATCAGCATATGACATTAGACACAGTTTCAAATGAAATTTCATTTCATTTTCTTGGAACTGTCTGATTCAATTCAAAGATTAAAGTTCGTGGGTTAAAACTTGCCAAGGCGAATTTAAAGAATTCAAGAACGTTATGCAATACAGGAGGTTTCCAGTTAGATCTCACTTCTTTGCGTGCCACCATTGTATAAAATGAAAGAGCCAAGTGCGTGTCGGACTTCAGGTTTCCATAAAAAAAATCTTATTTAGGTATCAATATATTAATATCTGTTGGTAAAATATACGTAAGTAATAATAAACATTTTCATCAAATTTCAAGTTCGTAGGTCAATGGGAAGTAAAAATTAGAAGTTACACCCATTTGAAACCTCTAAAAATATTTAAGTTTGTTTTGGCGCTCTCCTTAAAAAAAATTACAATTTGTCTGGCCTTGGGCCAACAAGATTAAAATTGATTTTTTTTTAGACTGTAGCTCCAACCGTTTCACTGTAAAACCTATGTGACAGACGACGGATGGACAGAAGGACACTAAACCCTAAAAAATTATTTGGAAGTATGCCAAACCTCTTAACAGAAACTAAGACCTTGGCCTTGGAGGCGGCGAGCGCCTGCCCCCAGTCCATGTCCGAGCCCTTGATGCGGTACTGCGCCAAGTCCTCGCCCATCAGCTTCGACAGTTCCTTGCGTTGCTTGCGCTCCAACTCCTGCCATTAACATGCCAATATGAAGAATATCTTAGGTGCATGACTGGGGACGGTGCATGATTGCAGGATGGCCGAGTGTGGGGTTGATACTTTTTGGTTGTGTTTTTTTTATTTTTAACCTACTGTGGGTTTATAGGCCGGATATGAGTGCGCGGTTGGAGGCACATTTAGGGTTCCGAACCGACCGCAAAGTTAAGTTGGTTTTTATAGGAAAAATAAGGAAATTTCAAAGAAAAATGTAATTTATCAATACAATAGTATTTTTTGGTAAAATATACGTAATAACAAACATTATTACAAAATTTTAAGTTTATAGGTATTTGGGAAGTTAAAAAATTCTTCGGAACAAAATTTCGTAAAAAAAAGCTGACTTTGGTGACTTCTAATACCTTTGTTTTCTAATATTTTTTAAAATTAAAAATATAGTAAGTATCTACTCAATGAGCTCTAAACAACGATACCCCACTCGATAGGGCAGGATAAAAAAAAATTTCGCGCCCCGCTTCAGCTGTATCCCTTAAGGGAGCCCTTAAAAACATTTTAAAATAAGTTTTGACTATTTGTATGGCTTCGGGCCATCAAGATACACTGTGTAAATTTGAAGCCTGTAGCTCCAACCGTTTGGCTGTAAAACCTGTGTGACAGACGACGGACGGACGGACGGACGTCTGGGCGTCACCAATAGGGTTCCGTTTTGATCCTTCGGGTACGAAACCCTAAAAAAGAGTTTGCGCCCCAGTGAGCTCCAGCAAAATATTTCAATACAGCTGTATGTGGAATTTTAACTTCTTTTCAAAGGCAACTTTATTCGGTAATTTGCCTCGCTTCCAAAGCGAATATTCGTCATAATCGTAAATAATATAATCGTTTGTGTTAGGTTCAGGTATAAACAGATTGTTGATTGTTTCTTTTATTAACTGTAAAGGTTAAATAAATACTACTACCAATGTTGCATACTTCTCATCTCACCTTAGGTGGTGTTTTGGTGTTTACTTTGAAACCTACAATAAGTCACTGAGTACTTATGGAAGAAACCGTAACTAAAATGTTATTTCGTTTAGGCGTTGGTCTGCAACAAACGCCGTAGGTCGCGTCTGGCGTCTGCTGGAAGCCGCGTCGCGGACGCTGCGCTGGACGCGGCGTCCAGCGCAAACTGCCATGGTCGCTCTGAGACGCGGCTTCCAGCGCAAACTGATCAGTTTTTCGCACGCAGTTGAAGTTCCATATTTTTTTAAATAACCTTATAATATATTATTTTCTACCAAATAAGTAATGATGACTACACGCTATTACCATACTATCTGAACACACACATTCCAAACACAAATAAATAGCAGTAGGTAGCAGCTGCCATATTTTTAATTATTTTTATAGGTATTCAAAGTTCGTCTCAAAACTTATGAACACACGAGGTATTTCTTTAGCCCGCTGTACTTTATATTTATTTATCACATTGTACCTACGCAAGCCGCATAGTAAATACCTACTCACGGCAACCGATTTTTATGAATAATAGGTAGCTATCTCGATTAAACTAGCATTCGATTTCAAATCGGTCCAAGGAGCTACGATTTCACAATTAGACTTTACAGACAGACAGACGGACACACAGACAGAACACCCCTCGGTACCTAGGCAAGGTATAAAACGGATTCTGGTAGACCAACAACCAAGCTCATTTCTTCCCAACGTTTGTGTTTCAACACATTGTCTTTATAATATTTATCGCTGGCATCAAATATAAGGTTAAGCAACGTGGGCAGCGGAGCGCTCGTGGCCCAGCGGCGTTTGCGCACCGCTTACGCTTGCTAAGGTTAAGCAACGTGGGCAGCGGTCAGGACTTGGATGGGTGACCGCTTTGAGTGGTTACAAACTGAGCGCTCCCGTGCTTTGGAAGGCACGTTAAGCCGTTGATCCCGGTTGCTGTCTATGGCAGCAGTCGTTAAGCCATGTTGGAGGCCTTCGGGCGGCTTGAGAACTTCTAACAGTCAAGTTGCCCACTCACTTGACAAAGCCTAATCCCAATAAGGTCTAGTTTCCCCTTGGGGTTGGAAGGTCAGATGGCAGTCGCTTTCGTAAAAACTAGTGCCTACGCCAAATCTTGGGATTAGGTAGCGGACCCCAGGCATCCTTCAGGATGCAACTGTACTGGGATAACGCTAGGAGGATGATGATGATCGCTGGCATCAAATACAATTTTGTTGTATTTGACTAATTCAATCAGTAATTCATCTTGTTCTTTTGTAAATTTCACTATCTTCGATTTTTCAATGGCAAAAACGCGACGTCCGTTACGCCTGAATGCTCCGAAATGACTCCGTAGGCGGCGTACGACCTACGGACGCGGCGCACGGCGCTCGTGCGCCGCGTCTGGCGTGTGAGAGAGACCACGATAGTGCATTTCCATAGTAAGCATTCGCACGTCGCGTACAGCGTTATGCCAGACGCGACCTACGGCGTTTGTTGCAGACCACCGCCTTATATTTTAGAAACGTTTTCGTCCTGACTTTGCTAGTCACATTGTAGGTTTCAAGTAAACACAAAACAAAAAATTATACGTGTGTGGGTGCGTGGATGTATGCATGTGTGTGTGCGTGTAACGTGTGTAGGTGTATGCATGGTGTGTGCGTGCATTGTGGAAGTGTGTATACTGTGTATGAAGCAATAATTTCTAGGAGTTGACACTCTATACCAACATAAATATACTTATTACACACTTTGGTGCCATTCCATAATTTCTGATTTTATGATTTGTGCCATATTACATAAAACTAATAATAATAATCGTTTTAATTAGACTTTTGTCACAATGACGAACGGGAGTGCCAGGGTAGTTTTGGCTTATAAAATAGTACAGTCATCATTATAATTAGTGGTAGTCAAAGTGGCCAAATCTATCGCAACACATCTGTAATACTGTAGGACTTGTAGGAGAATGTATGTGTTACAATACAATTGGCTTCTTACTACTATAATATACTGGCTGCTACTATTAGATACTCACTGTAGTCACTGTAGTATACATAGGAAACTTAAAGTGCTTCTATTTCTAGTAATAGTAACTGGAAACACATATCCACCCACCAATGAACCCCGCTTCCAAGTTTAACGCCCTCGCCTTCGGCTCGTGCAGGGACACAATCACTAGCGAACCACATCAAAAGGTTGCAATCAAATAAAACTTGCATACTCGTTCAAACAACCTCATTTATTCCTCATCCATACAATGATAACCGTAATTCCAAACATCATAATAATTACCTTCGCAGCCTTCGTGAGTTCTTCGTTCAGACTCTGTTTCACAGGTCCATTGGTGTCCACCTCCGCCGTCATGTCTTCTATACCGATTTCCTTAGCCACAGAATGTTCTAGAACGTTGTTGAAGCTAGTGTTGATCTTCTTACAGGCCTCGTAGAACTTGGCCAGGATTTGAGAGCCAGGAAGACCTAGTTCCGTCGCTATGTCGTCTGGCTCCTTCATTTGGAAGCCCATGGCTACGAATATCACCTGGAGAATAATGTTATTACTTATTGTACATTGCTTTTATGCCTTTTATATTCATTTTATTTAGAGATAAAAAAGGGCTTGCCGGCAGGCGAACAAAGCGCCACGTATCTACAAAAAAGAAACACTTCAATTCTAGATTTGAAACCTACTTCTGTAACGTTATGCCCACATGATACAGGGATAAATTACTGATTAACAAATCAAGTGTCCAGTTTCATGTCAAACCAAGCCGCTCTCACAGTCTCGCTCCGATAGTACATTGCGAAATTGGTTCTCGCATTTATATTAGCAAAACTGACTAACATGGCAGACAGAAGATAACTCTTTTTCCCGAATCAAATTATTTTGTAATATATTTTCTGATTCGTGTCAACTTAACGTGGAAGTTACCAAGATCAGATTTTCATCTATTTTACATGAGAACAAATATAAAGAAAAATGTACCGTGATCTCGCACACAGCTCAAGATGGGAATCGCCAGCAGGTCCGTTATGAGCCAGTAGTCGGGCTGCTGTCTACAGTACGAGTGTAGGCGAGTATAGGTATCATACCTGCTGAACGGCATCCAGCTTGGCAACCTTGGCATGGAACACCAGCGTGGCTATAGGCGCCAGCAGGTCCGTTATGAGCCGGTAGTCGGCCTGCTGTCTGCAGTACGACTGTAGGCGAGTGTAGGTATCATACCTGCTGAACGGCATCCAACTTGGCAATCTTGGCATGGAACACCAGCGTGGCTATAGGCGCCAGCAGGTCCGTTATGAGCCGGTAGTCGGCCTGCTGTCTGCAGTACGACTGTAGGCGAGTGTAGGTATCATACCTGCTGAACAGCATCCAACTTGGCAACCTTGGCATGGAACACCAGCGTGGCTATAGGCGCCAGCAGGTCCGTTATGAGCCGGTAGTCGGCCTGTTGTCTGCAGTAAGACTCCAAGCGAGCCAGGTCATGGTTGGACAAGTGCTGAGCTATTAGTTCCTTGGTAAGCGCTGAAACCAATACATATTTCAGTAAAAAAATAAAGATATCCCCCCTTATTCTTAACACTTTCTACGCCACTTTCAGTCAACCTTGTGTGTGTGTTGACTGACAGACGGCGTTGACTTTTTTAAAAGTAACAAACCTCTGCTAAAGGCTTGGTCACACTGCTTGTGCGACGCAAGCGGGACGCTGCGCTGTGCGCCAAAATGTATGAAACCGTCCCGCTCGCGTCGCGCAGCCTATGTGGCGTCGCTAACCTTTTAGCATACGTTCCGTTCCGGCGCGCAGCGCTCGCGTCGCGCGAACGTCGCGCAACGTTGTGCCAACAAGCCTTAACTAAAATGTGATAATTCCCTTTCTCATAAACACTACTTTCAAAATAAATACAGACATTGACGGCATTTTAGCTAAAACAGATTTGATGAATTTTTATGATTCATTATCAACTTTTATTTAACACTTGCAAAACTCAACGAAGATGTCGGTCGGTCCCTGCCTCCCGCTACCATTCCGCGCGGTATAGCAGTTGGACACCTTACAGGCTTAGAAAGAAAACAAAATGTAGTCACCAGGTTTCTGTATGGTCACGCTGTCGTTGACCAAGGTGGGTAGTGCCAGTGAGGCGGGCAGGGCCCGGAGACACCGCCCCAGCAGCCTGGCGAGCCTGCGCCTGAAGTCCGCGCTGTAGGCCGCCAGCCAAGACCCGTCGCTCAGCGCCCGAACCATTATACACGAATGCTCGCCAGTTAACTCGTTGGCTTTTTGACTGGAGAAGCAAAATGTAGTACAGTCAGCGTCATATTGTATGTAGCAGTCAAAGTGGCCAAATAGTTCGGTACACCATACAAAATATATGGTGACACATACGGATCTACTTGTCAACTAGTGTTAACTATGAACTCACCTTAAATATACAGGCACGTATTTCTGAGACTTCCAGAACTTGAGCAGGTCTTCTGTGAGTCCAAAACTGGTTCCGAGGTAGTCTAAGTGTTCAGCTTGCACCTCTGATAATCGTTTGAGGAGCGTCGGTGGTTTCGCTCTAAAAGGAAAAAAAGAAAATATGTAAAGTTACTTATCTTTCACTCTACAATATAATATTTTGCATATATAAAAGTACAAACACAATACATATAATATGCAAAAATCTGAAAATGTATTACATTATAAAATTTTAAATTTACCGAGTCTTCATGGTTATCCTACGTTTTACGTTGTAATGTTATAGAATCATATCATGTTATTAAAGTTTTTCAAATCAACCTCTTTGTATTTACTGGCAGGAAGCTTTAAATAGTACATTCTGATCTGAGGCTTTCTTTATTATCGCCCGTGGTAAGTACAAAATTTTATGTCACCCCCTGGCCAGGAAGTGGGTTTTTTCACGCGCGGAGCCTTTATGGCCAGGTGTGACATAAAATAAATAAAACTAAATAATTCAATATTTTTGTATAGTGCCCAAGCGGTTAGTGATTTTTACTATTACAAGAAATTACTTTTACTTTAACAAGTGTAATTGTTGGCTCTTAGAGCTAATGCATTAAATTTGCCATTCAATGCTGCTTTAGAAACAATAGTTACAATAATTACAATTAATATCACTTACGTACAAAAGGTTATCTGTCTAACAAAACCGATTTTTGACGGCTAATCATTGCACACGCTTGCCGCATGGCACGTTCTTAGCGAGATGGCCTTCGTCGTAGTTTTAGGACTTACCCGGGTCCGGGTCTGTATATGTTACCTGGGCACTATAGTCTCCGTGTGCAGACCACCCGTCCGTGTGTCCGGCGCCGGTTCATCTTCGGAGGGCGCGTCGTCGAGGCACGGGATCTCGCCGCTGTAATACGAGGCTAGCTGCTGCAGGGCCCGCTTGCCGTAGCCCATCTGTTATAAAATATACCTATTGTTCGTACGAAACTCTAACGGCAAATTATATCAAACGAACGCAAGCAAAAAACGACTATGATCTCTGACTATTAAGGTAGATCCTTACTTGCATTCGTTGGACAGAATTTGGCCTTACAGTTTCGGTTTTTTCGGTTTACCCTTTGAGTTACATGCACATTTACGTCCACTGTTTACTACTTGATATTTTAGGTATGTGGTGTTGTGTTCCTGGACTTGTCTCCGAAATTCGAAATCCGTACTTCGTATAATGCCGTCCCTTTCACTCATATAGTATTTAACACGAGAATAAAATGGACAGCACAATACGGAGTACGGAGTTCGAATTTAGAACTAGAGGGCTGTTAGAACTTCTCAAGCCGCCCGAACGCCTCATATTTGGACAGCAGTCGTGTCAACGGCTTAAGGCGCAGGGGTGGGCAAGCTCTCTCCATACAAACTTTGTGCAAGTTTTTCTTTGCTTGTGTTTGCACTACACTTATGATTTTTGGTCAGTATGCTTATTTTTCTGTTAGCCAGAACCTAGTTTTCTTTTTTTGTATTTTTTTTTGACGTTCTGCGTATAACCGATATTAACAAGCAAAAAAAATTATATTCGGGAGTGCCCAAAACCACAAAATAAAAAATATACAGAAGGTCCGTTCCCGCCGTTCTTGAAAATACATACCTAAACTTGCCCGACTCACAGGGTTGCTTCTGTATTGATTCTGAATTTTAAAAAGGAGTAGGTATATTAAAAATTCTTCAACATGACATTTAAATATGAACCAGCGTATCTTGGTCAAAAACCGGCCAAGTGCGAGTCGGACTTCGCACATTTAGGGTTCCGAATCAACCTCAAAAATATGATTTATCAATATATTAGTACCTATTTGTTGTTAAAATATACGTAATAATGAACAAGTTCATAGGTCAATGGGAAGTCTAAAAATTGTTCGGAACAATTTTTGTGACAGACGACGGACGGACGTCTGGGCGACACCAATAGGGTTCCGTTTTGACCCTTCGGGTACGGAACCCTAATTTATTGATGCGTGACCCGCTGCGAGTTGTGACTTGTGACCGGCGGCGGTCGAGAGCGCCAACAAAGAATGTCTTATATCTTTAAACGAGCAATTCTTGTATATTTATTTATTTATATGTATATATATTTATTTCGGGGATCTCGGAAACGGCTCTAACAATTTTGATGAAATTTGGTATGTGGGGGTTTTCGGGGACGAGCAATCGATCTAGCTCAGTTTTATATTTGAGAAAATGCGTGTTTTCGAGTTTTCATGTTTTTAAATTTGTTCGTGATTGATATTTACAATGGCTGCTGACGTACGGAAAATTAGTGTCAGAAGAACCAGTATAAGCCTGACCTACGAATATGCACATAGTTGTCACGAATCTCAGGGTCAAGATATATAAGGACGTATGGTGAGGCGAGTTTATATTTTGTTATTTGTAGCATTTATAAAGAATGACACATGACAACGACTTACGAGGTTCACGTTCAAGGGGCTGACACGCTTTGCTAGAGAAAGATAGTCTTATTGCGATTCCTATAAGAGGAAATAGAAAAGAGGCTGAGAGAGAGAGAGGGGAGATGTTTTGTCCCTATCACCGACCGGACGTTTTTTCATAGTCGGGTTACAGGCAAATGCAAATTTCCATAAGCAATACATTGGACATGCAAACCGGACTAATTGCGTAGTACAAATTTTATATGAATATGAGCAAAATAATGAGAAAGAAATAGCCCCGGTCGCTCGTTGGCGCATCTATAACTACAGAGTATATATTATATCTATGGGCACGTTCTGCGGTGTCAAATAATCTCAATGAATCAAAAAGTTTAGATACCAACATCCTGGAAGACGTCACGTTATATTGCATCTCTTTCATTCTAATATAATATGGATCTAATGAAAGAGATTAAATATAACAGTGACGTGACGAATGAATATAACGAATGTTCGGCACGCAACCCTAAGCTTCTTGCAATGAGTATTAAAATCGTTCTTAAATGCTTACAATTTTGTCTCGTTCCACCGCATAGCTGCGTCCTTTTCTCGCATCATCATAGCCCATTATGTGGTCGGGTTTCACGTTTATTTATGTTTATTTTGATTTTTTTAGTTTATTTTGATCGCGGTTTTAAAAAAAAAATATATTTTGAATCTCGATGAAGAAATTGTTATCATTTTATTTCGCACTGACATTAATGTACGCATCCAAGGCAGACCAGGAATAGTACATTACTGCAGAGACCAGTAAGTAAGCCATCCTGGACGAGTATGAGTTAGCCGGCCGAGCCGAAGGCGAGGTCCGGCTATAATACGAGGCCAGGATGGCACTTACGGTCGAAGCTTGTATAGTGCTTTTCTCAAAAATAAAACAAATTGTATAAATAGCGGTAAAAATCATATTTTTCGCCAATTCCACCTCGTTTGTTCTAAAACCGTGTGGTCGGACTAGCTTTTGTTTGTGCGGGCGCGGGCGCCCCCCGCCCCCGCCCCCGCCCCCCGCCGCGCACCCCGCTGCTGCTGCTGCGGGCGCTGGCAGGGAGGCGCCCGCGCCCGCAGCAGCAGCTAAACTTATGATATGTAATGGGATTTACATACTTACTTCCTGGACAGTAGGTGTTACTTCCTGGACACTTCTGGTAACTGTCCAGGATGACCCACTTTCGGATACTATCTTCACAGATGTTATGACAACATTACATACTATTTTTGAGAAAAAACATTTGTGTTGTTGTTGTGTATTTGTCCTTAGTTGTCCTTTATTGCCCTTCGGCCCTAAACTTCGAGTGTACGCGTGAGGTCGACCTTATCGCTCACCTTTGGTCCTTCGGCCCTCAGGTTCCGCGTGTACGCGAGTGTACGCGTAAGCTTGGCCTTCAGGCCTCGCTTAGCTTTACCTACCGCTCACCTTCGGGCCTTCGGCTCTCAGGTTCGAGTGTTCGCGTGAGCCCGGCTTTCGACCTCGCTAAACCTTACCGCTCACCTTCGGGCCTTCGGCCCTCAGGTTCGATTGTAACAATGGTAGTAATAGTGAGTGTCTGCGTGGGCTCGCCCTTCTGGCCGCAAGCGGCTCTCCGGCTCGCGTGGAGAGCGCGCTCTAAGGGACGCTTCGGGCCTTCGGGCCTGCGAGGCATACATGGGGCACATGAATAGTTGGGCAACCCTTTCCTCCCGTATCGGTCTCGCAAAAAATACTTGGGGGAGGGGATGCTTGGGCACTCGGGATGGGGCTCCGGGCCTTCGGCCCTCCGCCGAGCTTGGCCTGCGGCCTCGCAGCCTGAAGCTCGCCCTTCGGGCTCGCGAAACCTTGTATATTTATATAGGATTTTCGGTTGTTTGGTACTCCCGCAGCTCGGCCTTCGGCCTCGCCAAACATTTGAGAGGAGGGGGGGGGGGGGGGGGGGGGGGGGACGCACCTGACCACTTGAACGCCTGCGGCCTGGCGACCTGAAGCTCGCCCATCGGCCCTCAGGTTCGATTGTAACAATGATAGGAATAGTGAGTGTTTGCGTGGGCTCGCCCTTCGGGCCGCAAGCGGCTCTCGGGCTCGCATGGGGAGCGCGCTCTGATGGGACACTCGGCCTTGGGCCTCGCGAAGACTTGCCTCTCACCTTCAGGCCTTCGGCCCTCAGATTCGCTTGTAAGATACATGGGTCATATGAATAGTTAGGCAACCCTTTCCTCCCGTATCGATCTCGCAAAAATTACTTGGGACGGGGGACGCTTGGGCACTCGGGGTGGGGTTCCGGGACTTTGGCCCTCGACCGAGCTCGGCCTGCGGCCTCGCAGCCTGAAGCTCGCCCTTCGGGCTCGCGAAACCTTGTATTTATATAGGATTTTCGGTGGTTTGGTACTCCCGCGGCTCGGCCTTCGGCCTCGCCAAACATTTGAGGGAGGGGCGCGCACCTGACCACTTGAATGCCTGCAGCCTGGCGGCCTGAAGCTCGCCCTTCGGGCTCGCAAAAATTACTCAAAAATTGTTTTGCCCCCTGAGTCCCCGCATGCGAAATCTCAACGCGCTAGGACCATTTTGAAATTTTTGCCAAAAAATAATCGCCAAAAAAAGTCACCTCACCAAATGGCTTGCAGTTCTCTATGACATTTGGTCGAGCATCCCCCCTACCGTTTAGCCAGGCCGTTGGCCAACTTTTTGGTTTTCAATCAATCAATCAATTATTATTTATTGTGTACATTAGAAGATATAAAAGAGGTATTCAGAGGTTTTCAGAGGTATTTCTCTGGTAGTCACGCGGAGCCACCCCCTACACTTTTCCCAGACATCGTATTAGACCTGAGGGACCTCACTAGGAGAACAATTGGTTCATAAACACTTGCAAAAAACAAAAGTCGTCTCTCCTGTGGTCAATAGTTAACGGCATATGAGCATGTGAGTTATGATTTTATTACATGGATTTATAGAACCGGAAGACGCCGTTTATGCGGGTTACTAGACCAATCCAAAATTAAGCTTTGTAGCCCTTAACTTTTGATATGTCCACAGGAAAGACGCGAACCTAAATCTGTTTATGACCCAATTATGTCCATAGAAATGTGTCGGGTTGCAGCTTTATATAGGTCTGTCTATCTACTTAATATCTTTATTTAGATCTTTGTAGAGCTATAGTCTGCCTGGTTTACGGGAAAACACCGAGCAAGGCTCGGTCTCCCAGGTACTACCTAATTAATTAGCTACCTACTTAACTAAACCATAGTACTTAAAACACTGGCGTTTTACCAGCGAACGATAAGATGAATGTGTAATGGTTGATCGTCGTTATCAAAGCGGCTAGTTTCAAAAAATTACCTACCTATCAGTGGCGGCGCGTCAAGAATATTTTTAGGGAAGCCGGAAATAATTTGCCCTTCTTATTCTTCATGAGCCGTAGTAAAAGAAGTAGATTAGCTAAAAATTAGGCAAGCCGGTGGGAATCGAGTTGTACGGACGCTCCGCCACTGCTACCTATTGTACCTAGGTAAAAAAATTACCTACCTACCTAGGTATTGTAACTACCAACATGAGAAAACAGTTTTATTTACCTTTCAATATCATTTGGAAATTTGAAGAAAGTGTAGGCGTAGGCACAGTTTTTTGTTGTATTTAAACAATAAAATACATTCCAACTGTTATAATATCGGTTATTCATTTTGACGTACGTGACGGGGACGTCAAGTGATCAACGCGCGCACAACTAGTACTCGCGACGCGACAGTGACAGTCGCGACTAAGCTTGTCCGAAATCAACCGAGAATGCTTGTAAATGTAACGTCTGTGTGCGTGCGGCGAAAATGGCACTTCGTACTGAGCGGACTCTCTGCTCCGGCGCGCGCCGCCGCTATTTTTACTTTGTGCCAAAACCGACGAATAAACCGTGCACAGAGTTTGTATGGCGAAGGCCTTGCCCTGCCCCGCGCCTTAAAGTGGATAAACATACCCTCTGGTAAGACGGGTGCGTTGCTATCCTCACGACCCTGGCGCCTGAGAGCTTGGGGAAGTCCCGGTCGCCGAACTGTTCGCAGATGTTCCACGGGATCAGGTCGCCGGCTGCTTTCCGTCCACGGCCCAAGTTGTCCCGAACAGACCTGACAAGTGTAATATCGTCGGGGATAGTGCAATACCGCGTAACTAGCACTGGTAAATAGTGCGTATCTACACAACGACCATAATAGGGTATTAAACTAAGGTAAAAATAAATTATCTTACCTGACTAATAAAAGATCTAACGAAAATACTCGAAAAACATCAATTATTAATTTATTTTAGCTAATTGAAAGATTTTATAAGCATAAAGATTTAAAAAGGACGCTGATTTGAACAAACCTACTCACACTGTCTTAGTGACGTCACTAAGACAGTATTTCCCTACAAACTTCATATTAACAAATCGTTTTTGACATTTAATATATTTTTTTTATTTATTAAACCATTTTTTTTAATTTACAATTCATTTTACAATTCTTAGCCACTATTGGAAACCTTGTTAGGTTTATGTAATAGCTGGCTAATAAAAAGTTGCTGATTTGACTAGGGGTTTAATACCGTATTCAAAACCGCGTAACTAGCACTGGTAAATACTACGAACCTAACCTAACCTAACCCAACTTTACAGAAGAAGCATAAAACGCGGAGATCGCCGCTTGAGAGTATATGAGCCGCGGCATTTTTATTAAGCAACTAGCTTTTGCCCGCGACTTCGTCTGCGTAGAACTCGCGTCATCGCGTTAGAATGTTATATCATTCTTCTATTTCATGCGCTTACCTAGTTATCTCTCTTCCATTCTAACTTAAACCCCGTTAAGGGATGATTTCCGGGATAAAAGTATCCTATGTCCTTCCCTAGGACTCAAACTATATCCATAACAAATTTCATCTAAATCGGTTGAGCATTTTAAGAGGAAACAGGCAGACAGAGTTACTTTCGCATTTATAACCCGCCCCAGTTTCGCACGGGTAGTCCAGTTTAAAATTTATTTATCTAAGCTTTTGCCCGCGACTTCATTTGCGTGAATATCCATTATCCATATCAACTTCTACACCGTATTTCGCCGGGTTGTCTCGCCAAACATTGCGCACGCCGGCTCAATGCGCCCACATGAAACATGACAGAGGACTAAATATATGTTATTAACTTATTATAGATGTAGATGAAAACGCTCGCGAGCGAAGTGAGCGCGAAACTTTTCGGATATTCTGATACGGGTGTGGAAAATACTTCATACGCATCAAGTAATGAAGATGAAAACGCGAGCGCAGCGAGCGCGAATTCTTTCAAACGTTACGATGTAGGTGCGGAAAATACTTCATACGCATCAAATAGTGTAGATGAAAACGCGAGCGCAGCGAGCGCGAAATGTTTCGAACATTGATGCAGGTGTGGAAAAGACTTCATACGCACCAAGTAATGAAGATAAAAACGCGAGCGTAGTGAGTGCGAAATGTTTCGAACATTATGATGCAGGTACGGAAAATACTCATCAAGTAGTGTAGATGAAAACGCGAGCGCAGCGAGCGCGAAATTTTTCGAACATTCTGATGCAGGCGCGGAAAAGACTTCATACGCATCAACTATAATGTAGATGAAAACGCGAGCGTACGGCGCGCGAAAATTTTTTGAACGTTATGATGTAAGTGCGGAAAATGCTCATCAAGTAATGTATTTTATGTCACACCTAGCCATAAAGTGGCCATTATCGCACGCTCCGCGCGCGATAAAACCCACTTCCTGGCCAGGGGGTGACATAAAATTTTGTACTTACCACGGGCGATAATAAAGAAAGCCTCAGATCGCATATTTATCGCCCTTGCCTTCGGCTCGGGCGTAAAATACCTGCGATCTAAGACATTCTTTTTTTTATCGCCCTTGGTAAGTAATGTACTATATTTATTTATTTATTTAATCTTTTTTGCACAAAAGTAAAACTTATGGTACAAAAGGCGGACTTAATGCCATAAGCATTCTCTACCAGTCAACCTTAGGGCGAAGCAGAGAGATTGTGGGCGGGATGTAGAAGAAAACGCGAACGCAGCGAGCGCGAAATTTTTCGAACATTATGATGCAGGTAAGCTACGGTAGCCCAGTGGTTCAAGCATGCGGCTGTCAAGCGGCGGTCGTGGGTTCGAATCCCAGCTCGTACCAATGAGTTTTTCGGAACTTATGTACGGAATATCATTTGATATTTACCGTTAGCTTTTCGGTGAAGGAAAACATCGTGAGGAAACCTGCATACATCCGCGAAGAAATTCAAAGTTGTATGTGAAGTCCCCAACTCGCTCTGGGCCAGCGTGGGGACTACTGCCCAATCCCTCTCATCTATGAGAGGAGGCCTGTGCCCAGCAGTGGGACATATATAGGCTGATGATGATGATGATGATGATGATGATGCAGGTACGGAAAATACTCATCAAGTAATGTAGATGAAAATGCGAGCGCAGCGAGCGCGAAATTTTTCGAACATTCTGATGTAGGTAGTGCGGAAAATGCTCATCAAGTAATGTAGAAGAAAACGCAAACGCAGCGAGCGCGAAATTTTTCGAACATTATGATGCAGGTGCGGAAAATACTTCACACTCATCGAGTAATGTGTATGAAAACGCGAGCGCAGCGAGCGCGAAATATTTCGAACATTGTGATGCCGGTGCGGTAAATAATTCATACGCATCAAGTCATGCAGATGAAAACGCAAGCATAGCGAACGCGAAATTTTTACGAACATTATGATGCAGGTGCGGAAAAGACTTCAAACGCATCTGTAATTTAGATGAAAAAGCGATCGTAGCGGGCGCTAAAGTTTAGTAAAGTGCGGAAAATAGTTAATACTCATGAAGTTATGTAGATGAAAATGCGAGCGCAGCGAGCGCGAAATTTATCGAACATTATTATGCAGGTGCGGAAAATACTTCATACGCATCAAGAAATGAAGATGAGATCGCGAGCGTAGTGAGCGCGAAATGTTTCGAACATTATGATGCAGGTGCGGAAAAGACTTCATAAGCATCAACTATAATGCAGATGAAAACGCGAGTGTAGGGCGCGCGAGAATTATCGAACATTATGATGTAGGTGCGGAAAATGCTCATCAAGTAATGTAGATGAAAACGCGAGCGCAGCGAGCGCGAAATTTTTCAAACATTATGATGCAGGTGCGGAAAAGACATCATTCGCATTAACTATAATGTAGATGAAAACGCGAGCGTACGGCGCGCGAAAATTTTCGAACATTATGATGCAGGTGCGGGAAATACTTCATTCTCATGAAGTTATGCGCATGAAAATGCGAGCGCAGCGAACGCGAAATTTTTCGAACATTATGATGCAGTTACGGAAAATAATTCCTACGCGTCAAGTAATGTAGATAAAAAAGCTAGTGCGAAATGATTCGAACATTATGATGCAGGTACAGAAAATACTTCATACGCATCAAGCAATGTAGATGAAAACGCGAGAGCAGCGAGCGCGAAATATTGAACAAAAAAAAAATTGTTGATCTATTAAGTGGCTTTGTAAAGAGGTAGTTGAATAGATATTTTTTTGTTCATAAATTATTGTAATTTACGAAATTTTGTTCCGATGAATTTAAAATTTGGTAATAATGATTGTTATTACGTATTTTTTACCAACAAATACTAATATATTGATAAATTAGATTTTTTTCTTTGAAATTTCCTTATTTTTCCTATAAAAACCAACTTAATTTTGCGGTCGGTTCGGAACCCTAAATGTGCGAAGTCCGACTCGCACTTGGCCGGTTTTTTTTTGCTTTCCAATCCGCCTGTTCGAATTTGGTCATTGTTACCTAGGTATGTATGTTTTAATAACGAATACCAATATACCCTTCATTTATGTCTGTTACGCGCTGAACGTATTTTATACATTTTGCTGACGGAAAACGCAACTAATCGGCACCTCGAAGAACCTCAAAGATGAAACCCATATCGATTATTAAGAAAAGTAAATAAGTAAATGTCCGCCATCTTCAATTTGAAAATGGATAAGTATCATTCTTGTAATGAACACCTCAAAAAACAATATTTTATACAAAAATGCGCATCTATACATATAATAAAGCAGAAGAGGGTCGAAAATCTGTACATTGAAGATATTAGTAAAAAAATCGATGGAGTGGTCTAAGAATCGATAACAGAACACGTTTCAACTGTTTTTAGAATTCGTGTCTGTTTGTCTGTTTGTCTGTCTGTTTATTTGTCTAACTATCACGCGAAAACTAGCGAATGGATTTTAATACAGCCTTCACTAATATGTTTATTGGACCTTCGGCCAGGTTATAGGCTATAAAAATCATATAGGTTAGGGATGAAAGGAGGTGAAAAGAGGGGTTAAACTTTGTATGAGAAGTCTTTCAGTTCATGATTTACAGGCTTGAAAATTGGTAAGTATATACATGGACGCAAAGTAAATAGAACCCCATTCAAACATTTTATAATAAACAGATAGTATTTGAAAAAATGGGGGGTGAAATAACAATACCTCTGCCTCTCAGGGCTAAAGACAAAAATACAAAAGTCCCTCAAACCATATTAACTGTTTGAAATGAGAGATCTAATTATGTTGGTCAGTCAGTCTATCAATATTCACAAACCTTACTACGAAACCTCGGTTTATTTGTTTTCGATGGAGGGTACCTACGCAGAGCGGCGGGCTCTCGGTTGCATGGTAGCACTTGCGACATGTACCTATATATTAGGTATGCGCATTTTTGTATAAAATATTGTTTATGAGGTGCTCATTACAAGAATGATATCCATTTTCAAATCGAAGATGGCGGACATTTACTTATTTACTTTTCTTTATAATCGATATGGGTGTCATTGAGGTTCTTCGAGGTGCCGATTAGTTGCGTTTTCCGTCAGCAAAATGTATAAAATACGTTCAGCGCGTAACAGACATAAATTTAGGGTATATTGGTATTCGTTAATATATATAAACATCAAGTATGACCAAATTCGAAAGTTATAGGCGGATAGGAAGCAAAAAAATCTATTCTCAGAAAATCACATAACTCTTAGAAGCAACCATGGTGGGTGCGCTATCAACCTAGGCCTCTACTCCATCTTCGAAAGTGAAAGAACAGACCAAAGTAGGTATTCAGTTATACCTATGTTTTACAATAAAGCACTTTGAACTTTGAAAGGTATTCCACTAATTTATGAACAAAAAAATATCTATTCAACCACCTCTTTACAAAGCCATTTGATAGGTCAACAATTTCTTTTTGTTCACTCATCTACATTGCTTGATGCGTATGAAGTATTTTCCGTACCTGCATCATAATGTTCGAATCATTTCGCACTCGCTTTTTTATCTACATTACTTGACGCATAGGAATTATTTTCCGCACCTGCATCATAATGTTCAAAAACGTTAGCGCGCGCTACGCTCGCTTTTTCATCTACATTACTAGATGCGTTTGAAGTCTTTTCCGCACCTGCATCATAATGTTTGAAAAAATTTCGCGTTCGCTACGCTCGCGTTTTCATCTGCATGACTTGATGCATATGAATTATTTTCCGCACCGGCATCATAATGTTCGAAATATTTCACGCTCGCTACGCTCGCGTTTTCATACACATTACTTGATGAGTATGAAGTATTTTCCGCACCTGCATCATAATGTTCGAAAAATTTCGCGCTCGCTGCGCTCGCGTTTTCTTCTACATTACTTGATGAGCATTTTTCGCATCTACATCATAATGTTCGATAATTTTCGCGCGCCATACACTCGCGTTTTCATCTACATTATAGTTGATGCGTATGAAATATTTTCCGCACCTGCATCATAATGTTCGAATCATTTCGCGCTCACTACGCTCGCGTTTTCATACACATTACTTGATGAGTATGAAGTCTTTTCCGCACCTGCATCATAATGTTCGTAAAAATTTCGCGTTCGCTACGCTCGCGTTTTCATCTGCATGACTTGATGCGTATGAATAATTTTCCGCACCGGCATCATAATGTTCGAAATATTTCGCGCTCGCTACGCTCGCGTTTTCATACACATTACTTGATGAGTATGAAGTATTTTCCGCACCTGCATCATAATGTTCGAAAAATTTCGCGCTCGCTGCGCTCGCGTTTTCTTCTACATTACTTGAGGAGTATTTTCCGCACCTACGTCATAATGTTCGATAATTTTCGCGCGCCCTACGCTCGCGTTTTCATCGACATTATAGTTGATGCGTATGAAGTATTTTCCTCACCTGCATCAAAACATATCGCGCTCACTACGCTCGCGATTTTCTTCATTTCTTGATGCGTATGAAGTATTTTCCGCACCTGCATATTAATGTTCAAAAATTTCGCGCTCGCTGCGCTCGCGTTTTCAACTACATTACTTGATGAGTATAAAGTATTTTCCGCACCTACATCATAATATTCGAAAATTTTCGCGCGCCCTACGCTCGCGTTTTCATCTACATTAGTTGATGCGTGTGAAATCTTTTCCGTGCCTGCATCATAATGTTCGAAAAATTTCGCACTCACTACGCTCGCGTTTTTATCTTCATTACTTGATGCGTATGAAGTATTTTCCGCACCTGCATCACAATGTTCTTTTTTTTCATTTTGCGCTCGCTACGCTCGCGTTTTCATCTACATTACTTGGTGCGTATGAAGTCTTTTGCACACCTGCATCGTAATGTTTGAAAGAATTCGCGCTCGCTGCGCTCGCGTTTTCATCTTCATTACTTGATGCGTATGAAGTATTTTCCACACCCGTATCAGAATATCCGAAAAATTTCGCACTCGCTCCGCTCGCGCGCGTTTTCATCTACTTCCTTCTTAATATATATTTTGTGGGCGCATTGAGCCGGCGTGCGCAATGTTTGGCGAGACAGCCGGTGTAGAAGTTGATATGGATATTCACGCGAATGAAGTCGCGGGAAAAAGCTTAGATAAATAAATTTAAATCATAAAAAATCCTCTCCCTGTGATCCTGATCTGTGTCCTTTAATTGAGGTGTGCAAGAAAGAGTAGGTATTTGTTGTTGTTTGTTGTTGTTTAAAACTGGACTACCCGTGCGAAACCGGAACGGGCTATACATGCGAAAGTAACTCTGTCTGCCTGTTTCCCCTTAAAATGCTCAACCGATTTAGATGAAATTTGGTATGGATATAGTTAGAGTCCTAGGGAAGGACATAGGATACTTTTATCCCGGAAATCATCCCTTAACGGGGTTTAAGTTAGAATGGAAGAGAGATAACTAGGTAAGCGCAAGAAATAGAAGAATGAAATAACATTCTAACGTGATGACCGAGTTCTACGCAGACGAAGTCGCGGGCAAAAGCTAGTACTTAATATATAGGTAGTACATGTCGCAAGTGCTACCATGCAACCGAGAGCCCGCCGCTCTGCGTAGGTAAAGTAGTTACCCTCCATCGAAAACAAAAAAAAAACCGAGGTTGCGTAGTAAGGTTTGTGAATATTGATAGCGACTGACTGACCAACATAATTAGATCTCTCATTTCAAACAGTTAATATGGTTTGAGGGACTTTTGTATTTTTGTCTATAGCCTTGAGAGGCAGAGGTATTGTTATTTCACCCCCCATTTTTTCAAATACTATCTGTTTATTATAAAATGTTTGAATGAGGTTCTATTTACTTTGCGTCCATGTATATACTTACCAACTTTCAAGCCTGTAAATCATGAACTGAAAGACTTCTCATACAAAGTTTAACCCCTCTTTTCACCCCCTTTCATCCCTAACCTGTATGATTTTTATAGCCTATAACCTGGCCGAAGATCCAATAAACATATTAGTGAAGGCTGTATTAAAATCCATTCGCTAGTTTTCGCGTGATAGTTAGACATATAAACAGACAGACAAACAGACAAACAGACAAACAGACATGAATTCTAAAAACAGTTGAAACGTGTTCTGTTATCGATTCTTAGACCCCTCCATCGATTTTTTTACTAATATCTTCAATGTACAGATTTTCGACCCTCTTCTGCTTTATTATATGTATAGATAACTAGCTCGCTATTGGTTAAATGCAACGGGTGGTTGAACTGGTATATTCTAATCAAGATTTTACGTTCGTTGGTGGATAAATCTTAATTTGGCTAAATTTGTTAGATACGCGGGGTGGTGTGCAGATACGCAGTATATACCAGTGCTAGTTACGCGGTATTGCACTATCCCCGACGATATGACAATTATAAGGAGAGAATATTATACCCACTTCTATGAGTACTATCCAAACCCGATAAATCGACATAATTGTTTTTTGAAATATCGGGTTTGACCGCGCAGCCCCCATATACATATATTTTCGTATGCAATTGGGGAAGACAGTGGACGACTGCTGATTATAAAGATGATGCAATAACGGTTTAAATCAAGGGTCGGCCAAAGGCGGACCGCGGTCCGTATCCGGACCATGGAAGGTCGAACCGCGGACCCCCCAAATAATGTTAAATACGATGCATGCATATTAAGTGCAACAAAAACTGGCAACCGGCACTGTCTTCTCGAAGATATCACGGTTCGAAATAAATGCCATATGATAAAAAAAATTTATTGAATTAAAAGTTTTTCTAGTAGTTGTAACAGCTCTCTATATATATCCAAAGTTTACATGTCACCGATTTGACGTTAACTAATAAAGTTCATAAAGTGCTGTATTAATTTGATATGAAACGTCAATTAATAATAGTACATTACTTAACAAGGGCGGTAAAACAAAGAATGTCTCAGGTCGCAGGTATTTGACGCCCGAGCCGAAGGCAAGGGCGATAAATATGCGATCTGAGGCTTTCTTTATTACCGCCCGTGTTAAATACAAAATTTTATGTCACCCCCTGGCCAGGAAGTGGGATATCCCGCGCGCGGAGCGTGCGGTAATTGCCGCTTTATGGCCAGGTGTGACATAAATAATATAATTGATGGACGTTCGCCGGTGTTCGGACGTCGTCGTAAACAGCTGATTGTCTCTTTCCAAAGACCGACGTGCAAAATATATTGCCGGATAATGTACTAGTGTACTGACTTGTCGGAGATGTTCCCCTCGAGACACGTCTGCACGACGCAGAGCACCTCAGGCATAGAGGTGGCGTTGGGCGGCGTGGGAGCGAGAAGGACGAACAGGTTGTGCGCCGGCGCGTCCGCCAGTAGCTGCAGGTCATTGGGACTGTTCTGGAAAGTTAAAACGACGTTTTTATTAAGGTTCCTTACCCGTAGGGTCCAAACGGAGACCCGTTGCTATCGTATCTAATTGACCGAGTGAAACGATGGTCTCTGTTTTAGCTTCGGCAAAAATTCTTTCGTATGTCCGGATTTCCGGCTGTTCTCCTCTACAGGTCGCATCTCTCAACCGAATCTTGTGTAATTTTGTGAGCAGGTTCGGTAAAAATTTTTTATCGAGTGTTTCTGCGGCCGAATTTCGATTTGTTCACCTCTAAGGGTTGCATTTCACAACCGATTTAATAATTACATAGAATATTTTTGTCACATAGTTTTGGACATGTCATAGTTTTGGAAATTAAAAAAAAACTTCATGAGGTCTACAGCTCACAGAGCCACTAATCTTATCTATATAAGAACCCTTGCGGATGCATTTCGACCCAATGGGATCTTTTGTGCAATCGCCCTCTCCCATGCTGCTTTCCAACCTTTCCACAAACCGGATTATGGAGCTCAGTGGGAATGCTCTGCATTCCTTTGGTTCATCATTGTCGTTGCCTGGTTCATTTGTTGCATTCACACAGCAAGTGTTGCACTGTCTCGTCATCCGCGCCACACATTCTACAATCTGTATTGTCTGACCTGTTGCTGTCACTCACGACGCGTCCGTCTGTCGGTCTGGCTGTCCTGTCTTGAAATACCCAAAGCCAAATCGTCAATTTTTAAAATGTTTTTAAGGGGAGACTAACTAACATGTCTTTCTGAACGAATTGATGTGGTCTAGCGGATGCAAGATTTTGATTCGGGGTGCTTTACCAGGCCGAGGGTAGATTTTTGTATGGTGTCGGAGACTTGCGAGTTGGGGGTTAGCCCCCATTGGTGCTGGTTTGCTAGCTAGTGATGTGATCTATGTTGGGGGAAGTCGATATTGAAATTTTGACCTAAATTTAGGTGGTAGCGGCTCGTGTAAACCAACCTTATAATGGCTCGCGACGTATATAGCGACCAGCCGGTGCAGGAACGCCTCGGCCGCCTTGTGGTAGCAGAACAGTGCGTCCCGGTTGACGCGGTACAGCTCGCAGGCGGCCGGCGAGGGCGCCCCCACGCCTACTGACGGGGGCGGGGACTCCAGGCAGAGGAGAGCGTTGAGCCACGCCTCGACTGGGTCGCCGGAGCGGTAGCGGATCGGCTCTTCGAGTTTTATCTGGAATTGACGTGACGATTTATACATTTTATTCCACAAAAATACAATATACAAGTGACGGACTTAATGCCAAATAGCATTCGCTATCAATATACCACGAGGCCAAACTGACACTTATGCCAAAGGCGCGACACGGGTCTATCGTTGTGAACAGAGTGTCGGTGACCTTGGAACGCTACGATTCTATACTTTGCCCGTCCGAGGAGTGATTTCCAAACACCGTGCCACCCTCGCGCGCCCCCGCTCGCGTCCGGACACGCACACATAGCCGCGAGTCGGGTTTACAGCACACATGCTTCGGTGTCGCTTCTTGTTACGTTAGTACATATCTTCTTTGCTTATGCGGGATTTACATTAGGAAACTAGTTTCATGCATTTTTGATCACATTGCGGGCTGTGGAGTGCCGAGGTAAGAAAGACGAGGGCGATCAAAGCCCGCAATGTAATCAAAAATGCATGAAACTAGTTTCGTAAAGTAAATCCCGCATTAGAAGCGCTGCTGAGTAAAATAGATGACAGACAGACACAGAGGCAGTGACAGAGAGTAAAGACGTTGAGTGTAACTAGAACTCACCATCTGAGCTGTCCGTATAATGGCACAGAACAGAACTTTCTAGAACTCACCGGCGCCGGAGCATCTTGCTTCGTCTGCGGCACCGCGAAGTTTCAACGAAAGAGCGCGCGTCCAGTTCCCTCGTACCCACAGACACCGTTGACGATAGCAACGCTAGCAGTACCTTGGTACTTGGTACCGGCCCGCGATAATCTAGTGAGCAATACATATAATGGCACAGCAGAACTTTCTAGAACTCACCGGCGCCGGAGCATCGTGTTTCGTCTGCAGCATCGCGATCAGTTCCAGCGAAAGCGCGCGACCGGTCCCCTCGTACCCAGACACCGTTGACGACAGCAACGCTAGCAGTACCTTGGTACTCGGTAGCGGCCCGCGATAATCTAGTGAGCGATACATATAATGGCACAGAGCAGAACTTTCTAGAACTCACCGGCGCCGGAGCATCGTGTTTCGTCTGCAGCATCGCGAACAGTTTCAGCGAAAGCGCGCGACCGGTCCCCTCGTACCCAGACACAGTTGACGACAGCAACGCTAGCGGTGCCTTGGTAGCGGCCGCCGAGACGTGGGTGATGGGTATGGCCGCTGCTTCGTCTACTAGAACCAAGTCTGCGGCGCTAAGCAGCGAGTGATCGTCCGGAGTTATATACTGGAAATACAATCGAGGAAGTAGAATTTTGAACTTTACTTTTATTGAAATACACACGCACGCACACAGGCACGCATGCACGCGCGCACTCATATACGCACGCACGCACGCACACAAACAGTTATTTCCATATTGATCACAGTTAATTGAATATGTAATTTCGTAATCTGTAAGCAATACGATACGAAATAGTATTTTTGTGGTTCTTCAAGTATCGAAACGAGAGTTAAACTCAATGGATCATTCTCTACGTCACAGAATAGTATAATAGTATTACATACAGAACGGACACGAACCCCCCGCACCAAGGTCAGTTACCTCGTCCCTGACAGGCCAGGATGACAAGCCGGGTCACGATCGGGTTACCGTCGCGGCTCGCGATTCGCCCACGCCACGCGCTACGCACTCGCGCAAACAATTGACGCGTGTACCGACAGCGCACGCACACATACTTACCCACAGCGCTTGCTTTCCTTCGCGTGTCACCCCCGTGTCTACATGATACCTATAACTTGGAATCAGAGACTTATCTCAACGATCTGCTTTAAATTCTTAACCGTATTTTTCCTCTAATTTCCAGCCTTTTCTGTACTCGAAAAAGTTCTTAATGTTTGGGGGAGAAGTAACAAAGGCTATACTACTACTAATAGTATGAACCTTAGAGTCAAAAAGGTCAGTTAAAAATTACCTGAACAGTCTGTCTCGAGTTCCTAGCGATATTGATCCTCACAATCGCCTTCTTAAAGTCCGGATTCGTTGATCTCAGTATATTGTAATCTATGTGCTCCTGGTACAAGCAGGCGTCTAATCCCTTCAGTACGAACTCGAAAAGGGTGATCAAGTTCTCAGGGTGGGGTGAAGTGACGTAGATGTTGACGTAACCGAGGGCTACTGCGGCTGACACGGCGAGGCCGAGACACGCGGATTTGCCCCGGCCTCGCGCGGCGGTTAGGCAGTGGGGAGGCCTACAACAACATATAAATAAATAAATATTTGTGGACAATCTTACACAAATCAACCTAGTCCCAAACTAAGCAAAGCTTGTACTATGGGCACTAAGCGACGATATACATGCTTATATAGGTAAATAGATATGTACATAGAAAACATTCAAGACCCAGGAACAAATATTCGTGCTCATCACACAAATAAATGCCCTGACCGGGATTCGAACCCGGGACTTCCAGCTTCGTATGCAGGGCCAATACCAACTAAGCTAAAGCGGTCCCCAAGCATATATTGCCAACTTATGGGTGTAGCCCATTTCCTCGATATATAAAACAAGGGACCGACGGCGGTGGAAATGCACTTGGAATAAACCTTATACAAAATACTAATTGTCAAAAAAGGCTTTGAATGATAGATAGAATAGATAGAAACACTTTATTTCGCATAATACATTTACATTTAAACAACAAATGAGGGAAGAAAATAATATAAACGAAAACTTATACTAAATAAAAAATTTGCCCCAGGTCCTCGGTGCACGGTAGGGTTCCCAGAAGGCTGGCCGCATTGCCACGCTGGATAGCAATGCTAATCCGTTGTGCGAAATAGTGGCCAGCCCTCTGGTCACCAGACGCTTCTATAAGGCGCGTCGAGATGTGAGTATATTAGACTTAAGACTAAATGCGAAAAAGGAGTCCACTCAGCATAATGTCGATCCACAGAAGGTGAAGCGACGCTGGTATTATGTGGCTCCACATGTGCTGCACCACAGAACTGTACGTCTCTTAAATGCTATTTTGCGTTCCGCGTTAACTAAGTATGTACTTATAAGTTAAAAGATACAACTATGCATGTGCCTATAATTAACATCTTAAAATTACATATTCAAAATGACAGAATCACTGTCTCGACTTGGAAGGCTATGCTGGATTGACTTGTTTGTCAAGTAGGTATTTTTTCAGATTTTTTTGGAGGTATTGTCGTACAGTTCAGAGTGGAGATATTTATTATTTAATTATTTAAGACTACTTTATTGCTAAGGACATTATCTCGGATACTTTTGAAACTTTAGCATTGGGAACGCACATATATTGATGACAGTACTTTTGGTATACAAATTTTATAGTAAGAGCATTTCCTTCGTCATTGACTTAAACGTTTAGGCAAAGAGATGGCCGGAAAGACGCGTCAAAATTATTAGGTACCTCTAACCGATTTTCAATCGGCCATTGGTTTTTGTTTATAATTTATTATTTAATTATAATAACTGCGAGTTGTTCTGTATTCAAAATGGGTACCATAATATAATTTGTAAAATAAATACCTGGTAGGTATGGTTGAAATTCTTTTTGTTGAACGTATTTGTATTAAAATGTTATTGGATTTTGAACGTTATTGTTTGAACGGTAAAGTAGCTTTTTGAAGGAAAGTACATTTGTAAAATAAATACCTGGAAGTTTTAGAAGCCAGTGTGTCGATAATGGCGACGAGTGCTGTCGCCTGGTCGTACGTGCGACAGAGAGCGACTAGCGGCCCGGCGGGCGGCGTGTCAGAGAGAGACGACACTAGTTCCGTCAGCTTTGGATTAACGCGCTGCAAAAGAAATGTGAATCACAACCGTTTCTTAGCCCCGTGGGAAGTTTTATTCTTAAACCTTCCATTGCAAATGTCCCGCTCTAACACGCGTGAGTTTGAAATTAACCATCCCGCTCTCTACGGAAGCTCTGCGCGTAGTTTTCGTAAACATTTCAACATGGTCATTAAGTCAATCATTTTATCAAAGCAAATCATACGAATTTGTCTATAATAACTATTTAGTGTCTTTAATCGAGTCCAAAAATTCAAATATAAGTAATATAGCCATAATTTTGAAAAAGCATTCTAAAAAAAGGGGTAACTGCGATTGTTTTCTAACGAATATGATTTTGACTAGACAAGATCCTTATGTAACACATAGGTATATATTTTTAAAATTTAAGACACTATATTCTATGTCTCGAATGGTTTAAAAAAACTCAAAAGTGGAAGTACCCAGCCTTAGGTGTGCCACCCACTGCAGCGGCCTGCGTTGGCGGCCGCAACTGACCGCCACCTCAGGCCACTCGATTGTGTAGTACGCTTTATCAGACCAAGCATAGAGCACCCAGGGCTCGGACACCGGTTAATTTTTCAAACCGTCGTTCCAAATTCGGATTAGATACAAATACCGGTTTATTTAAAGCGGTTTAAGGAAGAGCTTTAGATTACTTTGCATTTCCATATACTCTGGGGGAAGACCAAGGCGCAGTTACATGGACCAAATAAGAGAAACAGTTGGCGTCGTGTCATATCAAGAAGTCAAAGGGCTGGCATGCGAGAGAGAAAAATGGAAAATACTCCACCCACAAGAGGACAACTCTTAAATTTGATGATGAACCGGTTTAGAACGATAAAAACCGGTTAATGCGGGTGCACGATTCTGATTGAAATAATTTGAGTTGGCCGAGTTGCATCAACTTTATTTGTATAAAAAGCTATTTTACTGTTCAAACAATAAGGTTCAAACAAATCTAATAACATGTTTAAAGAAATTCGGTCAACGAAAATAATTTCAACTAACCGCCGGGCCTCTCGTCGAATAAACCGGTTTTTACCGGTATATTAAAAACCGGTTCCGAGCCTTGGAGCATACAACATATACTCGTACCTCCGGTGTGACATTGACAGGTTCTACTTGAGCCGTTTTGGATGAGATTGGGAGCACAGTGAGGTTGTCGTCCAGAATGAGGCAGCGGGGATTGTCCGCGAGCGATAACAGGAATCTCTCGTTAAACCTGTTCACTACAGTGTCGTGAGCTTCTGTCTTGAACCTGAAAATCAGGAAAAAAGTACTACATTGTCCATACTCAGAGGCAGCGTTAGGCGTGGGCGTGGGGGCTTCGCGCCTCAAATACGCATTTACTCGGACTTGCTCCTGGCGCCATCAGAAAGAAACATAATACGTTTATTTAAGCCGTCCTCCCCCGGTGACGGGGATCCCCGCCCACATAATGAAACAATTTTTTGTTTTTTGCGGTCAAAAAAACATCAGTGTCACAGTATAACACAAATTAAGTCAAACCAATGTTTTGAATCAGTTTTGGCATTCACTGGAGTCAATAAGTGAACCAAAAGTTACGAAAATCTACACATTAACTTTCGCATTTATAATATTAGTAGGATAAGTAGACGTAGTATTACGACCAACCCTGTCAAAGGGACTCGGCTGAAAACCAGCGCAAGGCCCCCGGCCCTGCACATGCCGAGACGAGCACCCATTCCCCAAAACTCCTCAATTTAAAATGTTAAAATCTTTATTTTAAGGTATACCTAAATATTATGTTTAAGTCGTTTTTTAATGTAACTGTAACTTTGTGTTTTTTGGCAATAAATTATTTGCATTTGTATTTGAAAAATGGATTTTAACTAACCTTGAATGCACATCCATGGTAATGGAATGCAACTGCCTGAGAGAATCCATAGTCTTGAGCAAAAATATGATAAGTCCGCCTCCTTCAACCGTCTCCACCGTGCGCGCCAGCAAGTTGGGGGTTAAAGCTTCAAAGTCCTGAGTACAAGGAATTGTAGTTAGATTGGCGTTATTAACACTAGTTTTTTAATTACTTTTTTATTTTGGATCTTTTGTCAGATAGTAGGTAGCTTTTAGGGTACCCGAAGGTTCCAAACAGAACTCTATTCCTGTCACTAGCGCGTCTGTCCGTCCGTCGTCTGCCACAGAAGATTTATTTAACTTCCCATTGACCTATGAAGTGGAAATTTGGTGACAATGGAAATACACATGGTAATCAATGGTAATAACATATATTTTAACAATAACTACTTACTAATATATTGATAAATCACATTTTTTTCTTTGAAATTTTCTTATTGTTCCTATTAAAACAAACTTAATTTTGCGGTTGGGCCATAACCCTAAATGTGCGAAGTAAAAAAAAAAAAAAATTTAAACTGTATATTTCACTGAAGCAAATACATATTACATTTTTTACAATTACTTAGTTAGGTGGGTTAGGTTTTTTACAATTACTTAGGTAGTATGGCTCGCACTTAGCCGGTTTCTCATATATGCCAGATCTTAGACCATAGGTTGCAATTGAAAAGTTCATATTAAGACTTTTGACCATTTGAAATACAACATGCTATTGCTGCACTATTAGTTTTATTACTTAAAAAGTTTTATTGCCTTATTTTTACCACAGAGACTATAAAACAAACCATTAACAAAACATACAAAAAAAAAAAAAATTGATCCCCACCAGGGCAAAGCCCCCAAGTTACTGGCAGCATCAGGTAATTAATTAGACGTCAGTTACCTGCAACACACAGACTCCATATGTCTGGCCAAGCATGGCATGGCTCTCAGAATAGTACCGACCATGAATGGTGGTCGCTACTCTAAATGAGTCAAACAGTGACTCTTCGGATACTTCCAGTTTTCCTGCTGCTATCTTCTTTGCCCGTTTGCGCCCATGACTAAAATACACAAGTAAATAATGAAGTGTACTGTTGATTTTAACACACATAAAAAGGGTAGCTTTTTTATTGTTCTAACAAAATAACCAGATCTAGTTAAAAATAGCTAACATCATAACAAATGGAATATAAGGCTAAAACTTCTTACAATTAAATTAACTAAAAATAACTTAGACAAATAATAACTAAAATATACTATCTATAATCACACCCCGCCCGTCAACACACTTGAGCACTTGCAAGTATTGAGTAATCAATAATCATAGTTGGTTATGAATAAGAGGATTAGCGACAATATAAGCACTATTGTGACAAAATAAAATATGTTCTTACTTGCTTATAGCTTCATCTTTGTTTTTATAGCACCAGAGAACCGTTGGTCGAGATTTCACTGTAGACTTCACCAAAATATCATAAAGAATTGGAACCTAGAAAAAAGATGATTGAAAATTAATTTATTTACTTTTTTAACTCTAACATGTGTAGTGAGCACGTCTAAAAAAAAGACCACGAAAGATGCAGTTTTATTGCAATTATAGTGATAGAATTTGGACTGAGGAGTTTTATCATGGCGAGAATTATAGGATAACATGGTAGCATATTTCACTCCTCTTTCTAAAAATAAGGAAGGCCACAAAACCATCGTTTAGTTACTAGGAGGTACTTCAATATAAACTTACTTGGTCTCTGCTCTTATCTCCAACCAACAAAAACATGGTGCGGTGACCGAGCTTGACTCCATTTTCTATCATAACCCTAATTCGATTATCAATCTTCTTTTTAACCATTTTGAAAAAAAAAAACAGTGGATTATAAACAAAACAACGTTTGAATCTAACCTCAAAGTTGCCTCAAAGTATAATACCGCTATGACATTTCTATAACCTCAAAATTTGACACTTGTTTAGTTTTGTTAATATCAATATAATTTGGTAACATAAATATATTTCTCCTAGTTTAATTTTTTCCCAAAACTTTGGTTTTTCTGTGAGTTCATTTGTATAAATTTTATGCATTTTTGACTTTAGTATAAATAAACTGTTAGGTGTAATTAAATTAAATCTGAAAACCGATGAGCCTGTAAATAAAACGCAATTCTAAAGTGAGGCCAAGGTGTGGCCATGCTATAAAATATAAGGGTGAGTACGCATATAGAAAAAAATAAAATACCTTGTTTGTTGTAGGACTAGATGTGAAAATAGAAAAAAACAATAATGCGAAGCAGAAAGCAGATGCTCAAGTACATTGTGTTACAAGTGATAATAGATCAACTCTGTTTAATAATGCAATTCAGGCAAATAACCCTTTTGTACGCCAACGGATTTCCCCACGGTGGCTACAGTAAGAAATAAATTTTATTTTAATAGGCTCCTCGTATGTCTAAAAAAATAAATGTATGAAATTCATAATGAAACGTTTCACATTTCACAACCGTCACATAAAATATAAAAGGTGAATAAATAACCATTTCTTTATACTATTACAAAAAAATCGTCGTGCAGATGTCGTGCAGTGAGTGCAGCATATTTTTTGTGATAGAAGTAGAACATGTCGCCTATTTAATCAATTGAGACCAAAAAGCCTGTATGAACATTATACTTTTCCCTTTTTTGCGGCGTTCTGAATTCCTTTTCTAATTTGTTTACTGTGACTTTGTTAGCCCTTTCAAAACAGACTTTCTAATGTTACCCAATATTGCCAGTAATCGCCGTATAGTACCTTCGTTTGTGTACACGCGCCCTAACTGTTGTAAAGTATCCTATCCTATCCTATCCTGTCAAACGCTCAACGCTCAGCAAGACGAGAAGTTGAGAACGGATATTTTTGCTGGCATAGCATCCGACTTTTAGATATTTCTTGTATTTAGAATTGTTTTCTAATTTTTACTGTTAAATCTGGTTTATATGTAGTACTCTCCCTGATTTTCACAGTCTGCGAGGCTATGAAATAAGTGTTTATGTAAGAATAAAGTGTTTTTTCATGTACCGCTATTATTAGACCAAAAATGTCTAAATCTCAAATAAATACGAAATCAAGCACCTATCTTAAGGACAAGGAAGCATTTCTGAAAGAATTGAAGCAGTTTAATGAAAGTAAAAAGTGAGTATTTATAAAGAAACGAATGTTTGCATTATGTATTTGTATTGTTGTATGTCATGATGCTTCCTTTGCTATCTCGCTAATAAGAATGCATTTGTGACTGTAATATCTATAATTGACATAAAATGAATAAAACGTTGCCTATAGTTAATCATTTTCTATTGTTTTTTTTTTGTATTGGAAATCAAAACAAATGTATTTTTTTTATTTTTCAGCATACCATTCAAGACTCCATCTGTAAATTGCATTGATATAGATTTATATCTATTCTATTCGCTAGTACAGCAGCGAGGCGGTATTAGCAAGGTATTTTTTACACCATATTTAAATCAATAATTTATTAAAGAAATAATGTCGTTGAAAAGAGGTGCTTTGTTTAATGATGAAATAATGGGGGCACTTTACTGGCTTCAAGTGTACTCTTGTGTGTTGTATGTATTCATGGTATGAAAAAAGCTTGTGTGACAATAGGAAAATTAAAACAATATTTTTCTTAAATCAACAGGTCAACTTCTATGATGTATGGGACTCATTTCTGCGCCCGCTGCGATTGCCGCACCCTTGTGTCAATGGGTCAACACTGTTGAGGAGAATATACGGCACATACTTAGAAAAGTAAGAGGTTACAATTAATATACGCTTAATTTAGTTTTTGTATGAAACATTATAAAAAATTTAGAATAAAATCCATTGGCCTAGCTACAATGATTGCTTTTATGTAGGACATATAGCATTCATCCCTTACTAGTAAGTATGTAAGTGCGAGAGGGTCAAATGCTTTATGTCTGACATACTTACACATGTTCATCCTAGCTAGGCAGGTCAGGAAATTACAGTCTAAATCTCCCAATTACGGCTTCTGGTAAATATCATTATATATTTAATGAATTTCATTAGTAAACAATACAACTTGATGACACAATATATACAAATGTGTAACAGGAATTCAAAATTAATATAAATAAACCTAAAAAGCTATACACCTAAAATGTAACAAACACAATATAATTTATCCTAAAACCAACTGTGTTATATCAATTAGTAAACTGTGTTACCTATGATTTATATTTCTAACTAAAAATACAGTGAGCAGTTACTACTCATTTTTAGCAGAAAGCAAATGTTTAGCTTTTTTCTATGTTTTTTATACTACAATGGTGACAAAATTTAGATGTATTTATTATCGGTACCATTTTTCTTTCATTTAACATACAGAACTGAACATAAAAACTGGTTCAAATGACATAAAAAAAAAATTGTGATTATGCTTATAAAACTCTTTCCAGGTACGAGAACATACAGAAAAATAAGAACTGGTTCAAATGGCATGAGAAAAAAAAATTGTGATCATGCTTATAAAATTGTTTCCAGGTATGAGAAAGCTAAAGGCCCTCCGAGCAGGGACGATGACAATGACCTGGATGAGGACCTCAGGTCCACCCGAGGCAGGGGGAGGGACGCTCCGAGAACACCTTATGGAGGGGGCACATATTACACTGGTAATCGTCAAACTTCTGCACAATAGTCAATCTAAAGAATGTAGTTATAAATATTGTCAACAATCTTACACAAATCAACTCAGTCCCAAACTAAGTAAAGCTTGTACTGTGGTTACTAAGACTATTAAGCGACAATATAAATTACATAGATAGATAGATACTTAAATACACAGAAAACATTCAAAATCCAGGGCCGTTTTTTCTATCCACAGATAAAATCATCTGTCAGATAAATGTTAGCTCCTTTTTCTTTCATTTGAGGTCAGAAAAAGACAGTCATAATTTTAACCGACAGATAATTTTATCTGGGGTTTGAAAAATTGGCCCTCAATAACATTAATATTCCTATTCATCACACAAATAAATGCCCTGACCAGGATTCGAACCTCAAGTGCAGGTAGAGTCATTACCAACTAGGCTAAAGCAGTAGTCAATAAATTAAATATAACACTTTATCAGTTAATTTTATATAAAAAAAGCAGTGTAAATGTTAACTTTTTGATGTAAATACTTTTATGTCACACCTGGCCATAAAGTGGCCATTATCGCACGCTCCGCGTGCGAAAAAACCCACTTCCTGTCCAGGGGGTGACATAAAATTTTGTACTTACCACGGGCGATAATAAAGAAAGCCTCAGATCGCATATTTATCGCCCTTGCCTTCGGCTCGGGCGTAAAATACCTGCGATCTGAGACATTCTTTGTTTTATCGCCCTTGGTAAGTAATGTACTATTGTTTTATCCAGCATCTGGCGAACCTCTCCGCACAGCCCAGACCCGCGTGGCCGGTCCCTCTGAGCGACTGGCGCTGTCTCTACTCTCTCCTATGCCAAACGAGCAGGACTTCGCAGTCAACGTGTGTACCGTGTTGGCCGCTGACCACTCCAACCGCATGCCTTTAGGGTCCACCCCGCACATATTGGATTTTCTACTGGCGCATGCTGGTGTTTACAATCATGGTAAGTCAGCTCAGAGACTATACAGAATCCTTATAATATTAGGCCAAGAAGAAATAACCGTAACGGTATTCGTAAAAAACTCAATTTGAAATGAGCTGAAAAGTGTCGCAACGGCACGACGAAACTTACGCCGCTCACTCTAAATTGGGACTTTTGTCTTACGATTACGGTTCAATTTCGTGTGCGGTGGAACGTGCAGTTGCCGTCTGCTGTCGGCTTTGTCCCTCTCCTATCTTATTCTAATCTCATGCTATTAGGTCCAAACATGGCGATAATAAGTTGACAATGACTGACGATGTCACGATGTTTGCAGGAAGTCTCCGAGACACTATCGGGCGGTCCTACTTCGAGGCCCGCGGCCGCTACCCGCACGAGTTCTGGCAGCTTCGGTCCGGGGGCGGAGGCGTCAAGGAACTCGCGGACGAAACCAAGTTCTCTCAGCTCAGTGGAGACCAGCCAGAGTTGATGGTGCAGGCGCTGGCAGCCCAGAACACATTGAACGACTGCTTGATGAAGGAGTGCGGGGGAGAGGAGTTGGTTGAGAAGATTTTAGAAGAGGTAAGAGTCTTATAAATATAGTGGCAAAGCTGAAATTCTCCCAGGTCAGTGGAGACCAGTGTTGCCAGAGCACTTCCGTCAAAAAGCACGGTCGGGTGTCCAAAAAAGCACGTTTTTGGAATAAAAAGCACGTTTTTAGGGTTCCGTACCCGAAGGGTTGAAAATGACTCCTATTGCTGTCACTCACGCGTCCGTCCGTCCGTCAGTCGTCTGTCATAAAATTTTGTTCATAAGATTATTTTTTGTTCGCATTGACCCATATACTTGAAATTTGGTGATACTGTTCATTATTACCGGTATTTTACCAAGAAATACTTATATTTTGATAAAACAGGTTTTTTTTGATTGGAAATTTCCTTATTTTTCATGTTAAAACCAACATACTTTTGCGGTTGATTCGGAAACCTACATTTGCAAAGTCCGATACGCACTTGGCGGGTTTTCGTCACATACAGCCTTTACTACATCGTGTACATATTGCACGATACGAACGATAGAGTTTGCAGTTGCAGGACAAGTTCTTTCCTGCAACCACAGATAAAACATAACTTTTAACTTTAGGATATCAAAGCGTAGGGTAGGAGAGAAAGATTGCTTAACACAAAGTTTGTTAGAAAAAAATTACAGTTTTAGACAGTACCAAACCAACATTACCTCCCCATTTTTAGTAGTAAAATCATAAAGCACCATAGCACTTAAAAAAGCACGGTTGTAGCACGTTTTTAGGGAGCGCACGTAAAAAGCACGTTCGTACCCAAAAAAGCACGTAAAACCGTGCTAAAAAGCACGTTCTGGCAACACTGGTGGAGACTAGCCAAAGTTGATGGTGCAGGCGCTGGTAGCCCAGAACACATTGAATTACTGCTTGATGACGGAGTGTAGGGGACAGGAGTTGGTTGAGAAGATTCTAGAAGAGGTAAGAGTTTTATATCTCTGAGAGGCAAAGCTGATGTTCTCACCGTTTGATGGAGACCAACTAAAGTTGATGGTGCAGCTAAGAATTCTTGAAATTACTGTCTGATGAAGGCATGAGGAGAGGGGAATTGATTTGGAAAAAACGTAACATTAACTTATTTTTTAAATAAGAATATGTTACCAAACTATGGAATGAACTGTCGCCTGCGGTATTTCCGGACCGATGTGACCTTCAAACGTTCAAGAAAAGAGCGTACTCCTTTCTGAAAGGTCGGCAACGCAGTTGTGACTCCTCAGGTGTTGCAGGTATCTATAGGCGGCGGTAATCGCTTACCATCAGGTCATCCGTCTGCTCGTTTGCCCCTATAACATAAAAAATATACATAACATGTTATTTTAGACTGGATCCTTGTTGAATTACGTCACAGAATAGTATAATAGTACTACATACAGACACGAACCCCCCGCACCGAGGTCTTTTACCTCGTCCCTGACAGGCCTGCCGGGTGTTGATCGGGTGACGTCGCGCCTCGCGATTCGGCCGCGCCACGCGCTACGCACCCGCGCACACAATTGACGCGTTTACCGACAGCGCACGCACACATACCCACAGCTAGGGAATGCAATCTCAAGCTAATTTTCGAGATTCAATCTCGTTGGTGAGAAATCTCGACTTCCCAAATCTTGGTCGAGATCTCGACTAATAATTTCGAGATCTCGAACGAGATTACAAGACTGATTTTATTGTTGACCGCTACTTGAAACCAACTCTAAACGATGATAACAACTCTAAACGATGATAAGGGCGCAGCGCGCAGCACAGTTGTTTGGTGCGGCGCAGTTAGCATAACCGTAACTACCTACAATTATTTACATGATATTTCCTCGCTTAAGTACCCTACATTTTTTTGTTAATTGCGACTTGCGTTGCTATTACGTAGTACATACTTATCGAGCCTGTTGGTAGCTCGCGCTGCATTATTGTAACAAGTGTGTTCTGGAGTGCAGTTGACAGCTATTTTAACGTATAATAAAGATTGATTTATGTTTGTAATTGATTAATGTCTCAAAAAGATTCAAAGTCAAGTCAAATATTCGTGAATGTAATTTAGTACTAGAAGATAATAGCTTTTTTTATTAAACGTTGATTTTTGTTTCAGTATTCTAATAATGTGGCTTTATTTTGAATACCAGTACTTCCCTGAGCGGGGACTATACATTGAATTAACGTATCTTTATAAAAAAAGCGTATTTATAAAAATATGTTGAATCTCGATATCGACGAGATTAAACGAGATCTCGTCTGTTTTTCTGACGAGATCTCGAATCCCAAATCTCGGCCTCGGATTTCTTACGCGAGATCTCGAATCGCCAATCTTGGTGCGAGATTGCATTCCCTACCCACAGCGCTTTTGCGTGACAGGGGTCTGATTACGTCCATTGTAACTTTTAACCTGATTTTTTTTGTCTGTAGGAAGCACACGAAGACTGGGTGACAGAGCCATCCGAAGACGAGCAACTATTCGCACCCGAGCTCCAAGGCGGTGCCTCTTGCGTGTACACCCAACGCGTCCTTCAGATAGCCTCCATTGTCCGTTCCTTGTCCTTCCATGAGGAGAATGTACAGTACTTATCGAAGAACACTACCTTGATAAGGTTTTTGCTTCTATGTGCGAACTGTTGGGTTGGAAGTCTGAGGCAATCTGGGTTGGATGCGTTGGGGAATATCTCCACTGAGCTCATTATTAAGGTAGGTGTTTATTTTATTTATTTTATGTCACACCTGGCCATAAAGTGGTCATTATCGCACGCTCCGCGCGCGAAAAAACCCACTTCCTGGCCAGGGGGTGACATAAAAATTTGTACTTACCACGGGCGATAATAAAGAAAGCCTCAGATCGCATATTTATCGCCCTTGCCTTCGGTTCGGGCGTAAAATACCTGCGATCTGAGACATTCTTTGTTTTATCGCCCTTGGTAAGTAATGTACTATTAAGCTTTTAGGAGGCATCTAGAGGACACTGGGGGCTGTGAAATATCCCGAAGGGATGCGTCAGGAGTATCTTGAATTTTTTGACGCAAAGACCAAAAATCTAAGCACGTATGTTGAAACTTGAACATATGTACCTATATATGTATAATTTATTCACAAGACCTGTGTAAACTCATACCGAAAGCAACAGATCACAGACCTTTAAGGTAAATTGTAAATTTCTAAATAAAGGAAATTTTTTAAATGCTTAGTACATAACCCATTAACCCATTATAGAAATAGCTTCTAAGTACCACAAATATGTATGTTTGATCAACTTAAATAACATAAAATCATGATTGCATTCGGTTTTTGTCTCCTGGAGTGCTATCGCGAACCACGAAAGAAGTTTTCCCTCTCTGTCGCACTTATGTGCAAACTTGCAAGTGCGACAGAGAGGGAAAATTTCGAATGCCTTTCACGGTAGCAGCCCTGGGCAACTAGACGTAACCACGGCAACGAATGCCAGTAAAAAGTTGATTCACCCTTTTGACCAAAGTGAAAATTGAGAAATTAAACGCCACAGGTGGGATTTGAACCTACGACCTCTGGAAACCGTCCACTGGTCTTAACCAACTGAGCTACCGTGGGTATCCATTGAGATCGTGATTTAAATTAGGGCTTATTTAGGGGGGCTCAAAAAAATACTGTTGTTCAATACCGTATTTCCACAGGACCCCGCAACATGCCTCATCTCCCGGCACATCCTGTCCACCATCCAATCGGCTCTGGTCTCCAGCGACCGTGCCAGGGTGTTGGCAGCGTTGGAATTACTCAACAAACTCGCTCAGAATGAGGCCAATGAGGAAGCTCTACTCAAATCTTTGGAGGCTAAGGTAGGATGTTTCACGTAGAAGTAGTTTAAGGCGGCTCTATAGGGTAGTTCTATTTTTTCATTCACGCTCCCCTTTAGCTGCATCGGGGCTACCCTTAAAAACTAACGGATGGAGCTATAGTTTTCAAATTTTCACAGTTTAAGCATCGTGTTAATGACCCAAAACTATAAAATTAGCAAGTGGGGTAAATAAAGGAATAAGAAGGCACTTAAATTATCATAAAAATTTATTTTCCCACTTTAAAATCTCATTAAAAAGGTATTAATCCTAGCGAAAAAGTGTATAGAACCTTTTTTGTAGATAATTTCATGTAGATTACTTATGCCTAAGAATGTTTTTTGCTATGGGCCACCGTTTACGAGTTTTTTTCGAAATACCGAAAAATGGGAGCTTTACTGCGCACTGCTAAGGTTTGGAATTCCCTGCCGGCATCTGTATTTCCGAGTTCATATAACCTGGACCTATTTAAGGCAAGAGTGAATACTCATTTTCTCTCGCTTCACCGTCGGCCTCATCTTTGCCCCCTAACTAGATGCTGGCCAAGAGCAATCCCATTATAAAATAAGAAGAAGTAAGAATTGATGATTGTATTTATCCCCAGGTGTACCACGACGTGTGCTCGCTACTGACCCTGCGCGACATCATGGTGCTGGTGTGTACGCTGGAGTGCGTGTACGCGCTCACGTCGCTCGGCGACCGCGCGGGCGAGTGCGTGGCGCGCGTGCCCGGGCTCGTGGGCACGCTGGTGTCACTCGTCACCGTGGAGGTGAGCACGGTGTATATTGTATCCCCGGGTACACCCGTCTCGCTGTCTATATCTATCTCTCTTTGTTTCTGCGATCTGTCTGACGTAGCGGAGTCTAGCAAGAAACTCAGCTAGGCCCAACCTGGGTTGGACTGACTACTCGGTATGCGGCGGTACCGGGTCTAATATGGACTGAATTAGAGATGTACCGACTAGTCGGGAAAGCCGACTATCCGGCCACATTTCTAGTCGGCGACTAGTCGGCTAAAGAGGCCGACTAATCGGCATATTATGAGTTACTGGAAATCACCATCAACATCGTCAAAAAAAATCCACACTCGCCATTTCCTTTTCGACATTATCCTAAAGAAGACCATTAGTTTTTTACAATTCGATAATTTCACTGTTTTGTCTTTTTATTTTGCTGTATGAAACGCCGGCCGGTGAAGCAAGTAAATCGTTAAAACTTAAACGAACGCATGGCGAGTGGCGCGATGAGCGGACCGAAACGAACATTCCCGATTGCGCCCGAACTCAGCCGAAACCATGATCGGCCTTGCCGACTAGTCGGCCGATTAGTCGGCCATCTCGGCGCCGACTAGTCGGCTAGTCGGCCAAATCCAGAGTCGGTACATCTCTAGACTAAATATAAAAAAAAATTGCTGGACGTGGACAATCTTACACAAATCAACCTAGTCCCAAACTAAGCAAAGCATACTTATATAGATAAAAATCTGTCTGTGTTGTCGCGATCGTTTGGTGGACGTCCGCGCCGGCGCGGCGGGAATGCGTCGTTTCTGAGTGGGACCACAGAATAAGTAATAGTACTACGTACAGAAGTCTCACTTAACAAATTCGCGCGAGGCAAGCCAAACGTGCCGACGCTTGGCCATCTCCTATCGCACGCGCATCACTCGCTACATCACTTTCTCTCGCGTTGATAGTCACCCGACGTGGGACCTTTGAGCGGCGGAATGACGTCACGCGAGTGAGTCGCCCCTGAGTGGGACGCCGTAAGTGCAGAGTTGTGTGCCTAGGACGCCGGACCGTGTGGCCCCTAATCAGTGATCATCACCACATCTGTGTTGTGTTTCAGGCGCAGAGCTACGGTCCGCGGGCCTGCATCCTGATGCGCGTGGTGGAGACGGTGAGCGGGCCCAGCGCCGCCGCCGCCGCTGACCAGGAGCGGCAGGCGCAGCCGCAACAACAACAACAGGTAACATGTTATAGGCAAACACTCTAAGTAAGTGTATATCAAGGGATTAGAGTAATACAACACAGATAAATGCCGTCACACCCGATAAGGTAAACCTCTCCAAACCCGTAACATACCCATATATAATTAGTAGCTGTGTCACAAAGGTAGATAGTTGTGCAGAGATCTTGGATAAACCATATTCGAGCACCAGTTTATTGGTACAACCGTTTAGTTGTAAAACTGTGTGACAGACGACGGACGCGCGAGCGACAGCAATAGGGTTCCGTTTCGACCCTTCGGAGTTAGTGAGGTGAAAAATAAATGACTAAGGGTCGGTTGCACCAACATACGAACACAGGCCGGTCATCGTCAAATATGGCGCCGGCAGCTGTCATCCCATAGAAACTTGTCAAACTTTCCATACAATCAGATTTGACGAACACCGCTTACGATTACAGACGGTTTGGTGCAACCCAGCCTTAAACTTTGAATATTTGTAGCAGGCAGCGAGCGTGGCTGTGACCCCGACGAAGGAGCCCCCGCCGTCGTCGCAGTCCCCGCAGCCCGCCGCGCCGCCCAGCACCATCCAACACTCACACATGCAGCAGCGGACTGTGCAGGTCACTTATTTTACACACCAGTGCCCTATTTCTCGAACGTTACAAGCCTTGTATTCCAATGAGGGCTACCGTGTTTGCGCTCACCAGTTGGCGCCACTGTGCTCTGAGTCCAACTGTCAAAGTTTGTTATTGGTTATTATGGGCGTGAAAACCAAATTTACGTTGAAGTCGTGTTTCATACATTAAAACCGCACCGTAAATATTTTTATCAAATATCCCGTAATGTAGCACAGTCCCGTTTTGTTCGGAAATAAGTATGACAAAAGTTTCCGAGCGACAAAATGGGCGCAATCGCAATGCACTGATATTCGTTGACCCTTAACTCGTATTTGCCATTATAAATCTCAGATATTGCGAAATAGTCACCATATTAATCTAATTAGAAATTAACCCTCGTAACCCACCCATAAACTATTTAATTTGACATTTCGGAGGACTGACGTCACACTAGCGCCTCTAGCGGCGAATCCATATGCGGTAGCCCTCATTGTGTAACCATGGTAACTCTTACGCTGTAATACAAGGCTTGTAACGTTCGAGAAATAGGGCCCTGCTGCCTCTGCTATTCAGAAAAGAATTATGACTGCCCTCGAATGAGGGATCAAAGTGGCACTTCTATTCCCTCATTCGAGGACAACAATGACTCTTTTCCTCATAGAAGGTGTGAAAAACAGTATGTGCCACTTGCTAGCAAAATTATTTATAATACTTTTCATGTTTTTAGCAGCGGGCCTTATGTGTCACACGGTAGCAAAATGATGTCTGTATTGGGCGCTAACACTTGAATCCCTCGCTATGCTCAAGATTCTACTTTAGAATTCCTCGCTACTCCAACTTGGCTTAAAGGGCTTGAGATACCTAAGTAGCCATTGTGAGCGCAGTAACCCGAGCTTTTCTTTGTAGTTTCAACTCCAAATCAAAACTACTCTTATTCGTAAAACTTATCCTTCTGTTAGGGCCCGGACACATGTCCACGGCGCGGCGTCGTAAACGTGAAACGGCGCGGCACAAAGCGGCGGCGGAAAGGCTCGGTGCCGTGGCGTTTCACGTTAACGACGCCGCGACGTGGACATGTGTCCGGGCCCTTAATTAAAATATTTATCGTAACGTTGCGGATGGCAAGAAAAGAAGTAGTTCTTTTTCGTTACTGGCAGGGTCGCCATGAACAAATTCAAATACTCTGTGTTGCACACAGAGTATTTAGTGTGTACCTATTTAAACTTACACGATTTTCACACATTATTATTATGATTAAGTCCCGTTTCCCAATAATAATATTTACTGTGTATCTTAAACTATTATGTACAAGATGTTGAATGATGGAGCTTACGATAGGGGAGGTAAACTCAATGCAGCCGATAATAGTCTTCTCTCTGCCGGTAACTGAGTGAAAACGAACATTTATATTGTATTTTATATGCAGGAAAACGAACATTTCGCGCAAGCGTGGCTCCGCAACACATACGAGGCGCTACCTATCGGCGACAACAGTACATGCGACGCCCCGGAATTGTACCGGCAGTACCTCGCCTGCTGCGCCAAGCTTAACAGGAAGGGGCTCATCGCTCCCGCCAACCTGTCGCGACTCGTCAGGTAATGTAACAAGTGTGGGAACACATACGGAGCGCTAAGGGCGGTAAGGTACAGCATTCAACACGTGTTGTGTGGCACCGTTTGGTGAATGACCATGGATGATCTAAGCAACAGTGAAATTGAGCTCTGGTGACGGACTCATCGAAATATTGACCGATTTTTTCACATCGTCGAAAGCATGCTTAAATATCAAATTTGCCATCCTCTAGTATAGTACTCGTACGATTACTTTGAATCTGGCATATGCTCTAATTCCATTAATCCTACTATAATACTAATTGTAATAGTCTTTATGTCACACCTGGCCATAAAGTGGCCATTATCGCACGCTCCGCGCGCGAAAAAACCCACTTCCTGGCCAGGGGGTGACATAAAATATTGTACTTACCACGATACGACGGGCGATAATAAAGAAAGCCTCAGATCGCATATTTATCGCCCTTGCCTTCGGCTCGGGCGTAAAATACCTGCGATCTGAGACATTCTTTGTTTTATCGCCCTTGGTAAGTAATGTACTATTAACACAACCTGATCAATCAATTCAATTTCAGGACCGTATTTGGGGGGACAGTTGGCCCGAACACGATCACTTTATCTAACGGCGAGACACAGCAGGTCTACATCGGTATTCGATCGAAGAACCCGCAGAACAGAACCAACCCACCGGCAGGCAAGTGGGAAAAATTGCCAATGAAATTTTAATCTCATGTGACAGGAAATAGAGTATAATATTAATATAGTTTTCATCACACTTGCTCGTAAAGTGTGTTATTGAACGCGTGCGTATAAAGCAGATATAACCGATTTACCTCCCGCAGGAGTTATGGAATTTTAAAACTTCCGTGGGAGTTATGAGTTTGTGTGTGATCTGATTGGTTTAAAAAAATCTAGTTGGCCGCGCGCCGCAAGAATACTGCTCTGTGATTGGTTGAAAAAAATCGAGTTGGCCGCGCGCCACAAGAATATTGCTCTGTGATTGGTTGCGCGTTGCGCTCCTCTCGCAGTGGTACTGGAGGTGAAGTCGTCAAGTTCGTAAATTTTCGATTGGTGTGGTTGTATGAAACATGGATTTTCTGCCTTTTGTAGTTATTTATTTCCTCGCAAATGTGATGAAAAACATTGTGTGTATCACGGGAGATAAGGGGGCCTTCGGCGTCGGGCTTCTATGACTTATCTTAGATTACAATATAATATGGTTACGCTGAGCTTCGAAGTATTAAGGTATTCATAAATAGTACCTGGGCCACCGGGCACTGATCTTCGCTCGGAGTGCAGAGATAAGATTTTTTTTCAAATCCCTAGAGCCGTTTCCGAGATCACCGAAATAATTAAATATACAAGTTTTTCGCTTAAAGATATAAGATTGTATTTTGTGTACAGGTTGTTTATAAGATGTATTTTCTGCGCAGGTCCAGCGTCGCCTATACTGAAAGCGCAGCTGACGAACAAGACGGCAACAGTTGAAGTTAAGACAGTCGTATCGCAGCCACAGGTAAATTAAATAACTTATATAAGGTTCATCATTATTTATATCGGAAACATGTCGGTTCACTCCAAACGGGATTCTCATAAATGTCGAAAAATACTATGACTTCGAGTGTGTTATGTTACTTGCTACGCTCAAGATCTAATACCAGACCCTCGCCTCATCTATTATCACACCTGTGACACTCGAAGGAACGTAAGCGCTGTGGGTAAGTATGTGTGCGTGCGCTGTCGGTACACGCGTCAATTGTTTGCGCGGGTGCGTAGCGCGTGGCGCGGTCGAAGCGCGAGGCGCGACGGCACCCGATCGGCACCAGGCCGGTCTCTCAGGGACGAGGTAACTGACCTCGGTGCGGGGGGTTCGTGTCCATTCTGTATGTAATACTATTATACTATTCTGTGCTGTTATTTCAGCCGCAGCCTCAGTCGTCTCACCCGCACATCTCCCACGCGCTGGAAACGAACGCGACCAACACAACCCTAATAAAACACCTGCTCGCCAATAAAGTAAGCCCCGCCCTACAAACGCAGCCGCAAGTAAGTTCATTAACCGTACTAACACGTTTGTGGACAAAACACGCGTAAATCAGCTCTATAGCGTTGGTATTAAGGTTCTTTTTTCAACGAATGCCCTTATTCATAAACGGCAAACTTCTCTCAAATCTGTTTTTTATGCCTCTGTCTGACGTTATCTGAGTACTGAGATGAACGTTTACAGGACGTCTCGCTCGCACTATGGACTCAGAGCGCCTAAGTTTCTCAAGTGCGAAAGAAATGACTCGTATAAGGTGATTGCTTTAGTGCTCAGATAACGCCTGCTGTGTACGTAAATTGTCATGAAGATATATTTGTCATTATCACTTTGACGTTTGTATTTGTAAGGAAGAGACATACGTTAAGGTTTATGAATAAGGGTTGTTTCGGACGGTGGTTGAAATACGCGTGATTTGGAAAGTGTGTGTTTTGAATAGGGTGTCGCCACTTTTTTTTAAATCCATCATATCGTTTATATTTCTATAGTGGCGACACTCTGATTTATTTCGGTGTGTTTTTTTAATTTAATGTATTATAAAAAAATGTGAAAGACGTATGATATTCGCTTCACATTTTTTGATAAGTTCTTTTTTTGTATATCCTGTTAATTGCTACTATTTAAGTTCATTTGAACATTTATAATTACACTTGGAAAATAGAAATGACTTAAAACAGTTGAATTTGTGCCATTAACAGGATGTATATTTTTAATGGGATTATTTTATTTGAGCTATTTATTTTTCAGTTCGTTTTGTATTATAATTTTAGAGACAGAATTTGAAGGCTGGTGCGAATACGGGTAAAAGAGTCATCAAAGTCAGGATGACTCGTTATAAGCAATTGCATGGGTTTAAAGTGTTTCTTGTGAGTTTTACAAAGTTTTTGTGTAGATTTCGTTAGAAAACTTGAAAATAGTTTATGATTTTTGCACGGTTGTGTGTTTCTTTTGGATTGGAAAGAGGATTAATTTAGTATACCTACGTGTACAGTTTCAGTATGTATAGTTGAGTACAGAAATCTTTCATTATCTCTTTGTAGTCGACTGTACTAAGAATTTCTGTACACTTTGTGCTGTACTATGGTCAAGTAGCCTAGTATTAAGCCCTATTTACACACGTGCAACAATTGCATGTAAGTTTCATTACATTGCGGGCTACCGAGTTACAATGAGTTCAATCAATATATCAAACTCCGTAATGTATGCGATTCTTGCATTTGTTCTAAATGGGACTTTGATTGACCTCGAAATGGTCCACAATTTGTCAATGGTATTATAATGATTTCTTTAATGGCTCCGCGGTGTGTTTTAAATGTTACAATAAATTTTCGTTTTTTTTTAATAACTTGACTACATATTGATTGACATATTCACGGGTCTTACGAGGATATTAGAATTAACTCTTTTATGATATTTTTCAAATCTCAGATGGATATTATCTGACCGTTTTCTACTTCTAAATTTCTACCATCATTTCAAAATGGCACGCATAGGGACTATATGTGTCTGTGTTTACGCGATCGCGCGGTGGGGATGCTCTCGCCGGCGGGAAAAAATCGTTTATTTCCTTGTAATAAATTGCGTTGTTTATTCTGATGTTCCCTGTACACATTATTTATCTGTGATTTGAAAAATCTGGTGTTGAGAATAGTTGTTAGTTTTTGTTAAGTAATTTGTAGTATTGTAGTATTAAGCATGCCAATCGTAACAGGTAGACTAACCATTGAAATAATTTGGCATGCCGTGTGGATTTTGAGAGCATGAAAACAGTGAAATTATTGACTTTTATTTCAATTCAAATACCATGTTGATTTTTAATTGTAAATTGACGAAGCAGTTTTGTAGGGTTCCTTAGCCAAAATGGCAAAAACGGAACCCGTTCGTCATGTCTGTCAGAAAACATCGTGAGTAAACCGATGTAATCCCAACAATGTCTAGTTTTTCGTCTGGTTTGGAAAGTCCGATGGCAGTTGCTTTCGTAAAACTAGTGCTTACGACAAATACTGGGATTATGTGCCAAAGAGGACCTATCAGAAAACAACCTAGGAAGATGATGATGATTTAGATGCGATGATAATGCGAAAATAGTCCACTGTTAGGCTTGTAACTTGTATGTGTTTTCAAAATCTTCCTAAATTTTCAGTCGTAATTAAAATCAACATTAAAATTCTAAATTCAGTAAAAATATATATTTGATTATATTAATTAATGCAATTTATACACAACGGACGTTTCTCCCTACTAGTTCAAAGTTTTTTTCTATAGTTGACTAATTAATTGTACTAATATAGGTAGCGCAGAGGCAACAGAACCAGCAAAGGGTCGGCGCGCCGGCTGGATCCGTGATGTTACAAGCCAACCAATCGGTGAGTGTTTCATCATCATTTCATCAGCCCGTAATCGCCCACTGCTGTGCATAGGCCTCTTTAAGAGTACGCCACTCGTCCCGGTCTTGAGCCAGGCTTATCAAAGAGTGACCCGCGATCTTCCTAATATCATCAACCCATCGTAACGTTCGACGCTCCTTTTGACATGAAGTGGCTACCAGTCTACATCGTAACCGTTTATTATAGTTTATTTGAATTATTAATCCATAGTTTCGTCATAATTTGAGTTCAAATCATTTTAAACATCTGTAAATGTAAAAAGAAAATGTTTCTAGGCGATGGACGTAGACCCGGAGGCGTTGATAAAGTGCACGACGATAACGCCGGGCGGGGTGGCCAGCAGCACACCTACTATGCAGGGAGACAAGGTAATTATTTTTACCACGCCGGTGTAACCAGCTCGTTGCTACACGTCACCATAAAGTAATTAGTATGAGGGCATACTGTTTATTTTATTACGTATTATTTTTTTCCGTCGCGAATAAGCGGCGGATTCTGAATTTGCTTAGTAGTAGTGGTTATGTTATGACTGCGGTCTCGGCGGAGTCTATTTTTTTATTTACTTCCTCATTATTAATTTGACTTTTTTCACAGGTCCTGATTAAAACAGAGGACACCACAGGTATGCATATAACTCCTATTCCTATTACATACGCACTGTCTAAAACTAGTATGTTTGTAATAAAAACTATTAAAAATAACACAGTATAGTATAGTCGACGCCATATATACATTTACACTTTTGTACCTTGTTGCAATGGAATAAGATGCAAAAGTGTAAATGTATCTATGGTGTCGACCCTACATAATGATAATGACAATGAGTAGAGGCACACAGCAGGTGGTCTTATCTCTAAAGAGCTCATGTGATTCTATGTTTCTCTTATTTCAGCTATCAAAGAAGAACCAGTACAAATACAGATGGACGAGCAAACACAATTGACTTTAGTAAGTATAAATATTTTTATTAAACGCGAGTAAGGCCCGGTATATTTAGGTTCGGTTTTATAAAGGATCCGTTAGGCCTTATGTCGGCAAGTTGTGCCAAAATATGTACAGTACCTGTATATGTATTGCACGTCGACCTTTGGAGAGAGACTCGGCTAATTTCGGCTTCATAGAGCGTTGTCTCACACTACCTATGTGACGTTTGTCATCGTCAAGATAGTCAATATAGAGTTGTTGAAACCCTCCAAACCCCTCTTTAAATTGTTCGGTCTACAAAATTATACACAATTGTTTTACTATACTTTTTCTAGTACTTGTAACAGCTCTCTATAGATATCAATAGTTTACATGTCACGTGCTTTGGAAGGCACGTTAAGCCGTTGATCCCGGTTGCTGTCTATGGCAGCAGTCGTTAAGCCAAGTTGGAGGCCTTCGGGCGGTTTGAGAACTTCTAACAGTCAAGTTGCCCACTCACTTGACAAAGCCTAATCCCAATAAGGTCTAGTTTCCCCTCGAGGTTGGAAGGTCAGATGGCAGTCGCTTCCGCCAGTGCCTACGCCAAATCTTGGGATTAGATAGTGGACCCCAGGCATCCTTCAGGATGCAACTGTACTGGGATAACGCTAGGAGGATGATGAGGATGATGATTCAACTTATTTATGCTATTTTAAAGATGATGAAATACATATGAAAAAAAAACCATCGCGAGTCCAAAGGACGCTTTATAAAATTTGAGGATTCACTGTGTTGACAGAAGATGGGACAAATTTAGGTCCCTCGGTCTTAACACAGTGCATCCTTGGGAGCTCTGGCAACCTTGCTCACCCCCAGGACAACACTACGTACTTGTATAGTAAATAATGTCATTATGGCTGTGGTCTTCTGCAAAGCTTAGGTACTTCCCCTGTTGGGCTGCTCCAAATTCGAGCACGATGACATTTTGCTGTGCCCTACATCCCTTAAATATTAAAAAAAAAAATGTAGACAATCTTACACACATCAACCTAGTCACAAACTAAGCAAAGCTTGTACTATGGGTACTAAGCGACGATATACATACTTATATAGATAAATAAATACTTAAATACATAGAAAACATCCAAGACCCAAGAACAAATATTCGTGCTCATCACACAAATAAATGCCCCGGCCGGGATTCGACCCCGGGACCTCCAGCTTCGTAGGCAGAGTCACTACCAACTAAGCTAAAGCGGTCGTCAAATTAAAATGAAAGTGTCATCATTACAGAAGTCAGCGCAAAACAAAATGCTAGCGGATCTCCTAGAAAAGAAGTCAAACCCGCCAGTGCAAGTAGTGCAAATGGGTCAACACATGAACGCGCCCACCATACAAATAACAGAAACCGGACAAATAGTTCAGGTCAAACAAGACAACTCTGTCATACAATACAGCGATGGCGTCCTCCAAGGCAGCCAATACTACCAAGTGAAGAACGAGCAAGGACAACTGATACAAATAAAAAACGAACAGGGACAGATAATCCAGTTAAAAACCGACCAACTTCAAAATCCTCTCATACAGTACAAGAATGACCAGGGGCAGCTGCTTCAGTCGAATCAGATTATGCAGAGTGTTATACAGCATCAGATAAAAGAAGAAAATGAGTACAATGAACCGCCTAACAAGAGGGTGAAGGTTGAAACGAAAACTGAGGTTAGTATTAGTATGCAATAGGTAAAGGTGATGGTGAATTATATTTTCGTGACGCCCATGATACAACTATATGGTTAGTGAAATTTGAATCGGGTTATCTAGAAAATAGAGTTGTAATTCCTTTGTTCTTAAATTGAATTAAACAAAAGAAATAAGACTATAATATTAATATGTTATGATATGAAAGGTGTAAATTCGATTGTAATAAATTGTGCATTCTGTTGCATGTCGTGCTATAAATATTGTGCTAAAAACAAATTTTAGTTTCAATAAGGCACGTTTTTGCATGACGAATAAATAGGTAAGTAGATTTTTGTATGAGATTATTACATTTCATTAAATTTTTCTAATTTTGTAAAAAAAAATACAGAATCAATTTTGAGAAAATTTAAACACCTTTAAGGTAACGCCTATACTCCGAACTATATAAATACATATAGTTTACATACATATGTAGTCCGATTTATTCTGTAATAAATTATTCATACAATAATGCTTTGCATGGCACCAAAATATGATTCAGTATATAATCATATTGGTGCCATGTAAGGCTATAAAGAATTCATGTTAGAGAATTTATGTTATTTTTAACAGTGATAGTTTATGTGTGTTCATATATATGTTTTCAAGGTGTAATTAGTCGTTATAGTAAAGATCTGTGTCTATACCCAGTCATTTTTACAATGTTATATAATAGTACATTACTTAACAAGGGCGGTAAAACAAAGAATGTCTCAGATCGCAGGTATTTGACACCCGAGCCGAAGGAAAGGGCGATAAATATGCGATCTGAGGCTTTCTTTATTACCGCCCGTGTTGAGTACAAAATTTTATGTCACCCCCTGGCCAGGAAGTGGGTTTTCCCGCGCGCGGAGCGTGCGGTAATTGCCGCTTTATGGCCAGGTGTGACATAAATTAATAATAAATAAAGTAATTAAATTCAGAGGTACGCCCTTCCGCCAGGTTTCTGTATAGTCTAGTATCTTGTAAGATTGCATATTTTTCAGAACCAGCCCCAGGAAAGTGTATCGAAGACGGCGGCCAATCTGTATGCGGCGTTGGCTGCCTCTGCTCTGGAAGACGAGGATGATTTGGTGAGTTGGCAATTCTAAGGAAAACTGGCGCAAAAACATACACTTATTTAACTCTAGTTGTAAACGATGTCCACCGCGATTGTTTGCGGCCTTTTGCGATGACCATCGCAAAGGGCCGTGTAATCCACGATAACACCTGGTTCCAAGATCTGGCCCAGAAGCGCGCCAAAAGACATAACCGGGAAAAGGGTGGTGGTGATACGGGTCCTCAGTTCACGTGCCGGAAATGTGGACGCATTTGTCGATCCCGGATTGGATTACATAGTCACGAGAGGAGTTGTCTCTCGCGTGCAGACGCTGTTTAAATCAAGCTGTCAAGATGTAATAGGCCCGATGATGATAAACGATGTGTGGCTGTCGTTATCAAGTTGTTTAGGGTTCGAAATAAGAAAGATGATTATTGTACTTGATGAGTATTATCAGATAATTATTGGGTTATACCTAACTGGTAATAATTTATATATGTACTTGTTATGTTTTATACGAGGGCGCAATAATTTGTGTTCTAATTCGGTCCCTTATTTCTTTGTTATCAACGCGTCAATAAATATCAAGATACCATCGACAATCCTTTCGGACCCATAGTACCCGAAATTCGACTTTATTTTTAAGGTGTTAAGAGTGAAAGAACTGTGTAAGAAATTGACACTCAGCATTTTTGATGACGTCACGTGCTTACAACGCCAGTTACTGTCGGAATCTTTGCAGGACTAATCGACCTGATGTGCGGAGTATGGTTGAAAAAGAACTTTATTCGAAGGCAACAAAACGCACTATTCATTGTCACTGCCTTTATAACGCTTGTATATTGTTGCCGTGTATATAAGGGCGATTTTCAAATTACACTCGACTTGGTTTCGCTACGGAGAGTACGTAGCCCTGTAATAAAGGCGCAGGGTAGGGCAAGGCCTTCTCCATACAAAATCTGTGCACGTTTTATTCGTCGGTTTTGGCGCTCCCGATTTTTTTTGCGTAAAAATTTTGGATATACGAAGAACCTCCAGGAAAAATTTCAAAATAATGAAAAAAAATACAATAAATTAAAAAATACTCCTGGCTAACAGAAAAATAAGCATACTGACCAAAAATCATAAATGTAGTGCAAGCGAAGAAAAACTTGCACAAAGTTTGTATAAAGTGGGCTTGCCAACTCTTGCGCCTTAAAGTGAATCGATGATTTGTTCCATGTCTGTACATAGCACCGACCTCGGGGACTTATATTAGCAGGAGCTCTGCGCGCTAAGGTGTTTTTGCTAACGATTATGCCTTGATGTTGTCCTATCTATCCCATGACTTAGTCCAATTTACACACATGCATGAATCGTATGAAAGTTTAAATACAGTGCGTGATACCCGGATGTAATGAGCTCAGTCAATCCATCAAACCACGGTTTTTTAAACTTGCATGCAATTATTACACTGTAGGGAAAATGCATGCAAAATGTATATTGTAATAATAATAAGATGTCACTATATCGATAGTAAATCATCAAATTATCACAAAAAAGGAAATTTATAAATATGTTACATATATCATAAAAAAGTTATGACACTTGAGTTTCTGAAAATGATGTATTTTTTTTATTGACTAAAAGTATATTAAAAACCACCATCAGGATTTTTATGTGAAAATAAACAAAAAAATGTACGACAACTAATGTACCTAAACGACCAAAACAGCAAATTACTCGTTTTTCCATACAACCGTATAGTTCAGACACAACTCTAAGGCTAAATTCTGTCAAACGAACGCAAGCAAAACTAGACTTAGAGCATAATACGGTATTAAATTAAAACCAATTGAATTATATATTTGTGTTGTCGCAAAAATATACATGAAACATATTTAATGTTTACAAAGTCGATTGTACCTGTGTAAATAAGGCTTAAAGTGGCATTGTCACTTAACAAATGTTGTTCAGGTGCCGGTTAAGCAAGAGGCAGTCGATGGCCCACCCGTCATGGTCAGCGGCAGTGATGCCTCTTCTGTCATCATACAGGAACCCATTTTACAGGTTTGTATTGTTTTTATACTGTTCAGATGCCATACAAGCGGATTATTAAGCGGACCCCAGTACCCTTACAATGAGTTTGCAATGTTTGCATTACCGTACTCGCTAGCGACTGCGTAAACAATTTAGCATGGACAAAAGTACAGCACCTCTGGCGGTTACGCAATAGAACTAAGAATCGCCATGCTAAATCGTTTACGCAGTCGCTAGCGATTACGGTAATGCAAACATTGCAAACTCATTGTAAGGGTACTGATGTTGATTACACTAAATCACTCCAGTAATTTGTAAAGGAATTTGGAAAGGGTACCTACTGGCATCGTTCAGGATCTAACTGTACCTACTGGGATAACGCTAGGAGGATGATGCAGATGCCAGCAGGCAACGTAGCCTATGGACGCTCACGACTCCCAGAAGAATCGCAAGCGCGTTGCTGACCCTTTATTGACTTGGGGATACGTTGTGTAGACAGTAGATATAGACATGTGCGCGTCGCCCAGTTTGTTAAGTTTTATGAATAACAAACATCTGATAGCTAAAATGTGTTTTGTCCCTTTCCCACAAACACAAATATCAAAGGGACAGATAAAAACAAAGAATATTAACAGCATTTTAGCTAAACTAGGTTTGATGACCGTTAATGAATAAGCTAATTGGAGTATGTAATTAAAATACGGTTTATAATTGTTGGTAGTCGCCATTAAATATGTTTCACACCTAGAAATAGCAGCCCGCCCTTTTAATAATCTAACCAAGTTAAATTGCTAAAAGTTAACTGTAGAAATTCATCTAGGTAGTCATTGATATAAAAATATTTGCATTGAAAATTACGATGTAATACTATGTCCTTCAGGTACAACAACCAACTCTACAGGTCCAGCAACCAACTTTACAAGTTCAGCAACCTACCTTACAAATGCAGACATCTACGATACAGGTATGTTCATTACACATTATTCATATCGCGAAAAGATCTTAAGAACCCTTACAAATTTTTATATGTTTTTCAGTAATTTATTTTGGGTGGATCAACTTTTCCTTATTGTTAATTCGTCCCGTCAGCGAGAAGACAACCGTTACTGAGTTTCTTAGAAAAAGTGTTATAATATGGGCTTCTAGCATGCTCTAGAGATGACCCTTGTTACAATGGGTTTATTCGCTGGGTGCGAAGTAGGTGGTGGGGGAACCATGAATCGATCGCAGCGCGCACCGTGGCTAAAAAAGGAACTTTCGGCGGACCAACTGTCACTTTTTACTAGCGAAATTTACATATCCGTGCATTTGAAGTAAAAATAAATAAACATGCGTTACGAAACCAGCTGCGTAGTTAACCGCAAGAAGAATGGCACAAATAGTGATTATAAATTTCCACAAGCAAGTTGGAAACGTGCACAACAAATGAAATGGACAATCGTTGTCGAGGAAAAAGTAAGAAAGCTAACCTATAAAGCAACATTTTTAATATTATATTTTGTATGCTGTAGGAAGGAACGGTTAAGTTACTATAATTTATTTGTTGCTTTATTTCAGTGCCAATCGATCGCCATGGTACCCAAAGCCACATGACAGAATTTGCAGTGCGCACTTCATTGGAGTTTTTATAATTAATTTAGCCATGTTTAACTGAAAATAGACAAAAAGTCTGCATTATTTACGACACTACAGCCACAAATGATCGTCTCAAATATATATGAAATGCGTTATTCAATATATTTGTTTATTTCTTTACTTATTTCTCGTGAGGTCAGCCATGAGAAAGTCCGTGTGTACTACCTGAAATTGATTGATAGGCCATTTTAGGCGTGAAATAGACACTATAGATTTACGTGATCGAATAGAATATTTGAAAATTACGATATTTCATTGAAATTATTTGTTTGTTTACTTCTTTTCGTAATGATGCCAGCCATTGGATATTTCTAAGTCTGCCGTAATTGTGACCGCTAGTTGGCGCTGTCATCGCGCACCCAGCGAATAACCATCGTTAAAACGTTGTATTTGGTAGATTTAAATCTTATAAAATCCCAGTTTTAAAGAGTGACTCAGGAGACGCAACCAGAGATAACGAGCAACAAAAAATACTTGATTAATTTGTAAAATCTCTTAAGGACTTTCATCTTGTTCATTGTTCCGAGTAAGAAAACCAAATTACCTAATTAGTGTGATCATACATCTTTTCAGATGCAACAACCCTTGCAGATGCAGCAACCAATGCTGCAGGTGCAGCCGATGGATGTCCAGAACATTCTCACTTCGCAATCCGGACAAATCATTCTGCAAGGTAATAATAAGTGTAAGGCTGGTTTTCCACTAGAGCTATGCTATGCTATGTTTTCATACATTTGACACGTAGCTCGAGCTGGAGCTATGTGTCAAATGTATGGAAACATTATAGCATAGCATAGCTTTAGTGGAAAACCAGCCTAAGGCCTGAGTGGACGCTCGAGTCGGGCGTGCAGCGGAGCGTGCATGTTAAACAATTGAAACTCATACTGGTCTCCTGAGTAGCGATGAAAATGGCGAAAGATTCATGTTGTTTCTTTCGAAACTTTGTATCTTTCCTATAAAATACATGTAACTTTCGAAACAAAACTGACGTTTGACAAATACAATAATACACGTATAATATAATACCTGTTTTATACTGTGTATTTTACATGTTTATTTACTTGTCATGCCTTTGACGCAAAATTGACTTCACGTCACATAGAGCATAGATTAACGATTCCAATTTAAATAAGTATTTCATCATAATTGATAATTTCAACCTCTATAGTTAACTGATATCGAGATATAGTCTGAGCGGAAGGAAAAGTCACCTGTTTGTATGAGAGCCAATACATTCCGAATTCCGAGTCACTATTCATAATATAATATAATAATGCGAAAAATACAATGTATTTTACGCGTAAAAAACTTAAACTTGCGAAAGATTCAATCGAAGATTCGCAAGGAAACATACTGTATTTTATTGAAAAATAGGCCTTTGAAAGATACATGTATCTTTCATCTAATTTTCATCGCTACTCCTGAGTCGTTGCTGCACAAATATTGTGCACGCTCGCCCGCCCCGCCAAACGCTCCGCTCTGAGCGTCCACTCAGGCCTTAGCGTAACCCTTATTTACACACAGTACTTTTACCTCACGAGCTCGGGTTAGCTAAGGTTGTAGTTGTGACTCGTACAAACACATAGACAACGTTAACTCATAGCTTTTACGCTGACGCACACGTAGACAATGTGCATGTATAGCTCAGCACACAACCATGGATCACCCGCGCTCGTGAGATGAAAGTACTAATATGAGATTCGCATGAAAGTTAAATAATATTGCGTCTTACCGAGATATTTTATTGCTCGTTTAAAGATATAAGAATCATTGCATTTTTTAATTTTCAGAGAAAATAACTTCACCGCCTCCGCAGTTTGTGCAGCAACCTATGCAAATAATCGCTACGCCTGGCACTTCGCAAGGTAATCATATCTACACATCTTGAATCTTGAGCGCTTACAGTGCTGAGGGCCGGTCCGAATCAAATAGCGCGCTCAAGGCCGCGTGAGAAGTGTTTTGTTTCGGACCGCTATTCGCTTGAGCGCGCTTACGATCGGACCGATTCACGCTCATAGCCCGTGTTTACTGTCATTTTCATATATCAAACGTCAACTTGACGTTTGGCTCAAGGTGCTTACGCCTGGGAGTGTGAGCATCGTAAACGCCAATATGGCGCCGTCCATGACATCATCAATGACGTCACGACATCTCATGTAAACGCTATGAGCGTGATTCGGTCCGATCGTAAACGCGTTTTTAGCGCTGTAAGCGTGATCCGGAACATGCCTTTGATCTATCTGTGCTGTGAAGTAAACGGACCTATGTACAGTCTAGGGCACCAATATGTAATACTTTTTCACCTTATTCCATTGAAATAAGGTCCAAAAATGTATACATATTTATGCCCTCGACTGTACAGTCAGCATCAAAAGTAGCTTGGCATATGAAAACGTCAAGTCTTTATTACAGGGAATGGGAACTTTTGACTTCTTCATATGTCAAGGTGCTTTATGCTGACTGTATGACCCCTTAACCCCTCGATGCGGTTGTCAAAATTGTCCAATCAAGTAATGAATGACTTTTAGACGTAAAACATTAGATTCAGATGTTGTCCACCGCGTATACATGTCTAAGCATATGAGGGGTTAACACAGCAGTTGACACTTTTATTCGCGCTTATTATAAACACATATAAAGTATCAAGTATTGGACCAGTGTAGAGCACTAAGACATTTACCTAGGGGCCTTGCTCATTTTTTGAAGCCTGCTTATATTTGGCTTACGGCCCAAGGAGGTTAGGAAACTACTCAATCATTTATACAATAATAGTACATTACTTAACAAGGGCGGTAAAACAAAGAATGTCTCAGATCGCAGGTATTTGACGCCCGAGCCGAAGGCAAGGGCGATAAATATGCGATCCGAGGCTTTCTTTATTACCGCCCGTGTTAAGTACAACATTTTATGTCACCCCCTGGCCAGGAAGTGGGATTTCCCGCGCGCGGAGCGTGCGGTAATTGCCGCTTTATGGCCAGGTGTGACATAAATTATATTATATTCTTTATTAAGAGTGCATTGAAAATTATAGGCGCCATAAAATAATTTATATAAGAAAAAAAAAGTATAGTATTACAATATAATAGATTGCGGTGTTGTTACCTCGTAGGACGATGACCTTGGTGGTGGATTTGAGGTCATAATCGATCGCTGTCAGCTAATTGCTTGTCATATTAACTGATATAACTTATTAACATAAGAGACCGGTTTCTACCAGTTCAGCATTTGTGATCAGAATGTTCAGATAACAAATGCTCTAAGTAATACCTATCTAAATCGCTGTCTGCGCTCATAAAACTCGTAAGTTCCTTAGATTGCTCATCCCATCATCAGACCCAAAAAAATAGGAATGGCTACTGAGGTACCACCGAACTAACATGATATAATGATTCAATGATTCATCGAGGAACAAAGGCAAAAACGAAAAAAAATAAAACATCCTTTTTTGACGTTGGTTAAAAAGTTTATGTTTGAAAATAATAAATGTAGGTTACGTTGTGAAGCATAGTGCTACATAATTCGTCGGCTAGGTCAACTAGAAGAAAAAAATAAAAATAAATTGAGATTCTTTTTTACGCTTAAAAAGTACGTTTGAAATAAATAAATCAGGGTTCTAGCTTTAGCTAGGGCAAAATAATAGGAGGTTGAAAATGGCCTGAATGACTTCGAGAAAAGGATGGTACGGCCGTGCCACTTTTGTTTTGCTCGACTTGGCGGGGGCACTGCCGTGCCCCCAGATATAAGTAGGTAACGTTGCCAAGCATGGTCTTACATAATTCGTCGTGTACGTCAACTGGCCCTGTGGCGCAATGGATAACGCGTCTGACTACGGATCAGAAGATTCCAGGTTCGAATCCTGGCAGGGTCGCAATATTCTTTTTGCATTTTTTTCTTCTATATATATTTGTTTTTAATTTGTTTTGTTTTTTTTTAAATTTTGTTTTCGTTTTTTTTAATGTTTTTTTTTTTATATGGTACCTCTATCCAAGTAGTCTTAACTTTTTATTTTGGTAATTGAAACGCAGTTGTTATTGTTTATTTTAATAATAATAAAAAGAAAATTGCAGTTTCCTAAATCTATTTTTAACTTTCACTATCAAAATGTAAACAACAGTGGTTTACAAGATGCACCAAATATTTTATATTTCAGGTCTTAGTTACATCACCCAAAATATGCCTGGAAACATGATGCAGAAGACAATAATTATAGTCCAAGGGCCAACCGGAGGGGGCCCTCTTACGTTAACGGTATGTAAACTATTAATTATAATATTATTATTCTTATTAGAACTCTATTAATAATTTAATATATATTGCTGTAATAATTGAAATGGATACATTCGAGTTCATTAATATGTTTACACTTCTTTACGTAATCGAATGCGGTCGCCTACAATTTGTAAGCAAACGCATTCGATTAGGTAAAAAAGTGTAAACATATTAATGGCCTAAACCGTACAAAATGTTTGTTACTTTTATATACACTGACGGACAAAAATAACGGGTCAAAATAAATTTAGTATAGTGTAACAAAATAGTATTCCATCTTAAAATTTCGATAAATGGTTTAAAAAGCGTAAAACTATACGATCGTGCGTCTAAGTATTTTTTTCTGTTTTTAACTTTCGTATCTCGCTAAGATTTAGTATCACATGGAAAAAAAACATATTTTTAGTGTTTCATACCATCATTGGTCCAATAAGCAACTTATACGATCACTCGGTGTCCGACTGTCCGTCTGTCACAGGCACTTTTATCCTACATGATATTCGATTTTTTACCTTGGCCAATAAATAATTCATGTTTAAATGCTCTAGTGACCCCTTATTTTTGCACACAAGTGGATAAAATTGTATTGTTTATCAGTCTAAATAACTTGTCGCGTATTTATATAATTTAACGTAATTCTGTAGTATTCTGACTATTTAATTGTTCCTAAATGTTGCGAATAAGGTGAACAACCCTGGCGGGCTGGACGAGGCGACGTTAAACAGCCTTATTACCCAGGCCACTGAGGCGATAACTCAACAGCAAATTATTCAGGTTACAAGCCAATGAGATAGCTAGCTTTGTCACTAAATCACTAACATTTGGTTTGGTTTCTCATGATCATAACGGTATTTGAGTCGTTTTAAACAAAGTGTACACAGTTAAAGAATTACGTCTATTTTTTAATGGTTCTTTTGTGTTACCAAAATGACCCATATAAATGTATGACAAATTCTCGTAACACAAAATAACCAATTAAAAAGTAGTCGAATTAAGCCCTTAACTGTGTACACTTTTCAAACGACTCATTTGTGCACTGATATAGTGGGGCTGAAACTCTTAACATTAAATTCTGTCGAAAACAAGCAATAAACTACCTTGCTCTCAGATTATACGGTTGTTTTTTGCTTGTGTGCGTTTGACAGTATTTACTCATAGAGCTTCGTTACTACTATTATACGGCAGGTTTCCCATTGAATTTTTCATGAACTGACATTGGTTGTTAGTAAGGATAAGTTACACGGGAAGCTTTCGTATTGTAGCAGTGCACAATAGCTGCGAATGTGATGATTGTATGGGTTGATTCACTAATTAATTTATTGATGAAACGTACATGGTTTTACTTATTGACGTTTACTCTACCGACAAGAGCTAGGCTCTTGAATATATTATGATGATGAACACGAAGTATGTATAGTACTGGAGTGAGCAATTTACAGTCAAGTGCAAAAATAGGTGTGCATACAACTTGCTCAAAGGTATGTCCCATAGCTCTTATGTAGGTGAATTAAGGTTTTGGTACATATTTATGAGAGGATTCATTCGATACATATTTTTGCACTTGACTGTACATATACAAAGATGAGTGAAAAGACTTAAGCATAGACAAACACACGTGGAAGAGAGATACAATCACATATGTCCTGTCCCTCATCGCGTATTTTTTGTCACTTCAACTGTCATCGATGTACTGCCATTGGTGTGACCACATATACTACGACTAATCATGAGATGTCACAAGTATGTACATATAAAATGAGTCTTCTGGTACTTCTCAATTCAGTCAGGTTACCATAATTCCAGAGTATAAGCGCACGTGGTCGTGTTGGCGGTTTTCCCTGGATTTTCCCCAGGCTACTCTCCAATCGCGCACTCCTATCGCTTTAATGGGCCCGGCCTATACAGCCACAGTCAGGTTAAAAAAGAGGTTACCATAGTTGCATACCTTTCAGTGTTTTTTTTTCGGTACCCTTATACTTTAGTTTATAGGATTCTCTTTCTACGATGATGAACAACCCATACAATACTCACGGATTCCTTTCAGCTGTAAATTACTCCCAGACACATTTCATCATCATTCTTACGTTCTTCTTTCGTTGCTTGGGTATGTATCACCTTATATGGTTACAGTCAAACGGTATTGCATTCCCTAAGGTCATCAGTACCTCTAGTATAAGATTTTCGAAACAAAACACAAACGATCATGTTTGAGTTTAGCCTTAATTTGGTAAAAAATAGTTAGAGGCGCTGCTCGCGTTGCCTTACAAAATGAGACTAAATGCAAACGCGTTTGTGTTTTGTTTCCAAAAAACTTGTGTTAGAGGTATAGTTCGTACAAAATGCAAGGCCAAGTGCTGTCAAATTAACGCAAGCAAAAATCTACCTTACAGTCAGACCTCTAAGTCTAGTTTTGCTTTTGTTCGTTTGACAGGATTCAAAGATGGCCGACGGTGCGTGAAGCGAGCTCACCCAGCGATGCCTAGTCACTGGTGCCTTAAAAATAAATCCTACTTAAGGCGCCTGTATACGCAAGGCATTCTGCATACAAACTCTGTGCAAGTTTTATTCGTCAGTTTTGGCACTCCCGCTTATAATTTTTTTTTTGCTTGTTAATATTAGATATACGAAGAATGTCAAGCAAAAAAAATCAAAAGATGCAAAAAAAAAATTAAATTCAAAAAATAAAAAACATATTTTTTTTTTGGTCGTCTTTTGACGACCGCTTTAGCTTAGTTGGTAGTGACCCTGCCTACGAAGCTGGAGGTCCCGGGTTCGAATCCCGGCCGGGGCATTTATTCGTGTGATGAGCACGAATATATGTTCTTGGGTCTTGGATGTTTTTCTATGTATTTAAGTATTTATTTATCTATATAAGTATGTATATCGTCGCTTAGTACCCATAGTACAAGCTTTGCTTAGTTTGGGACTAGGTTGATTTGTGTAAGATTGTCCACAAATATTTATTTATTAATTTTTATTTATTTATATACGAAGAATGTCAAGCAAAAAAATCAAAAGATGCAAAAAAAATGAAATTCAAAAAATAAAAATAAAAATTTTTTTTTAGGTTCTAGCTAACTAAAAAATAAGCTTACTGACCAAAAATCATAAGTGTAATGCAAACACAAGCGAAGAAAAAACTTGCACGAAGTGTGTATGGGGAGTGCTTGCGTATACAGCAGTGGCGGAGCGTCTATACAACTCGATTCCCACCGGCTTGCCTAATTTCCAGCCAGTCCAGTTCTTTTACTACGGCTCATGAAGAATAGGAAAAGCCAGGTATTTCCGGCTTCCCTAAGAATATTTTTGACGCGCCGCCACTGGTATACAGGCGCCTTAACCTCGAATAACTATACAGGGTGTAATATTTAAATCGGTCAGTATGAGAAAGTCCGAAAGTCTGAAAATAACACAAACGAAGATCGGTTCTTAGGAACCATGTCATCGATTTTAGTGACTAGAAAAACGCAATAGTAAAATCATTGCCATGAGTTGAATATTGCATTGAAAACTTAGTTTGTCATTTCAAACATCTATGAAATTAAAGGATATGAAAAACAATGCATTTTAAAAAAAATTAGATATCATGTTTAGTAACATTTACTGCTTACGACCTACACAATCGATATCTAAATAGAATAGTGTTAGTTCTATTTGTCAAATCGTCCGGGTTCGATTCCCGAGCTGAGTACAAGTTTTGTTTTAAATGTATGAATGATGAGTTTTCCTTGTTACTAAAATCGATGACATGGTTCCTAAGAACAGATCTGCGTATGTATTATAGTTTGAGACTTTCCCATATTGACTGATTTTAATGTTACACCCTGTATAATATACATACATATAAAATTGTTGCACACTTTAAGGGGGCATGGTTTGACTGTACCACGCACTTATTTCGATATCCATTGACACATCACTTGTAACTAACATGTATATTTTGTAGTTCATTCTTCATAATGCCAGCGTTTTTAATTCATGTAAATAAATTGTGGGTCATATAGATAACATTAAATTACCATTAGTAGACCTTATCTCGTTGCGATAAGATTCAAAGATAGTCAGTTAGCCGCGTCATCGATAGGGAAGTCAACAGCAAAATGTAGATGATCACTTTAGTACTTTGTCGCACTAACGTAACACTACTGCACCGCGACAGTTGTACTTGTGATGCGTCAAAGTAGCGAAAGCGACAGGGTTCTAAAATGATCATCGACTTTTGCCGATTGCCCTTGGTGTTATTCTCTACATGGCCCACAGCATACGGTAATCAATTGTGAACCTTACCGCCTAACATATAAGTGTTGTTGTACAGAACTCAGGCGTGATACAATCCACTCAGAGGGTGATAGTCAGTCAGCCGACGCTAGTGAGCACCTCACAGCCAATCACTGTCGTTAAGACTGCTATTGCTCAGGTTATTACTTTACTTGGCTGGTTATTGTAGTTGTCAAGATGGATATTAATTTTAACGGAGTAGTGTAGTGGTATGTTACTCGTTCAGTACTATCACTGACATATGCTCTTTCCATTGGATAATCGACTTTAACACTAATGTAATAGAGTTTATATTATAAACATACGGTTTTTAGTTTCTATGTAATAGAAACTCTATTATAGTTTATACAGCGAGCTAAGACTAAATGGCCATAAAACTGTAAGCAATAAAATTATTAGTGCCTACAAAAGCACTTTTTATTTCGAATGGTCATAAGTCGTAACACGAACTTTTGAATTGCAACCTAAGCCTCGCTTCTATAAAGCTTTGAATACCTTGTGTATGTTCCGTAAATGGAGAGTATCTCAACAACTACCGTCAAATATTTTTTTGTGGTATTACATTTTTTATTGATGTCATTTCCCATTGAACTTTAGTGCGAACTATTACGTTAGCTTATGCTATATATATGAATTCACTTATGCTCTTTTGCAATTGATTAACTAATTAGCTTATCTTTGTGCCAAGCCAAGTCATCTTTGTTCATAGAACACACAAGGCATTTCAAACTTTAAAAGAAGGCATTTAAGTGATATTTCGCATGTTAGTGTTATGACATACGATCATTAGAAATAAAAATGCCTATTTTTAATAGTTTTATGGTTATTTGGTCTTAGCTCGCTGTATAAATATAAAATATACATTATGCTAAAGTAGAATATCGAATGAAATAGGAGCATATTATGTGTCAGTGTCATACATAATAGTACATTACTTAACAAGGGCGGTAATACAAAGAATGTCTCAGATCGCAGGTATGCGATCTGAGGCTTTCTTTATTACCGCCCGTGTTAAGTACAAAATTTTATGTCACCCCCTGGCCAGGAAGTGGGATTTCCCGCGCGCGGAGCGTGCGGTAATTGCCGCTTTATGGCCAGGTGTGACATAATAGTAATTTACTTACCGAGGGCGATAAAACAAAGAATGTCTCAGATCGCAGGTATTTTACGCCCGAGCCGAAGGCAAGGGCGATAAATATGCGATCTGAGGCTTTCTTTATTACCGCCCGTGTTAAGTACAAAATTTTATGTCACCCCCTGGCCAGGAAGTGGGATTTCCCGCGCGCGGAGCGTGCGGTAATTGCCGCTTTATGGCCAGGTGTGACATAATAGTACATTACTTAACAAGGGCGGTAAAACAAAGAATGTCTCAGATCGCAGGTATTTGACGCCCGAGCCGAAGGCAAGGGCGATAAATATGCGATCTGAGGCTTTCTTTATTACCGCCCGTGTTAAGTACAAAATTTTATGTCACCCCCTGGCCAGAAAGTGGGAGTTCCCGAGCGCGGAGCGTGCGGTAATTGCCGCTTTATGGCCAGGTGTGACATAAAGTAATTTTCGAGTAATGCTTTGTGAAAGTATGACAATGACTTATTTACTGCATATATTTGCGAGGCTAAATTGCCTTACTACGGTAGATAGTTTGATTGGTTTCGAAAGTAGCTTAATATTTAGCGCATGCATTATTTCTAAACTGTTTTATTTTTTAACATAGTTTACTAGGAAGTAAATATAAAAGTATTTTATTGAATATACGAAATTTTTTGACACATTTATGTAACATGTTGTGCCAAGCTAAAGATGCATGAAAGATAGGGAAAGGTAGTTAATCAACCAATTTCATATGTATTATATGAATTTTTTGACGTAAATTAAGCTACACTGTAGTGTTAAAAATATATACGTAGGTTGTGGATTGTACTTGTACCTTCTAAGCTTATCCATGTTTAGTTTTCATTTGGGTTTGTTTGGTTTCGGGTAACAATGACTTCATGGTGAAACTGGGTATGGCTTTGTAGTTTTTATAAATCAACATTATTTCTTTTGCAAAGCCGTTCTGTTTTTACAGAACGCTCCACAAATACCAGCAAGTCAGCAGCCGATAATATCTACGCAACCGCAACCTCATAAAGCTCAAATCGTCAACCAACCACTAATGGTTACCCAGAAGCAACCACCGGCACTTATCAGCACGTCAACTAGCAACCAAATAGTGACGGGTAGCCCACAGATTATACAGGGTAACCAGCAGATTATAGCGGTGTCTAGTAACCAGCAGATTATAATGAACGCGCCTATGAAACAGGGGGTGCACAGGGTTGTGCAGCAACCGCAGAGGCCGCAGGTGGTTGCCAATGTTAACGTCAACCAGCCACCGCCAGTGCAAGATGATAAATCCAGTGTTATAAAGTCTTCTGTGGTAACGGTGAGTTTAGTTTTAGGTTTTATTTTAATTGTATTAGGTATCGGAATATTTCCAATTATGTTGACACACCGAGGCACCTTTTATATGCACATAAAAGATACCAAGGATGGAATCCAAATAATATTAGCAGCGTGTTTCTAATCATATTAAAAAAATACAATGTCATTATGTAAGGTGGATTGGTGCGAGTTTTATAAATACATTTTATTGTTTTTACTCTTCTAATGAAGTTAGTGCGGCCTAAGGCATGTTTTTTGTGGCGTTTAGTGCATAAATAATTTCTTCATTATGTATTATAACAAGAAAAAGCACGTTTTGGACCTAGGTCCACTAATTAACCTAGTTACTTCTTACGACCACATTTATAAACCATCAATCAATGCGCTGGTATAATCACGCTTTACAAACATCAAAATGATAACGAAGAAATTACTGTCCTTTTTTTGAAGTTAATTCTACAATAATACTTTTTGTGCAGGTACTTACCGTTAAACATACTGTACATATTTGTTGTAATGATTAGTCTGTTATAATAACTGATCACTCTACAGAAACCAGCTCAGCAACCACAAATGCGACAAGTGATCACCCGGCAACCAGTAATGGTAGGCAACACAAAAATAGGAGATCGCGAAATGGTCGTCAATCAGCCAGTAACGCCAGAGGTAAACCTCCATCTAACATTGGCTTGTTTATTGTGTACGCTAGAACAGTCGGTCATGCTTAGATATCGATCAAAATCGTTTATTTTACTGAACTAAAAGATGATTTAAAGAAACTAGTAAAATTGAAATTAACCGAAAAATCTTATTATAAAGTGTCGGAATACCTAACAGAAAAATATGTATGGAATGACTGTAATGTTTAAATGATAAGCTGACTTAATTAACCATATGTTATTATCAATAGTTTTTAAGTCGAAAATGTGTAAAAGTTGACGGACATAAGTGTATCAATGTATACCTACATGGAAAATAAATTGAAATTGAAATTGAAACTGAACTACTTTGGCCTTATGGCACTAATCATATACAGTAGAATCCGGATACAGCGACCATCAGGGGACCGGCATTATTACGTTCCACTAGCAGAACGTCGTACAAAACGGACTGTAATGACTCCTAACTGTAATGAATCCTAACGTCAGGTGATTAAGCAGTCTTAAAAGCGGTCAAATGTTATATCCGGAGTCGTTATAAGCGGATTCTATTGTATTACAATTTGCTAGTCACATATTGCAACTTTGTCCATTTAAATATGGATTTTATCTACAACTCGCCTTCCGCTCGTTTTCTGGGGCCTTGCATCTTATGCATTTATTGTCGTCAGAAGCCTTGTGCGCCGAAGCCGGCGGCCACGCCTCCGCCTGCGCCCGCGCAGGGCTCGCAAGATGACACGCCCTGGATCTGCCACTGGCGGGGATGTGGCAAGTCAGTACATACTCTTACCATCTTTAACCTTTTCAGTACATACTCTTACTACCTTTAACCTTTTCAGTACATACTCTTACCACCTTTAACCTTTTCAGTATATACTCTTACCATCTTTAACCTTTTCAGTACATACTCTTACCATCTTTAACCTTTTCAGTACATACTCTTACCATCTTTAACCCTTTCAGTACATACTCTTACCACCTTTAACCTTTTCAGTACATACTCTTACCCTCTTTAACCTTTCCAGTACATACTCTTACCATCTTTAACCTTTTCAGTACATATTCTTACCATCTTTAACCTTTTCAGTACATACTCTTACCATCTTTAACCATTGCCTTGATATAAAGTCAGGATATTAGGTGCCCCATACGCCAATGATTTCATATCGAGTCGATGTAAAGGCAAGGTACGTGCTATCAAGCAAGGTTCATTTTCAGTCTCACGCTACGAAGACTTTGGCGTGTGAGGCACAACTTACAGAATTTACAACTAATTGAACAATCAAGGCCGCGTGTGTCTGAATGATAGTTAGGATTTTTTTGTTATTAAAAATGGGATTGCTCTGGACCAGCATCTAGCCAGGGCGCAAAGATGAAGCCGACGGTGAAGCGAGCTCACCCAGAAGATGCCTATTTACCCGTGCCTTAAAGAGGTCCAGGTTATATGAACTCTGAAATAGAGATGCCGGCAGGGAATTCCAAACCTTACCAGTGCGCTTTATAAAATATATGATGGATTGTCATACATAATGTACAACAGACCGCCACCGCAGGTCGCCGCTCCAGTGTGTGTCTTTCTTTTTATCATAGTTCGTACAAACTCAAAATGATAACTAACTAAGAAATACTTATGCATAGTTCATACAAAACACTAAGGCTGAGTTGCACCAAACCGTCTGTAATCGTAAGCGGTGTTCGTCAAATCTGATTGTATGGAAAGTTTGACAAGTTTCTATGGGATGACAGCTGCCGGCGCCATATTTGACGATGACCGGCCTGTGTTCGTATGTTGGTGCAACTGACCCTAAGACCAAATTCTGTCATACGAACGCAACCAAAAAACGATTAAGAGCTCTGGCTGTAAGGTAGATTCTGGCTTGCGTTCATTTGACAGCATTTGGCCTTACAGTTTTGAACGTGCTACATGTAATGTTTTATTGTAGGACGTTCCAAAACGCGTCGGAAGTGTTCGCGCACGCGGCGCACGTGCACGCGACGGGCGGCGCGAGCGGCGAGACGCCGTGCATGTGGCTCGACTGCGACCGCGTGCCGCGCCGGACTTTCGCGCTGCTCAACCATCTCACAGACAAGCACTGTTCGCCGCAGGTATAGTGTGAATAGGTACAGTCGACCAAAAAAGTAGTCTACCACTTTTCGACTATATTATGTGTACGTTAAAGTCCAAAAGTGGTAGAGCACTTTCTTTGCTGACTGCGCACGCGACGGGCGGCGCGAGCGGCAAGACGCCGTGCCTGTGGCTCAGAATAAGTAATAGTACCGAACGCTGACGTACAGAAGCACCACTGTTAACAAATCCCCGCGAGGCAAGCCAAACGTGCCTACGCTTGGCCACCTCCTTCTATCGCACGCGCATCACTCGCTACATCACTTTCTATCGCATTGAAAGTCACCCTGTTGGTGACCTTTGAGCGGCGCGATGACGTCACGCGAGTGAGTCGCCCCTGCCTGTGGCTCGACTGCGACCGCGTGCCGCGCCGGACTTTCGCGCTGCTCAACCACCTCACCGACAAACACTGCTCGCCGCAGGTATAGTGTGAATTCTTTTTCTCGAACTTCTTTTTATGTCTTTTTAAGGTTCCGTACCCGAAGGATCCACCCTGGAACCCTATTGTTGCCATTCATGCGTCCGTCCGTCCGTCGTCTGTCACGAAATTTTGTTTCGCAGAATTTTTCAACTTCCCTTGACCTAATGAACTTGAAATTTGGTGATAATGTTTATTATTACGTATAGTTTACCAACAAATACTAATATATTGATAAATCATATTTATTGACGTTGGTATGGAACCCTAAATGTGCGAAGTCCGACTCGCACTTGGCCGGATTTTTGTTATATGTAGGTACGGGCAGCGGGGTCTCACTCCGTCAGTTCGCCGCGCCGCTGCAAGTACGTCCGCAGGTAGGTACATCACCTACGAAACGCGCCAGAGGCGCCCTAAAGTTCTTCTATGTGGGTCTCGCCATGTTTCCAGGAACGTTTCTACGAATCGCAGCCCTCAACTATGACCGTCTGCTTCGAGGAACATGCCTGCCACAATGTGCTCTAATATATGTATACACTTGCAGGCACTGAAAGCGCTGTTCAACTCGCGAAGGCACGCCGCAGCCGAGGCGGAGGCGAGTAAGCCAGTGGTGCTCGGCTACCCGCCCAACGCTGCGCTCGCTGCCTTGAACAAGCACGCCGCCGACATGTTCAACCCTAGAGAACTCATGGTAAGATAACGGAACATTCACACAGTGGCAGGGCAACAGGGTTTTAGCGAGGCCTTGTGATGACGGGAGAAGCGATGATATTAAATTAAACAAAAGTTGAAAAATGAGGCACGAACCGTGATGCCTTGGGCGGTGGTCCACGTCGCCCACGCCTAAGGAAGTAGTCCCACCGCCGGTGAGTTGCGAGTACTCTCATACTAATACTGCTCGCTTGAGCGAGAAAACAAGTAGAATTACTATGAGAGTACTCGCTGCTCGCTGGCAGTGGGACTAGTGCCTAACACCGCCTCTAAAAAAAGTTCATGTAGTTTATTTAGAAAAACGCTCAATAGACATCGATGAAGTGATAATATATCGGTGTTCACAAATGTGACACCTAATGCACAAGGTTGAATTTCAAGTGATAGATTGCAGCACTTAATAATGCTGTCAAATTACATGCAAAATAAATTGGTAAATCAGAGTCGGGAATCAAAATGTTCTCTGTAGAACGCTTAAATGTTCTGGAAAACTAGTGCATTCGATTATAAACGTTATTCTTGATGCGCTAAAATTTTAAATCCAGGAACATTCTTCTGCTTCCTTATTTTGATTAACCAATAAACTGCTTAGTTTTGCAATGTACAGACTGCACCGCTTTAACACCTAGGTATTGAAAGCAATTAATAAGTTTTGCTTCTAACATGAATCCGATGTTGTCTGTAGCAGAAACGAGGTCGTAGCCAAACAGAATGTGTTACATTATCGTACCAACGAGGTGGACTAATTCAGTAGCTCTAGTATAAGTTTTATCGAAACAAAACACAAACGAACGCGTTGGCGTTTAGTCTCATTTTGTAAGGCAACGCGAGCAGCGCCTCTGGTGGCCTTAGGTGATAACTACTTTTAATAACGAGTTCGTTTGTGTTTTGTTTAAAAAAAAATATACTAAAGGTACACGACACGAGGGTCGCTTCTTTGGGGGAGACTTGTGTGCAGCAGTGGACGTCTTTCGATAGATATGATGTCTTTATCAAATGAGAATTAGAATACTAATCACAAAATGTTTAGCTAAGATTATTTTTGAAACATTTTACGTAGGGTAAACGTTAATATGTTTATGCTCGATTTTTCCGAGCAAACTATGGGGCCTATCGGCTGAATTTGATCGTTTAAAAGAAATTCACAATTTATAGCTAAAAACAGTCAATTGTTTTGGGTACCCTATTGATTGCGTCGTACAACATTATTTCAATGCAAAAATTGTGACAACAACTAGCTGTCATGGTCATGGACTCATGGTAGGTACATACTTAGTAAACTCACGTGCTATTTTGATTGGTCACAATCTGGGGCCTGTACCACGAAACTTTACAAGCGTACAATTCGACAAATTTGTCAACTTTTTCTATGGAAAAATTCTTGTAAAGTTTTGTGGTACAGGGGCCTGGTTAAAGAGGCCTTACAAATGTGGGAGTAATGATGCATTACGTTGTATTTGGCTTCTATACTATATTATGATGTTGACTCTACTGGGTCTTATAATGACTATGGCGTGTAATCGAACTCATTGGCTACGGCCTTGTCTGTGGTGACGTCACTAACGTAACGTTATCTGCAGCACCGGGCGGTCAGTCGCACTCCGGAGCAACTGGTGAGCACTCACATTAACACTCAACCCGTTTGTGTTTGTCGTTTTATGTTTAACAGTCCGGCTACGACTTTGCTGCGTGTTATCTTTTCATTGCGCGGTCGAGCCGCGCAACGCATTGCGGTTAGCTGGGATCACACGCAATGTATTAGGAAAACCGCCGACGCTCGTAGTCGTGGCCGGGCTGTAAACCTGAGGGTCTACCGGGAACTGTAAACCTGGCATATCTCTCTCTGTCGCACTTGCATATTCGAGAGACAGAGGGATAATTCGTTTTCGGTTCCCCGTTAAGCATATGTTGTCGACGTAAAGCATTCGTCTCTGTGGATAGTTTATACTGCGAATAAATTATTTCATCTTATTTAATTTTCTATATGATGCACTGTGTGGAGACAGAGGGACCTAAATTTGTCCCTTCTACTGTCAACACCTTGAATCCTCAAATTGTATAAATGGATATTTGGAGTTCGGGCGTCTATAGACTGCGGTGTCCGCTTACCCTCAGGTGGACCGTACGATTGCTTGCCTTCGTCTTTGTGTAAAAAAAAAAACCGGCCAAGTGCGAGTCGGACTCGCGCACGAAGGGTTTCGTACGTATCTATAAAAACGGCAAAAAAAATCATGTCTGTTGTATGGAAGACAGACGGACGGACGGACAGCGGAGTCTTAGTGATAGGGTCCCGTTTTGCCCTTTGGGTACGGAACCCTAAAAAATGGTTGACAAGTAGTAGTAGTTAAGTAGATGGCAAGATGCCGGCGCCATATTTAATATTGATCGCTCTGTAATGATAGGTTGGTGCAACCTGCCCTCGTTACCTCGCGGTATAAAATAGCCAGTGCGACAGCTACGAATACTTTACGTCGACATCGGCTGTAAATAATACAGTCAGCGTCATATAGTACGTAGCAGCCAGTGTCCAAATACTTCGGCACACCATACAAAATATATGGTGTATCGAACTATTTGGCCACTTTGGCTGCTACATACTATATGACGCTGACTGTACAATACAGTAGGGGTGGATCTGTGATAGTCTCTTTCCACACTTAAGGTTGATTTACATGTTGGGTGGCTCCCCGAGCGTTTGAAACGCTCGTTTTTTAAGTCATTGTCGACTCACGATTATACACACTAAGCTAGGACAGCCAGCGAGAACATTAATTAACTAAGACACAGAACCGATATTGGTTTGCGCTGCTTACAAAAGTTGACTCATACGATCGTTTCTTTTGTTTTTAATGAGACGACAATGACGAAAAAAACCGACGTAAAAACGCTGAATATTCACACAAGTGCCAATAGGGATGTTGACTCAAAATTTATTAATACTCCATACGAAAGAATACATATAACTATGCCAAAAAGTGGAAATCCTATTCAAATATCTCAAAAAATAACGAAACTACAACCGTTAGAATGTTTTTAGTTAGAGAGAGAAAACGCTACAGGTCAGTGACGTCACTGACCTCGATCGCCATAGTAAATGACGATCGTTCTATACAACGGGGCGTTTTGCGGAAAAGGGACAGAAAATGCCCCCTCCTAAAACTTTGAAGACTTATAATTATGTAATTATTTATTCTTTTGGATTACTTTTTTCACTATTTGATTGAGAATTTGATCCTTTTTCGGGAAAATTCGGATTCATTGATTTTCTTATTTGGTGTCAACATCCCTATTCACTATCGCGCATTTGTAATCATGTAAATGAGCTTTGGGTCGTGTAGTCTGTCATGTCATTTCATAATTTCGTATCCTTGTGTATTTTCTTTGTTAATTTGGTCATCGGTACTTGTCAATTCACGGAAATACTAATGAACTAGTGTGTGTTTGTACATTGTAACTGTTCCGTTCGTGAGCTCTTAAGTGATATTCGGGTTGAAAGATTTTTCGGGTATCGACGGTGATAAGCGAATGTGATACTGATACTGTTATTTTGGTTTCTTAAATTCACTAAACTTATTAAACGTACCGTAAAACGTTAGGTGAAATATTACCATCAATCTAAAATAAACCCTAACTTACAATACAATACAATACAAATATTCTTTATTGTTCACCAAAAATTACAACTTAATAGTAGGTATTGCTTAATGTTTGGTTCATAACTTTATTGCGCCGAGCCTTTACCAGCGCCGGAACACCGGCGATTCTAGAGCCGACCGTCCTAGTCAGAGACGATGGCAAGAGGCCAGATGGCATGACACTGGTACCCTGGAAGTTGGGACGGCCGCTAGTCTGGGACGCCACATGTGTGGATACCCTGGCTCCGTCCCATCTTCCAGGGACCTCGGTTAAGGCTGGGGCTGCCGCCGACGCGGCTGAGCACCTCAAGCGACGCAAATATGCCGCCATTGACGCTGGCTGCATGTTTGAGCCGTTTGGGGTGGAAACTCTAGGCCATGGGGACCTGCAGCCCACTGGATGTTTAAGGAGCTCGCGAAGCGCCTTGTGGACGCCACGGGTGACCAGAAGGCTGGTGCGTACCTTGCTCAGCGCATCAGCATTGCTGTTCAGCGCGGCAATGCGGCCAGCCTTCTGGGCACCCTACCGCCGAGCTCCGAGTTTGAGGCCATTTTTTATTTGTAAATATTTTTATTTAGGTTTTAGTTTATTTTGTGTTTAGATTAGGTTATATGAGGATATTAAGTATCATTTGTGAGCTAAAATGGAATTAGAATTGTTCAATACTTCCGGCGATAATTAAAGTAGAGAACTTCACCTCAATTTACTACTTCTATCCGAAATTATATAGATCTGACAAATCAAAAATACATTTTCATATTCTTCACACGATTACGTCAAATTAACACAAAATCCGAATGTAATTTTAAGAGCTCACGTCACGAACTTTACCTATAGTGCGTGTCAACCGTGAAGGCGCGCCCCTCCACAGCGATTCTCATACTAATCTATGCGTAAGGTATGTTGGGTTAAGACCGGATCGGGTCAAGATCGGATAATTCAATTTTCTACTATACTAAACTAGAAGAGATTTTCGATTTGTCAACACACCTGCCTACCCCATTTTTGTTACGCCCCACACCTCAGTCAGCCGCGTTGATTTAAAGCGACAGGTTGTCTGTGACAGCGTGAAATATAAAATTAGTGTTTTTTTGTAGTTTTGACAGGAAAAGACCGGATTATTTTTAAAACGAACCATACGCGTAACTGCACAGAGTTCATTTTTCAACATAGTCCGATGACGTTTACGTCCGATGTTTCCCGATGAAAAAAAAATTCAAATACTATCTTGAAACGTATGTCAAATAAAAACGGTTGCCTATATGAGGAAATGAATAATATAGGTTGAAAATATATTTCATACTTATTTATAACAAACGATAACAATTCAAGGAATCGATAGATAAGTTAGTCAAAAAAAATAAATTCCGAGTGCTTACCAATGTATCGAAAATTAGTCCGATCTTAACCCAACATACCTTAATGGTACGGATTGGACTGTGTACGGGCGCGCCTTCGTTGATGACACACGCTATACTTCACTGCTTTGTTTTATGTTGCGTGATTTAAGGGATCATCTATTACTCGTATAATTATTACAAGGTTTTCAGTAGTTATTTGATTATTCCGTCTACATAATGTAATAAGTGATCCTAAATATTGGTATTATTGATTTACTTTTATTGTAAAAGCTTTGTGTCGTCTATTATGCACGCTATCATTTAAAATGGTTTAAAGCTATAAACCGATTATCCTTTTTATTGTCGACCTTTAATTTCATACATATTTAATATGGTTTAATAGTTCTTTTTTGTGATCTAATTGTAATCTTTCCCTTCTTTTTCTATTTTCTTTGCCCCGTCGCTTGATGCTGGCCAAGCCGGAATGTACCACTGTACATTTATAGGTGTTTGACACATTTTGTCATTGTTTGACAGGACGAGAACGAAGGCCCGGTAACGAAGAGCATTCGACTGACAGCCGCTCTGATACTGAGGAATATCGTCATTTACTCCAATACGGGACGACGGTAAGATAACTAGAGTCTGGCTAATGAAATATTACACACAATTTTGGCGGGAAATTCAAAAAATCTTGGGATGGTCACACTTTGTGTAGTAGGAAGTATAGTTTTGATACTAGAAAATATTTTTGATTTTCTGTGCACACGTAGTTAAGGTACCTAAAGTGAAACTGAAAATGTTAAAAGTAGGTTGATGTGCACTCAAAATCAGCTCAGCTCACATAATTTCTATCACTATGTGGAGTACAGTCAACGACAAAAACATGTATTTACACTTTCTCATCATATACCATTTTAACAAGGCGGAAAAATGAATTTGTAGTGTAAATAAGACCAAGTAAAAACAAGTCAATAAAAAAAATAAAAAGAAAGAACCATTTGTACCAGGCTAATTTTTTTTGCACAGCTATCGTTCATCGTCAAGCCATTCACGAAAATCACCATGCCATACTTTTCCGATGGGGCCAAATGGCCGCCATACCACTGCAAAAGAGTATTTTTTTAAATTTTTGCCAAACGATTTGTACCAGTATGGCGTTTCGATTTTTGGAAAGGATATGTATGATACAATGTGACATCATATTTGCCATACTTCTAATAGTGGGAAAAAAGTGGTACCATACTTGAAATTGAAAAACTAGGATTTATGAAACGTCTAGTTCTTAGTTAGGTCAGGTAATTGTAAGTAGTGTTGTGTTCCTAGAGGTGGGCAAGGTTGCCAGAGCTACCGGGTTGCACTGTGTTGAGAGCGTGGGACCTAAATTTGTCCCTTCTGCTGTCAACAAAGTAAATCGTCAAATTTTATATAGGGTATATATTAAAAATGCGAACGTGCCTTCTTTGGAGTTGCGAGCGTCTATAGGCTGGGGTGTCCGTTTACCATCAGGTGGACCGTACGCTTATTTACCACCGCCGTTGTATAACAAAAACTAGTACTGGAAGTATCAAAATATTAATAGAGCACCAACCTACTACATTGTTTACATCTTGTAAACATTGCAGTTTTTCGTTATACAACGCTTCACGTCCACTTCGCACATTGTCGTAATTATTTACGGGCTTAAATAATAGTTCGCGGCCCTCGATCGGTATAGTAATTATTAATATTATTTAAAATAAACACAATAAACCCCTTATAAACCGCGACCAATTTGAACGATTGACATAAATTGACAACGTGTTGACAACAGACATTTAAACAATCATAGACAATTAGTGATACAGCATGTAAATATCTGTCAGTAAATTTTGGTTAGCCAGACTCTATCTATATACTCGTACAATAATAAATACTTTCAACGAATTTTGGTTTAAACAATGTGGAATTAAGGGTTTTGAAAAACTGTCTCGCCCAAATAAAAGGACGTAAGTGCAGTGACTTCCCTATGAAGACACGACCTTTTTTGATTCAAGGTATTACGAGTAAATAGTGTTTTTAAAAGTGGACTGCTAGGTGTCGGTACGGAACCCTTCGTTGTGCGTGATCCGACACGCACTTGGCCGGTTTTTTTAACATTATTGTAATTTTTGTCAACAGGCAACTCCGCTCGTACGAAGCGCACCTAGCAACGATAGCGCTGAGCAGCGTGGAGGCGTCCCGGACCATCGCCCAGGTGTTGTACGATATGAACAACATCTGAGAAACGTAACGGGGCGACAGCCCGCTCACACTCGAATACATGTATTTACACTAATTTACAGTAATTGGTCGCTTTTCTACTTTATCGTCGACGGCCACGTCACCGTAAAACTCTATGGTTTCTACATGAATAGACCATAGGCTAGACTTTAGCACCACACGGGGGTGACACTTGAAGGAAACTAAGCGCTCTGGGAAAGTATTGTGCGTGCGCTGTCGTTACACGCGTCAATTGTTTGCGCGGGTGCGGAGCGCGTGGCGCGGACGAATAGCCGCGACGGTAACCCGGCCTGTCAGCCTGGGCCTGTCAGGGACGAGGTAACTGACCTCGGTGCGGGGGGTTCGTGTCCGTTCTGTATGTAATACTATTATACTATTCTGTGACTTTCTATTTATGACTGAAACCATAGAGTTTTACCGTGCCGCAGTGGCGGCGCGTCAAAAATATTCTTAGGGAAGCCGGAAATACTTGGCTTTTCCTATTCTTCATGAGCCGTAGTAAAAGAACTGGACTGGCTGGAAATTAGGCAAGCCGGTGGGAATCGAGTTGTATGGATGCCCCGCCACTGCCGTGCCGTGACCTTCGACAATAAACTAGAAAAGCGCCCATTGTCAAAGGCTTTGCGAACCAAAATACTGTATTTGGCTGCCTGGGGCCCATTTCTCGAAGCCGCAAGTTACAAGCGGAAATCTTTTTCTATTTAAAGGTATTCAAAAGAAACTTTTTTGAATTGAATTGGGTATTTAACGTATATTAAAGTGTCAACATTGTGTCATTCTATGGATAGTAAATCATTAAAATATCACAATAAATTGTAAATTACAAAATTTTACTAAAATCATAAAAAGTAATGTAACATCAGAAACTGGGATATTTTTTCTTTATCGTTTAAAATCCAAAGGTACAGTCGGCATCAAAATTAGCTTGACATATGAATGTGTCAAAAGTTCCTATTCCCTTGTAATAAGGGCTTTGACGTTTTCATATGCCAAGCTACTTTTGATGCTGACTGTACTAATAGAATTCTTATATAAAAATAAAGAATAAATTGTACGACAACCATGTACGCAGTACGCGTTTCACGGCTAAGACGGCAAAATGCTTATTTTCGTTCGATACTGTGCGCGTGACGTCATTAGCCAGTGAAAAGTAGAATCCAAAAGTGACAAACATCCTTACCTCTAGTATATTTTTTTTCGAAACATAAACGCTAACGAACGCGTTTGCGATTAGTTTCAATTTGTATGAAGTACTTACCGGTTTCCTCCTCTGTACTATAGACGACAGTTAACTGACCACTAGTAGACGTTATCCAATTGTAATAAGGTTCATGTATGGTTACTCAACTGTGTTGTTGATTGTACAAGTAAGCAAGGAAGATGAGATATATTTTTTGTATTTCCGAATATAAACTACTTACAAATTAACAAACATATTACGTTAATTTTACAATTACTGTACAGTGCAAAATAGTTTTAAGGACCTTTATTTTAATATGGATTCCCGATAAAAGTTGTTTTTGAAAAAATCCATGATCATTGACTGATTTTTATACTTTTCTTTGTTGAATAAGACGTCGTAAGAATCGACAATCGATTGACGATTTGTGGATCGATTTTTGTGCTACAACCTTACCGTAGGGACATTATTAAAATTAAATTTTGCAGCTGAAATCGTCGGACTGTAATGTTGTAGAATAATAAGTTTTCTTTTAGAGGGCTAAGTATTAATAGGTGTAAACTGCGTGTGTTGACACGTGTAAGTTGATATATAAGTTGTAAATGAAACTTAAACCGAAATAAAAGTACATGATGAATTTGTTGTTTGATTTTTTTTGTTAGCCTGATAGAGTCCCACTGCTAGGCAAAGGCCTCCCCCTTCGATTTCCGCACATTTATGTCCACTGAATTCTCTGGTCAATCATTTGCGAGTGCGTCCGGGTCATCCCGCCATTTCCGCCTGGGCTGGGTTTGGTATATCATATTCTCAATGTTTTTTCGTCGGTACGGTTAACCAAATTAATTTCTGGGCCACTTCGTACCGTGTCACAGTGACAATCTATATGAAAGCCGCTACAGGGGGCCGATTTTTGAGAGTCGAACGCTCGAATTTTCACTCGACATCTGTCAAAACATCATAGTTTTTTGACAATCTCGAGTGAAAAGTCGAGCGTTCGACACTCAAAAATCGGCCCCCAGATCTCATATAAATGTCACTATATGACATGGTACAAAGTGGCCCAGAAATCAAATTGGTTGACTGTAACTTTGGCCGCGTACGTAAACTCAGGTTCGTAACCAGTTGCGAGGGAAGAATTTTGCCATCTATTCAGGACTGGCTGTAGAATATGGGTGCCCTGAATGCCTTGTACGGGTAGCTTCGGCTTGGAGCCGGCAACCAATGTAGGCTCACAGCCGAACGACGAAAGTGCGCAGCCGCTTAGCGCGCGGCCTGCCGTACGGGCACCTCCGTCGCAGTGGAGAGGGGTGCGAGAGTGACGGCGAGCTCTTCCGTCTCTCTCACACGGTAGTGGATTCCAGGTTGAAGAGTGAAACGCACGATGAAAGAGAAGGCTTGATGGCGATGCTGGCAGGTTTGAGCGAGAAAGGTAGATGTTGCTTGCTTGATTATCGTATGTGGAATGAGAACATTTTAGCAAGTACATCACCTTTTATAAAGCGGCCAACATTACCATAAAGAAAGCAACTTTATTTTATTCCAATTTAAATAGTTTGTTTACATTATTTTCACTATTGATTTAGTCTAATTATCTACTTTCTAATTAGATCTAATTAATTCTAATTAGAATGTTACAATTTACTTATGCAGAATAATGGATGGAACAATAAAACATGTACTAAGTGCGTGTTAAACAAACAGTTTTGCAATTATTCTTAGGTAATTGCTGAATGTAATTAGACTTTTATTAATTAGCGGCTTTATTTTTCGCCTGTTACAAAAACTGTATCTTAAAAATAAATCCTATCTATATTGTCGGTTAGAAACCTTTACGCAGAATTACGACACAATAATTTCTATTACATTAGAATAAAGGTTAAATGAGTACAGTTGAATGAATATAAACTAGATAGTGAAAGTGAGCTTTAAACAAACAAAGTTGGTGTATGAAGTTACTGCAATTACATGCTAATATGTTTAAAACATAACAAATCTTAACCTAAGGTTGGCGCAGTGCCATCGACGCAGAATTACTAAAGAAAGCAAGGTTGTGTACTCTAAACAATATAAGCTAATTTGAGAGAAAGTGAATTTAAACAATATGGACAACCTTGGTAATTACTAACAAAAATGAATACGGTTAAAAAGGTTTGTGCGGAGCCCGCGTTGGGGCAAAGAACGACACACTTAGCTGCTAATTTCACTTAGGGTAAGTGCGCCGTTGTAGGCCACAACGGGGGACACGTAGCGGTCGGTCGCCACCCGTTTTAGTCAAGTCGGGTAAATCAGTTTCAATAACTAATGGGGCTATTCCTACACTCCCGTGTGACCCCATGCGATACACTTATACCAATAAAGAAATTATCCTAAGATAAGTCTATTTGTGTTCGCATTTCTATTATTGTCAAATCCGGTAGTTGAATGGCAAGTATATGACTTAAACCGATTCGCTCATATGAGATGTTATTCAGTAAGATGACCTACTTGACATAAGTATGAAACTATTGCCGGAAGACAGCTGTTCAGCGTGGTAACATGTAAAAGGCTAGTGAAAGTTTAATTTCTATCTAAACAGCGAATGGCTTTTCGTAACTCGCCCGCAACACTACTACAGTTGCGGGACCGTGGATATGCCCCCGAGCTGAGATCGACTTTTGTCCTAAGCACAGCGAGTTGCATTTTCATAACTCGCCCGCAACACTACTACAGTTGCCGGACCGTGGATATACCCCTGAGCTGAAATTGACTTCTGCCTTAAACAGTCTCCCCCCCGTACGCAAGTACATAAATATGCTAACCAAGGCAAGTCGATTCTACTAATATGAGACGTGAGGTCGGGCGACGGATGAGTCCAGCGGTAGTTCTCACCTCTGTGACACGTACCCTGCCGTCAGGTCCAGGATAAACTTTCTCTATGAGCCCGCGGGGCCATGTTCCTCTAGGCATGGTACTGTCAGCGATCAGGACGACGTCGCCGGGTTTCAGGTTCGGCTGCTCAGATGCTCGCTTACGTGGTAGTAAAGTGGGCTTGTATTCTGTTAACCATTTCTTCCAGAATCTGTCCGCGAGCTGTTGTACTTCTTGCCAGCTGTTTTTAAGAGGTTTTTTGTCGCTGAAGCTGCCGAAGGGTGTCATACCGTTAGATCGATGAATAAGAAAGTGATTAGGTGTCAGCTGTTCTTCATTCAAGTTGGCGTTAATGGGTGTCAATGGCCGCGAGTTCACGATGTGTTCGGCTTCTAGCAGGAGAGTGTGAAGCGTGTCTTCAGATGGAATCTTGTCTCGCAGAGTGGAGTATAAGGCGTTTTTTATACTTTTTACCATGATTTCCCACGCGCCGCCCATGGATGGCGCTCCTGGCGGTATCTTCTTCCACACGATGCGTTTGTTTACGAGAAAGTCGTTGAACTCGGCGCTGTCCATTGCTTCTTTTATTTCACGCTCCGCCCCTATGAAGTTGGTGCCGTTGTCACTGTAGATGATGGTGGGGGTGCCTCTTCTGGCCATCATGCGTCTAAGCGTTTGAATCATAGAGCTAGCCGAGAGGGAGTTGGCTAACTCTACGTGCACTGCCCGTGTAGTTAGGCAAGTGTATAAGGCGCCCCATCGCTTTTCTACGCGTCTTCCTATAGTGACTTTTAGGGGTCCAAAAAAATCAGTCGCCGTAGCCGTGAATGCGGGTTGATGATGCATGAAACGCTCTTGAGGTAAGTCGCCCTGTTGTTGTATAATAGGCTTGGATTTTCTTAACTTGCACCATTGACATCTGGCGTGTATGTTCTTCAAGTAGTTACGCAAACCAATAATATGATATTTCTGTTGCAATTCGTTGATCACGGTGTGGTGATTGCCGTGATTAAATTGCTCGTGATAGTGGTGAACGAGCAGTTTGGTTATATGGTTGCTTATGTCCAATATTATCGGTTGCCTCTGGTTACTAGCGCTGTTGATCCTATATCTTCCGTCGAGTGTCAATAGCCCATCCGTAGACAATTTCACAGCCAGCCGATGCAGTTTAGAAGACTTCTGGATGCTATCGTTGCGGCGTAAGCGAGCAAGCTCCTCGGTGAAATCTTCTTGTTGGCATCGCTGCAGCAACAGATGTTCAGCAATCAGCAAGTGTCGTGACGTCAAGTCATTACCCGACGTGGTCTTAGTTTGCCTTAGGGTAAAGACTTCAACAGCTACCAACAGACGACCTAGTGCGCGTTGCAACCTAACATAACGCGAGAAACGCTGCGGATCGGGTAAGTGATCGAACCTCCCCTGTGTGACATCGACAGCGGCGACGGTGTTAACTTGTTTGCGCTCCTCCCCGGTGGGAGGGATAACGTGACTATCCTTCTTTAATTTAGGCCACTTATCGGGTGAATCTAGTATAAACTGTGGGCCTCTGAACCACCGGTGGTTTATGTCGAAATCCGCCTTAACACCGCGAGTAGCGAAATCCGCGACGTTTTCGTTCGTAGGTACCCAGTGCCAATCGGAAGGCCTGGTAAACGTTTCTAATTCGGCTAATCTATGAGCGACGAACGGTTTGAATGTTCTAGGGTCTGAATGTATCCACGCGAGTACAGTCCTAGAGTCGGTCCAGTAAAATGACTGGCAGATTTCGTAATCCGTTTCGCGCCGGACTGCGTCCGCCAGCCTGCAGGCTAACACGGTAGCTTGTAGCTCTAATCTAGGTATCGAAATACACTTAAGGGGCGTCACCCTAGCTTTGCTACTAACTAAATGTGAAGTTTTATTGCCTGCGGAGTCCGAAACTACGAGGTATATAACTGCCGCGTACGCTTTCTCGCTTGAATCTGAAAAGGCATGAATAATTGCCTGCCCCTTCGACCTAGGTATATGCCTAGGTATAGCTAAGCTTTGCAGCAAATCTAGACTATCTATCCACTCGCGCCATGCCTTATTCAAGTTATCGGGTATAGTTTCGTCCCACTGGCAGGCCGTTCGCCATAAGTCCTGTATTAACATTTTACCTAAAATTGTTACGGGCGTAGCCAACCCAGTTGGGTCGAAAACACTAAATACGGCGCTCGTGACCTGACGCTTGGTAGGTATCCTAAGTCCCTTAACTACGTCTGTGGGTGTATTGCGTAGATTTAAGTTGAAACCTAAACTATCACTTTTGTGATTCCACAGAAGTCCTAGGGTACGCTCGTGCTCAGATTTACCTAGCGCTGTAGAAGATTCCTTAGACACATCGCTAACGTCGCTTAAGACCTTAGGTTCGTTAGATGCCCAACCGCATAGGGTAAACGAGGCTTTTCTGAACACCTCGTCCATGTCACGAATGGTTTTCCGGGCCTGCTCTATCGTATCAAACGCACCCAAAAAATCGTCCACGTAAAAGTTTCGTTCCGTGAGCCTAGCTATCTCGGGGTAAGTGTCGCGATAATCGTTTGCGTTTTTATTCTTAACGTAAATAGCCGTTGCAGGGCTCGACGCGCTGCCAAATATTAACGAAGTCATTCTATACGTCTGTGGCGGCGTATCCCTGCTATCCCCGCGCCATAAAAATCGTAAACTATCGCGATCAGACTCCCTTACCTTAATCTGAAGAAACATCTGTTTGATATCAGATATTACTCCTATACGACCCTCGCGAAATCTTATAAGTACACCGAAAAGCGACTGAATTAAGTCCGGGCCGGGTAAAATGGCATCGTTTAACGCTTTACCGCTCGTACGACAAGCAGCATCAAAAACGAGCCTTTGTTTCAATTTCGTTGGATGAATAACATTGAAATGAGGAAGGTAGAACGTGCGTGGCGTATCAAAGGTTGCGTCCACCCTTTCCGCGAAACCTTGCTCGAATAAGTCATTCATTTGCCTATTGTACTCGGCCTTTACTTTCGGGTCGCTATCTAATTTCTTTTCTAATGTGTATAGGCGCTTTAAGGCGTGCGCTTTGTTATCAGGTAAGGTTTCATCATCAGATTTCCATAATAAGCCTGCCTCAAACCTATCCTCGTTAGGTAAACGCTTACAAGTAGACTCTAACATTTTTAACGCTCTATCCTCCGGGTCGTTGACCTGTTTACGCGGCTCTATACCTAAAGATTCTATGCTAAAGTGCTCGCGTATCAAGGCTAAAGCTGGATCTTGATTGTCGAATGTAGGCTTAATATGGTTTACCGCCCCTGTTAACTTACGGGGACGTTCATTAACTCCGTGAAGTACCCAACCTAGCTGTGTTAAGGAGGCGCAAGGTGATGATTTACCGCCCTCACATACTTGCCTACTTACTATCAGATGCCACGCATCTTGCCCTATGAGTATAGTAGGTTGCGCCGAGTCATAACACAACTCGTCTTCAAGGTGTTGTAAATGAGCGCATTCACGAACCACCGACCTATCAACCGATTGAGATGCTAAATTTAGTTTATCTACCGTATGTACGGTGAGTTCGTGGAACTCTCTGCTGGCTATACCTCTAATGGCGATCTTTACGCGAGATGAATCGTTATCAATGACTTCATGACCTCCTACTCCTTCGAAGGAGAGGGTTTCCCGCTTACCGGGGTGCGTAACTTCGTAAGCTATGTCCTTAGTTACCAATGACAACGTTGCGCCTTCGTCCATAAGAGCGTGTGTAGTTATAGAACCCTTAGGTCCTTTGATCTCAACAGGAATAATCTTTAAATATGCTTGAGACTGGTTTGTGTGGTTTACTGAACTAACACGTTCCTTGACGGGCGCATTTACCCTATCCCTACGTTCGGTATAGCTCGTTCTGCCGTGTAATAAGGCGTGATGCGACGCCTCACATCCGTCCTTGCCGCACGCTACGTATTTGCATCTATTTGATGTATACCTATGTGAGTCGTTCAAACATCGGAAACATAATCTATATTTCTTAAGGCTTTCCCACCGATCATTTACGCTTAACTTTAGAAAGTCGGCGCAGCTGGCTATTGTGTGGTTACCTGCACATACAACACACTTACTTACATCTTTACTACGGTTGTTAGCGGCGTTATCCTTAAACCACTGCGGTTTACTATTCCTATCGTTATTCCTAAACTTGTTATTGTTGTAATTTCTAACTCTTTGCGTCTTACGCTTGTTATTGGCGGCGGCAACAAAGTGCTGCTCTGCCTCGCTATCACTACAAGAGTCGTGGTGTGTCCTAGCGTGCCTACCCTGTGACATGGACGAGCGTGAGGAGTGTTGTGGTACGTATTCCTCTTCGTAATAATCGCTATAGTCGCTATGCGACGATACTGAGCTCTCCCTACACTCGTGTCTGCTGCGTGAACTAACGTTAATATTATTAACCTGGCGTGAGCGCACGCCGGACTTCTGCTTAGCTTGTTCGTAGGCGAACATAGCATTAAAATTAGTACTTAACTCCTTTAAGAACCTAGACATAGCTAAAAGTTCAGGTATATTCTGATTACCGCCCTTGTACCTATACCACTCAAATCTAACTATGTTATTCATTTTATCTACTATACGACTTACTAACTCTGGAGCGTATAGGTACTGCGGTTTATTGAGAGCTGTGATCGAAGATACTATATTACACACGCGATTGCTAAATTCAGATAAATTTCTACTATCTTCGCTCATACGCGGCATCTTTTTAACATTTTGAATTTCCGATAATATTATGACATCAGGCTTGCCATAAGCCCTGTCTAACGCGTCTATCACTTCATACGGATTACTACAAGTGTGTAATATAGCTCTTACCGATTCACGCGCTTGACCCTTAATTGCCTTACGTAATCGGCCCATATTGGCTATATCTGAGAACGAGCTCTCAGTATCTGAGTAAACCTTTTTAAATGAAATCCAATCCGATGGGTTTCCATCGAACAAAGGCAGGTCACCTATGTATTTATTCGAAGTGACTATCTGCTGCGGCTGTGGGGATACGTGACTGTCAGACCTATTCATACTAATCGCCTGTACTATGGCGTCGCGTAAAGCGCTAATTTCCCCTGCCGTACTATTGTGGGGCCTATCTTGCTGCACTATGTTTCTATTGGGCGCTGTGCTAGTTGCGTTCCTATTCGACGATGCATTTGGCAGACTATCAGCGGCGGGCGGCGGCTCGCGCCCGACAGTTGAATTTTGCGCTAGCAATAATTCATACCTAGAGGCGGCGTACGCGGCGGCGGCCCTCGCCTGCTCTAATTGCGAGGCGCGGAGCTCAGACTCCGCACGCAACCTAGCTAATCTATCATGTTCAACCCTATCCAGCGGAATACCGCTGGGCCTCCTCGGAGGCTGTGCTTGCCCTCTTAAATCTAAATTGGCTCTTGAGCCACTGTGCGCGTGACCTAGGCTACCTACTGTGTTGCCTACGCCTGCAGACGCGCTTAACGATCTTAATCTAGTGTCGCCCGCGATACTTTCGCTGTGCGCTGGACCTAGGTTTCCTACGTTGCTACCTATGCCCTCGTATGCGCTTAACGACCGCGTGCCTAAGCTCGCTCTTAAAATTGCACTCCTATAGGGGTCGCCCGTGATATCTACACTGTACGGATTTCCTGGAGGGTCCGTATTCCTATCTAGACCAGAAATCGCGTTTAACGACGAAGTGTCTAACCTAACTTTACTCCTAGAGGGGTCGCCCGTGATACCTACACTGTACGGATTTCCTGGAGGGTCCGTATTCCTATCTAGACCAGAAATCGCGTTTAACGACGGAGTATTTAACCTAACTGTATTCCTGTAGGGGTCGCCCGTGATACCTACACTATACGAATTTCCTAGAGGGTCTATACGTGGACCAGAAACCGCACTGCTTCCTAGAGGGTCCATACCTAGACCAGAAATTACGTTTGACGACGGAATACCTAAATTCGCGTTCCTAGAGGGGTCGCCTGTGTTACCTACACTACGCGGATTTCCTAGAGGGTCTGTACTTTGACCAGAAACCGCACTGCTTCCTAGAGGGTCTATACCGAGACCAGAAACCGCGATATTTCCTAGAGGGCCTGTACCGAGACCAGAAATCGCGCTTGACGACGGAACGCCCGCGTTATCTAAATTCGCGTCGAATCTCGCGCCTAAAATGTCGTTACCGCCTAGCGTGACGGGGTTCTCGCGCGGATTCGCATTATCTACTGATTCCACATTTTCTACCCTAACCGGACTCGCGCCTAAACTACTCAACTCCTGAGGAGCTGTGAGCGATGCTGCACTAGTCGTCTGTTCGGAAGTGCCAGTCCCGTGGCTCCACGTATGGGTTTCTTGCGATGAAGTGGTTTCGTACGACGTACCGCTCTCACCTTTGGACCCATCAGTGCTGCTTCGCTCCTCCTCTTCTTTGTCCATTCCTGGTTGGCTCCTGACCCTGCCCGACCTCAATACCTGCCCTGTGCCCTTGCCTACCCCCTTCCCTGACATCCTACCTACCTAACACTAATCGTCCCTAGCTGCTCGCTCGGCGTACTACCGTAGGGATGCCGATTGAGAATAGGAATGTGAAGGAATGGATGGGTAGTGTACCGCCTGGCAGTGGAGAACTGTACGTTGTTAGTGCTCTATGACGTGGAGGAATAACACGCCCTTCAGCTTGCCAACCTGTGGCCTAACACCGCAAAGCCTCGTACCAGCGCACGGCCGAGCTATATAGACGCTCTGAAAAGAGCGCTGCGATACTCGCTCGATATATCGCACTAAAAAAGCGTGTATATGTCCAGGTTAACACCGCTAGGCCCAGACCACGCCACCTGCCAGAAATCAACGGGGATTGACGAAACCCGGCACTGACAGGATTTACGATTGACGCTCACGACGGCTTGACGCTTGTACTTCGAAGTCTTCCTCGCTGGTTACCGCAAACAGTCCCGTTCGGGATTTTTCTTTCTTGAGGCTTCTTTTCTTCTTTGGCCTTTGGAAGGCTTTTCTTTTTTGAGGTTTCTTTTCTTCTTTAGCCTTTGGAAGGCTTTTCTTTCTTGCGGTTTGAGATTTCTTTCTTCCAGACGAATCGGACGACAACGTGAGGTTTCCTTTTTGAGGGCTTCGGACTTGATTGAGGATCTTCTATAAGTATTTTCTTTCTTCGTAATGGGCTTGATCGAGGATCTTCTATAATAATTTTCTTTCTTCTTAATGGACTTGATCGAGGTTCTTCTATAATGTATTTTCTTTCTTGAGTTTCAGCCTTCTTTTTTGAATTTTCTTAATAAATCTTCTTTTTCTTTCTTCTTAATGATTATTCTTTCTTCTTTGCAGTTTTCTCTTCATCCGGTTCGAAGGACCATTATTCAGGACTGGCTGTAGAATATGGGTGCCCTGAATGCCTTGTACGGGTAGCTTCGGCTTGGAGCCGGCAACCAATGTAGGCTCACAGCCGAACGACGAAAGTGCGCAGCCGCTTAGCGCGCGGCCTGCCGTACGGGCACCTCCGTCGCAGTGGAGAGGGGTGCGAGAGTGACGGCGAGCTCTTCCGTCTCTCTCACACGGTAGTGGATTCCAGGTTGAAGAGTGAAACGCACGATGAAAGAGAAGGCTTGATGGCGAGGCTGGCAGGTTTGAGCGAGAAAGGTAGATGTTGCTTGCTTGATTATCGTATGTGGAATGAGAACATTTTAGCAAGTACATCACCTTTTATAAAGCGGCCAACATTACCATAAAGAAAGCAACTTTATTTTATTCCAATTTAAATAGTTTGTTTACATTATTTTCACTATTGATTTAGTCTAATTATCTACTTTCTAATTAGATCTAATTAATTCTAATTAGAATGTTACAATTTACTTATGCAGAATAATGGATGGAACAATAAAACATGTACTAAGTGCGTGTTAAACAAACAGTTTTGCAATTATTCTTAGGTAATTGCTGAATGTAATTAGACTTTTATTAATTAGCGGCTTTATTTTTCGCCTGTTACAAAAACTGTATCTTAAAAATAAATCCTATCTATATTGTCGGTTAGAAACCTTTACGCAGAATTACGACACAATAATTTCTATTACATTAGAATAAAGGTTAAATGAGTACAGTTGAATGAATATAAACTAGATAGTGAAAGTGAGCTTTAAACAAACAAAGTTGGTGTATGAAGTTACTGCAATTACATGCTAATATGTTTAAAACATAACAAATCTTAACCTAAGGTTGGCGCAGTGCCATCGACGCAGAATTACTAAAGAAAGCAAGGTTGTGTACTCTAAACAATATAAGCTAATTTGAGAGAAAGTGAATTTAAACAATATGGACAACCTTGGTAATTACTAACAAAAATGAATACGGTTAAAAAGGTTTGTGCGGAGCCCGCGTTGGGGCAAAGAACGACACACTTAGCTGCTAATTTCACTTAGGGTAAGTGCGCCGTTGTAGGCCACAACGGGGGACACGTAGCGGTCGGTCGCCACCCGTTTTAGTCAAGTCGGGTAAATCAGTTTCAATAACTAATGGGGCTATTCCTACACTCCCGTGTGACCCCATGCGATACACTTATACCAATAAAGAAATTATCCTAAGATAAGTCTATTTGTGTTCGCATTTCTATTATTGTCAAATCCGGTAGTTGAATGGCAAGTATATGACTTAAACCGATTCGCTCATATGAGATGTTATTCAGTAAGATGACCTACTTGACATAAGTATGAAACTATTGCCGGAAGACAGCTGTTCAGCGTGGTAACATGTAAAAGGCTAGTGAAAGTTTAATTTCTATCTAAACAGCGAATGGCTTTTCGTAACTCGCCCGCAACACTACTACAGTTGCGGGACCGTGGATATGCCCCCGAGCTGAGATCGACTTTTGTCCTAAGCACAGCGAGTTGCATTTTCATAACTCGCCCGCAACACTACTACAGTTGCCGGACCGTGGATATACCCCTGAGCTGAAATTGACTTCTGCCTTAAACACCATCCTTATGGGAAATTCTTTGCGATCCCGAACACGTACCGCATTAGGGATGTGCTGTCCCCTGGGAAAAATCTGTAATGTCTGGATTTGTTTGGGGATTATGGGGAATATTCCTGTGCCGGGGTTATTCTCTATGCAAGTTGGGAATATGCATGATAATAATGCTGTGCCATTGCTGATATGTAGGTAGTTTCCGATGTTCGAATCTCCGATGCGTAGGTAATCTCCGATGTTAGAAACGGGATTCGGAGCTCCTTCGAAATTGTCCAATTAAGTTGTAACTAGTTTGTTACAAAGAATATTAATTCTGTAATCGCCATTGAGCTGTTGAGTGTAAAATAATAGGATCTTAACGAGTAAAAATAATCGATCTTAACTAGTAAAAAATACTCGATCTTAGGCTCTGGTCCCACCGCCTGCGAGTAGCGAGTACTCTTATAGTAATTCTACTCGCTAGAGACAAAATTAGTAGAATTACAATGAGAGTACTGCTCGCCAGCGGTGGGACAAGTGCTTTAACATCTCTTTATAAAAATTAAAAAATATTAAAGTATATTTAAATAGCGTTCTTCCTACGCAAGCATTTAAAACTTTTCAATCACACTTAAAACAGCTTAAATCCTGCCATTGCCATCGTCCTGGAAAAGCAAGCTTTAAAAGGCGAATGAGCTAAAAGAAATGAAATTTTGATGCGCTCGCTTCCCTATTACCCACATCTCATTGGGCACTGACAGTTATTAAAATCCGGAGTCGGATATAAAATTCGTTTCCCTGCTCAAATGTACATTTTTCATACAGGAAAAGCGCTCGGAAAATTTGCATTTTTAAAACTAATGTTTTCGACTTTAGCATGGGCGACATAATCGTATAACCTAACGAATAAGTACAGTTAGCAGCACAAGTAGCTACGCGTTGGAAGAGGTCAAAATGATCTACACACGCCTTTATTGTAAGGGAATAAGAGCGTATGTAGATCATTGTACACATAAGTCTTATACTTACGTGGCCACATTAAATGTAGGTATCTATATAAAAGGCAATGTCCTGGCTGATCAACGCAGACCCAAAACTACTGAACGTAGGTATAATTTTTGCAGTAAGTACGTTCGCCGCTCTTTAGCGATAAGGCCGCCTGTTGTCTACCTTTACCTACATGTTTCTGTATTGTTTCTATATGTAACTGATCCATTTGTGTGAGGTGTACAATAAACAGTATTTGTATTGTATTGTATTGTACGTTCATTGTATGACTTAACCACCCACTAAGAAAGGATTTTACAAAATTCAACCCCTAAGGGGGTGTAAAAGGGGTTAGTCGCTGTTGGTAAACCGCACGGCAGCGTTTCCCAAACTCACAAAACTTTTGGATTGGGATACTTAATGACAGTTAAATTCCATTTTATTGCTCGAGTCGCATCGCAACTTTGACCGCACGCTGCCGAATAAATAAATTCGTTTTATTCTTATCGAATCAATCTTCTTATCAATCAAAATACAGGATAAGTATTACCTACGACTTAGGCTAATTCTAATTAGACGTAGTATAGTTCTTATCCCGGAACTCAATTTATTATCATAAGTAAATAACTTACTTAAGGCCGTGTATTACCACTTTTGAGTTTTTTTAAACCATGTGAGACATAGAATATAGTGTCTTAAAATCTAAAAAAAATATATGTGTTACATAAGGATCTTGTCTAGTCAAAATCGCAGTCAGTTACATGACCTGATGAATTTCACTCGATAGAAAAAAATCGCGAAGTTACCCCTTTTTGGAATGTATTTTTAATACTACGGCTATACATATGGCTGATATTTAACGTTTTATTTTTGTACACAATTAAAGATCGTAAATAGTTATAGACAAATTCGCAGGGTTTGCTTTGATAGAATGATTGGCTTAATGACTATAGCTAAATATTTACAAAACTGCGCGCAGAGCTTGCGTAGAGAGCGGGATGGTTAATTATAAACTCACGCGTGTTAGACATTTGCGTTGGGGATACCTCCCCTTAAGGAATTAATTAAACGCAGGGAGGGAATTTGTACGCGCGAGCCATAATTAGGTACGCCTGCGCCTAAAATAATTTAATAACAAAATTATTACTCCAAAGGCGATAACTATCGTAGTTTTACGCGAGTAAACCTAGTACCTACTTAATAAATAAGGATATTGTAACATTCGTAGCATGACGCGACGGTCCGGCAACGACTTAGCGCGAATTGACAATATTTAAAATTTTCCAGTGGGCCATTCTATGTCCTAGATTAGATATAAAATGAAATTTTAAGGTCCACGGGTTTTTTTATTTCTCCCGAAATTATAATATTCATTCAAAAATATCTAATCTAAAAGTAGCGAATCGTAAGTGAATTATGACGTCATTACTATGAATGTTTGACAGAATTGCTTCTTTACCGTCATTGGAATGACGTCACACTTCCATTTTATACATTTTGGCGATTTTCTTCAAATCGAGCGAAGATAAAAAGCTATTTTATTACGTTCAGGTAGCATATTTACTGAAATGGTTTTCGAATTAGGCATCATTGTAAATTTTGAAATGTTGTCAATTGCGGCGCGGCAGGCGCTTCATCTGTTCATTGTGCAGTCGAGACGCGCAAGGCACTGCGGTTAGTTGGGATGACGCGCAATGTATTAGGTAAACCACTGCTACCACCGCCACCGCTCGAAGTCGTCGTCGTCAGGCATATCAAGTTTGTCAAGAATCCCTCGATGACAAAGGAAAGCTTTCCCGAGTTGATCGACGGCCCGGCGTCCGCTCAATCTTCATTGTGCCCTCAATTATAACGCGAAATTAATACGAGGGTGTACGTTACCTTATGTACGACGCTTTTATGGTTGTCAACTTGTTGATGTGCTTTAATGATCGAATTTTTTTTCGTGAAGACCGGGATCCTTTTATAAAGACTCCGCTGTCCGTCTGTCTGTCTGTCTGTCCGTCACCAGGCTGTATCTTATGAACCGTGATAGTTAGGCAGTTGAAATTTTCACAAATGATGTAAGGTAAGTGTACGGAATTACGGAGTATTAAGGCATTTTTGACTTTGTAAGCTATTTGCAGCAAAACCTGACATTTTAGCTAATTGAAATTGGTTCACTAGTAAAGACTGGCTTTAAGAGTATAGGATGTTATACAACAACTTTAAATTAAACTGCATTTTGATAAGTAATAGTCATTTATATGACCCTCTTAAATGTCCGTTATTACGGATTAAAAATAGTCTCAGTCGGTTATTCCGTTAATGCGTGTACGTAAATCCGGTAAATACTGTAAATGCCCCTTTTCTGCAGAATTAATGAAATAAGACATAAAAAAATAAAATGACTTGATCAAAAATAAAATTTCATTACATATTTGACAAAAAAAAAAGGTTCAATTATATTTATTATTAGAGGAGACGAGGGTAAGTGGACCCGGTCATAATTTTCAGTTAACCTCTACTTTTGTGGGGCAAATGGTAATGACGTCTTCCAAGTATTTGCCAGTAGAGACAAATGGGAAAAATCTGATTCTGAATCTGTCCCACACACACAGGAGACTGATGGTTAGAGACAAATGGGTCCTAAAATCAGTGTCCCCAATTTCCCCAAGTGTCTAGTTCGGTCTAATAACTGGATGTGCGTTAGTTTACATAAATATTAGCTAAAAAATACTGAGTAATCATTTAAAATCATAAGTATAACTACGGAATTATTTTAACGCAATTAGAAGCACAGCCAAAGAAACATTGTAGGGAATTGCGGAAGTCAGATATTTGATAACTTTAGACTGTTTTTTTATAACAATGGTCCACAAAATCATAATACGTAATTTGATCATATGGAACTATGGCAAACATCATGCTCGTAACGGCGCTGTTTGTTTGATTATCTTATCTGAATTCCTGGCAAAACCCAAAAACAAAATCCCTTTATTTTCTTCAATTGCGTAAGTTTGCCGCTTTTCGGGACAAGGCTGGTTTTTGATGTATATGTAATTGCGGCAATCAGTAAATCGGCTGTAATTTACTAAATTCTAACTGAATTTCCATGTGAATTTATTTAGTCAACATGTTATCAAATCCTACACCATTATTGAAACAATTTATAATGAAAATTCTTGCCCATTACTTGTGAAATCCTTAAGAAAATCCGTTTAGTCACTTAAGCACACGCGAAGCACTTCCTGCCATTTCGGCGATTTGACAAGGACTGACCAAAACATATTCCATAAAAATATACCATATGTTCACAGTCCCAACAACTCTTGTTTATTTGACGCAATATAGTCCACACTTTACTTGTACATATATATTTTATGAAAATAGTTTATAGTTTTCTTATTTTTGGACCTAAACCGATTAATTCCGGAATTCCGTACGTTTACGGAATTCCGTACATTTACCTTATTTCTGTTGCCGCTATAACAATAAATACTAAAACAGCATAAAATAAAGCTCACAAACAAACTCAAATAAGGCTCCCATACAACAGACATGTTTTGCTCGATATTGATAACGGCAACACTGCAGCAGGTAGACTGGTAGACGCTTGAAATATTCACAGAATATTGATTTATATATTCACATTAAAAACAAATAATTAAATAAAAATAAAAATAATATTTAGGGGGGGCTCCCATACAACAAACGTATTTTTTTTTCTCGTTTTATAGATAATCGTACGGAACCCTTCGGGCGCGAGTCCGACTCGCAGTTGGCCGGTTTATATATGTTTACTGATAAGATAGGTAGGTATACCTACTTCTAAACAAATGAAAGTGGTACAACGTATACATACATATACCTATAAATATTCAAATAACGTTTAATTAAAATTTATAACTAAAAACCTTTCTCAATAAACAAGTCAAAGCAGTTTTTACTTACATTAAGTAATAATTATAATCATTGTATATTACTGAGAAGTTTATAAACTTCTAAACATCTATCTTCGTTTCCAAGAGACGGCAAAAATTCAGCCCGCGGCCATAAATTAATGAGTGAAAAATCTTAATTATTCTAGATTGCTCGAGTAATGGCTGCCTTACTATAATAGCTTGGGGCAGGTTCTAACGAAGTAGTCGAACTTTATAAGTAGCTGGACACTTAGGTACTTCGTCGCTTTGACACGTGGGAAAAGTATGACAGTTTAAACAAGCTTAATGCGACAAAGGACAAAGGTGGTGTCCCTCTCGTGAGACCGTTACAGTAACACAAATAGTAACACATATTTATTATCTATTATATATATTTATTTATAATCGTATGGAGTAATACCTACACATATACAAGTTTTATGCATCAACTAGCTGTTGCCCGCAACTTCGTCTGCGTAGAGCTCGGTTTTTAGTTAAAACATCTTAATATCCAGGAAACGGTATAATAATTGTGGTACTTTTACCCGGTGAGACCAAATTATTAATATGCTGTACAGATATAAATCGGTCAACCCAAATTCTCAACCCCTCTAACCCATTGAGGGGATGAATTAAAAAAAAACGCCGAAATTTGTTTTGTTGTATTTAAACAGAGACTCTGTAAAAAATTTGAAGTCTCTCTATTAAAAAAATGTTGCTCCCCATACAAACTTTGAACCCCTTTTTAACCCCTTGAGGGGATGAATTAAAAAAAAAAACGCTGAAATTAGTTCTGTAGTATTTAATTTAAACAGTTACTGTAAGAAATTTTAAGTCCTTCACTCAAAAAATTTTTGATTCCAATATAAACTTTGAATCCCTTTTTAACCCCTTTAGGGGTTGAATTTAAAAAAACGCAGAAATTAGTTTTGTTTTATTTAAACAGAGAGTCTCTGTAAGAAATTTGAAGTACCTCACTTAAAAAAAAAATTGCTCCCCATACAAACTTTGAACCCCTTTTTAACCCCTTCAGGGGATGAATTTCGAAAAACGCTGAAATTACTTTTTTTGTATTATTATAAGGAACTTTCATACAAAGTTTGAAGACTCTCACTTTAAAAAAAAATTGCTCCCATACAATATTTCACCCCTATTTTCAACCCCTTAGGAGACGAAAATTTTGAAAACGCAGATATCACTTTCATTGTCTTATTTTAAGGAGTCTTTGTACAAAGTTTCAAGTCTATACCTTTAAAAAATTATTGCCCCCCATACAAACTTTGCACCCCTGTTTTACCCCCTTAGGGGTGGAATTTCCAAAAATCCCGTCTTATCCCTTGCCTCCGTTATATAACCTAACTATAGTGCAAATTTCAAATTTCTAGGACCGGCAGTTTCGGCGGGGCGGTGATTAATCAGTCACCCATCAACTTTATATATATATAGATAACTATATACCTAAGTCCACATTCAGGGTAGGTACTTCGACTTTTATATATTCTGCGCAAAACCAAATAAGGCGACTAACTTTTTAGTCTAATACTGCTGGCCTTTAAGTCTAATAGGTACAGTCAAGTTCAAAAAGTTGTATCGAATGAATCCTATCATAGATATGTATCAAAACCTTAATTCACCAAAATAAGAGAGCTTATATTTTAGAGCAAGTGGTATGCACCCATATTTTTGCACTTGACTGTACTTTTAAATATATTTTTTACGTAACGATCAAAAATACTTAGTGGACCCTATTTTTTCGGGTAGTTGTAGGAAACTTTTTTTAGAAAACTAGAAATGTTACCGTAGGTATATTACGGTGACGGTGAAAGCTTCGAGTAGTTGTAGGTATATTGTCATGATTTTAGAAAACTGAGAATGTTACCGTAGGTATATTACGGTGACGGTGAAAGCTTACTAACAAAGGCCCGTAGGAAACTTCCGATCCATTACGCAACTCATGAGCGCAGAATGCAACCAATGATGTTACGATTGCTTGCCTGGATTATTGGGATCCCTCATCAATCAAGCCCGTCTACATTCACGCGATGATTTGCCGGCCTCTTCATTTCGCGGAGTAAATACTGCATAGTGAACCCAATACCGCATACTGAACCCAATACCGCATTCAATGTACCAATAATATAATGTATAATAATACATTTTGCTACTAGAGCCAGAGATAGAGCAGATGAGGCGTTTTACGCGCGAGTGGACTCGGGTGTTTCAACTTGCGCGTCCGGCCCAAAGACTACAAAGTATATTAGAGCTTAATACTTTGCGACTCTTTTCTCGAGGGCGCTGCCCAGAGAGCTGCTCTCCATCGATGACTAAAGTAAGTAACACTATTACTGACTTTCCAGATGGACACCAGCCGCACGAGACACGCCAGCAGCAGACGCCGTAGCCCCCTGCCCGGGGACTCGCACGGCAACCTCACCAGCAGCAGACGCCGTAGTGGGCCCCCTGCCCGGGGACTCGCACGGCAACCTCGCCAGCAGCAGACGCCGTCCCCCAATTGACGGCCAGAAGCCCGTCCCGCCGTAGCGGTGACGCGACCCGCAACAGCTCTCAATGCGCCCAGCGCAGGAAGAGCCACCTGCCACCCCTAGGAAGGGGTGCAGAAGACGCTCAACAACAACAACTCTTTTCTATCGAGGCAATTTAATCAAATCGTGTTTTCCCAATTACTTAAAGGAAATAGTTACCTTCAAGTATTACTAAAAGTAAAATAATCAACTTTTTTGTCGATTTCGAATAATAAAGTAGAAAATTCCGAACGCTATCCCACCTTCACACGGTGGATTTTGGGACGGGTTTCGCCTTAAATAAGTATTGTACAAAATGCAAACAACATGCAATTGCCTTCTTCCGAGACTCGATAAAAAAAAAAAAACAAAATTAAATTTATTCTTCAATTTAGGCATGCACCTATGAATTACAGCTCAGCTACAATGCCTTTAACAGTTGTTAGTTGTTATTTAAGAGTATAACAGTAATAAATAATAATTCAAACTGTGCCGTAACATATTTTATGCCACACCTGGCCATAAAGTGGCAATTACCGCACGCTCCGCGCGCGGGAAATCCCACTTCCTGGCCAGGGGGTGACATAAAATTTTGTACTTAACACGAGCGGTAAAAAAGAAAGCATCAGATCGCATATTTATCGCCCTTGCCTTCGGCTCGGGCGTCAAATACCTGCGATCTGAGACATTCTTTGTTTTACCGCCCTTGTTAAGTAATGTACTATTGTCAAAGATATTAATTCGTCCAGAGGCATAACGTTGATCGTACCTAACTATGAATGAGTGCATTTATAAGTCATAACGAAGTTATTTTTAGTATTTTAGTGACTTTTGTTTACCTGTTCATTGGTAACGTAAAAAGGATATCTTTTTACTAATAACGGATTCCTATGGTACGCTATGATGATATAATACGTTCCACGCGTTGTTATGCGTAGCACTATTTACTTTCCTTTTACATATTTATAAGAGTTGTTGATAACCTACAAACGGTATCTAAATGCGCTCGTATGAGATGAATAAAATATTTCCAATATACTATTGATTATTAATCAAGTGGAATGCCTTATTATTAATTCCTCAGACGTTTTGGTACTAATAAGGGATCCATTAACGATGATAAGTAAGGCAGTAACGAAGGCTGAATACAATTTTGTGGCCCACACCGCACCAGACCCACCAGGATATATACAGGGTGCTTGTGAGGAACCCGCATAACTTTACCAGCGTATTCCTGAGGTCATAAGGAATAAAAAATGTTATATGAACCCAGGTCGAAATACGATTTTTACTTTTTTTAAGTTTTCATACATAATAAATTAATTATGTCTGCTTCACCAGTAAAACAATGCCTTAGGATGAGCTGGCAACGTTGTTTATTGTTATCTTTTTCCATTAGAAAAGGCAAGTCAAAGTCACCAAAAGTCACAAAGTTTCCTTGTCAGACACAAATGGTTTCAAAGCAGGATTTATGTAATAGTGCAAACGGAACTCTTTACTTAATGATTTACTTATTTAAGGCTTGCCACACACTAAGTGTGTTTCCGCAGCGTTAATGTTTTTGAACAACTTCTCTCGATGTAACAAGTGATCAAATGCTAATGATAAATTACTATGAAGTGTCAATCTAAAAAATCGGATAGTGCTGTCACTTTCACTCTTCTTACTTGCAATATTGGGATTAGAAGGAAGACAGGACTCATCAAAAGATAAGGACATACAAACTAAGATACAATTTTGCAATGCAATTCTGATCAGTGGCACGAGATAGACACAATGAGGGCTACCGCGTACGGATTCGCCGCTAGAGGCGCTAGTGTGACGTCAGTCCTCCGAAATGTCAAATTTCATACTTTGTGGGTCGGTTACGCGGGTTTATTTCTAATTAAATTAATATGATGACTATTTTGCAATATCCGAGATTTTATCGCTTAGGTACACATTATTGTCGATATGAACGTAAATAATTTTCAAAAATACTTTGCTATGAAACTCCATGGATTATGATACATACTGGCCACTCAGAAATTCCCTTCGAGTGTGTTTGGGTAAATAATGACGTCTGTCCGGTTCTGTCCACTTCAGTCATATGAACGATGGGTGACATTGTTGTGATTGATTATAAATTATAAGTTTATAACGGTGCAAAGAATGCAATTCATCTCTCATCCCAAACAATCTTTGTAATGAAAATTGAAGAAATTGTGCGATCTCAGACGGCCATCTGACTAACAGCTGTAATAAAAAAAAAATCTGAGTAAAAAAAAATGGAGTGCTATTGCGGATTTCAGTTCATCGATCCCAGAATTCAACGCAGCGCAGGTCCCGGCGTAATTTGCAATTAATGAGAATGTTCAAATTGTGTAATAAATGAACAATGTGATAAATGATTGTGTTTATTTACTTAGGAAATAAATAACCAGACATAAACTTTAATAAAAACAAAGTCAACATAGCACTAGTTATTAAAACACTACTTTTATTATTACGTGAACCGTGAACGCCAAGAACCTATAAAGTGGTCGTATGTCGTCGTGCCCACCACGCCAACAACCACTTAAAAGGTCGGAGTGAAGGTGTAGGTACTAATGTACTTTGATCATGAATAATATCATTTATGAAATGTTTTAATTTGTTTTTATTGGTTTAGACATTACATCAATTCAACAGTGCTTGGCGTCGTGGGCACGACGGCACTACCACTTTGGCGGTCAAAGGGTTAACCAGATATCAATTTTTATACACGATAGCAAAAACTTATAGCCATTCCACCGTCTAAAGGAATTTCAGGTCATGAACAGATTCATCAAGAAATTTCTCAAAATCTTTGATAATGAGTTTAGTATTTTAAAAATAATTTGTTTTTTCATTTAGTCTTTGGCAGAAGACAACCCTAGAAAACTCATCGTTATCTTCGACGTTTAGTATTTTATTATAAAGATTAATCTCTCTTCTTCTTAGTCGGTCACTCTTGTGACTTGTCAGAGTGCATGGTCGTGGTTGCGCAAACGAGGTACACGGAGCAATGTTCGGTGGGTTGTTGTAGTTTCCGAGGACAGCTCTGTTAGCGATAACCTTCAATTTCTGCCGGTTAGAAGCATCGCGAGTACATTGGACCATGGTGGACTCCGTAGCTTTTTTGATCAGGTTAGTCCAGCGAGTTCGTGATCGGCCACGTGCTCTCATGCCGTCCACTCGTCCCTGAACCACCAGTTTTTCCATTGAATCTTCGTTCAAGATCAAGATTAATACAAAACTCTGTTTACAGCCGTGGGCTTAACGGAAACCATCTTCATAACCTGAATATTGTAATTAAACTTTTAGTTCGTCATAATTTCTTAATTTTGAACTTTGAAAGAAAATTTTCCCTAACACGTTGACACGTAAACAATGATAGTGACAGGGACGGATTTCATTTATGCAGTCAATGTCAGTTAGATAATGTGTCGATCTTGCAACATCGCAATCATAAAGTTGATTTATACTGGAGATGTTATAAATCTAAAATTATTAATAACTCGAAAACTAAGCTGATTTCAGCTTACTTTATACGACATTATATTTTCCAAACATGATCAGGAATACTCTGGTAAAGTTATGCGGTTTCCTCACAAGCACCCTGTATATCTTCATATTATAGGGATAGGTAGAGACCTATCCCTATAATATGAAGGTGCACCGCCATTGACTTGGTATAAAGTCAGGACACTCACAACTCACAGGGCATTAGGTGCCCCACACGCTAATGACTTGATATCGAGTCAAGTAAGGTTCATTTTCAGATTTTGCTACGAAGACTTTGGCGTGTGAGGCACAACGTATATAATCTACTGTGGCGGTGAATAGGTTAACCTAACCTAACCTTTGGTTGAGACTAACAAATTTAGATACTGTTCCATTAATCTACAGCGCTACTCCGGTAACATGACACCAACGTAAAGCCTTCACAGACCTCATAGAGTTTCCCATCACGTAGTCCTACAATTTGTTCAGCCGGTCGCTTGGTCATTAATCGTCCCGTGAACCGTCGAACGAGGAACGACGCTTTATATTGGGAGATACGACTTGCATATGGGTCATGCTGCCAAAAGAGTGTCAGGGGCCTTATACATCGTAAGGAAAAAAAATCCTCCGCTAATGAATTTTTTTTAACCTGTCTAATGAAGAAAATTAGACCAAATCTTCCCCCAGCCCCTGTGGCGGTGGCTCTCTCAGTTAGGTACTCACTTACTTTTAATATCCGGTTTTTTAACCCAATTCTCTTGTTTTTTCGTGCAATTTTCTAACATTTTCTTTCAGGGTACGTTATCTAACGTTATTGTAATAAAAATATAGCCAAATATGTGCAGTCATTTTAAAGTTATTTGCGAACATACATTTCAGGGATATATTTTTCAATTTTAACCCGTTTACTACGCCGTGTACCGCAATTGGAGATGCAAATTGGAACTGTATCGCCATTTTATTTTATCCCAGCGCTACAGAGGAATTTATTTCGGTACGGAGTCGGAGAGGTGAACTTGACACGATGTTCTCACTTCTCACATAGTTTAAAGCAAGATCCTGATGAGTTTTACTTTAGTTTTCGACTTTATTTCAATACCGTTAAATTCCATAAATAAAAGTCCAATAATTAATCCTATAGGCGAGTACCGAGGGTTTTCAGAAAACGGTCATTCTCAAATTATCTGCGGTTAACCTAAACTCCGTATTTGTTTTACAAATAATTTTAAAGCTTGACGTAGTTTCGACGCGAAAAATATATATTCGGAAGGACATCTGATATTTAACTTAAAACTTTGGGTTTAAAGTTGGATACTAACCTTAATTTCACTCGCTGCATTTAATTCCTCAAATGGAATGTGTACTATTAAACTGAAAGCACAGAGTTGGCAGTAGCTTTAACCTACCTCTATATACCTACGTATAGAGCGAAAACTTTCTCTAGGCTCGGATCCTCTTTTGCTTTCAAATCATAAATTCATAATGAAACACAATTGGGTCCGTTGGGTATGATTTAAACACTAAAAGTGGGATGTTTAATTCAGTGAACAGAAATAGGAATTTATAATTTTGTGCTAAATACGTATAGGTCCGAACTTTTTTTTGGAACCTGACAGTGATGGCTTTGTAGGCCGGGCCCAATAAAGGGATAGGAGTGCGCGGTTGGACAGTGGCCTGGGGAAAATAAAGGGGAACCTCCGACACGACCACGCGAGCTGTTTAAACACTGGAATACTTTAAGAGTTTGCGCTCTAGTGAGATTGGTTGAGCAGCTTCAACCGAATCTGAGGTGTGAGTGGAATCGAGCTACTGGGAGTTTTGTTCCTGGTTCATTAAACCTAGCCTAGCTGAGAAGAGTCCAGCAATATATTAATGTAATAATCCGAGTGCGTATCTGGTCGTTTCATAGACCCAAACGTGGAGCACGGACGTGTGATGGAAGTATTTTGCTTGGACGTTCAAGAAAATTGAAACATTTTGTATGGGGACTGTGAACGTGTTAAAGTCACCTTAGTGCTGTTCACTGCATAATGATCTGGCGTGTAGATTTCACTAAGTCACTACAATAATTGAAGAATGGCGCCCAAAGGGAAGTTCCTAGCCTACTACATTAGAGTAGGTACATCCTCGGGATTTCTAACGGCATTACTCACCTCACCGCCAGGAATACAACCCTGCGCTTTACGGAGCCACTAGAGGTATAATGTTCTGTTCTAGTATACTTACATTAAGAAAGATAGCAATGAATATGTCGCAGTACTCGCAGTTACATAGGGTTGCCAGAAATATGGGGATCAAGACAGGGACAATTAAAGAAAAGGTATGAATAAGATAAAGAGAAAAATTTAAAGGACGTCATTGCTTAATATCTACAAAGTCAAAGGATAGCAACATGGGAGCGGGGCAGGTCCCTGCCGTCCGACGGCATCCTTCATTGCTGCACGCCGCGCAGGCACTGTCTGTGTTAAGCAGTAGGCTTAGGCTTATAGTCGTCGGAACTACGTACACGCATACTTAGTTACTTAGTTAGCGGGTCCCTAACTAATAAACTATTCTTTACAAACAGGGAATTGCTTAATGGCCGGGACACTGGGATACTACGCTTCAAACTGGGACACGTCCCGGCGTAACGGGACGTATGGCAACCGTACAGTCACAGCACTGCGACCGCCGCAGAGAAATTGATGATACGAGTTGCGCTGCACACGCGATGTCTGCTACAGACTGTTTTATTGCTCTTATGTTGAAATTCTGCGACTAAAGGCGGGTTGAACCAACTTACGATTACAGACGGTTTGGTGCAACCCACCGTTAATTCTAAATACAGCTTTGGCGGTTATTTTCTAATACCTCACATGTAGGTTTAAAAATAAAATAGAACGGCCATACCGTAGGCGGGTGTCATCAATCTCAATGCGCAGTGCGTTCATGACGTACGGACGGGTGAATTACGGCGATCGGAAATGGGGCAGCGTTGGCAGTCAAAGCTGTCTTTTATATGGTTGGCCAATTGTGTGACATGGAAGCCGGGGCGCTACTACCTTGACTTCCACTCGTCCCGTCCGTCCTATGAGCTGTTTCAGGCCAGTCGTTTAGAAATGGGCTTAAGGTCCAAACCCTCCATGAAATGTTGAATTCCCCTTCTAGAAATTGCATGGAGAAAATGTAATACGTACTGCAGTAACAGCTAGGCCGCATTCACATTATGGGCTAGCATAATTTACTGTTGTTGCATACCGTTTTAGACTCATACGTAAAATCTATTAAATGAAGCTGGCTAGTGAACTAAACCGTACGGTAGAACGGCGGTGAATTCATCGCCATGCCAACATAACATGCCAGCAATTACTGGCAATACTGGCATGTTCAATTAGGCCAGTGTAGCCTTATAATTAACTGCATGCGAAAATACGCAAGTGGATATCACTAGTAGGTAGACCAGCACGTTCTTTAGAACAGCAATAGTAGATTGTGTCTTTAGGGAGCAAAATGATATTATTTATTGAATCATATAAAGTTGTGTAACATGACAGTTATAACCAGAGCGTTACAGCGATTCACACTTGTTCTAAACTAAACTAACATCTATACGTCTCTAACACTCTCTTACATTCAGTCATCAGTCGCGCTATCCCTGTCACAAACACATCGCATTGCGCGAGTACAGAGTTGAGGAGAGCAGTGGCGCGAGGAATGGGCGAGTGTCGGTACAGGTTCGTGCGCGAGGCCGCGGTTGCTAAGAGAGGCACTCTAAGGCGCTTGTTTCTGTAGTCATTGGGCACATTGAATTTGAGCATCTTTTCAGCTAGTTTTACGCTATCAATTTTATTTCTCAGGACATTTAAAGTGAAACTGAGCAAACTTAGGTTACGTCGCAATTCTAAAGAATCGTACCCCAAGTGACCCTGCAGATGCTGCATGATATATTATTTACGGCGAAGGCGGTGTCTTTATCGAGTGAAGTGAAAGGTTCTACAATATAATCCTAAGCTTAGCGAGGGACTAACGCTAATCTTTATGAATTTAGTATGGGATGGAACATCGTATCTGACGATTTCTTAACATGATTTGAGACGTTAGTGCCATTAAAGGAGGCTGAGTCTTCTAGGCAGATGTCGCTGTACGCCTCCCTAAGTGTAAGGCCTGAGTGGACGCTCGGCTCGGAGCGGAGCGTTCGGCGTAGCGTCCAGCGCCAGCGGGGCGGGCGAGCGTGCATACTATTTGTGTTGCGGCGACTCAGGACACCAGTATGAGCTTCAATTGTTTGACATACACGCCCCGCTGGACGCAACGCTGGACACCCGACTCGAGCGTCCAGCGTCTCAGGTTTTACGCTAAGGCGTTTGTTATAAAGGAACGGTTGACGAATTTGGGAGCCGGGTTCGATTGTTCCCGTAGCGAGGCTAAAGCTACTGGCCGCGAATGCCAGAAGGTCGCAGGTTCGAATCCTGCCCGGAGCCTAAAATTTTTAAATTTTTCCTTTATTTAGAAACTAGTTTTTGCCCACGACTTCGTACGCGTGGAGCTCGTTCATCGCGATAGATCGCAATTGCAATTTTTTTTATATCAGGTGCTTACCTAGTAATCGCTCTTCCATACAAAATTCCATCCGTTAAGGGATGATTTCCGGGATAAAAAGTATCCTATGTCCTTCCCCGGGACTCAAACTATCTCCATGCCAAATTTCATCTAAATCGGTTCAGCGGATTAAGCGTGAAGGAAGAGGTAAGAGACAGAAAACAGATAGACACACTTTCGCATTTATAATATTAGTATATAAATTTACAGATTGTATTTCACGCTGAAATTAAACTACGAAGCGGCAGTCTCAAATTGGCCCCTTGAAGCTTGACGGGGGTCCTTGTTTCACGCGCCGCCGGACGCCGGGATTTATTGATGGTCCCCGTTACTTGAATGTATAATGTAGTTTGTGCTAGTGACACAATAGAATTATCTATGGCCATTTTGCGCTAGTCTGACTGTGTAATTAGTTGAATATTTGAAGAGTTGAGGCCACGTACAGTGAAGTTATACGTGAAATAATAAGTAATTTTTTATCATGAAATAAAGAATCTAATCTAATATGTACCTACCTTAATTCACCGACAAAGGTGCTATGGGACAAGGACATATTTTTGAGGAAGTTGCATTTTTGCACTTGACTGTACAAACAAACCTAGGGTCCATTTTCACCGTCGCAGTAGAATGCTATTTGTGATCCTGCGGCGCCCCACTGAAGGCGTAGCCGGTACTCGTTGGGTTTTTAGACGGTAGTACGGTCCATCCGGATAGTCCGTCATACCCAACCAGGGGACCGATTTTTGAGTGTCGACCGCTCGAATTTTCATTCGACATCTGTCAAAACTTCATAGTTTTTTGACAGATCTCGAGTGAAAAGTCGAGCGTTCGACACTCAAAAATCGGGCCCCTGGTCTTTCACTGGGTGGGATACGTAAAAGTTTTTTCCCAACGTTAAAAAAAAGGGTCCATTTTCACGCGCTTGTGTTATCGCTTGTGCGTGGTCCACAGCCTTTTGCTGGCTTTTGTGTGAACGCGGCCTAGGGATAGGGATCGTGCCTAAAAGGGTTAACATAATGATAATACCATATTTCTTTCTTCAGTTATTATCTAAGGAAAATATTACCTACAACTCGAGCAAAAGTACTTTGACGTAATTCCCCTAACGGCCGAGTGCGCGCCTTCAACTTTTTATTGGATTTGAATGAATATTGTCATTACAAGGGTTAATATCGCAGCCGTCGCGCTGGAGGGTTGGATTTATTGCTCCGAAGGCTCACTTTGTTATTATGAGCTCTTTATTTTGCATGAAATAAACATTTTGTATCGAAAATTCATATCTTATATCTTTAAACGAGCAATTCTTGCATATAGGTATATATATATTTATCGAAGAAGAGAAACGGATCTAAGGATTTTAATGAAATTTGGTATGTGGGGAATTTCGGGGACAAGCAATCGATACATACTATACCTTTTTATACTCGGAGAAAGTCAAAAAACGTGGTTTGAACTAATTATAGTCGAAAAGTGGTAGTACAAATTCCTGACGTTATTACGTTTGGTATAATACCTACATATTCTTAAAAAACCGGCCAAGTCCGTGTCGGGCCACGCGCAAGGTAGGGTTCCGTAGTTGTCCACCCGTTACATTATATGGACTATGGTTTTTTAATGAATTAACAACATTATCTAAGGTATCAATGGAAATTGTACGAAAGTTTGCTTTTGCAAAGTACATTTCTGAAGTTCGACTATTACTCGTTAACTAGTAATGGCTACTTAGCTGTGATAGTTTTCCTTTTAAATTCATCGTATATACTACTACCATGTTTTTTTTTACATGCCTAGTAGCCACCGTTTAGCTGGCAGGGGGGGGACACTTGACCATAGCAAAAATTATCACTTCAAAGGTAATATCACGCTAACCAATTCTTTGATAAAAAAATGCTTTTAGAAACCTTATAATATTTTTAAAAGAACTATCCAACAATACCCCACACGATGGGGTTTGGCAGAAAAAATAATTGCACCACCACTTTACATGTAGGGGAGGTAACGTAAAAACAATTTTTTTTAAAGATTTTATTCTACCGTTTTGTCGGCGTCATTGATATGTATACTCATGCCAAATTACAGCTTTCTAGCACTAACGGTTACTGAGAAAAACGGGGGTTGGACGGACGGACGGACGGACGGACGGACGGACGGACGGACATGGCGAAACTATAAGGGTTCCTTGTTTACTACGGAACCCTAAAAAAGATGCCTCAGGAAATTTATTGCGTAGCTTTTTGAATGAACGTTAGGGCATCACTCATTATAACCGTAAATAGTCATTATTATAGCTGTAGGTATTTGCTGTGTACCTATTTGGGTACTCAAATATACTACTATATGTACGTACAGTAGTTTTGATTGTCACATGTATGATTAAACATGTATTTCTTGAATTAAAATCTTAAAACCGTGTTTATGGAGCGTGGCGATGGGCGGGCAAAACAGGCGCAAACACAATTATGCCTGGGAAGTGATATTTATATTATATAAATATCTTGCGCCTTTCCATAATTGACTGACAGCCCGCGTCTCGCGCTGCGGGTCGTCTCGCTCATTTACAAACCTGGCCTTAGCTTAGAGAGGGGAGACCTAAGGTCACGACCATCAGATCCCTCATCAGGTGTCTCATCTCTCATCAGTATCATCAGATAGTCAGCATAGCCTCGCTGATCATGGAATGGCAAGGTGCAAAGAAAAGTCGAAAAAATCAGCTATAAAGCTTGCCTAAAAAACCTTTATTTGTGACTTATGTGATTTTATTTTTAGTTGTAATTTACTTAGGCTGGGTTGCACCCAACCGTCTGGAATCGTAAACGGTGTTCGTCAAATCTGATTGTATAGAAAGTTTGACCAGTTTCTATAGGATGACAGCTGCCGATGACCGGTCTGTGTTCGTACGTTGGTGCAACTGGCATATGCATATTAAAATGTTAGTCTAAGACCATTTATTAACGACACCAGTAGTAACAGCTTTGCCAAACTGACAACAGAAGCAGACGAGGCATACCCAGCGATGCCTTGAGAAATGAGTGGGTATTTTTCCCCGCAGAGGCCGCTGAAATCATCTAGATCTACAGCCCAATACATGATGCCTCCCAGGCCCATTTGTTTGGCGTATTGTGCCTGTAAAAATAACAAACAATAAAATAGAACTCAACTAGGCAAAACAATCAAACTTAAGGATAAGTCACCATCGTCAGCGCGTAGGGGTTTAAAATATATATATATATATATATGAACAGTCGACCGATTTGATTACTGGGCCACTTGTCACAGTGACATTAATATGAGAACTCTAGTACAATGACCGGTCCTGCGCCACCCGCATCCAGCCGACACCCGCGACCTTTGCCAGGTCATCCAGTCAAACTTAACTAAAGTACATATATTCAAATTCTCGAAAGAAACCTACCTTAGCATATATAGTGTTTGGGTTATCGTAGCCAATCCAGAACAAATCCTTGTTTGCGTACACATAGCTGCCAGTTACCTCGGTGATGTTCCATGCTGATGGGTTGTTCTTCTGGTCTTCGCAAATCTGGAAACATTCAACTGTCCAGTAACACCAAACTTAAAACCCCCCTTCAGTGCGTTTTCTCTCACATCTGACTCAAGCATACCACCAGTAATGGACACTTCAATCCTAATTCAAAATTCATACGGTTTTAAATTGATTGTTCTACAAAAAAATAATGAATCTTATTTTCTTTTACTTAAGAGTCAATGTACATCAGTTGGGCCTTGTCCATTACTGCTTGTGTCACCCTATAGGCGCAAAAAGAATTACAATCGGTATTACGCATCAAAAAATCAAGGGTGACCAACTACCTCTAAATTTTATATGCTCTATTTTATAAAGTAATTATTTGGGTGGAAACCACTGTCACATCCAGAAAATGTTTTCTTGGCCAAGTTGGCAAGAGAAAAGAAGGAGAACACTATACCTCCTCAAACTAATTCCGTCAAGCGGGCACCAAAGGATTGAGACTGAATTTGCGGTTCACTTCAGTGCTGCAAACAGTATGGAAACAGACACAAAAATGTTGAAGAACTTCAGAAAGACTAAAGAAGAAGTACCTCATAGTAAGCCAAAATGCCAGCTTCTTCAGTATAAGGACCGGGCACCCCTGCCCCGGTAACAAGTGCACCGGTGGAGGCATTGTCCAGGCTGGCCAGGTTAAAGGACTTGCCATACGCGCCGAGACCAAGTAGAAGCTTGGAGGGAGATCCGCCGTTATTGATCCAGACGTGAACAGAGGTGTTCTGTGGAACAGGAGATCTTAAACAACATACTGGTCACTGAGAACTTAAAACCTAAGGGGCTAATAAAACCTCAATTGCTGGCGAGAGAGACGAAGTAGAACGTTACAATATCTTCTGATGGAAAATACTCTGTTTCCGTTGTGTTTCAACAGCTAGGTGGACTGTTGTATGGCCCACGCCTATGAAGCGTGTTTTCTTTTCGAATTTACTGCCCTCATTATAACGCCCTGTCCGTTAAAATCGTCTGTAAATTATCTTTTCACCTCACCCGCTCTGAAAGGCTTTCTTTATCGTTTCAAAACTGCGCGCAAAAGTCGACTTTATTAGCCACCGATTTACATACAATATGAAGTCACTAGTTAATAGTCAGCTTTACATCTAGATATTTTAATTTATTTGCAGAAATAGCAACAAATGCTCTTACAACGTTCAAGTTTAGGTTCGGGTCATCAGTTTCTTGGGCATAAAGGGGCGCGTTTACGCCGGTCTCGTTTTCCCAGGTCCCGTGGTAGTCATATGTCATCAGGTTGATGTAGTCCAGATGTCTGCAAAAACCAGATTTCATGGAATCAAAATCCATTTACCGGATATTATTTATTGATTTAAACTACATAGCACATTCAAAAAGGTAAGTACAACTGACGGATTTAATGCTTTAAAAGGCACTCTCTACCAGTCAAGCACTGGGCTAAACATCTTAAGATATGCCTGATGGTAAGCAAACACTACAGCTTATGGACGTCTGCGACTCCGAAAAAATCAATGGCGCGTTGTCGACCCTTTATTGACTTGAGGATCCGTTGTATTAAATATATAAATATGCAGTATAAATATGTAGTATTTAAGCATATTCATTATCATTTGATTAGGTTCATTGTTATAATCATTCCACCTGTGATAGTTATCAATTACCTAACACAATTAAGGTCATTGACTAAAGACGAATGACTTGAGATATTAGGTATTATGTGATAAGAACATATTATTATTTTATTATCGGAAAAAAAAGATTAGTATCGAAGAAGCAAATACAATATAAATTTACGAAATATTTTTTAAGAAAAAACACAAAGCGAATCGTTTTTAACGGGCAAACTGTCAAATGTGGTAAATTGTGACACGCGTTACTTCAGTAAGACACTTGCTTTCACCAGAAACCATCTGTTAGTCTGTATCTGTAGGAATAATCTCGGCATCTATAATCTTTAGACTGACACATACTTTCATAAGTAACCCTTACGTGTACTATTTTTCCCCATTTGATTACAGGTCGACCGCTTAGCTGAGACTGCCCGGAAGGACCCGCCCGCCCGCTACCCTTTCACGTCTGCCCTTTAGCCCCCTCTCCCGTCACAGGTGCGGTATCAGTTAAACAGTTATAATTACTCATCCAATTAAAACACGAGTAACTAAACCACATATCAATCATAAATCGCAACGCGAGCTTCGTCAGGGGGCACAACAACGTCAACAACAAATCAGCAACATGCTTCGTCACTTACACATACACAGCAATGATGATATCCGCAACAGGCTTGGTCAACCTTTTTTTTTATTCAAAATAGGTTTGCGCTTGACCACAAATCACCTGATGGTAAGCGATATTGCGGTCTAGGATGGAACGCGCTTACCTAGTAAATGCCGATTCACGCTCGCCTTGAAGACCGAAAGCTTGTAGTTTACAGGGAACAAGGAACCCGGCAAGGAGTTCCATAGCTTGGCTGTTCTCACGGTAAAAGTTAGTTAGTAAGAGTTTTAGGAACTGCCACCGTGTCGCCTTGCCGTTTCGCTTGTAAGAATGTTGGGTAGGGTCCAAGTGGGCTCGGCCTTGGGATCACGGGCTCCGATGGGCCTTGGGGTCGTCCGATGGTAGAAAGGGGCGGGGGGAATTAAGTTACCTCAAACTCTAAACACCCTCAGTCAAAAGGACCGTCCCGGATCACAGCTGGCCCAGATGTCCTCGTGACTGTTGACCATGATGTTATACTTACTTATTGAGTTCAGGAACATCGTAAGACAAGTCGATGTGCCATTGGGCGATGGCTACGGCGGATGTTAGTAGATATCCCTTGGACGCGAACGCTTCTTTCAACTCCTTTACTAACACCACGAATTGTTGCTGGAAACATATCGGTGACTTTACACTCAAAATTGTACCTTTACCTTTTTTATACAATAATCATGGTAACAATTATTTTATACCAGTAGTTTTTTCTTGTAAACCACTTAGAAGACAAGACTCCTTTGGGATCGTCAAGATATACGATTTCAATTTTAAGGGGGTCAAAGTTGCACCACGTCCGTAGAGAAAGTATACAACCGCTACCCTACACGTGACCCCTGGGTAGCGCTAAGAGTGCAACAAAAACTGGCAACCGTACTGTCATCTCGAAGTTCTCACGGTTCTAAATAATTGCCATACGATAAATAAATAAATAAATTACCACCGGTTCGGAAATATTAACCACTGCGAGGAGAAACCGGCGTAATAAACTCTGCGAGTTCTTAAATCATTCTTTCAAAACAATAAAGTATATCAAAATCAACGGATAGATGATCAGGAAATATAGAACCTCTGGGTGCAACTGCAAACTATACCTTGTCAGATTCTGCTCCGCCTCTTTGCGCGGGGTACTCCCAATCCAAGTCCAAACCATCGAAGCCGTTGGTATCAACATAGTTGAACAAGTTACTGATGAAATTTGCCCTCAGAGCATCGTCGTTTACAACCTGTGTTCAAAAAACTTTGATGATTTTATTAGTTTAATGATAGTTATATGATTAGTTTTCTTGTTCCGTGTCCGGGCCGGCCCGTTTTCTAATACAGTTCTTGTACTAGAAAACGGGCCGGTCCGGACACGGAACGGTCTAGCGTGAATCATCCTTTATTCTATAATGCTCTTAATGTTCTGCTGAGGTTTGGAATTCCCTGCCGCCATCTGTATTTCCGAGTTCATATAACCTGGACCTATTTAAGGCAAGAGTGAATAGGCATTTTCTGGGTGAGCTCGCTCTATCTCATCTTTGCCCCCTGGCTAGAGCAGTCCGCCTAAGGTGACTTCCTGATTTGTCGGTGCGGAGGCAGTACGATATGAGAAAAGTGTCAAATGTCAGAGTCAGCTGTCAGTCGACGCGATACCATTTTTTACTACGCCCCTACATTTAAATGAGTGCTTCCTGACTGGCGCGGGATGCGCGGTAGCGGGACGATGCGAAGGCGGTACTGCTTCGCTTCTGCGCATGATATTACTACTGCGCAAACGTAATACTGACAGTATTAAATATCAAGTGGGAATCTTTGCGACGTCATTAAGTTTACGTCAAAGAAGAAAATGTCACATATCGATCCCGCCCCGCCAAGTCAGGAAGTCGCCTAAGGCGCGGATTTGTCGGTGCGGAGGCAGTACGATATGAGAAAAGTGTCAAATGTCAGTGTCAGCTGTCAGTCGACTCAGTACCATTTTTTACTGCGCCCCTACATTTAAATTGGTGCTTCCTGACTGGCGCGGGATGCGCGGTAGCAGGGAGATGCGAAGGCAGTACTGGTCCGCTTCTGCGCATGATATTACTACTCCGCAAACGTACTTAATACTGACAGTATTCCGTCAAGCGGGAATCTTTGCGACGTCAGTAAATTTACGTCAAAGAAGAAAATGTCACATATCAATCCCGCCCCGCCAAGTCAGGAAGTCGCCTAAGTGCCACAATGTAGATATTCTTACCGGCGAAAAGTTATCCGACCCCTCTACCCAGCCACCAATAGCAGCCAAGATCTTCAAGTCAGGATTCGACTGTTTCAGCGCGATGAGATCAGCAACGGAATCTGAAAACACATGTTCAAATATTTGATGTCGCGTACCTTTTTGAAACATGTTTACGCTTATTATACACACACACTCATGTTAATTACCACATGTGAGCCGCGGTGCGTCGGTCTATACGGACAAAAAAGATTTTAACTAGATTTCGCGAAGTCGTTTTTTTACTGCCCTAATAATAAATTTTAGTCAATAATACTAAAGTTCAGCTGGCATTACTACATATGTAAAGCTATGTTTTACACCACTCTAGTAAATTATAATAGGTTTTTGACCTTAAGCGACTTCCTGATTAGTCGGTGCGGAGGCGGTACGATATGAGAAAAGTGTCAAATGTCAGTGTCAGCTGTCAGTCGACTCAGTACCGCTTTTCCCTACATTTAAATGAGTGCTTCCTGACTAGCGCGGGATGCGCGGTAGCGGGACGATGTGAAGGCGGTACTTTTCCGCTGCTGCGCATAATAGTATTACTACTGCGCAAACGTAATACTGACAGTATTATGTCAAGTGTGAATCTTTGCGACGTCAGTAAGTCCACGTCAAAGAAGAAAATGTCACATATCAATCCCGCCCCGCCAAGTCAGGAAGTCGCCTTAGCTTTACATGTCACTTACTGCTTTTTCCTTCATGAGTCGCTTCGACGGGGTAAGTGAGATTCCCCGTGGGCCCGTCCAGTGTCAGAAACGAATAGACCACATGCGTGCAGAGGTCCGCAGGAATATCGCGGACGCCAAAACGACCAGCTCCCGGCCTTGTGTTCGACCATTCGCCATAATAGCAGAACACCACGCCGCTTGATGCTGTGAATTTTGTAGTTTAGTTTAGCTATATAATTTATTGCGTTAAACCAAAAATAACATGAAATTAGTATAACATATGAGACGGTCCATAACAAAAGGGCCCTTATGGCACTTTCTAGTTTCGTAGATATCAGCGTTTTATTAAAATACTGTAAAATCACATATTTTTTGTTTCTTGCATATTGATAAAGTATAAGACTAGATGTGTATTTCTAGCTTGGTTTCACACGTATAAGTTAGGTATTTCTACCTTAAAATTAGTTGTAAAGTTTAGTAAAAAAGGGCCCTTATGGCAGAGCGCAGATAATAATAATATAAAATAGGTTAATAACTTATTCTAATTACTTCTAACCATTTTCTGTATTATTTATTTGCCTTTTCTGTTTACTGGATTAGGTGGTACACGTTACAAATACCTATTTCTAGTGTCAAGTTTGTAGGGCCATAAGGACGGGTCAGATATAAATTCCGCTTTTGTTATAGCAGATATTGATGCTGGTGACTGTACATTAATAAATACTTACGACGATTTTTGGTTTGATAAAAATACGGCTACTGGTTTTTGAGTAATTGCAAAAAAACTGTTTTGCTCAAACAAAAGGACGTAAAAGTGCCGTGCGTTTACTATGAAGATGCAACCTTTTTCGATTCCATGTATCGGATAGTGCCGATACTGGGTTTATTATGTGGACTAGTAGGTGTCGGTACGGAACTCTTTATTGTGCGTGGTCCGACACGTACTAGTTTGGTCGGTTTTTTTAAATAGAGTTAAAAAATAATTATTACTATGCGAAATTGCTTTTACGTATAATTTAAAAATTACGCAAAATTCAAAAAACTTGTATTGAAAAGATTTGTTCAGAATTACGTTCTAATACAAGATTGCTACTTAGATAATGTAAATTATTATTATTTACTTACATTTTTATTACATTCGTCCATAAGGGCCCGGGCCCTTTTCTCAAATGTATGGAAGTAATCCTTGATTTTCATGTAACTTTAATCGGTCATAAAACTGAAACTAATTGACATAGAAAAAAAATAAAACCTGTGTAATGCTTGTCTAGACTTATTACAGGTATGTATGGTGTACTACACGGAAATTGTTACATTTATTCGTGACGAGATAGAAAAAATATCATTTTCTATATTTATTAAAAGAAATATATCACGTTAGGATTTTGTTTTTATTTTCCATTCGAGGTGTTAAGTAAACTATTTTCTAGCATACACTATGACAAAGATCACAAAATACGAAATAATAATTCACCTATTACAAATTTCCTAATTTTTTTACGATCGGCGCCTTGCACAGATCACAGGCCATTTTTTCTCAACGGGGTAGTGAAATTGAAAAATCTTTGATTGTTTTCTATAGAAGAGAACCTCAGGATTCAGAATCTACCATCATCTATGTAACTTCCCACGGGAACATACTTTAAATGAGTTTTAAACTTCTCTTAGTTATTTCTCAAAAATGCATTTTTGGGTTGCGTAACTTTGACAATTTTTAAAAAAAAAAGTATGGCACTTAGGGACATGGTTTTTATTGTTTTTGGTAGCCTATATATTGTAGATTATAGATCCGTGCGTAACTCAATACCGACCATAAGGGCCCCAATGAGCTGGACCAGCACATATTGATCGGAGCGTATCTTTTTTCGGCGGCTCCCGCCTGACCTTACCCTTGCCTTGCCTTGCTTTGCCTTGGTTTTAGTACTTTTATCTCATGAGCGCGGGTTAGCCATAGTTGTAGTTGTGAGACACAAAACACTCACTGAAAGACTAAGTACCTATGTATAGCTCAACACACAAACATGGTTCGACCGCGCTCATATGAGATAAAAGTAGGTACTCTAGGCGTTTGTCGTATATCTAATGCACCTAAGTTTATATTTCAATAAATAAAACAGATTATCCGATCAAAAAGAAAACCCCACTTACCACTCTTAGTGGATGCTGCCAAGCCAAACCTTCCTAAAACACTAAAACAAAACAAAGCGCTCAAAACTAGTGATGACTTCATCGCACACAGTTCAGTTCCCGAAGCAATGAATAATACGAACGTTATGTTTAGGTAGTACCTATATTATGCACAATACTGTCTTCAGGGTCCAGTGGAATGACTGATTGTTTCAGCTATCTTATCCGGCAAAGCCATTAACAAAAATGTTGCTAAGTCTGCCAGGCTCCTTGTACACAAGGTTGCAAATAAATATTATGATTATGATTATGTAATATAAAAAAAGCGGCCAGGTGCGTGTCGGACTTCGCAAATTTACGGTTCCGAACCAACCGCAAAATTGAGTTGGTTTTAATATGAAAAATAATGAAATTTTAAAGAAATAATGTGATTTATAAACATACTAGCGGACCCGGCAGACCCAATTGTATTTTGAAACCTTCCAGGGACCAACACAAATATATACACAAAATTTCATCCAAATCGATCCAGCCGTTTAGGAGGAGATAGGTGACAAACACACGTACAGGAGAATTATATATACAAAGATTAGTATTTTTTGGTAAATTATATGTAAATAATGAACATTATCATGAATCCATAATCAATACTATTTTTAATACTTAATCCTTATCAAACAAACTGATAAATAAATCAGAGAGATTTGAGTTAATGATAATAAGTATCCGCATCGATACGATGCAGTTTTATCATCATAATCCATTATGCGGCTTATTGGTGTATCTTGATGTGGGGTACACTTATTGGTATAGAGAGCCAGATTGGGCTTTTTAGGGTTCCGTACCCAATGAGTCAAAGCGGAACCCTATTGCTGTCACTCACGCGTCCATCCGTCCGTCCGTCGTCTGTCACACAGAGCCAAACGGTTGGAGCTACAGTCTTAAAATTTTCACAGTACAAGCATCTTGGTGGCCCCAAGCCATACAAATAGTCAAAACTTATTTTTAAATGTTTTAAGGGGGTTCCCATTCCCATACAACTGAAGAGGGGCGCGAAAACAAACCAACTTAATTTTGCGGTTGGTTCGAAAACCTACATGTTCGAAGCACTTGGCCGGTTTTGAGGTTCAAAGTGATAATACGAGTACTAGAACAAATTCACTCCAATGGAAATTATAATATGTACTTATAGCTTTCAAATTTGTAGCGAGTTGCATTTGTTTTGTTTCATTCAATTCCAAAACAAAACAAACTACTGTATTTCCTACTACGGAGATTCTTATTTCATTGCCATTCGTCTCGTATGGTGGGCGGCTAGAGGATAACGCAATTAAGTGCCTCCGCGATAATTTTCAGATATCTGCAGCCAAAAGCATAAACCTGTCCATCCGTCGGTCTGTTCTGGACATCGTACTCCGAAACTGGATACTCGTCCCACCGCCGGCGAGTAGGGAGTACTCTCATAGTAGGTAATTCTACTCGCTTGAGCGACAAAGCGAGTAGAATTAGTATGAAAGTACTCGCTGCTCGCCAGCGGCAGCGGTGGGACCAGTACCCTAGGTAGGTACAAACCTAGGCCTGAAAAAACCAAAAACCAACGACTTTACCACTTATTTCTACTAACTACTCTTTAGATGAGCAATTCTTGTAGTACATATATATATTTATTTGTTTCGGTGATCTCGGAAACGGCTCCTAACGATTTTGATGAAATTTGATATGTGGGAGTTTTCGCGGACGAGCAATTGATCTAGCTAGGTCTCATGCCCGGGGAAACGCAAAAAATATTATTATGTTTAAATCTCGAATAAAAGCACGCCGACGCAATAGGTACAAGAGGGTAAAAGATAAATTATATTTGCTCCAACTCACCGGTCAAAGAGAATCTCCGAGAGATTATTGGGAATACCTCGCGTTTTCTCGTGCTCGTATTTTCATATATCTAATTAATTATTAAAGATATGAACGGTTACCAACCGATATTATACTCGGCCTTTATTACATTCCTTTAAATTAAGCACACATAAAACCTTTTCTGTTTAAGTAGAGCCAAGTTTTAAATTATATTTATTTACAAAACACTAATATAACATTTTTACACTTACGCTTTCGACTTTTACACAACTTTTTTTTACTTTTGGCTTGGTCATGGCACTCATGACATCTAAGAATATGAACATTACACAAATAATTTTGCTTTGTTGTACCTACGTAAACGTGGCGGCGCGTCAAAAATATTCTAAGGGAAGCCGAAAATAATTTGCCTATCTTATTCTTCATGAGCCGTAGTAAAAGAACTGGACTGACTGAAAATAAGGCAAGCCAGTGGGAATCGAGTTGTATGGACGCTCCGCCGCTGCTACGTAGGTAGTTGTCACAGCAAGCTCTTCAATGCTTAATTAATATAGATATACATACTATTCATGCTCATCACACAATTATTTTGTCTGACTGGGATTTGAATCCAGGAGCGTTTGCTTCGCAGTCAGAGTCACTATCACTAGCCACTGGGTTAAATTGTCTGTAATACATTGACCATTGACACTATGACTGTTTTAACAAAACGTTTAATTTGTTAAAACAAATAATTAGTAGATTACTTAACAAGGGCGGTAAAACAAAGAATGTCTCAGATTGCAGGTATTTGACGCCCGAGCCGAAGGCAAGGGCGATAAATATGCGATCTGAGGCTTTCTTTATTACCGCCCGTGTTAAGTACAACATTTTATGTCACCCCCTGGCCAGGAAGTGGGTTTTCCCGCGCGCGGAGCGTGCGGTGATTGCCGCTTTATGGCCGGGTGTGACATAAAAAATATTTAAGTAAACATTTGGTTTGTCTCTTCTTTATACAACGGCGGTGGCATAAAAGCTTACGATCTGCCTGATGGAAAGTAATCACCGTAGTCTATGGACACTAGAATAATCTTATAAGACGAGCTTACTCGTAGTCCTATACTCGTAGCACAGAATAATAATAATAATAATAGTTTTTAATATGTAATGTAGGTAACCCTTCAATTACCTAACGCTTGATTACTCTTCGAGCCTGCCGGCCGCACGATGGCTGCGCGTGGCAGCAGTTTTCCGCACTAGTGCGGAAAAGTGTCTCTTTCTATGCATAAGTTTAGCTTTATAAAGAGCACTTTCTGAGCATATGCAGTGTAACAATCATTTAATACATTGTGAGAGATAGGAGCTGCTATCTAATTATACTCGTAGTTTAATTAAAAATAAATGTACGCCCAATTATTAATACCTCATCAGACACCTAAATACATAAAGACATGTAAAATGGGAAGTTTCGAGATTACAATATTAGCGATTTCACGCTTATTAGATACCAGAACAGTTCAAATAAAATACACATTGTGTCAGGAAGTATATAAAACAATGCTCCCAATAGTTGAATTGAACTTTTTGCTTGAACTTGGCTTGACACGCTGCCGTGTATCATAGTCACTATCTTTTAAGAGATAAGATAGTAATTAATTAATAAAAAGCATTGAATTAATTTGGTGTTAGCTTTTGCTCTATAAATCTTTAGCAATGAAGGCCATCTTGGTATTGAGTGCGTTGCTATGCTTTAGCAGCTTGGTGTCCGCTAAAACACGTAAGTATAATATAATCTTACACTTTGTATAATCTAAATGGGGCAGTGAGGAAAAAATTACAAACGAATTAAAAAAAAAACGCGCTTAGTACAAATACTCTGCATGCTCATTGTGAATCTTTTTGGACGCAAGGGCATGGGACGCCGGCTGGTGTGATAATGATGAAAATGACCAACAAGTTCTATTAAAATTAAAATAAATTTAGGTAATTAAAACAGCTTCCTCGCTCAACGCTAAAATAGTATTGCAATACAGCGAGGAAATGCTGCCAGCATATTCAGTACCATACCATGCCACGGGGGCCCAATTTGCTACATATATTTTAGTTTAGTTTTAATTCAGATATAGGTATTTCATTTTAATTTAGTTTTATTTTTAGGTCTAGTTTGACTATTTGTATTGTATTTTTCTATTCTGTAATTTTTCCCATGAATAAATTATTGTGGAGTTAAATACGACTTTTTTATTCGTAGCAAAAAGCGGCGTAGTTATCTGCTACTACGGCTCATGGGCCAACGAGAGAACCGGAGCTGGTACTTTTGGCGTCAGCGACCTGCCGACAAACCTGTGCACACATCTTGTTTACTCGTTCCTCGAACTTGACGGCCCCACGGGAAACATAGCCGCGCCTATTGAAGAAATCATCAACGGAAAAAGCAGTAAGAAATGATTATGCCCTAAAAGGCTTAATTTTTAGGGCATAGGATATTATTATGCCCCAAAAATTAAACCCTTTGAGGTAAAGCAACAAAATAACGCGCTAAGTTTTATCACATAAAATTATACAGAAGGAATTTTATTTAGAAAAGCCATATTAAAATATAAGTAATAAATAGTAGTTTATGCAACTGGTACATAATGAGTGTCATTAAAACACGAGTGTGTTTTATGAAACGAGCCGAAGGCGAGTTTCATAATAAGGTCACACGAGTGTTTTAATGCCTAATTATGTACAGTTGCATACATTACTTTATCTACACACATATTATAATTACTCTAAGATGGGTTCAGAAACCGTAGTAAATAAATACAATAATTGTGTTAATACAACCTTTTTTGCACGGTTGCGGAAATATCGAAATCAGAACTGGCAACAGATACCTGAATGTTATTTTAAAAAGTAAAGAGTCCTTATTCTGATGTGATCATGTCGTTCTAGCTCAAATTTCGTGCGATATATACTAAAAAAACATCGAGCTGACATTTCGCATCGACTGAATTTGAATTTTCAGTGATACTAGAATAGGGACATGTCAACTTTGACATTAAAATTTTGACAGTTTTGTTTGACGTAATATTTTAACATCATATATGAGATTAAAATGAAATATTTTATTACTGCTGTAGCCTTAGCCACAGATAAGAAAATTGCCATAAATTCATTGAATGTTGAAATGAGAGTCATTTTCTACGGTTTCCGAACGCATATTAGAGGATTTATGATATGTGTGTAGATAAACGGCATTTATTTGTCTGATGAGCACGAATATTTGATCTTGGGCCTTGAATGTTTTCTATGTATTTATTTATCTATATAAGTATGTATATCGTCGCTTAGTACCCATAGTACCCATAGTATAAGTTTGGGACTAGGTTGATTTGTGTAAGATTGTCCACAAATATTTATTTATTTATTTTTACACGACCACTGCAAAGCCAAAAGGAAGTGTAAATGATTTTAGCCATCTATTTAGTATGGGGTTATGTTTATTTCAGACGCTATTGCTGACCTAATTGCGCTGAAAAAAAATAATGCCGATTTGAAAATATTGGCTGCCATTGGTGGTTGGAATGAAGGTTCGACCAACTTCACAGCGGTAAGCAAATTCTTATTTGGCTAGAAAGAAAAAACCGGTCAAGTGCGAGCCGGACTCACGCACCGAGAGTTCCGTACAAACCTGTATATAAGTAAAAGTTCACCCATCACGAGAATCGAGTCATAGTTATGGTCCAAGTAAAAAAAAAAAATTAAAAAAATATATTATATAACTAAAAATGTACGGTTTTGGGGGTTTTAAATAAAATAGTAGCAAATAATTGTAATTTTCCTTGGGATGTACTTTACAAAGTTTTAAAATGTAAGTTGGCGTAATGTTATCAACTTCAACTAGGGTTTGCAGTACCGGGATCGGCTTGAATGAAAATTCTCGTCAGTCCCGGGATTTTCGGGTCTATTCGTACAAGCCAGCACTGGAACTGCGAATCTAGTTTCAACATTTGTAAACCATTTAAGAGATCCCTTATAGGGATAAGTTCGCCTTTGTACTTCAGTCTTTTGCGACATGTACGTGTTTTAACTTGTTATTGTGTACACTTACGTGCTTAGGTACATACATACATACACCTACCATTCTTTGACTGCTTACTTAACAATAAAATAAACTAAGCCAGCTTCCTGCACCGCTGCGCAAGTGAAAGGAATGTATGTCATGTCCACTCCAAAGGATCATTCTAAATTGCGGTGAATGAACATTTGAAATCTGATAAATAGTTTCGGAGATAACAAACATGTCGGTTTAGAAATACATGAATTATGTCATTCATTATAATGATAAGTATTGATAGTAAAACTATTATTTTCCGTTCAGGTTGTTAACAACGACACGCTCAGGGCAAAATTCGTTAGTAACTTGTACAACTTCGTTGATACCAACGGCTTCGATGGTTTGGACCTGGATTGGGAGTACCCGGCGCAAAGGGGCGGCGCGGAAAGTGACAAGGTAACGCACTCATTTCAATTAAAAGTAACCCATCAGTTTTAATTTAACTAATTGACTGGATAGAGTATACTCCTCGGGGATAAAGCTGTTTGTCTTGGGCACTCTGGAAGTCCCTAGGCGCTACAATGTGAAATTTAGAAACTTTGAAATGACGCTGTTCTGCCCAGACGAGGAAACAATAGAGACTGATTTATATGATTGTGTTTCTGACAATAGCTGAAACATGATTGATTAAAATTTTGTCAATAGAAAAAAAATCCAAAGTTGTGTCTATATTTTTATTTTACCTTTTTTTACTCAGCCTACTAAAACAACGCAAGGCACGATTAAGTTAATATGATGGTATTTTACCTCATCTAAACTCTGTCAAGAGGAAATTTAATAAACCTGCACACAGTCAGATGACTCAGATGTTTAACGAGATTTTGTCTAAAAAAGCAATTCTCGAAGAGTGTTGCATCCCGTTTTGTCGTGAGCGAAAAACATAAGGGCTTAAAAACATAATAAAGGTTGGAGAACATAGAGTTAAAAAAAACATAAGGGCGTCTCTTTCGATCCATATATCGCCTTAATTCCCGAGCGAACCTCACTAAGCTCGGGAGTAAAACCTGCGGTGCGATTACGGTACATTTTCGACCGCTCGTAAGGTTGATCTAAATGTCAAATCCTATACTAAAAATGACATTAAATTATGCCTTACGGTAACCTACGTTGGAAAAGTTACGAGATTACCCCGCGCCCGTGACATAAAACAGTCAGTGCTTTGTCGCCTTGGTGTATAATCTACTATTTTAGTTTACCTATGTATTTCAGGAACAATTCGTGGTTTTGGTAAAAGAGTTGAAGGAAGCATTCACAGCCAAGGGATATCTGCTGACGGCTGCCGTAGCCGTGACTCAATCGAACATTGATTTGTCCTACAATGTCACCGAACTCAACAAGTAAGATCGCATTGAAAATAATGCAAATCTAGCTTAAATAAATTTATGAAAAAAAAATAGTATGATAATACTCTAGTGATGTAGACGTTGCCGAGAACATTGGAAAACCTTTTGGAAAGGATCTGCATTTTTAACTATTTGATCTTGATACAAAGTTAGCAATAGGTGTACCTATTATACATGATCACACAGAAGTTTCTTTACCGTATTTTACGATTAAAATATAGAAAATAAATATTATTCTTGTAGTGGAAACTTTGCCATCAAAACGGCATTATTAGCAAAGCTGGAAACGGGAATTCGGGCAACAGTATATCAACGGCAATTTCACTTTATCTTAGAGCTTCTTTGTAAACAAAGAGAAACAGACGACCTAAACTCCGAGCAAGTCAGTTTTGCTCCAATTTCTGGCCTTTAAGCAAATTGACGAATATATACAAAAACAGCAACAAAACCTAAAATTAAATGAATGAATCTGCAATAATAAGACAGAACTTATTTTAAGACATTGTACTTATTTAAAAAAAAAACATAGCATAGAATGAAACAAAACAAGATCTTGATCTTACTATGTAAACCTAACCTAAACTGTAAGGGCATGGGTCGTCCAAGTTGAACAGGGTTCCCATAAGGCTGGCCGCGTTGATTCGCTAAATGGGAATGCCGATTCGCTGAGTGACGAACTTTTAAGACTGAAGTTGATAGTTCAAGCTACAGAATAATCCTTTTTTCAGGTATCTGGACTACATCAACCTGATGTTGTACGACTTTCATGGCACCTGGGACGCTGTGACTGGTGTGAACGCACCTCTCTACGCTCAATTGACTGATGATCCTGGCCTCGACATCAACGTTGTAAGTACAGGGTGGCCCAAAGATATGTTGACATGGAATTTTTAGGATATTTTTATTACATGACGACACGAGTTTTATATAAAAGCGTTAAAAATACTATCATTTTGATGCAACAACATTTACTGTTGTGGTAGATGTTGTCAGAAGTGAGTTTAAATCTTATTTTGGCTTATATCTTCAATATTTCGAAGTATCACCACAGAATAAGTAATAGTGACAGTTGAAACTTATATGGAAGACCCACTTGTGTCCTCAACCAAACAGTACCTACATTTTGCTTTTGAAGAGGGCTTTGTCGATGTTAAGGAAAGGATGCTTTATGGACGTTGCCAAAAGGCACAGTTTTGACATGAAACATTTCATTTTTGCTTACCTGACTATTTTTCTACAGAACAGCTCTGTAAACGTCTGGATCAACAACGGCGCGTCTCCTTCCAAACTTGTTTTGGGTGTGGGATCGTACGGGAAGACCTTTACGTTGACTAGTCTGAACAACACGTCTACCGGGGCGCCATTCTCCGGGGCTGGAGAACCCGGACCTTACACTGTAGCTGCTGGCACCTGGGCTTACTATGAGGTATGACAAGGAAAACATCAAAGACCGTTACACAGTCAGCGTGATTTTTTTAATCTGACCGTGGCTTTATAGGCCGGGCCCAATACAGCAATAGGAGTGCGCGGTTGGAGGCTGGGGAAAATCCAGGAAACCTCCAACACTGGTCGTTTAAACACTTGAATACTCTAAGTTTGAGCTCCGCGATTGATTGAGCGGCTTCAACCGAATCTGAAGTGTCAGTGGAAACGAGCTACTGGGAGTTTTGTTGCAGGTTCACTAAACCTAGCCTAAGCTGAGCAGTCCAGCATGAAACTCCCCTAGGCCCGACCTGAGTCGGACTAAAGACCCGGGTAACGACCCGGTATGCGGTGGTATCGGGACGAATAGGGACTATATGTGTCTGTGTTGTGGCGTTCGTGCGGTGGACCTCTCCGCCGGCGGGAATGCCTGAGTGTACAGACAGCGTGAGTGACGAACGATATGGATGAGAAGAACGAGTGACGGCTGCCAGATAAGTAACTGTGTGAGAATAAAAGGTGCTGCGTCGACTCCAAGTCACGTCGGGAATATTATCAGGCGAATGATTATGATGAATCCTACTATTTTCCTTCCCCTTGCGAGTCACCGCAACTTACAGTTTTCTAACTTTCAGTCTATATGCGCCCAGTGGGTGTTTTATGTACCAGACCCTTGGAAAAGCTTTTTTCTATCGGATTATGAACGAATGTTGAAATGGTTGAACCTCGGTACGAGGCAGGTGAATGTAATGTATTAGCTTGTACCATTCGAAAATCACCCTGTTTTTCTTACATGTAGCTCTGGGATGTGTAAAAGACTTTCTCCTGTGAAATTTCAGCCTTATTGTGGAAATTTTGGGTCACGCCACTCATGATATAAATTAACGTAATAAGAAGATGTACCGATAATACTTAATCGAATATTTCCAGATTTGCGGAGACCAGAAGAAAAACCCTTCGGCGTGGAACATTACCGAGGTGACGGGTAACTACGTGTACGCTAATAAGGATCTGTTCTGGGTTGGCTACGACAACCCCAGCACCATCTATGCCAAGGTGAGAATCTCCTAATGAAATACAATTTTTAGGGTTCTGCACCCGAGGGGTCATAACGGAGCCGTTGTGGCATTCACCGAAATTTTCGGTTAACGTCACAAGTATGGCCTTGGCTGAAATTACGCGGCTCACAACTCACAAAATTACGCTCGTCTGGCCTCACCCGAATGCTGTAACTCATGCATCCGTCTGCCCGTCTGTCTGACCTTCGTCTATCCCGCTTTACTGCGAAACGATTGGAGTTACAGTCTTTAATTTTTTACAGTAGCATATTTTTGAAATGTCAGTCATTTTGACGACAATAGATAGACGCACTGCGGGGAGATCGTAGATGGCTACTACGTGGATTCCAGGATTGCACCTAACTAGACTTACGTAGTTTTGCATGGTAATGGGCAGGTGCACTGCATGTATTATCTCGGACCGGTAAAGCTGTCGGCAATATTCCCTATGTTGCCAGCAACTTTGAATCTGAAAGGTGGTTGGTTGCCGCATTTTACAAACTGTTCTTTCCATCATCACCAAACCTGATAAAAACTTTGCTTCGCAATCAATGAAGCCTACGTAAACGCACATACTCTACAATATGTTGTGATTAAAATCGAGATATATTTATTTTTCTTCCGGAAACATTGCCCGAAAAGCGGGAACAGAAGGTTAGGAATGGATCATGGGTCATGGGTAGTTATAGGACGTAATGCCTATTCAGTTTACTGGTAGACTTAAAGATTCTTTAAATTTCCAGGCAAAATACGCCAAGAACTTGGGCCTGGCTGGCATCATGTACTGGTCTCTAGACAATGATGACTTCAGCGGCCTCTGCGGTGAGAAATACCCACTCGTCGCCCAAGGCATCGCTGGATACAACTCTGTTTAACCTCAGACCGAGTAAAAGAAGTATTCCGTTTTCCGTTGGTCCAATTCCGATTAGTGTAATAAAAGACCTGTGATAAATGGATTTGTTTTATTTCTTCGGTAATTTAAGTTGTTGCCGTGTTACATTATGAATATGTCCAGCGCCAATACGCCGGGCTCAGCCGCTAATAATGCCCAAAATGTCAAGTGTCGCAAATACGCTTTCTTAACAGATAATTACATATTTGCGGCTTTTGCCATAGAGACCCTGGGACCCTGGTCGACAGATACTAAAGAATTTGTCAAAAAAGTTTGTCAAAAACTGATCGGGGTCTCAGGTGATCTGAGGGCTGGCTCTTACTTCGCCCAGCGGCTGAGCCTGGCCATTCAGCAAGGCAGCGAGCGTCCTGGGAACGATGCCTCGGGCAACATTAGGGGGAATTGAGGAGGGGCATTTCCATTTATAATTATTTGTTTTTAAATATTAGTTAAGTGTTATGTATTTTTGTGTTGTGTTGTAATAAAGAAAATATCATTGATATGAAGCATAACACTGATTATTGAGGCGTAAACAAATTGTTGAACGAATTGTGTGAAACGATAAGACGTGCTTACTTAATGCATTTCGGCGCAGTCCTACTACACTCGAGAGCAAATAAATATTACGGGTACACTTTCTATGGAAGTTCAATAGCCTAAGGTGGCCTACTTTTAATTTAGGCAGCCATGCCCAAAAAATATAATGAAATCTACATTCTTTTCGTGTATAGCCGGAACTTTTAGAAACCTCTTATCTCTGTATACTAAAACGATGGTGAGATAAAAGCTTTACTTTAAGGCGCAGGGTAGGGCAAGGCCTTCCCCATACAAACTTTGTGCACGTTTTATTCGTCGGTTTTGGCACTAACAAATATAATATTTTTTTTGGTTGTAAATATTAGATATGCGAAGATCGTGATGTGAAAATTTTCCAATATTTCAAAAATATTAAAAAAAAAAAAAAAAATTACATCACGAAATAGCTATCAGAAAAATAAGCATACTGACCAAAATCATAACTTTAATGCAAACACAAACGAAGTAAATCCTGCACAAAGTTTGTATGGAGAGAGCTTGCCCTACCCCTCCTCTTAAGTAAAGGACGGAGTAGGATTGGGATTTTCTGCCGGCATCTGTATTTCGGAGTTCATATAACCTGGACCTCTTTAAGGCACGAGTCAATAGGCATTTTGCGGGTGAGCTCGCTTCATCGTCGGCCTCATTTTTGCCCCCTGCCTATATGCAGTCTAGAGCAATCCCATTTTTAATAAAAAACAGTACCTAGGTAGTAGATGGAACACAAGACAAGACAATACATTACTTAAGAATAGCAAGAAAAAAGTAGTAGGTACTAGTATTTGTTACTTAGTGACTTTTGGTTATCAACCGAAGATGTCAAATAAATGACCTCTTAAGTCGGGCCCCAAAGAGGCCCTTGACAAATAACCCTGACACTGGATCTAATAGAGGGTCTTCGGATGAGGTTAGTTAATGAGGATTATATATGATTGCGCACTTAATCGTCAACGGTAGGTACAGTCAGCTGCAAAAAGAAATACACGATAAGTCTGTAGTGGCTAATAGAGTCTAGCAAAGTTATTTTTTAACCGTCTCATCACAAAAATTATCATCATTTAACCGACTAATCGTGTACCTATATCTTTTTGCAGCTGACTGCACCCTAACTATTACGTTAAATAGCCATGAAACAATAACGATATTACCTTGAAACAATTAAGATAATATTATCAGCCTATTTTGTATAAAAGGTGATTTTATTGGGTGATTATATTTTACAGTAAATAACTTTATTAGTAGTAGGTATTTGGTAACTTACGATGAAGGTTTTATTTGTCTTGACCGCGTTACTATGTGCTGGTGGTCACTTTGGTGGGTTTGTTTTTATGTATTATTATTTATTAATAATCGGCAACAAACAGCGAACATAAGCCATGCAAGTACATACTTTCATTTAAGCATGATATACAAAAGCAAAAACATTTTCCACTAATGAGCTTGTATCATTAATCATTATGGTTGCTCAGACAAGACTTGTTAATGCAATTAAATTAAATTTTACTAATACTACAATTATTTTTATGATAATGCATTTACTAAGATGGTTTAAAGAACACATGAGTTTTGATCTAGTGTTATTAAATTCAACAAATTGTTAAAAATGGTATGTACTGTACTTATAGCGTTTATACGCATACAAGAAAAAATACAATGAATAGAAGAAAAATTGGAATAGAGTCCTAAATTACCAAACATTCAAATTTATCGACTGTACTGCTGGCGCCCGATACACTCTAACTGATTACACATAACCTCAGACCTGTGTGTTCTTGTAATCAATTTGATTAGGTTTTCGTACCATCGATGTCACAGTTCACTGACCATACATGAACCTTATTGCAACGAAATAAGGTCTAATAAAGGTGTGTCGGTCGGTGATAGTATAGTACGGATGAGACAAAGTATCGTTAGGGATATCAACGAATCCTGCCGCACACCCGCTCCGTAGGCGCAGAGGAGGAGGCAGGCGCCGGCGGTATGCGCACCTGCTGCCGCCAACATAGGGCATCTACCTCGCCTTACAGGGGATAAAAAAAGGAGCTACGGGCACCCAGGTGGCTGCCCCGCATGAATTGCGGCCTGCAAATTAAAATTTGCGGGCCACCCGCCGGTGCGTCGCAGTAGAATGCCATTGTGACCCTGCGACGCCCCATTGAAGGCGTAGCCGGTACTCGTTGGGGTTTTTAGACGGTAGTACGGTCCATCCGGATAGTCCGTCATACCCACCCAGGTCTTTCACTGGGTGGGATACCTACGTAAATGTATTTTCCCAACGTAAAAAAAAGGGATATCAACGAAGAGGTTGTTTTCGGGGAGGAAAGGTCATTGAAGCATTCTTCTGTGAAATTGAAAGGAATAAATAATTAAATGAACCTCCGCTTAGCAATATTGCCAACTTTTTCTTATGTTCGAGGGCCTGTCAAGCTTTTATAGAGAAAGATAGCCTTATTGCGATTCCTATTAGAGGAAATAGAAAAGAGTGCCATGTTTTGACTTTATCACCGACCGAGCATTTTTTCATGGTCGGGTTATAGGCACAGGCACACTTCCACAAGCAAGACATTGGACATACAACCGGTCAAATTGCGTAGGTACTAAAAATGTATATGAATATTTTTTCTCTTACTCCCGGTCGCTCGGTGGCGCATCTATTACTGCTTGTATATACTATATCTATGGCTATAAAATGCCGTATATATTTATTTTTATGTCTTTAACCTATTCAATATATTTTAAAGTTTAATTTTTGGTACTTTTACTTTTTGGTAACGTAATATATTTTTATCATTATTATTAAATAACGTAGGTATTTGTTTTTTGGCAACCGGTATAATAAGGCAAATGTTCCAGTGCTCGACACTGACCCAAGACATGGTAGGCAATTTCAATCTTATGTCATTATGACAAAGGTCATCAACGGTGTCAACTATTGGGACATTAAGGTGTCAAGCATCGGGAACTTATTTTTTTTTGTAGTGGTTTCCCAAAGCCACGCATCAACCGGCGTGGTATTCTGCTACTACTGCCCATGGGCCAACGGGAGGGCTGGAGAAGGCCGCTTCGGCATCAGCGATCTTCCTCTGAACATCTGCACGCATATCGTCTACACTTTCCTGACACTCGACTCTTCGGGAAACCTGAAGTATCCTTCAGAACAAATTGTTGAAGGGAAAAGCAGTAAGAGTATATGTTTATTATTATTATAGAAGAGAAAAGGCAGCCTCGAGAGCCTTTGCCAGAGCCAGTGAAAGGATCTTTTTTTTAAATTCATGAATGATTTTATTAACTAAATACCTATCAAATATCTGCCAAACTTCATTACAGTTTGTCGGCAGAAAAACAAGTTTCCCTAGAGTATTTATAGTGTGAATAAAGATATACATTACTCAAAATATCAAGGTCGCGACTCAGTCAACTGTTAATAGGGACCTTGACTGATAGACTGATAGTCAAACGTTTTAAGTATGAAACTTCAAAAATGGTCTGTCAGTAGTATTTTCGGCGTTTTCCGGGAATGTTCGCCCCCGAAAACCCCAGCCAAGCATGATCAAAATCGTTAGAATCGTTTTTATCGTATTAGAAAGGTTCGTAATAATTTAGCGTTGAAATAGTTAGTGGGTGTTAATAATTCTTTAACTCTATAAAATATATACTTACTTATTTTCAGATTTTGTTGCTGATCTTATAGCGTTAAAACAATTCAATCCCGATTTGAAAATATTGGCAGCAATTGGTGGCGCGGTGGAAGGCTCGCAGCACTTTACGGCGGTAAAATCTGAATTATCCATACAAATCCATTTGTATTTACGAGTATACCCCGCTAGGTCTCCGCTTGATATTAATTATAGCCTAAATATAATACTGACAGTATCCAGACAAGTGAAATCTGTGCTACATCAGTAAGCTAATTTCAAAGAGCAAAATACCACATACCGATCCCGCCCCGCCACGTCATTAACCTATTTACCGCCACAGTTGATTCTGTAAGTTGTGCCTCTTACGCCAGTCTTCATAGCAAAAGACTGAAAAGTACCTAGGGTGCCTTTACATTGTACGTGTTGCTGTGTTTATACATGACAGTGGCGTTATAGGCACGGTGGCTCTTGTCATCTATACGTGACTGTTATTTAAAAAAGACTTTAACCGTGAAAGTATCCATATGTTTCTATACTAAATAAATCTTAACCAGGTGGTTAACGACGACAATTTGAGGGCAACTTTTGTTAGCAACCTGTACAACTATGTCGATACGAAAGGCTTTGACGGCCTGGATTTGGATTGGGAGTATCCAGCGCAAAATGGCGGAGCACCATCTGACAAGGTATGTTTTATTCTCAATTTCATCATCATCATCATCAGCATATATACGTCCCACTGCTGGGCCTGTGGCCAACAGTGGGTCATAGCTCTCATAGATGACTCTCATAGATGAGGGGGATTGGGCAGTAGTCCCCACGCTGGCCCAGAGCGGGTTGGGGACTTCACATACAACTTAGAATTTCTTCGCAGATGTATGTATGCAGGTTTCCTCATGATGTTTTCCTTCACTGAAAAGCTAAGGGTAAATATCCAATGATATTCCGTAGATAATTTCCGAAAAACCATTGGTACGAGCTGGGTTTTGAGACCACGACCACCGCTTGACAGCCGCACGCTTGAACCACTAGGCTACCGTAGCTCCTTTCTCAATTTAAGTTAGCTTTAGTATTATTTAACTTATTGTTGTATTCTTATATTTTCTTGTAAATAAATGATTGAATTTACTTGGTAGCTAACAAGCATACGTATTGGCCGACCTCGGCGTAGACGGATTAAGGGATAAATCCGTTACATCAGCGGACGTCCACGAGGGGAGTGGTGTCATCCTTATGTTGTTAATCTTCCGTTTATTCGCACGACGCGATTTGTTTCCTCTTTTACAATGCGAACAGCAAAGGAATGGAACTTGCTCCCATCTTGTGTATTTCTGGACAATTATAATCTAAACCAAGAGGCAATTGCCATTGCCATCGCTTTCCATCAGGTGAGACTAAGGCCAATGCTGTTAGAGTAGACATTTTTTATCAGAAAATTAATTATGAAAGGTCTTTGTTACGCAAATTGTTACTCTTAGACGATGCGAGGTCATGATTAATTAGTATACCTATTTCAGGAAAAATTCGTGACGTTGGTTAAAGAATTGAAAGAAACATTCTCACCTAAGGGATACCTTCTGACTGCCGCTGTAGCCATTACTCAGGAAAAGATTGATTCGTCTTACAACGTGCCGGAACTTAATCAGTACGTTTTGAAAGAAAAAATACCCAACTCAAGTAAATGTCCCAGTGCTCGACACCTTAGTGCCCAATAGATGACACCTATCTGTTATAATGACATAAGATTGAAAGTGCTATGTATTGGGTCAGTGTCGAGCACAGGGACGTTTAACTTACACATTTATTATTATTATTTACTTGCCTGCCCTTTGACTCGCGCTAAAAAAACGGACAAAATAGGGAGCTGTGGACATGACGAGGCGAATAAAGCCCATCACGGCCAGGCGGTGGCGGCCTACTGACAGTATTAAACCCAGGCCGCTAGTGTCTGAATGAATGTTAGGATTGTCATAGTCTACAAAAACTGACCACCTCCGCCACCGCCACCGCCGTCTGTGACAGGCTTAACGCGGCCACACTACGTCTCTGCCTACTTCCCTCACCATGACAGAGTGTGGACCTGGAGTGGAGTGTGTGACCTGAGTATTACCATTGATCACAGAAGAGACTAGTTGTTTCTACTGTTTATGACCCAGGCGAGCAATTTGTATGGACCAGAGACATCCTGATTATGGGAGTTATTAGAAATAGTATCGTGGTATTGGTTTAATTGCCAGCGCCAACAATTAAATAAACCCACTGTCACTCACTATAGATACTTGGACTACTTTAATCTGATGCTGTACGACTTCCACGGGAGCTGGGAAACTGTCACTGGCGTCAACGCACCACTCTACGCTCAGGAAACCGATGATGCGAATCTCAACTTGAACGCCGTAAGCACAACTTAGTCTTATTTTGTTTAGATGAGGGCCCATGCGCATGCACTTCGACCCAGTGGGATCTTTTGTGCAGTTGCCCTCACCTTTATACCAACTCCAAGCGGCTCTCCAACATTTTCACAAACCTGATGATGGAGCTTAGCGGGAGAAGGTACTCTGAATTCCTTTGGTTCAGGGTAACTATTGCCAAAGCCATTCATTTTCGGTCTGGCAAGGGCGTGACATTCACACAATAAGTTAAAGTACAATAAGCACAACTTAGTACTGCACAACTGAATGAACACCCAGAGTAGGGTCGTGTATGTCTTGCACTTAGGCCGTATTTGTCTGTATTTGGGAATAGCCAGTCCGACTTAAGTCAGGTAAAGTGACTATTCTTGTTAGAAGTCTTCTCAGCGAGGCAAGAGTTAGCGTGTGGGACGGTAGTGAAACAGCATCTCACTTGAGATAAAACTCTTAGAATGGTGGAATTTTTTCTAGTCCACCCTTTTTCCATAACCAATATTACCATCGTTATACGGTAGCTCCAGAAAGTAAAAAAAAACAGCGGATAAATAAATTAACTTAGTCATAGCTTATAGGCTATAAATTCAGCCTCACACTGCTCACACAGTTAGGGCCACATCAGCACAATAGTACGAGCGATGAGTAAATATAAAATATACTGCATCATAGCTTCATTCCACCCATTTTATTTTCATAGTTCAACTATTATAAAGAAACAGGAAAGCACTTAAAACTATGAATAGGTACATAAACAAAAAAAAAAACACTGTCTAAAAGTTCTGCCTGCGGCATGGACCCCAAAACGCTAGCGGCATTAAGGGTGATTCACAGAAGACCGTTCCGTGTCCGGGCCGACCCGTTTTCTACTACAGGAAGCGCGACAGCCGTCGATTTCTTGTACTAGAAAACGGGCCGGCCCGGACACGGAACGGTCTAGCGTGAATCATCCTTTACTCCTGAACCGCAGGAGAATTCCATCGTTATTTTTCTACAGAACCACTCTGTGAACTTGTGGATCAACAGCGGTGCGTCTCCGTCCAAGTTAGTAATGGGTCTGGGAGCGTACGGGAAGACCTTCACTCTGTCCAGCCAGGACAACGCAGCTACCGGAGCGCCCGCGACTGGGGCGGGAACACCCGGTCCATACACAGCCGAAGCCGGCATGTGGGCTTACAATGAAGTAAGACTTTTTTTAACCTGGCTGTGGCTTTATAGGCCGGGCACAATAAAGCGATAGAAGAGCGCGGTTGGAGAGTAGCTTAACACTTCGTCTAAACGTCTGCACCTTGCGGCGGTTGCTCGCATAATGAGCTATCGGTCAACCTCTACCATCCGGCCACCACACGGCAATCGACGTTGAGAGGGGGCACCCTGCTGGTAAAATAGTTAAAACAACAACTTTACTGTACTCATGACTCTCTGGTTTGCCGAGAGGTAGCAGAGTGGCTAATATATTATGTATTGCTTGTCTTGTATTCTAGATTTGCGAGGATCAATTGAAAAACAATCCTGCGTGGAAAATTACCGAGGTGCCGGGAAACTACGTGTACGCTAACAAGGACCTCTTCTGGGTCGGTTACGACAACGCCAATACAATATATGCAAAGGTTTGTTACGACAAGTTTACGGTCTAATAGTAGTCACCCACCTTAACCTATGGAAGCTTGTGGCTCCAGAAGAGTGTGTAGGTGTATTGCTGATACTTTATTGATATGTGAATTTGTTGTGTTGCAAAAATCAAATGCCGGTCTGTCACTCTTAATAAAGTCCGTCATTGGGAGCCAGAAACGCAACACCACATACGACAAAACAATTAGTGGTGTTACTGTGGTCTTCTGTAAGGCGGTACTACCACAGTAGTGCTGTTCCGAATATCACGCAAATGATCTCCTTTCTCCTTAACTTGGCTATCATGGGAACACGCCATATATACATGAATATTAGTCCCAGAAATGGGACGTGTGCATAGTTATTAATGACGATTGTTCAATTCACAGGGACAATACGCCAAACAAATGGGCCTGGCAGGTATAATGTACTGGGCGGTGGACCTGGATGACTTCAGCGGCGTCTGCGGGGAAAAGTACCCACTCATCTCTCAGGGAATCGCTGGATACAATTCTATCTAAGGCGACTTGCTGACATGTCGGTGCGGAGGCAGTACGATATCAAAAAAATTACAGCTGTCAGTGTCAACTGTCAGCCGAGTCAGTACCGATTCTTTACTGCTTGTGCTTACATTTAAATGGGTGCTTCTGCGGGATGTGCGGAAGCGAGGTGATAGTGATACTAGTACTAAACAGCATCTTATCAAGTGAGGAAATTTGGATGACATCAGTAAGAAAGTGTTACGTGGAAAATAAAGGTACTATCAGAATCTACGGGGAATTATGAAATTATGCTATTCCTAAAGACTCAGTCATTAAAGGTCTTACGAAGTATTATACAGGGTGATTTAGGAGACGTGAGCAGGATCAACCCTATGGGTTCAATTAACTATAAGCTACTCCCTCATACTAGTATTGGTGTGATGTGATTAACGTATTTTTTTTAGTTTAAAAAAAAACTATTATTTTAATTTTGCACGATAGGCATGGTCACTCTACAATTAGAATACTTCTGTCAAGTACTGGTACTCATCGCTTTATCTAGTGAACGTCAAATTAAATTCAAATTGATTGTCAGCAGATAACACGTCGGTCTGGTTACTTTTGAAATGTCGTATGTCATCTGATGACAGTCTACTTACTTTTGGAACATCGTATCTCCCTGAGTGTAGGGTGACCATGATTTTAGAGTTAGCTACACTTTTACTTAACAGAAAGCAAAAAATATATAAAAAGGTGTGGTCTTTTAACTTAATTACGATGATAAACGATCCACTAATATTTACTGTAGGTATATGTAATGTTAGGCGACTTCCTGACTTGGCGGCGCGGGATCGATATGCGACATTTTCTTCTTTTGACGTAAACTTACTGACGTGGCAATGATTCTCACTTGACATAATACTGTCAGTATTACGTTTGCGCATTAGTAATACCATGCGCAGAAGCGAAGCAGTATCGCCTTCGCATCGTCCCGCTACCGCGCATCCCGCGCCAGTCAGGAAGCACTCATTTAAATGTAGGGGCGTAGTAAAAAATGGTACCGAGTCGACTGACAGCTGACACTGACATTTGACACTTTTCTCATATCGTACTGCCTCCGCACCGACAAATCAGGAAGTCGCCTAGTCCTTCTCACGTCTCCTGAATCATCCTGTTTATTGCGCGTCGGCGGTATGTATGCAGTGCTGCGATCGTACTTTGTACCGCCCGCTTCTGCGTATCCCCGCGCCAAAGAATTTTGTACTGTAGTTATTACCGACAACTTACTGATACCACACCAACATAAAGTAAGTGAAAGTAGCTGTAGATAAATGCAAACACAAAATACATTATTTCTCCGCAACCTTCATCTATTGCCGAAACAAAATATATTGTATGTTTTTACATGTTCTTTTTTTCGATGCGTTAAGCCTCGTAACCGGTGCGTAGCGGATCGTGTTAAATCGCACTTTCAAGAGCAAATATTGTCTTAGGACACCCCTTCAACCCACCAAGTATTATTACAGGTATGCTAACCTATTTCTGCCATCGCCAAGTCCTTAACACATATGTAAAGAGTTCAATATCGTGTAAGCAACAGCTGAGTATAAATTGGTCAGAAGCCCGATCAGGCGGCCACTGTGGTACAGGTGTGAATACCTTTGTATCGTGCAGTGTGATTACTTTGAGTTTGATACTGAAATATGCTCTTATTCCATTGGATAATCTACTTTAACGCTAATATAATTAGAGCTACTTTTAAATGACGAATGTCACACATTTCGCGCACGTTTTTTGAAAATCTTCGTGGCACCTAAAATCTATTCATCCTTTACGTGTTTATTATTATATTTACATGATACGACACGTAAGGATGAATAGACTGTACTATCCGAGGTTTAAAACCACGACACCTCCAGATTGCAAGAACCGTGCCTTATCACTCGGCTCTGCGACTCTGTAACGTACGAAACATTGTAATTTTATAACGTATCCAATAAGATAAAACATACATCGAAATTCCCCATTTCGGCTGTACACAAACACCTAAGCAGCCTTTTAGTGACGTCTCGTAAAAGTCAAAGAGCAGTAACAGTGTCTTAGGCGTCTTCCTGATTTGTCGGTGCGGAGGCAGTACGATATGAGAAAAGTGTCAAATGTCAGTGTCAGCTGTCAGTCGACGCGATACCATTTTTTACTACGCCCCTACATTTAAATGAGTGCTTCCTGACTGGCGCGGGATGCGCGGTAGCGGGACGATGCGAAGGCGGTACTGCTCCGCTTCTTCGCATGATATTACTACTGCGCAAATGTAATACTGACAGTATTATGTCAAGTGAGAATCTTTGCGACGTCAGTAAGTTTACGTTAAAGAAGAAACTGTCACATATCGATCCCGCCCCGCCAAGTCAGGAAGTCGCCTAATAAATTCAGCAAGGCATCAAGCTTTGAATATAAAATATTCTGGGGAGGTATTGCAGCTGCCATGTTTCCCGAGTGCAACCTGACTACGTTATGCCGCAGCTGGGAGTTTACTGCAGTGAGTTACTTCCTGTAGGGGAGAGGGGGGCTTGTCCTAACAAAATTCAAACTTTTGCTCATAGCTCTTAAAATTTTAAACTTAACGTTAATGTTTTTTTACTTACGTGTCGGAAATTTATTCATCTTTTATATCTATATGGAAAATACCACACAGATTGCCTGGTTTCACATGTAGAACCCATTTTTTAAAAAAAGTCAGCGGTTAATATTTACCCCGTTTTTGGGGCAAATATTAACAATGAAGGGGTAAGAATTAACATAAGATAATGACGTTTAAAGTAATGACGTTTGTCAAAAATAAAACGATATTATTTTTTGTAATATATTTTTTATATAATTAATTAATATTATGTATAATTAACATGTTTTAATGCAATAATGTAAAAAAATAGAGATCTTATCTCAGATAAGTACTAATCAATCTTAGGTAGACAGGTGTTGTATTTTAATATCACAATTGACAATATTTCATAATTTCCAAAAGTCTTAATTCGAAAACTATTTCGGTAAAAACCTGTGAAGTACAGAAAAAATATTTTTTTAGATTTTTTAACGGGTTAAAACTTGCCCCTTAATTTTGTTAAAACTAGCCTCATAGATGATTTCCAAACATAAAAAAATATTAAAAAATAACTACGCTTAAATTTAACAAAAACACTAGCACACGTAATAGCCCATTAAATAAGTATTCAACACACACTAATCCGTAATCATTGAACTTAATAATTAAGGCACAAATCAAAAAAATCACGACGTAAAAAAGTCTGTTACCTGTGTTTTTTTCACGCACGTGCCACAACTTCGCAACGCGGCGGCCGGCGGGAGACTAACTGGTCGGGACTCGTTCGTTACCCTCGCCCAAAGTTATAACCTTGAAATTAGTACTCTGCCGTGTATAGTTTAGTCGCTAGAGGCTTGTTAATACCTACCCCCGTTAAAACAAGCCCCCCTCTCCCCTACCCTTACCATGAGTTTGCAATGTTTGCATTACACTCGCTAGCGACTGCGTAAACGATTTAGTATGGACAAAAGTACAGCGCCTCTGGCGGTTAAGCAATAGAACTAAGAATAGCCATACTAAATCGTTTACGCAGTCGCTAGCGAGTACGGTAATGCAAACGTTGCAAACTCATGGTAAGGGTACTTATTTGTCGATGTGGAGACGGTAAATAGAAAACTGTCAACTGTCCGAGCCGATCCACTCCTTTCAATTGTTTAACACGCACGCCCCGCTGCACACTAAGTTAATTATTTACGGTAGAGTAATAAAGACCACAATTCGTCTTTTTGTGAAGTTTCGTAAATCTAAAATGCATTTTATGGCATGGTACGCCTTTTATGCACATTAAAAATCTGGATAAACATTTTATATGTGTTACAACTTACAATGTGCGTAGGAAAGACGCGATCCTAAATCTCTGTATGACCATTAGATGTCTTGTGTGTATTGTACGTATAGGTACTTGAAAAATCATACTTTATGTCACACCTGGCCATAAAGCGGCCATTGTCGCACGCTCCGCGCGCGAAAAAACCCACTTCTTGGCCAGGAGGTGACATAAAATTTTGTATTAACACGGGCGGTAATAAAGAAAGCCTCAGATCGCATATTTATCGCACTTGCCTTCGGCTCGGGCGGCAAATACCTGCGATCTGAGACATTCTTTGTTTTACCGCCCTTGTTAAGTAATGTACTATTACATACGGGAGAAAATTAAATTGAATTGAATATTCGAATAAGATATTAATCCCTGGTGACTCATGAATCCGCTCGACATGCTTTTAATTATCTGTGACCATTATTTGTATTTTATTTTTATTTTAGATTTATTTATCAATCAAGAAGGAACATGTTAATTACTTATATCACAGAATAAGTAATAGTACAAGTACAGAAGTTTCTCTGCTAACAAATTCCCCGTTTAGGTATGCCAAACGTGCCTAAACGTGGCCATCTCTTTCTATCGCACGCAACGCGCTCTTTCGAGGCCCCGCCCTCAGCGCTAGGGTTACCACCAGCGAGAACCTATTTTAATATATGTACTTTATTATTAGTAGTGTTGTTTACAATACAATTACGAATAGTACTTTTAAGGTTCCGTAGCCAAAATGGTGAAAACGGAACCCGTCCGTCCGTCTTTTCGTCTGTATGTGACAGCCGAAACAACTAAAACATTTAGCAGGAAAGTGTGTTCTACTCGTATGAACCGCTACGTAAAAGTGATGTGAAATGACGAAAAAATATTAAAGTAGGGGGAGGGGGCACTCCATGCATGTAACCAGGGGACACAAAGTTTTATATAATTTTTAAAGGCATCACTTTAAAAAATAAAAGAGGTTTCTGAGAACCAACGTTTTCATTTTCGTTTTCTTTTATGTCAACCGTTGGTGAATACTAAACTCAATGACCGTTCTTATTATAATAATAATTGGTGCAACCTGCTGCAATACAATAATGCTGTGGTTTTGACATTATTATTTAACACGAAACTACACGAAAATAATTATTTTTTATGATCGTACAAGCGCGTGCGCGTGCGATCCGTAACGCTGCTCCGCAGCCATTGAATAGTCACACAATGTGTGAGCCGGCGGCCGCATGTACTTTGCGCGGCGCGATGACGTCACGGTAGTAAGCCCCTCCTGCTTATATTTTCGACTTATATTTTTTTGAATTATATAATTTTAATGAATGTGACATAGGTACCTATTATGAAGATTATTTTGATTTAAATTGAGTATTAATTAAGTAGCTGCAAATTTTGTAGTTATAAGTATTTTTGCTTTACCCTATCAGGGTCCATGAGATACCTAAAAATAATTATGTAACACCTACGTATATTGTACCATGGTTGCAATAAATGAATTATGAATGATGATGATGAATTCATAAAACTATGATTAATCGTAATTTTTAATCGTTGCTCGCGATTAAATAAGTTAACCTTATCTAATCGTTAGGTATTCGATTACATTATTGGTATTCGAAATCTGTTCCCGTACTGTTATCAACGATTACACTGTACCGGTGAAATATCTTTGAAATGATATTCTTAGGTTACTTTGTTTGTAGTTCACCGTGTGATATTTGTTTACCGTGTGGTACGGTTGTGAATCGGAATTCTTTTTTGTTGCAATTTTGTTTCTTCTTCTTCTCTTTTTTTAATGGAGAGCTGCTCACGAGTCACGGTATGTGAACAAAGGACAAATATAACTACACCCTGACAAATTTTGTTTACGAATTCTGCGTAAAGCTCGCGACCTAAGAAGACTATTGAACAACGCTTTCTTACTGAAAGTGTAGGTACTTTGGTTCTGAATAAACTGAAAATATTTTGTCACTACCTACTGGCTTTTTGCTTGGCAGAATAAGTAATAGTACTACGTACAGAAGTTGCACTGTTAACAAATCGCCAACTTACAAACCCAAATTATAATAGGTAAATAATAAATATTGACCACACCAAGCGAATGACGAGACGGCGCGACCGTCCGGTTGCAATTCGCCATTGAATGTACTTGCAGCGGCCCGGGGATGTACTTGCAGCGGCGCGGCGAACTGACGGAGTGAAGGCCCTCTGGTATAATGTTATTATTGACATTAAATTTGAGATTAATATACGTAAATAAACACATTTTTCGTTGCATACCTATATTTATAGTTGCAGCATATACATACATATTTAGAGCTGGAAGAAGCTGTGCAAGACCGTGACAAGTGGAGAACTCTTCTGCGAGCCCTATGTCCCTAATGAGTGACCCTCATTAGGAACTCATCATCATTGTGGCGGACGGGCCCAAAACCGGCTAAAATGAGCCTATTTGTACAGTCACGTTGACTCGTATAATCATCAATAAAGATATAAGAAAACAGTTAGGTCAATTTAAGAGTAATCCTGTTTCGTAAGCCCAAATACTTAAGAAACCATGTTATTTACCCAACTAGTTAGCAATCCGTTCACGCTAGGTGAACGGTATACTACCTAGGTATTGTCTGTATACTTATTTACTACCTCCCTGGACACAAAGGAAAAGTCCAAAAAACTATTGCGCAGTTAGATAGTATCAGCTACGCAGTAGCATTTTTGTGGGCGTAACCCACCTACGGAAAATTCCGCCAAGTATTGCGCAATAGTTCGAGATAGCCCGAAAATCACAAATCTCAAAGTCACAAATGGTGACACAACTCGAGAGCCTGTGACTCGAATCCCTGAATTAAATTCAGTAGTAAAGAGGCCATTAAGGCGCATCTGGAGCACACAGCATCCAGTCTGTATCTGGTAAACTCAGATAGGTAGAAATTCCCGAGCGCGAGATTTCCCCGTAAAGTCGAGTATATTCGCACGTCACAGACTCCCAAGCTCGAACACGGTGGATTAGCGCCCCCGTAGTAAGTCTCATAAAGACGCCCCGAATGAGCGTTCATCTGTCCAAAGATGAGCTCATGACGGCCTCCCGTAATGACAAGGGAAGCCTGGAACCACCAGTTCCATAAGCCAAATGGGGAGGGACTCCACTTTGGTCAAAACGTATGTCGGTCGAGTATCTATGTTACATCGACCCGTAAATTAGTTAATAAAAGCCAAAAGCCATTCAGTCAGATCAATTCTATCTTCAGCAACAACCAGGAACTCCACTCACCGAGAAGTTTAGGAAGACTAGACATTGTAGTCATAGTTTCAGTTAGAATCGTTAAAAGTTTAAGTAAAATCGTATAAAACTGTTTCTTTTGAGCTTTAAAATTAGACTAAGGGATTGGATATTTATAATCAATTAATCGTGTACAAAATAAACCGTGTAAAAACAAACATAACTTTTTCTCTTGTAAAACAAACATAAATAAATCGTGTGTGAAAATAATCAGTTGTAATTTCATTCGTAAACCAAAAAGTAGACATAACCTAACCTAGTCCATCCTAACAACTGCTTTTGTTCAAGTTAGTCACCAGCAATTCGCTGCGAGTAGAGTCAGTGAACGCCTATGAATAATTATAATAAATAGTCTTACAGTCCGCTATTGAAGAAGAATACTTTATCTACTTAGGTCTAACGAGCGAATTAAACTTGAGTGGATAAAGTCAGTGAAGGTGCTCCTTAGATATATTCGACGCGAGCTATCGTATATGGTCCGTGTCGTTTACAATCATCATCAATCATCATTTATAACAAGGAAAATTTTACCATATCTTTCTTCATTCTTATCTTCTTATCTTTTAACTAGTTTTTTTTATAGTAAGCAGACTACCTGTAAATGCTTTCACTAGCTTCCACAATCATCAATCTCAGTCATAATCGGATTTACATGCACAATCAGCTCATCGAACTGTCTGTTTCAACCCAATAGCCGCCGAACACTCAATTTCCTGATTCATTCCGTTCGTTTAATTGATACGATTCGAGATTCTCGCCCGCTGATAGATGCCATGTCTATGCCATTTGATGGCTATCTTTGTTCGTTGTCTGCGATTACTTTTAGTAGCTGTCGGCAACCGATTCTCATAAATATCATTATCATCATAATTAGCTTATACGGAACATTTTTTACAATTGGTTAGGTCAGAAACGATAGGGTATTGATAAAAATGATCGGTTGTGACGCTCATAGATAAGTATGTGTAATAACTGAGATAGATATGCCACTCTAAGCCTTCTAATGATGACGCCAGTGCTGCCATCTAGTTTTTAGGATCTAAACTACTACTTTTTAATGATAGTTTACACATTAATAAGTAACAAAAAAAACTATTAAAATTACCAAATATTTTTATACTGTCACCCTGTTTGAACTGAAAAAACAGTGATATAGGAAACGTGGCTAACATCCTAGTTATTTAGAGGTTTCAATCGTAAGAGGGCATTATACTCAATTTCATACGCCGTCAACCAATGCCGTCAATGCCATAGCATGGTGACGCTAGGGGGGCATGCTCGCTTCGCTCGCTCGGCTCGTCGTCGTACCTCACGGAGACCTAATCTCATTATGTCTAGGAGAATTCACCAGAAAGCCTGCCTGTTTTGTAAGACAGCTAACCATAATGTAACGCGGCGGATGACACAATCCGCCTGCGCCACGTACAGTCGAGGTCATTAATATGTATACACCTTTTTACCTAAACGAATGCGTTGTAGGCGACCGCATTCATCATCATCATTTATCACGGCTGTTCCGGCTAATCGTTAACCCGCCGTAATACTAAGCGGCTCTGTTTTTTTATATTTAAAACGGCTAGCCATTAAGGTGGGACGGTTTCCATACAAAACGTATTTTGACATTCGCAGGCTAACGGCGTAATAATTTAAGAAACTTATGTAACAAACTTGCATAAATTGGCTTTTTATTTGCGCAAAATGCCCCCTTTCCTAGAATAAACTTGTATAAACTAGAATAATTTGAGAAACTACTTTTCTTCAAATTATTTTAGTTTATACAAGTTAATTCTAGGAAAGGGGGCATTTCGCGCAAACGGTAAGCCAATTTACGAAAGTTTGTTACAATATCACGCCGTTAGCCTGCGAATGTCAAAATACGTTTTGTATGGAAAGCGTCCCACCTTAACCGAGGATTATACATATGCAATCTGCCTGCGATATAGGTATATACGGAGAGTAACTAACTACATTTTCGTCATATCGATCGTATAATATTTACTCCTACAATCAGTACAATACAAGTATCTAAACTCTGGTCCACCATTCGGCGGAGTTGTTTGACAAGTCAAAATGCACAAATGTTGCCACAGTACGGCCAGTGCTGTTCATATCGATAGTATTTAAGGCCTCACTAGACGTACGGATCTTACGGACCTATTTATCGGGCACCCCTTGGTACTTGCCGAGATCATAGAAAATCGAAATTAGTAGTGTTTCTCTCAATCTAAAATGCTCTCAATTTGACAAATTAAAATTATTTGTAAATATTATGATTTTTTCATATTTATTTTACTTTTGTCAACTTAATGAGCCTTTAATTGCCGAAAAGTAGAAACTTTTACATTTATTAAATTAGGTAGTAAAGTAGTAGGACTTAAATCTTGATCGAAAAAACTTCCTATCGAATAGTATATCGATTTTAATATTCCGAAAAATGCTGGCACATTTTTGTTCGTGAATAAGAGGGTATAGTTAGTTACTTTATACTTATCGACATATTTTTATCGTTATATACCGGCACTATTTTTTTTTCTACTCCTGGCAACATCTCATCTGCCAGTTTACTCCGCCGAATTATGAACTTGATTTTAAGTATACTTTCCCAAGCTGGGTGAGATCTATAATGTATTTACTTTAACAAACAAGTAGGGAGTGAAACTCAAAGTTCGAAGTGCTTGAAAGTTTCGTACAAAAGGGATTCAAAAGGGATCTCTGGTAAAATTCGGTTTAAATGGCACCACTTCACATTGACACTTCGCAGCTATTTATTATATGAAAAGTATGCCAATAACGCACATGCATGCATGTTAAATTTTATATGTATTGCCGTAGTATCCTCTAAACTCGGTTTTATGTAGTCATCTTCCAAATTGAAAGCAAAATTATGTCCCCAAATTTAAGAATTCAACTTTAAATTTATGAATTTAGAGTTGAATTACGCTTGCATCCAACGCGATACAATATTGAATTTCAGCAGAAAATGGAACCAACATCCATTAGAGCGCCTTCGGATATTTTAAAAATCGAATACGCGAGATTTCCGTATCTTTCGCTTACAGGAATGCTGTGCGATGTTATTATAGAGCGTTTGCTGTTATACCTTGGAAGTTTTACTCGGCCGAGTAAAACTTCCATACTAATTTTACTGTCTCGCCGTTTTACTCGGTACGTGTGATCCTGGCACTAGGAAGTAGTCCCATCGCCGGCGAGTAGCGAGTACTCTTATAGTTATTTATCGTATGGCATTTATTACGAACAGTGACCGCGAGATCTTCGAAAAGACAGTACCTACGGTTGCCAGTTTTTGTTGCACTTTTAGAACCACCCAGGGGTCACGTGTAGGGTAGCGGGGGGTAACTTTCTCTATGGACGTGTGGTGCAACGTCGACCCCCCTTTGTCAAGTGAGTGGGCAACTTGACTGTTAAAAATTCTCAAGCCGCCCCAAGGCCTCCAACTTGGCTTAACGACTGCTGTCATAGACAGCAGCCGGGATCAACGGCTTAAAGTGCCTTCCAAAGCACGGGAGCGCTCAGTTAGTAACCACTCAAAGCGGTCACCCATCCATGTACTGACCCCGCCCGACATTTAGTCCATTTTCTGTTTAATTGACACTAAATTTGACAATTGACACTATCTTGTCTATTCACAATGTTATTATTTAGACACAGATAGGACGACGTAATAACATAATTTTAAAATGTGTTTTATGAATTTTTTTATTAGAAAATATTGTTTCTAACATCACTCCAAATCGACCATTTTCGAGCTAAAAACTGCGTTTTTCCTCTAAAATTCTACTACACACAATAAAAACAAAAAGCGTTATGTTACTAGCTAAAACTATAATAGAATCATCGTATACTTTAATCACTTTATTGCCATTATATATAAATAAAAATATTTAAAACTTATAAGGCGACGCCGTCACCTTTTTTTTTTTAGGGGGGGAAAATCCTTTAGGATACCCCCCCCCCGCACCGCGCGGGCAGTGCGCAGGTTATGTCGGACTTGCACCGACTAAAAACCCCCCGATTGTCCTCCTCAACCCATTTCGGACGGCTCTGGGCTCTCCCATGGAACTCTCCAGTGCCGCCCTAGAGTCCACCTACGGGTCCCGCCATGTTTTTATGGACGATCGCAGCCCCCAAGTCGGTAACTCTCGGGTAGGTGAGAGCCGAGTGTAGTTGAAGTGGCAAGAGAAAAAGACCGAGACCATAAGACATAACGCTATCGCAAATAAAATTCATCTAACCATTAGCAATAAGGGCAAGATAAAACCTATTTACCTACGTGCCATCTGACCCGCAGGCAGACACGTCTCAAATGAATATTCAGGGTTCTTGAATTCCTGCTATAACCGTATCTGGAGTACCTTCATTCATAATTCATTGGGAGGTCCTACGGCTTGATGAAATTAAAAGTAATCTCAAAGAATTATTCCGTCTTTCCCGATGCCGAAATTATTGATCACGCAACAGTGGAGTGGGATCAGTATTCTGTTTGTGGACATTATTGTATATTTAGATGTTTGGTGATTGAGCGGTCTCTTTTCGGTGATTAGGTAGTTAGTTTGTCTGTATTATGTCTGAAAATCGCAAATCTAAATATTCTCGTATTATCTATATTTATATATTTTCTCGTTTATCAAAATGTGCTGCTTCGGTGTATCCGTTAAAATTGACGAGTCGTAAACACAACATCAATATAATTTCAAAGACAAACTCGAAGCAGGTTACCTGTCCGATATCGTGTAACTTCGGTAGTTGATCTACCAACAATATAATAAGAATGAAATCTACACATTTTGCTTACTTTAAAATAGACAGGCAAATTGAACAAATTGGCAAAAGTAACGTCAAAGCACTAAAATTAAGGTTTCGAAAGAATCTATTCCCCTGCACTTACAAAAATAATTTCGTTTCGTTTTTACGTTCAGTTTCTTTCTCGATGGTCTTAAATCGAGTTACGATTTTATAGCCCTATCATACTTGGGGTATTCGGTGTAGGTATTGCTTCTTTACGGCTTTATCTAATTAGGTAGGTATCTGACTTTTCTCTCTTGGTCAGGTCAGGAATGTTTTTTTTTTTCAACGTTTGTATAATCTTCCGGTCATTTAAGCAACCTAATTGTCTTTCGTCTGGCAAAGTATATTTTACCTTTTCCAGACCTACTTATGACAATAAATAAATAAAGAAATAGCAAGAAACATGGCAACTATGCTGCCATGTTTCCTTACTAATTAAGTAATTTACCCGCTATTACAAACCAATTTCTTGATACATAATTTTCTCAAACCCTAACACTGCATTTGCAGTACATTTCAATTTTAACTTTATTATCATGGAACCAAATAGTTTTCTAATTGGATAAAGGAAGTTAATACGATGTTGTGTAAGTTACAACTGGAATTGTTTCTTTGTCAGTAGATCCGTCTGTTTGGTGACAGCGGTTCCATTATATCGTGAGATGGATTTATTGCCGGAAGCCGAGAGGAAGTGAGACAGAATCTTATGATAATGCCGTGATTCATTTGATAATGGCTTTTCAGGATGGGCATAATTTATTAGGAGTTATAATGTCATTCTTTTTGGAGACACTATGGTGACTTTCACAGTGAGCTGATCGACTTTTCTTTGTTGTTTTAAAAAAAATATATATTAAAATTTAAACTTTATTTCACTGAAGCAAATCATATTACATTTTTACAATTACTTAGTTAATGATAATCTTTAATTTTTAGGATTTTATTTTAACTAAGGAGTGCGGAGGGAGGAGCCCTCTGCGTCACTTTTGTTTCGTTGTCCCGTCAGCGAGGAGAGAGACAACAGTAACAGAGTTTCTTAGAAAAAATGTTATGACATAGACTTCTAGCATGCTGAAGAGGACCCACCCACGTCGAAATAGGGTATTAACAATCAATGTTTGGTGGTTTTAAAACCTAGGCTATTAGTTGTAAAGAGTGATCAGGAGACGTAATGAGCAACAAAAATAGTTGATCGACCCGATTGCGCATAGTAATGGTTCAGGTGATTTTAGGATACTCTCGTCTTTACTATGTAATGTATCTTGTACATTCCAGGGTGCTAAAAATATCTGCACATGAAAGTAAGAAAGAAAATACATTTATTAATAGTTAAACATGCGGGGAAACACACATACAAAATACACATAGGAAACATGCACTCTAATGCCTTCACGTGGCCTTCACAATAGTGTTGAACAGATATTAGATTTTTTTTTAGCTCCGATTAATCTGATGGCGATTGTACCAAACCCGACAGTTAATCTTACTACTTATAAAATTTGCAATCGTATTTAGGGTTCCGTACCCGAAGGGTCCAAACGGAACCCTATTGTTGTCACTCATGCGTCCGTCCGTCCGTCGTCTGTCACAAAATTTTGTTTCGAAGAATTTTTCAACTTCCCTTTGACCTATGAACTTGACATTTGGTGATAATGTTTATTATTAAAATACCAAAAATACTTATATATCGATAAATGGCATTTTTTGAGGTTGGTTTGGAACCCTAAAAGTGAGAAGTTTTTTATTTATTTATTTATGAATAAGAAAAATTACACTTTGTTGAACTTATGGTAAAAACTCGCCAAACTGTAAAGTTTGATGGCGAAGTCTGACTCGCACTTGGCCAATTTTTTTATTGATGGATAGTTGTTTAAGTTTGGATTGAAAGCAAATCGAGATAATAAAGATTCGGATCTGATAGCTTCAGGGCTTGTGGATAGACTGTAAAGAAAAGATGGTGCACAATATATCTACACAGTCATATTGTACCAGAATTATACACCTTCAATAGTACATTATTGCCGTGGCCGGGAAGGGAGCAATTGCAGGCTGAGTATTTGTTAAAACGTCAAAAACATCATGCTTTCCCGCCGTTTATTTTTTTTAACAGAATCGCAAGTGTATTTTTCCACCGAAAAACGCAAATTATTCGAGACAAAAACGTCGCGTTTCCAACAGAAAAAATACGAGCTGAATTGGCTGAATACGACCTGTGCCTCCTTTTATATGACAGTTTCTACTTTTTAAAAAGTTTATAACTCGACAAATATAGGAATTTATATGTGACATTGCAGGCGGCCTGCAATGTTTTTTACTTTTTAATTTGGATCTGACCTTAAACTATAAACTTTACCTAGTTTGCGGGCCATTTTAGAGAAAAGGATTGTTGCTTGTTAGTCTGTCTGTCATAGGATCGTACATAACGTGTAAAATAAGCACGACCAACCAACCAACCAACCAACCGCCAACTGTTTTGTAAATTTAAAAACAGAAAAACTGACGAGTTGTAAGTCCCCTTTTTTAACCTGACTGTGGCTTTATAGGCCGGGTCCAAGAAAGTCCCCATGTATGTATGTTATGTACTAGGCCTCGGGTAGTATCTTGTGTCTTTCAGAACGGAAATAGAAGCCCCCCGCAGCGTCCCTGCGCAAATGCTGCACTGCGGGCATTGGCAGGGCGCCGACGTGACGCGGACGCTCAAAAAACGCTAGTGTGGGGTCTTTCTTATTCGACACCGAATAAGCTACTCGCGTCGTCGTCCTAACGCGACATAAAACAATATGTATATTAAACATTGTTATGCATAGTATAATCCTTAAGATCAGTTCTTACGCAGGTTCTTCTCGAGGGAGACGTTTATTTTATGGTATAAATGTTACACAAGTAATTGTAGTACGTTAAATAAGCTTTCAAACGACATCTCAGACGTACCAATTGGTAACATACAACCCGAGATTTGTACATTCTTATGACGCCATCTTTATGACGTCACATCTATGACTGTTCCTCCCTCCATTTCTCAAAATCGGCGACTTTTTGTAAATTTGCCTGCATGCTATAACTTTGATCGGCTGAATCTCCGTTAATAGTAGACCTGGAAATATGGTTCAATATCGAACTTTTAGGGAATTTAATGCTCTTTAACTTTGTCATACAATGTATAGTCGTTAGTTTAAGAAATATAAGCGAAATAGCATAAATGTCCTTAGTTTAAGAGATATAAGCGAAAATCTGAAAAATGACATTATCTCCCCTCCCCAAGTTAGCACAAGGTGGAAAACTTAGGATAGTCTTCTTAGTGTACCCCCAAATAACCCATAAAATTCCATTAAGTTCCAATCACTTTCCAGGTACAATGTACATATCATGGATTATATGTCTAAACTGAAGAGTTTGAATTTGAAAGGTATTTGTAATATGAACCTCAGATGCCTCAAATAAATAAATAATCAATTGAGAAAGGTGATTCATCTTATAACCGCGTGCGCTGTGGCTCAATACCCGGACATCTGGTGCTATCTCACAGACGATATTGAAATTATTGAATCGGACTAGACTAGATAAATCTTCATTTTGTGCAGTTCAAAAGACGTTCTGACTGTCTGTAATCACTAAAATGAACGGAAGTACTCACGCCATGTTTAATTGCAACTAAAGGTGCGCTACGGAATATCAATTTTTAGGTACTAATGAGTTAAGCCTTATTTATCATCATGTCATGTCATCATTACACTGCGGGTTACGGAAGTATTATGAGTCCAATCGATCTTTAAAACCGCGCAATGTAGTTAAACTCGCATGCAAGTCTAGTACGTATGTATTAGGACCTTTAATTGTAGTTTTTCGGAGAAGGAACTGATCGCGTGGACACCAGGGACTGAAGTACCATTATACCACAACATTACCACCAACACCACCCACCCACCACCACCATTTTATTGTACCATTATATAACATTGAATTACTTCGCAGATGTATGCAGATGTATGCAGATGTATGTCTATGCCGTTTACTTTATTAGCCACCTCCTTCGTATAACAATGTTCTCTGAGAAGCATTATGACCTTAATAATAAAGTAGTGTTGACATATATTTGGAAACTTTGTTCGAGCATACTTTCACGAACTGTAGCTCTAGTATAAGTTTTTTCGAAACATTAACTAATTCGAACGCGTTTGCGTTTTGACTCAAAATGTATGAAAGTGGTATGAAGACGTGAACAGCGCCTCTGGTGGTCACTAGTGGAAACTAAAACAGCGAGTATAACATTTGTTGCTAACCGATGAACGCGCGTATTTTAAACTCGGTGAGAGCGTTTTAGTACATTTTGAGACAAAACGCAAACGCGTTCGAATTAGTTAATGTTTCGAAAATACTTACTGTACAAAATCAATACGTTGATTACACAAAGGTTGATTTACTGGTCACAATCCAAGGACCAATAATGATGAATAATAGTTACCAACATTGACATAATATATCCCTAAATGATACCACAATGACTAGTTCTATTGTGACCACTAACAAACCGAAACAAATTCCATTAGGCAAGTCATTTGGTAGATAAAATTAATCACTAAAACCTTTTACAAACATTAACTGAAATTAATGAGCATCGAAAAAGTACTTGTTTCGTAAAAGGATAATATGAAAGTTCCATCAAATTCACGTTAGTCTTGGTTTTTAATAGAATAAAGAAAGAAAGAAAAAACATTTATTGTGGCACAAAGACTGTACAAATAATCAAAATATCACAATACAGAATGTAGCCACGAAATGACTCCAAATCAGTATAGTGCTAGCCATTGGCTAGCGCTGGTCTTCCTTTTTGACCACGTGAAGCCACGAAGGACTAAAACACAAAAATTGCAAGAAAAATAATAAATAAATATAATAAAATTAAATAATTGACAATAGATTGTTTTATTTTCTATGAACTAACTAAAAACATGCCCGGACAGAAAACATGAACGCGGCCTTTTTTTTTTTTTTTATTAAAAATGGGATCGCTCTTGGCCAGCATCTAGCCAGGGGGCAAAGATGAGGCCGACGATGAAGCGAGCTCACCCAGAAGATGCCTATTCACTCGTGCCTTAAAAAGGTCTAGGTTATATGAGCTCGGAAACACAAACGCCGGTAGAGAATTCCAAACCTTAGAAGTGCGCATTATAAAAGATGATGCAAAGCGCTTGGTTCGAATAAGAGGAATTTCGACCAAGTAAGGATGGCCATAAACCTATAATAAGTTATACGATACGTCGATGTTAAGAAATCTATTTATCGGCAATAAAATGTAACTATGTGTATATCCTTCGGAGTTGCGAGCGTCTATAGGCTGCGTTGTCCGTTTCCCATCAGTTGGACCGCACGCTGGTTTGTCACCGTCGTTGTATAAAAAAAAAATCTCAAAGAGTAGCCCTCAAATTGCTGTGCCCTTGCAGGGCGTCACATGTGTCTATAATTATTTTGTATTTCCACCTAATGTATAATTGTGATATGCAAGAAACATTTGATATTTGATTATTGCAACGTCACATATCCTATGTCACCCGGGATGACGTAAGGATTCCAATGATACCTCACACATCTAAATCGGTTAAGGCGTTGAGAAGTTCTGGGGGAACAACAAAAATTCACATACTCGTACATACATATACACACATACATGAAACCTGAAATCAATATACTAAACAGATATAAATTTCTAATAGGTATGACTGAACAAATAAATACTTACATACATATATACTCACGCCCGTGTCCCATTGGGGTATGCAGAGACCAAAAAACGCCAAATACTACGGTCCTTACATATTTGCCTCATTCACATCCATACATCTCCTCGTACATGCTCATCGTTTGCGAGATCTTCTGACCTGGCCTTTTTTCAGTATCGCACAAATTTGATCAAGATACCCTCGCGTTGGTCGCCCCCTTCCGACCCTTTCATCCATCTCCTGACCATAAATCCTCTTAGTCAGTCGGCTATACCTTTTTCAATCTTAGTCACTACAACGTCTTTTATTCTGCATCTTTCATCACACAAACGTACTCTACACATCGAGAATCGGTTGAGAAATGCGACCTGTAGAGGTAGCTAGAGTCGGACATACGAAAGCTGTTTTTTCCAGAGTTGAAAAGCTTCGCTTAAAAACAACAGAGCCCACTCCAAAACACAAGTTGAATAGGTAGAATCCTTAGCTACAAAACTAAATTTTTTCGCAAATTTATTACGGTCACGTAGAGAGTTGAGAAGTGCGATTTGTGTTATTACTTCATCATAACCACAGTAATGAACGAAGTTGTGAGATACGACCGGATATCGCGAGATTTAGCGGATAAAACCAGATAAAATAACTTTTAATTACGGGAGAAACCACACGCATTTCTTAGATTAAGCTTGGGTATGGCCAGAATTACTAAAATGTAGGTCATTATTGTTTTATTACGGGCGGGGCCTTTTAATCTATCTCCCACAACAAAAGCTCTTTCCGGCGTGATTCGACTGGTTATTAACTGCAGACATCATGCTACATAAAACCATACGTCTGAAAACCTCATGTTCACGCAGATATGACAATGTTAGAGATATCGCCATATTCCGAAAAACAGATGTGTCCCCGATCGCACGTGGGCACTGACCGAACCATTTAAATTACTGCTCATTCACAGAAATCACATCCTTTAAGACTCGCAATTTATCATCCTTTAAAGCAATTAGGCCAATCGTTTGAGAAGCCAGCTCATTGTGAGAGTGACATGGTCTTTAAGGTTTTTTGGTGCGGAAAGCTGTTCATTGTAGACAGTCAGGTCGTGTAATCGCTTGCGCAGTATTTGTATTATCTAGAGGAAACACGTAAGGAACGCAATCAACCGGATATTGGAGAAGTGGTCCACAGGACGCTTAAAAACAGAATGTGAACCCTAAAACAAAATTCTTCATTTGATAGATTATAAAATACAAGGAATATATTCTGATACACATAGAACGCACGCATTGCACGTAGAACCGATGGCCGTCGGGGCAGAAAGGTTCTCGAGTGGCGACCACGGACCAGAAGACGCAACGTGGGCAAACCACCCACAAGATGGACTGATGATACGGTGCGGGTGGCACAGGACCGGTAATTGTGGCACTCTTTGGGGGAGGCCTATGTCCAGCAGTGGACGTCTTTCGCCTGATATTATGATGACGATGATGACTAGAGGAGGCTTCGCGGAGCGGAATCTGCATGTGATAAGTATCTTCTAATTCATCTAAAGCATGCTGCCCAGATTTTGAATAATCCAGCGCTCAAAAGGCTGCGTGTTAGTGCTGGTAGGCTGGCGCCACTTGAATAGGTATCGTAGTTTCTAAAAAATGGCCGGAAAAGTCAACGTTGCTCGCTACATATTGTAAGGGTCAAATATAAATTAAAAAAATGACCAAGCGTAGGCACGTTTAGCTTGCCTCGCGGGGATTTGTTAACAGTGAGGCTTCCGTACGTAGTACTATTCAATCAATGGCCTTCGAGTCTATTACAGACTATACAAGCAGTGTCATGCAGGTAGACAACGTCTTTTGTGGCTGTGTAAGCCGATGCGAGAGCGCCATACACGACCGCAGCCCTGGCAAGTAAAGTTCGCCCGTGGCGAACAGGTCTCCGGTCGATGTCTCTTGGCTCGCTTGTCTGCAAGCGTCGCAAACCATGCTTTATCGTGGACTTTGCGCCCATCGAGCACCAGTTTGCGCCATTTGTCCCTGTCCTCGGCAAGCTCCTCCTATTTGTGAACCGGGATGTTGAATGCGTGCATGTCTCGCTTGGCGCAGTCCTTATGGCGCAGCATCGGCCTACCGACACTTCTTTTGGCATCAGCTATGGCGCCAAGCAAAACACGCCGCGGCAAACGTGACGGTTGCATTCGATGCACATGCCCCAACCAGCACGCAACGCAACGTAGTACTATTATAGTTGACGAAATATAAGCTGCACCGATTCCTCGAACAACTTGTATGGCGAATCGGTGCAGCTTATATTTCGTCAACCATACTTACTTATTCTGTGACTCAGCCTTCAATTGCCTTCTTCCAGGCCTAGACACATGTATTATTATTTCGTGCCAATTTCGACCGTGGCGCGTGGATTTTAGAGGTACTCCCCAGTAAATAACCTCCCTACTGTTTTTCAAGTACTGGCGCAAGGGTACTGCGCCACGGAAATTGGTCGTTAGTTGTAGTTGACCTCCTCGGACATACCGCCTTTGTACCCCAGCTATTATAAAATTTCTATTTTCAAAACAGCACAAACGACATTATATTAAACTTTTGCCATTTATATGTTCAATTTAGAAGACCGCTTTAGCTTAGTTGGTAGTAACCCTGCCTAGGAAGCTGGAAGTCCCGGGTTCGAATCCCGGCCGGGGCATTTATTTGTGTGATGAGCACGAATATTTGTTCTTGGGTCTTGGATGTTTTATATGTATTTAAGTATTTATTTATCTATTTAAGTATGTATATCGTCGCTTAGTACCCATAGTACAAGCTTTGCTTAGTTTGGGACTAGGCTGATTTGTGTGAGATTGTCCACAAATATTTATTTATTTATTTATTAAAAAAAAAATATTGTTCGAATACCTTCTATTTTTTTATAAAAAAATCCTGTACTATAATGAAATTGAAAGGTCATACTTTATAGTATGAATAGGATTTTAGAAACCAAATGAAAAAACCGGCCAAGTGCGAGTCGGACTCGCGCACGAAGGGTTCCGTACCATTATCTATAAAAATGGCAAAAATAATCATGTCTGTTGTATGGGAGGCCCCTCTAATATTCATTATAAGTATTCTGTTTTTCGGTATTTGTTGTTATAGCGGCAGCAGAAATAAATCATATTTCAACTGTTTAACTATCACGGTTCATGAGATACCGCCTGATGGTGACAGACGGACAGACGGACGGACAGCAGAGTCTTAGTAATAGGGTCCCGTTTTACCCTTTTGGTACGGAACCCTAAACAAAATAATAATCTCGAATTTTCACGAAAGGTTTGAGAATTAGAATCAACTGGTGAAAAACAGAGCATACGAATAAATAATAACAAAGTTATAAGTGTTCAAAGGTTAGGAGGAGGCATCTTCTGTCCCTTTTGCAAAAAAGGTATCTTCGTATGAAGCGATTGACTTTTACTATGACGCTAGAAATTTGTGACGTCACATCTGGAGCGCTTTATTCTATCTCTCTAACTAGCAACAATAGCAACATTAATTTAATACATTTATAACTTCGTAATCGATTACTTAAAACAATAAAACCAAAATATTGATAAAAAAGTTTGGTAATTTAAGTTCTAAACAAACAAAATGGATTCACTGAACCATGAAATTGTCTTTGATCGAATAGAAGGGAGAAACAGAAATGATTGTTAAAAAATAAACTTTATTGAAATTGCTAAGTATACTGAGAACTTGTAACGCTTCGAGTTTTTGGGTTCCGTAATAAACAGCGACCATAGAACATAGCTAATTGTATGTTTAATTGCTCAAACTTACTCGTACGTTTGTCGAGCAGCGGTCGTGGGTTCGAATACCGACACGTCCCAATGAGATTTTCAAACTTTATGTATCATTTACCATTAAGTGGCCCGGTAACGATCAAGGTTAGCCGTCAATACTACGTGCTTGTCAATGAATATTGATCGTTGCCGTCGCGTGTGAAGCCATTGTCATTTAGGTGGTTGGAGGACATTGATACTAATTTTGATTGATGGAGTTTGACAGGTGCGATATTGATCATTGCACCGAAGCATCGATCGTTTTCACATTTATTTGAACTCTATGTAGAAGGAAAGTGCGGTTATTATAAACTTTGTATTGGCACGTTGACGTGTGTTTGACGAGCCGATTAACCCCATCAAACGTGCTTCAATGTAACTATCAATAACGTAGATTTATTGACAGCAGCATTGACCATTGCCGGGCTACTGTAACTAAGGAAAACATTCTGAGGAAACTTGGTATACAGGCAAAAGGCGGCCAGCTAAAGAACTTTGAATATAGATTCGTATTTTTATCATCACGATTATTTATTTTGGAATATCTAACTTTTGCGATTTTAGATAAATAAATTGTTGTAAGGACTTATTATGTACCTATGGACTTATTAAGGACTTAATACTTACTTATATAAATTGGATTAACTGATGCAACATACTAAGAAAAACCAGACCTACATCGAGCTTTGCAACTTGGATGTCGATTTTGACTGGGTTACATTATTTGCGCGCTTTAAAGTGTTAAAAAAGTTGGGCTTTCGAAAAGGAACCCTACAGTCCCTACACCCGCTAGTCTTTATTTATATATTTTTTCTTGGATTCTTTGAAACATTTCATTATGAGCACTTCAGTAGATTCCTTGACAAAGAATCAATGGGATCAAAGTTGCTGGAAGCATTAGAACCGACTTCATTATTATTTCCAGTTGCTAACGTGATAGGTCAAGATTGGAGAATTTGACGGTATGTCTACTCGTAAACCTTAGCTAAGTAGATTCTATTCGCAACCTAAAGGAGAAATCGATGGACGCGCGGCAGCCGTCGATTTCTTGTACTAGAAAACGGGCCGGCCCGGACACGGAACGGTCTAGCGTGAATCATCCTTAACTAGATCCGGTTAACTAACCTAACCTAACTTTAGATTCGCAAGGTTACTGTTAAAGTTCTGTAAATATATGAGTATGGCCGTTGCACTTTTAGTATAGAGAGGCCAAGTTGAAAAAACAAAATTTCCGCAGAACTCCTTTCATTGCGTTTAGATATTAAGGATAGAGTGAGACGTTCAGCATAAATTTAAGAAAAATTCATTCAAGCATCTTCTGTTAGGAAGAGCCCAAACTTAGTGTGTTTTGAAAATGAATTTAATTTTTTACGACACCACTGGCCGAAATCTAAAGGTGTGGTATATTTTTGGAATCAGCTTATGAAGCCCTTTCGTTTGATACCCCACTCGATAGGTTTTTCAAGTTTTTTTTTTTAATTTTCATACATAAACCTTATGACGTCATAATAACTCACTCCACTACTTAGAAAGCGACAACATGCGTTTTGATAATCAGTAGAGCATGCTGATTCCAACGATACCACTTGTCGGTATAAACCTTTTCAGTCCTACGAAAATCGTAAATAAGGCACTTTCGAAGAATTGGCCTCTCTACTATTTGGTTGCACTTTGCACTAGTTTAGAAAGCTTTTTTTGTTATTTACGTGGATGTGTTAGACTAGATGATGTATTAGGAACAATCGAAAGAGGTCTGGGTTGTTTTCGACTGTCAAATGAGGTTGACGGATGATACAGTGATAGAAAAGTACTCTGTGCTTTAATGTGTAAAACTTGTGTAAAACGCCTTGAGCGGAGTAACATATATTTTAACGATGTAAATAGATAGAGTTATTACAAGATAAATAAATTTTATTTATCTATTTAACCGGTCCAGGGTTAAGTATTTGTAGTGATATAGTAACCATATTTTATTTTCTTGTGTTACTTTTCCTTCTCTATGCCGAAATATCCCAAAAATCTGGCCGAACGTAATATAGGCCCTATAAATATCCCGCTGGATACGAGTTTGCGTTACGGGGTAGTTATTCCGAAATAGTGGAAGTAAATAAGGGGTTGATTTATAAAGACAGAGTGCCATTAAGTGGCGGTCATTCATTAGACGTCGGAAAAGCGATGTGGTACAAAGGTAAAGAGTCTGGATGGACTATGCGGTATTTTCTTTACCGAGATCATACTGATGCCGTCTGATACTGATATTTGTTAGTATAATAAGGATATACTCTTAATTCCGCACTAAAAAGTGGAAATATTACAAACAAAACTTATGACTAACAATAAGGCAACAACAGGCGGTCTTGTCGCTAAAAAGCGATCTCGTCCAGACAACCTTTGGGTAGCAGGAGAGTACACGTGCGCTGTAGTAATATAATGCAAGGTGGGAGGCTTACACTGTACAGCTGTACAGTAAGTTTATTACAAAATCACTGTCTAAGAATCGTATGTTTGTAATATAATAGTACATTACTTACCAAGGGCGATAAAACAAAGAATGTCTCAGATCGCAGGTATTTTACGCCCGAGCCGAAGGCAAGGGCGATAAATGTGCGATCTGAGGCTTTCTTTATTATCGCCCGTGGCAAGTACAACATTTTATGTCACCCCCTGGCCAGGAAGTGGGTTTTTTCGCACGCGGAGCATGCGATAATAGCCACTTTATGGCCAGGTGTGACATAAACTCTATTACGTTATCGTTAAAGTATCATCATCCAAAGTATAGTCATACAAAGGAACGAGAGCATGCTTCAGCAGTGTGAAACTAAAACTAATCGTTCTATACGAACGCAGTACTTATAGGTACAAGTATAGTGCATGGTCATATTGGTCAACCACGAAGGCGCGAACCTCCGCAGCGCAATCCGTACAGTTGCGCAAAGATTAGTATGATATTCGCTATGGAAGGGCGTCGTCGTAAATGACACGCACTATACCTACTACAGCTATACTGCCGAGCTTCTGCACATCTCAGCACGCTAACCAAGAAGTACGCACTTAGAACAAATTTAATAAGCTACAACTCGCATTACTGAAAACAATTGTCCCCCGAAAATTAAAGCTAGTCTAAAAGACAATAACCCGGGCCTATTCAAACATTGTAAAGTAATTAGCGTGTTCAACAGGTTTTGTTTCTCATTACTTACAGAAGAACGTGAGTTAGAAAAAAGATCGCGCTCCGGTCAACTACGTAACTTAGATTATATGCGCACATATGTTCTGCCTAGTGTAAAAAATAACTACGGGAGAAGAACCAATACCTGTTTAATACCATATATACTTAACAACCTACCTAAGCATATTAAAAATGACTTGTTATGTATAATTGATAACCAGGGGAAATCCATGCTAAAAAAATATGGGAACAAATAAAATGATCACCTAAATAACTTTTAATATCATCAAATTTTCGAACCCTAAAATAAGGTTGAACACTCAAAAAAAATTATCGATCAGCAATTCCGAGTCACCAAAAAACTTCTACCTATTTTTGCAGCACTTGCACCTATTTTACTTATTGCGTTCCTATAAATTTATAATCGCATCAAAAAAATTGTCAAGTACCACCAAAAACACTGAACTACCACCTAATCTCATGCACCTTTTTTCATTAGAATTACATCCAAATATTATACACATCGCATGCTACATTTTAGTAAACAGTTACAAATTAATTGTTTTTAGCACTATAAATATTTCAGTCATTTCCAAAATGTTATAAATTAGAAAGTAAAATTCTAAATTAATTTAAAAAGCAACGCGCAATGTGGCTGTGTGAAATAATAACACGTTTACTGCTATCTCACTCAATCAAATACAAAGAATTGTCTGAAGCATAAAACCTATTGATATGTCGTTAGAGTGAAAGGTACCTATTGCTGTTTCATTCTAACTACCTATTGCTGATGGTTTACAAACTACAAGAAGTTTTTTTTTTTTAATGCGTTGACGTGAGCGCGTTTGATTGAAACCTTTTATTTGAAAATGAGTTTTGTTGATTTATTAAATTGTTAGTTTGTTATGAAAATGGATAAAGGTCCTCAAATGAGTTTACTTTATTAATATAGATAGACTCTCATGGAAAAATTAAAGGAAATTAATAGGTAGAAATAGGTATAGGTAGGTTTAGGTTATGTTAGTTTTGCATCGGCCCGAAGGGCCAAAACAACTCAAAATAGGAGCTCCGCGCCAGCGGAGATCCGTCAATACTGTTTCAATGTCCACTAGTTTGAAATAAAAATAACAATTTTTATTTCAAACTTCAACTTCTTAAAATCATTTAGCGCTGTCTTGCTCGCACGCGGTGCGACGTGCGAGCGAGACGGACCGTATGGAAAACCGCATCAGTGTGCTAGCAATGAGGTTAGACTAGATTGGAACTGCTTTGCGCGTCGGACATTAAAAAACAATTGCCGCGTGAAATTTGGTGATCATCTAGTATTTCTGGGTATCGAAAGAATTATTTGGGTGTAAATAATTTTAATAGGATTACGAGCCCTGTAATATTTGGATGTAAATTATATGAAATTTGGTGTTTGAAATTAGGTGATCATTAAGTATTTTTGGGTAGTGACTAATTTATTTGGTAACAATTTAATTTAATAGGTTATCGACATGTTACTTCTTTGAGTTGCACTTTATATTTAAAGGGCGTTGAAAATTTGGTGCGAATCTAGTATTTTTGGTAATCAATGTAATTTTTTAGAGCATCATTCGGCAACTAATTTGGTGGTTCGTTAAATGCTACCCAAAAAATATTACTTGGATTGTGAATCGCAATTTAAAATGTAAGCTATACTGCTAATTGCTGTAAACTTTAAGTACGTAATAATATAAGTTGATAAAAGCGTTAATGTCACATTATTGTTAATGCGGATCGAGCCGTGCGATCTCGCCAGCTATTACATAAACCTTCTGAAAACTGTCAGTGTATGATGGCCGACTACATTTATCTTGATCCCTGTTCATTGATTATTATTGATGACTGATTGGATTTTGATCGTCGCCGCGTTGGTGAGCACACGTGCCCGGGGCGACGACGGGCAGAATCCATTTACCGTACAAAACCTTATCTACTGTCATGGCGTCGTTACCGAACAACGTCATTGAACACGTGACATTGGCGAAATCATCATAAATTTGATGGAAGCCATTTTTTAAAGAATTGGTATTGATTGGATTGATGACTGATTGAAGACTATAAATAATGAGTAAAGCAGTGGATTAGTAACCATCTCTATTCGCTTGGACAGCACCCGCCGCTTTACAAAGGACATGTCTTAACATGAAATGAAGGCTCGCAGAATTCGTGGTCACTCAGACGTTAACGAGGGTAAACTATACCGTCTACTATTACAGGCCTTGTGCCATTGTCAAGTATACATTTTGAACCTTATTGCAAATGAATTAGGGTTAAAAGGTGTAAGCATGTTTTGACGTCGATCGTACCGTTGTTACAGGAGGTATGAATCTCTAGGTGGAATAATGGTAACGTGTTTTGGTATGGGCTTCATGGCGTATGATGTTACCGTCAGATTGTAAAAGCCGGATTATATTCAAACGAGCGAGATGAGAAAGATTGTAATCTACCGAAAAATAATCCGTGAAATTGTAAGCGGTGGGTATGTTACTGTTCACAATCTTTCGACGTGAAACTTACATGTCCGTTATCTTGCGGTCCTCAAAGGAGAGCACAAATGAAATCGGTTCAGAATCTTTCGACCAAGAAGTTTTTTCGACAGCTTACAATCTTGCTAGTTAGATTATAATATAACGGTTTTTTAATGTTTACTATAACATAAAAAGGTTAATAGCGAGGGCTATGAAAACACGCTCGTTAAAATTAATCGTAAACTAAAAACCCTTCCAGGTGTTTCCTATCACATCTGACGTATGCATAGAAGTATCCTAGGCGCATACAGAAAAGATGACACAATAAAAAAAATATTAGTAGGGGGCGTAATTTTTAAGGTTGGTATAGGTACTCTAGTGTAATTGCGAAACTAAGGCGACTTCCTGACTTGGCGGGGCGGGATCGATATGTGACATTTTCTTCTTTTACGTAAACTTACTGACGTTGCAAAGATTCTCACTTGATATAATACTGTCAGTATTAGGTTTGCGCAGTAGTAATATCATGCGCAGAAGCGGAGCAGTACCGCCTTCGCATCGTCCCGCTACCGCGCATCCCGCGCCAGTCAGGAAGCACTCATTTAAATGTAGGGGCGTAGTAAAAAATGGTACCGCGTCGACTGACAGCTGACACTGACAATTGACACTTTTCTCATATCGTACTGCGTCCGCACCGACAAATCAGGAAGTCGCCTAAAGTGACTGCGAATCGCTAATATTTGATTAATTACAAAAACGTTATCTTTAAAATAGCTAGAAAAGAGACAGTAAGTATATTGATTATTGAATACAACATAGTTATATTTTCATCTATTTTCTACGTACGGTCAGCATAACAAGCTACAGTTAAATAACCAACCGTCGACTTTATTGCGACGTGACGGTCTACCAATAGTCAGATATTATTAACTAACCATCGATTGTAAATTCTAGACTCACAATTAGCACTATCTTAAAGCTATTCAAGAAAAAGGAGTCTATTGGTTGCTTATACTTATGCTTTACCGTGGACGTCCACGTTTACGACACGATTTACTGTCACGATAAGACACGGTATGGACGTCCACGGTGAAATAAAAGCGACTATTGTCTCTGGTACTGTAAATATCAGGTTTGCATCCATATTGATCTAATGATTGTTCGTATTTTAACTAATTAACATAAGGTCAGGAAATGTACGCAAGCCTTCAACAGAACAAATGTTAAAGTAATTAAATACCATTTCTATTGGCAAAACATCAAAAGCCAGTTCCCCTGACATTGGACGGACGTTTTCAAAACTTGAACCAAATGTCACATCCAACTTAGCAACACACAAGTTTATTTTTGCTGTTCCAAAAAGGAAAGATCTGCATATTTTGATTTATTTGGGAACGCTTTAAGGTGTGTTTTGAAAAGAGTTTTGTTTGTGAACCGCACTTGAAGTTGGTGTTGTAACAGTTTTGTTTGGAGGAATGCCAAATAAAGCGCTCGGCGAGGTAAACAGGGAGTTTGGGGTAAAGGCGGGAGCTAGTGATCTCTTAGGTCAGGGCTTTAAATAAATTATCAGTACTTATAGGTCTGACAAATACAAAGTTTCATAGTGAAATAAAAATTAAGATATTTTTCCCCAAAAACAATTATTTTTCTCTTGTTACCCTTAAGGTTTAATTCCGCAGCCGACAGCAGGCAGCAACTGCACGATTCGCCGCACTCTAAATTGAACCGTAATGGTATTCGTAAAAAGCTCAATTTGAAATGAGCGGAGAAGCCCGCGGCACCGTGCGTGTTTTGTTTCCGGGCTCAGCCCGAGAAGCACGCGCGTCCCCGCCGCCGCGCGGACTTCACGTAACAATAAGAACTATGAAAAGTGAATTCACATTATCGCCCGGCGGGTAATAATGAGATTCAGTACAATATTACAACCCGGCTTAAGCCAAGGGTTTTATTGATTTGCTTTCGGTATATAAAACGCTAGTAGGCACGCCCTCTGTGAAACGCTAGTAGGGTTTGACTTGTAAAAGTGCCATTGCGGCCTACTTACAGAATAAAGTTCATTTATTTCATTTATTTATTTATTTATAAGGTTTACATGATATATAATTGGGCATTGGCGACCAAGTGGTGTGAAAAATAAGTTTTTTTTGTACATGTGAATGTGACAGTAACTTTATAAATGACTACCTACAATACAAAGTAAGGAAAATGCGAAAAGTGTAGCTTGGTGCACGTTTTGCCCGAAGTAAAAAAGTTAATAATTTACTTATTTATCGTATGACAATTACTTCGAACCGTGATATCTTCGAAAAGACAGTACGGTTGCCAGTTTTGTTGCACTTTTAGCAGCTACCAGGGGTTACGTGTAGGGTAGCGGTGGGTACTTTCCCTACGAACGTGGTGCAACTTCAGACCCCCCTTTGTCAAGCGAGTGGGCAACTTGACTGTTAGAAGTTCTCAAGCCGCCGCAAGGCCTCCAACTTGGCTTAACGACTGCTGCCATAGATAGCAGCCGGGATCAACGGCGTAACGTGCCTTCCAAAGCACGGGAGCGCTCAATTAGTAGCTAACCACTCAAAGCGGTCACCCATCCGTGTACTGACTGCGGCCGGGCACGTGGCACGCCGGCGCCGCTGGGACACGAACGCTCCAATAATTGTAAAAGAATATCCAACCGCGAATACCTACCTAACATCATACGATCATCGATCAAAGCCTTTTTAAAGCTTGTTTTTGTTTAAACGCGTGTCGCTTATGATTGTTTTTACACAGCGTGTAAAAAACTTCCCGATAATTGCCAAAGAAGAAATAACTTTCATCGATCAGACAGAGTTATGACATATTTATGGCGTCTCTCAGTATTGACGTTTATTGACATGTTATGAGAATAATTTAGATATTTATACCTAGTTTAAAAATATAATAAATGAGAATGAAATATACCTACATGGTAATAGCTTCTAAAAATGTCTAAAAACCGGCCAAGAGCGCGACAGACTTCGAACATTTAGGGTTTCGAACCAAGCGCAAAATTAAGTTGGTTTGTTTTCGCGCCCCCTTTAGCTGTATTGGAGCCGCTCTCAAAACATTTAAAAATTAGTTTTGACTATTTTTATGGCTTTGGGCCACCAACCACCACACACCATAACTTTTCCAACCGTTTGGCTGTAAAACCTGTGCGACAGACGGACGGACGGACGGACGGACGGACGCCTGAGTGACATCAATAGGGTTCCGTTTGGACTCTTCGGGTTCGGAACCCAAAAAACGAGACAAACAAAAGAAATAAGTACTTTTTTTATTTTGTAATGAAAAAATTACTTGGTTCGGTATTTTCACCATATTTCTTTTAATGAACAGACACCTGAGCCTTTTTGTTTAATAAAAGTAAAGGGGAGGAGAAACTGAGAGCCTCTCACAGCCACTTCAATTTGTTGATTAAGGGGGAAACATCCTTATCTTCGATCTCAATGTAAGAAAGAAAAGATTTGAAGGAGAAGAAAAATATTAAGATAACATTTGTGCACGATTACTTATTTCGTAGAAGTTTTTGTAAAAAGGGTAAGTTAAGTACTTATTTATGTTAAACGTGGCATAAATAGTAAGGTATATCCATGTTTTATAAGAAAGTGATAGGAGCACATTTTAGTTCGCACAGTAGTCGTACTAATTTAGAATTTTCGATGTCAATACATTTGTGAAATAAAGCCATTGCGATATTGCATTTGTCTCACGTACGTGGAAGCGCAAATATGTTTCTTACACAATTTCCTTAATATAGGTACTAGTCGCTACTCGTTTAGCAGTAAATACATTGATAAATCCCATAGCGAGATAAGCCTTCTATATTTGAAATACCGAAATCATCATCAATCAATGTTTCATAAAAACATCTGAAACTGAAACGACGGAAAATCTATATCCGGGTCTTAGAAAAAGAATACGAGAGGAGTCAGCCAATTGAAACTTTATTGCAAGTATAAAGGGTTGAGTATGGCTTGGACAGGACCATCATTAAGCAGGTGTATTAATAATGTTTTTCATCTTTATTCAAGCAGTTTTTTAGAACATTTTCGTTCATAATAAGAATCTATGAGGAAATTGAGCGTCGCATAACATAACTAAGCCCTAGGTTGAGTACTTTTATCTCACGAGCGCGGGTGTCCATACTGCATAGTTCATTACCTCATTACAGCAGCAATGTAAAACTATTGTGTCAAATTCATATTCGGTACATTATGTCAGAACCATGTCAGAGAGAGAAAATTCATCGAAGCAAATTATATTCCTAAATTATTTTATTATGAGTTTCAATTCAAATAACCAGTAAATAAACATGATCCTATCGGAATCGGATATTTAAACAGTTAGTACACGACATGACGTAAGTTGTTCGTTGGCGAAACATCACAGGAGCGGCGGTGGATACAGAAGGAAAGAACAGCCCATGCTCCTGGTAAAAGGAAGGGAGTAATGTCGAACCTGCGAACAGCTATTGACGGATAAGTGCAGTGTTCATATTCATAATATATTTACATGAAGAAAAAACTGTGAGTACATTCAAGTTATTAGTAGGGTTGTGAAAACAATTTAAAACAAGTTAGTCCGCAATAAAGTCACAATAATAAAACAAAAAGATTTAGACAATTTTACTAAAGGGGAGACTCGGCGACTTTGGACCCCCCAGAAATTTGTAATTTATTGAAGATTTTTTGTCGTTTTATTTTTTGGACAAAATGGAAGCTGAAATTAATGTGCTCATAGACATTTCCGTACGAATCACCAAGGCACACACAAATTTCAAGAAGTCACCCAAAGACCGAGTGACAGTAGTATATGTGGAGACACGCTTAGAGAATTTAGAGTCACTGTGGCAGAAGTTCTCTGCTGGTCATGACAACTTATATCGAAATTACACAACCGCGGAACTAGACCAGTCGGTATACGGGAAAGAAGAGGTGTATGACGTCACAGAAGTTAATTAGGTCTCAGGCCTCTTTTATCACAAAAGCGGCAGTCCAATTACTTGGATTGAAAACCACACCAACCAAGGGATTTATATCAGGGTTGGGAGGTGAACAGGGCCTTATAGCGAGGTCCATGGTAGATGTTACAATCAGTTCACGCTTCAATCCAGGTTGTGTGTTGCATGTCTCAGCGTATGTACTTGACAAGTTGACTGCGTACTTACCTGCGACTGCAGTGTCAATCACCTCATGGCCGGAGCTAGAATTAGTTACTCTAGCTGACCCGGAATATCACACTCCGAATAAGATAGATATCTTATTAGCAAGAAGCAAATTATATTCCTGTTTCAGATGCTCGTCCCTGTAAAACTTCCTCTCAAGATATAGAAACCTCTTCAATGCTATATCCCGTGAATGACCATCTGCACAGCTTGGTTCGCTGTCCCGAAACGGGAGTTTTACCACGTAGCGACCATCTTCGTCACGTGTGGTGGTCGCATGGAAGAAGACTTCACATCACTGCTCTTCAACTGACAGAATCTTCTGTTTATTAAGCGGCTCTGCTTCAATCTCCCAGAAAGACTTCAGCAATTCTTCAACAGGCTCCAATTGTGTATGCATTGAGATAAATTTATTGAAAGGTGTGTCTTGTTTTACTTGCCCGCTTAATATCCATCCCAGGGTGGTATTTTGTGCTACTAAAGAACCTGAGGTATATTTGATAACACCATGATCAATAATCCTACCATAAACAGCGGGTGAGCCATGGTTTTGTGTTGAACTACTCGTATGGACCTTATTTCAATGGAATAAGGTGAAAAAGTGTACCAATATGTATACATTTTTCACCTTACTCCATTGAAATAAGGTCCAAAAATGTATAAATATTTATGCCCTTGACTGTACTTGTACCCACAAAGGAGCTAATAGAAATATTTTCTTATACTACAGTATACATTTGTCAACAGCCTCAACTAATTACGTAATTAAAATGTTTTGGTACTTCTCTGTTCTAATTAGATAAAAAAAGAAAAAACTGTACTGGTAAACAACGTTTTTCATAACAAGGCAACATAAGCCTCATTTAACCCGAGATAATGAAACGTATAATTTCAGTATAATGAAATTATCCGCGATTTTACTTCGGCTCAGTACACACTATTAATACCTACAGGAAAATCTAGAGTAGACATCAAATAATAACTTTATGTCACACCTGGCCATAAAGCGGCAATTATCGCACGCTCCGCGCGCGGGAAATTCCACTTCCTGGCCAGGGGGTGACATAAAATTTTGTACTTAACACGGGCGGTAATAAAGAAAGCCTCAGATCGCATATTTATCGCCCTTGCCTTCGGCTCGGGCGTCAAATACCTGCGATCTGAGACATTCTTTGTTTTACCGCCCTTGTTAAGTAATGTACTATTATTTTAGTTTATTTTATTTATTGCTCAGAACACATACAGTCATACATAGAAACATAGATTTATAGCATACAAAAATATATAAAAACAGACCTGGAGAAAAATAATGCCACAATAGCGACTTTGTTGTCTTGGTCATATTTTTACTTATTTTTGTTTGCCTCAAACTATTTGAAATTACATTGAGGCAAACAAACGATTACCCACCCAAATTGAGGAGGCAGTTTATGATAAGCCATCAGCCGTTTAAACAAGTGCTTAGTTTAGCTGATACAGGACTTTTATCTCACGTGCGCGCGGGTTGGATATATAGTTGTAGTTTAGTTGTGACACATACGAACACATAGACAACGTGAACTTATAGCTCCTACGCTGACGCACACATAGACAATGTGCATGTACAGTCAACAAATATGATTTCTGGGCCAGCCTTGCCAGTGAAAATCAATATAAAAGCCGCGATCTCTAATCTCATATTAATATCAATACAAAAGAATGTTTTGTAATTTGTAAATATGTATATGTCATATAGAAAATGTACTTAGTTGCAATTTAGCATTTTAAGAATATTTGCATGCTATGAAGAAATAGCTGAAGAAGGCTGAACAATTCTGTTAATCTAAGACCTGTACCTGTAGGTACCCTTTTTCTGCAAATAAATTATTATATTGCTACTATAATAATAGCTTTTCCGTCCCGTTTGGTCGCACGTGTTAAAATTCTGCACATATTTTTCATCCTGGCCTAGCCTTAAGGTCGTTATATTTTTGCTTACCTGCAAACCTTGTGGAATTTTCCATGACGGAAACATTCCTTTTGCTCATAAACCTCGGAAGTAACTTTTATGAAGGTGCATCTTAACTTTATTTTCCCTGAGTGGGGGAAAACAGATTATTATTTAAGCAGCTTGAAATGGAGGTATTGTGTAGGATTTGCGAAATATTTCCAAGAGCTCATTCCATTAATTAAGTCGCCCTTAATGGAGCCGAGTAGAAATATTTTGTCATTAGAAATGATTTTATTAAGACTTGTTTGTTTTGTTTGTTCTTTGTTGTAGCTGGATGTGGGCACAAGTCCATGACCGATCGTTGTGGCGCTCTCTGGGGGAGGCCTATGTCCAGCAGTGGACCTCGTTCGGCTGATTATGATGATGATGAAGTCTTGTTTTTCTTTATTTTATTACATAATTATAGTCCCCGCAAGATAAGAAGGCAATCCTGTCACCTGTCATTTGCATACATTTTATATCCTAGAAGTCACTTGTAGGAGTTGTAGGTTATAAAATGTATGGAAACGTGAGGTGTCAGGATCGTCTTCTTCTCTTGCGGGGATTATAACAAAAGATGGGAAGATAGGATTATATTTTTTTATATAAACCGACACCGCTCAGTAGCTCTAGTATAAGTTTTTTCGAAACATTAACTAATTTGAACGCGTTTGCGTTTTGTCTCAAAATGTATGAAAGTGGTATGAAAACGTGAACAGCGCCTCTGGTGGTCACTAGTGGAAACTAAAACAGCGAGTATAACTTTTGTTGCTAACCGCGCGTATTTCAAACTCGGTGAGAGCGTTTTAATACATTTTGAGACAGAACGCAAACGCGTTCGAATTAGTTAATGGTTCGAAAAAACTTATACTAGAGCTACTGACAGGTCGCGCGTCGTGTAGCGCACCATAAACACAGCTTTAAACTGCCATCTTACAGCGTTATGTGTTAAGAATATTTTAATTAAATAAAGAACGAATACGTAGACATACCCTAGCATTTTCATCTGCAGGCGTCAGTGGCCAGCCTTGCTAAGTCCTTCCTTTTCTTGGCCAGTCTAGCGAGCGTGGCCGCGTCCTTGGTGCCTGTCCATTTTTTTAAGTTGTCGAGCCAGTTTATACTCGCTATAAAAAAAAGTGTTAGATGAAGCATTGTACAGGCTACTCAAATATCTCAGGCTACAGGCTACTCTATACATTATATACTCAATAGTCAATACTCAATACTTTATTGCACATAATGGTTACACATAGTTGGACTTACATATGCTCTTATCATAAGTCTCACATTATGTACCCTGTTGGGCGCAGTAAACCACTCATTTTAACGTAGAGACCCTTTAAAAAAAACTGACTCGACTGACATGTATAAGGGTCAATTCACGGGACAGACCAGTAACTGGCATGTTAGCTACTCGCATCGTTACTAAACTGGCTCGTACTAAACGAGGCTTTGCAGCATCCACCAGTCATCGTACGTAAGGCGACTTCCTGACTTGGCGCCGCGAGATCGATATGTGACATTTTCTTCTTTGACGTAAACTTACTGACGTCGCAAAGATTCCCCGTTGACGGAATACTGTCAGTATTACATTTGCGCAGTAGTAATATCATGTGCAGAAGCGGAGCAGTAGGTACTGCCTTCGCATCGTCCCGCTTCCGCGCATCCCGCGCCAGTCAGGAAGCACTCATTCAAATGTAGGGGCGCAGTAAAAAGTAGTACTGAGTTGACTGACAGTTGACACTGACATTTGACCGTTTTCTCATATCGTACCGCCTCCGCACCGACAAATCAGGAAGTCGCCTTACACTATACTATTACAAAATAAATATTTACTTATATTATAATTTTAATGATTCATCTTCAAAAAATTCATTTAAAGTGTAATAACATTTTTGTAATAATAATCGTTTTAATTTGTTTAAAAATATTATATCCTTCTTTTCGTTAATTAGCACTTCCGGTAGTTTATTGTAAATTTTAATTGACATTACTAATGGCCCAGATGAGTGTTTTTTAAGTCGTGAGGATAGTAACATCAGCCTTGTATATGTGTCGCCCGCGCATCGTCATTATGGCTATGTTGGACTCTCGAATTCACTAAACGATCGAATGTAATTAAGCATTTACCTTCTTGTGTGTGGCAATACCAATACCGTTATATACACCGTTTTGTATACCAGCTCCTATGTAACCTATGTTTAGTTTACTCCCGTTATCCTCCAATAGCGGGTCCGATAAAGTATGTGCCAAAACAGATGCTAACTATTGGTATCCTCCCACAAATGTGTATTGGCACAAACGAGCATTGCCACAATAGAAGCCGATATTAGCATATGAAAGAGTTGCCCATCAATATGCCTTATCTGTACTGGACTAGACGAACGTCAGATCTATTGCCTCTATAATAGACAAGTTTGAAATATACTTGCTTGAAAAATCAGTTCACACGAAGTGTGAAGCTCAATGGGTTACTCAAGGGTGAAGTCTTACTTCCTCTGTCCTATTTTTTAAATTATTAGAGAAAAATATGCATGCACACATGAAACTAGATTTGTTTTCAAACAAAAAATGTTTTGGCAGTATTTTACTAACGTACTCAGAAAATAATAAGATATTGTCGTATGTTTGCATAAAAATGGAGAATGGACACGACAGAGTCTAGAATATAATTTTTTTTTGGAAATAATTAGAATCAGTTATACCTACAATAAGCGACAAATGCTCACTTTCTTTTCGGTTTTCTGGCTCAGAATCAAATAGTACCTATACTATTGATTCAGACGAAGAAAAAAAATATTCTTGATTTTCTGTGTCAGAGCGTCACAAAAGTGACTTCTTTTGGGGGACACTTTTTTTCTTAAAGGAAGTGAATAATAATGATTAACGGAAGTGAATAATTCTGATGTTAACCGTTGTATGTATACCTCCCCCACGGGACAGGCATCGCCTAGTGTGGGGGGTCAGTACTTATTGTAATTGATTATGTACGCTTATTGGTGAAATAAACGATTTGTATTTGATTCTGAGTCAGAAAACCCAAAATTACCTAGATCCGAAAAAAAGGTTAGGGGTACACAGGAAGTGAAAATGCCCCCCTTATTGCCCATAGATACGATCATGAATTGAAACAGCGATACCCAAGCATGCCGGGCGTCTGCGATGAAATCTGCAATGTAGCGTGAAATAGATTTCAGATATACGAGTAACATATCTTTTTGCAAAAATGATTTCAATCTCCAAGGCTGCATCTATGAAACTGCCGGAAATTTGAACATTTTTGCTTCATTTTCTTTTGAATTTTATCTCGTAGCGGAGCAGGCCATCGATAGCACACTTTGTTTCCCATGGGGCGCAAAATGAGAAGAATCTCAACAACCGATTCGATTACGTATTTTTTAAGGGATGCGTTGATTTTTTAAAATGATATTAAATAATGATTTTACAATCAGTTCATAATAAACTGGCGATTTTACTATTGTTTTTATGATGCCATTCAAACCAGTTTACACATCTAATCCTTTGGCGACTTCCTGACTTGGCGGGGCGGAATCGATATGTGACATTTTCTTCTTTGACGTAAATTTACTGACGTCGCAAAGATTCTCACTTCACATAATACTATCAGTATTACGTTTGCGCAGTAGTAATATCATGCGCAGAAGCGGAGCAGTACCGCCTTCGCATCGTCCCGTTACCGCGCATCCCGCGCCAGTCAGGAAGCATTTAAATGTAGGGACGTAGTAAAAAATGGTACCGCGTTGACTGACAGCTGACACTGACATTTGACACTTTTCTCATATCGTACTGCCTCCGCACCGACAAATCAGGAAGTCGCCTAAATATTGTGTGGTTCACAGTTGGAGCATAGCAAAAGACTATTTATTTCGAGTCCAAATCAGACATCGAGAAATGGCTCATACTAGGTAATAATTAATTACAACTTATGACGTCACAAGTTGAACATATGGTTGTGGAATACTGCTTCTAGGCACGTTTAGGTATATGTTTAGTCTCATTAAATTTCTGTTTTGGGTTCCGTACCAAATGGGTAAAAAATTGAGCGATTTTGACAGTCCGTCTGCCTGTCACATCGCTAAATATCTCAAGAACTATTGATTTGAAATTTGGAATAGTTTTTTATTGAGGCCTGTGTCATTATGGATTTATAAAGACGGAGACATGATAGTCTATCTAATGTTGCCAATAGAATATCTTTTTAGGTTTAAACGATTGAAACACGAATAGTGATCTGGTAAACACACCTTAAATTGAATTCTCTGTTCGCCCGCAGGTTAAAATGCAGAGCACATGCATCCAACTCCAGCCAGTTTGTTTACTGTACGGAATTGGCCTATTTCAAAGAGTTATATAACTTTCTATGCAGTTTATTATTAATTTAGCAGTCGAGTTTTAACATTATTTAGTCGTTGATATTAGTATTGATATTGTATTGTATTTATGGCTAATAGATAAGGCCTATTATAATTTAAAAGAATTTTATGTTAGTGAATAAGACATTCGATTCTAAGTACATTGTATACCCGGTAGGGTAACTGTTGAAACACTGTAATATTTGCACCATCTATGTACCTACACAGTTTTATACAATAAAGTATTTCTATTCTATTCTATTCTATTCTATGTAAAAGTGTATGTATGTTTATTTTATCTCCGCTACCCAAGGGTTGTCTGGAAGAGATCGCTCTTTAGCGATAAGACCGCCTGTTGTTTACCTCTACTTTAAGCCTAATGTTTCTGTACTGTGTTTTTTTTGAGGTGTGCAATAAAGAGTATTTATTTGTATTGAATTGTATTGTCGTTGATGTAATATTACACGTAGGTAAATCCTGTATGGTAATGTAGATTTAATCTAAGTTTCTTCTTGAATTGATGTTCAATTCGTTCTTTTTTCGCGAAAACTCTGGCTGAATTATTAGGGTTGCGCAAAATTAGTCATACCTGTGGTCGAGCAAAATTTGCCATTCAACTAAACTACTTATTCTAGTTCTTTCGCAAAAATCCTGGAGTCAATCGCGGATCTAATCATTAACGTAAAAAAGAGTAATTTTACGCCAAACGCTGCAATTTTGTAAAACCTTAGTTTCGCACTGTGGAAACCCTGTGATTCTAGACGACATAGGAACATAAGTCAAAAGTAAGCCTAGACCTACAGAGAAATAGTATGGTGTTATTATAACGTAGAACCAGTGTTATTACTTATGGCTGCGGTTTTCTGTAAGGTTAAAGTTACGATAATGACAGTTCTGGTTTAAGAAAGAGCTTACACATGGGTATCGACTTACTACGCTATCCAAATCATAAAGCTGATTTACTGCTATATACATTTCTGTGACGGGGAGGCGGTATTGTCTTTCAGCATGTATTTTTATTCTTCGCTTCCGATACCAATCATGTTACGTTCTACTTCGCTCGCTCGCTCCCTCGCACGCCAGGTTTACGTGTCAGAGTGAGAACGAGAAACATATGACATACGATTAGGATCCGAAAGAAGAGAACCAGATTGAGGCCTTATTCAAACTTCGAACCACGTAGCGTCCTCGATTATGATTCATATCCACACGCGTTCGAGAGATATCGTAATTTCATTCACACTAGTACTCCCGTGTCAAAGGGAGTTAGCCCGAAGGGGGTTTAGAAGTAGATATCATGATAATGCAGTAGGTAATGTTACATGTAAACTCAATTTACCTAAGTACGTAGTGGCTCTGAGCTTGCGATAGAACGGACGAATTTTTACGTTTACAACTCCTTTGGCACCGCTATTTATAAAAAAAAACAACGGGTTGCACTCCGGGAGTGCCGGCAGAAGTGAAAACCAAACACACACGCACATTCGCGCAAGCGCCCTGCGCTGCCTAAACGAAACAGCACGCGCAGGCATACATTTTCGCTGCGCAGTAGAAAGAGAGGAGGATAAAATAATTTGTTTTTAGTACGTATTTGTATTAAAACAGGTCATACGATATTACGAAGGGTCAACTTAGCTGGTCGTAGAGCGTCTTAGGCGTACTTCCGTCCACTATATTGAGACCTCCTTACGAATCTGTCGATCTGTCGCGAGTTTAAACATTTTTCCCCATCACGAAAAGTGCTCAGCGCCGCTAAAGAAGTTTTCACTTCAAAAATCGACGAAAACATTCTTCGTAAGGTCTCAATATAGTGGACGGAAGTACGCCTAGGACGCTCTACGACCAGCTAAGTTGACCCTTCCTAATATCGAATGACCTGTTTTAATACAAATAATTTATTGGTTTAATATAAAGGTTGACTACTTAATATATAAATTCCCCAAGGTCGCTGCCCCTGGGGATGGTGACCATAAGGCTGGCCACATTTCCTCGCTGGATATCGAAGCCTATCCGTGGACAGAGGAAGTATAGTCAGCACTATTTTCTAAAATTCTAGATCTAATAGATTTATAAAGAGCATGTGCTTCCGGGCTCCACGGACCAAGAGTTTCGACCGCAAGGGACAGGCACATACGTGGTTGTTTGTCAGGCCAGCATTCTTTGCGAGGCTAATTAAATATCAGGCAAGCAAACTGCTTGTTTGAATACCACGAGTTTAAAGACTCCCACCGCATTGGCTGAAATCACGTAATCCGCCATATTCTTACTAAATTTGAGACAGACGCTAAAATTATTAACGTAAATAAAAGCGAAATCCCTTATGACACAAATAATACTTACTTGAAGCAAAGCCAATAAGACTTAATAATACTCCTTCAGATTCGGTGGAAGCCGCTCAACCAATCTGACTGGAGCGCAAGCGCTCAGAGTTAAGAGTATTACATTGTTTAAACCGCCCGCGTGGTCGTGTCGGAGGTTTCCTCTGGATTTTACCCAGGTCACTCTTCAACCGCGCAATCCTATCGCTTTATTAGGCCCGGCCTATAAAGCCACAGTCAGGTTAAAAAAAACGTAATACTCGTATAGGTATTCATCTACGCCAGCTAACAAAACTGAACACACAAAACCGGCCAAGTGCGTGTGTAGGGTTCCGTAGTCGTCCACCCGTTACATTATGTGGACTAAAAAGTTCGCAAACTTATATTTACTATGTTTTTGACAGAATTAACAACATTATCTAAGGTATCAATGGAAATTTTTTTCACATGCCTAGGAGCCACCGTTTAGCTGGCAGGGGGGGGGGGGGGGGGGACACTTGACCATAACGAAAATTATCACTTCAAAGCTTAATATCACGCCAACCGATCCTTGAATCAAAAAATACTCTTAGAAACCTTATAATATTTTTAAAAGAGCTATCCTACGATACCCCACACGATGGGGTTTGAAAGAAAAAAAAAAATTGCACCACCACTTTACAAGTAGCCCCTAAAAAAAACCCCCTAAAAAATTTTTTTTTCAAGATTTTATTCTACCGTTTTGTCGGCGTCATCAATACCTATACTCATGCCAAATTACAGCTTTCTAGTACTAACGGTTACTGAGAAAAACGGGGGTCGGACGGACGGACGGACATGGCGAAACTATAAGGGTTCCTTGTTTACTACGGAACCCTAAAAAGGGACATTAACCTCCCTAAACCCATAGTTTGTTGTTGTTTATTTATTCAGCATTATTAATTAAATCCCAGCTAATCTCCACGAATAATACAGATGTATGATTCACGTGATTACACCAACAATAGGCTGATATGACACCCATTGTGTTCGACTAGTAGGCTATCTTCACGTTTGCATGATACGACGTGTCGAGTATCTCAAGGCGCGATACTAGGTACTACACAGTTTAGGGAGTGAAATTGGATATCTAATCAGAAATCACTTATCCTGACTTTACGAATATTCTGCAATTATTGTTACATCCAATAAGAGAAGGATAAGTAGAGAATTAATAATCGAACATTTAAATCATGGTCACCCTATTATTTATTTTTTGTTTATTCAAAACGCCATGTGATGTAGGGTGACCAAATTGATATTTTTTTGTTTAAAACTTGAAAAATAATTTCCAATAGTGCGACCGTAAAACTTTGGTTAAGCACAGTGTTCAATAAGATTACCCAAAATTAAGTTTAAAAAGAGTTAAAAATAACTTATGACTGTTTCTATGGCTTTGGGCCAACAAGATGCTTAAAATATACTGTGAATCTGAAGACTGTAGCTCCAACCGTTTGGCTGTAAACCTGTGTGATAGACGACGGACGGACAGACGGACGGACGGACGCGTGAGTGACAGCAATAGCGTTCCGGTTGGAACCTTCGGGTACGGAACCCTATAAACGAAACAAAATAAACCTTTTTCACACAAACAAAAGAATGCCCAAAGTTTCCTTTCAGAGATCGCAGGTTCCTTGAAACAATGTAACTTACCTCCAAATACCGTGCAAAGGTATTTTGGGACGTTTATTTGCGCCCAAACCTTCGCAATGGGTATATCTTCCTAAATTTCGGTTTGAAATAGACTTTACATTGGTTATGCGTACTCGTTGGCTAGCACACTCTTCGCGACTCAGTGACTTCTAAAGGCTGACGTCCACTAGGCTCGCCGAGGCGAGTCGAATCGAAAATAATTCGCCTCCATACATTAACTATGAAAGTGCGTCGATTGACGCAGAGCCGAATCGAATCGAATCGACCGAATGGACGCACTTTCATAGTTAATGTATGAAGGCGAATTATTTCGATTCGATTCGACTCGGCTCGGCGAGCCTAGTGGACGCCAGCCTTAACTCACTCACTCACATTGAGGAAATTAGATAGAGGTGGGTTGATATTCAAAATTCATTGCTCTTTTACATGTCACAAAATTACAATACAGTTACAATTAGGTATATCATTTAGTTTAGTAACATGTATACAAAGCAACATCAAACAACAGATAATTACCTGCGCGGTAATCACGTGACGTTTTCGACCGTTAGTACGATAGATTTAAATGACAAATCCCATACCAAAACTGACATTAAATACGTACCAACGGTACATATCGTTACGTGATTACCCCGCTGGGCACATATTTACTAGACTTGTACTATAATACAGAGATGTAAAGAGTATCTGTGGTCAAATATACATATAAGCGGAGATGTAAACGGTCCCCAATCCGATCCCAACCGGTCAAGTAATTTTAGAGGTGTAAAAGGCCTATCGAAATCTGATAAACGGGTTACTCACGTCTGTATCGTCGAATATCGCTCGACATGTTTCGGGCCAATACGTGGTCCTTAATCATGAGTGGTCGCGGCGGCCTCGCGTTTAACACTGCGCGCGGCTGCCCGGTGTTGGTTGCGTCGGTGGGGCGGGAGCGGGAGGCGAGAATCCACCCTCATTTTCGTCACTATTGATTAAGGACCACTCATGATTAAGGACCACGTATTGGCCCGAAACATGTCGAGCGATATTCGACGATACAGACGTGAGTAACCCGTTTATTAGATTTCAATATGTCTGAGACTCACGGAAGTTTTCTATGTAAAAGGCCTCTAAATGTAAAAAAAAAACTATACGAAATAAGAATTTCGGGTCAAGAGACTGTTAAGCTAACAGTCTTACTAACTAATGCTACAATATAGATACGATAGATGCTAGCCCCGCTTATAACCTAATGCCACTTACGCATATACCGTTGCAGAATCGGTACGGTATCAGTAAGTAAACGGCAGTCAATGTCAGTGCTTCGTACGGGGCGATACAAATGTACCGCATGCGTATCGTCCCGCTTCCGCGGAATTAAAACTACTGCGCTAAAATAATGCTGACAGTATACCGCCAAAAAGCGAATCGGGGCGAAATCAGTAAGCTCTCCGCAAAGTAACTAAATACCGCATACAGATTCCGGACCGCCAGTAAATGCCCTGAGCCTAACTTTTAACTTGTATTGATAGAGTGAATTGAGGAACAATTTAATATATTTATATCTGTTTGAGGTTGCCTTACGTTTTATAGCTGCAACAGACCGAATATGGTGCGCCCCGCACCGACGGACTGTGCGGTGCGCTCGACACGCCACACCACCGCACCGTGTCATCTGACACATGAACAGACATTCGAATATGGTACGCTCGCACCGTGACCTTGGTGTGCTCCGACGATATTTGTATGGCAGATCCGTCCACACGTTCGAACTTGGTGCGAACCGCACCAAATCCTGTGGGAAAATCATCGTACCGAGCGCACCGCCAATAATAATAATAATGTCCAAGCAAAAATTGCACCAAGGTCGCGGTGCGGAGCGCACCATGTTCGATCGTCTGTTACAGCTATTCGATGTGTCACAACATCCATGATCACGAGAGGATCAAGCTACATAAAAATTATGTTAAAATTAGTAGATAAATAATAGTGAATTTGAATTCATTTCAATATTTTTGGGTTAAACAGTCTCTAAGGACGGGCAAAGCTATTCTATTAACGCAGCAAATTCCCAATTCAGCGCTCGGACCCAATAGAAGTCTGTGGAAATAATTTGGACGGTAAGTAACGGCCACTAGACGGTCCTTACGTTAGTGTTGTGACGTACCGTACATCCCCATGTACAACGTAAACTGGTTTCTTTTTATACGACTGCCCAAAAAATTAGTGTAATGTTTTCAGGGTTCATTTTATGTATGTGAGCATCTTTTTCTCCCAGAACTTCTCTCAACGCCTTAACCGATTTAGATGCGTGAGATCCTTACCTACGTCATCCCAAGTAACATAGGACAGTGACCTTGCAATAAAATAATATGGCGGACTATGTACTCCTTTTTTAGATTGACGTGAAGAGAAAAAAGGTCTCCAGAGATTCAGAGGAGGCACTGTGTTGGGAGTGAGGAACTTCAATATGTCTTTAGTTCTCAACACAACGAATCCTCAACTCAATAAAGAGCAACGCGCTTGTGATGTTCTTGTGAGTTGCAAGCGGCCATAGGCTTCTGCCAAATGTGATATGACAGAAATTATTAAGAATATGAAATTTAGTCGCATCACTAATACGCCTTGGAAGTAATGAATAACACAATAAATTATTCTTATCTAAGGAGGCGATTTTTGTTACCTACGCTACGCTATGCAAAGATAACGTTTTGATATTAGAATTAGGTAGTTACAAAACGCAATGTAACGTTATGTAACACTATTGTACTAATCTGTGGTAACGTGTTAACGTTATTATTACCTTTCAATCTGGCATCATTGAACAAAACAAGTACCTACTTAAACCGTTTTCTAAAGCACTGCCGTGTTTAAATGCCTTTTTAAATAATATAAATGCCTTTTTAAATAATAACTACTATTGAAATTGTTTTTTTTTTACTTGTACTTGTACTATGCCTATGGTACCTAAATCACGTCTAAACTCTTTTTCACGAATCAAATTATTTTATTAAAATAGAGGTTCGAGTTCCGTCTTAGGCTGCGTGCGAGTTCACGGGTCATTATTTCGTTGTATTTGTCCTCTGTATCAAATAATGACGACTATTTGTGACATTAAATTGTGACGCAACGTATGCGTTTGTCATTATCAGTTTTGCGACGGTCTAATTAAGGCGATATATTGATTGAAAGAGACGCGCGTATGTTTTTCGTTCACGACAAAACGGGATGCAACACTCTCCGGGAATGGCTTTTTTAGACAAATCTCAATAAATATCTGGCTATGTGCAGGTTTATTAAATTTCCTCTTGTCAGAGTATAGATGAGGTAAAATACCATCATAATAACTTAAGTTTAAAAAAATCCGGCTACGATTTTGCAACCGGAAACGCAAGGTATATGATGAAAATATCATGGGATCCAGTGATTTAACGTTTAAAATGTGACACAATCCACCGTGTACGCCCTATAACGCGCGGGAAAGCGGGGGACGACGCCCACCATATATAAGACACCCCTATTTTATGTCTTTGTCGTGCCAAATTAGCTATATAAATACCTACTCTCGCAGTAATACCTGGCCTTAAACCTGTACGGTTTTAGCCGCTGCTCCATTGTAATCTTAAACTGTATTCTTTTCATTAGTAAATAAATTAAAAAAATATATAATAACGTTGTTATAACCTTAATGTGTTGTTATCGTTTCATTTCAGTCTTTTCCTTCATTATTCAGACTTTAGTGGCGATACCGTATATCGGGCTCGGCCAAGTTTATATTTCGTAGACCCTGCATATTTTAGTCGACGCGACGGCGGTATTTTGTGAACAAACAGCAAAACGCTACACTGATCAATATTAGACCTTATCTCGTTGTAATAAGGCTCAATTAACAGTTAACTTTGTTGTCTGGTATTGGGGGTAATAAGTGCTGACGAATGGCAAAAATCAGGCTCGGCAAATATTGTATAAAATTGTGGTTAAACAGGCATTTTTGGCAACTTTATGCAATAGAAACTTTACAAGTTAATGATAGTATTTGTCAATATTATCATTACTAACCATATTATCTATGCTGTCTTAACTGACAACTGTACATTTATTAATAATACACAGTGTTGTGTGGCCATGCAGCGCCATAATATTACAAACATTAGGACAGTACCCTTACCATGAGTTTGCAATGTTTGCATTACCGTACTCGCTAGCGACTAAACGATTTAGTATGGCGATTCTTAATTGTATTGCGTAACCGCCAGAGGCGCTGTACTTTTGTCCATACTAAATAGTTTAAACAGTCGCTAGCGAGTACCTTAAGCAAACATTGCAAACTCATGAGTTTGTACCATGGTAAGGGTATTGATTACACCAACGTACTATTACAGACCAATAACCGTTAAATATGGCGCGGGCACTCTTTCCATACGATAGGCATGATGACTATTTTTTTTCTTACTTACTACCGTTGTATGGAAAAAAGGGGAATTTGCCCTTTGCTCCTAAAATATTACGTTTATGTACGTATACATAGTTGTCATAAATATAATTCATCTCTTATGAAAATTCTATTTGCAACTTTCAATTTTCATTTGGGATATATAAACACAAAAACATTTTTGCGCATCCTTAGACTTCTTCTAGATTAGTTCCACCCATAAATTTTTAGGTTTTTAATTATTTGTCTAATTTACTATTTATTGTGATAATTTGATAGTTTTCTAACCATATAACCACACTTTGTTATAAATTGTAACATGAGTCATCTACCCAATTCGATTAACGAACACCACTGATAATGGTTTGGTGCAACCCACCCTCTTCCCTCCTTACCTACACCCGGAATTAGTGTGAAATTTCCTCTTACATTTATTTAATTAATTAAACTTTGTTAAATGGGCATTTGAAAGTGAACCGAGTCTATGTAAACCGATTTCTTCAACAGACTTCAAAGCAAGCAAAGATTTCAATAAATCAATATTGAAACAAGACGGTATAAAGCTAAAGTCATACAAAGTTGGGAACTTTCTTAATTCGTTTCGTTACGGGAATGATGAATTCTTCAAACGGATTTTATGAGTTAACGGATAACGTAATAACAGTCATCAGTCAAATGTATAATTACCTCAGTAATTAAAATGGTAATTTCTACTTGTAAGGTAACAACGTTGAAGAAGTTTATTCATAGGAATACTTAGTTGACTTCCTGACTTGGCGGGGCGGGATCGATATGTGACATTTTCTTCTTTGACGTAAACTTACTGACGTCGCAAAGATTCCCACTTGAAGTAATACTGTCAGTATTACATTTGCGCAGTAGTAATATTATGCGCAGAAGCGGTCCAGTACTGCCTTCGTATCGTCCCGCTTCCCGCAGTAAAAGGTACTTCACTTCACTTTTAAAAAAAATGGCTTTCCATCAAATTTATGATGATTTCGCCAACCACATGTTCATTAGACGTTGTTCGGTAACGACGCCATGACAGTAGGAAACTGGTTTTGTACGGTAGTGGATTCAGCCCGTCGTCGTGAAGAGCACGTTTGTTCACCAACGCTGCGACGGGCGAAAATCCCAGTAAAAGGTAGTACTGAGTTGACTGACAGTTGACACTGACATTTGACAGTTTTCTCATAGGTTAGGTTAGGAGATCGTACCGCCTCCGCACCGACAAATCAGGAAGTCGCCTTAGTTAGGACCAAGTTAGGACAGACAAAATTGATATTCCGCATCGCCAGAGCTCCCGAGGATGTCCCGTGTTGAGAACGAGGGAGTGGTCTCAAATACCAATATATTTATGTGCAGAAATCTATCCGGTGTTGCAGGTGTCTATGGGCGCCGGTAATGGCTTACCATCTCCTCCTCCCTCCTCTGCCCCATAGAAAATAATAGGTACATAATAGTTGGTATGCAAATCGTCGTATAGACAAATTCTTAATTTCATCGTGTAGGCGATTGTAGATGTAGATGCTAGTTGACATACAGTGAGCGTTCCTATGATTTTTTCAGATATGGATAGCGAGACGATTAGGATAACTAATTGAATGAAATACTAGTAGGTTGTTTCGAGGTAGCCGTCGTAAAATTGACATCGGAGCCATCACTAGAATAGAGTAAAATTTTAAATTAAACAAAGTTAAATGTTTCATAGAATGTTTCGCAGAACTTTCGTTTCACAGAAACTCTTTTTTTTCAGAACCCGTTAACTTTTTAGGTACGGATAAAATGCCATTCTGTAGAGTAGAACCCAATTAGATCTACGAGAAAAGTAGGTTAGGTTAGAACTGCGACCCTTTTGTAAAAAAAAAAACAACGGGTTGCACTCCGGGAGTGCCGGCAGAAGTGAAAACTCAATAAAGATATTGTCAGATTTAGGTGCGCGTCTTTTCGGTGGACAGGACATGCCAAAAGTTAAGGGCTACAAAGCTTAATTTTCGATTGATCTGATAACCCGCATAATCTGTAATTCCGTGTCTATAAATCCATGTAATAAAAACGTAAATTACATGCACACAAGCCGTTAACTATTGTCCACCGAATGGACAACTTTTGTTTTTCCGACTGACAATGACCCAAATAACAAAGATATTCATATAGGTATCGGTATCGGTATCCGTATCGGTATCCGTATCCGTACTCATACTCATGTTCATATTCATATTCGAATAATCAATTTACATATATACATAATATATCCCGAGTATCATTGTGTCTTACTCATCCTGAGTTTAGCTGAGTTGACACCTCCTAACATCGCAATCACGATTACTAGGAGCGGTCAACTAGCTGGTCTTAGAATCTTAGAATCTGTCGCGAGTTCAACAAATTTTCCCCAGTACAAACGTGCTCAGCGCCGCCAAAGAAGTTTTCACTTCAAAAATTGTAAGCAATACTACCTATTTCCCATTTTTAGGGTTCCCTAGTAAACAAGGAACCCTTATAGTTTCGCCATGTCCGTCCGTCCGTCCGTCCGACCCCCGTTTTTCTCAGTAACCGTTAGTACTAGAAAGCTGTAATTTGGCATGAGTATATACATATTGATGACGCCGACAAAAAGGTAGAATAAAATCTTAAAAAAAAATTTTTTGTAGGGTACCTCCCCTACATGTAAAGTGGTGGTGCATTTTTTTTTTCTTCCAAACCCCATCGTGTGGGGTATCGTTGGATAGCTCTTTCAATATTATATATTATAAGGTTTCTAATATCATTTTTTGATTCAAGAATCGGTTGGCGTGATATTAAGCTTTGAAGTGATAATTTTCGTTATGGTCAAGTGTCCCCCCCCCCCCCCTGCCAGCTAAACGGTGGCACCTAGACATGTGAAAAAAATCATGGTAGTAGGATATACGATGAATTTAAAAGGAAAACTATCACAGCTAAGTAGACATTACTAGTTAACGAGTAATAGTCGAACTTCAGAAATGTACTTTGCAAAAGCAAACTTTAGAACAATTTCCATTGATACCTTAGATAATGTTGTTAATTCTGTCAAAAACATAGAAAAAATAAGTTTGCGAACTTTTTAGTCCACATAATGTAACGGGTGGATGACTACGGAACCCTACCTTGCGTGTGGCCCGACACGCACTTGGCCGGTTTTTTATTTCTTTAGATTCGTTGAGTGTGCTCAGGAACTCCATGAGCTCATACCGCCTTCCCCCTTCTTCCATCAGATATCCAGACGACGTACGACTGGCTACTTTCATTACCTGGTCGAAATCATCTTTTTTTTATAATGTGTACTGGTTTGGTATTCGAGTGGCGTATGTAGGTACTTCCGAGTTCAAATAACCTGGACCTTTTTAAGGTACGAGTGAATCTTCTGGGTGAGCTCGCATCACCGTCGGCCTCATTTTCAATTAAAAAAAAAATATATGACTGGTTAGAATTAGGCGTTTATTTAAGAAAATTTAATTTAGCTGTTTGCTCTAAGGAAGAACGAAGAACCCAAATTTGGTGTATTTTGAAAATTAATTTTATTTTTTAGGAAATATTATATTATTATTATCTATTCATTTAATGTGACTCGTTTACTATCTTTGTCTATTCTAACAGAATCGTGCTCTATCAAGGTCATAGGGGCCCCATTACCCTAATGTGCCCAGGGCCTCAAATTGGTTAAAGACGGCCCTGTGCGTTTCCGTTACTTTCACCCAGTGCCTTGATCGCACAAACGCGTTCATAATATTTAGTGACTTTCGCCCTGTGCCTTAGTGCCTTAGACTTAGAATAGTCGGATGAACTCACATGTGCCTTTGGGGCACACAGCAAAGTGCGGCACCTGCCGAATGTCCAGGAAAAGAGGGTGGCAGTGAATGCGTTAAGAAATTTTTGACGTACTGAAAGCCGATGTCTAAATGCTAACTTAGCTCTCAATAAGACGATTTAAAGACGAATAAGATTAGACATTACAACAATTCGACAGTGATTGGCGTGGTGGGCACGACGACACACTACCGCTTTGGCGGTCAAAGGGTTAATAAGTTCGTCAAGCAGTACGGTAGACTCGATCGAAACCTAACCTGAATAATAAAATTATATAAATTAAAAAAATATTAAATAAAAAATACCCTAAAATTTAGTCGGATAATACCTACATATTCGTAGTTACATAAGTGATCGAATTCCGTAGTAAGTCGGCATTTTGATTCACAAACTAAATTTACACAATATCGTAGGTGATATCGTAAAATAATTGATCCCGACCGGCCACTTTTTTTGTGATAATCTTACTAGTATATAAAGTTATTACCGTTGCGTAAAACGGCGGTTTCACTGATTTAAGTCTATACATTTTCTTCTTGTCGCTCGTCGCTGATCGCTGGTCTTGTCTTGCTGCTCGCCGCTTGACTTGCTGGTCATCACGTCGCCCATAGAACCATGCTAAATGTTAAGTCTGTCAAAAACTGGCAACCGTACTGTCTTCTCGATGATCTCACGGTTCGAAATAAATGCCATACGATAAATAAATAAATAGTCTCTAGACGATGAAAGTAGTAAGTAATTACTAATTACTATAAGTAATAAGTAACCTTAAAGACCTTAAAGTGCCTATACTACCTACTTACATGCTCCTTTTTGTCTTTCATAGATAAATTAGGTATGTCGTTGTTGAAATAAAAGGATAAACTTTAAATTAAACAAGTAATTTACTTAATATATTTATAACTTTATTTACAATAAATAGACAAATACCCACTTATACATAATTTTTTCCCAATTCTCTTTTCCTGTTCCCTCAGTCCTCAGATCCATTTTTTTCGGAATTCATCTTCTGTTGAAAAACTGAAAAAATCAAATTACTTGAATTTCCCGAAACGTGGGGTAATCTTCAGGGGATTTTTTTATTATATGTTGGTATCCCGAAATCGAATTATAAACCGACTGAATGATGGGACATCAATTCTAAGCTGGCTTCTATGGTAGATTTATTATATACTACGCGATTTGACCGGTTTGTATGTGAAATGTTTGGAGGTTATTTTTGAATTAATTTACATATTTTTCCTATTTCATCAAGTATCTCATAATATAACTAATGATTTAGCTCAGTAACTTGGTTCCGGTGAGATTTTAGAAATAAACACGGGTCCAAAATGCAAAGAAAATGTACTTACGCATGGAATGTAACATCCGCCTTTTTTCGGTCGAGTTTGCTTTTACAGCCCAACACTGAACACCCCACCATGTTTGCACTGAACACCCAAACACTACGGATCTGATAATTGGTAAATTATTATTCATTTAAACCAAACTTATCATTAATTCTCCATTTATAAAATGCACTAACAAATATTGCCAATTTGTTTTGCAATCTTCTTGACACTTCATGAAAGATTATGCCTTTACCAGACCGTGAAATTTTTTTCGGTCGGTGATAAGGACAAAACATCGCACTATTTTCTACTTCCTCTCATAGGAATCGCAATAAAGCTATCTTTCTCTTACAAAGCGTGTCAGGCCCTTGGTATTTTATCCATCACTCGTATTTTGAAGGGAACTGTCACCGTATTTAGGGACAATAAGAACTACTTTCAATGAGAATTTATTTGAAATATGATCTTTACGGAAATCGGTCAGTCTGGCTATCCGATATTGGACTTTGGAAACGCTTTTTTAGGGACAATAAGAGCTACTTTCCATGAGAATTTATTTGAAATATGATCTTTATGGAAAATCTTAGGATTGTCTTCGAACAGTTAGAACCTTGGCTTTCTAAGAAGACCAGCTGGGGACCCCTCGTAACATAGCAATCACGATACTAGGAGGGGTCAACTAACCTGGTCATAGAATTTATCGCGAGTTTATACATTTTTCCCCAGTACAAAAGTGCTCAGCGCCGCTAAAGAAGTTTTCACTTCAAAAAAAAAACGATGAAATGTAAATTCGGCGAAACAATACATCTTATATGAAACTTCTGTCTGCGAAACAAAGTACAATCATATTTTCACATGAAATACGTAACTAGAAATGACTTTAAACTGAATACAGTGGCTTTACCTCACTTGTATATACACTGAAAATCCCTTGTAAATATTTTAATAATCTATAATCGAATCTAAGATTCGTTAAATCGTATTAAAATAAGGAAAAGCAATGCAATAAATATATCAATTTCGCGCCGTTTAAAAATATCCGACAGAACCACAAAGTCCGTGTTTACATTTACACGGTTGCTTCCACGCCGTAGTCGATAAAAGATATGCCAATATATGCCTTATTACAAATAAATGAAGGTATAAAAACGTGAATATATCTTGCAATTATAAATTTTAAGCGATATTCGAGCTGAATTGAATTTTTTATCATTTGGCTCGTGTTATCGGAATAAATACGGTAAGCTTTATGGCGATGTGTAAATATGTATATGAATAAATTATATTTTCCAAATAATCTCACAACCAGCACGGATAGCACAGGACGGCGCGCGGTCTATTTCGTCGCGAAGTAGCATTATATTTTTGAAGTGAAAGCTTCTTCAGCGGGGCTGAGCACTTTTTGTGACGGGGAAAAATGTTTAAACTCGCGACAGATTCGTAAGGAGGTCTCAATATAGTGGATGGAAGTACGCCTAGGACGCTCTACGACAAGAACGTTGACCCGTGTCCGTCTTTAGACGGAAACCTAAGGTCTCAATATAGTGGAAAGAAGTACGCCTAGGACGCTCTACGACCAGCTAAGTTGATCCTTCCTAATATCGTATGACCTGTTTTAATACAAATAAGTACTAACAAACAAATGATTTTATCCTCCTCTCTTTCTACCGCGCGGCGAAGATGTATGCCTGCGCCTGCTGTTCTGTTCTGTATTGTGGTGTTATGTTAATGTTTTTTTGTACTGTATTTGTGCCACGAAATAGATGTTTTTTCTTTCTTTCTTTCTTTTTCTGTTTCGTGTGTTCGGTTTTCACTTCTGCCGGCACTCCCGGAGTGCAACCCGTTGTTTTTTTAAACAAAACACAAACAAACGCGTTTGCGTTTAGTCTCATAGTGTGGTTGTGGTCTACATATTAGCTATGCTGCTACAGAAAAACGAAACGACGATGCTATTCTTATGCTGGTGACTGAATGTACTCTTCTTGTAACTCGTATTCCATTTAAGAGTCATATTGCAAATATACACTTTTATTGGAACCGGAATAAAAGTTAATTTCTTATCAAAAGATGCGCCTGAAAATAAATTCAAGAATTAACCAGCCAAATTGCCGTTGCCGTCACCCTCCCTATTTTCGCCGACGAGTTTTGGTTTCAATTTTCCGTTCTCGTATTGTATTACAGTTTTAATCTCGTACTTTATGAGATTGCCCCGAGCTGTAGGCTTAAAATAGCATATTTGTGAATAAACCGGTGATCGGAAACTCACTTTGAATTCGAGCTATTGACTTTCGCAGCAAGTGTAAAATAAATATATAATATATTTTTTTGCCCATAATATTCTTGATTTTGATTGTTTAGCTCTCTATTAAGATTAATGAGATAAAGCCCACTGACGGACGGACGGACGTGGGGGACAGCGGAGGCATAGTAATAGAAGTATGTTACCTTTAGGTATTACGGCTGAAATAACTCCTTCTATTATGTTCATTTTATCGGGAGCCAACCTGTATTATTTGGGGGAGGCCTATGTCCAGCAGTGGACGTCTTTCGGCTGATATGATGATGATGATAATGAACCTGTATTATTAATATCTAGTTCGAACTTCCGGCTAACGTTTGTTAACGAATGGCTTTCCTTTTTCCTGACATAGGTCTCAGCCAATGCAAGATGTAAGTTAGCATAGTGTAAATCGGCCTTTAGATATAAGGAAAATTAGAAAGAAAGAAAAAACATTTATTCGTGGCACAAATACAGTACAAATAAACAAAACACCACAATACATGCAAAAATTTTTTTTTTAATGGTTGGAAAATTAATGAAGTATCTTTTATTCACATTTCTATAGAAGCAAACCGTGCTACGTTGAAATACTATGCTAGAGTTGAACCTGTCACGTTACCTACACATTTAATAAACACACCACAGCTTGAAAACACTTCAGAAAATCCCTCTTGAAACCCATTTGATCCTACTTTTGCTACTAACATACTTACATGACCTATTTTCCCGTTGCCAGTTTGTTCGTGACAGCGGGCCTTGTTAGCGTTTACCATAATGTCAGGCGCTGAATAGCAAATTCGCCGTAATATAAGCCGATATCGCTTCGGGCGCAAATGTTAACAAATATAGACCTTTCACGCTTCTGGGAGCCAATATAGGTAGCCCAGCGGTAAGGGTAAAAGAGAAAAAGGTAGGGCACAGCAAAATTTCATCTTGCTCAAATGTGGAGCAGCCTAACTGGGGGTGTACCCTACGCCTTGCAGAGGACCACAGAAGACCAGACTTCTCCAGGCTTCTCCAGGAACATTTATGTTGTGTGTTGTTTCTCAAGCCGCCCGAAGGCCTCCAACTTGGCTTAACGACTGCTGCCATAGACAGCAACCGGGATCAACGGCTTAACGTGCCTTCCAAAGCACGAGAGCGCTCAGTTAGTAACCACTCAAAGCCCAAGTCCTGACCGCTGCCCACGTTGCTTAACCTTAGATACCGCAATCGGTACACAGGCGCCGCTGGGCTACGAAGGTATATTATAACACATAAAAAACTGATATTCAAGTCTTCTGCACAACGAGGACTTTTTTTTGGAATATTGCATAAAATGTGAGTGAGGCATAGACACGAACTGCATTATTGCAATTGTGGACTTCAGAGTTAAATCCAGCTCGAACATATGCCTCGTTAGGTAAACACGCTCAAATAGCCCGTTCGTTAAATAATACTCGCGAACTATGCTAATTGGATTTCAAGTCTGCGATTCTCGTAGAATATTTAATTTAGTTTGTCCATATGATAGCGAGCCAAACAAGCGATTCGGAATTAAAGGAACTAAGGCGACTTCCTGACTTGGCGGGGCGGGGTCAATATCTGGCATTTTCTTCTTTGACGTAAACTTACTGACGTCGCAAAGATTCCCAATTGACGGAATACTGTCAGTATTACATTTGCGCAGTAGTAATATCGTGCGCAGAAGCGGACCAGTACTGCCTTCGCATCGTCCCGCTTCCGCGCAACCCGCGCCCTACCCTGCATGTGAACGCGGCCTCGCATTAAATAGTCCTGCCTTAGAAAATGCCGACACCAACCACACACCCCCCATTATAAGGATTACGGCCCACGCTCAGTCCTAAAACACCGTAAACTACTCGTATCCCTTCCGAGTATACTGCCTTTTGTACAAGGAAACCGTCGGCGGCAAAATCTCTTTTGAATGGGATACAAGATAAGCCGTAATTTATAGCATCGTAAACCAGAAGATAAATTATATGCGTTGACGCCCGAATCACTTTTTGCAACTAAACGCTATGTTAGAGAAATATTTGCAAGTTGTATCATTTTCGTGCAAAATGGCAGACTGGTTTTGATGAATATAACACAGTACATTATATTTACTAAGCTAATTGCAGTAATATATTTTTTTACTGTAATTTTTGCCTCATATCATGGTTTCAGTGTCGGCCGTAATATCTGGATTTGGTTGTGGCTGAAACTGAAGCATGAGCCAACATCCGAATTTCGGTTTTGGCCAACAATTGTAAACACTTATAGAAAGACTGAAACCTAAGATATATATTTTACCTATTGTTTACTTCTACCATTTTCCAATACAAATACTTCAACTTCAATAAATCAGTTCTAATTTTCATACTTATGTCTTAAGGCGCTACACTGAGAAATTTGGAGACTTTGAAACGCTGTCCTGCCCAGACTAGCAAACAGTAGGGGCTGATTTTCAGATATATGATCCTTGACTATATGATTCTGGTACTGACAATAGCGAAACATGATTGCTTAAAATTTTCTCGATAGAAAATAAATCCAAAGTCGAGTCTATATTTTCCTTTTTTTCCTCAGCCTACTAAAACAACGCATTATTAAAAGACACGATTAAGTTAATATGATGGCATTTTACCTCATCTAGGTCATGACAAGAGGAAATTTAATAAACCTGCACACAGTCAGATATTTAACGAGATTTGTCTAAAAAGCCATTCTTGGAGAGGGTTGCATCCCGTTTTGTCGTGAGCGAAAAACAAAGGGTGTCTTTTTCAATCGATATATCGCCTTAATATAACATCACACTGTCATTTAATTCAACAATTTTAAACGTCGATAAAAGATTCAATTTAGCTTTTGGCCGTATCTTCGGCAAAAGCTAACATTCGGTATCGGTATCGGGTTCGGCTGAAAATCATTTTTCTGTAGGACACACAGGACACGAGTTAAAAGTTTACTCATTCGTTGGCCATCTGCATACGTTATTTTTATTACACTCTTTCTAATGAACACAAGAGATATTCATGCATACTTTATTTACCCCTGGGAAATTTACTTATAATGGCTACGTCGCAAACACATTTTCATTTACAGCAATTGCTTTTAAAAACAGTCGCAAGAAGATGATATTTATAAGGCATATACCCAGCAGGGAACGGGACAAATAGATGTGTTTTTTTTAAAACCTAATACTATTGGTACCACATTGGTACGTTTAAAATTAGTACAGATGAAGTGAGATTTTTCCCTCTCAAAGTCTTTATGATATTGACGTTAGGTATTTATCCAAATCGTTAAGATAATTTTCATGCTAAACATTTTTTTCGGAATAACGAATACCTACTCGTATTCACCAATATATTTTCTCAATCGGGAATTTTCTTAGGCTTGTTTTTTGAAGGTTAGGCTAGGCTCTATTATTCTTACTTAGAGATTTTTATAATGTTCATATTTTTTTTTTTTTTTAACAGATGGAATAATTTTAAACAAAATAATATTCATAATTGACAAACACTTGCTGATAAACGTCTTATGTAACTGTCTAAGAGAAGAAAGCTTTCAATTATTACCCTGATACATTCTTTCCATAATGACTAACTTTGATCTTGTATGTTTCCTCGATTGTGTGTTTCCTTTCCTTGTGTTGCATAATTGTTCTTATAGGTAGTTATGTACAGTACCCGGCAATATATAAGTATTGCACGTCGGTCTTTGGAAACAGACACTTGGCTGTTTACGTCGATTTATGAACACTGGCGAACGTTCATCAATCATCTTAAATATCAATTGACACTTCATACATATTTCATATGAAATAAATGCTGCACTTTATGGACTTTAGAAGTTATCGTCAAATTGATGACATAAGTTTCTGACAAACTTCACACAGGTAGTGTGAGACAACGCTCTGTGAATCCGAAATTAGCCGAGTCTCTTTCCAAAGGTCGATATGCAATAATTATCGCCCGGGTACAGTACATAGATATAGTATATACAAGTAGCCCGGGTACTGTACTCGTAACTATCAACAGCGTCAAGACAGGCGACCATTACACGAGCTGAGCTCTTTGCCCCCAAGGACGCAAAATAAAACTTATCTACTCGTATGACAGAAATTCGAACACATTATTTTCTCATAAGCAGCGAGATCGGCGCGCTGAATACAAATAGCCTGCTTGTTGCAGACGAGTCTTTTAATGCATGATTCCTTGATTTATTATTACTTAGCGTAGGTATATTGAATTCATACACTAGCTTTTCCATGCGTTGTCATATATTTAATAAATAAATTTTATTACTTTGTAAATGTGTTTTTACTTTATTAATACGAATAAGTTAGTTCCGCACACATTTGTCTCTATGCTTGCGTGTCGTTAAGATATACATCAATGGTCACGCCACGTTACACAGACAGGTTCAAAAAATGTATAGGTATATATACAAAAGCAGAAAATTTGACCCAAATTAGAAAAAACATTTTTATATATTACATTATTTAATTTATTCAATTTATAGTTTGAAATCACGAAAAGTTTTTGGGCCAAATTTATTTAGTGTATATTTAAAGGCTACAGTGTTCGTCTATATTTTAAATGGTCGTTGACGATCATTATAAATCACTCATTTCAACGTAGATACCCTTTAAAAAAAACTGACTCGACTGACATGTATAAGGGTCAATTCACGGGACAGACCAGTAACTGGTATGTTAGTTACTCGCATGGTTACTAAACTGGCTCGTACTAAACGAGGCTTTGCAGCATCCACCAGTCATCGCACGTAATGCGGACCGCGAAACTGCTCAGTAATGATCCGAAAAGATACACCTATCAGGAAGTCTACTTCAGACACACATATAGCCATATTGTCAATTGAATATTGTACCGTCTTCATAGTGTAAATTCGGTTAGATATCGCTTCTATTCAAATATAATATACGTCAATGCTACCTATGCTTAACTACAGTATTAGGCCGCTGTCCTACGTACAGCATAGCCTTTGTGAAGGTCTGAAATGTATAGTAACATCCGTAAACAAGGGAACAGTTTCGCCAAAGCCTCTCAAAGTGCCTGTGGGTAGGACCATTTGCGCTGAGCCGGGGGCTTTCTGCCACTTTTGATGTGACAAAAGTTGAGTGGAATTGTTTTTAATGATAAAATGTGGCCGGTTTCTGTTTATTTAATTACAAATTGCGATTTGTTTGTACTATACAAACGTAAAATCAAAATTTTTATTTCGTCCGCCAAGTGCAAAATGATGCCCGAAGTCGTGTTTTTCACAGAAAGTTACTTTTTAAATTATCTTCTATTGTTTTGGAGACGTTTAGCGACCGGACAAAGGCTTTCTTAAATGATTTACTATGCGGACCCTAATGCCTTAGCGTCAGTTGGGGCGCAAAACAAAAATCCCTCTGGACCCATTCTTTTCATCCAAAGAAACTCTTTGATTTATTGCAAATCCATTCTCCCGCCGTTCTACTTTGCGTGAAGAAATGAATACAATGTCGTATGCTTGATGACGACGATATATTTTACTACGAACCGTATTGTGCTATACGTCTTTCTTATGTGTAAATATACTGGTTTGTAGTTTGTTGGACCGGCTTATGAAATGCTTTAGTTATCATGCATATTCGAACATCAAACGTATTGAGAAGGATTTATTTTTCACGGCTGGGTTATGCCCTAGGCAAACTCGGCTTGTCACAAAAGTATTGTGCATTCACCAACCATATAATCCAATAATATACATGAGTTCCGAAAATATCAATAGGTACCAGGCTATATACAAAAAAACACAGACGAGCATGTAACTTCTTCCTTTTTTGAAATCGTTTAAAAATGATAAGGTACAGTCAGCCCATGAAAATGTTGAGCATACTTAGAACCTTGTCACATCGAAATCTAAGAAATATTTAGACTGAAACGTCATAAAATTTGAAACCTCTTTAATTTGACAAAGTACTAAAGTGCTCAACATTTTCGTTGGCCCACTGTACATTATATTTGGTGGCCGACTACATATAAAATAGGACATCTTTATTTTTTCAACCTTGATTTAACACATTACCTACGCAGGTCCAGTTTTTATTTCATTCTTATTCACTGGCAGGGGTTAATCTGTGCCGAACATTGTCGCAAATACCAATTTACGTGATAAGGGTCGAATGTAATCGAACTAGGCGGTGGGTTCAGAGATTACTTGCTGTGGGTAGGATTCGATTTGTTTTAATAAAAGCTTGTGATATGGCGACCAGCGTTTTGTGTGACGAACTATCAAAATCATCATCCACCATCAGTCCCGCTGCTGGGACACTCTTAGAGGGCCAAGAACGCTTCGTGTCGTAGCACGTAGCAGCATTTTTCCGCTTTGTAGCGGAAACCCCACGTAGAGGAATATTTTTTGACGCATAGTCGCCATAGGCATTGAATGGCTAAAGGCGCATGTTCTGCGTGGTTGGTAAAAAGTTGACTTTTGGAGTCTCTTGCGACCAAAAAATTTGGAAAAAAATGTTTTTGGAACTTTGGTATTTGGTGTACAGAATTGTTTCAGTTTTTATTTATTAGTTTCGTTGCCTTATTAAATTCTATAAGCCACTGTAGTATCGAACCAACTGAATCGTGACCCATCGTGGAACTTTGTCACAGAAAATGTCATAGTGACATCGCACTGCCTGACAAGGAAAATCACTATGACACATTCTGTGACAAGGTTCCGCGGTGGGTCGCGATTCAGTTAGTTCGACAGTACATAATAAATAAAAATATTTGTGGACAATCTTACACAAATTGACCTAGTTTGAGTTTAAACTCAAACTAAGCAAAGGTTGTACTATAATCATCCATGTGTACAAGTCCATTATAATGTACAGCTTAAATATCCTAAATAAGTTTTTTTTAATTTATTGTCAAAAAAGGTACACAATGATTAACAATTATAATTTAACTCGCCAAACTGACGAAGCAGTTTCTTGGCAAAGGCAAGTAGTACATTATTTGATCGATATAATATTATGTGCACGCTAATAATAAAAATGGAGAAACCAAAAAATCCCTAAATCTCGAAACCATCAATCATGGAAACGCCATTATATTCACAGAAACATTTTCATGAATTTAACACGAATTCGCATTATTAAAAAAGTTTGGTTTGGGTGAAATTAATGTCACGGGGCGGCAAGGGTCAAAATAAAGAGGATATCGTATTAGAAAAAACCGAGTTGGTTACGTCCTTTTTTAAGGAAATACGAGGGTGTTTGGATTAATTTGGAACTGGGGGACTATTTTTGTCCGTGTCTTCTGATCCTAAAGATATAATGTGTTTCGCAAATTCGCTTTCACGCACGCTGATCTAACATTTCAGAAAAAGTACACGATAGAAGTTGAATTGCGATTGGGGTGTAAAAGAGATTGACTGAATACATTCCCTGTAAGGGACACTTTACTTTATAAGCCCTAAAGAGCGTCGTTTGTTTTCAAACGTGTCACGGTTTTAATTTTAACGGAAGCGGTTAATAATAATTAACGACCACATGGGACGTTCGGGGATTTGAGTTTATCACAATTTGCAGCCTTTGAAAAAACGGGGTGACTAAAAATGCGGATAAATTAAGACGATAAAACTTTATGTACGGGGAAAAGGCGAGAGACCGACCCATACAAAATTTGGACGCATACATTAATTTGAATAATAATACAATGATAGTGAAGCAAGGATTACAGTACCTATGGGCAGTGTAGTTGGTACTTTTTTTAAATCTACGATAAGCCGGAGCTTCAATAGTCTTAACCGAATTCAATCTAATCAGAAATACGTACCTTCATTTCATTCGCAATATCGAAGTTTCGATGGGACAGTTTTTAATAGTAGGGTCAGTGTTCAATGTTCATGGTAGAGGTTTGATGTTCAACGTCTACAATACTGGCTATAAAGCATTTTTAGTTTAAATCGAGCTGCCTAGAAGTTTAAAATAAAAGAATATTGAAAACGTCAAGCATTCGTCGAGGCTTTGATCTCAGGGCCACGGAATTTCTGTACAATCTCGCAGTCACTCCTCCACCTCTGTGCTTCATTCCTTGCAGTACTTCCAAGTCTTCCAACTCTGTGCTTCATTCCTTGCCGTACTTCCACCTCTGTGCTTCATTCCTTGCAGTACTATAACTAAGTTTTTAATCATAAAGTAACACCATTTACATGTATGCGTCCCTTACGGTGACACTGTATAACTTTTTAATTTTGAGGAGGAAAAACCAAAAAAATCTAAATTCAGAGAAAGGATGTACAAGATTTAACTTAGCGTGTAAACGCCCTTGTAAAAGCGCAACTATCAGTCTTAGCAGCTTAATAGAGCCATTCCTGGTCATTGTCAGGCCCTGCCCGGGTCGGCATGGCACAACCCGCTGGCGCTGTGTGATAGCTTACAAATCTAATCCGGGTACCGGGGTCACTTCAGCTTGGAATTGGGGTGGGATGGCTTGTGACGTATCGACATTCAATTTTTTTTAAATATTGTATCCGTTAAATGTTGTTTGCATTTTATGTTTAATTTAGTGTACTTTAATACTTATTTCTATTGCTGGTCATTTTAAGGGATCGTCCTAATTGGTGCGCGACTACGCAATGATCGTGCGATCGCGCGACTTTAACTTAGAATATTTACTAGTACAAGTCGCGAATTCGCACGATAATCGCGTAGTCGCGTTTGTTTTAGGACGATCCCGTATATGTCCTAAAGGACACCTATTCGAATTCAGTACATTCGCGAATTTCACTTGCGCGATCGCGCGATCATCGCATTGTATGAGGACGATCCCTAAGATACCTACATTCTATATTTAATTTTCGGGTGAATTTATGTTAGTAAAATATATGTAATCTATTCAAATAAACTTTGACATTGATCAATTGGTGATTGAGGCACTTCCCCCTATATTTAGCGTGATACTTGCATGTGCGGGATAGTTCGACCACGTCACGTTTCAAATGTAAGTTAGGCAGATCTATCATTTTCCCCTACAGAAAATGACAGATATCATCAGATCAACCTTACTGAGTAACGTAAGTAAGCAATGTAGATACTTATTATCAGTATCTACCTTACTCTTGTTCGAATCGTTACGTGTGTAACCGAGTTTGGTTTGGTTGTGGTAGTGGAATTTGACAGAAACTCAAGTATTATTTGCGTAACGATTGGCGGATTAATTCAGGTCATCTCCGTGGAATGTATCAGTCAGTGGAATTTATCGACATCGATATCGCCCATCCCCACGTTCAGTCGTCACGTCTATCGGCACTGTGCCTCAGCGATTTCGCCTCACTTTTATTTGGGGATTTTGTCTCACCCCTTTTAGAATTTCGCCTCTGGAAATAAATTGTGTGTCCGACTTTTGTTTTGACCACATATGAGACTTTAAATCAATTTAGAGGGGATTCCGGTTTTAAATTGAAGTACCTATTCGTAGTTTTAGTCTGCTAGGCAGGGTTTGATTAAAAAAACCTGCCAAGTGCGAGTCGGACTCGCGCACGAAGGGTTCCGTCCCATTTTCCGTCCTATATAACGTGATACTTGCATGTGCGGGATAGTTCGACCACGTCACGTTTCAAGTCACACACACATAGAGGGAGAATTGATAAGTAGTTTATGCAGTAATTTTGCAAGCACTCTAAGTGTAGAGAAGTAAGAGTTTTAACCATAGAAGAATGGAATGTTACTTAAATAAATAACCATAACTTTAGATTTAATTTAACTAGTTAAACACAATACTTTTGTAACCTAAAGGAAGATTAAATACAGCAAAAAAATCACGTTTGTTGTATGGGAGCCCCCTTAAATATTTATTTTATTCTGTTTTTTAGTATTTTTTGTTATAGCGGCAACTGAATTACATCATGTGTGAAAATTTCAACTGTCTATCACGGTTTTTGAGATACAGCCTCGTGATAGACGGACAGACGGACGGACAACGGAGTCTTAGTAATAGGGTCCCGTTTTACCTTTTGGGTACGGAACCCTAAAAACTAGATAGGCATGAACACTTTTTCCTTGTGTTGGAGGCTCGGCTTGTTTCAAAATGGTTGAAGCCTCGACGGGTGGTCTGAAAGTAGCGTTTCGTATTAGAATTAAATGTGTTTCACTGCTCTGAGAGAGAGCGTTTGTGGCCCAGCGGTGCCCGCATATCGCGTGCGGTATGGGAGGTTAAGCAATGCTGGCCGAGGTCAACTCTTGGATGGGTGACCGCTTTGAGAGGTAATTCGAGCTCCTGTCGTGCTTTGGAAGGCACGCTAAACCATTGAATCCGACTGCTGTTTAAGATAGCAGTCGTTAAGCCAAGTTAGGGGCCTTCGGGCGGCTTGAGATCTTGCAACAGTCAAGTTGCCCGCTCACTTGACAAACCTACTCCCAATAAGGTCTAGTTTCCCCTTGGGTTGGAAGGTCAGATAGCAGTCGCTTCCGTAAAAATTAGTGCCTACGCCAAATCTTGCGATAAAGGATGATTCACGCTAGACCGTTCCGTGTCCGGGCCGGCCCGTTTTGTAGTACAAGAAATCGACGGACGCGCGACGGCCGTCGATTTCTTCTACTAGATAGCGGACCAGGTAGCGGGACGGATGCAACTGAACTGGTATAACGCTAGTAGGATGAACACGCTACTGGGATGTGAAAGTGACAAACTAAATAAATAAAATAAATAGTTCTGGACCATCTTACACAAATCAACTTAGTCCCAAACTAACCAAAGCTTGTACTATGGGCACTAAGTTACGATATACATACTTATATAGATAAATAGATACTTAAATACATAGAAAACATCCAAGACCCAAGAACAAACAATCGAGGATATTCAATTTTTTTGGGGCTAAACTTAGGCTTAGCAATGCTAATATGGGTTGCGGTGAAACGGCGTCCTAACCCCGGTGAATCCTAATATTGTTTCTTTGAAGGCCCAAAAACGGCTTACAAAACCTGTATGATAGCCTTGACCAATATTTCATCATGTAGCGGCCCTATCTCGTCTCGTCTGTGCGACTTTCATCCATCAAAGTCACTATACTAGCTGTGGGAATTATATCCACTTAGCGATCTGATGTGTGAGACGGGTTTTGTCACAGAGACGTAGGTAAGGCTAGTTCACTTTGTTTATTAAACGCTGGTGAATTATATAACATAATATACAGGGTGAATCATAAGTTGTACGCAGAAATATTAAAATATGATTCTAAAAATGTCTCTGAACCACTTTAGTATGGGACCAATTTTGTCCGTCGCAAAATAAATCTGCTGTTTCATAGGAAAAGGTCTTCAGTCGCCAAATCGAATGTTATGAAGAAGCAGGTTTTTATTTTCATGGGCAAAACTGGTTACATAATAAAAGTGGTTCAGAATCATTGATAAAATCATATTTTCATATTTCTGTTCATGACTTATAAGGGATACTACCTCAGTGTTGCAATTTTTAATCCCTTTTCACATAATTAAACGTAGTAATTAAAGTAGAAATTAATACCTTGGATAATAGAGGGTGAATTATAACTTATAACCCTCTATTATCCAAGGTATTAATTTCTACTTTAATTACTACGTTTAATTATGTGAAAAGGGATTCAAAATTGCAACACGAGGTAGTATAGACCAAGATTTCGTTGTTTGCTAGTCAGCCCATACAACATAGATAACATGATGACCCAGTGTGTCACTTTGATGAGTTTGAAATACTTCAACTTATTTCGTACCATTTTCGAGCATCCATAATCTTGATATAAATATAATTTTTCATACTAAAAATAACAGTACGATGTACCCAACATAAGTTTGACACGGTACATAATCACTTCACTTCTTTAAAAAAAAATGGCTTTCCATCAAATTTATGATGATTTCGCCAACCACGTGTTCAAAGACGTTGTTCGGTAACGACGCGATGACAGAAGGCAGAAAGACAGTGTAGGATAGTGGATTTCGCCCGTCGTCGCTCCGGGCGCGTGCGCTTACCAACGCGGCGACGAGCCAAATCCGGTACATAATCAACTAACAGCTCACCCCGCATCCTGTTTTAGCGTGTCTTGTCAACCGCCCAAACCAAGTAAGTAATAGTACTAATATAACCCGCAAAACTCGATAAAACTCTTGCCAATGCCAAATAAATAAGTACAGGTTTCTGTTTATTTTTTCTTTTAAATACCCTCTGTTTACTAGCTGATGGAAAATGGTTTCCTTTCATTGAACTTTCTGTAGCCAATTAATCTGTGAATTTATTATATTAATACGTATCATATCTTTTGCGGAAAAGTAATTAGGTATAATAGCATGTGTTGTTTAATGTTATTTCCACTGTTAGTGAGGAATTAAGTAATGAAAAGGCATTTTACTCGACAGAGGGTGGATACAGGCTGAAATTAATGAATACAAATAGGAAGAATTAACAAAAATTTCCTAGTCATTTTTGGTAATTCTCTATTCTTTATTGTTTTTTTTTTTGTTGTTTTGGTTTTTCTTTATGCATAATCTACAATTTTTTTTAACTTATCTATTGGAAACATTTTTAAACATATTTTAAAACTAGGTAAGTATTTCTTTGTAGATTGTTTTATAGGGGCATTTAGAACGCGAATAGCTATTCTGAATTTATATTGGAACGGTTATGTTATATTTGTATTGAGATCGTATGTTGGATTTGCAAGATTTCTTTTGAAATTATTAAGGATGGTTTTTTACATGTATGATGCATAATTCAAGTATAGATACAGAATAGATACAGGTACGTGCCAGAAAATGGTTTTCTCGGAAAATGGTTCGGGTGATTCTAAAAGGAATAATTTTACCTTAGGTATTTATTTTGCTTGCTATTGAGCACATCTAATTTTCCCCTAGTCTTGGATGTTTCTATGTTTTTATGTCTAGTTAAGTATTTCGTCGCCTCGTACACATAGTACAACGTTTGCTTATTTTGGGATCTAGGTTGATTTTTGTAAGATTAGAAAAAATATACTAATAAATACATAGAAAACATCCAAGACCCCAGAATAAATATTCGTGCTCATCACACAAATAAATGCCCTGGCCGGGATTCGAACCCGGGACCTAGATTGTATGTATTAAATTAAATAAATATATATGTATAAATATGTATGTACTTGTATATTTATGTGTATATATAGTGTAGGTATTTGCAATTAATTTGTTTTAGTGTTCCGTGTAGACTTTTTCTTTGCACCTTTTATAAAATCTCTGTTTAGCCCAATAGTTGGCATTAAAGCCCGCCATTTGTACAATACTGTTTTTGTGCAATAAAGTTTAAATAAATAAATATGTATTCTACTTTATACATAGTCAATTCCACTTTAATTTCGTCGTGCTCTTACCTTTCTCCAATTAAATTCCAATTCCACTAGGTAGATGTGAATGTTACAGAACATTAAACATAAAGCCTTTTCCCACGCCATGTGAAGTGAAGTTAGATTTGCGTAATGATTTTCAATTATCTGTAATGACCCTAATTCCAAGACGCCGCTTTAGGTACCTTCTAAACAACTTAGCAAAAGTCGTTTACATAATTTGCGACATTGAAGATGGTTGTCCTTTCTAAAGAACACAATATCCTTAGTCAATTTTGTCACGATCCAAAGTGAATCTTATATAATCTATGTAGGGTTGATAGTAGCTCGATAATGAGGCTCGCTTAAAGGTGTTACATGGTCCTTAGGGGTAATTTTACACCAAAGGGGATGTTTTTAGTCTAATTAAATGTATCAAGTACTTAGTGCGAGACTATAGGCCTAGTAATTGTACAAATAAATATTATTAAGTGGTGCTTTTGCTTAAATTTATTATGGTTATGAATGTAAGGTACAAACCCCCTCATATTTCAGGGTATTTTTATATCATGACGGTTTAAGATGAATGTTTGTGGCCCAGAGTGCCGTACCTATGCGAGGTTAAACAAGCAATGTCGGCTCAGCTCTACTATTGGATGGGTGACTACTTTGAGTAAAATCTACCGCCGTCGCGCGTCCGTAGATTTCTTGTACTACAAAACGGGCCGGCCCGGACACGGAACGGTCTAGCGTGAATCATTCTTAACAGTGCTCCCGTGCTTTGAAAGGCACCCCGACTGCTGTTTATCAAGGTCTAGTTTCCTCTTGGGTTGGATGGTCAGATGACAGTCGCTTCCGTAAAAACTAGTGCCTACGCCAAATCTTGGTTTATTTTTAAATTAGGTAGCGGTCCCCGGGCTTCCTTCAGGATGCAGCTGATGATGATGATGATGAAGGTGACGTAAAAGCATAAGACCTGATTGATGTAAAGCAGACACCGTATAGCTTATATAAAAAAAAAAAAAAACAACCCTTGCCCCACCTCTTAGCCCTACCCCTACCCTTACCCTTTTTTACCCTTACCCCCTCCCCCTTTCCCCTTTGTTACCCTTTTTTATAGTCGCTTGTGACTTCACAGAAGTCATAACCCTATCCGCTATGAGGGTTCGCTATGAATGTTTGTTGATATATAACCGACCGTTTTCAATCGGTGGATTAATTTTGAAAACAGTGAATCGATAGGTTAACTGGGTTAAAAATCTCCATTTTATAAAAATGTGAGAAAGTGGGTGACACAGAAGTGAATAGAGAGAAGAAGTCGTCTTATTTTCTGCAAAAAGTACGCGTGCGAAGTTGATGCAGCTCTTTCATATTATTAGTATCTTTGGAAAGGGTAACTAGCTCTAGCGTAATAAGATAATTGTCTGGTGAAGCTAAGAACACTCAGTTTATCAGTTTAGTAGTAATAGTAAATAAATATTTGTCACTGCAATAATTTTATTGCCAACTAAGAGAAAATTTATCTTAGTTGGCTCGCATTTTTCCAGTGTAGCAAGGACATCTGGACGGCTGCAGTAAGATCTCGGTAAAGTAGAAAATACCATATAATTATTATGTTCTATTCATAATTGAAACACGTCGATATTTTTTTTCTATGGACTTGGTGACGATTCTATAGCCATTTTCATTATCATGCAAACAAATATGGTAGGAATTCACCTAAGCGTTGTTCCTGGTTTCGCCCGTAATAACTCACGCACGGCTGCGTCATTATCACATTGTGCGTCACTCCACGTCTACAGTATCATGACATCATAATAATTCATCATTAATGTCACAAGTTTCTGGAACTCAATCAATACTTCGCAACTAGGCCAAAGAGGCAAGATGCCACCCAAATTAACGTATTGTATCCTCTTTCATAATATTTGGCGTCCAGAGGCTGAATAGTGTCATATATATTATATTTATTAATTCAATATACATTTTACAATAAAGAAACAAAAATACAATAACAAATACCTACCTACATGCTAATACTTATATCTATTAACTATAAAATAAAAAAATATAACTAAACTAAATATTATATTATATGATATTCTTTGATAGTGTTTCGTCAACTGAAGTGAAATACTGTAGTTAATTTTAGACTTTTCAGAGTATTGCTTTTGCTTGCATTTAATAACGGTTACAGCGGTCTGGGAAACCGCCAAGTTCCAAACTAATCATATTTACCATTATTAGCAATTAAGATTTTCCTTTTCCTCTCGTAAAAGGACAAACATAACCTGAACACCGAATACTTAAATTAATAAGGTAATTGTCCTAGTGAAATGACGCACTCAAGAGGAAATTCACACATTTTTCTAAAATAATATGCATTTATAAAACACATTGACTCGGTCGTGGTATAAAAAAGAAGGTAACAAGAAATTATATCGAAGCACATTATTTCTGTTTAAGCATCCGAAACAAAAACTAGATATTTTTCGAGAACAACAATATTCTTTCATAAACAAAATCTTTACTAGTAACCATAAATATAAAAGTTTTATACTGCTACAGATAATGTCAGTGCTTATACTCTGTTGGCTTGGTTAACCATAAACAGATATGAAAATACTCTGCAAAAAGTTATTAATACCAGCGGGGTAATCACGTAACGAAATGTACTACCGTTGGTACGTATTTAATGTCAGTTTTAGTATGGGATTTGACATTTAAATCTATCGTACTAACGGTCGAAAACGTTACGTGATTACCGCGCTGTTTATATAATTATGTATTTTTTGGTAAACAATAAAGAACATTTGTTTTGTATTGTATTGTAATACTTAGGTAATGTATTTGGGATTGGTACTTTTTTGGAATGGTGAATAAGTGGACGTGAAAGACGACTTGAACGAGGCAACATTATATTTTTATTAAAATTGTAAATAAATAGAAGATTTGAAACAATTTACATTGTAGCGCTGACTTGGGCGACTTCCTGATTTGTCGGTGCGGAGGCGGTAGGATAAGAGAAAACTGTCAAATGTCAGTGTCAACAGTCATTCAACTCAACACTATACTTTTTACTGCGTCCCTACATTTAAATGAGTGCTTCCTGACTGACGCGGGATGCGCGGAAGCAGTACTGGTCAATATGTTGAAACCTCGTATATTATTCCTAACACCGTCGTAGGCACAAAACGGAACTCAAAACACATTCTTATTCTATGCTCTTATTATTTATAGTTCTCGCTTCAATGTTACGAATTTATGGCCTCTATCGTGAACAATAAAACTTTGCCCACTATTTTCGGTTCACCGATTATATTTTCCGTAAGATATCGAACATACGAATCTATTAAGTAACTTTGTGGTTAGAAAAACATTGCCCAAAGCCTTTCAGACTATTGTTGTTAAGTAGATAAGGGTGACTTAGAAAACTGTCCTGGAATTTTTGCTGGTTAAAATAATTAGAATTAGATAAAAAAAAATGTGGACAATTTTACACAAATCAACCTAGCCCCAAACTATAAGCAAAGCTTGTACTATGGGTACTAAGCGACGATATATATAGATAACTAAATACTTAAATACATAGAAGAAATCCAAGACCCAAGAACAAATATTCGTACATCACACAAATAAATGCCCGGCCGGGATTCGAACCCGGGACCTCCAGCTTCGTAGGCAGGGTCACTACCAACTAAGCTAAAGCGGTCGTCGAAGATATATATTATATTTTTTTGTAATACCTAGATTTGCATCAATATAAATCGCTTCATAATTTTCTCACGATAAAGTTTGAAAGGCAGAGAGAGGAATCAATAGCTACAATGTCATAATTTTTTGAATGAAAAATAAAGCAATTTTTATTCAAAAGAGTCATGTTATTTCTAAATTTCAAATTTTGGAGCAAAGTGTCGAGCTTATTGACTTTATTTGTGTTAATTAGAAATTGTAATTCAGTGTAAACCAAATTTAATTGTGTTTATGGTAAAAAAATAAATTATTATATTATTAATTATTATAATGGCTGAAAAACTGCATCATATACCGAATGGAAGTTTTTCTTTTTATCGCTTTCGTAAAAATAGGAGTGCCCACTAGTCACATTAAGTTGTCCAATTATTGGACAACTGAAACTTTTTCGGTATAGTATTCCCATCGGATGAAATATAATTTGCACTGATTCTTCGAAGAACTTGTATGGCGAATCGGTGCAAATTATACCTATTTCGCCAACCATAACGGTGGCAGGCATTTAAAGTAAAAAAAACTATACCATTATGTAATATTTTAAACTGCCTTTAACAATTAATCGCCGCAACCGGGATTTGTACCCACGACCTCTCGAATCCATACAATGCTCTTAACCTATTTTTAATTAGATTTTTATCTTTAGTTATTTCAATTATAGACTAACATATCGAAAGACAAAGAAAAACTACCTATAATAAATACCAAGAGAGGCAGAAAAAGTAGTAGGTACTTCTTACGTGTATTTACGGAAGTTACAAAGTAACTGCAGTTATGGTGTCACGCAACCCATGTGGGTGATTGTTACTTCTAACCCTTAATTTTGCAAAACAAACTATTTTATGGCAGTAGTAAAAAGCCACTTAGAATACTGCGTAATTTTTGTGAAGGTGACGTGACTTGGTAAAATCTTTTCTATCGATGTAAGTCTTTTTAGGTTATCAGTTAAAAACTCTCATAATGTAGGCTATTTTCTGAGTCAATTAACATTTTTCTTGAGATTTTATCTACGTTACTTTCTAGTACTTACAGGACTATTACGTTCTAATCTAACATACGAGTACACTGAGCGAAAAAAATTCTAATTATTAGTATGTTTTAGTGAATCTCAAGACAAGGAGAAGTTTTTAATATACTACAAATGAGTTTATAATAACAAGGACAATTTTTTTGGTATTAGTAAATAACTACTATTATTAAAAACTGTTTTGTAACCGTTAGTATATAACCTCCTTGTCCTGGGATTCACTAAAACTTACTAATACTTAGTTTTTTTTTCGCTCAGTGTAGACATTAAAAGAAGAATGAAGAATGAAGGACAATAACTGCATGTAATATATAATCACCCCAAGGGCTCGATATGCTTTGCTAGAGTTATTGCGATTCCTTTATGAGGAAATAGAAAAGAGTGCCGTGTTTTGTCTTTATCACGAGCAGGCACAGGCACACTTCCATAAGCAAGACATTTGACATGCAAACCGGTCTAATTGCGTAGGGAGTACTAATTTAATATAAAATACGCATATTCTCGGTCGCTTGGTGGCGCATCTATAAAGCGGTTACCACAGCGGTTACACTGTCCTGAATCAGGCGTCCTAACTAGTGGAGGGGAGTTGAAGCATCTCGCTCTAACGTATAGGTCCAAACCCTTCTAAGTGTCCTGAATTCAGGACAGTGTAATACCCGCTTAACTACTTGTATAATATCATGAATCACCCCAGCAGACATCTGTCAAAAGTTTAAAACATTAAGGCAAAGCGCGTTCTGAATAAGGCTTCGGCTAATTCGAGGCAATTATGGAGCAGAGCCCAGGGGACCGTGTGATTGACGCGGTATTCGCGAATCGGATGTGGAATGGATACGGAATTACCTTAACGCTTAAGGCAAGGCCAGTCCACGAATCGACGAAAATATTAAAGTTTGAGCTTCCAGTATGAAGAAATGATGATCAATTACACTACTCAAAAAATTCTGCAGACTGTGAAAGAAACAAATTAACACAATATTCATTTTGGTATATTTCATGTTTAAATTATTTTATTTTTGTAGTCTGTATGTTATCATTTTATACCAATTAAAATACAACATATTTATTATTTCAGAATTGTCCGCAAGAGAATTTCATAGCATTAGTGCTTTAAAAAAATTAAACCATTTGGCGTTACTTCTCCCCTTAAAATCATGCTAAACGTGTTTTAATCCTCATTGATTTTATTGGCAGACCTTTTGTTACAGTGTGATATCAAATTGGTTCACATTCCAGAGTCAAATAGGAGTCCCAGTAATATATTATAAACGCAGATACGCTGGAAAACCCTTGGATTTGTTCTCCCCTGATGTAAACGCAGCCCGATAGGTGAAGGAGCTAGATATAAAATTATAGAGTTATTTTATTTTCACTTTTCATGTACACAGTAAGCGACAAAGGTAAAAACTGCCATACGAATAAATAAAATTATAACATTTTCGCACTGTTTATCAAGAACAGTGTCATCAATGTCATCATCATCAAAACTTAAGAACTATGCTCTTGTCGGTAGTATGATCGCCAGTCCTCCCGGTTCTCTGCCAGTCTTTTAGCATCCTGATACGACGCGGCACTAATTTTCTTCACATGGTTGAAGTACAGTCGACCAATTTGTTTTCTGGGGCACTTCATACCTTATCACAATGACATTAATATGAGATCTCTAACGGCTTTCATATAGATTCTCACTGTGACATGGTACGAAGTGGCCCAGAAATCAAATTGGTCGACTGTGCATCAATCTGGGTCCATGTCTACCCCATCTTCCTTCAATTCCGCCTTCCAATATGTTCACAAAAAAGCTGGCGGGCCGCATCAGGTGTGTACACTGTAAGTATACACTGTACAGGTACTATAATATGAATTTTATGTATACACCTACTCTCGTATAATGCATAGATCCTAAAGCTTGGATAATTTTTATGGGCAAACTTTAGCCCTTTGCGGATAAGATAAGCAATGTCACGCCTTTAGGCGGATATTATTGATCTGAGATTCTTCGCCAAGTCAACGATGATTTCAAAGGAATTTCTGCGGAAGAGCGCAAAGGACGGCTTTTGAAAGCAATGTCGTTCAAAGTTAGAAGAGTTGGAATTTTGTCATAATACATATGCGTCATGCTTCTATGTAAGATTTCCGCTACAGAGCGAAAAACGCAGCTCTACGCGCTACGTCGTAGCACACGTAGCTTTTGTGGGCCGCGAAAATGGGGAAAACAAATTGTGGTGCCGGCATGAAAAGATCCTACGACTATGTGATGACAGCTATATCGATGCCATTAATAAGGTTGATCGGTATTCGTACGTTAGTGCAACACGCAAATCCCTAGTTAAATCTAAAACGTGCCCAATCAATCAGCATTTCTAAAATTCTAAAAACATTAATCGAAATTTGAAACAAATGTTTGTTTCCTCGAGGGAATTCATAATTGGAATACAATTAATTTGTTAAAATTTTAATTAAAATCGCCCAGCGAATGATTTGGGATAAAATAACGAGGAAAAGTTTATAGCTATACAATGTGTATAATGTAATTTGTAATTTATAAATTGTTCAATGACTTGTAACTAATGTTATCAATAAAGAATTGAATTGAATGACTGTCGTACCCCCGAATTTCAAGTACCTACTCGTATAACACTTTTACATAACCTAAATATCATATTATCAGATAAAACTCGTATAGTTATGCACAAACGATCCAACCTACAAGAGATCACTATTGACATTTATGACTTTTGTTTCAGCCAAAAAAATTCAAATTATTCAAATTTCATACTCGTGCGGGTTGGATCGTTTTTGCATAACTTATGTCCTATTAGTTAATCTAGTTTGCCTACTGGAAAGTACTCTAAATAATGCCAGTAAGGCAACCAACAGTAAGATACCATCCCTTTACTATACAAGTAATGTAAAGGTAAAAAAATTGATTGGTACTTATTATAAGGTACTTCAAAAAATTTAACTGTTCAATTCAAACATCTATTAGTTCTATTGAACATACGTATCTGTTTTCCTATTATGAGGAAACATTACTATTTCAATACAACCACTTATTCGGCCTACTATATTTTACGTCGTCGCAGATTTCATGAAAAAGGACATAACAAAGGTCTGTGATATTGATGGCCGGAGTCTTTGGATTTATAGTTCAATCTGACAGCGCTCGCAGCGTTATGGTTTTATTCTAAGTCTATTGGATTAGGAGGAATGGCTACCCTTTTTAACTTTTGACGTAAAAGTATTTGATACTCGGGCCCTATTCGGGATTACGTCTACTCATAGGTAAGTACTAAGTATATGTTATGTCTAGGTATTTACCTATAAACCAGTTATGTAGCTGGAATGCGTATTTGTCTACAGCGGGGTAATCACGTAACGATATGTACTATAGAGGAGGAACAGAATTGGAAAAGGCGTCTCTAAACAATGCAAGCGGCAAGTCATGTAACAGATGGGGTGACAACGTTATCAGAGGGTTTGGACCCTACAGAATACGGATCTGCCTGTCGCCATCTCGAAATTTGAGCCGGAAGTACGGTATACCGGAAAAGGTGCAGCCCATACAAAAAAATTCGTAGTACATTTAGTAAATTGTTGCTCTGGTACTCTAAAAGAGGTCCGATTGATATGGTTTTTTGGTATGTTGTGAAGGACAATATTAGCCATGGTAACCTAAAAATTTCGGCCCTCCAGCTCCATAACTTTGGCCGCCATCTTGGAAATAGTGTCATTTTTTTCAGTTCTTTGCTTTTACTGTCGTCAAAGTTCATTCCAGTGCTAAACATAGTTCTACAATATTGTAGAATACAAAATTTGCTAAAACTTTTGGGTACAAAGATTTTTTCCATGACCCCTAGGGACGAAGATATGACAGGATATATCATTAAAAATTTCCACTTTTTTCTAGTTTTCCGTTCATGTTTACATTTTAAGTGCATTTTAGCACTAACTATAGTTCGGCAATATTGTAGATCACGAAATTTGCTACAACTTTTGTATTGAAATATTTTTTCCACGACCATTAGGAAAGAAGATATGAAGTCATCTATGGAGTAGCACCGTTGAAACTTGCTACTTTTGCAGTTTTCTTCTCATATTTAGGTTTGAGTGCATTTAATCGCAATCTGTAGGGGATCTATGATGGTCGAGTGATAGCGGGATAGACGACAAGATAAAGCATCTGTCACTTTCCGATCTGTACCACTTCAATCCCTCAGAAGACAAAATCGTCTGTTTCCACGATACCTAGAAGATCGTAGGTACTTTGAATTTGCATATAATTTTGTCTTCTATAATATTGCTGACCGAGAAATGCACTGAAACGAAAATATGTGAAGAAAACTGGAAAAGTAGTAAATATCGACGGTAGTACCCCATAGGTGACATCGTATCTTCTTTCCTGATGATCGTGGAAAAAATATTTCAATACAAAAGTTGTAGCCAATTTTGTAATCTACAATATTGCTGAACTATAGTTAACGCTAAAATGCACTTTAAACGTAACCATGAGAGGAAAACTAGAAAAAAGTGGTAATTTATAATGATATCTCCTGTCATATCTTCGTCCCTAGGGGTCATGGAAAAAATCTTTGTACCCAAAAGTTTCAGCAAATTTTGTGTTTTACAATATTGCCAAACCATGTTTAGCACTAAAATGAACTATAACGACAGTACAAGCAAAAAACTGAAAAAAGTGACAGATTTTCCAAGATGGCCGAGAAAGACGTGGAGCTGGAGTGTCAAAAATTTCGGGATACGATGACAAATATTGTTATTTACGGCATATCAAAAATCCATAACAATTGGACCATAGTTAGGGTACCGGAACAACGATTTACCAAATGTACAACGAAAAAATTTGTATGGGCTGCACCTTTTCCGATATAACATTCTTCCGGCTCAAATTTGGGGATGGAGACAGGCAGATCCGTATTCTGCAGGGTCTAAACCCTCTGATTACGTTGTCACCCCAACTGTTACACGATTTGCTTCTTGTATTCTACTTCTTCAAAAATGGGCCTACTCTACTACTGTTTGTACGTATTTAATGTCAGTTTTAGTATGGGATTTGACATTTAAATCTATCGTACTAACGGGCGAAAACGTTACGTGATTACCGCGCTGGACGACATAATAAAACAATTGAAAATCTTCGCTCGTATACTATAAATTGAATATAGTAATTAAATTAAGTAGAATTTAAACCATTACTCTGGACTGCAGTTATTATACAATGAACGTGATTAAGATTATTAGGTACCTGCGTACTTAAGTTCTGACAGCTTGTCAAAACTTGAGCAAAGTTACGGTGGGCCTCGGTTTGGTTCTACATTTTCGCATTTTAATTTGGTTTTGGTTTCATGATACAGTAATTTGACACGCGTGGAAGCAAGTCCACGAAACGCATTGCAATCGACAAAGTTTTATTTTTATTTGACCGCGACCATCTAGCAAACCGGGGCGAACGTTCTTAACCAACTGAGCTATCGAAACAGGTTGCTCGTTCCAACGATATTTTTTAACCAGTTCCATCTTATGGAATAGAGTCGAGGCGGTTGCTGGCGCCAGTCTCGTGAAATGCTAGCACTGGATACAGCTATTCCTGCCTTTACTCGTATAATGTAGCAATGATTTTTTAAATGTTTATTTATGACAAGCTTTTGCCCCCGATTTTGTCCGCGTAAACTTCTACTCCCTTTTTCATCCCTTCGAGAGATGATTTTCGGGATAAATTTTTTATAGCCTGGATTAACATATTATATTGATACATATAAAAATAATTAAATACATATGTTAATAAAGGCTATAAACTCGTTGTATACCATGTTTCATCATTAATCCATTCAGCCGTTTTTGCGTGATTGAGTAACAAACATCCAAACATTTAAACTTTCGCATTTAAAATATTAGTAGGAGTGCGATTTCGCTATTAGTAAGGTCTAATCGTTCATACAAAATAAACACATCTAATTCTTTAGGTATTTGTATCATGGGCCACAGATGCCTGAAATTAGGTGATTAAATAATTATAGTACATTACTTAACAAGGGCGGTAAAACAAAGAATGTCTCAGATCGCAGGTATTTGCCGCCCGAGCCGCGAATTTTATGTCACCCCCCTGGCTAGGAAGTGGGATTTCCCGCGCGCGGAGCGTGCGGTAAATGCCGCTTTATGGCCAGGTGTGACATAAAATATTTTATGTCACACCTGGCCATAAAGCGGCATTTACCGCACGCTCCGCGCGCGGGAAATCCCACTTCCTAGCCAGGGGGTGACATAAAATTTTGTACTTAACACGGGCGGTAATAAAGAAAGCCTCAGATCGCATATTTATCGCCCTTGCCTTCGGCTCGGGCGTAAAATACCTGCGATCTGAGACATTCCTTGTTTTATCGCCCTTGGTAAGTAATGTAAGTACTATAAAAGGTCAGCAGCACGCATCCGCTTGCCATCAACCGATCCGTACGACCACAATAAAAGCAAATAGGTAACATATAAAAAAAATTAGAAATAATCTTCTTATATGCTACGTACTGCATGTCAATCTCCAAGAATAACGGATCGTTAATTTTTTATCCGCTTCCTACAAAGATTCTATTTTCCGTTTCGCTTGCTCTCGAAGCAATCGCGTTTGGATTTCTGATTGTGTTAACCTAATACTTTTGCAGATTTATTTTATTTATTTCCCACGAGGGTTGTCGATAAGAGGCCGCTATTTTATCTATAAGATGAAAATCCTATGCTCAGCAAAGCTTTCCGTATCAATAACGGTACAACAAGGCATGATGATAGGCCTATTTGATTTAATAAAAAATAATAATAATAATAATATTGACCAGATTGTACACGATACATGAAAAACATTGCAGTGATTCCTACACTAGGCACATCCATTGATTAAAGAAAATAATATTGACTGACATTAGCAGAGGTGAAATGAGACTTGTTTTCACATCCATAGAAAATGGAATCGCTGATAGAATAACTGTACCCGGGAATTTATACAAAATAAAAACATAATTCTATACAATGTTTTCAAGTATATCTATACAATATTTTCACTTAACAGTTTTTTTACTCTTTTTCTCACCCTTTCACCAGTTTATTGTTCCACACAATAATGTCCTAATTATTAATAATTACAATAAAATAACAAATAAAGAATTGTCATAAGTAGTCTTTTTTTCTCAGTATTTGTTTTTTTTTTTTTCATTTATGCTTTTCAGTATCATGGGTACGGTGGATTATGATAAACAAAAAAGTGGATTTTTATACGTATATGACGATTCATACAACATGGCACATGATATAATCATTTTAACTCTTCCTGAACACTCCGCAAATGCTTTGAAATACATTTTCAGATGATTTACTTCACCCACGTAAACAAATATAAAGGTCCCTTTGTTTTTTTTCTAAAAACAAAACAAAAAGCATTGTTTCACACATTAACATAATGAGAGAACAATTTAGACTTGATTCTGGAACTGAGTATCCGGGTCTCCTAATTATATTAGGCGGTGTCCCGGGGACAAAAACCAGAGACTAATGTCCGGGCCAAGCGGTAATGTCCCGGTCCAATGTAGGTACTCAATTATGTCCGGTTGGCTTGATGTAGAAGGGGGCCAGGAAATGATTGTATATATTAAAATTCAGATTCATTTGATATTCACATATAAGATTATAGTGCTCGCCAATAACATTAAAAAACGAGCCAAGTGCGAGTCGGACTCGCGAACGAAGGGTTCCGTAGCATTATCTATAAAAGCGGCAAAAAAATCATGTCTGTTGTAGTGGAGCCCCCTTAAATATTTGTTTTATTTTGTTTTTTAGCATTTGTAGTTATAGCGGCAACAGAAATACATCAAGTGTGAAAATTTCTACTGTCTACCTATCACGTTCATGAGATACAGCCTGGTGACAGTGGTGACTGATGATAGACGGACGGACAACGGAGTTTTAGTAATTTTACTTTGTGGGTACGGAACCCTAAAAATCGGCCAAGTGCGAGACATACAGGCACATGTAGGGTTCCGAAACAACCGCAAAAAATTAAGTTGTTTTGTTTTCGCGCCCCCTTTAGCTGTATGGGAGCCCCTTAAAACATTTAAAAATAAGTTTTGACTATTTCTATGGCTATGGGCTACCAAGATGCTTTGGCTTGCCTAGTGTGGGTGTCATTGTCTTCTTGTATGGTCTTTTTCATTTCTGGTAAATAAATAATTTTGTAATTTTTTGATACTATGAAAATTTTAAGTCGGTAGCTCCAACCGCTTGGCTGTACGTGTACACCTATGTGACAGACGACGGACGGACGGACGGGCGGACGCCTGAGTGACAGCAATAGAGTTTCCTTTGGACCCTTCGGGTACAATGGGGTAGGCAATGAATGAAATAGCAACGAGGGCTACCATTTTTGTGCTCACCAGTTGGCGCCACTACGCCAATTGGTCCAGCTGTCAAAGTTTGTTACTGGTTTTACTCCCACAGGAGTGAAAAATAAAGTTTACGTTGAAATCGTATTTAATACATTACAACTGTACAGTAAAAATATCGAACATCACGCATTGTAGCGGAGTCCCGTTTTGTTCGCAACAAAAGGAAGACATAAGTTTACGAACCATAAAATTGTTTCAGAGCTCTCTTCTCTCCTCTCCGACTCCAATCAAATCATTGTGGTGTCAAATTATTCTGTGAACTGGTTGTTATCACCGCTGTTGCAGGACGATTACAATAATTAAGTAATACAATATCATATTTTCTCCTTATTTTAACTTACAATTCTCGTGGTGACACTGCAAAATTGAATTAGGCACATTATCCTTTGTTTAACCCTTACGGTTACCCCGGTGTGAGTCCTAATGAATATACTGTAGGGTATTCAGAGAAACATTCAAATATTTAAATTTCGTGATTTTTCGTTTTTGTATTTGTTAGGTTATGTTTTTATTTTATTGATTTTTTCACATATTCTGTTATGCTTTTATGAATAAAATCATTAATTTGTGATCTCATTCATATTGCAATCACATTTGAAATCCAACTGACGTCTTTGTACCATTGGTGACGCAATTAACTGACCATTAGTAGACCATATTTCGTTGCAATAAGGCACACGAATGGTCACTAAGTCACTATAGAATTTATTACGATTAATTGGCCTATTTTATCTGTCACAACTATACACATAATGCTGGCGGTACACGTGGTAAAGCTTATAATCCCCGATCACGTGACAACCCACATGCGATTTAATTAGTGTCTGTCTGACCTGACTCTCAATCGGTTAAAGCCTTTTGTCAGCTGATTTACCGTTAATGAAAAAATCCGGTACGAAAAATTTGAGTTAGGTAAAAATTATCTTTTTTTTAATAAAAATGTTTTTGTTCTTGACTAGCATCTAAGCCAGGGTGTTATGATGAGGCCGACGGTGAAGCGAGCTCACCCAGAAGATGCCTATTCACTCGTGCCCTAAAAAAATGGGCAGGCTTCTATTAATATCGCCATTTTTGTAATGTTATAAGTCCATAACATCTTTTTCCAAATCTACAATTAGTATTAACTGTTCAATGTTATATAACATTTTAAACTCTTGCGCTTTGTATACGTACTTGAAAGGAAATCTGTTTCAGAAATCTTTAAAGTGAGCGGTTGTCTTATGTGGTAATCGCAGCGTTTCAATATGCGTCTTTAAAAGATTTAACAAAAAGTACTTACTTTATATAGAGGGCCTATCGAAGTAGGAATAGTCAATGTAAGGTATGAGTATAATATAGTACTCCAAATAAAATAATATGTATTTACTAGAGATGTACCGACTGTGGATTTGGCCGACTAGTCGGTGCCGAGATGGCCGACTAATCGGCCGACTAGTCGGCAAGGCCGATCATAGGTTTTGGCTGAGTTCGGGCGCAATCGGGAATGTTCGTTTCGGTCCGCTCGTCGCGCCTCTCGCCATGCGTTCGTGTTTAAGTTAGCGATTTATTTGCTTCACCTGCCGTCGTTTCATATAGCAAAATAAAAAGACAAAACAGTGGAATTATGGCATTGTTGTGTTAAACAAACAACTAGTGCTCTTCTTTAGAATAATGTCGAAAAGCAAATGGCGAGTGTGGACATTTTTTGACTGACGATGTTGAAAGTGATTTCCAGTGTCATAATGTGCCGATTAGTCGGACTCTTTAGCCGACTAGTCACCGACTAGAAATGTGGTCGGATAGTCGGTTTTCCCGACTAGTCGGTATAACTCTAGTATTTACATGTGCTTATTCACCGTAAATTGATTAAAAAAAACGAATGATTAACAGTTAGAATCTTGAGCGTAACGAGGTACTCAAAGGCATAAGATGCAAATAGGTAACATTGCTCTCATATAACACAAATACAACTTTACTTTTACCTTACGCTTTCTAACAACCAAAAAAAAGAAACACGACTCAATACTTTAACTTCTACCCTTGCCATTCAAGCACAAATATACTCCCTAAAATCACAGTTCCAAAAGTATAAATAAAAACCGTAGCCAGTAGTGTTTTGTTCGGTTTCCTGTGCAAATGGATGGAAAACGAAAACTCCGCGAGGCTTTTAGGGCGAGATCTCGATGACAAGAAAGTGCTTATCTTACACGGCCTTGGGTGGTGGTGTAAGTCAGAAGAGCACGAGCAAGAACACATTTCTTAGTGTAAGGCCTGAGTGGACGCTCGGAGCGGAGCGTTCGGCGTCGCGTCCAGCGTTGCGGCCGAGCGTCCATACTATTTGTGCGGCGGCGACTTAGGACACCAGTATGAGTTTCAATTGTTTGACATGCACGCCCCGCTGAACGCAACGCTCGAGCGTCCACTCAGATTCTACACTTAGTGTAAGGCCTGAGTGGACGCTCGGAGCGGAGCGTTCGGCGTTGCGTCCAGCGTGCAGCGGGGCGGGCGAGCGTCCATACTATTTGTGCGGCGGCGATTTAGGACACCAGTATGAGTGTCAATTGTTTGACATGCACGCAACGCTGGACGCCCGACTTGAGCGTCCACTCAGGTTCTACACTTACGCTTTATGACATAATAATGTTGTGATAAATTGGCAAAAAGGTGCATGACTATTACTTACCAAGTCCTACACAACAGGTTACTTTCCTAGGTATTTATCAATGTCGTTTGACTAGTTTTTTTAGAAACGTTCAAATGTCTGTATGGGACACTCAAGTGCACCGAGGACCTGGGACCTGGGACCTGGGGACCTTTAGTATAAGTTTTTATTTAGTATAAGTTTTCGTTTATATTATTTTCTTCCCTTTTTTATGTTGTTATTCAAATTCAGCTTTTCACAGTAATAATATATATATTATATATACTTTTAGTGCACAAATATGGGGGAAAATAACTTAATCAAAAAACATGTTCCTAGGCTCTTATGTCCGCGAATTAAGGTTTCGGTACATATTTATTCTATATATTATATATATCTCTGCACTAGACAGGGTCAACTATAATTGAAGCGCAACTATCAGAGACCAGATAAAAATTACAGTGAAAGAGCTTGTAAAATGGCCCATACTAATTGACAGCTAATTGTGAATCCCGTTATAGTTGCTGGAAGGGTTCATGTTTTGGTTATGAAATATTGCGTTAGTAGTTATAGTAGTTACATAGTAATAATATACAGGGTATAAAATAATACATTATATACATCTTACGGGTATGCCACACAGATGGTGCGTGCCTACTTTAAACATTGAAGATACCATGTTACTAAAAGAAGCCTTCATTCTTTAATAAAAAAAACTGCTTTCTCAGATTTCAAAATTGCCTACCTAATCAGGGAATCGAATCCGCTTTAACTTGCATTTTGGGCACAATCCAAATTCTTTCGATCGATGTCCAATTTTGGCGGCATCCACGGAAATTGAGACATTAACTAAGATATTTTTTTCTTTTGGCAGTGATTGTCACTTTCCTAGATTATAACTTCATGTGTCACGGTAATGGCAACAGCGTGAGAAAATATAAAATATATTAGGTATCCATAAAGGGCTTATTCAGAAATGACGCGAGGTTTTTCGGGCCACTTTTAGACCCTTGGTGATTTTTGGTGAGGTTCTTTCTTATTTCTTACACAACGATTGGTCATTCATGTGCAATCCAGAAACTATTACCACTAAAAAAATACTCAGTGTTATCATCTATCCGGATTCCTACATATTTTAACCGGATTAAATAGTTATCAGAAAAAAATAATTATAATGTGACCCTTTAATTCAAAAAATTATAATAACTATGATATCCCTCACTATAGTGATATATCACTAATTTATTTTTACAAGTCTGCCCAAAAAAGGAGTGCAAAGTGTTTTAAATAGGTGAATGCGAGCTTGCACAAAACGAGCACATATATTTTTTCTACATACGCCAAAATGGCATAATTGTAATAGTTGACGCATTTAGCATTGCAAATTTCCCCTCGTTCGAGTGACATGTTGCTCACAGCTCATCGTACGTAATATCGTAATGGATTATCGTTTTGGCAATGTGGTACAGGTGTGTGCAGTGTGTTCGAGGAGGTATTATATTAATTGCTTCTCATTTTAGTATAGGTGTTACGACCCGGGCACGACTTCGAGTGGCGGCGGCAGCGGCAGCGGGTTCCCTAATAGATTGCGTGTGATCGCAACTAACCGCAGTGCGTTGCGCGTCTCGACCGCGCAATGAACAGAGAAAACGCTTGCCGCGCCGCAATTCGCACAAATGGCCTGGCCACGACATTGGTCTAAGGCGACCGCGGGCGCGGCGAGCGGGGCGGCGAAAACGGTCTAAGCTGTGAGCATGCCACGACAACGCAGTTGTCTTAGCGGCATTGAGCGAATGGGACGTACTCAAAGGACGCAAAATGTCATTATCAAAAGTGGCCCTTCACAATAAACCATATGTTTTTGCTTATTTAATCATCACACTTCTAGGTAGTATTAACTTATTTACTAATCATTACAGTCAGTTAACAATCAACCATATGTCTTTGCTTATTTAATCATCACAGTTAGGTAGGTAATACTTATTTACTAATCATTACAGTCAGTTAACAGTCAACCATATGTTTTTGCTTATAATTTCACTGATAAACGCCTCTGTGTCCAATATCGCGGAGCGAATAAAACAAAATATTTTGTTTTTTAAAACTCCGCCTGATCCGCGCCGCTGCTAAGACCGTTCGCGCCGCTCTGACTCGTGGCATGGCTCTTTCCGCCAGTGCCTTTGTTCTCGCCGCTCGCCGCGCCGCTCGCCGCTGCAGCCGGTCGCGCGAGTAAATTCGCGCGCGATTTAGCCCACAGCGAATTCTCGTGGCATGCTTCTTTAGCGGTCTTGATTTTGTTTAATTCGCTCGCCGCTGGTCGCCTTAGCCAGTCGCCTTAGACCAATGTCGTGGCCAGGCCAAAAGTCTTGGCCGGGCTGTTAATTATAGGTTTACATGCGTTTGATTGTATTAGCTACTTTAACTGGTTAAAGCGGAATGATCCAATAGCACTCAGTGTGTTCTCATTTAATTTTATTTTGTGAAGTTTCTGATACTTGGATTTCTGTGTATCGTCTTTACAGTGAGATGGATACTTTTGGACCTTATTAGAGGTAATAAAGTGGATTCATGTATTTGTTGAATGTTCTCGTATTTACATATTTATAACTATTCAATGGATCATTATCAGATTTAGGTTCGCGTTTTTTCGGTGGGCATATCAAAATTTAAGGTTTACAAAGCTTAATTTTGGATTGGTCTAGTAACCTGCATAAACTGTGTTTATATTACTATAATATAAATCCATGTAATAAAAACATAAGTTACATGCACATAAGCCGTTAACTATTGACCACCGGAGGCACAACTTTTGTTTTTTCAACTGCCAATGACCCAAGGTTTAGTCCTAGTAGGATATGTTTTACTAGGCTCAGAATGGGGCTAATTCTATTTGTAAGATTGTCTCCTAATATTTATCACTCTTTATTGTAACAAACACCCTGACCCCCAGCGGAGCTTTGCAGTATAAGCCTTCGTAAGATACAGGTTAAATACACATTAGTCAGCATTGTGCCAGCACGTTCTTGTCTCCACCTACTTGCACAAGTAATGGGGCAAGTTTGACCATTAAGTGATTTAACTGCTGCTCGCCAAACTGCCATTTTTATGTACCACTTAACTTTTCCTTAAATTTATGGTGGCTTGGTATTATGAGTACCTAGTTTGAGCATGTAAGAGGCGAAGCAAAGCGTCTTACTGAAAACTTGCTCCTTTTTTTAATGGACCCAGCTGGTACCTTTTATCTAACGATTTACATATCCGTTTCTATTCCAATTTCTCCTAAAATATTAAAGACTCCTTTCAAGAAATTCAAGTTATTTGGTGCTGTGATGTATTTACCAGAACCATGGAACACATAAAACCAAAAAAGATGATTCACGCTAGACCGCTTTGTGTCCGGGCCGGCCCGTTTTGTAGTAGGTATACAAGAAATCGACGGACGCGCGACTACGTACGTAATACAAAACGGGCCGGCCCGGACACGGAACGGTCTGCCATACATTTTAGCTTCCAACAATCTTGCTGAATTGCAACATGAAACATACAGAGGAGGAGGGAAGTCGTTTAATAAAAACATCTTACAATGCTTACGCCTTACGCCCCAGAAATTTATTATTTTGATCATACTAATAGACATGGGGAAAAGCGTTACTTTTCGATCACCGTTATTGTTATTCCCGTTCCAAAAAAATCACATTGAAAAATCACCGTGACTTTGTCACTTCGGTTATTTCGTGTCACGACATTTGCGTGTCGATCGTTCCCGGCAGTTACTGATATTTTTGTAACAACTGATGTTACTCTGTGACAGCGCACCGCAGTCACAGTCACAGTAACAGCGGTCACGAGGCACGACGCAACACGTCGCTTACACACTGTTCCAGTGATATCGTCGCTAAATAACGACTTTATTTTGTAACGTTGTTACTTCGTGAAAAGTCACACTGTTACTTTTTAACGGCGGATCACCGTGATTTTTTCATCGTGAATGTATTGATCATCCACCTCTATACTAAATATCATCACTTTGTAAAGCATATAAGGCTAATAAGGGTTATATACGTGTGTTTATGTGTCTGTCTTGGCCATCTCCGACGCTGTACCGAAGTCGTCAGTGACCTTGCTTCGAGAGGATTTTTAGAAGCATTAATTCAAACGACAAACTTCTAAATAAAGGAAAAAAAAATCAAATTCAGACGATTTGAACCTGCTACCTTCTTATCGTTATTAACCTGTCACTGAATACTAATAGTTTAAGAGCCGGTGACACTGAACCTAGTATGATAAGATTCCCAGACGGCATATATATAATTAGGTGCGTCATTAGTCGGGGAACACGAAACGGCGATGCTGCAATGCGAAAAACCTGGCGAAGCCATTGAAAATTAAAATTGAAAAATGATGAAAAATCCGGTTTCTAGTATGATAAGATTCCCAAGTTTCGTTTGTTTCTCGAAACAGGGGAGGGGTAGGACTATACGATAGTGCAGTGCTGCAAGCCCTCATGGCTGGCCTTGTCAGTGGCAGCAGTATGATAAGCGACCACTTTTCTGAGGTATCTAGTATGATCGGATTCCTGAAAAAAACAGGGCTCATCTGAAAGATCAGCACTTTCTGTGTAAGAAAAACCACTGCTGCATTTTCCAAACAGTGGAGAAGGTGGTTGCTGCAGCGATTAAAGGAGCCGACAACACTGAACCTATTTCGATAGATTCCCAGATGATATATATATAATTAGTCGCGGCGTTAATGGGGGTACACGAAATGGCGATGCTGCAAAGCAAATGAGCAGGCAAACCTATTAAAAATCAAATTTAAAAAAATAAAAAAATAACGGTTTCTAGTATGATAAGATTCCCAAGTTTCGTTTGTTCCTCGAAATAGGGGAGGGGTAGGACTATACGATAGTGCAGTGCTGCAAGCCCTCCTGACTGGCCTTGTCAGTGGCAGCAGTATGATAAGCGACCACTTTTCTGAGGTATCTAGTATGATCGGATTCCTGAAAAAAACAGGGATCATCTGAAAGATCAGCACTTTCTGTGTAAGAAAAACCACTGCTGCATTTTCCAAACAGTGGAGAAGGTGGTTGCTGCAGCGATTAAAGGAGCCGACAACACTGAACCTATTTCGATAGATTCTCAGATGATATATATATATAATTAGTCGTGGCATTAATGGGGGTACACGAAATGGCGATGCTGCAAAGCAAATGAGCAGGCAAAGCTATTAAAAAGAAATTTTGAAAACATAAAAAAACCGGTTTCTCGTATGATCAGATTCTCAAGTTTCGTTTGCAGCAACCACCTTCTCCACTGTTTGGAAAATGCAGCAGTGGTTTTTCTTACACAGAAAGAGCTGATCTTTCAGATGAGCCCTGTTTTTTTCAGGAATCCGATCATACTAGATACCTCAGAAAAGTGGTCGCTTATCATACTGCTGCCACTGACAAGGCCAGTCAGGAGGGCTTGCAGCACTGCACTATCGTATAGTCCTACCCCTCCCCTATTTCGAGGAACAAACGAAACTTGGGAATCTTATCATACTAGAAACCGTTAATTTTTTATTTTTTTAAATTTGATTTTTAATAGGTTTGCCTGCTCATTTGCTTTGCAGCATCGCCATTTCGTGTACCCCCATTAATGCCGCGACTAATTATATATATATCATCTGGGAATCTATCGAAATAGGTTCAGTGTTGTCGGCTCCTTCAATCGCTGCAGCAACCACCTTCTCCACTGTTTGGAAAATGCAGCAGTGGTTTTTCTTACACAGAAAGTGCTGATCTTTCAGATGAGCCCTGTTTTTTTCAGGAATCCGATCATACTAGATACCTCAGAAAAGTGGTCGCTTATCATACTGCTGCCACTGACAAGGCCAGCCAGGGGGGCTTGCAGCATTGCACTATCGTATAGTCCTACCCTTCCCCTGTTTCGAGGAACAAACGAAACTTGGGAATCTTATCATACTAGAAACCGGATTTTTCATCATTTTTCAATTTTAATTTTCAATGGCTTCGCCAGGTTTTTCGCATTGCAGCATCGCCGTTTCGTGTTCCCCGACTAATGACGCACCTAATTATATATATGCCATCTGGGAATCTTATCATACTAGGTTCAGTGTCACCGGCTCTTCTACTATAAGTTTTCAATTCCCCTTTAGATTGCTAGAAGTAACACAGAAATTAAAAACATCCCGTGCTTTGTCTACTTACTCGTATCCTTTTTCTTTTGGGAATACTAACATGTATGTTGGGTTTAATTCTATATGAAATTTCAATTTAATTTATTTACAACACAAACATATAAAGAATAAACAAATTGCAGTAACCTATATACTTAATACTAACGTTTTGCCTGGTATGTACCTGGTTCAAACGGCCTAAAAACACTGGCGGTATTAGGTACATAGGTAATAAGTAATAAGACTGAGCATTCTTGAGTCCGTACTAGCTTGTCTTAGACTAATATAAGAGCAAGAGGCTTATATGTATATGTATATGTTTTTTTTGTACTGTGTTTTAAGAAAACGGTCCCCGCGAAGGATACGGGCGGCTGAATTCACTATTCTATGCATGTGAGGAAATGAGGTTGATGAGATCGATGCGATGGTGGGTGAACTGTGGGTCGAACTATGTTCCGTTAAACTTTTTGAGACTGTTTATGGTGGTGGTGGAAAGCTTGTATACCTATACGAGTATGTATTGGTTTGTTTTTTATCAGACCGCTCGGGGGACGGGTATTAAATAATCGGTACCTATTTTTGACGTGTGTCAACAAATAGGTACCGATTAGAGTGAAATTAAATACTTTAAAAAAATATACAAGTTAGTGGTTCAACTCCTAAAATACCCATAAACTATAGCGCTGATTTTGCAGTAGCCACACATATACCAAACATATAAAATGAAGAATATCCGTAGTAAATTAATTTAAGGTAAACGTCTCTGTATGTGCTGGAAACTGACTCAATACATGGCACTATCACTCTTATGTCTTGATGACAGAGGTGATACATAGGTGTCATCTATTAGACACTAAGGTGTCGAGCATAGGGATGTTTAGTATATCTTACCGAAAAGTATACGTGTATCAAAATAAAATTGACTTCTAAAAACTCGGTTAAAACGTAGCACGTAAATAGCACCGTAAGCGTACCCAAGCGAACTGTTGGCGTCTCAGAGGCAATAATACAGTATACCGTGAAACACCAGGAAATAGTAGGCTCCATAAAACACCTCTGCTAGTCTATGGCACCTAAGCGTAACTTTCTGCTCACGGATTTATCGTACGCCGATTATGCTAAATTGAAAGGAAAATTGTTTTCTGAAGATTGGAACGAATGTTGTGGAAAGCTGTGTTGACGAAGCTCGGGATATCGCGTATGCTGTGAAGCAGTTTAGCGATTCTCATTCTTGTGCACTGTCACATCCGTGTCTGTCATTACCGTGGGTGAAATTATAATTATATTTTTAATAATGGGAATTGCTCTTGGCCTGTATCTAGCATGAGGCCGACGACGCCTTCCAGATTGGCGCGGATGCGAGGCGGTACGGTTGTAGCTGTGACACATACGTGAACTCATAGCTCCTAAGCTGACATATACATAGATAATGTGCATGAATAGCTCAACACACAACCATGGCTCACCCGCGCTCGTGAGATAAAATTATTCTATTAACAGGTTGCGCTCTGCCTAGTAATTAAGTCTTGATAATTATTGCGATAGGCCTTTGTGGTTTCTCTTATTGTTGTCTAAGTTTAAGGAGTTAGGTAATCTGTCATTGTGCGGAATAATAAAAAAGCCGTCTTTACGGCGTCCCGACGATCGTAGATCCGCGTAATTACGTCCGCAGATTAAATTACCCTCATTCATAAAAAGCACGAAATTAATGCGCAGGACGATGATGACTTTATGGTGAGAAATTAGTTTTTTTTTTATTAAAAATGGGATTGGCGTTGGCCAGCATCTAGCGAGGGGGCAAAGATGAGACCGACATTAAAGCGAGCTCAGAGCTCACCCAGAAGATAAAGCTTGAATTGGAAAAAATTGTGAGTATAGTGCAAAGCTTAAGATATACCACCGTTATTGAAATATATAAACGGGTCCTTAATCATAACGTTGTACGTGAAAATTCTGTATGTGTATATCCCGTTTCCATGAGAACAATAGCAGCGCAAATTTATTATATGAGAGATTCTGAAACACCCGTTTATGCGACTGTTACATAATGAGCGGCATTAAAACACGAGTGTGGTTTTATGGAACCAGCCGGTGGTGAGTTTTATAATAAGATCACACGAGTGTTTTAGCGTCTATTATGTACAGCATTGCATGTATACTTGGCCTTTATCAATATAATCATCATCTGTCATGTGTTTCATATGCAATCTTTGCGTCTGTTCTATAAAGTTGTACGTGATCTCATAATAATATCAAGTTTGATGTTATATGCCTGTTGTTAGGACTGCGCATGGGGGCACATATTGAAAAGCGGGTAATTACCGGCTGGTTCCATTAAAACTTGCATAAACGGGTGTTTCAGAATCTCTCATATAATAAATTTGCACTGCTATTGTTCTCATGGAAACGGGATATACACATACAGAATTTTCAGTCTCTCTAAAGGGTTAGGTAACGTGCATACGTACATACAAACACACTCTCGGAAATCATAACATACCGCAACACGTTAATAAATATAACTTGCATACTTAACCCTATCCTGCTCCTCACTTAAGCGCTTAACGTTAGTTTACCGTGGTCCGTGATAGACGCCGAGCATTATTCTATTACGTCGACGAGACGTTATGGCAGGGATTACCAACTTGGGCACTAATTGTACGTTTAGCGCGCGGCCGCAAACTGACATGCATCGCGTCGCGTGCAGAAAGTGCTACATTTAATTTCTGCAGACAATATGAGCACACTTATACCAGCGTAATTCCATCTATCTGATACATATAAATAAAAAACGCTTCCCGAATTAATGTAAGCGCATCACTTCAGACCAGCTGACTATTTAGATGATCCTTTGTTGTATTTTTGACTATCCCGTTGCCGACCCTTTTTTGACTTCATGATTTGTTGTGTTGCCAGCTATAGACATGCAGGTACCTCACTGTTAAATACAGTGTATACTCTGATCTCGCGACCATTTACCTACCGCCTACCTGGTGGTAAATGGTCAACACAATAACTCCACATACCGAAAGAACAAGTAGTGGTGTTGTTATGGCTGCGATCTTCTGTAAGTCGGAAGTACTTCCCCAGTCATGCTCCTCTTAATATGAGCGAGATAATGTTCCGCTGTGCCCTACCACGTTAAAGGAAGTAGTCCGTTTTGCCCTACGATTCTTATTTATTCACAGCGTAAGACAAAGGAGCGCTCGTGGCCCAGCGGCGCCTGTGTACCGCTTGCGGTATCTAAGGTTAAGCAACGTGGGCAGCGGTCAGGACTTGGATGGGTGACCGCTTTGAGTGGTTACTAACTGAGCGCTCCCGTGCTTTGGAAGGCACGTTAAGCCGTTGATCCCGGTTGCTGTCTATGGCAGCAGTCGTTAAGCCAAGTTGGAGGCCTTCGGGCGGCTTGAGAACTTCTAACAGTCAAGTTGCCCACTCACTTGACAAAGCCTAATCCCAATAAGGTCTAGTTTCCCCTCGGGGTTGGAAGGTCAGATGGCAGTCGCTTTCGTAAAAACTTGTGCCTACCCCAAATCTTGGGATTAGGTAGCGGACCCCAGGCATCCTTCAGGATGCAACTGTACTGGGGCTGTTGAGGATGATGACAGCGTAAGACAAAGCGGACAAAAAGTCAAGGCACACAAAAAAGTCAAGAGGACAAAACGGATTTCTTTGTACGCTTTATCCTATGATGTGAACAAAATCGTAGGACAAAACGGACTACTTATTTCTTAGGTGCTTTTAATTATTCTTTGGCACTAGTGGATTCATATCAACGAAGAGAATGAAGCTCTTGTCATTAGGTTCGAATCTTCAACTCAACCACGCGATCGCGTGTTGGAGTGTGTCTGAAATATCGACACCATCAGTCTGAGTTAAATCGTTCTCGTCATCATCTAAACACAGGGTCAAGTCACAAACAAAAGGGTCAAGCCGCCTCGTGGGAAGCCAGTCCTGTCAAGCTGGTCTAATTTGACAGACATTCAGATGTACTCTTTGAGTAATGATAACAAGGATAATACATATGTCAAGTCAAGATTAAACTTACTGTAAAAAGGTAGTAACTGCTGGAAAAATACCGATGAAACACGAAGTTTCCTGCATTTAGGAAAATGCTCGCTTATCGTTGACTCGTTATAGCACTACCGGTGTTTAAATCACGGTCTGTTTTGCTTGTAAAACGAGTCAAATGTCTAGAAATATGCTGTGCTTTGAATTTTTGCTGGAAACTTCTAAGGGCAGGTTTCACAAGAGCGTGTATAGAGTAAGGGACCTGTATTGGGATCGGCTGTCGACACAGCGAATCTTAGGGGTTCACGAGACAACCCGGGCAGACTCTGACAAGGTCTATGTTCTCTTTGGTTTGTCGTAGATAAAATGCGAATAACTGGGGGAAATCAGAGTTGCGAGTGCAGGAATTGCCGATCAGTCCCAGGGAATGTGGCGTGGATCGCTCTAAAAGCGAAAGGTAGGAAAGCGCGAAGGGGCTCTAGTGCGCTCAGTATTTAGATCCTGGAGTTCCCCGCACAAGGGCGCAGATGGAACCGTGGAGTTTTTAGTGAGTATAACACATAAGCCAGTCATCCCCCGATGTCTGGGTACCTGGATCGCAGGTTTTATTCACGTAAATAAAAACCGGCCAAGTGCGAGTCGGACTTCGCACATTTAGGGTTCCGAACCAACCTCTAAAATGTGATTTATCAATATATTAGTATTTGTTGGTAAAATATACGTAATAATAAACATTATTCCCAAATTTCAAGTTCATAGGTCAAAGGGAAGTTAAGAAATTCTTAGGAACAAAATTTTGTAACAGACGACGGACAGACGGACGGACGGACGAACGCGTGAGTGACAGTAATAGGGTTCCGTTTTGACGCTTTGGGTATGGAACCCTAAAAAGGGGGTTCTTGAGAAACCAGTGCCCAGTAGTGGGATGTGTGATAATGATGTGGTGGCTTGCTTTACGAAAGACTGCCATCTGACCTTCCAAACTAGAGGGAAGGCTATACCTTGCTGGGATCAATCTCAATCCGACTCCGTGATTAACATCCAGCTAAAATTCACGTATTAATTTTGTTGTCACTCCGGGCGACATGTTACGATCTGTTCGGGAGGTTTTCTTCAGTTGAGCGTGTTCGCGACAAATCCGAAACGCTTACTGACGATCTCCCAACCGCCTGCTGCAAGGCTCGTGACGCACGTGCCGACAGGGCGGGGCAGAGATACCACGACCCATGATGGTGATAGGGTTCCACGACAGTGGTGGTGTAGTTTTAACGAAATTTATTTTTATTTAATTAATTACATAAAAAATTAATTCAAACCTCAGACAGGCTATTTGCTTGTTTGCCTCCATAACTCGTTGAAAAGGTGATATTTTTGCTAAAACTGAGTCTTCCTGGACATTAAAAGTTTGCGGATATGACTGGACTAAAACAAGTTTCTCGACTAAACAACTTTTCGCTTTTCGCGAGAATATTAGTTTCATAGTGACTCTTGATGTCACGTAAACTATTACAAAACTTTATCGCTTAAACTTACACTCAAGACAGTTAACTAGCTCACAACAAGAAAACTGCGTCATTTATGCGACACCAGCAACATTTTTTTTAACACCCTAACAGTTAGAAGAACGTCGTAAGAAATTTCTTGAGAGGTATTATTCCGCTCGTTAAAAGAGGGCCTTAAAGTGTAACATCTCTTAAAAGTAAATAACCATATATATGTAAATGACCTTGTTAACTTGGGCGGGTAATCATTCGCTGTCACAACTCTCATATTAAACAGGGTGTGGTAGACAAAAAAAGTCAAACTATGACAGGGACAACAAATGATATATGTAACTCTCTGTCAGTCTTGTACAATATTGTATATGACTGCTTCGCTTGCTACGGCTTGTAACTAGCATCGACTTCACAGTTTAATGATTACAAAGCGTTTTGTAAATATACAGGGTATCCGAAGGGAACTGAAGAGTTATCCTGTTAATTGGGCGTAAATAGTTAAGGCATCCACCCACGGGTCATCATCTTTTAGGAGGACCTTATTACATGAATAAAAAGTCGAATTTTCAATGGCATTAGTGGATAGGATTAGGCACCTTCATTATACCGATGCTGGCATTGCTGACTCTGGGTCATTACCATTTGATCTTTAGGCCCGTAGGTTAATCGGCTTAATTGTACTAATGGAGATGTTTACACCAAATACCTACTCACTCTCACTCGAAAAAAGATTAAGAGGCTGTCATGACCTAATTTTGTTGAAATTGATGTTATTTAAGCAGTTTTTTCAGAAAAACTATTTGTTCTAGCTAAAAAAAAAATGTTAATATACATCATATTTCAAAGACCGTGTACCGGACTCGATTAAATAATTAAATAATTCACACTTTTTTTTTATTTCAATTTTATTATAGTATTTATTTGTAGAATAACGCGCAGAGCTTCCGTAAAGAGCGGGATGGTTAATTGGAAACTCACGCGTGTTAGAGCAGGACTTTTTTAGGTCTTGTCAGCTTCTTAAGTCAAGTTTTTTTGCACCCTGGGTGCTATGTGGCTTTTCCTGCGCTGTACGAGTAGTTGTGTCGGGTCGCGTCATCACTACGGCGGGATGGGCTTCTGGCCGTCATTTCGTCAGTAGCATCAGCCGTCCCCCAAATGACGACCAGGGGGCCGATTATTGAGTGTCGAACGCTCGACTTTTCACTCGAGATCTGTCAAAAAACTGATGTTGATGAATTATGTTTTGACATATGTCAACTGAAAGAAAAGTCGAGCGTTCGATACTCAAAATCGGCCCCCAGAAGCCCATCCCCCGTAGCAGTGGCACGACCCGCCACAGCTCCCAATGCGCCCAGCGCAGGAGGACCCTCCTAGTACCATGGGTACTAGGCAGGAGATGTCGTCATCTTCGGCGTCATTTCGGGGACGGTGGATATAGCTGATGGTGTTGCTGTCCCCGGTTGGAGGCCCCTGCGGCGTCTGCTTCTGATGTCTTCGGCTGTTGTCCGTTTGCGAAATTAAAAATATCAATATTATGGTGTGTCCCTCTGCGAAGTTTAAATTGTTAAATATATAAATAGGTGTTAGTGACTCATACATTCTGACAGACGCGCGCTGTCGCGCTGTGCGCGCTGACGCTGGCAGCCGTACTGTCTTCTCGAAGATCTCACGGTTCCAAATATTTACCATACGATAAATAAAAATACACGAGTATTTGTATTGTATTGTATACACAGCCGCGTGCGCGTTTACGCATGTACCTATGTGAACGCGGCATTATTGAAAGAAACTCCAGAAACAGTGTATTATTAGTTGTGTCACGTGTATTATCCCAAAGATCGTACTATAATTTTATTACATTGCTAAATAACGCTCGCACATGTGATAACATTACTCAAGATATTTATTACCGAGCATATTAAAATATTTTATTCATACTCACGCCCCTCACTTTAATAACGGGACACGGGTGACGTCACAGCGATGGCGTGGGTAGACGTCATTTTGTAGACACCACTAGGCATTCTTACCCCATACACTAATAAACTCCTTGGTCTTCTGGTTATAAGGCTGATTTTCCTGTGGCGAATTGAATGGGCATGTTGGTAATTTCTCCGTCGCAATGTCATTGACGAACGCTTCGAATTTTTCATTGAATGCCTTTGAAAGTACTTGCGTGACGAGTGGAAGCATTGTGGCCATTGTGGGTGAGGTTTAGCTAAATTAAGTAATAAAATATACATAGTAATGTGGCAATTGTATGGAAAAAGTCAAGAAAATATCGTTACCTTGGGAGAAGTTACTATGTTGCTTCTTGACATGAAAACCTTAAGCTAGTTCCGACTTCCGCATTTGGCGGTCCGATATTTAGAAACTTGTCAGTGTCATTGAGTCATTAGTCGCTTTGGCGAAATAGAGTATAAAATACGTCACTAACACTGACCTGACTAATGGTATGTAAACATGGTTATGAATAGTAATTTTAGACGACTACATAATTAACGATCCTGCTTACAAAATTTTACGAGAATCAGTTGATAAATGCGCCCTGTAATGAGCAGCAGGATGGACACACGAAAGCATTTTTTGTCGAAGCTAAAACTCAGACTCGCTCGCTTCGCTCGCGCTGTCAAAAATGCCTAGCACTGCCTCTAGATTCTCTAGAAGTCAAAACTTGAAAGCGTATACTCCCATCACGGATACAAATCAATAAGAATTTCAACGAATTTTCTTGAACAAATGTCTGCACTATTAGGCGAAGAGTGTAGACTGCGAGCTAATGAAACTGTCACTGCGCTGCAGTAACGTGACTTATAGACTGCAGCCTAAAAGGCTACAGCGCAGAAAACTTAGTAGCGCAAAACACTAACTCTCTTACCTTATTCAGTTGATATTGTACTTTGTATATAGAAAGTGCTCGGAACTTAAGGGGGCGTAGAAGTTTATGAAGTTATTTGGGGGTACACTAATAAAAGTTTATCCTAAGTTTTCTACCTAGTGGACCTTGTGCTAACCGTGGGAGGGGAAAATGTGTGACATTTTCAGATTTTCGCTTATGTCTTTCGCTTATGGCTAAAGAGATTTTTGCTATACATTGTATGACAAAGTTATAGAGAGTTAGGCGACTTCCTGATTTGTCGGTGCGGAGGCAGTACGATATGAGAAAAGTGTCAAATGTCAGTGTCAGCTGTCAGTCGACGCGATACCATTTTTTACTACGCCCCTACATTTAAATGAGTGCTTTCTGACTGGCGCGGGATGCGCGGAAGCGGGACGATACGAAGGCAGTACTGGTCCGCTTCTGCGCATGATATTACTACTGCGCAAATGTAATACTGACAGTATTCTGTCAAGTGGGAATCTTTGCGACGTCAGTAAGTTTACGTCAAACAAGAAAATCGATCCCGCCCCGCCAAGTCAGGAAGTAGCCATACTTAAAAGACTTGCTGCCGCGGCTATGACCGGTGTGACCTGTGTCGAAACGTCGGTAAAAACATAAATATCGCGTTAGACCCATTACAATAGGGTATTGGACACATGTTAAAATTTATAACACAGTGTCACTTTTTGGATAGTTAGCCATTTAAATATCACAATAAATCGTAAATTATAAAATTTTACCAATATCAGAAAAAGATACGAATCATCAAAAACTCAGAAAATTATGTAATTTTTTTTACCGTCCAAAATTCAAATAAAAGGTATCAATAGAATGCTTATGTAAAAACAAAAACTAAATTGTATGGCAACTATGTACCTAAACGCAATATTTTACGACTAAAACAGCAAAATATTATTTTTCCCATACAACGGTTGGTCGAATGCTGTGCAAGTGACGTCATTTGCCAGGACCAATTTGTAGGAGCCTTTTTGAGGGCCGCTAGCGTTGAGCTAGGTTTGTCCCTAATTTTAGCCCTTTATTGTGCTCTAATTGTTGTTGGTCCCATATAGACATTTGATCGTCTCTAAAAACTGGTTCGATTGGCATTATAAAAAAATTTTAGTCAAATAGCGTATTATCTAAAGTAGGTTTATTAGACGTTTATGAATTATGGTTAGTCTTTTCTTAAATTTAATAACCAGGTGGAAAAAGAATTAGGTAAGGAAATAACTGAAACAAGGGCAATAAATCCAACATAAGACTGACTTAGGAAAGGATGATTCACGCTAGACCGTTCCGTGTTCGGGCCGGCCCGTTTTCTAGTACAAGAAATCGACGGCCGTCGCGCATCCGCCGGGGATTTCCGCAATAAGTCTGTAGCAAGGCTGTAGCGTCTTTGAGCAATACATCTAATTATTATTTGCCTTGAAATTAAGGAGTCCGTCGCACAGATTTTGCTAGTTAAACAACGGTATTTGATTTTTATGTGACTGAGTCTTAAACGTGACCTACATTCGTAAACTAAGATTTATGTTAGAATGTTTTATGCTTGCCACTAATATTCATGTCAAGTGATGTTTTTTTAATAATGTAGTGTAGGTGCAAAAGCTGGTGATCAAACAAGCCGCTCAGAAATATTAGAAACTAGCTTTTTCCTGCGACTTTGATTGCTAGAACTCGTTCATCGCGTTAGAATTTAATTGCTATTCTTTTAGTTCAGGTGCTTACCTACATAGTTATCCCCCTTCCATACGAACTTCTACCCCTTCTAATCCTATTCCTTCCCGGGACTCAGACTATCTCCATACCAAATTTCACTAAAATCGATAACTCGGTTCCTAAGAACAGATCTTCATATCGCGTGTCCCGATTTCTGGTCGAAGGGTGTCGTGTTTCGGCGGTTCCGGGGCAACCTACCGATTCCTACACCGGATTTGAAGACGCAACGGAGCCACGCTGTTTTGTTTGGAAGTTTTGTCGATGGTTCACTAAACCTAGCCTAGCTGAGAAGAGTTCAGCAAGAAACTCAGCTTAGGCCCGACCTGACTCGGACTGACTCTACCCGCTATGCGGCGGTACCGGGACGTATAGGGACTATATGTGTCTGTGTTGTCGCGATCGCACGGTGGACATCCCTGTACGAGTACTTAATCGTAAGTTGATTCTATTCGCCCATAGTCACATTTTTTAACTGTCGATACAAACATGTCAACCCATGTTGTTTATTTTCACAATATCAACAAAATTATTTATCATTTCCTACCTCTCGTCTTATGGCCGACTTATGACACAAATTCAATTCCTTGCATATTGAATTTATGTCATAAAATAACGCTGGCCTTATTGGATTAATTTTAGGCGGGTGCACACGATACCAACAAATTTCCAATTCTGATACGACTCACACACGGTGCCGTGTGAGCTCCCCTTTATAAATATGCACGATAGTATTGGCATTATGTACAGTCAAGAGCAAAAATATGTATACATTTTTGGACCTTATTTCAATGGAATAAGGTCATATAATTTATACATATTGGTGCCCTTGACTGTACATAGTTTATTAAGGGTGAACGAGGTAGACTTAATATGAAGTAATCCAAATTGTATTTTTAGAAACACTTGATAAGCAATTATAAGCTCTTGCGCCAGCGAATAATTCTGAATAAAATGTATGTACATACATACATATGTACATATACTACATATACTCACGCCCGTATCTGATTGGGGTAGGCAGAGACCAAAGAGCGCCAAGTCGTTACATACGTCTTTTGCATCAATCACATCCATACATCTCCTCATACAAGCTGTCGGTTGCGGGAACTTCTGACCTCACCTTGGTCGCCGCGTTCTGACCCTTCCATCCATCTCCTGATCATAAATATTAAACTAAAATGTTATGTTCAAGTTATCTTAATAAAAATCTGAATGTTTGAATATTTTGTAAAACATTAAATACAGCGTATTTTTAGGATTCCGTACCCAAAGGGTAAAACGGGACACTATGACTAAGACTCTGCTGTCCGTCTGTCACTAGGCTGTATATTATGAATCGTGATAGACATTTGAAATTTTCACAGATGCCGCTATAACAACAAATACTAAAAAACAGATTAGAATAAATATTTAAGGGGGCTCCCATACAACGGACATGATTTTTTTGTCGTTTTTATAGATAATGGTACGGAACCCTTCGTGCGCGACTCCGACTCGCACTTAGCCGGTTTTTTTAAATAAGGTCGTACTAGTTCTACATCATAAGTCGTACTAGTTTAACATCACGTTTTTTGTCATAAAAAGATTATTAAGGTTGTCTGGGACAGATCGCTCTTTAGCGATAAGACCAAAGTATGAATTGGGTTGTGGCGCTTCAAACCTAAGCATGGATCATTTCAAAACTTCATTTTGTCCCATAGGGAAACTTTCAGCGACATCTACCGATAAGTACTGTGACTAATCTTCTTAAAATTAATAATTCGGAACAATACGGAATTTCCGTAATGTTATAATACTAAAATAATGTTATCATACGCTTTTCTGTATACGCAGGGTAGCTGTGCAAACTTCGAGACAACGGCAAAGTTCCGAAAACTCACGCTCCAAGAAGTCCAAAGTAATGTATAATTATCTACCTCCCATGCTTGCTTAGTGGTTAGGTTAACCAACGCGCAGGTATACGATTAACCAGCCGTTCAAAACATAAGACTGTAACTCCCAAAATTTGTCTTGGTGGCTCGAGCAAGCCGTGCACTTAGTTTTGTGCTTTAGTTTACACCCACTGGATACATGAACTTCATTTCGTTTGTGGTGCGCGTGCCGCGGCAGCTGTAAGAGACCATCGCATGTGTTGACTTCTGGCCGAAGCGTGTCGTGTTTTGGCGATTCCGAGGCAACCTACCGATTGCTACACCGGATTTGACGACGCAAAGAAGCCATGGCGTATTGTCGCCTAAAATAATGTCTTAGTTTTGAGTATACAATTGTTGTTCTCTCTGTAGTCGTTCCTTTATGACTGAAGATCGTGATCATCTGGTCTTTTGGACGGTACGACTTGCTTCCATCGGCTTCTATTGGTGACCATCCGCACCACATCGTAGAACTTGCTGGTCTTATTAATTTGGTCGGTCCATCGCATCGGAAATCTACCACGGGCTCGTTTACCTTCCACGTTTTCAACTATAGGCAGTTTCTCGAGGGTGTTGTCTCCGCGCCTCGTGACGTGGCCAAAGTATGAAAGAATACGGCGGTGGAATATAGTTGATAGGCGATCTTTGATGTGGAGTTGTGTGAGGATCGATACATTAGTGCGTTGGGCAGTCCACGGTATTCGCAACATTCTTCGCCAGCACCACATTTCGAATGCATCGATCCTTTAATTTGATGTATGTATGTTAGCCACAAGGTATTTATTTATGGGTCCTTATGGTCTGAAATAAATAAATATTAGGCCAAAGCGAACCCAGGGCTCCTCTACACAACCTGGAGAATGCTAAAAATACGATGAACCTAATATTTTACAAAGTTATGACTCAGACATTGTGTTCGTCTAGTAATACATAAAAGTACCGATAGTACAGTCGATGGCATAAATATGTACACATTTTTGGACCTTATTCCATTGGAATTGGATTGAAATTGTTTATATATATTGGTGCCCTTGACTGTACAGATGCTACGAAACAAGTGACTGCTTTTGGCACGATGCCAGGCCAGGGATGTCGATTCGGCAATAACAAAGTAACAATATATAACAGAGTTCCCTCGTTGTATTTATGATACATAAAGTTTGTATGTTTATAATAAGTAGTTCAGTTTGAAATGTAAAAGGTTTTATTTATTTTAGAAAACTTTTGTCCTATTGGTATTCGAGACTACTAGATTAAGAGCTGACAGTAAATATAATAAGTGATTTTATAACACTTGGAATTAGTATAGTTGTGTTAAGGTTTGTCTCTGGACTATAAATATGCCAGTCTGGCTGTTGAGAGCCGTTGCCATTGGAAGGGGTGGGGGTTGAAAGATAGTGAAAAATCAACAAAATTAAGTAATTTTATAAAGGTTGTACTTTTCATTTTCCATGAATTAATAGCATAAGTAATCATGTATTAGTGTTGCCAGACTATTTACTGCTTGCTAAGACACTGCCAGAGTGGTCTAAACTTGCTGTTCTAGAAACCTTACAATATTTTTGAAAAAGCTATCCAACGACACCCCACACGAACCAGTTTTTGATTCAAGAATCTGTTGGCGTGATATTGAGGTTTTTATTAATCTGAAAGCGAAAGAGTTTACCAGTCTAGCAACACCTTAACAACTTCTGGTTGGTCTGGCGTTTCCATAAACGTTAATCCGATAGTATAAGGTATTGAAATTCGTTTGTTTCAACTTTTATAATACTTTAATTACTTTAATTTCCTGTTGGTTTCAGCAAGTTTAGACCAGTCTGGCAGTGTAGCAAGCAGTAAATAGTATAAATTAAAACTGAAGTTGCCATAGCTAAAAAGCTTAGAATTACAATCAATAATTAGGCTTTAGGTATAGTCCTGAAATTAGATTGGTCCACAGGTGTCTACGCAATTGAATCTAAGAATGACCCAAATGCCTCACACCCCATTATAATTACGATAAAAAAAGGAAAATATTTATTTAAAATCCTATGAAAATAACAATTTTTATTTCCTATATTTATAACATTATTAAATTTTCTAAAATGTTCATTCTAATGCGGAATAAATAAATGTTAATCTTAATCAAATATTTAACTCTTACTTAACTGAACATAATTACAAATTCTGATTAAATTAAGGTTCCCGTAAAATAAGTGCGGAAACTCAACCTCAGTTTTTGTTAAACCCGACAACTGTTTGATTAATGGTGTTGGTGAATTTTTGAGAACAGGAAGTTTTCCCGGCCAGGAAATGACTTTCCTGCGTGGAATAAATATACGTAAATGACATTTTCCCAAACGTGGTCGGAAATATCGTGGTTATGTTCGTGACTGTAGCTAAGTATAGCCACGAAACAGTTTTTCAAGTGAAGCGTGTAGCTGACAGCTTCTCCGTCCATTACGAAAAGTCTCACTTCTCAGTATGATTTATTTTATATTTTATAATATTTTTTTAGTATTTGTAATAATCAATTTCCCACCCTAAGGTTGACTGACGTCCACCGGCTCTATGGGTCGATGATATGAAGCGGCAATTACACTTCGTCGTTTGCCGCATGATGCATGCGGCGACCGCAAAAGTGTAAAGAACACGTTAGTCGGCCGCATTCGGCGATCGACAGCTGCCAAGTCGCCGTAGTAGGCGGACAGACTAATGTGAAGACGACGTTTGTTGGCCAAAGTAGTTTAAAATGAATTCGGCGACACGCAGTGTAATTGCCGCTTTAGGAAGATCGCGGGTCACTCTTGGATAAGACTGGCTCAAGACCGGGACGAGTGGCGTACTCGAAGAGAGGCCCATGCTCAGCAGTAGGTGACTACAGGCTGAAAATGATGATGATGATGATGGTTGTTTGGAAGAGATCGCTCTTTAGCGATAAGACGGCCTGTAATTAGATTATGAACTGTACAGTGTTTTGTTGAGGTTGTGCAATAAAGAGTACCTATTTTGTATTGTATTGACTTAAAACTGTCATCATCCAGTAAAGTCAGCAATTAATAAAGTTACTACACATTAAGACTTAAGGGGAGGTATCCCCAACGCAAATGTCCCGCTCTAACACGCGTGAGTTTACAATTAACCATCCCGCTCTCTACGCAAGCTCTGCGCGCAATTTTGTAAATATTTAGCTATAGTCATTAAGCCAATCATTTTATCAAAGCAAACCCTGCGAATTTGTTTATAACTATTTACGATATTTAATTCAGTACAAAAATTAAATGTTAAATATCAGTAATATAGCCGTAGTATTGAAAATACATTCCAAAAAGGGGTAACTTCGCGATTTTTTTCTATCGAGTGAAATTCATCAGGTCATGTAACTGACTGCGATTTTGACTAGACAAGATCCTTATGTAACACATATATTTTTTTTAGATTTTAAGACACTATATTCTATGTCTCAGATGGTTTTTAAAAACTCAAAAGTGGTAATACACGGCCTTAAGTTATGACAAAGTAAAATAATTAGGTATTCAAATGTATTTCCACCATGAATAAAGATACTGTATTAACTTTGTCATACAAAAGTTTTGACTGAAATCCCAAAATTCTTGAGTAGAAAAATATGTTCTTGTGTCTTTCATAAACGCTGAACTCGCTGAAGTTCGTAGTCCCAAGCATTAATATTTTAAACGGATCGCCACCATTTTTATTACTGCTTGTATAACGAGTGTAAAACACCTTAAGTACTTACCGTTGTTACTCTGGCAAAAAAGTTCAAAACTACACTTAGTAAAGAGGTGAAATAGGTGCCATTTAGAGGTTAGATGGTCGAGGTTCAAAGTTTCTTTATGGGCTTTATAAAAACAGGTCCAGACAATGTCTTGCTTAAATTTAAATAATTTTGCCAAGTGAGTATTTCTCGCACACCTTTATTAAATTCTGAAATACTCTTTATTTATTTGTATTCAAAACAAACTTAAGTGAAATTTGAGTGATTTTTTTAAGTGTTCCGTGCTATATCGGTCCGTGCAGCTAGCATCAGAAAGCTACGGGTAATATTTTAGTCTATTAACATTGAGCCGCTTTTCCCAGTAATAAGTGACTCCTTTGACAAGTTTTAACGAAAAATAAAATCTTGTGCCTGGTTCCATGTACCGTTGAAAACTACGTGATCAATTTTCCTACAATTCCCTTTCAAACTTCTTCAACTTACCGCATTTTTACTTAATCACCAAGTGCATAAGAGATAAGCTAAAGGGGTTGGCACTGAGGCACTGATAGGGTTGAGCCAATTACCCCAGTTCTATTTACAGCCTCTCTTTACGGCACCGTTTTTATGGCACCCCTGATTATCGCGAGTCTCTTTATGTTCTCCGACTGGGTTATTTCATTTAGTTTTCTAACTTGAGCATAATTAACTTAAGTAGGTAGTTACGTCCCGCTTTGGTATCTCAAAATTCAAGACATTGATGTAGCAAGTAGGTGTCAAGAGCTGTTTTGACGACCGCTTTAGCTTAGTTGATAGTAGTGACCCTGCTAACGAAGCTGGAGGTCCCGGGTTCGAATCCCGGTCAGGGCATTTTTTTGTGTGATGAGCACCAAAACAGCACTGTTCTTGTAACAATGTTATGTTCACTCGCGGACTTTAATTGTTGAGCTATTTAGAGCTCATTTATACAGGATACTTCATAGATTAAATTTAACTGTCCCATATTACTAACCTCTAAAAGTGTACCTATGTTTTACAAACAAATAAATAAATTACAACTTTGGCAACATTTGAGCAAAATAAACTGTCAAACTAGTTGCCTAATTTAAGAGTCACCTTAGACATTATGAATGAACGACCCTACTGACATTGACGGCAAACATTTTAATGCGACAAAAAACAAAAGCGTTCAAATACTTCAAATAACGCACTGTAACAAAATAATATTTCATTTCCTCACAAATCACCGAGACGAGAGATGACTGATTGTTGTTTTTGACAGGCACCCCTTCCTTGGAGGCGATGACAGGTGTTAAATTCAATCGTTACAGTGACGGATTGTTGGTGTCGGATGAAGCTTGTCGATTCGACAAAGTTTTTGGCTTATAACCAAGTTAAATCATCCTCCTAGCGGATGCTTACTGGGATAAGTAAAGGTGCATCCTGAAGGATATCTGGGGTCCGCTACTTAATCCCAAGGTTTGGCGTAGGCACTAGTTTAAAAAAAAACTAACCCGCCCGTAGGTAGACTACCTATAAGGTCTCTGAGCGTCACATAATGTGCAATACGGTATTTGACATATGTTAAAATTTACAGCACAGTGTCACTTTTTGGAGAGTTAGCCATCAAAATATCACAATAAATCGTTAATTATAAATTTTTACCAAAATCATAAAAAGATATGAATCATCAAAAACTCAGATCATTATGTAATTTTTTTTACCGTCCTAAATTCAAATAAAAGGTATCAATATAATGTTTACTTAAAAATAAAAAATATATTGTATGACAACTATGTACCTAAACGCATTATTTTACGACTAAAACAGCACAATACTAATTTTCCCATACAACGGTTGGTCGAATGCTGTGCAAGTGACGTCATTTGCCAGGGCAAATTTGTGGAGCCTTTTTGACGGCCGCTAGCGTCGAGCTAGGTTTGTCCCTAATTTTAGCCCTTTATTGTGCTCTAATTGTTGTTGGTCCCATATAGACATTTGATCGTCTCTAAAAACTGGTTCGATTGGCATTATAAATAAAAATAGTCAGATAGCTTATGGTGATTGTAGGTACCTCTACTATCGTATAATATTGCCTTAGCCACTGATATCGTAAGGCCAGTCTTGTGTGAGGCCTATTACGTGCATTGAAGCCTACTGAATGGAGATTAATGTCACGGATTAAAGATTATCTTAGCTTACCAAGCCTAAATAACCTATGATAAGTATGCAATGTACAGATAGGTTGTGTATAATTTGTATAGTCAGCCGAGTGGTGAACTACTTTTCAACTATTAGAGGCCTTATACCTAATATCATCTTCAATCAAACTGATTCCCAGCATACGATGATTTTTTAAAAGATTAATTAAACTAAAATTTTCGCGTTTGATTAATATTTGAAGCAATTGTTATTAAAAATCTAAATCGGCGATATTAGGCCGCAAGTCTTATACCTCTGTAGAGTATTTTTTTTTCTTTGTATCAAAATCTGAAGACTATTTAAATATTTATAATAATAATTGTAAATACAGGAATAATTAATTACAATAACTAACACAATAAACTACAATATAAATAAAATAAACTAAACTAATCAAATAAACCGCTCCTCGCTGTTTCTGGTGCAAAGGTGCCCATGACACTGGCGATGTTTCCTTTCCTCGTTGAATAGCCATGGACAGCCTTTGCACCAAAAACGACTCGGCGCGGGGGTCCTCGCCCTTATGCCGGAGCCGACCGCCTATACTGCGGACTGTATCAATACAAATAAATAATGGGTAGCATTTAACGAACCACCAAATTAGTTGCCGAATGATGCTCTAAAAAATTACATTGATTACCAAAAATACTAGATTCGCACCAAATTTTCAACTCCTTTTAAATATAAAGTGCAACTCAAAGAAGTAACATGTCGATAACCTATTAAATTAAATTGTTACCAAATAAATTAGTCACTACCCAAAAATACTTAATGATCACCTAATTTCAAACACCAAATTTCATATAATTTACATCCAAATATTACAGGGCTCGTAATCCTATTAAAATTATTTACACCCAAATAATTCTTTCGATAACCAGAAATACTACATGATCACCAAATTTCACGCGGCAATTGTTTTTTAACGCCCCACCCGCAAAGCAGTTCCAATCTAGTCTAACCTCATTGCTAGCACACTGATGCGGTTTTCCATACGGTCCGTCTCGCTCGCACGTCGCACCGCGTGCGAGCAAGACAGCGCGTGACAGCGCTAAATGATTTCATTTTATAGAAGCTTCAAAATTTCTGTAACTTTAATGAGACACGTACATAACATAATTTAATTTAATATATTTTCAACAGTGCTTTCCTTACTGGTCGCATACAGCTATTTGTTCTCAGATGTTTTTGCCGCTACTCTATTCGCTGATAGTCGTCAATTTGCCTAGGTAGTAGTATTTTTCTATGACATCTATTTTTATTTCAAACTAGTGGACATTGGAAAAGTATTGACGGATCTCCGCTGGCGCGGAGCTCCTATTTTGAGTTGTTTTGGCCCTTCGGGCCGATGCAAAACTAACATAACCTAAACCTACCTATACCTATTTCTACCTATTAACTTCCTTTAATTTTTCCATGAAAGTTTATCTAAATTAATAAAGTAAACTCATTTGAGGACCTTTATCCATTTTCATAACAAACTAACAATTTAATAAATCAACAAAACTCATTTTCAAATAAAAGTTTTCAATCAAAGGCGCTCACGTCAACGCATTAAAAAATTAATAATAAAACTTCTTGCAGTTTGTAAACCATCAGCAATAGGTAGTTAGAATGAAACAGCAATAGGTACCTTTCACTCTAACGACATATCAATAGGTTTTATGCTTCAGACAATTCTTTGTATTTGATTGAGTGAGATAGCAGTATACGTGTTATTATTTCACACAGCCACATTGCCCGTGCTTTTTAAATTAATTTAGAATTTTACTTTCTAATTTATAACATTTTGGATATGACTAAAATATTTATAGTGCTAAAAACAATTAATTTGTAACTGTTTACTAAAATGTAGCATGCGATGTGTATAATATTTGGATGTAATTCTAATGAAAAAAGGTGCATGAGATTAGGTGGTAGTTTAGTGTTTTTGGTGGTACTTGACAATTTTTTTGATGCGATTATAAATTTATAGGAACGCAATAAGTAAAATAGGTGAAAGTGCTGCAAAAATAGGTAGAATTTTTTTGGTGACTCGGAATTGCTGATCGATAATTTTTTTTGAGTGTTCAACCTTATTTTAGGGTTCGAAAATTTGATGATATCGAAAGTTATTTAGGTGATCATTTTATTTGTTCCCATAAATAATATCATGTTAAATATTTATTAAATAAAAGTCTATTTTTATAATTCGTTTTGAGTAATTTTATTTTAACTTAGTTTCTAAATAGATATTTTAGTGTTATGTTTAATTGTTTTTTCCTTTTATTTCTTTAAATAAAACTACTTCTTGTACAAACTGTGTTAACTAATATAAGTCCCCCTATTCCCCTAAATGTATATATTTCCAAATATCCCCAATCCAACGGCGTTCATAAACTTTATAGCCGGTAATAACGGTAAACTTATATCCCAGATATCTTTATTTGCGTGTAATCACAAAACTTTTACTATCTCATCAGGCTCCAAATTTACCTTGAAACTTGCTATTTTATTAGAAAAAAGTTTCAGCAAACGTTCACAAGAAGTACTTACCTACGGTTTTCTTAGTAAAAACAAGTTTGCTTTTCTCATATTTATTCTTTTGAGAAATTGATGAGATTAAGGTAACTAAATTTATTAATTTAAATATAAAAACTATACCGTGAAGTTTATTCCCTGTACTTTTCTTCGGAAAAAAGCTAGCGGTAAATATCATCGATATTCCGTGCATTAGTGCGAAAAAATCATTAGTTTGAGTCGGGATTCGAAAATTGTGGTGGGACATACCAAAAGTGCCACTATACAACGACAGAAAAATTGGTCCGTGAATCGAATGTAGTGCCAATAAGTTAATACAAATAATTCCCAACGTTTTTGCAAGCCTCTGCGAGTGTTCGCACTAGTTTTACTTACTCAACAAATAATAAATATGGAATCGTATGCTATTTGTAACCTAAGAGTTGCAAGTAGTTTGTTTTCTATAAGCACGTTAGTTATTAAGTAGCAAGAAAAAGAGGAAACGAGATACCTTATCGATGAAAGAAACATCGACCGCAGCATCGTAACAGAACTCTCCGTAGGGTTCTGTACAAGATTCAATAATAAGAGGTCGGTCAATCAAGCTTCATTGAGAAGAGCCAGTCTAGGCCCAACTCGCCCCATTTATGACACGTCTATGAAATATTTCATATGAAAAACGTCATAACGTATGTATATCGCTATAACCGACGATCTAATACAAAAGATAAAGGAGGGGCAAATTGAGGGAAGGAGAGAAAAGGAAAGCCGAGGATTTGGGCCAAATAAAGAAAAAGATAGACGTCGCGTCGTATTAAGAAGTCAAAGAACTAGCGTTAAGTAGAACGGACTGGAGAGAGCTGCACCGACACCATGTTTTACTAAAAATTATGGTGAAATAAATTATTTTAATTTGAATTTGAATAAAAACAGCTACTACTCTTTGAAAACTCGTATCGCAGTACTTAAACGACTCTGAGACACGATCTTTACTTGAATAAGGTACTTATTTGTTACGTTTTTCAGTTTTGGTTCTCGTTGTACATTACTCGATATATTATAAGGGCAAACTTGCACAACGTGTTTTTTAAACGCGCTGTTAAAGCACCTACCTCTAACTACCATCTGCTACTGTAAACATGGTAGAAGGGGAATGCACGTCGACGGCGCGTTTCAAATCGCGGTGTGAAATTATGCATAGGCCTTAGCTTGCGCATTTATTGAAAGTCGTTCGCTTTAAGATGGCCGTATTCCCTTTACATCATACCGTCATTCGGATGGTGCGAGCGGGATACTGCTATAGACTTGCATCGCACCGTCGTGCGGAAACCGCATCAGTGTTGCAACCGCCTTAGTATGAACTCATGTGTGTTTTTAAATAGCAATCTGCGAGGGTAGTGTGGTGTACTGGCGTTATGAATAAATGATGGCGGGTAGTTGCTCCTACCAAGGTGACAGCAGTCGCACGACTCGCACTTGACTTGACATCGACCAGCTGTGGAGCGAAGGCAGGAACAGCTGACCCAAACGAATACCCTAAAATGTTGGTTTTATTTAATACCCTGAGCGACCCAATTGGAGGACATCACACTGGCGACGAGTTATGTGAGTGAACTTTAACCCTCCGTTAAAAACAAAAGAAAAAATAAATAAGGTAAAACCTGCATAATGAGTGGTATGACCACCTGAAACAAAACGTTGACAAGGAAGGGATGGAGTAGACAAAGAACCCAAAACGCGAAAATATAAAGAAATTAAGCAATGACGGAATTTACTTAAACTGTGTGTTTACTTGTTTAGCTACCCGAAGTAATTAAATTCTATGCAGTTTTAACAGCCAAGAGTGTATAAATTAACCTCAATTGTTGCGTTGGATTACAATTTCAATGAAATATTTGGGTTTAACTATTTGTTGTTTGTTGAAATAACACGTCAACTGAAGGGAGTTTTTACATTATTCGCAATGAAAAATAAAAGATTTTAAAATAGAAATACACGGCTACCATTGTTATAACTTACAGTTATTGTCCCGTTGTTAAATATATGTTGTCAAATCAAATAGGGAGAACCAGTGAGTTTGACCTTCGAATACGCATATGTATTATGGACCTCGGTATCAACTAATACTAGGAATCATGCGGTGAGTTGATTATGAACCGCATATTGTATTTTTTATGAATTTATTTAACGCACTGCATATTTATGCTACCGATGCGTTATAAAATTTGGATGTAAACTTTGCAACACCTGTCTTTATGGTGTGCTGCGGGGTTCTAAGTAGCACAACGCAGTTGGTATCCAATGTAGGTATTATTCGGATATGTAAGTCCAGAATTAGTAACGTTCAAAGTATTTTTATAAATACAATAATCTGAACATGCCGGTCTTAAAGCTAAATGGATATTTTTAGCAGAATGTTCTGTCGTTGACTATGCTCACTTACAAGTTACAACCGAGTGAGTGACATGATTTTCGATATGAGATTGCAGTTGTGAATAGGTCTATACATACTTAGGAAATCAAATGATATCTACTTCTAATCATTTCCTTGTCAGCGTGAAATACAAAGTTGTCATGGTCGTCAATGGGTTAAACTGGTCAATAAGATTTGGCTACAAAGGCGAGTCATACAATGATTCGTATGAAATCTGCGTCGGAAATTAAATTGAGAGGGAGTCTCAATAAAAACGAAGAAGATTTATTTATGCACATATACCTACATTTTAACAATACAAACAAAATATTGAAAAAATATATACAACAATAATAATAAAAAATATTCTGTAATATTATGCATGTAAATTGGTTGTTTCATACAGGTTGTGAAAATTAAATGCATATTTATACTTCACAATTAACACCTGAATAAAATAAAAAATGTGTGTTAATGAATGTGATAACTTCATGTAATGAATTATATATACTGACTGATCATAAAGTGGTGTTTTACAAAACATGCTATCCAGATTAGTTAACTAAGAAATTATTATGGCAGATACAATATGTGGCGTCATAATATCAATAAAAACTTTGCTGTCCACTAATAAATTAAACACGTTCATACAAAATGCTTTGATTCAATTATAGTTAGTGTATAACATATATATATATATATAGGTATATATATATAAATATGAGTTAATATGGAATCAACTCATCAACATATAAATAAATAGACAACCTAGTCCCAAACTAAGCAAAGGTACTAAATGGCGATATATCTACATGTATGTGCTGGTATACATTTGAGTTAAAATCTCAAATACACTATTACTCAATATGAGAATTTGTAAGAGGTAAACTCACAGGTAATAAAGTAAACTCAGAATTCGTATTAGTACCAAGGGATTTTAATAATAACTCATCTTGAATGGTGAAATGTTCATTAATGTAAAATATTTGTACAAACATTTGTTATACCTACGTCCTACATATAACACGTAGACAGCTAGAGCATATTATATAGGACTGTCCAAAGTCAACATGAATAAATCACCTAAAATAAATAAATGAATCTCAGAATTGGGTTTGTGCTAAATATAGTATTTTGTAACAGCCTTAAAACTAAAGGTTAATTATTTCGTCAAAGGAAGTTAAATAGTAGTATATAATATACAATGCAAGAGCAACTTGTAGTGACGTGCCAGGTCGGCTAACGACAGGCACGAGGAAAGTAAATCACGACAGTGATAAACATTTTCTAGTAAGGTATATGTGTATGAATACGCCAAAATTTGTGTAAAATCCCGAAGGTGGACAATAAAACAACATTTCCCGAAGGTGGAATATACTCATATTCATATGTATATGTACACATTAGTATTGAAAAATAAATTCCGGAAAAGTCCCGAAGGCGGATGATAAAACAATATTTCCCGAAGGTGGAATAGGTATAAGAAATACTTTTATAAAGGTACAAACTACAGAATAATATTAAAATAAGATCAAATATTTATTCTGCAATAATAGGCCAAAAGGGCAAAAGATACCTAAATTAGGTACAATTTAAAGAATCCGAAATTTAATTTAATATATAGAGGATAAAAGTCAACATATTTTCAGAACAACAGATTTAAAAAAGTCAAATGTCATTAAATTAAAATCTTGATGATATTAATTAGTTTGTCCTTAGAGTTGTACATGGTTTCTATAGTCATACATATCGGTTTTTCAGAACTGACACCTCAGAATCCGTTGAAACCGCTCAATCAAGTGCAAACTCTTAAAAGTATGTCAGTGTTGAGACCGCCTGCGTGGTCGTGTCGGAGGTTTACCCTGGATTTTCCCCAGGCCACTCCAACCGCACTCCTTTGCTTTATTGGCCTCGGCCTATAAAGCCACAATTCTTTTTTAGAAAAAATACTATTATTCATATATTACTCTCAAGTGTTGGTATAGATATAGATTACTAAGTAATCCAATTTCAAAAGTAAATGAATTTTAAAATTCCTGAAGACTACTGTCTAAATAAAATAATGATCATAATCCTACCACACCTATCTATTTATCATAAATGAAAGTAAATTGATCGAAGGTATCTTTTTATCGATTAAAATCAGAATTAAGGTGATACTTCTCAGAAGTGTCTTGTGGAGGTCTATTAGCAAGGTATGAAAATATAGATACCCAAGGCTGTTTCCAAGTGGAAAAAATAATAATAAAATAAAACAACGTACCTACCTAACAGTTAGGGATGGTACGAGTAGGTGAATGCCGTATGAGCATGTCTGTGCATATAGTGCATTTAATGCAACTGAAAGTAAAAGGGTTGTATGGTAAAAAGCAAATGAAAATTTTATGGGTAACGACTGTTTCATGTGTTCTACTTTAAAATATGTATATTAGGAAGGTGTCCTAATTCAAAACAATTACTAAGGTTTACATTATTCAATATAATTAGTTATTATATACAAAGCATTATTACTATTATTATAAATTACGGCACACTATTCGGTACCGTTAATTCTTCAGCATTTTATTGTTAATGGTAAATGAAATAAAAGTCGGTATAATCACAAAGCGTGTTTTATAAGCCGTTTCATCAGACTTAATTTAAATACCGCAGTGGATGCTGCATTTCTGATATTGTCAGGCAAGCGATGATACTTATATTCTGACGGCCTAAAGCTGATGTAGACAAGATGTTGAGAACAAATGAGTCAAAACTGAAAAAAAACCTGGTACATTCCCATACAACCCGACTTAATCCATAAATGATTATACATATTACAATAGCTTAAAGTAGCCCAACGCACAGCGAGCGATGGACAAAGGCCATCCAAAATGCCTGACTTTCTTAAACGCTAGTAAAGTAGACATTTATGTGTATATTATCCTTCATTCGACCTTAAAATATTTTGGTGGAATAATAAGTACCTATTTTGTCTGGTTAAATATCAATTTACTTCTTTAAAAGTAAAAAAATGGAAAGGAATAAAAATACCCCAAAAAATAAGGTTTACCGCTACATTGGCGTAGATACCGTGCTGTGCATTGTGTACCGAAAATCCTCAAAACTACATTTACATTTTTAGTTTATAGAATTTACCCTTAATTTCACCAAATTAATTTTAACTGACTCCGAATTCACAAGAAAGTCAGGTGAAATTAAAATTGTAAAAAATAAAATAAACAAGCTATTTAATAGTAGCGTGATAAAATCGTGGGGGTCCGTTGGATGCAGGCAGCCCACGATCGATGCCTATTTCCAGCAGTGGAAGTTTTCGGCGGATAATAATGACTTGCGTAGAAACAAATATCTATTCAGCTGCATATCTTTGAGTGAAATTAACACTCATAACTTACATTAATAATATAAGACAGAATGTTGAAACATTTAGCAGCCTGAATTCCTGTCTACTCTTTAATGAAACTATTTGTTAACTAAAAAAAATAATTAATAAATTTGAAATGTTTATTTCAAAATGATAGTTATTGTTCTACTTAGCTAAATCTTTGTATTTTAAGATTATAATACTAAGTTAATATTTTACTTTTTTGTCTTCTTTAGTAAAAAAAATGTTCCACATTAATGTTCTTATAATGGCCGATTTGAAAAAATAAGATTTGAATATGATATCTACTAATATATGGAACAACAACTGTCTAAAATATTATACATAACAGTTTGGGATTATGTAGACGTACATCTTGTTGTATTGAGTGACATTTAAATATTTAATGGACCCTGAGATTATCTAGTTTCTTAGGTTATCCAGGATTATGGTAATGTGTTATTGTTATCCCAGGAGTGACTGAGTAAATAGAATATGATATCATTTTGGTTTAAAAGAGCTACATATGGTATACAAAATGTATTAATATAGAAATTTAATATGTAACTGTACTACTATACATCGGGAAAATGCTGACTGCATTCTGGCACTATGCCGCGAGGTGGATCCCTTATTTCTGATTATTTATATTAATGTCGATTGAAAAGTAATGTTTTCGTTAATTTGACATTTACCTAAGAATTAATTTTAGAGTAAAGTGCTGTCGATAGTGTCGATAGCTATAAAAAGTATATGTATATGTGCAAATTGTTGTTGGTTTAATTATGTACTTTATTGAGTACCCTAGAACAGGGGTCGGCAAACTTTTAAGGCCAAGGGCCACAAAAAATTGTTTATTGGCTAAAAAAAAAAATTACGTGCCGCGTGTTGCTGACCGCTGCCCTAGAAAATAAAGGTAACAAAGTATGTTAATACTACTGAAAAAAGGGGGATGAGAAGAAGTAGACGGAAGTGGGAAAAAGAGATTTTAACTCAGTGACCAAAGTTGTAATTTAAAGGAGTAATTTTGGTGTAGACCAATTTATATTCTGCTATGAGAGTGGAGGACAAAACTGTACTGTGTATCTATTGTTTTATGTGAGATTATTGTGAGTTGTTTGTGAAGCTATTTGTGAAGTAATCTAATGATATAAAACAATTCAGATTTTGTAAAACATGAGGGAGGTGTGGTGTACTGGCGTTATGAATAAATGATGGCGGGTAGTTGCTCCTACCAAGGTGACAGCAGTCGCACGACTCGCACTTGACTTGACATCGACCAGCTGTGGAGCGAAGGCAGGAACAGCTGACCCAAACGAATACCCTAAAATGTTGGTTTTATTTAATACCCTGAGCGACCCAATTGGAGGACATCACAGGTAGAATTCGGAAAACACCGTATAATAAATAACAATAGATCCTCGGTGTCTCTTGGTGATTGTAATTATTGTTTGAATCCCAAACTAAATCCAGGTTCATTATTCCAAATCATATAGTTTCACGACAATGCTCAATTATTAAGATGAATGGCGAGAGTAACGATCCCTGAGGTATTTAGCATCAGACCGCAATTATGATATTAGGTTGGCTGTACACTTGTGATTATTAAGCTACATTTAATAAAATGGGTCGGTTAATAGTTTGATTATTTTTATGGTTGCGTACCCGAAGGGTCCACGGGACATATATACACATGACATATTGAACCAACATGACGCAATAAATAACTCGAACTTGAACTTGCTGTCACACACCCGTCTGTCCGTCCGTCGTCTGTCACAAAATTTGTTTCGAAGAAGTTTTTGATTAACCTATGAAGTTGAAATTTGGTGACAAAGTGTTTTTATTACGTAGGTATGCTTAAACAACGAATACTAACATTGATAAATGAGATTTTTCTCTGATATTTCCTTTTTTTCCTATTAATACAAGCTTAATTTAGCGGAACCCTAAATGTGCGAAGTGGGACACATAGGTACATAGCTGCGTTTTTTTTTATTTTCTAGTACCTACTGACACTGTAGATTACAGTTAGCAGTAGCTAAAGTTAAATAAAAATAATAAAATCCGAACCACACGAGCACTTGAACTACAATTCAGGAGTGTCTTTTCAAAATGGGCTTATTTCCACTTTGAACTTTTTTTGGGAAATTGAGGAAAACATATTTTAAGGAAGAAATAGGCTCTTTTGATCCGGACTGTGATATTTGAATATTTATTTAGAGGACAAGAACAGACTTAAGAACTGGTAACTCAAAGCACTGGTAACGTATTTCTCTATTTTAAGCAAAACTACTAATTCATAGTTTAATAAACAAAAGAAAAATGGAAATACGCCCTTTTAAAAAGACACTCCTCAATTATAAAGCTTAATATACTGTTTCTATTTTATTAGAGATTCCCACTTTTCAAAATAATGCGTAATTGCCTCTAATCTGCGCATTAAAATAGGTATTCGTAAATTGAATGCATTATTTTGCAATACGGAATATTCCACTAATACGATAACAGGATTGGGATTAATAAACCCAGATCAAAGCCGCAGCATTGATATTGATGCACTGTACATTAAAGTATTATCTGGCTGTAAAATAAAGTGCACGCTTAGTGAATACTTTATATTATCCGGATTCGTATCAATGAGTTTTTTTGGAACTAGTAATATGTATTATAATCGTACATGTCGCAGGTAAATCTTATAATCCGCTGTATTACATTATGGCTAGGTAGGCGTTTTACAAAACAGAGCTGTTTACATTCAGATGTACTCCTTGTTCACTCAAGAGTATAATGATTGCAAGGATATACAAGAATTGCTCGTTTAAAGATATAAGATACTACGCAATTTGACCGGTTTGCTTGTCCAATGTATTGCTTATGGAAGTATGTCTGTGCCTATAACCTAACCATGAAAAACTGTTCGGTCGGTGACAGGAACAAAACATGCCACTATTTCTATTTCCTCTTATAGGAATCGGAATAAGGCTATTTTACTCTATTAAAACGTGCCAGGCCCTTGATAATAAACATCATTCTCCTAGCGGTTTCCTGGTTGCAGCCAAGGAGCCCGAGGTCCTATTTGACAGGCAAATTTCAAATTAAAGGAATAAAAAAATTAACCAATTTTTGTTTTATTTTAGTCTTAGTGTTCTTTAGTTATTTCTAGTGTCATTTTTTAAATTATTTAAATTATTTTAGCGTTTATTTTTAATTTTTCTAACAGATTAATTAAAATTATAATTTCTAATAGAGTACTACAGGGAGTGTTGTTTTGAGTAAAGGTTTACGAAATAAAAAAGAAAGCAAAGGAAAAATTTAAGGCTACGAGCATTATTCAAACCTGCGAAATTCTGGCATACGCAGCCAATCACTCTCTACCCTCTGAGCTACACCGGGGCAACCATGCGCGACACCCAAAGTTCTCAAAATGTTCCGTCTAACAACTCTTTAAGGGGATATATCGATTGGGGTAACCACGCCCCCCGTGAAAGAGACACGCTTATGTATTTTGCACACGGCAAAACGGGATACACTCTTCGGGAATGTCTTTTTTTTAGATTAATATCTGACTGTGTGCAGTTTTATGAAATTTTTTATTGACAGAGTTTAGATTAGGTAAAATGCCATCATATGAACTTATTTGTGTTAATAATGCGTTGTTTTATTAGGCTGAGTAAAAAAGGAAAATAAAGACTCGAATTTGGTTTTTATTTTCTGTCGGGAAAATTATAAATAATCATGTTTTGGCTATTATCGGAAACACAATCATAATATAGTCAAGAATCATACCTATATCTGAAAATCAATCCCTATTGTTTCCTCGTCTGGGCAGGACAGCGATTCAAAAAACGCGATATTTCTCGTTGTAGCGCCATAATGGGAGCGTACAGTGACATCCACCTAGAAGAATTCTTAATGGAACTAACGTCTCAAATTACATTGAGGAATCGTCAGTAACGATGCGCCATCCCATAGTAATGTGTATGAATTAAGCAGTACGCTGCTAACACATATATCTACTTGTAATTTACGTTAGCAGCGTTACTGTTTAATACAAAATTAATCAAGGTAAGGCTTTCAAACGTATCAAGCTTCAATTAATTTTTAGTACGTATTTTGACTATTGAAAACTGCGGTGTCACTAAAATATGATTACTCCCAAAAACTTGATTGACAACCCTTTTTTGTCGTTTTAATAATAACAAGTTTATTATCAAATTACCGTTTTCAAGCAATATTGCGTGACCCATGCGCGTATTTGGTTAACCTAACCAAACACCGATTCGGTTAAATAAACTGGTAAAAACTGTTTAAAAATAGAACGAGTCCGTACTCAATTGGGGCGAGCGGACGAGCTTGAGTTCAATCTGGCTCGATAATGTAACAACTCGTCTTGACACGTCAGCTCAGTGTGAGTGGAAGCGAGAGCGCGATGCAAATCGGAGTAATTATAAAATCCTCCCTTGTATAAAATAAAACGGAATTAAATAGTTAGTTAGAAATTACGATAAAACTTAAAAACTATGTTAGTAACAATTTATAGATACTGTGGACTATCACATAAACGGGTCACTCGCGTCTTTAAGTAGTTGACGAGTGAGGACGAGACTTTAGCATGTGCTTAAGTTGTGAGTATTGTGTGTAACCCAACATAGCACAATCGTGAAGAAATCATCTCCAGGGTAGCTGGGCATGGACACGCAGTGCTAAACTCGCTGTCAATACGAGCGCTCATGATTAAGAAAACTTGTAAGGCCTCTTAACACGCTGCTGGCTAAGAACGCCAAGTACTACGGTCCTTCCTTACATACGTCTTTTGCTTCAGTCACATCCATACCACAGAATAAGTAATAGTACTACGTACAGAAGTTGCACTGTTAACAAATCGCCAACTTACAAACCCAAATTATAATAGGTAAATAACAAATATTGACCACACCAAGCGAATGACGAGACGACGCGACCGTCCGGTAGCAATTCGCCACTGAATGTACTTGCAGCGGCGCGGCGAACTGACGGAGTGAAAGCCGCCTGCCCATACATCTCTTCATACAAGCTCGTCGGTTGCGGGAATTTCTGAAAATCGAGAAATTTGATCAAGATACCCTTCCGACCCTTCCTTCCACCTCCTGATCATATATCTTCTTAGTCAGTCTGCTTTCAGTTTCACACATCCTCTCAACAACTGGTTTTAAATTTCCATATTGGTATGCAATCTACAGAGCCAGATCGACTTCTACTGGCACCTCCTAGATGGCGCCTCTATTTGTGTCAGTGTTTTAATTGAGCTAATTCAACGCAATTTCCTACCTTGTACATTGAGCGAGAACATTTAGGATAGAAAACATGCAAGGAATACTAAACCAGCGTTGCCGTGTCTTATTTAAAATGTTATAACACCATTTAGCGTATGGATACTTGCGAGTTGCGACTCTAGACCCAAAGAGTATAATAATATATATCAGGTATCTAGACCCTTTTAGTGATTTTAATAAAGGAGACCATTTAATGGGAGCGTACTAGGTAATGTAGATATAACAGTTGTTTATATCAACCTTCGGTACATTTTATAGTGCGCGCCATTCACGACGACGCGCCCCTCCACAGTGCATCTTATACTAATCTATGCGCAATTGTATAGAACGGGCGGTGGAGGGGCGCGTCGTCGTGGATGGGGCGCTTATACTACCGGACTTGTTCCCAGTTTAATGTCACTATCTACCGGACTGACGCTTAAATTTAAATAAAGGATGTCCCAAAATTTACGCAAGATTTGATTGACATATAACACATTTTTGTATTTACTGTATTTTTTGTACATAGAATAGGGTTATGTATGAAATAGCACAACGGGCTTTGCTGGAACCACGGCTTTGCTGGCACATACGGATTCTTTTAACAAAATTTGCCAAGACCATTTTGCACAAATATGTGGCTGAATTTCGTTAATGCAGCGTTGAGCCTCCTCCTTTAATGCATTAGTGGTTGTGACTTCAAATAACCCCATAGAAATAAATCTAATGGTGTAACATCATATGACCTAGGGGGCCAATTCTGATCACCGAAACGAGACAGTACACAAAATTTGTACGAAATTTGCGAACCGTCGCCGCCAAACTTTCATTATTTTTTGTTCAAATAAAAATGCGTTGTTATCTCGTGTAGTGCTCCATTTTTAATAACCCTAAACTCTCAGCTGTCAAATTGTTTTATTTTTTTAATGCCCAGTACTCTGTGAGGCCAATACAAATCTTGCGTTTTTATGTATTAATTGTGTGTATTTTTGCGCTCATATATTCAAATACGTACTTAGGACGGGACGCGTCGCTGGTACGGTAATGAACAAACTCGTAGCATTTTCAAATCCAAATATCTCCATTCACACAGCAATTCGAGACTGACCACCATACTAACTATTTATCGTCTTGCCGAGACCTATCCAACGACACCACACTCAACTCTATTGGTCCGGGTACCAAAATGCCCATTGTCCTTTTGAGACATTACACTCCTAAAAATATATCCAGAATAAGTAAATTTTATTTGGAAATCAAATCAGATATACATTTATTCAATAATCAAAACCCAAGACGAATTTACGGGCCGAAGATAAAATCTCAATGCGGACATCGTTTCGGAAATGACGTTCCATATTTGACATCGGCTGGGACCGCGTAGAATATAAATTTCATTTTAACATACAAGATTACCTATAGATTATACAGGGACACCTTTGCTTAGGCGGTATATCTGTTTGTGTATAAGGTATCAAATTTTCTACTACTACTTAGGTACTAAAGAAAATTTGACACCTAGAAGAAAATTTGATATTTGATGCAGTGGCACTGCAGCTCGCGACTTTCTGTTTGGTGGTCACAGCTTCTAATCCCGTACCGTACCACTGGGTTTTAGGGTTCCGTACCCAAAGGGTCCAAAGAGAACCCCATTGCTGCCACTCACGCGTTCGTCCATCCGTCCGTCTTCTGTCACACAGACTTACAGCTAAACAGTTGGAACTACATTCTTCAAATTTTCACAGTAATAGTATCTTGCCAGCCTTAAGCCACACAAATAGTCAATTTTATTTTTAAATGTTTTTAAGGGGGGCTTCCATACAGCTAAAGGTGGCACGATTTTTTTTTACCCTATCTAGGGTATCGTTGTTTAGAACTCGTTGATTAGATAAATACAGTAACTATTTTTTGTTTTTAAAAATATTGGAAAAATTACATTTAGTAATGGTTCTCAAACAAATTATACATTGACTGTCGTTTAAAAGGGTTGTTTTGAATTCTTGCAATTTTGTAAAAATAAACCGTTTTTTTAACAAATAAATATTTTAGTAACTTGGTGTGTAGTCAAATATTAAGAAATTGTACTAATAATTTACATATTTTGTCTCTGTATTCTGTGATCTCATTTCATAAAGGTTAACTAGGATTTAAAAAAAGGGAATTTACTAAAATATGTTGAGTTAAAAAATATATTTAATATAATATTTTTGTTTATTGCTAATTAATAAATTTAAAGTATTATAACGGTAATTAGTATAGTTAATTAACTATAACCTAAATTTATTTGAATTTTTGCCGAAGGCCTCCGCCTCGTTTTATTAAACCAAACTCCTGTTTTAGGACATAAAATGATATGTATTTTATAAGGGTCTTCGGGCCTCAGATGCCTGAAAAACAAACAAACAAACTCAATATACAAACTCTATATTACTCACCTATTAAACAATACAAAAACCTTAACCTACATATAAACTACGGTAGACAGGCCTTTATAATTGATGAGTTATTGATTTTTTTTCACCCAATTATGAACCAGACATCAAGTTCATTCTGTGACACACAATACATCTATTTGTGTCTACAACCAAGCAAACAGCCGACCAATGCTCCAGTTATAGGGTTTCAGAGATTTATGTCTACCGATAGCCTCAAAGATTGGACGATTTATTCTATTATTAGTTTTTTACTGCGCCGCGCAGCCTACCAACATTTTTTGGGGTTCCGTAGTAAACAAGGAACCCTTAGGTATATGTACTTTGCAAAAGCAAGCTTGTTTCGTACAATTTCCATTGATACCTTAGATAATGATGTTAATTTTATCAAAAATACAGTAAATATAAGTTTGCAAACTTTTTAGTCCACATCTTAGGTAATGTTACGGGTGGACCACTACGCGTTAGGTATTGCGCTTGGCCCGACACGCACTTAGTCGGTTTTTGATAGTGAATTTGAATTACATTTTTATAAACAAATAATATTAACTCTATACTACGCAACGTGAGATCTAGTCTTCTTGACGAATATGGGACAAAAATAATGCATTTAGGTATTTATTTATCGTATTTTGAACCGTGAGATCTTCGAGGAGACAGTACGGTTGTCAGTTTTGTTGTCTTTTTGGCACCACCTACACGTGTCGTGTAGGGTAGCGGTGGGTCTCCCTACGTTCGTGGTTCGTCAAGTGAGGTGGCAACTTGACTGTTAGAAGTTCTCAAGTCGCCTGAAGGCCTCCACCTTGGCTTAACGACTGCTGCCATAGACAGCAGGAGATATCAACGGCTTAACGTGCCTTCTAAAGCACAGGAGAGCTCAGTTAATAACACCACATAGCGTTTACCCATCCAAAAACTGACCGCGGCCAACATTGCATAATCTCGCATACCGTACGCGACTACGCGGCACCCGGGCGCCGCTGGGCCACAAGCGCTCCGAAATTTGCATAAACGCGCTACACTGCATAAAAAATGGAAAGGAGCGTCAAAAAAAGGTTAAATGAAATTTAACAAAACGATATGAATTATGAGAGATTTTTTCCCATGGAAATTAAATTTTCATTATGACGCACCTTGGGCGGCACACACAATAAAATTAATGTTTGTCTGTATTTAATGTATCATGAAATTAAAAGCGTCACTATTGGGTCAATATCGAACACTAAATCAGTCGTGTTACATAAATTACTCACAAGCTATCAAAATGGTATACCTAATCAAGAAAATAATGTCAAAGTTGACCTCTCTATAAGTATAGATAAGTTCTGAGTTGATTTATTATCTAAAGCTTAAGCCACACAGAGAGCGGGCGGGCGGTGGCGCCGCTGCCGCCCGCGCCCGCGCCGCTGCCGCCCGCCCGCTCTCTGTGTGGCTTAAGCTTAATTTGAACATCCAGTAACTTTTCTGAGGAAACTATATCACTTTTTAATCGAATCAAATATTTCCGCCGGCGACGGAAAAGTCATTAACCTAAATAAAAGTACAAAATGCTCTCAGAACTAAACGACCAACTGCCAAAAACAATCACTATCTACAATAACTTGTATGACAAAGAATGCAATTTCAGCTGACCTACGAAAGCGCTCTTTTGTGCTCAAGCATGTCATCGGAAAAATAACTTTAAGCGAAGCACTTTAAAGTGCATATTGTACAGCTTGTAAGGTTTCAGTACGATGTGACAAATACAAAATTGTAACCAACAGCGGCGGCTTCATATCATAACAGTCTAACGACAGTTCCCGAACAATAAAAATTGAACTTAAACCTGCTACTTTTAGAGTATGTTTTAGTACGCTTCGGTTCAATAATGTAATTTTTTCAATGTTTGTAAATTGCAACACTTTAGAGTAGTTGAAACTCGAAAATATGAGAAACTGCGGTAATTCCCTGTTGTTAGATGTTGAAGTAGTTTGGAACTAGCATTACCAGTTAACGAGTCTAGTTTAGCCCGTAAATGAACTTGTAATATTCTCATTCAAACTTTGGCTAACAAGCCCCTTATTCATTACTTAGTCAAACCTGTTTTAGTTTAAATTGTCGCAAAAAATCTTTTGTCCTTATCTGTCACTTCGAAATGTATGTTTGTGAGAAAGGGACTAAACATTTATAAAGTTTTATGAATAAGGGGGCTAGTCTTTAACTAGTTTATAAATGAATATACGTTTTAGGCGACTTCCTGATTTGTCGGTGCGGAGGCAGTACGATATAAGAAAAGTGTCAAATGTCAGTGTCAGCTGTCAGTCGACTCGGTACCATTTTTTACTGCGCCCCTACATTTAAGTGAGGGCTTCCTGACTGGCGCGGGATGCGCGGTAGCGGGACGATGCGAAGGCGGTACTGCTCCGCTTCTGCGCGTGATACTTATTACTACTGCGCAAAAGTAATACTGACAGAGATCCGTCAAGTGAGAATCTTTGCGACGTCAGTAAATTTAGGCGACTTCCTGATTTGTCGGTGTGGAGGCGGTACGATATGAGAAAATTGTTAAATGTCAGTGTCAACTGTCAGTCAACTCAGTACTACTTTTTACTGTGCTCTTACATTTAAATGAGCGCTTTTAATTTTTTTAGGGTACCTAGCTACATGTAAAGTGGTGGTGTTTTTTTTGTCTTACAAACCCCATCGTGTGTGGTGTCGTTGGATAGCTCTTTCAATATTATAAGGTTTCTAAAAGCATTTTTTGATTCAAGAATCGGTTGGCGTGATATTAAGCTTTGAAGTGATATTTTTTTTATGGTCAAGTGTCCCCCCCCTGCCAGCTAAACGGTGGCTACTAGGCATGTGAAAAAAATCACGGTAGTAGTGTATATGATTAATTTAAAAGGAAAACTATCACAGCTAAGTAGACATTACTAGTTAACGAGTAATAGTCGAACTTAAGAAATGTACTTTGCAAAAGCAAACTTTCGTACAATTTCCATTGATACCTTAGATAATGTTGTTAATTCTGTCAAAAACATAGTAAATATAAGTATGCGAACTTTTTAGTCCACATAATGTAACGGGTGGACTACTACGGAACCCTACCTTGCGCGTGGCCCGACACGCACTTGGCTGGTTTTTTATATAAAACGACGGTGGCAAACAAGCGTACGGTTCTACTTGATGGTAAGCGAACACCGCAAGAAACTCATTTTATTACCTTTAATAAAATGGAAGTAAAAACTCTGACACATAAAAAACCTTACTTCCCTGTATATTGTCTTTGCATATCGCTGGTCGCTGATCCATACTGAAGATTTACAAATTTCCTTAAAACAATGTTTTACGAGTATTCCCTATCACAAAAAACGAAGATTCTACTTATAAATACTATATCAATAAAGGTCAGTATGAATCAGCGATAAGAATAAAGGAATGTATTAGTTGATTTATGAGTTTTATGACCTATGACACGAGATTTTTGAAGGTATCCTTGTAAAAATGGGCGGTCAGGGTAATCGTTTATGAAAGGCACGATACGATAACTTCAAAAATTTTTGCTAGATATAGTAAAACTAAGGATATAGGAACTTAAAACTAAGGCATGCAAGAAACATGATGCAAGAAATTACTAAAACAAGCGTAATCGTTTGCTAAACAATATCTGACGTCCAATTTATTAATGCGTAATTAAAAATAAGTTTACATAATCGTGATATGAAAACTTATTTTATTAGCTGTAGATAGACATTCTACGGACATAAATAAAACGTACGCTTTTTTATTCACACTATTTTCATTAAATCCAAACTGTATACAATGTATTTATGGCATACATTTAAGGCGGGCTGTCTTGGAACCTGTGGGACTAGCGAGAGATGATGGAAAGAGGCCTGACGGCATGACTTTGGTGCCCTGGAAGATGGGTCGTCTCCTTGTATGGGACGCTACGTGTGTGGACACGCTTGCGCTAACTCATCTCCCCGGCACCAGAGTCCATGCCGGCTCTGCTGCATCCTCTGCCGAAGACCTCAAACGCCGCAAGTATTCCTCCCTAGGGAGTGGATATTTATTTGAAGCGTTTGGGGTGGAAACACTGGTACCATGGGGACCAAGTGCGCGCCGACTCTATAAAGATCTGTCGGCGCGCCTAATAGAAACCAATGGTGACCAGAAGGCTGGCCAATATTTCGCGCAAAGAATAAGTATTACCATTCGGCGTGGTAATGCGGCCAGCCTTCTGGGCACCCTACCCGCTATCGGCGACTTGGGTCAAATTTTTTATCTTTAATTTTTATTATATACCCCTAGTTTAAGTTTTTATTTGATTGTTTGTTTATCTATTTATAAGACGTTGTACATATTGAATAAATAGTAAAGCGGGCAACGTCTTAGTTTACATAATCAAAGTTCAATTCATAAGTCAGATGAAGACAAAACAGACTTTGTGGCTCAACTAATATTCTGTCTGGAAGAGATCTCTGATTAGCGATAAGACCGCCGGTTGTTTGCCTCTACTCATTGTCATTATGTACTGTTATGTGTTACTTTTGTTGAGGTTATGCAATAGAGAGTATTTGTATTGTAATATTACCATATTGTTGAGGATTAGTTGACCTAAAAACGTTTCTTTCTATTTGTGAGATGAATGATTATCAAATTATTCGATTATCATTCTAATGAAAACACGAGTTAGAAAAAAAAACAATTATTACTGGCAATTAATAAAACTATACACAGCCACGACAAACAAAAAAAAATTAGCGTTTCACAACCGTGCGCTGCGCACACCGTAGCACTCAGTGCCGCGTAGACCGTCACCTAGACGCTACGTCGCCCGCTACGGACGCGATCGTTTTTGCAGCGCAACCGTCAGTTACCGTGTACTGTGTAACTATACCCGTGCATAACTGTGTAACTGTGTGGAAATTCTGTGAAGTGACTTTTTGTGGCTTCCGTGGCGTTAAGGTTTGTATTTTAATTGTTTTTTATTCAATTAGTTTGGTTAAGCGGGTCGTTTGAAGTTTTAATGCGCTATTAAGTTTGAAACGGCGGGGAATTGGTGATTGTTTTATTGAATTGGATGTTTTTATTAACTTTCTGTCATTATTCCCATAAAATTTCAGGCATGCCCATTAAGTTTTTTATGGCTTTTAAATTAATAAAAAAAGCCTGAAGCTAAACCAGGCGGCGAGTAAAAATATATAAAATTAAATAATCATATTTAAAAAATGATTTGAATATTGACAGCAAATATTAATCCATAAAATTCAATAAATACATATTAAGTATTATAACTAGCATTTAGTATTATAAATTATAAGGTTACTAAAAAGAAAGACACATAATTTTTTTACCTATATTGTTACCTACATTCTTCGTTTGCTAGATAACAAGGAAAACACTTGTAATAAATGTTGTATACTGCACAACATAATCTTAAATAGTTATTCGTCTGCTACAGGCATTATCTTAAATATTCGTCTATTACGGGCATAATCTTAAATATTCATCTTTTACGGGCATAATCTTAAATATTCGTCTATTATGTGCGAAAAAACATCAAACGACGCTAAAAAGACTCCGCATAATGCCACGGCAAGTCGTGACGTTGATTTTCCGTGAGACGCAAAATACTAAGGAAAAAAAGAAAAAAAACAACCTCTTTCTCAAGTCTGTTATGTTACGTACCACGTAACATGTGTTAATATTTGTATTATAAACACTTTAAAAATAGGTCGGCCATCAATCTTTCAGTGTTAAAATGTTCTCGCTTTCAGAACTGAGCGGTTTGACCGACTTTTATGAAATTGATAGACTAAGTAATTCTCTCCTCTTTGCATTTTGCATTTGCTCGTTAATGCATGACTTATATGGTAGTCTTTGGCCTTGCACGGTTTCATTGATTAGATTAGATTAGATTCTTTATTTCATGAAAAAAAATAACATTATGCATGTCAAGATTAGAAGAATTGTTATAATGATCGTCAAAACAACAAAAAAAAATACAGAAATGTTAATATTATTTTTAATCATTTTTTCGTTTAGTTCTTGACATTGCTAATTGTCTAATAGTTTGCTTTTGATCAAACTAATTTGGAAAGCTGCTTGTTCCAAGGAAAGTTCACCTATATATGCAGTCTAGCGTAATTGAATATTAAATACGGAGATTGTCAAGGGAGCAAAATGCTATATTTATTGCGATGGCGGTATATTGAATCCTGGGTTAAGCGAACGATTGTACAATAGAATACTAAGCGTAGCGAGGAAAAGAGTCATTGTTGCACTCAATTGAGGGAAAAAAGTACGATCTCGATCCCCATTCGAGGCCACCAATTAGTCTTTTCTCAATAGCAGGCGTGAAAAAATGTTTTCCAAATTGCATTATCTTGATCAAATTTAAAATGTGAATTTACTGCAAATGATTCTGGCACGGCCGTTCGGCGTTTTCAACTATTCTCACCCATTTTATTGTATAAAGTACACGCTTGGCACCACGAACACCGTAATTGTTCGGCCTGAAGCGTGCCAACCGTCGGGTGACCTCATGTTCGGGGGAGCTTTTACTGACGCATATTGAAAAAGTTTTTTTAGCTACGTTAACGTTTGTGAAACAGCGATAGCCTTGGGTGAATAACAAGAACATTGTCGAATATTCAGACGGGTCGATGGATTTATTTTGTGCACTAAAATGTGTATTAGCCACAGCCATGTTTACCTTTCAACGCCAACATTGGATGTAAAGAGTCATTAAATGACTCTTCTGAATAGCAGCTGTGAAAAGCAGTATATATGCCGTAGTAGAATCTCCGTTTTGCTCGAAAGCACTAGAATCCGTCGCTACGCGGGGAATTCTATTGTACAATTTTACACTTCATTCAGTGTTGAATATTACCGCCCTATTCGTTATTTATGTATGTATAGATGAATGTGTCTACTCCTTTTGCTTTATTCTTGCTCTACCTGTTGTTTTTTTCCCTTTGTTTTAATCCTACTACCCAAAGGTTGTCTAGAAGATCGCTCTTTAGCGCTAAGACCGCCTGTTATTACCCATTAGTTGTTAAGGATTATCTTGTGAATTTCATGGTGGTAAACAATATTTATTTATTGATTAATTTATTTATTCATGTCATTTTGCCCAATCCATCTCATCTGTGAGAGGAGGCCTGTGCCCAGCAGTGGGACGTATATAGGCTGATGATGATGTCATTTTGCTCCCTTCATATTCAACATAATTTATTAGTACCTACTCGTACATCTATTACCTCAAATACGTACAACGCTTGTTTTTAAGTATGTATGTAGTAAGAAATGTCTCAGTGAGAGTATTTTAGGATCTCAGTGCACATCTATATCAGAAAAAATTACCAATGTAATAAAGGCCCTTCTTATTCATAGGGATCGTCCTAATACAACGCGATGATTGCGCGATCGCGCGAGTGAAATTCGCGAATATATTGAACTCGAATAGGTGTCCTAAAGGGATCGTCCTAAAACAAACGCAACTACACGATTATCGCGACTTTTGCTAGTAAGTATTCTAAGTTAAAGTCGCAGGATCGCGCGATCTTCGCGTAGTCGCGCGTCAATTAGGACGATCCCATATGAATTGCCTTTTGTGGTTTATCTAATAAACAAATAAATATATACCATTATTTTTATAATTTTAAAAGGACTTTGGGTGGTAGATTGTGTCTGACCTTTGCCTAACCCGATGAAAAGTTGAGACAAGTTCTAAGATCGATCACGCACACCGGAGGATTAGTAGTTCAGCAGTAGAGTACTTTTATCTCACTATCGCGAGTGAGCCATGGTTGTGTGTTGACTTATATATGCACATTGTCTATGTGTGCGTCAGCGTGGTAGCTACGAGTTCACGTTGTCTATGTGTTCGTATGTATCACAACTACAACAATGCCCAACCTGCGCTCGTGAGTTAAAGTACTAAGAGTATACATTTATTAAATACAACAGGTATAGGCAAGAAAAAATAATACCCTTAATTTAAGCAAAGGCGGATAATGGCCTTTAAAAGGTTTTTGTATTGATTCAAAGAAAAAAGCCCCATTATTGTTTTGACAAAGTTTAATCTGAATTTCAGATTCATTACTTCAGAAAAACGAATAAGTGCGTTATACGAGTATTTTGGAAGACGATGACGTCCGTCCGTCACACGAAGAATTTTTTAACTTCCCATTAACCCATGAACTCGAAATTTGGTGATACTATTTATTATTACGTATATTTTAACATCAAATACCTACTAATATATTGATCAATCAGATTAGAGGTTAGTTCGGAACCCTAAATGTGCGAAGTCCGACTCGCACTAGGCCGGTTTTTTTTATTAATTAGAACTGCATTCACTGGTTTTAGAAAAACGGCCAATGATGCAAGTCCAGAACGGAACGGAAAGCCATGGAAGAGGCATATGTCCAGCAGTGGACGCAAATATGCTGAAAGAGAGAGAGAGAGAGAGAGATACCCCAATGCGTCCCGCTTGCGTGCGTGCGTGCGGGGTAGTCAATCCCAATAAAATGTAAAAAAAAACATGCTGAGTATTTATTCTTGCTATTGAAAAGGTTAATCATATTAGTCATTTTTCCTTAAATAACTAAGCATATCAAACAAAAGGAAGACCGTGAAATTAGTTTTTTAGTCGGTTCGATTCCTGATACAGGCAGGAAACTTTTCTAAAACCTGTGAATGCAGTTCTCATTATTTAAAAAAAAATGAAATGAAGTTTTTTTTCTAGAAAATGTCTTGTCTTATTAGGAAATCGTCAGATAGTTTGTTTACACGTGTTACTTACACTAAATTTTGTATAGTGTCCGTCGTAAGTTATCATCGTTCAATGTCAATGAAGCTCATCAGAATTCTATGGCAGTGTGCCTCTCGCGAGATATCAACAAAGTCAAGAGCATTAAGCATCCATTTGTGAATCTTATTTCTTAGGAGCAAAGTCTAGAATACCGTAGCAAAATATGTTTTAATGCGTACATCCAGACAGCCTTACGAGTTTCATCAAAATATTTTAGTGTGGTAGTCAAGAATAAAAGAGCTTTCTGAACTTCAAGCGCTTTGATCGTCTTATTAAACCTAATATGGGGTAATAACTGCTGCGAATTATTAATACAGCTGTTCCATTTTCATGTAATTGCATAATAAGGTAATAATACGATTCTTGACACATTATTGAAAATTATCCATGGGAAAAACACAGTACACACGAATGTAGAGTAGCCACATAACGTTCTCCTGAAAACCGGCCAAGTGCGTGTCGGGCCACGCGCAAGGTAGGGTTCCGTAGTCGTCCACCCGTTACATTATGTGGACTAAAAAGTTCGCAAACTTATATTTACTATGTTTTTGACAGAATTAACAACATTATCTAAGGTGTCAATGGAAATTGTACGAAAGTTTGCTTTTGCAAAGTACATTTCTGAAGTTAGGCTATTACTCGTTAACTAGTAATGTCTACTTAGCTGTGATAGTTTTCCTTTTAAATTCATCGTATATACTACTACCATGATTTTTTTCACATGCCTAGTGGCCACCGTTTAACTGGCATGGGGGGGGGGGGGACACTTGACCATAACAAAAATTATCACTTCAAAGCTTAATATCAAGCTAACGAATTCTTTAATCAAAAAATGCTTTTAGAAACCTTATCCAACGATACCCCACACGATGGGGTTTGGCAGAAAAAAAATGCACCACTGCTTTACATGTAGGGGATGCACCCTAAAAAAAATTTTTTTCAAGATTTTATTCTACCGTTTTGTCGGCGTCATCGATATGTATACTCATGCCAAATTACAGCTTTCTAGTACTAACGGTTACTGAGAAAAACGGGGGTCGGACGGACGGATGGACATGGCGAAACTAAAAGGGTTCCTTGTTTACTACGGACCGTTGTTGAAAAAGTAGAATGCAAGAAGCCAATCATGTAACAGTTGGGGGTGACAACGTTATCAGAGAGTTTAGACCCTGCAGAATACGGATCTGCCTGTCGCCATCCCCAAATTTGGGCCGGAAGTATGTTATACCGGAAAAGGAGCAGCCCACGCATTTTTTTTGTTGTATATTTGGTAAATCGTTGTCTCGGTACCCTTACTATGGTCCGATTGTTATGGGTTTTTGATATGCCGTAAAGAACAATATTTGTAATCGTATCCCGATATTTTCGACCCTCCAGCTCCATATCTTTCTCCGCCATCTTGGAAAATCTGTCACATTTTTCAGTTTCTTGCTTGTACTGTCGTTAAAGTTCATGTTAGTGCTATAGATACTTAGATAGTTCGGCAATATTGTAGAACACAAAATTTGCTAGAACTATTACGTACTAATATTTTTTCCACGACCCTTAGGGACGAAGATATGACAGGAGATATCTTTAAAACTGCCACTTTTTTCTACTTTTCCTCCCATATTTACGATTTAAGTGCATTTTAGCGCTAATTCGGCAATATTGTAGATCACAAAATTTGCTACAACTTTTCTGTTGAAATTTTTTTTTCTACAATCATCAGGAAAGAAGGTACGAAGTCATCTATGGAGTAAAAAAGTCCGCGTTGTAATTAAGGTTATTTATATTAAGTGTAAAATATGTTTATGAATATAATACAATACAAATACAATACAATAATTTATTGATAACACCATTGTTACATGTCAAATATTTACATTAATAATATGAATGCACACTTGTTGATAATATTAACAATTAAAATTAGAAAATTAAATTCAAATTTATGGGATCATTTTACACATGGCATACGTTAAATGGTAATATTTAGATGTGTTACGTTTTAACCCTTATTTAAATATTCAACGTTAATACTACTGTGTACTTAGTTTCAGTTGGTTGACTAAGCAAATCCAATTTGAACTGTGTAACGTGCGAATAAAGCATATTTTTAATTAAAAATAGATTTCATTCGTTTTATTTTTCATCCTCAAAAACATTTACTATGGCGTGACTGCTTTGCGTGTCTCTGTGAACCTATATTTTGCATGAAATATAGTTATTGTAATTACAATTTTAATAATAAGTACCTAAGTAATTTCATGTTAGTCAGGCGCATATATTTCACCACTTATATATTATATAAAGGCCCCTTTTCGTGATGCCTTGATGCGCAGATGCCTATTCACTCGTGCGTTAAGGGGAGGTATCCCCAACGCAAATGTCCCGCTCTAACACGCGTGAGTTTACAATTGACCATCCCGCTCTCTACGTAAGCTCTGCGCGCAGTTTTGTAAATATTTAGCTATAGTCATTAAGCCAATCATTTTATCAAAGCAAACCCTGCGAATTTGTCTATAACTATTTACGATCTTTAATTGAGTACAAAAATTAAATGTTAAATATCAGTAATATAGCCGTAGTATTGAAAAAACATTCCAAAAAGGGGTAACTTCGCGATTTTTTTCTATCGAGTGAAATTCATCAGGTCATGTAACTGACTGCGATTTTGACTAGACAATATCCTTATGTAATCCAATCCAATATATTTTTTTTAGATTTTAAGACACTATATTCTATGTGTCAGATGGTTTTTAAAAACTCAAAAGTGGTAATACACGGCCTTAAAGAGGTCCAGCTTATATGAATTCGGATATACAGATGCCGGCAGGGAAGTCCAAATCTTAGCAGTGCGCATTATAAAAGATGATGAAACGCGCTTGGTTAGATTAGAGTAAGAGGATTTTTTTTATAAAAAAAAAACAATGAACCGACGGGGCCGTCTGCGAATAAGACAAGTTTGGTTTATTATTATTAACTATATTATTAAATCTACCGCAAAGACAAAGCTTTATTAATGTAGTAAATAATGAAGTAACTAAAAGATTTCTCGTTTCATAATATTTTAATTATAGCAAAGAGCCTTCAGAGGCTTTATAAATTTTTCCAATTATCAAAATATATCGTGGTAAATAATTTGAATTTCGTATCAAGGGGAAATAAAGGTTTCATGGCTATAATTATAATTAATTATTCGTCATAGGTAATTAAGATAATGGACCGAAAGTCGAAAAAAAGAAATAAATAGTAGTAGATGTCTTTGTCTACCTTTGAGTAATGATCATGCTCCTTCATATTTTTCTTTCTATGAAAAATTGCGTAGATTGAAATGGATTTTTGTTGGCATGATTAGCAATATTTTTTCAATTTTAATCTTACTTAACCTTATATCTTTTAGAAGGGCATGCGTATGTTCTAGTGATTTCTTTAGATAGGTAATAAGCAAAAAATATATACGGTGCGTTACCGGCAAGCGGGTAACTAAAAATTAATTGAAACTGATATGAATACGTTCCATTAGCCATTATTTCCATGTATTTACAAATCGTAATTATGTGAATTAACTGCAAAATTAAATTTCCTAATTCCGCACCGCCAATGTACTATGTGCACTGCTCAAGATAACTTCATAGTAAACAAAACACTAAGGGCTGTCATTTGTACTGAATTGTCAATTTACTTTGCAGTACATTGCTGGCAATGCATTCCAGCATGAAATCAAAATACAATATAGTTTAGAACCAGCGTATCTTTTACCACTTGATTTCACAATAATATAATTGGATAGGTACCTTTATAGCTCAGTTGGTTTGTAGATGTCGATATCTGCAACAAGTTTTTACACAAAAAGTTGTTCAGGTAGGTTGTGGTGAGGTGGGATTTCATACTAAGGCGAGTTTGGGAAATTGTAGGTTCGACACTTTGGGATTATGCAAATTATAATAGCATGATTTGTAATTAGAATTTATGTTACGTAGCAGTAGCCTATAAAAACCAGCTCACCCCTCTGCTATACCTACTCTCCCCATTCATAACCCAACTGTCCTCGCAATCCCTACTTACCCCATTTTACGGTATTTTATTTTATTTTCCAAGAGCAATCCCATTATTAATTAAAAAAAAGTGTTATCATTATAATAACCATATTTTTGGGAGAAAATCACTGAATGTCGAATTTCTTTCGGCATTTCTTCTCGGCAACGGTCTTCTTTAGAGAAATGCTAGGAGATTGACTTGTAAAAGTGCCATTACGGCCTACTTATATAATAAAGTTGCTTTTGTTTAATTTTTTTCATTTCATTTAATTTTCCTTTTCTCATTCATGATCGATGATGGTTTAAAGTCTTCTTGCCCCAACCTTGCCTATAGGCAAGGTCGGGGCAAGAACGGTGGTCGGGGAGAGGGGTTGATATAGTATGTTTTCCTCCAAGATTTACATACTTAAGCAACTTCTAGTCTCAATATAACCAAATATATGTATTTTATTGTTTTCTTCACACAATAACACTAATTTTGATAATCAGCACACGGTTTCGCTCCAATTAAAATGCATTTCGGAACTTCACACGTATTATTCTGATTCTTCGACATTCTAGTCAAATGTTATCTGGAACGGAATTAATCACCCTAAAAACCCCGTTTAAAATCGGCCATCATCATCCTAGCGTCGTCGTAGTATATCCCAAGAATTGGCGTAATCACTATTTTATATGGAAGCGACTGCCATTGACCTACCAACTAAGGGAGAAACTACCTTATTGGGATTAGGCTTATCAAGTGAGTTCTCAAGCCGCCTGAAGGGCTCTACATTGCTTAACAACTGCTGTTTATAGGCAGAAGCCGGGATCAACGGCTGAATGTGCCTTCCAAAGCGCGGTAGCGCTCAGTTAGAAGTTAAAAGTACTGTGTATATGTGTAATCTTTTGTAAGAAATAAATTAAAAAAAAAAAAAAAGTTAGTAACCGCTCAGGGCATACAGCAAGCAGGCACCGCTGGGCTATAATGCTCGTTTAAAATCGGTATCAAGTAATAGTCACTGAAAGACTACAGTGTTATTACATCAGATTGGAATTATATTTGATATTTATAATTACTTGAGCTGTTGCTGTATATACGATTAAAAGTGACGAGGTGATGAATCAATGTTTAATGAAGTTATTACCGTCGTGTCAATGAATATTGTTGATAATTCTGATACAAATGAAATGAACAAGTTTTCTTTATTACGATGTTGGGTTAAATTAATTATGTTTTACGAATTAAGCTGTTTTTACAGGATCTGTTTTAACAGATATAGCTACTACTACTTACAGGATCCGGAATACCTATTGTTTTGTGTCTGACTTGCTCATACAAATTGTATGCACCCATATTATTGCATTTGACCGTAGTAACTAACTTCTGTCGCTATTGTTGCGATGCCAGTGTAATTACTCGTCAGAGCTTGACCAACGTTGGCAATAAAAACTATTCCACGAAAACGGGCATAAGTTACAGACTCACCTATGCTATACGCCATTTTTTATTATGTTCCGTCAAAAACGCCATAAGTCCTGAGGATTCTCACCAGCATACGCCTTTTGTATACACAGGATGTTATAAAATAAGATCACAAGTTAAGTAAATAACCGTTAACATGTGCACTTGTATGTATAGAATGTTTCCGGACCAGCACTCATGCCGCGTCCGGCCCATCGCCAACTTTCTGTTTTATTTATAAACAACTGTTTTCATGCGATTTTATACTGAAAATGGAAGCCAGCGGTATTTACTCGGTACGGTTTATCACAGTTTAGTCATTTTGGTTGGGTAAATTGAATTCAAGTGGCACAGAGTTTACGGGAGTGTTAAATTAATCCGAAGAAGACGGGAAAATATAAGATCGAATCTCAAAGAGGTCCAGTTTTCTCTTAATACGTTTAAGTTTTAGATTTTTAACGTTAAATAAATGTCCAGTACAGTCAGTTGTGACCCCCTTAAGGTTGACAATCCTGAAAAACTGTATATAAATTCAAAGAAAAAGTTTTGGAAATGGGTTGTTAAAGAGCCTGACCATACAATACATCTTCTTCTTCTTATATTTGAACTAGTCAATAACTGTACATCTTATTCTTCTTACTATTGCCTATTCAATAATTGAAATAAGGTACCTAGACTAAGTCTTTTGGAATGAAACTGAAACTACGATAAGGGACTCCCTATGACTACAAATTCATACAAATCAGAAAAGAACTCGTCACAGCCAATGACAGCCCTTAAAAGTTTGGTGAGTTTTAAATTAAATACATATTGCTTTTGTGGTTTCCAAATATCTAAACTCATTTTCTCTTTTATAAAACACACCATAAGCTTCAAATTTTTATTGAGAGCTTACTCATGAGAGTATGTAATAAATTGAGTAATTTAACAATAGAAAACTTCCGTGAGTCTCAGACATAATGACATAGATTTAGATTTAGATTTCATTTATTTCACAATCAAGCCTTCATTATAAATTACATTAATGTCAATTTAAAAGAATCTCTATTGTGATCGTCAAAAATACATTGAATATAATAAAATACATATATCAATGGAAACATTACATAAATTTTCAAATTTCACCCAAAGGGATCGTCATAATATGAAGATACAAATTAATTATAGGTATATTACAGAACACTGACAATGTCAAAATATGAAATAGAATAGAATGTCACAGTACAGGATTACGAAGTTAAATTACAAAATTCATTTATAGAGTATAATGGGTTATCCAATAGAAAGTTTCTCAACTGACAATAAACATATTGAAATTGCAAGAAGGTTGATTGAGGTTGCTTGAAGAATTGCAAGATGTGCGATGCCCCACAAAGAGTAGACATAATTATAATTTTAAAAATAAAACTGTTACGTGATTTCATTACCATAGTCACTTCAATACCATTATACATAGTCACTTCAATACCATTATACATAGTCAATTCAATATTGTATTATTGCAATTGTAACTACTTAATTTAATTTACTAACCTGTCTATTTACTTAATGCCTGAAACTATTCGTAATGCAGCTACTACCGCTTCGTTTTGTAGGCAGCTGCGAAAGTGGTTTATGAAGGAGCTATTTTATAGTTACGACGATTTTATTAACCTACCTATATTGCTATAGAGATATTAGAGATAATGCTACTTTCTATGGATAATGATAATTTAATACCAGAATATCGAGCTTTTTATTATATTTAATAATGTCAACAAAGTTATGTTAATTGATCATTATGTAAGACATTTATTGCGCTTATACTGACCTGTAACTTTGTTACCAAGAAACTTTGTATTTGTATTTGTATTTGTGAAACCAACTTATTGACTACGGGTGGGCTTAAAACCAGCTTATCGCTGTGCTCACACCGATTTTTCCATGTCAATTAGATATAAGATATTACTAACCGATACACCATTGTAATTTAAAGGAAAAATAAACGCATTTGTATTTGTATTTGTATAAAATTAAGAACGACGTATTAGCCCGAAACATGTCGAGCGATATTCGACGATAAAGACGTAAGTGACCCATATTTCAATTTAACAATACGTGATTGAGTAACCGAAATCCAAACACAACTATCACATACAGAATAAATTACCATATCAAGGATTTAAATCTGCTGATTTACGATTAGGTATTAACGAATAACGGTTATTGTTTCCAGCTCTGTAATAGTGCCATTACACAGCCGTTATAGGAGCGGTCATTATAATGTAATCATCATTTACTACTGAATTGCAGGAATGTAAGGCTCGTCAAACTTAATGGCAGTTAATAGTTCATTAGGCATGTATAACAATGGAACAATGATTACAATCTGAAATTGAAAAGTGATAGAAAAGTACTAGATTGACAGGGTTTGATTTGAATCAAATGCCATTTTTTTTAAATGAAGTAATTATAAAAAAATCCGGCTAAGTGAATAATTGTGATTATTTAAATTTAGCGATATATATTTCAACAAGATGACGCTAAAATACAGTACATTTTGTATTTAAGGCGACTTCCTGACTTGGCGGGGCGGGATCGATATGTGACATTTTCTTCTTTGACGTAAACTTACTGACGTCGCAAAGATTCTCACTAGACATAATACTGTCAGTATTATGTTTGCGCAGTAGTAATATCATGCGCAGAATCGTCTTCGCATCGTCCCGCTACCGCGCATCCCGCGCCAGTCAGGAAGCACTCATTTAAATGTAGGGGCGTAGTAAAAAATGGTACCGCGTCGACTGACAGCTGACACTGACATTTGACACTTTTCTCATATCGTACTGCCTCCGCACCGACAAATCAGGAAGTCGCCTAAGTACACTACTATTTGCGTTGCTAGATTCGTTGAGCTATGAGCTCGAAAATAAAACGACATTTTTATGTTATAAAGCCACAGCCGACGAAACGGGCAACGGCAACGTAAAAGCTAGTTTATGTATTCAAAAGGTACTTAAATACAAAATACAGTACATACCATTCGCCATTTTTAAATATCACTCGTTAAATTTAAATAATCACAATTAGGCGACTTCCTGATTTGTCAGTGCGGAGGCGGTACGATATGAGAAAACTGTCAAATGTCAGTGTCAACTGTCAGTCAACTCTATACTACTTTTTACTGCGCCCCTACAGTTGAGTGCCGCGGGATGCGCGGAAGCGGGACGATACGAAGGCAGTACTGCTCCGCTTCTGCGCATGATATTACTACTGCGCAAATTTAATACTGACAGTATTCTGTCAATTGAGAATCTTTGCGACATCAGTAAGTTTATGTCAAAGAAGAAAATGTCACATATCGATCCCGCCCCGCCAAGTCAGGAAGTCGCCTACGAGTGGCGCTAGTGGATTCGTTCGTACCCTCTTATCGAGATAAGAAGTGTTTTCATGTCAACACCAGTCTATTGTTATGTTTAATTGCAACTTATTGATGTAAACGATTTTACACATTATTAATGTCAGATCATCATCAAGGATGTTGTGGCATACCGAAATAGCGGATGGGATGACCTATAAGAATTTTATGACAATCAATTTTATTTTTAAAGGCCTTTGCCCCACAGTGGGACACTTTAGGCTCTTTATATAGGTACTTAATATAAATTTTACTGGAAGTAAATAAATATCTGTTACTAATAATAAAGATTCCATTTCATTCGGACTGTAGACTATAGATTATGTTGTCATACAGTGTAAAGTTTTTGGCCACAACATTTTGGTTTACTTATTTACAATAATTTTCTGTGCAGCTCCGGTACCTATAGTAAAGATTTGTACTCTATACGAGTACATGTGCCCTCCAAATTCATAATCTTTTCATATAACATTTTCCAAATACAAGTCATAAACCCACAAAATTGGAACAACGGAAACCCACAAGCGGCTGATTGACTGGCATGGATACCTACGCACTGACGTGATAACGTTCCTGCCACAATGTTTCACGTCGCTGCTCACATGACAGATTTTAAAGGATAACTGAATACAATCTACTTTGTATTGGTTTATATGCGCCTTTTTTAGGAACCGAGCAACCAATCAACTTTAGTAAACAACTTTAGCTGCCGACTCGGCAGCTAAAGCTCAGATTAATAAAGGTTCGGACGTGGTTTGCTGCAAAGTTACGGTAGCCTATAGCTTGTTTTTTTTATCTATGGCACGTTCATTTGTTTCTTGCCAATTCGTGCATAGAATAATAATAGGATCGTACTTTATAGATTGAAAAACAGAGTATAGTGCACCCGGCTGTCAAGCTGTGGTCGTGGGTTTGATTCCCGGCTTATTCTAATGAGTTTTTCGAAGTTATGTTCGAAATATCGTTTGATAATTACCGTTAGTTTTTCGATGAAGTAAAACATCGTGAGGAAATCATATACTTATCTGCGTAGAAATTTAAATGTGTAGCTGAAGTCACCGGGACAGCAAGGGGATTACTGCCTATTCCCTCTCATATATGATATACCTGTACCTAGCAGTTGGGGGTACGTAGGCTGACAGTGATGATAGAAATCCTTGGACGTTACGATCACTAGGCAGTTCAGTATGATGCATATCATACTATTGAGCTACAAAAATTCAGTATTGTTTCGAATTAAGAAAATTAACGGCGACTTCCTAATTTGTCGGTGCGGGTGCGGAGGCGGTACGATAAAGGAAAACTGTCAAATGTCAGTCAACTCAGTAAGTACTACTTTTTACTGCGCCCCTACATTTAAATGAGTGCTTCCTGACTGGCGCGGGATGCGCGGAAGCGGGACGATGCGAAGGCAGTACTGGTCCGCTTCTGCGCATAATATTATTACTGCGCAAATGTAATACTGACAGTATTCTGTCAAGTCGGAATCTTTGCGACGTCAAAGTTTCGATCACATATCGATCCCGCCCCGCCAAATCAGGAAGTCGCCTTAGTTTTATTTCTTGTCACTAAATCGAAATAGATTTACGTAGGTACTTATCTATAGATATACTCACGGCCTTTATTTGCGCAGCCATTTACATGTCAAAGTAATATTGTTATTTTCATAGCCCAGCTATCAATGGTCTGGTATAAAGTGAGCTCTAAAATAGCTCAAAAATTAAATTCCGTGACCGTAGATTGTGTAAAGGAAACATTTTACATTTCGCTGTACCACAAAGAGATTCTTCATAAATTACACTTCCAGCTTTAAAAACGCCTTATAATACGAAATAAGAAAAACAGCGAAACATAGTGGCCAGTTTCATCTAAATTAACATTTTCATAGCGTCACCCGTCTCAGTTTGAGATTGAAACAACCAGCGTTTTTCATACTTTCCTGGTAGAAAATAAAATAGTTCGCTGAACAATAGAATTAAAACGAGAAGAGCCTGACGGGCTGCTAACTTGTCATGCCTTTGTGGTTCATGAGAGCCTGGTACTTGAGCTCTAATGAAATTGGTTGTTTACGGAAAATGGAGGAACTTTTTACTCAACTTGCTTGTGGGCTTGTGAGGCTGGTTCAAGTACCAAACAAGAAGTTTGCTTGGTGGATAATTTTCTGCGACTGGAATGACTTAGTACTTATATTATTACGCTGTGGTGTAACGCTTGACCGTTCGCTAACTTATCGCCCCCACCTCAGCAAACTGAATAAAAAACTGGGAACCCGCAATAACATAGTGCATAAATTGACAGGCACGACTTGGGGAGCCAATGCGAACGTCCTGCGCACAACGGGGCTTAGCCTGGTCTATTCTGCAGCGGAATACTGCGCACCGGTATGGCTCAATAGTGCTCACACGGAAAAGGTTGACGTCCAGCTGCGAAAAACTATGCGCTGCATATCCGGCACAATACAGTCGACCCCCGTCCAATGGTTGCCAACTTTAAGTCACATACCTCCCCCACATCTCAGAAGACAACAGGCATTGCTGAACGAAGCAAGGAAAATCGTAAGCAACCCAAACCTACCTGTCCACCAAGAATTTCTGTTCCCACCTCGCCAGCGTCTGAAGTCTCGACAACCACCCTACCAGACAGCGCAACATCTGAGGCAAAAACCATTCGAGATAAGTGCAAGATGGAAAGATGAATGGAAGTCTGATCCTCCTAGGGGTGACGTGTCAAACTTGGACCCTACAATAAAGCCTAGAGGCTTCTCGGCTTCCAGACGGGAATGGTGCCAGCTGAACAGACTTAGAACGGAACATGGGCTCTGTGGGGATTATATGTTCAAATGTGGCTGGCGAAACTCACCGGCATGTGACTGTGGCGCACCCGTGCAGTCTATCTCCCATATTATCCATGACTGCCCGAAACGCAGATACGCTGGAAAACCTTTGGATTTGTTCTCACCTGATGTAAACGCAGCCCGATGGGTGAAGGAGCTAGATATAAAATTATAAAGTTATTTTATTTTCACTTTTCATGTACACAGTAAGCGACAAAGGTAAAAACTGCCATACGAATAAATAAATAAAATTACGCTGTAATTGATAGTTATATCAGACTCAGAATGTATTAATATCATGCATCTTGTTTTTGGTCATTTTATAGCACATTATGTTTTTCCTTCACCGTAAAGTTGCTATAATATTAATTATCCTACATTGGAGCACGTAACTAATCTACAGCATTCACACATTAATCAGGCCGATCGCCCATGCAATAAAACACAGACTTATTCCAATCAGGGCGCAGATGCGGGGCCATTAGGTACGCCGCAAAAACGGAGAAAAAACTGCCGGATGAGTAGCCGCAATAGATGAGTGTAGTTCGAATGAATGGAGAGGTCTGGCGGATGTACCAGAAATGTGGTACGGTCCGCGAGTTCTTAGTATGTATTTATGACACTTTATTGCACATAAGATAAACATTTACAAAACACAAAATTAAAAAAGTAATTGTAGTATTTTGGCCTAGGTCGATTTGTGTAAGATTGTCCACAATTATTATTTGTGTACTTGTTTAAGAGGAAGCTAGTACAACACAAACTTGAAGTCTATTTTAAGAGCTCAGATTGTACTAGTTTTTAATATATAGCTGCGGCCTGCGATGGCTTTAATGACTCACTAAATATTTACGAAGAAAATATTGACATTACGTAGGTACACAATTTATTTTAGGTATTTCAGTATTAATTGAAGCGAATAAAGAAGATGGATAGACGTGGGCTGTCAGTTCCCATAAAGGGTCGACTGCACTGAAGCTTACATACACTGACACAGTGTTTTCGTAAAATAATTGATATGAGAATCGTCTCAGAAAATTGCCACATACATACATACAAGATACCATACCTTCCTCATCCGATCCTTGGATGACCTGGACGACTCTCAACCCGACTGTGTCTGCACCTGAAAAACCAGATTACCAACGCTTGTGGAACGGCATAGACACAAAACGCATTTTCGACGGCCTCATGGACGCCGCAACTGGGTCGGACAAGGCAAGGCCAGAATCTGGCACTTGGCTCCAAGCCCTCCCATCTCCACATTTGGGCACCCTCCTCGACGATGACTCTTTGCGGGTGGCCGTGGCTCTCCGTCTGGGCTGCGACGTTTGCGAACCTCACCTTTGCATCTGCGGCTCTACTATCGAGAGCAATCACGCTCTGAGATGTCGTCGATGTGCAGGAAGATTCCCACGCCATCACGCTTTAAATGAAATCATCCGTAAGGCACTCGTGTCCGCGAACGTCCCTTGTTTATTAGAGCCGCCTGGTCTAAGCTGCTCGGATGGTAAGAGGCCGGATGGCCTAACCCTAGTGCCTTGGCAGAAAGGAAAGTGCCTTCTCTGGGACGCTACTTTTGCCGCATCGCTCATCGGCCGTACCATCCGAGCGGCTGAGGTAGCGGCCGAGCTGGCGGCTTCGCGTAAACGAGAAAATATTCATGTTTGGGCGGCTACAGTTCGTTCCTCTGGCGGTGGAGACGACCGGTTGTTGGTGCGCGGATACCGAAATTTTTATAAGTGAGTGCATTCTTGATGCAAAGGTTGTCCATTGCAGTTCAACGTGGCAACGCAGCAAGCGTTTTGGGCACCTTTGCACCAGGAACGACTCGGAGTGGGCTGTTAGATTAGGAAATGTTAAGTTTTGTTTTTATTTATTTGATGATTTAATATTTGGTTGTAAATAAATGTTTTATTCAAACTAATTTTTTGTTATATAGTAAAATGATCACAGGAAATGTACCATGTCCACAAATCTAGTACGAATACTTGTAAATTTTTACCGCAAGGTACGGGCAGAAAAGGCCCCTCGTTTGGCGTAAAGTAAAAGAAACTGCGCCGGATATGGGCTATTTTTCCATCGGCTTCGTGGTTGGATCGTACGCCTATTCGGTTAAGCCGATATCCGGGTCGAATAAATACAAACCCATTTATGTTTGAAATAAACCAAATGAAATAATGATAGGTCGTTTTACGTCCATTTCAGATTGGATAAAGAAATAAAATTATTCGGATTGCTACAGCAATTTATGTATGAAATAATAGAAAAGGTTACCGAATCTACAAAAATACCCTTCAAATGACCTTTTTATTTCAGATATTGACATTTTTCCGATTCGTCTCAACTGCCAAATTAAAATATTAAGTTAAAGACTTATGCTAGTAATATGACAATTGATAGACACCGAAAATATCTAAGTTGAGAGAATCAAGTGTTGTACCTCGGAGATTACGGTAGGTTTTAAAATAAATAAATAAATAATGTTTACGTTACCAATAAATAAAGCTTACATACGAGGAGCGTTCGAGGCCCAACGACGTCGATCGACGTCGACGTTAAGCAACGTCGCCCCTGTAAATTCTTGGATGGGTGACCGCTTTGAGTGGGTATTAAGTGAGCGCTCCTGTGCTTTGGAAGGTACGTTAAGCCTTTGATCCCGGCTGCTGTCTATGATAGCAGTCGTTAGATCAAGTGAAAGGCCGTCTTCGGGTGGCTTGAAAACTTCTAACAGTCAAGTTGCCCACTCACTTGACAAGCCTAATCCCAATAAGGTCTAGTTTCCCCTCGGGGTTGGAAGATCAGATGCAGCAATCGTCGCTTCAGTAAAAACTAGTGCTTATGCCAAATCATGGGATTAAGTAGCGGACCCCGGGCATTCTACAAGATGCAACTGTACTGGGATAACGCTAGGAGGATGACTAGGAGGTTTAATAAATAAAACGAAAATACTTGAAAAAATATCAAATTAGGTACCTTTAAGTTTTTGGTATGAACCAACTCCTCCGTCGCCCATCTTAAACTTTATGGCGGCCATTTGGAATTATAGGTATATACTAATTCTAATAATAAATAAAATAAATAAATATTTGTGGACAATCTTACACAAATTAACCTAGTCCCAAACTAAGCAAAGCTTGTAGGTACTATGGGTACTAAGTGACGATATAAATACTTATACTTTTTTATATTAAAAAACTTTGACCCGGTTTGTTCACATTTACGACAAATTCAAGAAACAACCCACTAATAATGTTCCTATAGATAGGTACGTATCACGAACTAAATAGTTCTATTGAATGTATCAAATTAAAAGAAAGAGATGTAGGTATTTATTTTCTAAATGTCATTTGATTATCCGCACCGCTTGGTTCTAATTACAACGTTTTTATTTTTACATCAGACCTATGTATTTCTTTTTTAAATGTCACTTGATTATAGAACAAATGAACATCCAAAGCCATTATCCGCACCGCTTGGTTCTAATTACAACGTTTTTAATTTTACATCTGACCTAAGTCAAAGCATTTAATGCTAGCAAAAAGGCATAGTAAAAACTCAGGAGGATACACAAAACGCTAACCGTAAAAAAGTCTACGAACATTACTAAAATATACGAAAGAAATACGAAACATTCATCGATAGTACCATTCAATTTTTTTCCATTTTATCACTGGCCGAAAAAGGACGCGAAAATTTATCAAGCTTGAATTGAGTTGAAGGGACGAATAAAGACGAGCGAAAGTGTTTCGGTAATACGCGGAGCATGGTCGAGATTCCACGGTCATTTTCTTTTGATCACGGAAAGATGTCAGGTAGAAACAAACTTTGTGCCGTTATTCATTTATCATTTACCTTTTACGGGATTTGTTGGATATAGACGCTTTTATACTTTATCATCGACGCCCACGGCACGGTAAAACTCTATCGTTTCATTCATAAATAGACCATCATCATCATCATTATTTAAGAGTTTCACTCTTATCGGCGCAGTTCTCTTCAGTCCATTCTACTTAACGCCAGTTCTTTGACTTCTCTATACCACACGACGTCTATCTTTTTCTTTATTTAGTCCATGTAATTAATCCTCGGCCTTCCTCTTCCTCTTCTTCCCTCAATTTTACCCTCCATTATCTTCCGTATTAGATCGTCGTGTCGCATCAAATGACCTATCATTTTCCCTCTTCGAGTTTCTATTGTACGTAGCAAAGGTCTCATTTCCTTTACCCTTTCCAATACTTCATCATTGGTGACCTTTTCCGTCCAGCTTATTCACTCCATCCTTCTCAAGCACCACATCTCGAACGCCTCGAGCCTTTCTCTATCCCGTTGCGTCATGGTCCACGTCTCGCAGGCATAAAGTGCAATACTCCAAATATATGTTTTAATGAAACGTTTTGTAACAGATTTGGACATTTTTGATTTAAAAATATGTTTTTTATTGTAAAAGGCGTTTTTAGCGATTGCTATTATAGTTTTAATATCTGTAGTGCATCTCGAGTCTTCTGTTATTATGCTGCCTAAATATTTAAATTATTGAACTTGCTGTAATACCTGCTTGCTGTAGAATGTTTAGGCTAATTACGAATAAAACCAGAAAGTTTTACCGTGCCGTAGCCGTCGACGATAAAGTATAAAATGTGTGTGTCGTACAGTCAAGGGCACCAATATGTGTACATTTTTTCACCTTATTCCGTTGAAATAAGGTCCAAAAATGTATACATATTTATGCCCTTGCCTGACTGTACCTAATAAGATGACGGACCATAAATATTCGTGTCTGAGTTTCGGATGCGAATTTAAGTATTGATATTTTACTTCTTTTAAGTATCCGTGTTTGTACATATTTAGTTTGTCTATTGCCTTCGTGCGTTATACATTCACTTTTCTCATTTTGTCGAAGGTAAGCTGGAAGAGATCCCTTAGAGAGATAAGTTCGCCTTTATACTTTATATTTTATAATTTTGTTTAAATATTTTTGTCATACATACATACAAAAGAAGCCTTGAGCTTACTATGGCGCTAGTTCGATTTCTGGTTATTTGAAGTTATTTTTTATAAAGACAAATACAAGAAGTACATAAAAACTGAAATAGCCTTTGCATCAAGAATGAATTTTGTTTACCTACACGAAAGACACTCCTAACACAAAGTCGACAAGTTGCCTAATTTTTCTGCCATTGAACACGAATATTTTTTGCTCACTTTTCCGCATTCATTCCACCTACTTATTCTGCAGTTACGGTATTTGCTCTTTCTTATTCAATGGAAATATCTTTTATAGAAATGTAAGCATTTTTATTTGACATTTTCCTGATATGGAAACGATATGTCCATATTATTTGCACGGGTGTGCTATGGCGGCATGCCAAAGCGGATAGTATTATATTCGGCAAATGATATTGGTACTGGAAAGGTCTGAATATTACGGAATGAAAATGCTATTATGTTCATACACTTTCTTGATAAAAAAGAAAAGTCTGGAAGTATCTACCTATGCAATATAATCCACAGTTGATCGTATGAGTAATGGTAGAATAGAAGTATGTCGTCGAAAAACACTGAAAAAATGAGGGTTTTTATAAAATCATTATATTAATGCAATCATCTTTAATTTCGACTACTATTCAGTTTGATTCGGCTTACTTTTTTAAAATTATAAATGGGATTGCTCTTGGCGAGATCTAGCCAGGAGGCAAAGATGAGACTGACGGTGAAGCGAGCTCACTCAGAAGATGGCCTATTCACTCGTGCCTTAAAAAGGTCTAGGTTATATGAGCTCGGAAATACAAACGCCGGCAGAGAATTCCAGACCTTAGCAGTGCGCATTATAAAAGATGACGAAAAGGGCTTGGTTCGATTAACAGGAATTTCGACCAGGACAGGATTTTATTTACATAAACCGGCCGCAATTGAAAAAAAAAACACGATGTTCAATACGATTCCTTTTACTCTGCATGTCTGTTTATAGTACTTCTATCTCACGAGCGCGTTTTATGTTTTTGGCTTACAGTACAGGTTTATTTACTTAAAAATACGCCGTGAAATATATTTTATAAAATGACGCCCTCCTAAGAAAAACTTGCCACGGAGCCCCTTTCATACAAGATTAATAATCGAAATCAGGATTCCTGACCCGTAATTTTCCTCATCATTAATTACTAATCCCAATCGCTCGTTCAAGCTTTTTCATCAAACATAAACGTTTAATCACCTTACCTCCCAAAGTGCCAACCCTAATTAGTACACAAGACCATCGCATCAACATCCTTTCCGAAACAATCAGCCCGTCCCGCTCCCGCTGACATGCGAGCTAGTGACAGAAAAAGACGGAAAACTCCGAAACTCAATTAACTGTATTCGTTGTAACAGCTTTTACGATGTCACCCAACATCGAGCAAGTAATCTGTCCCAGAGATAGGGAAGCGCCAAGTTTATCGCAGGCTATTTCTTGGAATTTTGGGACACAAAGAGGGAAACTACTTGAAACTAATTTCAGAATATAGTTACCCTTTCTTATATACCTACAATTCGCTTTTGATTCGCTTTTATGGTGCTAATCGATTCCGTTTTTAGAGAAGATCAAAACTACAATTACTTAGAGAAACATAAAATACGAAAAAGAGAGTTTTCCAGCACTGCCTAGTAACGTAAGGATTATTCATTAGGTATTATTGTACCTACTTGATTTATCTGTTCCATTTGTTTGTTTATGCATTTCTATTTAATATTTCACTGAGATTTTGTAATTAATTGTATGATATTAATGACCTGTAAAAACCGTTTTACCAATAAATTATCTGAAATCTGAAAACGCTCCATACTGATAAACGTCACATTTCAATGTCAATCAGTATCGTTGTATGGCAAAGAGAGTAATTTGCCGTTTTTCTCCTGAAATGTTGCGTTTATGGACATAGTTGCCATATAATTTATTTTTTTATGGAAAAATGACAATTCCATTGGTAACTTTATATTTACATTTGGACTATTAAAAAATAAAAAAATTGAAATTAATTTAGGTCAATAAGATTATATGTACATACATAACATATTCGACGAGTATTTGTCGAGATCAGCTTGTAGTTATAAATGTTTTTTTTTCTATATTATTCAATGCGAATAGGACATCACTATTGGTTTATTTGATCGAGTACCTATCTGAGTACGTATCAATCGTTTTTACAAACGAGTTCGTAAATTGAATGAGATTTACCGTGTTCCAGTTTTTACAAAAATCCTACTACTGGTTTGGGAAATAACCTTTAACAAATAAACTCGTCGCCTGGTGTTATTATTCGGAAATTTTATTAAAACGATAAAGAGGGTTTTGTATTAGAAAAGTAATTCATCATACTATTGTTTGTCAATACAATTATTATTATTATTTTATGTCACACCTAGCCATAAAGTGGCCATTATCGCACGCTCCGCGCGCGAAAAAACCCACTTCCTGGCCAGAGGGTGACATAAAATTTTGTACTTACCACGGGCGATAATAAAGAAAGTCTCAGATCGCATATTTATCGCCCTTGCCTTCGGCTCGGGCGTAAAATACCCCGGATTGTCAAGGAAGCTGATGCAGCTAAGAAGGCCAGCACTCCGTCTCCTAACGGGGGCCATTACTGGTCATGCCTCACTAAACAAGCACCTCTTCACTTTAGGTGTTACAGATAGCCCTCTCTGCAGAGCCTGTATGGAGGGTGAAGAGACAGCCGCCCACGTCATCCTGTCATGCCCTGGGGTGGCAGCATACCGGGCAAAACACCTCGGATCACCGAGGTCCCTATCAGAAGTCGTCGGCAACGTCAAGGGTCTGCTAGGCTTTCTGGTAGAATTGGGTTGGCACGAGTAACGTTGTCAACCCACCACGCAAAATAGGCGCATTCGACGTCGAGTTGCGGAAAACTAGCCCGCGCAAACCTATAACCTATAACCTATAAAATACCTGCGATCTGAGACATTCTTTGTTTTATCGCCCTTGGTAAGTAATGTACTATTAATTATTTATTATTAATCAAGCTGGCCTTGATTAATAATGAAGCCTGTGCCAAGTTATCTAAAAATAGAATATTATTGTTGAGCTTAATTTAAATTTCATAAATTGGTTGATATTGAGAGCTGAAACCACATCATCTCCAAGCCTTCCCCGCTCTGTTGCTTAGCATATCCCATTCAAGGCACATGATGGCAATTGGCACGTATATGCGTCATGCCTCTAAGATTTCCGCTACAGAGCGGAAAAATGCTGCTACGCGCTACGGCGTAGCACACGTAGCTTTTGTGGACCGCGATTGGGTTAGCGAGTGTAGTCTATGCTATGCGAGCTAAGTGATGAATTATTTTCACATAATTATATTTATTTTTATATCGATGCATTGGATTATAATATTTGTTTTAATAATATAATTTCACCAAACTGTGTTAAAACCGTAACTAAGCGCGCTTAAGTAGTTTGATCAAAAACAAGTCATAATTTTTACATACTTTAGGCGACTTCCTGATTTGTCGGTGCGGAGGCGGTACGATATATGAGAAAACTGTCAAATGTCAGTGTCAACTGTCAGTCAACTCAGTACTACTTTTTACTAGGCCCCTACATTTAAATGAGTGCTTCGTGACTGGCGCGGGATGCGCGGAAGCGGGACGATGCGAAGGCAGTACTGGTCCGCTTCTGCGCATAATATTACTACTGCGCAAATGTAATACTGACAGTATTCTGTCAAGTGGAAATCTTTGCGACGTCAGTAACTTTACTTCAAAGAAGAAAATGTCACATATCGATCCCGCCCCGCTAACTCAGGAAGTCGCCTTAAACATTTCGCTAGCTGCTAACAAAATCCAAACGAGCGGACAATTTATTATATAAAATAATTGAGCTAAAAGTACGAAATAAAACTAAACTACCGTAAAACCACTGAATCCCAAATAAAACATGAAAATCTCCTGACCGACAAACAAAACTACAAATATTGTCCGCGAAACCGGAATATTCCGTACGTTGGTTTTATTATGTATTTTATTTGCCTCTTTATAGCAAACGTTACGACTTGGGCGCCATTTTGTTTTAATGAGCCATTTATGGCACTGGTTTATCTTATCAACCGATAAGATTAACGTAGGCAATTTGTTGAATTAAAGCTGTAGTAAAGAAGTTATGATGGATTAAATGTTGTATAGATAGTTCAAGTGGCTTGGCGTGGCTGTATGAGTGCGTGTGTAAAACTGGCAAACGTGCCTAAAACCTGTGTGACAGACAGATGGACAGACGGTCAGACGGACAGATATAGGTACGCGCGAGTGCCAGCTATAGGGCTGCGTTTGGAGCCTCCGGGTACGGCACCCTAAAAAACAGAATAGGGATGTTGACTCAAAATTTATTATTACTTCACACGAAAGAATACATAAAACTATGCCAAATAGTGAAAATCCTACTCAAATATGTCAAAAAATAACGAAACTACAACCGTTAGAATGTCTTTAGTTCAGAAATCAGAATCAGAATCAGAAATCAGAATGTTTATTTGCTAAGATACAGTTTTACAAAGATGTCATGTTTTAATGGTAGGTACTGTGTATCTAGCCTGCGAGCAGGCGTGCAAATTATTAAGATGTTAATTTTACATATACCTACTCAAAATCGAAGTCAAAAATTACAATGTCAAACATTTTAGATAATAGAGACTAATTAATACACTAATGTCAATAGATAATCGAATAATTCAAACATAATTACAATAATTTACGATAATATGATATTATATTATATTATATAGAGGCACATGATTAAGAAAGAATAATAATAATTAATTAAACATGGTCAATATAAGCTTTGACGCTATAAAAACAACGGTCTAAGAGCCAGTTTGTAAGGTCATGCTTTAATGCATTACCCTGCAGCAATTTTAAGTTTACAGGAAGTCGGTTATAAACTTCTATGCACATATTAAATACATTTTTCCTGTAAATCATTTTATGTCACACCTAGCCATAAAGTGGCCATTATCGCACGCTCCGCGCGCGAAAAAACCCACTTCCTGGCCAAGGGGTGACATAAAATTTTGTACTTACCACGGGCGATAATAAAGAAAGCCCCAGATCGCATATTTATCGCCCTTGCCTTCGGCTCGGGCGTAAAATACCTGCGATCTGAGACATTCTTTGTTTTATCGCCCTTGGTAAGTAATGTACTATTACGGCATCGAGGATGATATAAAAGTTCGAGAGAGAAAGCGCTACAGATCAGTGACGTCACTGACCTCGAGCGCCATAGTAAATGACGATCGTTCAATACGGAGGTGCGTTTTGCGGAACAGGGACAGAAAATGCCCCCTCCTAAAACTTTGAAGACTTATAATTATGTAATTATTTATTCTTTAAATTGCTTTTTTTGCTATTTGATTGAGAATTTGATCCTTTTTCGAGAAAATTGTATGTGTCTCAAATAATTTGCGGTTTTTTGGTGGAAAAAATACACTTGCGATTCTGTTAAAAAATAAACGGCCGAGAAGTATAAAGTTTTTGACGTTTTAAGGTTATGTTTATCAAATCTTAATTCAAATTTCGTCTCTTTTCCCCCATTTTGGAGAAAAGCACTAGGCTAAAAAAAGCCGGAATGGTAATTCCAGGCTTCGTTTTATAATTAAACAGACTCGCCAGCTCGAGCGTTTAAACAAATAATCAGCCTGCATTTTATTTTTATTTTATTTTATTTATTTGGGCATTTTGCATTTGCCTCTTTCCCGGCCACGGCAATAATGTACTATTAATTGTGATCCGGCGGTGTCGCGTTGCAATGCACCCAGCATTTGGGCCATTTTACGGAAAGTTGTACACTCGACTTTGTTTTAAAATTTGGATAAAATCGGGTTTTTTTCTACTCAGAATCGAAAGCACTTAGGAGAAAAAAAGTGTCCCAAACCTTTCATACAATTTCCAGTTTTTCCATTCCGTTACCACCATACAAGCATTACAAAATTAGTATGAAAACGGTAACGGAATGGAATAAAAAAAATTTGGGACACTTTTTTTCCCCATTCAAAAGTCCTTTCGATTATGAGTAGAAAAAACCCGATTTTTTCCAAATTAAAAAAAAAGTCGTTTACGTTACGAAAAATGGCACATTTCTACATCGGAGGTTTCAGTGCATTTTAACCTTCTTATCTGGTCTAAAGACAATATTCGAACACATCATTTGAAGATAGCAAATGGATACAAACCTATCCGAAAGCCGTAAACTTTGAGGCAAAACTTCCAACTTAACTAAGTATTAAGGGTTTGAAATCAAACATTTGTCCGTATGCTTAGGGTCTTTATCGGGTGGGCTCTTTCGCAACATTCAAGTATTTTGAGCATTGTCGTCAACAGTACGGTACTTATGTCTTAGCTTTGTTATTAGTTTACATCTTAGGTTCCGGCGGTGTAACTATATTCTGAGACATAAGATTATGTCGGTGGACTACTATATGACGCTTAAGTGTATTCTATAATGCCCTTATTAACGTCGTTATGTAAGTCTATCGCAATCTCCCGCTCGCACTGTGAATACCGCATCAGTGTGTCAACTGTCAAGCGCGTTGCGCAAGGACGTACAGTATTTAGCCTAGGCTAGATATGTTAGACCTAATTTAAAAAAGTTAAATCCAAATCAGTACCTTCATAACATCTCGGATATTCATGCAGTTAATTACTGAGCAATGTCAGGAATTTTATAAAAATCCCCAGTCCTTAAAATGTAACAAGAATGAAATCTACCCCAAAAGTTTACTGAAACGTCGTAAATGTCCCATGAAATTCGCTGGCAGAATACTTGTGATTCGGCACCAAATTTTCATGCAAAATACCCCAAGTTCCGCAGACGGCTCGCTATGTTCGGATGCCTTTATAGGATTAAACTTCTCGGGTGAAATACAAATACACTGTTGCCTGTAAAATTATGTCCGTGAAAGGCCTTTTTGATGTGAGTTTATTCAGTATTAGGAATTAATTCAAATTCAGTATTCTTGTTATCATCATGACCCAAATTGATACGTATACATTCATTTCGCAAGTGAATTTGCATAATATTTAAGATCATGAAAAACGGAAAAAAAACGGAACTTCTGCCACAGAACAAACAGTCCTTACTTGCTTACTTAAGGCGCAGGGTAGGGCAAGGCCTTCCCCATACAAACTTTGAGCACGTTTTACTCGTCGGTTTTGGCACTAACAAATATAATATATTTTTTGGTTGTAAATATTAGATATGCGAAGATCGTGATGTGAAAATTTTCAAATATATCAAAAAAAATCAAAATTTAAAAATTTAAAAAAATATTTCATAAAAAAAAATACATCACGAAATAGCTATCAGAAAAATAAGCATACTGACCAAAAATCATAACTTTAATGCAAACACAAACGAAGTAAATCCTGCACAAAGTTTGTATGGAGAGAGCTTGCCCTACCCCTCCTCTTAAATAGAAGGTCTTCTGTCTAAGAAAACCGATGTAGCATCCCGCTCACACGCATTCGCCGCATAGCTCGTCTTCTTTCGAAAATTAGATACACACTTTAAGCTAGAAATACCAACAGGCAGAAATTACCTATTTTTGCAGAGTTCTAGCAGTTTTATCCCACAAGGCTTTGTAAATGTGGCTTTTACGGGCAAAAAACAGGCGAGGCACTAAAAACTATATAGCGAACATGCGATACGCACATTACTTTTTATTACACAAGTAAACAACATTTTATGACTATGTCTAAAAATAAAATTGGCAGATATAATACACCTGAAAGGGTATCAGAACTATACTATTCGCCATAATGTCGGTATTTGGGATCATAACTTCTCAAGACCCATTACACAATTTAAACCAAAGATGTTATCTCAGACAGAGTCTCAGACATACTGAAATATAATAAACGGCGCTTGACATGTTTCGGACCAATTGATAAGTGGTCCTTAATCATGAGAACCAGCCGCCACGGCCGCGCGTGCGCATGCGCGTTCCGGATTATTAAATTCAAAATATGAAATACGAGTAAGGTAAGGATTCAGACTGTGTGAGTCCAGGTTGTATGTATACATATACTGGTCACTTACTCTCAGCACAGAGCATAGCATTTTTTTATTAATTATATATATATATATATATATATATATATATATACATGGATATATTCATTTATTTCAAGCAACAAGAGGCTCATGTCATACAAAAATACACAATTGGAATTAATAATGGGATTGCTCTTGGCCAGCATCTAGGGGGCAAAGATGAGGCCGACGGTGAAGCGAGCTCATCTAGAAAATGCCTATTCACTCTTGTCTTAAATAGGTCCAGGTTATATGAACTCGGAAATACAGAGCATAGCATCCTCGGGAGTTCTGGCATCGTTACTCACCACCAGGAACACATACCTGAAGAACAAGTGGTGTTATTGTAACTGCGCTCTTCTGCAAGGGGAACAAGTTTCCTAGTTGAGCTGGCCCAAATATGAGTGGGACAACTTTGAGCAATGGGAGCGGCGCAGAATCGAAAAAAGTGGCGTGCCTCCGTTTCGCAGGCCAAGACCCTTTGGATCACTTTGCTAAAGTAGTTAATTATTCAGATGATACCTGTTAGTCTGTTTATGTACAGAACTCCTTTCTATCTATTCTATCTACCCCGAAACATTACTTCAAAAAAATCCTGCGGAAAGTGTCCGCTCATCTGATACCGAATTTTAAAAATGGTAGCCATAATACTTAGCTTGGCAACTAAGTACCGCACAATTGATTTGGGGGTATGCAAAATTGGTAACCCGGTTCGTGGAGAACTTGCTTGTTTCCGCATACTGCACCAATCTCATAAGATTCCATATTTTACGTACCGCCGAAGAAGCCGGAATCCAAAACAATTGGGAATAACGCGCCCCTAATGAGACTTCTCGGATGAGAAATGACCGCTGAAGCATTTTGGTGTTTCCCTTGTTGTTATTATCGTAAATAGAGGCGGCGACAGCCGTGGCCCCTCGGGATGGTATTTAAAGGCCGAGAGCCTAGGGTTCGATAAATGAAGGCAAACTTTATTGTTCTAGTGGCTGTGTCAGCTGTAAACCGCGCGATGAAATAGACGGATAGACACACACAACAACAATAATACCTATTGGAAAATTTCTAAGAAAATCGAAATTTCTAAAAATACATGAGCATCGGTTCAAAAATATAAGACCTGTATATCTGGAGAGAAAACAGACGAACATACGAAAGCAATTTTGCCTCTACTGACTTTGAACTCTAATATCTTCTCTCTTTTTATATAACACCTACGATATTAGAAATATACAGAAGCTTACAGAATCGTAAAAACCACCGTGATTAAAATAAAAAATATCTGGGCGGCCGAGCTTTGCTGGGCGTTTTTCCGGGCATGAGATAGGTCTCATCTAGCTAGGGCTAGATCGTTTGCTCGTCCCCAAAATTTCATCAATATCCCGAGATCCCCGAAATAAATATGTATAGAAATATAGATATGTATATAAAAGAATTGCTCGTTTAAAGATATCGAAAAGGTACACAACCCAATAACCCTAATAATAATAATAATGGGTAAGGAACCCATGGAACAGATACATACACAACAACAACACAAACACATACAACACAAACAACACACACAAATACATACAAAGATACATACAAATGTACAAAGGCGAACTTTTACCTGCAAGGTTCGGTAGGTTTCCATGTATAATAACATTGTTGTTATCTTTATTCATCTTTCATTCGTAACACAAACTCAAGCGCTGAATTATAATCCGTTCACAAAATAAAGCGGTGGAAATAAAAACAGCTTAGTTTTCGAATAAATCGTGAACGGAATGGGCCATTGAGTCCGCCGTTATATTGTTAACAAAGTTGTGTGAGTACATTATTATTCAACAGGATTTGAGTTAAGCCGCAATGCGTAAGTGAGATAGGAATAATTTTGGAAAGGCGAGTACACATGGTCCTCGGATGGGTTAAGCTTGACGCACACAGAGACAAAGACATTATTTTATTTTATTTACTTTGAACTTAACTCCCTTTTTACCTCGCTCGCCGTGTGGTATCGGGCCAAAATAGCATCAAGCAGTTTTTTTCATCTGGGTGGGTATTAGAGTGGACAAAAAAAATAAGATTGAGGTTTTATTTAAGCGTATGGCATATAAGATTTAGGTGTGTTGTGCGCAACGGACTGGTAAACTACCTATCATTGTGATATCACATAAACTCCACCTTACATTTGAGTGGACAGAGAGAGAAAATACGTGTCAAGATTTTTGTTATTTTTGCTATTTTTGATATTTTTGTGATTTTTGTTTTTTGAGGCAATAAATATATTCTGAATCTGATTCTGATTCCGTTGGTTTCTTGTACAACTTACTTGCATGTTTGAGCTTGCGAAAGCATCAACTGCATTCGGAAATAAGCAAGTGGACTCATCTAATTACCAATAATAAACCGACACTTTCTTTTAGCGTAATAGTGAAGGAATATTATCCTAATATAAAGACTTATCGTAGAATTCCGAAACGTAAGATTTCATTTGCCTGATTCCATAAATTACTTGGTTCTGTTTAACCCTTTTCGGAATATAGGCTGTTTTGTTATTTTTAAACTCAATACTATTTAAATTAAAATCAAATCAAAACATTTGCAAATAGGCCACAAAAGCATTTTCATGATCCAAAATGGGTTTATGCCTCCTGAATCAAGTCGCATATTCTGTTAAAATCGGGTCTCTTGTGTGGCATGGTAGGGTCTTGTTTTGGGGATCTTGAAACTGCTTGATTTTGATTTTTGTATGGATTTTGATGATTTTTGGGAGCTTGCGCCCTTAGCTATTCACCCCCTCAACGGACCTGGATAGAGCCGCTAGTGATAGGTATATAAGTATTATCATCATCATCATATCAGCCGAAATACGTCCACTGCTGGACATAGACCTCCTCCAAAAAGTGTCACAATGACTGGTCCTGTGCCACCCACATCCAACGGATTCTCGCGACCATTACTAGGCCAACTAGTGTCTAAACACGCTGCGCCTTCCGGTCCTTGGTCGCAACTACCTATTATGATTCTGTTAAAAATGTCCCGCCTACTCCGTTGTCCCGGCTTAATCAGAGCGGACTCAATTATGTAGTCCATTATTAAAATGACATCTCCTGCTAGCCGCAAAATTTACATGATTGATGTGACCCTACCCGTGGCTTGCCATACAAAGCGCTAGTAATTACCGAGTGAATCGCGAATTGAAAAATGGCTTACGGTTTCCATAAATAACAATTACTTACATGGGTATACTTAAATATAGTAAACGGGTCACTCACGTCTTGAAGGTCGAATGGCGAAGGAAAAGTTTTTTGTGCCTCGCAAAGTACGAGAGGCCATCAAAATTAGTCGTCATTCGAATTTTAATCGGAATTGTAGATGGCCAGTACCGGTCAGCTGGAAAATTGTTTTGAATACTACGTCTGTTACGAATGTGGACGAGACTTAGCATGTGACGTTGTGAGCGTTGTGTGTATTTGTGAAAATAACAAAACAAAAAAAAACTTTTCCAGCGTTCATACTCAACATAAATACCTAATTCATTATTTTTCATATCAGCAATGCGTGCTTCAATTAGCAGAGTAATTTCGTAACTTTTCTGATTCATGTTAGGAGATACCAACTGTCAACTTGAAGTGATAGTCTAAGGAGAAAGCTTTCGAAGGTTTTCAATAAGATGTAAACACAATTTCACTATGAAGGGGGCAACATGTCCTCGACCTCGTGTTGACGCATAATTACCTACTTCAAGTTAAACTGTGGCTTTATTATTATTAGTATACATACGTTGACCACCACACACCATAATATTTGACATTCCGTAAGTTTGATGAAAGCTAGGTATTAAATATATTAAAACACACACAATCATCTTTGATGGATATTCATCCTTGGGTCGTTCGAGATTCCGAAGCAATATTACAGGGGCCGGAATGGCCGAAACAGTTTATAATAATGGGAGTGTTTGGGCGACAAGTCCGATAAGACGCGGTGTTCGCATTGAAGAGGCCTCTGAGAATAAATACTGTTGACTAAATGATAAAACCAGGCGTTATTTTGCGGAATACGGGTGAGGGGCTTTGCATAGTTTGGGACTAGGTTGATTTGTGTGCGATTGTAAAAAAAAATGCATTTTGTTCTCTAGTTCAGCAAAATCCTGCAATGCATTGCAGGATTGCTTGAAACTTAATCTCTTCCGGGCACATAGTCGTAATGTGTTTGCGCATTAGGCAAGGGCAATCGGTTAAGATGTGTGCAGTTCCTCAACCGTTCCCTTATACAAACGCCTTAGGGAGGCGTATCGCGAATGTTGGAGCGCAAATTTTGAAATTTTGCCTTTATCTAGAAATACGTTTGCGTTAACAGCTCTACTGCTGAAAAAAAAAAATTACATTTCTAAACTCAGTACCTATTACAATCGAAGAATATCGAATAAAATTGACTAAGTACATACTTCTTTCGTTTATATCACATCTATAGATTTTGTTAAGGTATGTTGGGATAAGATCGGACTAATTTTCGATACATTGGTAAGCACTCGGAATTTATTTTTTTGACTAACTTATCTATCTATTCCTTGAATTGTTATCGTTTGTTATAAATAAGTATGAAATATATTTTCAACATATATTTTTCATTTCCTTATATATGCAACCGTTTTTATTTAACATACGTTTAAAGATAGTGTTTGAAAATTTTTTTTCATCGGGAAACATCGGACGTAAACGGTTAACATCGGACTATGTTGAAAAATGAACTCTGTGCAGTTACGCGTATGGTTCGTTTTAAAAATAATCCGGTCTTTTCCTGTCAAAACTACAAAAAAACACTAATTTTATATTTCACGCTGACCACGCTGTCACAGACAACCTGTCGCTTTAAATCAACGCGGCTGACTGAGCCTACGCCTCAGCAAAAATGGCGTAGGCAGGTGTGTTGTCAAATCGAAAATCTCTTCTAGCTTAGTAGAAAATTGAATTATCCGATCTTGACCCGATCCGGTCTTATCCCAACATACCTTAACAGGCTCGCCAGTTGGTCTAGAGGTACTTCTCACTATTATCATTATGCTATATAGATTAAATAATGCAAGGTTCATGCTATTTCAGATTTTAGTATTCAACTATCATGCCGTGCCGTTCACTATATACCTATAATATCAACGGAACCACACTATAAATTCCTTGCGACCTCGCCCCGCCTTAATGGATTTCCTATACACTTAAACCGATCCCTGGGATTAAACGAATACCAACTATTAATAAAATGGTAATGTGCTGGAAATTTTCCATATTTGAAAGGGTAAATTGAAAGTTTACAAAACGATATAACTATAGCTCCTGCGCGGTGCCTGGCGTAAAAGGGGAGGGGTGACGTCAAAGAGGGACGAGGGAGTGCAGCAAATCCTACTGGGCAGTAAAAAACTGTCAAACTGTTCAGTAATGTATCGGCGAAAAATTAATAGCAAATTATCATGTCCCAAACTATATGTCCCAAAAATTAATTTCGGCGAATGATCATTAAATTTGCCAAAACTGCATTTGGCACATTTCTGTTTTCGCAAATGTATGGTTTGGCAAATTCTTGTTTACCAAATAATTACTTAGTACTGTCGAATGTGTCTATTGACATAATATACTAGTCCAAAAGTATTGTATTTTTGTTTAGCAACTAATTACTTTATGTTTTAAAATGACCGAGTTTTGATAGTACCTATGTGACAAACGTCAAATTTGACAGATTGATGACTCGCCAGCGTGTCGACGTCTGGTCGACGTGTCTAAATGGATCTTTGGTAATATAATATTTTGCCAAATAAGAATTCGACCAAGTTAAAAATTTGCCTAATGAAAATGTGCGAATGGTGAGGTTGCCAACTAAAACTACTGCAATAAGTTAGTTGGGAAGTGAAATTTGACGAAAAAGATTTCGCCGAAATAACAGTACATCCTGTCGAACATGTTAAACAAAATTACAGGACGTACATTTTTATGGTTCAGCTGTAGAAAAAAAAAATTACCGTACACACGTCACGCACACGATGTGACATCTACTATGAGGATTCATACTATACAACGTCTACTACGTGCACGGTTAACGTGTCCTAGCGATCAACCATCGAAACAGACTCACGTTTAGACAGAACACCTTCTAGATTAAATATTTCCCACTCCATTTCATTTGTTTACATTTTAATCTCAATCACTATAAAATTCCGCATCAAAAGTCTATTTTCTTCGTTGCTTTGCATCTTATTCACAGTCGAATACATTTCTAGCGTGTTAGAACGAGCGAGTCACATATTGAAATATAGATGAGATGTAAAAACTATGGAACAAAGAGACCCCGAACAGAATTCCAATGAATATAGATTACTTTGTTATTCGCCTAAAACGCACACTTCACCACACCGTAAGGAAGTGCTGCTGGGCATTTTCACTTTAAAGTGTACCCCCTACTTTTTTCGGATCTCGGTGATTTCGGGTATTCTGACTCACGAATATACTACAGCTACACACTACACTTACACACTTTAAAGTGAAAATGCCCTGCTATGCGATTTACTAAGCGCCTCGTTCTCGCCTGTCACCTCTCACCTCACCCGTTTTTAGGGTTCCGTACCCAAAGGGTAAAACGGGACCCTATTACTTAGGCTCCGCTGTCCGTCTGTCCGTCTGTCACCAGGCTATATCTCGAAAACCGTGATAGTTAGACAGTGGAAGTTTTCACCATGAAGGCGCGAACTATTAACAGCCAGGTGGTGGTGGTGGTTTGTGTGGTTTGATATAACCACACAGATTCCCCGCCAAGTCAGGGAGGATATAGTATAAAATTAATACGAACATGCATTTCAGACGAAATGCTTCTAGTAGAATTGGCAAACTTATCTTGCAAGTCAATCAACTTGACCTCGTTCTAGTTATGCAATTGCCGTCTCTGACTTGCTGCAGAGACTAAAATGATAAATTTAAGTTAGCAGTATATGTTCCTATTAAAGCAAAACTTAATTTTGCGGTTTGTTCATATTGAATAAAATTTGAATTGGCTGAATGCAATAAGTCTCACTAAGCGCACACTAGATGGCGCTGTCGGTAGCTAATAAGATTATCTGCATCTATGGTCATTCACACGAATACTTACTGTGGTGATATTCGGATTTAATATATTTAATTACGAAAGTTTTCTTATTTGTTTCATTTATCTCAAGTGGTTATGGGCCCAGAGCCCACGCGAGTGATATTCAAATAAAGAAAGGAAAGACAGTAAAGTAGTGTGCAGTGCATCCGCGAAAATATCAAACACGTGAAGTCATTTTTTCATAACCTAAAAAAAATGGACCTTACCGGTAAAGTGGATAAATTCGACGGAACAAACTTTAAACAGTGGAAATTCCAAATTAAGTGTGCATTACGTGCAAAGGGCTTGGATATTAACGAAGCTAAGCCGGAAACGAATGCGGTACAATGGAACAAAGACGACGGAATGGCGATGTTCATCATGACGTCTGCAATGCAATTAAGTCAAGTTGCCCTCGTCGAGAATTGCGAGACAGCGTTAGAGATGATGACCAAACTTGAATCTATATATGAGCAAAAGTCTGAACTCACTAAAATGATGATCCATGAACGTTTTTATAAGTATACAATGTCATCATCCGACAGTATCGCTCAGCATATAGCGAAAGTTGAAAGTTTGGCAAAACAACTTAAGGAAAGTGGAGAAAAGATCAGTGATACGGCAATCATGACAAAGATTCTCAGCACACTGCCTCCTAAGTATAGATCTCTCCGCCAGGCATGGATGTCTCTTGAGGCAAGCAGTCAAACTATAGTTAACTTAACCGCTCGATTATTAGATGAAGAGGCTAGTTTGAATGTAGAAGAAGAGAGTGAAACTGCTTTGTTGGTAGCAAAACAGGCCACAAAGAAGAGAGTATCCACTTCTACAAAAGTAAATAAAGAAGATTCAAACAAAGACCGCCAGGGTCATCGTTATCCATGTTATAACTGTGGAAAACGCGGACATTTCGCCAAAGAGTGTCGTGCTCAAAAGAAAAGTCAAGGACATAGAGATATGTTGGCCTTCAATGTGACCTATTGTGAGTGGAGGGAACAGGATGAAGCTGACAAATGGATTTTGGATAGTGGCGCTTCGGCCCACCTTTCGTATAAAAGAGAATATTTCACAGAGTTACATACATACACTGGTACTCCATTGAAACTGGGTAACCAAGAAGTTGTGGAGGTGGTTGGACAAGGAAATATTCTTATCACAAAGTGGGTCAATGGTCAGTGGGAGACCAGTATACTGAAAGATGTTCTCTATGTACCGAAGCTTCGAAGAAACCTGTTTTCTGAAGGTGTTGTTACAAGACAAGGCTATGAAATAGTGAAAAAAGACAATGAAGCATTTATTTATAAAGAAGGGGAAATAGTGATGTGTGCATCATTGCAAAGAAATAATTTGTATGAACTTAAGGTGAAAACAATACTAAATCAGTGCAATTTAGTGCAGAAGTCTGACTTAAAAACATGGCATGAACGTTTAGGACACTTGAATGTTAAAGAAATACAGAAAATGTGCAATAATAATGTGATAAATGGTGTGGACTTAACAAACTGTGACAGTTTTGTATGTGAGGGTTGTGCTTATGGAAAACAAGCCCGGAGGTCGTTCCAGGAGTCCCGTAGAGGACCATTGCAGCCAGGTGACATGGTTTATAGCGATCTCTGTGGGCCCATCAGCGTGCCCTCAGTACAAGGTATGAAATATTTCCTTATTTTCAAAGATGCTGCCACAGCTTATAGACATGTGTTCTTTCTTAAGAACAAGAGTGACACATTAGAATATTTCAAGAAATACAATGCCATCATAAAGAATAAATTCTTGCATAGTGTGCATGTTTTGCACACAGATAATGGTGGGGAATACAAGAATAAACAATTTAAAGATTATCTTGATAGTGAAGGCATCTCTCACGAGTTAACTGCTCCTTACACTCCCGAGCAAAATGGCCGAGTGGAGAGAGAGATGAGAACAATCATGGAAAGTGCTCGCTCTATGTTACATGCTCGAAATGTATCATTTGCTTTGTGGGCAGAAGCAGTTAACTGTGCCGTTTATCTGTTGAATCGTACATCTTCAAGCCAGACACCAAATGTTACACCTTATGAATTGTGGACCAGTATGAAACCCAGCTTAGACCATGTACGAGTATTTGGGTGTATAGGCTACGTCCACATACCAAAGGAACTAAGAGTAAAGTTGGAGAGCAAAAGCAAGAAAATGATGTTGGTAGGCTATGAACATACAAATTACAGGATGTATGATCCAGAGACGAGAAGAGTGACGGTTTCACGGAACGTAATTTTTGATGAACAAAGCTCGCTATCTATTAAGAGAAATCAAATGGAAATTACACTTAGCGATGGGGAAGAGAACATTAGTGTGGAGCAAGCAGGAATAGAAAGTGGGGAACTGGACGAGACAGAAATTGATCAGCTTGAAGAAACGGTAACCCTGGAGCAGGAAGAGCTTGAAAACACTATTACCGATGACCAGAATAGTTCATCCGTTGATAGCACATATGTTGATGCAAATGAACAAGATGAAACTTATGAGCCATCGCAGGAAGCCGACCTAGAAGGTCTAAATAATGACATGGCATACTTTTTAAGGCCACGCAGGAACCGTGGGCATGAAGCAAACATATTGGAATTTGATATTCCATTGACTTATACTGATGCAGTCAATAGTCCAGAGTGCGAGCAGTGGTTGCAAGCAATATCTGAAGAGCTGAAATCTCACTGTGAAAATAATACTTGGAGTTTTGTTGAACGAGAAAATCAGAGGACCATTACGTCAAAATGGGTTTTTAATATCAAAAGAAACAAAAGTGGTGAAATAGAGAGATATAAAGCCCGTCTTTGTGCTCGTGGGTTTTCACAGATTGAAGGGATTGATTACAGTGATACTTTCTCACCAACTACAAGATATGAGTCAATAAGAATATTGCTGAGTTTTGCAGCACAATACAATTGGAATATAAAACAGTTGGATGTAAAAACAGCTTTTTTGTATGGTGACGTAGAAGAGGATATATATATGGAAGTACCTGAAGGAGTGAGTGCACCAAGTGACAAAATATGTAAATTAAACAGATCCCTCTATGGGCTAAAACAGGCATCAAGGTGCTGGAATAAAAAGTTTACTGATTTTTTAGTGAAATTTGGATTTAAACAGGCTCAAGCAGACAATTGTGTTTTTGTAGGTAATTTTGAGGGAGTCAAAGCACTGTTAATTATGTATGTCGATGATGCTCTAGTTATGTCAGAATCTAATCGCGTTTTAAACATGATTGTTAGTTATTTAAAGACTTGGTTAAAAATTACTGAGACTGATTTAAATAAATATGTGGGATTAGAAATAGTCAAGAAAGATGACTCTATTTGTATTCATCAGAGAACCTACATTGAACAATTAATAAGTAAATTCAATATGAGTTCTGCCAATCCATGTAACACCCCGGTAGATATAAATGTACCCATACAAAACGGTGTAAGTGATGATAGAGATAGAGTTGAATTTCCTTTCCGAGAAGCCATAGGCTCGTTGTTGTTTTTAGCAAATGTATCTAGGCCAGATATATCCTTTGGTGTAAATTTCCTAAGTAGATATATTAACAACCCTAGTTTGCAACATGTTGTCCAAGTGAAACGTATATTTAAATATCTGTTAAAAACAAAAGATTTGTGTATAAAATATGAAAAGCAAGAAAATTTACTTGGATATTCAGACTCAGACTTTGCTGGGGATTTGGACACAAGAAAATCAACTACAGGGTATCTTTTTATGTTGAATGGGGGTCCCATTTCTTGGGCTAGCATAAAGCAACCCTGTGTCGCCTTATCAACGTGTGAGGCTGAATTTATGGCAAGCTGTGAAGCAGCAAAAAATTTGTTATGGTTGAGACAATTTTTCAAGGATATTGAAATTGAGCAAAATTGTACAACTTTATGTATGGACAATCAGAGTGCTATTAAATTAATAAACAACCCAGTTTACCATAAGAGAAGTAAGCACATAGATGTAAAATTTCATTTTATACGTGAGAAGGTCCAACAAAAGTTGATAGTGATTAAATATGTGCCAAGTTCAGAACAGCTTGCTGACATTTTTACTAAGGCTTTACCTGCTGTTCAATTTATGAACATTAGAGATCAAATACTTTCTGTGTTGTAATTTTGTATTACAAAAGAAGCTGTTCTGTTAAATTTAATCATGCTAGTATGTTTAGGTATTAAGTGTACTGAATAATGCATGTGTGAGAAAATTGCATTCTAAATTAATATATTTCAAATTTAGTGGGAGTATTGAATAAAATTTGAATTGGCTGAATGCAATAAGTCTCACTAAGCGCACACTAGATGGCGCTGTCGGTAGCTAATAAGATTATCTGCATCTATGGTCATTCACACGAATACTTACTGTGGTGATATTCGGATTTAATATATTTAATTACGAAAGTTTTCTTATTTGTTTCATTTATCTCAAGTGTTCAGAACCCTTTATGGGCGAAGTACGACACGCATTTAGCCGGCTTTTTTTTTCATTTTACAGATAACGCAGTCTACTATGACGTGAACGATATAATACCATCAAAATGGCCTGTTCGTTCCGGCGGGCTTCCTCACAGCACCAGTTCGCGAACGGGGGAGGTTCTGGAGGCAAGAAACCGGAGTTCAGGTCGCGACAATCCTCGATACACCACCCTGGCAATGATGAGGAGGAGAATACCCTGACCTTGAGGCATTTGAGTGAAGCGTTACAGTTGCTAACAGCGCCATCTGTGAGTAATAATCATCATAATTAGCTTATGTAGACTAGACATAGTAGTTTTATCTCACGAGTGCGGGTTAGCCATAGTTGTAGTTGTGTAAAGAACAACTGAACTTACGAACAACGGAACTTATGTGTATAAGAACCAGTGGCGGAGCGCCCATACAACTCGATTCCCACCGGCTTGCCTAATTTTCAGCAAGTCCAGTTCTTTTACTATGGCTCATGAAGAATAAGAAAGGCAAATTATTTCCGGCTTCCCTAAGAATATTTTTGACACGCCGCCACTGATAAGAACACATAGATAACGTAAAGTCATAGCTCCTATGCTATCAACGCAACGCACACATACACTGAGCGAAAAAAAATACTAATTATTAGTAAGTTTTAGTGAATCTCAGGACAACGAGATTACATACTGACGGTTACAAACCAGTTTTTGATAATAGTAGTTATTTACTAATACCAAAAAAAATTGTCCTTGTAACAACTAAACAGTTTTGTAACCGTTAGTATATAATATCCTTGTCTTGGGATTCACTAAAACTTACTAATAATTAGTATTTTTTTCGCTCAGTGTAAACAATGTGCATGAGCTCAACACACAACCATGGCTCACCTACATGAAAGTACTATATACCAGTCACTATACACGTGAATTTCTTTGCCCTTGTCTAACTGCCGAGTAGTCGGCATAAAAATGTCATTTATAAAGCATAATATCGTTGGCATGCCGCGACAGTAATATCCTTGGGAACTCAGAATTGAAATTTTCTCGAAGAAAATGCGAGCAATTATGATTTACCTACGTTGGGTAATGAAATTTGACGTACTTTTATATTTTTTCCTTTGCAATGAAATAAATGTTTTTTCATGCACATAATAATTGTCATGTTTAGGCGACTTCCATCTCATCATCATCATCATCATCATCATATCAGCCGAACCACTACCATCTGTCGGTCTATCGACTTCCATCTGTCGGTGCCAAATTGTTTTTATTTAAATGTATGACTGAACAGCGATTGGCCTTAGTCTCACCTGATGAAAAGCGACGACAAGGCCTAAGATGTAGCGCTGGTTCAGAAAAGGGCAATGTGCGAATTGACAGGACTCGACGTGCAGTTGACAGCTGACAATCTTCTTACCGAAGGGCCCCATATACGAAACGATTCATCGTTACGATCCGTCAGTTAAGACTGATCGAAACGACAGATCTGTAGTATCAACTATACTTCTAGTACCAACGATCTTACACTACAGATCGGTCGTTTCCATCAGTCTGAATCGACGGATCATAATGATGAATCGTTTCGTATATGGGGCCCTTGATGGTAAGAAAATTGTCTGCTGTCAACTGTACGTCGAGTCCTGTCAATTCGCGTTATAATTATAAAAGAGAAATGGCAGCCAGGGCCTTTGCCAACGTCAGTGAAGGGATAAATTAACTACGAAGTATTGAATAATACTTTTTAGCAAAAATAAATGGTGTGACTCTCGCCAAAATGGCGACGAGAATCTCTCAATTCGCGTCATTCCCTAGTATTAATCAAGAATCAAGAATCAATTATTTATTCGTGACAATACACAACACACACAACAAAAAGAAAGAAAAACAAATAAAACAGTAAAACATGGTAGGTATTGCACGAAATGGTTCTGTCTCAGCGTAGTGCTGGCGCGATTGCCAGCGCTGATCTTCCGACAGAACCAATGTATGTATGTATGTAAATACTTTATTGTACACAAGACAAGAAAAAGAAACAATACAGACAAAACAGATTATACACGTACAGAACTGATCCCTATAAGGGATCTCTTCCAGTTAACCTATGAGCAATTGAGTGGAGAATAGGAACCAAACGAGTGACAAATCAACACGTGTACAAATATACCTATATGAGAGTCCCGTCTCTTAAAACGTCATTGATTATGTTCTCTTTGGGGAGGGTCACTACCAACTAAGCTAAAGCGGTCGTCTATCTCATAAGTGTTCTAAATGTTCTAATGTGCCGGCATCTCAGAGTTGATCTTCCTTTAGTTCTAAATGGTAGAAAGGCACATTCCCAGGATTTAGCATCATTTATAATCTGTTGTTGCTATAGCCATTAAGGATATTTGCTATATATTATTTATTTATATAAACTTTATTGAACAAACAATATAAGTACAAAGGGTGGACTTAATGCCATGAGGCATTCTTTACCAGTCAACCGTAGGGCCAAACCGAAACGTGCACATGTGGGTAGCAGTGAGAAAATAATTCAAGAAACTTAAATAATTTCAAAAGGATAAACATATATTCCTAACTGAACAATAAATACAAATACATACACAAATAAATAAATATAAATTATATATAAATAAATATATTATAATGAAATAGATTAATTATATTATAATGAAAATATATCCGGAAATTTATAAACAATCTGATTCTACCTATGCTACAGGAAAACAGCAAACAATCCTACTAATGATGACTGTTGTTGTAAATTTGGTTTTAATCAACCGAACTCACCAAATTCTATGTCTATAAGTTACTATGTCTTAATGATTGTCTAATAGACCTTGACTCTTGGGTGACAAAGCTATTTTAATGAAAACGATGATTCGAGAAAACGACGTGACTCACATTCATACTGTATCATTGTTCAGTCGACGTCAAACATATGTATATATTCTTCGCCTAGTTTGTTACCATGTTTCAGTTTCAGATGTTTACTTATATAATTAATTAACAATTTCCATTGTGTTTGAATTTCTTAATGTTTAAATATTACTGCAATAAAACATAATATTTTTTATAAAACTAAATTATGCTATCTTAAAATTGTCCTAACATTAAAAAAAAACCGGCCAAGTGCGTGTCGGGCCACGCGCAAGGTAGGGTTCCGTAGTCATCCACCCGTTACATTATGTGGACTAAAAAGTTCGCAAACTTATATTTACTATGTTTTTGACAGAATTAACAACATTATCTAAGGTATCAATGGAAATTGTTCTAAAGTTTGCTTTTGCAAAGTACATTTCTGAAGTTCGACTATTACTCGTTAACTAGTAATGTCTACTTAGCTGTGATAGTTTTCCTTTTAAATTCATCGTATATCCTACTACCATGATTTTTTTCACATGCCTAGGTGCCACCGTTTAGCTGGCAGGGGGGGGGGGGACACTTGACCATAACGAAAATTATCACTTCAAAGCTTAATATCACGCCAACCGATTCTTGAATCAAAAAATACTTTGAGAAACCTTATAATATTTTTAAAAGAGCTATCCAACGATACCCCACACGATGGGGTTTGGAAGAAAAAAAAATTGCACCAACACTTTACATGTAGGGGAGGTACCCTAAAAAAATTTTTTTCAAGATTTTATTCTACCGTTTTGTCGGCGTCATCAATATCTATACTCATGCCAAATTACAGCTTTCTAGTACTAACGGTTACTGAGAAAAACGGGGGTCGGACGGACGGACGGACGGACATGGCGAAATTATAAGGGTTCCTTGTTTACTACGGAACCCTAAAAATGGAAAAAAAATAGTGTCCGAAACATGTCGCAAATAGTGACTTTTCCAATTGTGATTTTAAAGACTGTTTGTTTCTAAATAAATAAAAAAAGAAGTAAACGTATTGGGGAAAAATACCTTTATTTCCAGTAATTGAATATACACACACGAAACAGTTGAAATACTCAGAGCAATAACGCAAATGCATTAAAATAAGAACAATAACAAGTATTAAAGGCTATTATTTTAATGGTATTCATAAATTCCCTTGGGCAATTCAGCCAATCACTTTAAATGAAATATATATTTAACGATGGCTGCACATGGAAAATAATAATGTTTTATGGTAGGTAATCATTATTGTTTCCCCCGTTTTATGAGGTGAATACGACTTGCTGTTATTAGTCACTTTATTTTCATTACATACACTGATTTCCTATGAAGCTGCGTTTCTTAGTCAGTGAAATTTAATCCTAATTACTAATATTATAAATGCGAAAATTAGTGTTTGTGAGTATGTTTGCTACTCAATCACGCAAAAACGGCTGAGCGGATTATGATGAAATTTGGTATACAACGAGATTATAGCCTGGATTAACATATAGGGATATAATAAATCGTCCTTCAAAGGGATGAATTAGGGAATAGAAGTTTACGCAGACGAAGTCGCGGGCAAAAGCTAGTTATACATAAATATAACACTATAAACTTTCGCGCTTTGTAAACATACTTAAAAGGTTTGTTTTAACCGGTCTATGGCGACAAATATCGCGTTAGACCCGTTAAAACAAACCTTTTAAGTATACATAACTAAGTCTTTCGTATAGTATTTTTATCTCGTGAGCGCGGGTTGGCCATTGTTGTAGTTGTGACACATACGAACACATTGACAACGGGAACTCATAGCTCCTCCGCTTACACACACAATTTCAACACACAACTGACAGTCGGGTATCCTTGACGATACAGTACAGTTGTTTCCTCAAGGATACCCGAAGTACGCTACCTTATCGCAAAATTTGGGTTAGGCCAACCTAGGGAAAACTAGACCATATTTGGATTAGGCTTGTCAAGTGGGCAACTTGACTGTAAGAAGTTCTCAAGCCGCCCGAAGGCCTCTAAATTGGCCTAACGACTGTTATCATAGACAGCAGCCGGGATCAACGGCTAAACGGCCTTCCAAATCACGGGAGCGCTCATAAGCACTCAAAGCGGTCACCCATCTATACTCCGTTTTTTTTTCAGATGAGAATTTTAACGGTAATTTTCGCCTACAATTCTTCGTTTCACTAAAACATCAAAGGATAATTTTGTACTAATTTTACTTATTTCAGTAGTTGATCACGTCTCAAAGATAGCACGCCGCATATTTTCCCGTTTTCTAGACTGTTTTCCCTAAAATCGCATGACGACAATCGCACGATTTTTCTCAAAAACTGAGTATAAGAGTTGACCTCGGCCGACGTTGCTTAGGCCACGTCTATTGCAGACGATTTAAGCATTGCTGTGTTTATGTATTACCGTTTTTGGTCACTGTATAGACCTATGCGGGAACGGCACGATCTTCCACATGTATTGCAGTAAAGGTTGAAGTATGCCGCACGCGGTACGCGGGCCACGAACGCTGCATTTTATACCAACTATTCCAAGAAAACTACTCCCTGAACGTTCACCGGCAGTAAATCAACTATCCACATTCACGCTAGCTTGCGTTGCGAACGTGTGTGGAGGCTTTGCAAAATTTATTATTCATGCCAAGGCGCTCGGAGAAAAGCGAATGATAAATGCCTGACCTCTTACGGATGCATACCAGTTTGTGCCTGGGTTATTAGGTGTACATTTGCTTTAGTGCGTATGTTCGGTTCGGTCGCTAATTATTAATTGACCGATGATTCTAGTTAAGATATTTCTCAGGAATTAGTTATGATATTGTTTTCAAATTATTGTAGGGAGTTACTAGGTCTAGACCCTATGAAATGAAAAAAGATCCTTAAAAAAACTATCAGATTCAAAACCAGAAAAAAGTGTGACTTAATAAAAGGTGCGTCCGGTTGCGATCTCTTTGTTGCAACATCAATTTTTTCGTGTGAATGATATTATGTCATTTTTTTTGTTTTTATTTATTCTTCTGAATTAGAGATTTCATTTCTATACAAAATGATAACTCGCATAGTAGACCTTTTAACATGGTCCTTCGAGCCGGATATGAACCAGCAACCTATATTAGTAGACCTTGTCGCTAATTGGGCTGTCCCCCCTTCCATTCAATCATAATTCTTTCATTCTTGATCTGAAATCCCTAACATAACTCTGTAATCCTCTACACACCGCTTCGCCTTCTGAATAATTAACAATAACCAACAAGTTTCAGAAACTTAATTCTATATTACAGCACGTGTAATTAACGATCTTAGTTCATCAAATGATTACAGTACATCAAAGGGAAAGTTTCGAGCTCATATTATGGTTATTAAACTACCCATTATACAACTAAAGGACGCAAACGCCTTGATATTACTATGAAGATATTGCATTCAATAATAACACAGCAGTAGACAGTACCTATAATGTATGGTGAAACCTGGGTGTATGTTTACACAAATATTTGATAACGTTGAGCACTTTATGTCAAAGCAATATGAATAGTTTTAGCTTGACTACTACCATGATGTCCATGGTGTCCATGATTAACAGATAATATTTCATTCAATGTTTCATTAGTCGATTAGAGGTCGCGGCAGTATCGATAAAAGGTAAGGGATACCATAGGAAATAGACATAATTATAGTGTGATTTGCTGTATTATTGGTGGATGGACGAGTAAGAGCGAGAAGCAATGTATTCACTATGTTAAGGCGACTTCCTGATTTGTCGGTGCGGAGGCAGTACGATATGTGAAAAGTGTCAAATGTCAGTGTCAGCTGTCAGTCGACTCGGTGCCATTTTTTACTGTGCCCCTATATTTAAATGAGTGCTTCCTGACTGGCGCGGGATGCGCGGCAGCGGGACGATGCGAAGGCGGTACTGCTCCGCTTCTGCGCATGATATTACTACTGCGCAAACGTAATACTGACAGTATTATGGCAAATGAGAATCTTTGCGATGTCAGTAAGTTTACGTCAAAGAAGAAAACGTCACATATCGATCCCGCCCCGCCAAGTCAGGAAGTCGCCTAAGTGGTACTGGTATTCACGTTAACAGCAATAGGGGTGTAAGTGCAGAGTTAGTTTGGATCGATTAAACTGCGGGTTTAGAGAAGTTGCGTTTCGTTTATTCCAATCTTTTTTAATGGCAACTATGTTACTATGGCAAATGTGTCAAACGTTACTTAATTTTAATCTCAGTGACATTATATTGCTTGATACTTTAATAGTCATTCTAAAGTGTCATTCAATAGAATTTGCTAACTATGTAAACAAACCGCCATATTGAAATTGTCTCTGAATGATGAATTTACTAGTGATGGGCAAGACTACTCCTTTACTTATGTCAAACCATACCGAATAATGAAATACCGAAAGTAAAAAACTAGTATGTACTTATTTTTACTTTATTTAAATCACGACCAGAAGAAAAATCAGTACTCGAAGATGATGTATCACCAGTATTATAATAAAAGGTGGCGTTACATCGTCTGTAGCCCTATCGATGATCCCGTCTAAATTTTTCATTCTATTTTCTTCCTCTATGACGTGAGCCACACATTTATTCCACAGCTCTGCTCCAATTTAAAATTTGTATAGCTTTGGGTCAACACGATTTCACAGTTTAAGCATCATGTTGACCCAAAGCTATACAAATTGTCCAAAAATATTTTTATGGGTTTATAAGGGGGGTTCCCATACAGTTAAAGTGGGGCGCGAAAAAAAAATGTTGCCTATCAAGTGGGGTATCGTTGAGTAGAACCCTATTACCGCCACCGCTTAAAGGTTGCCGCAGACATAAAGGCTCGGCACCCGACCTGCGCCACTCCAGCTCACGCCGATCAGTATTCTTTGTTATAAATTTCATACTGCAACGCACACATACACTCCGTAACGGCATCACCCCACTCGGGACCACCTAACAGCAGATGGACAGCTCGCCGTCGCAGGGTGAATGCCACGCTTCCAGCTTGCTGTCGGCGAGAAGAGCGCGTGTGGTCGCCGCGCTTACGGTGGAGACGATCTACTTCAATTCAAACGTGAAAAGGCTATCACCATCACCAGATCTGACGGTAAGCGCGGCGCCGAGCCGGCGAGTCGGGGCGGCGCCAGGTCGGGTACCGAGCCTTTATATGTGCGACGACCTTAAAACTGCGCTTCTATAATTTAAATGAGTGCTTCCTGACTGTACCCTTACCATGAGTTTGCAATATTTGCATTTCCGTACTCGCTAGCGTCTGCGTAAACGATTAAGTATGAACAAAAGTACAGCGCCTCTGGCGGTTACGTAATGGAACTAAGAATCGCCATACTAAATCGTTTACGCAGTCGCTAGCGAACAAACATTGCAAACTCATGGTAAGGATACTGGCCCGGGATGCACGAAAGCGGGGCGATACGAAGGCAGAACTGCTATGCTTCTGCGTATGATGTTACTATATTGCGCAAATTGAATACTGTACCTTAAGTATGAGTTTTTTCGAAACAAAACACAATCGGACTCCTAGGCAAATAGCGCCTTTGGTGGCCCGTGGTAGTACAGTACGTTCAAAACTGTACGACAAAATGCTGTCAAATTAACGCATGCAATAATCTACTTTACAGTCAGAGCTCTAACTCGTTTTTTGCTTGCGTTCGTTTGACAGAATTTGGCCTTAGAGATTTGTACGAACTATAACTATTTCTTGGCATACATTTTTGGCATACAACTTGAGACTAAAAGCAAACTATACTAGAGGTACTCTTAGAGTACTCTTAGAGTACTCCAGTGTTTACACCGCCCGCGTGGGCGTGTTGGAGGTTTTCCCTGGATTTTCCCCAGACCACCCTCCAACCGCGCACTCCTGCTTACAAAGCCACAGCCAGGTTCAAAAAAAATACTAGATGTACAGAACAGTATCCCGTCAAGTGAGGAAATCTCTGCCACAACAGTTTTAGAATCAAACATGTTTCAAGCACTTGTTTTGTTTGCCCGGCTATAGCTGAGTACGTCTTTACTAAAGATTATCGGCACGCAAAAGGGTAAGGCGACTTCCTGATTTGTCGGTGCGGAGGCAGTACGATATGAGAAAAGTGTCAAAGGTCAGTGTCAGCTGTCAGTCGACGCGATACCATTTTTTACTACGCCCCTACATTTAAATGAGTGCTTCCTGACTGGCGCGGGATGCGCGGTAGCGGGACGATGCGAAGGCGGTACTGCTTCTCTTCTGCGCATGATATTACTACTGCGCAAATGTAATACTGACAGTATTATATCAAGTGGGAATCTTTGCGACGTCAGTAAGTTTACGTCAAAGAAGAAAATGTCACATATCGATCCCGCCCCGCCAAGTCAGGAAGTCGCCTAATAACAATGAAATAGAATGGTCTTTTTGTTCCTGCTAATTTGGTTATTCTATATAATGTCGGATGCAGGAAGGAAAGTACAGTTTTGTGGATGGGGTGATTTCTTTTAATGACTTGTTTGTTGGCTTAACCTAAAAAGATTCGTTTAGACGTATTTCAGTATGTATGAATTTAAAGCTAGTTTGCCGCCATCGTTGTATAAAAAAAATCTGCTGCTCACATCTGACATATGTGCGCAATAAACAGAACCCCACATTTTGCAACAAGGTCCACTAGGAACAGGGCAATCATTTCAATTTGAATTTACTTTAGTAATGCATAATGACATCAATAGACAACTAAAAGATAATTCGAGGCCGGCGACGACTTTAAACACGATATTTGGTAACGGATCCAATTTTGGTAGGAACGGATCAGAAAAAACAGAGATAGACAAACTCTTCATTATTCTGTATAAACATGCGAGTCCTCCGGAGCTTCTGGCGTCTATAGTCGATGGTAGCCGCTTACTTTCAAGCGGGACTAACGGTTGTATGTCAGAAGCATGGTATTCAAAAATAAATCGGCTTTGAAAACTAAATCTAAATCTAAACCCAGATAGTTGATAACTTGATAACGTAACGTATCAAACGTCAAAAGGTTGATAGAGATGTCATTTTTGGTATGAAAAATTACATTTCGGTCTACCTTATGTCCATATGAAAAAAGATTACGTAATCAGTCTTTACGGGTTACTACGTGCCTAAGGTCATCCATGCGATCGGCGGGCAGACAACCAGCTCGATGGTCACACGATATCTGCCGAATAGCAATAAAATGTGGATAAGATCTGCAAAGGGCCGAAGAAAATGGGCTAATAAAGAGCAAGCCTTATACTCAGGAGTGGGCATACGGGCTGAAAAGATAGGTAGACATATCAGTATCACAATTCTGATATAAATTTAAACTGAATTTTATGACATAGGGAAATGAATAATTCTAACATATTTCAATTCCACTTTTCCAATAAAAGGCTGAATCTAATAAAATAGTGTCGTCCCGTTATTATTCTATATCGAATAAGCTTGCAATTCACCGCCGTAGGACTGCCGACCGACGCTCCAATGTGCTTTTGGTATCCACTAGTGATGTGAAATACCGTATCGATATCACTAGCGGCTCTTTGACCTGCAGATCTAGCGAGTGATATTTTTTACGTTTTCATCCACCATGGCTCCGCCACTTTGAAAAAAAAAACAAAAACTCAATCGACAAAAAAAAAACGGTGTAATGATTGAACCTGCTCACATTGAAATTATGCGTTATGCGACGAAAACAGACGGACATCTGCCGGACATACGACACTCTTTTGGCCCAATCTGAAACGGAGACGCTGTAAAAATCTTGCTTTGTTGTCTTAAATCGATTGTGCTCAAATACGAATAGAATTTTAAATTGAAAAAGAAGATAACTATCGGTGACGAATTGGATGTTTAAATAATAGAGATATGCTAAATACAAATCAGGCTATTGTATGTAAAAAAAAATACTAACTTACTACAACAGTTTCAATGTTAGGTACTAATAAAAGAGAGAAAACACGGCTGGTAGAGTTCTCCCTATAATTACTCGCATGATTTTGCTCGTCGCCGCGTTGGTGGACACACGTGCTCGGCGTGACGACGAGCAGAATCCACTACCAAACAAAACCAGTTGCCTATAGTCATGGCGTCATTACCGAACAACTCTTTGAACAAGTATCGATTGGCGAAATCATCATAAACTTGATGGAAAGCCTTTGTTACGGCCAAGTTACCGATAGATTATAAGACTCCTTTTCTTATCAATTCATGCATTTATTGCGTTTAAATATACAATAATAAAATTATAACATCATTTTCTTCTTTGACAATCAAAAAATTGAAAGAACATTTTTCTTGTGACAGTTTCGAAAACTGTATAAAAATCGAACGCCGAAGACTCGGCGGCCAGCGACTACGTCATCGCGCCGCGATACGAAGAGGCGTTAACATTCTCCCCCCCCTCGAGGAGGTAGAGCCTCGAGGATGAAGAACGCTCCTTGAGGTTTAGGTAGGGCACACAGCCTCTGAACAGCTCGCCGTATTGTGCCTCGCGCCGTCGAGATGTCCGCCACTCTAGCCACGTCGTCATCTCCTGGATAAAGTTTGAGTATGCGCCCTAAGCGCCACTTCATCGGTGGAACATTATTTTCCTTTATGACGATAACGTCGTTGATCTGCAGGCCATCTGTATTGACCTTCCATTTGTTCCTTTGTTGTAATTCAGAAAGGAATTCTTTATGCCAGCGATTCCAAAATTGCTGTCGCATTTGTTCAATGTGCTGATATCTGCTCAGTCGATTCGTATTCACGTCCAGAAGATTGGGAGAAGGCAACGAAGTTAACGACTGGCCGACCAAGAAATGTCCTGGTGTCAATGCTTCCATATCATTAGGGTCAGCAGACAAACTGGTCAGAGGTCGAGAATTCAATATCGCCTCGATCTGGGTAAACAACGTCGATAGCTCTTCGTAGGTCATGTGGGTGTTTCCCAATACTCTTGTCAGGTGGAATTTCGCTGACTTGACCCCGGCCTCCCAAATCCCTCCGAAATGTGGAGAGTAAGCCGGCGAGAACACGAACTTTATACCCTCATTAGCCCCCCAAGAAGCTACAGGATCATTACTGGATCTTAAAAGGGTGGCGAGTTCTTTGCTCGCACCTACAAAATTAGTGCCGTTATCGCAGTGTATCACTTGTGGATACCCACGACGAGAAATAAACCTTCTTAGACATTGAATGAAGGCCTCCGTCGAAAGACTACTGACTAATTCCAAATGTAAAGCCCTTGTCGAGAAACAAACGAAAAGAGCTAAGTAAGCCTTTGTAATCTTGCAGCCGCGTCCCTTTCTATCTGTTATTAAAAAAGGCCCCGCGAAGTCGACCCCACAAACCTTGAAGGGTGGACTTGGAGTGACCCTGGTTTCAGGTAAGTTTCCCATAATAGGACTTATAGTTTTTGCCTTCATTATCCAGCATGTCTTGCATTTATTAACTGTACTCCTAGCTAAAACTCTACCACTTACTGGCCAGAATTGATTGCGTAAATTATTAAGTATTAACTGCGGAGGACCGTGTAAAGTTTTAAAATGTTCACGTCGAAAAAGCAGTTTTGTAAACGCGTGCTTAGCATCCAGTAATGCTGGGTGTTTTTGAGTGTAGTTAACAGAAGAATTCTGGATACGGCCACCTACACGCAGCAGTCCATCCTCATCTAAAAACGGAGTCAGTTTAAGTATTCTCGACTTTAAAGGAAGGGGTTTACCCTTTTGCAATACAGTCAGATCATCACCGAATGACTCTAACTGAGATTGCTTAATCAAATAGTTTAGGGATGATTTCAATTCATCTGTAGTTAAATAGCCACTACGCTTAGAATGAGGATTCATTAAATTAAAGACGAATCTTTTTACATATGCAAAAACTCTTTGCAGGGTCGTCAACTTTGAATAGCGTTCAAAGTCCACAACACCGCAACTCGAATCCTCATTATAAATAACATGAGCCAATGCTCTCATTTCCGATGTACATTCGGTATTGTTGACAGACTGATTCAGTTGTGGCCAGCTTGACATATCTTGGTACAAGAAGGAGGGACCCTGCCACCATATTTCTGCATTACATAAATGTTGAGGGTCAACTCCTCTAGAAGCTAAATCTGCAGGATTCATCTCCCCTGGCACATGCCTCCATAAACCGCTTGGAGACAGCTCTTGCATCTCTCCTATACGATTTGCTACAAATGTTTTCAAACTCCTAGGTTCTGCTTCAAGCCACCTTAGAACAACAGCTGAATCAGTCCAGTGAAAAATGTGCGCGACATTACAACGAAGCGCTTTCTGAACCTTTACGGTCAGGCGAACAGACAATAAGGCACCTAAGAGTTCCAATCGTGGAATTGTGGTCGGCTTTAGAGGCGCAACCTTCGCCTTTGCGCACAGTAGACGCGTTAGTATATTGCCCTGATTATCTTTCGAAGTTAAGTAGATACACGCAGCATATGCATCCTGAGATGCATCTGAGAATGAATGCAACGTAATAGTTGCCGGATTGTCACATAAAACATACCTAGGTATCTGTATAGTAGTCAAGTGTTCTAGCTTGTCTACGAATTCAGTCCATTTATTAGACAGCTCAGCAGGGATAGGATCATCCCAATCCAATTTTGAAAGCCACAACCGTTGTAGAATGACTTTAGGTGTAATTGTCACCGCACTTAATAAACCAAGAGGATCGAATATTTTTGCTGAGTTGGACAAGATAGAACGCTTTGTCACTGGTGGTTTAGATTCAATCTCCACTGAGAATTGCAAACAATCGGGTGCTGGTTGCCATTTTAGACCTAGGACACTCGACTGACCAGTCACATCCAAATCCTTTGGTATCATGGCACTTAAGCTATTTTTGACGACCGCAGGAGCATTCGTGTGAAACTTGCGAAGAGGTAAGCATGCTCCGTTTAATATATCTGTGACTGATTCGCAGATGTTGCCTAACTCATCTTCTGTCTGCGCACCAGTCAAAAGATCGTCCATATAAAAATCATGCTGTATAATTTCAGCAATAGATTGGTTCTCACACTCCTTAGCTAACTGCAGCAAACATCGCGTGCTTAGAAAGGGTGCAGAAGCAGTGCCATATGTAATAGTGTTTAACTGCAATATGCGTATGTTCAGAAACTCTTGGTCCTTCCAAAGAATCTGCTGATATTTTCGTTGGCTGGGTTCTACTAGAATCTGCCTATACATTTTCTCTATATCCGCTGTAACTATGTATCTATGCTGCCTAAATCTAAGCAAAATAGACAACAAGTCGTCCTGCACTACAGGTCCGACATATTGGATGTCATTTAGAGACTTCCCTGACGTAGTTTTCGCCGATGCATCGAATACCACCCGTAATTTCGTAGTTTCGCTTTGTTCCCTGAGTACAGCGCAATGAGGAAGGAACTGACTACCTGCTTCAGCTTCCCTGACTTCTGTCAGATGCCCAAGGTCCTCATATTCTTTAATAAATTCAGAATAGCCTTTTTTAAGTTTAGGATTCTTAGATATTCTCCTTTCAATGCCAAGAAGTCTCCTTTCCGCCATTTTATACGAATCACCTAGGGCATCTGGCGATTCTCGAAAAGGAATCCTCACTACATATCTTCCATCACTGTTACGGTAAGTGGTTTCATTAAAGAGCTTCTCACAATAATTATCCTCCGGTGAGAGCACAGCCTTAGGGTTAGGCAACTCTTCAAGCTCCCAGAACTTTGACAGTTGCTCTTTAATTTCTTGCGAAAAGTTGCAGCGGATATTTTGGGAACTCGAAGAGTCCCTGGGCCTCCCCCCCGTAGGACCAGCCACTATCCATCCTAGCTCTGTTTCAGTTAAAACAGGTTTGCATTTCCCCAGCTTAATCTGGTTAGACCCAACTAAGTCCCAGAATATGTCAGCACCTAATAATATATCGACTTCTGCAGGGGAATAAAACTTTGGATCCGCCAGGGGTAAATTATTGGGTATATTTAATTTTGTTTGTAACTTCAACGAAGGAAGCTTATCAGTGACAGTTGGCACTATATAGCACCTCACTGAACCTTTAAAAGGTGTGTGTAATGAGTTCAACTCAAGGTCACAGTACGCATTTATTTTTAACAAGGCGTTGTTTATGCCCGAAACTGAGCGATTTACCCTAGTTGTATTGCAGTCGATCCTTTGTTTAGCCTTTTCCGTTAAAAATGAGGACTGACTGCCACTATCCAGCAAGGCGCGTAAAAAAAACCTATTTCCGTTGTTTGAGACTTCAACAAGCGCGGTAGAAAGTAAAACTTGTTGACTGTCGGCTGCTGTCATCGTGACACTAGTATTTGACAAGATCGCTGATTCGGATTCAACAGTCAAGCCTGAAGAAGAAGGAGCTGCTGATGTCTGTTGACGTTGGACGTTGTTGCTAGGTGCAGCAGCTGCTTCCTCATCATTCTGGTGCTGATCAGGCATTTGTTTGTGCAGTAAAGTACTGTGTCTTTTATTACAGGTCCTACACCCATTGGCGCGGCACTGATATGTAAGGTGGCCAGGGCGCAAACAATTTTTACATAATCGCCACTGGCTGACTTGTCGGTAGCGCTCATCCACGGATAGAGTATTAAATTTGGGACAATCAATTAGCCTATGATTTTGTTTGCAAGACACGCATGGATATGACGTAGCATTAGCCGAGGGCGAGGATGACGATGGCAGGTCTGAAGCAATGAAGGATTTTGTTTTGGAAATGGTTTGACGTTTATTTTGAGTATCCATAACAGTATGACGTTTGTCATTTCTCGAACCGAAAACGGTTTCCAAAACATCGGCCTTATTACGCAAAAATTTATAAAAATCCTGCAATGTTGGAGACCTTATATCACTCCTAAACTCCTCCCACTTCCTAGCGGTGGCGCTGTCCAGCTTCGATGAGGCTATATATATAATTAATGTGTCCCACTTGTCCGTGGGTTCTCCGAGAGAATTAAGCGCCTGCAAGTTTTTAGATAAGTTGTCAATTAATTGACGTATACCCTTATCGCTTTCCCTCGACAAGGGCTCTATACCGAACAGGCTTTTGAGATGTTGATTAATCAACAGACGCGTGTTGTCGTACCTTTCGCACAAAAGCGACCAGGCGATACGATAAGATTCAGCCGAGACGGGTACAGATTTTATGACTAGGCTAGCATCACCTTCGAGGTATGATTTTAAGTAGTGAAACTTACATATATCATCAACATCATCATTATTATGGATTAAAGACAGATAAAGGTCCCTGAACTCCAACCATTTATCTGTCTTTCCATCAAAGGGAAGAAGACGCAGCTGCGGCAGCTTGATATTCTTCAAACCTCCGCGCGTGGTGTAGAATTCGTCCCCTTGATGGGGATCATCCTTAAAGGTGGCAATGAAGTCTTGCGCCTGAGCCATTAAACTGAAAAAATCATTTTCTGTATCCTCTCTCTGATTCTGTTCGTCTAAAGAATTATCTTGCAATTCAATGTTCGATTGAATTTCCTCGAAACCATTGTAAGATTCCTGAATTTTTGCCAATCTCAGCGCACATTCGTTTACATTTACTTGAGTTGGCTTTTTTTGCTCTAATAATGGCACTAAGAACTTTTTAAAGAGGGTTAAACGGGTACGGATCGTCCCTCTCTGGCGTCTGAGTTCGGCTAAATTCATTTTGTAGGTGCGAGATTATTTAAACCGATATATATGACACTTGCATTTATAGCGTTAAAGTGAAAGTACTTACAGTAATAATCCCGCTTGTAGTTAATCCCAATTACGTACTTACGTAGACATCAATAATTGTTAATGGGTACCAGCGACGGTAAATCCTTTTTCTCGCCGGCTTAAACTCACAACATATTCGTCTCGTAAATGGGATATTTTCTTCTTGCGTGTGCAATCACGATGAGGTCACCAAAGCTTGTTACGGCCAAGTTACCGATAGATTATAAGACTCCTTTTCTTATCAATTCATGCATTTATTGCGTTTAAATATACAATAATAAAATTATAACATCATTTTCTTCTTTGACAATCAAAAAATTGAAAGAACATTTTTCTTGTGACAGTTTCGAAAACTGTATAAAAATCGAACGCCGAAGACTCGGCGGCCAGCGACTACGTCATCGCGCCGCGATACGAAGAGGCGTTAACAGCCTTTTTAAAGTATAACAAGTTACTCGCATACACTGAGATCATTTTGCGGAAAAAACAACCGTACTATAAACTATAATAATAATTGTCTTAGGGTTCCATTTACTCCTGTTTAATTTACTTCGTTTATGTCTTTTATGACAATGCTAAGGTAAAATGAAACTTATGCGAATAAATAAAAACACCATTTTTTTTACTGAGCTGTAAATGCGTAAATACCTAATCTTTAAAATAATCATAATCTGAAAGACAACTACCTATTTTTTTAATACATAAAATCTTGGAAAACAGCAAACGATACCTACGAAATACCTACATATGCTGAATTATATATATTGTTAGCATGCATAAGCCCGATATATGTGTTTAAAAGTTTGTTTATTTCGATGTAGAAGGCCAATGATGATAATATTGTTACATTTAAATAACTTTTTCAAATTTTTATCGACACTGACTTCTTGTATCCCTACACTAGCGCCTGCAGTCGTCATATAGCCGCATGTCATATGAAAATTTCCCCTTTGTGTGGAGTGTCATTCAGACTACGTTTAGAAGGTACGAACATGGATGCATTTCTAATACCTATTCCATCTGTTTGACTCTGTAACAAGAAACATAGAACCGAGCAGTAATGTGTGTTGGATGTAATGTGTTTTTAACAAATTTGATGAATCTAAATGACAATACTGTATTAAAATTATTGCATGCCGTTAAGGTGAAATAATGGAGACTAATGTTTATATTTAAGACCTTTATTACCATTATGACTGTTATTTCCTGCAATAAATGAATTATGAATATACAAATCAACAATAATAGTAGTTTATGCCCTTGTTACATAATGAGGGTTCACACTCGCGTTTTAAGAGCTAATTATGTATACAGTTGCATACAATGCTTTATCTACATGCATATCCATAAACCATCTATCATGTGTTCAGGAACCATTGCTTGAAACGCAAGGGTTCCTGTTCAATACAAAAGTCGTGCGCGTGTAACGTGATGTCAACATTACCTTACAGGCAATTTTATTACGACATCGATTGATGAAATTATGTATTTAGTGTTGTTAATTGTGGTAACACATATATTAGGATTTATGATATGGATATATATGTTGTATACACTATTCTATTCTATTAAAAGTAGTAAAGTCCTGAAATAAAATTTCATGTCCTCTGCCTACCCCTTTCTGGAATACAGGCATGAGTTTATGTATGTATGTGTAATCGTATTCTATCGTAGATATTACAATTATGGGATTTTGGGTCGATGTTGAAATGCAATAAATTACATAGCGAGTGAAATATTCATCATATTTTATTTATAAAATCAAAATTGCAAGAATAACATTCGCCTTAACTTTGTGGTATTAAAAAGGCAATCATAGCTTTCCCTCTATTCGTTAACTCGGAATACAATTAATTATACTTTTCGTTTAAAAAGAATATTAATCTGAACTTTTTTAATGTTTTTCTGCGGATTACTATATAAGAGTATCATCAAACAGCTATTCAAGCTTTATCTACGCTTTGTGACGTATTCCTATTTTCCTCATTATTCTTCCTTGCAATTGTTTTTCTCTCCCTCTCTTTTCTTTTCAAAGGGAATCTCCAGACCTCCAAAGTAATTAAGATTTGGCTCAAAAGGAATTCAAAAAAACTCGGCTAATTTCCGCCAGTTTAATAATACCTTTATGTTATGGAAGCATTAATACAACTGTTGCTAATGTAAGATATTCAAGTATTCACAATTAATTAGAGTAGGTTTTTTTAAATGGGATTGTTCTTGGCCAGTATCTAGAAGTTAGAGTTTGCTTCATAAGACCTGTATGTTTATACCTATGTTGAACAAATAAATGATTACTTACTTACTTACTTACTTGCTTTTTGTATTCATTATAATGGCGTATTATATTGAATACAAAAGGTAAATATTTGTTTAATGTTTATCAGCTATAAGACGACAACAATCACCAAATGAACTGCATACGTATCACCGAATAGGTTTTCAGAAATATTAGAGCATATAGAAACTACTAGAGCCAGAGGTCAGCATTTCAAAGAAAACGTCGATAGCGCAATTGAGGAATCGACGAGGATGGTACATCGCCATCTAACGGGTATTCAACCAACCTATATATATGCAATAACGCTATGACGCGCGTCTGAACACTGGGGCACACAAAAAGTTTCCGTATTAGGGAGTTTTTCTAACACTTAAGGCCCGTGGTGCTGTCAATTTTTTTTGTCTTGGTTGCTCGCTAGTAAGTGCCAGCTCGATATGCTGTGCGAAATTGGAATAAAGATTCATATCGTCAAAAGTAGTGGTTATTTAAAGATTCCAAAAGTACTTAATTATTTACAAATGTCAAGCTTTTAATTTAAGATAAATTAAATAAACAAGCTTTATTTTATTTATTTTGTAATGAACTGTAATTGTTTATTATACCTGAATAAATAAATAATACAAATACAAAAAAAAACCTTGAACATATCACTTATGCTTATGCTTTAGAAGTAGTAGCGAATTTTAATCTGAAACGCCTTATTCCAGGATTTTTGTTGTCATAGTATTTAATTTTGTACAAGATATTCAAATACTGATTATTAAGAGTGAGGGACAGACTTGTGACTTAAAAATGTTGCGCATGAGGCATGAGGTACTTCACAGCGATTTCCTACTGTCACCGTATTTTGAGCAGCGGTGTGGGCGGACAATTATTAAGACATCTTCAACATGTTATATTTTTCGTGAATCATTCGTTTGCACATTTCAGAGCCATCATCAAAAAATATCATTTGATGTTATCATCTTGATGGTAGAGTCACCATTAGCATTAAGACAAAGGAAATAAAAACAAAAGAACCTAAATAAATAGGGAACAGTAAGCCAAATTAAATCTGAGACGAATACTGGGAACACTACATTATTTACAAGATTGACAAAGCGTGTAAACATCGGATGTCAGATGCCGGGAAAGCGTTGACAATCGAGAAAATGAACGGAAAATACGAACAACACTAAGCAAACAATCTTAATGGAATTAGAAGCAACGAAAACTGTATTGGAAAAATAGTTGAGCAGGGAAAATATCATTTTGATATACTAAAAGTTTTCTTATGTGTTACTTTAACAATTCAAATACAAAAAAAAGTATTTTGTTTCTAAAAAATATTCGCCAGCCGAATGGTAAACACCTACACTACAGCCTAATGGTGATTATAATAGTCAACAGAAAAACGTGTATCACTAGATACGTATATAAAGATTGTTAAAAAACTGGCCAAGAGCGTGACAAGCCACGCGCATTGTAGGGTTCTGTAGTTTTCTACTCTTTATATATGCGAACTTAAAATTTCGCAAACTTAGGTGTCTTTACTATGTTTTTGACACATCTAATACCTAACATTATCTAAGTAGTTGATGGAAATCGTATGAAAGTTTGCTTTTCTAAGTACCTCTATATGAAACAAATAAAAGGAAAATTAGCAGTCGTGTCGTATAGGAGGTCAAGGAGACGGCCCTAGATAGAGTCAGATGGAGAGAGCTACACCGACAACTCTTAAATTTATGATGAAATTAACTAGAGCGGACCCAGGCATCCTTCAGGATACAACTGTACTGGGATAACGCTAGGAGGATGATGATAAAATTAACTGAAAACTTTGAAAACCTTCGTAACAAGTCGTAAATTTCGCGTCGCGTCCCTAAAACATTTAGTAGAAGGCACATACTCATAGTTCCCCCAGGAATGCTATATTAAAATAGTTAGGATGCGCGCTTCTGTGCCACAGGTGAGCTTTGAATTTTTATTTACCCAGTTGTTTGAGAAGTTTGCCGTTTGTTTTGCAGATTGCTTACGGTTTCAGCGAGATTAAAGCTTTTTGCTGTGCTTTTACCATTGATTGATGGCTATTTCTACGTTTGTTTACTTTGCTTTGTTTAGTTAATCCTTGTATTAGTAATGTAAAAATTGTTTTGACTATATATAATACCATAGTCAGGATTTATCGTGATTTGTTAATAAACGTTAACGAAATCCTAATCATATCAATGATGAACGGTCTTAAGGGGCTTTTGTCGATGTTCTTTTTGATATTCCTCCGCCAATACTAAAGGCATAGTTATAGAACGAATGCGAGACGGTTCTTTGATCCTCTAACTTCATTTTCACGAGCCGATGATTTAAAATAAATAATCCATATGTAGTTTTTTATGAATTTTCCAAGCACAGCCTAGCGCAGCACTACTTGTCGATATTCGAACGTTATGTGAGTACTTAATCACGTGAAATTTAGGTACACGTAACTATTCCTCATTATCGTAATCGTATCTACTTAACACCTTACGAGAGATTTGAATTTTTAAGGCTATCGGTCAACAAAAAAACACCAAAAACTGTTTCTGTGCATTGTAAATATTGAGAGGGTACCTTTGAGAGCGATACGATTCGGACGCATGCCAAATTTCACGCTGCAGGCACATAGCAACCTGTCATATGGCTTTCATTGTAAATTGAGACCTATTTGATTCGCTTTTAATAAAGGTCTATTGAGGCTGATGTAATCATTTCTCAGTGTATTTTTTGTAATCACTCCGAAAAGCTTAAAACAATCTCGTTCTCTCGCTTGAATTCAACAACAAACAAAAAGTAAAAAAAAAAACATTATCCGTTTAGGTAGGTATTGGAATTATTATAAACTTTGTTCTCGATATCTTACTGTATTTTCTTCAATAACTTCCTTATCGGAAACTGTTTTACGTACAACTTATCTTGTGATATATATCGGTTGTATTGGAATTTTATTCAGGAAATGTGAAGTTACACGTGCGTACACTACGAATACCTTGAGTTTGACACTGTCATACGCTCTTATTCCATTGGATATTCCACTTTAACACAATATAATAGAGTCGATATTACAAACACAATATCTCAGATCATATTATGATTGTAATAGAAACTATGAAATTAGCGTTAAGGCGAGGCCAGTTCACGAATCGACGAAAATATTAAAGTTTGAGGTTGGAGTGTAAAGAAATAATGTAGAATTATGCTACACAAAAATTACTGTAGATTGACAAAGAAAGAAAAGAATAAAATAACCGAACAAAATATTGAAAAATGCTTTGGTAACTCTGTGAAAAAATCCTAAATATCATCGTAAAAATTAACTTTCATGCTGAATATTTCGTAATTATCAACGTCAGTGATGTTTGTTTTTTTACAAAAAGGGTAGCTTATTTATTGTTCTAACAAAATAACTGGATTGATTTTTGATAAATGATCCGGTATTCCAAAAACCTATCAAAATGTACTAAATATTCACGAAAACAACGCGCAGAGTTCCGTAGAGAGCGGGATGGTTAATTGTAAACTCGCGCGTGTTAGAGCGGGACGTTTGCAGTGAGACTGCCTTGTCTTAAAGTAGACTGTTCAATGTTAAACTCAAAGTAATAGTACTCTGTTTTAATTTAACCTAACACCTAAGTACGGTAAAATTTACATTTAATAAATCTGAACCCTAAAAAACTGCGTAAAACTCAAATCTCAACAAATCCAGCAACATTATTTAGTACCTATCTTTTTCTTTGTGATCAAAAAAAAAGTAGGCACCTACGGATAACATTGGTGATAGAATTATCTTATTTTGGAAATTTCTTACTTTAATAACAAAATAATTTCTACAGAACTGTTTATTGGTATTCTAACAATATTCTAATATTAAATTTTGCAGAGCTTTTATAATTTTTGCCTTAGAAATATTAAATGTGCGTCCGGATTTTTTATTATTTTTTTCTGTATTACAATATTCACCGCTACGACAGATGTCTAATTTTAGAATATTTTCTGGCAAGAAAAGAAAGCCGTATATGAATTTCGGGGAAGCATCATGAGACTACTAGTCCTATCAGTAATATCTTAATCTTATTCCAGGAAAAATACTATAATCTCCCTTTTATACATAAGTAGAGGTACAAATTGCTGTATTTATGCTTCATGTAGATAGAACTTTAAAAGGTGATGAGGAGCCAATATTTATAACCAATTTACATAGTAAGTGATGATAATCACGGTCAGCTAGTAATTTATAAAAAACAGATTTCTTAAACAAGAAAACTATCGGGAAACTAACGTGAAGTGGCGTATTATTTTTTTCTATTATTATTCTTCAAGTTGTCATTGACATGACTTTTTCTGTTAAACATCGGTATTTTTGTTTTTATTATACGGCATCGTTTATCTGCACGACGCGGTGACGTGTCGCACTAAGGCGCCGCGCCGTTTCACGTTAACGATGCCGCACCGTGCTAATGTAGCCGAGTTCTTACGTTCATTTGTTGACATGTGCTTCTATTTCAGCAAGATTGTGAACCAAAACAAATTTTGGTACACAATCTTTCTACAGTCTACAATTCTACATCTCGCTAGATAGATTATAATCTAACAGCTTTAACAATTTTGTCTTCGTCGACTCGTTCGAGATAAACAAAACTCGGTTCACATTATTTCTACAGTTTACATCTCGCTAGATAAATTTAAAATTTAACGGTTACATATATGAAGTAAAAAGCCCAAAACTCTGTAGTATAGTTAGAACCCTTCGAAATATTCCTCTGAATTACTAATTCAAATCGAAATGCCTTTGCTTACAATTACGATCTGTAAAATAAATTTATACCCCGCCAATATTAGTCTCGGAATAAATTAACTAAACTCGAGCCAATCCGCAACACCAAGCAAACTAATGGAATGAAATATAATTCTCGTACCGCCCAGAAAATTTGGATAATATGGATCAATCAAGCCCAAGGCTCAGATTTTGTGGAACTAATTTATTTCGTCTGATTTGGTCCACGGGGTAACTAGGAGATTGGTAACATTAAATTAAAGAATAATGCCGTCGTATTTTTTTCACAACATGGTGGCATTACTGTTGCTTTTAATGTTTTTTTTGTATTAGTCCATTATCCCAGTGGCGCCTGTGTACCGCTTGCGGTATCTAAGGTTAAGCAACGTGGGCAGCGGTCAGGACTTGGATGGGTGACCGCTTTGAGTGGTTATTAACTGAGCGCTCCCGTGCTTTGGAAGGCACGTTAAGCCATTGATCCCGGTTGCTGTCTATGGCAGCAGTCGTTAAGCCAAGTTGGAGGCCTTCGGGCGGCTTGAGAACTTCTAACAGTCAAGTTGCCCACTCACTTGACAAAGCCTAATCCCAATAAGGTCTTGTTTTCCCTCGGGGTTGGAAGGTCAGATGGCAGTCGCTTCCGTAAAAACTAGTGCCTACGCCAAATCTTGGGATTAGGTAGCGGACCCCAGGCATCCTTCAGGATGCAACTGTACTGGGATAACGCTAGGAGGATAATAAATAGTCCATTATGACATACATATTTGTGGACAATCTTACACAAATCATGCAACTTAGTCCCAAACTAAGCAAAGCTTGCACTATGGGTACTAAGCGACGATATACATTATGTACTTCAATAGATAATAGATACTTAAATACTTAAAAAAAACATCAAGACTAAAGAACAAACATTTCATATAGGTATATCAAATAAATGCCCTGACCAGGATTCAAACCCGGGACCTCCAGCTTCGTAGGAAGGGTAACAACCAACTAGGCTAAAGCGATCGTGAGAATGTGTATTATGTCTTTGTTACCTATGTACCTATGCATGGGCGATACTTCTAACAGCGTAATACTAAGCGTAAAGCGTAATACTTTGAACGCGCCCGTCTTGAAGATCTAGACGCCAAACGCCAATTCCGTAAAACTCGGCCTAAACCCTCCTCCCAATACACGTATTACAGTGACAGACAGCTTCACTGTGTTTCTTGCGACCGCACATTCAAAACCAAATTCGGTTTTGCGAGTCACATTCGCGCCCATGCGCGTAAAGTCTCCGGAGTTTGCGTTAGCAGCGTTACTGCTTAAGAGGAGGGGTAGGGCAAGCTCTCTCCATACAAACTTTGTGCAGGATTTACTTCGTTTGTGTTTGCATTAAAGTTATGATTTTTGGTCAGTATGCTTATTTTTCTGATAGCTATTCCGTGATGTTTTTTTTTTCTTTTTGAATTTTTTTGAAATATTTGAGAATTTTCACATCACGATCTTCGCATATCTAATATTTACAACCAAAAAAAATATTATATTTGTTAGTGCCAAAACCGACGAATAAAACGTGCACAAAGTTTGTATCGGGAAGGCCTTGCCCTACCCTGCGCCTTAATACAAAATTAAAATCACACTTTCTTATGTCATAGTGGCAGTGGTGATCAATTTTGTCATCTATTGGGGCTTAAGGTGTCTTTATGTTTACCTTACTTGAATAATTCAAATTCCATCAAAATTACTCGGTCACGTCGTACCAAAATTGTGATTCAGGACACCAACCACGGCCTTACTTTGGAATCAGGAATATTACGGATTTTTCAGCGTTTTTGCCTTTAACAAGCCTTAATGAGACCTCATTTGAATATTCGAAAAAAAAACTTTGTAGTATTTGGTGTCCCTTGAGGAATAAAAAAGGAAAATTAGTTTTTCTTTGGAGTTGAAAAAACAGACGCTTTTAAGTTATTAGAAAAGATAGAGGCAGACTTTCCATAGTGGCTTTCTGAAGCTTATAGGTGCTTAGTGGGCTTAGCAGTACAGTCGATGTTTAAAGATGGATATCTTGAACTTACCTTCCATTATTATATTTATATTTTTGATGGGATCTCAGAATACATATAAATATAAAAACATTCGCCGACAAAATCATTGAGATCTAAATAAGTGCACATCTCTGCAGCTAATCTCATAATTTATTAAGGCTAGTATATTAAAGCAAATAAAATAAAAGAAGCCTGAAACTGCTTATTTGAACAGCTACAATACTATCTAATCGCTCATAAAATTTTTGTTTCGATGTGCAACTTGAATTTTGTTGTGCATATCAGTATTTTTGGTGGTGTGTACTTTTTAATAAGATATTAACATGTTCTCTCGAAAATTATTTATTATTAATATAAGAAGATAAATTAGATACAATAACAAAATAGGTGGTCAGGGTGACAGAGAGAGGAACCTTCTGAATATCCGCGCCGTGTCCAGGAGTACCGCCTTCTGAATCTGGCCCTTGGCCCAGCCATCTAGCGAGAGTCTCTTGAGGTGTTGGTCGAGACTCTTCGCTATAAGCCCGTTCGCAGAAACGACTATCAGGACAATGATCGTTGAATCAACATCCCACATGTTCTCTTAGTAACTTTATTTCTTTTTTTACAAACTACAACTATAATCCATACTATAATGCTGAATTGGTCTCTCCATAAGGCACAATTAGAAGCCCAATTTTTTTTTGGAATTTCAAAGAAAAATAAACCATGACCGTGCACGCAGCCTAAGACGGGAATCGAATTCGCAACTCTAGATTGCAGTATTACAGCGAATCTTTGCCTTGCATTCTAAACCGCTAGGTAGGTGCTACTAGCGACCCCTCTGTATTTTCTTCAAAGGCTCCCAGTACAACTATTTAAAAACGCCTGCGTTTTGCCGCCTAAATAATGTTTTTAGATTTAAGTATATAATTGTATATATGTTAGCTATTAGTTATTTATCTATGGGCCCTTGTTGCCCAAAAAAAAATGAAATTTCATTCATGAAAGAGTAATGAAAAAATATTATTAAAACGAAACAATTTCATAAATGAAATAAATGACCGCACATTCAATTTAGACAGCAAATTGAAGCTTCAGAATCGGTTGAAGTATTACCTAATAGAGCCGAGCCGTCGCGATTGTCCGAGCTTAGAATAATATAAAAGGTCGAGGCTACAATAAATTGAATTTACTGGCCACCTTTCAGTAAAAGTATTAATAAAAGTAGTAGGTACACAACTTTCTGAACGGCTTACTAAGTATGATTAAACCGGGAATGGTACTTTGTTAAATTGAGTTTTGTTACAGTTTTGAAGATGGTAAAATATCTCGCAGAAAAAAAGACCTTAACTCCGTTCGTCTATTTCGCATCCATATCGAGGTAACACGTGGCCCGGTAAAAAGCTGACATAAGAGAGCAAAAACTAAAAATTGACCGTGATTTTTTAAAAATGAATTCTATGTCTCAGTAAATATTCAAATAAGTCAGTCTTCTACTTGAAATTCACTAAGTCTTCCAAGTTTTAAGTGATATTTTCCTTTTAAAACTTACTGTATGTTGCGAAGAAAGTTAGTACCTACATTAATTGGTTAGCTACCAACCAAAAAAGTTTAAAGGAGGTATCATCTAGCTGTCCTATTCATTGCCTACTAGATGACTTGATGCCGTTTAAAGTACTCGTTAATTACCTTAAAGGCACCCTCAGGGTGATAACTTGCAGTGCAGCTTGCAAATTTGTTGGCTAATTCTGTTTGTTAACTAGCTACGGTTTTCGTGGCTAACTGGTTGAACTTTTGACAAGATTGGATGGAGAGTTGAATATTAAACGAAGAGCTACAAAGTTCGGTAAAACATCAAATATGAGTACAAAGCGCGATTTCATGCTTAATGACTTATCCGTGTCATTTTAATAAATTAAGACTTTCGTTATAGTACCGTCAACGTTGCAACGTAACTAATACCATCTATTAGTATAATAGAAAGTAATGGTGCGTAAAATGATACAAATACGCCTTGTTAACGTAGAAACTGTTGTAGCTAAACAATGTAAAAACAACATAGTGGAATGTTGTGACACTTTTGTTTGGTTTCAAGTTGATGAAAAGTTTCTCGGAGGGATGGTTGGTTGGTAGTTATCGGTAGATATATCGCCACATATTGTTTGTCGATTTAATTAACTTTTAATTTGCTATTATAAACTTATTCCAATGAATAAGATTCCCATATGTTTTTATGACAGTAAGAAAAATGTGGAAAATCCCAGAAAGACATGTTTAAATCTCTAGCCTTTGTTCAGATACGTATCATTATTATTAGATTATTCATCTATCGTATTTCTCGAATGACCACTATCTAACATGATCCAAAAAAGTTTTATCCAGCTGCGTCTCTAATCTCGTCTCCGAAAAAAGACGGTCTTGTATTTGGTTTCGTTATATATGTAATACAAATATTGAGGCAACATCTGGCAAATTCTGTGTGTAATAATTACCAATAATCCTAATCTCATGTGTGTTTCGGCCTCGGACTGATGTTGTGATACATTGTGATTTGTTATAATCCCAGCATCTCCACCATATTTATATGTCGATGGATAGTAGGATTATTGGCTTTGTCCATTGAGTTAGCAACGCGTGAACAAATGTATCACCAATATCATCATTCTCCTAGCGCATTTCCGGAATTCACATACAATATAATACAATACAAATAAGTACTATGTATTGCACATCTCAACAAAAAATTACAAAACAGTTATATTGAAATATACTAAACGGGTCACTCACGTCTTTAGCGTCGAATATCGTTCAACATGTTTCGGACCAATACGTGGTCCTTAATCATGAGGTGTAATCGCGACGGCCTCGCGTCTCATACTGCGCGCGAGCGCGCGGCACGCGCGGCCGGTCGGCGGCGGCGGCGGTGGCGGCGAGAATCCACCCTCATTTTCGTCACTATTGTTCAAAGTCGGGTTACACACAACACTCACAATGTCTCAAGATAAAGTCTCGTTTACACTTGCCACAGACGTAGTATTCAATACAGTTCGCCAGGTGGGCGACGTTAAAGACGTGAGTGACTCGTTTATTATATTTCAATATGTCTGAATAAAATACAAAACAGTTCAGACACATTACACTTAAGAGGAGAGGGTAGGGCAATCTCTCTCCATACAAACTTTGTGCAGGATTTTCTTCGTTTGTGTTTGCATTAAAGTTATGAGTTTTGGTCAGTATGCTTATTTTTCTGTTAGTTATTTCGTGATGTAATTTTTTTTCTCTGATTTTATTTAAAAAAAAAATCATTTTTCAGAAATATATTATGAAAATTTCCACATTACTTTCTTCGCATATCTAATATTTACATCCAAAAAAAATATTACATTCGTTAGTGCCAAAACCTACGAATAAAACGTGCACAGAGTTTGTATGGAGAATGCCTTGCCCACCCCTGCGCCTTAAAACCAACACATACACTTTAAACATAACACTTTAAAGTATTAACGACTGTGAACACCAACCAAGTTGTGTGCTGCGTGCACAAACTCCATAATTAAATGGAATCGGTGCTATTTTAATCGCCAGTTTCCGTACGTACGTAAACAAATGAATCCTCTTCAACCGAGCTTTTGCTTAATCAGCTGGGCTCAGAGCAATTTGCAGGGCTTTGCTGCGCGGACCGGCCCGGCGCATCTGTGGTTCACATAACTATCACTAAAAATATACCAGACGCTACCCGGTCTCAATATATGGGCCAATTTTTTTTGGCGTTGTAGTCACCAGCAGCAGGTCAAGATACAGTTGAAACCCAAAAACATGTTTCCTGCGAAATGTAGTATAGGTAACTCGGACGAGTACTTATATGCCACTACCAGGTCACAAAATCTGTGCACCTTGCCGCGTGACGTGACGTTATTTCAGTGACAGATATGGGCCAATTTTTTTGGCGTTGTAGTTTTTTTTCGTTAGAATTGCATGAAAATTGGTAGGTTGGAAGAACAATATGTGCACGATTTTCTACAGTGCCCCACAATTTTTTTCCATTGAGTGACAAAACGTATGGGATTTTCGTAAAATCAGTGGATAAAATGTATGAGGAAAAAAATTTTTTCGACGCCATATTCTCATTTTTTTTACTTGTACAGAATCAGGAGCTCTTCCAACCTACTAATTTTCATGCAATTCTAACGAAAAAAGAACTACAACTCCAAAAAAATTGGCCTGTATCTGTCCCTGGAATGACGTCACGCGGCAAGGTGCACAGATTTTGTTACCTGGTAGTGGCATATAAGTACTCGTACGAGTTACCTATACTACATTTTGCAGGAAAGATGTAACATTTATTTTAGCATTTGCATCTATCTGTAAGTACATAATCTCTTTGTACAGTCAGCAACAAATGATAAACAAGTACCTATACATTCTAGCACTTTATTGTTTGGAGTTAAGGTCGAAAATCGAATACATGTTTGTGGCTGTCTGTACGGGATCATAATCAGCTGCGCTGAGTGCTATTTGCAAGACTTTGAGATGTAAATACTGACTGGACGTAGTTAGTAATTATACGACATCGTAGAAACTTACTAATGCTATTAACTAGTGGCTTTGTGAGCTGAAGACCTAGTACTTGTGATAAAATATACTAATACTTAGATATTTTGGAACGGAAAATAGTTAATAGTAGAAACCCCAAAGTCCCTGCCGTTTAAAAAAAAAATATTTATTATTGAACGTGCTCACAAAATTTCACGAGAATCGGTTGAGAGATGTGATGTAGAGGAGGACAACCGAATATTCACTGGACAGACAAACGAAAGCATTATTGGCCAATTTGAAACAAAAACGCTTCGCGCTCTATCTGTCAATAACGCAGCTTTACACAATAAAAACGTTTATTCATACAAATCCAAACACTCTTTAATGCACACCCCACTAAATAAAACGACGACAGTGCAAAATTCGCCACGCTTATTATTTTTACACATACTCTAACTAACAGTTCTCAATCCGTTTTATGCCGGCCGCACGGAATTCAGAACGGAATCGGAGGGGAGGGGAGTTGAAGCCTCTCGCTCTTAGAGGGAGAGGCATCAACTCCCCTTTCTCTGAAAACTCATACGGAAAACGTGCGTCTGCGGCCAGCCTTAGCCGGCCGACCAAAAGACGACCACTTTGACTTGGTTGGTAGTGACCCTGCCAATGAAGCTGGAGAATGGGATCTCCAGCTTCATCTATTTGTTTGATGATCACGAATATGTGTTTCCATTGTGTTCCTGAGTCTGGGAAATTTTATATGTTTATACAATACAATACAAATAAATACCTACTCTTTATTGCACAACCTCAACGAAAATAACACAGTACAGTACATAATGACAACGAGTAGAAGCAAACAAAAGGCGGTCTTATCGCTAAACAGCGATCTCTTTCAGACAACCGTAGGGTACCGGAAATCATATCTAAGCATAGTGATTCACATTAGGTCACGGTTTATCTACATAATATAATAAAAAATATAACAGTCCTTTTTCTGGGCAGTCGTGTAAAAAACACTAATAGGTACCTATAAAAAAATCTCAATCTTGTAAATAAGTTTCTTATTGACAGCCAGCAAACAATAACAGCTCGTCCATTAGACACCCGATACCAACGAACGCCCCATTTACCGAGAATGACGCTATTTTCACTTAAGGCTACTTCCTGAGTTGGTGGAGCGGGTGGGATCGATATTGTTTTTTTTAAATGTTTATTATAGACATAGGTAGGCTGATAAAGAGATGTTAATTAGGTACCTACACACGAAATAAACGTATTTGTATTTGTACACTTTGTGACCTTGCCAAGGAGCGCACAAAACATTAGGTTAGGTTCGTTCTTTGACATGAGTTTACTGTTGTCGCAGAGATTTCCTGCGACTACTGACCGGAAACTGTCAGAAGCAGAGCTGTATAGGTACTGCATTCGTACAGCCCCGCTTCCGCGCCGCGCCAGTCAAGAAGCACTCATCTAAATGTAAGAGTGCAGTAAAAAACAGTACTGCCTCGTCTGACAGTTGAAACTGACACTTGACAGTTTTCTCATATCGTACCGCATCCGCGCTGAAGTTTCATATCTTCATACAATGGATGTTTGTATGGAGATAAGATAAAAGCGAGTTCCACGTGAACGAGTTTGCAGGCAAAAACTAGTTCGCGAGTGTACTTTCCGGTAATGCTAGACTATATATTCTCTGTGGTCTACCAGTCTCTTTATAAATAATACTAGTCATTACCCGCGACTTCGTCCGTGTGGAACTCGTTTATAGCGATAGAATTGAAGAAATTGCTATTTACTTATATCAGGCGCTTACTTACTCATCGCTCTTTCATACAAACTTCCACCCCCCTTAAGGGATGATTTCCTGGATAAAAAGTATCATATGTCCTTCACCGAGACTTAATCTGTCTCCATACCGAATTTCATGTAAATCGGTAGAGCGGCTTAACGCGTGAACTGGTAGAGAATGCCTTAAGGCAAGTCCGCCATTAGTACCTTTTTAATGTGCAATAAAGTTTAAATAAATAAATAAATAATAGACATGGAATGTGAGATTAGGTCAGATAGCAGTCGCTTTCATGATCCCAGTTGCCTTAGTGCCTACGCCAAATCTTGGGATTAACCTTTTAACCGCCACAGTTACGTATAGACGACTAAAGCCGCCATGCCTACAACGCTACTGTCATGTATAGACACGTACAATGTAAAGGCAACCTACGTGTTATCAAAATAAGGTTAGTTTTCCGTCTTTTGCTACAAAAACTTTGGCGTGTCAGACACTACGTACGGTATTTACTGTGGCGGTGAAGAGGTTAAATGAGCAGTCTCCGGGTCCTCTATGTCATGTCTCTACCAGGAGTACGATGTATGAATATAAACTGTGTAACTGACAGCTTATTTCAAATTCCACGTCGCTAGTGTGATCAATATTGAAGATGACAGTGCAAACTGTTGTGTAGGTAGGGCTTCTTTGACCTTCGCTTCAGCTTATTTAATATAAGGCTGTAGTCTTACCGACAGCGCGATTGACGACGCATCGTATTTTTTAAGCAGTGTTAACGAAATTTGTACGTAAATATAGATCATTTTAATGTGATGGTTCATTTAGCGTGATTCTTTTGTGATGTGAAGTCTCACTTGCTGGTCTTATTTTTAAGATTGAAAAATTAAATTTCAGATCAACATCAAGCACGCTAGAATACATCATGTAATCAGTTCTCTGTTTCCAAAATGGGTAGCCGAGTGCACAAATTTAATTTTTTCAGTAGAGTTAAGTACTCCTGCGGTCTTCTGTAAAGTGGAGGTACTTACTTCCCTAGTTGTGCTGCTCCAAATCTGAGTGAAATGACGTTCGGTCGTGCTCTACCTCTCTCAAAAACAAATCATTTCGGCTAGTGCCCTCATCATCATCATCATCATCATCACATCATATCAGCCAAAAACGTCCACTGCTGGACATAGGCCTCCCCCAAAGAGTGCCACAATGACCGGTCAGTCCACCTTGAGGGGGGCCTAGTGCCCTACCTCTCTCAAAAAGAAGAGGGGTTAGATTTCTTAAGAGGAGGGGTAGGGCAAGCTCTCTCCATACAAACTTTGTGCAGGATTTACTTCGTTTGTGTTTGCATTAAAGTTATGATTTTTGGTCAGTATGCTTATTTTTCTGATAGCTATTTCGTGATGTAATTATTTTTTTATTATTATTTTTTTTTTATTTTGAGTTTTTTTGAAATATTTTAAAATTTTCACATCACGATGTCTAATATTTACAACCAAAAAAAATATTATATTTGTTAGTGCCAAAACCGACGAATAAAACGTGCACAAAGTTCGTATGGGGAAGGCCTTGCCCTGCGCCTTAAAGTGGTGTACAAGATAATTTGATTCATAGCATTATAATTTCCTTCTGACAACTCTCAATATCAACTAAAAATATCTAAGAATTTCACCATCCTCAGGAAGTTGATCAAAAACGGTGTACAATTCGTAAATCAATACCATGATAAATTACCCCTCAGACATCAATCAATCATTCAGTCCGTTGTTCACACGCTACTCATCAATCAAATCATTCACAAATCATAAATCAGTTTAGACAAATGCATGTTTAAACAATTGTTTAGTTTTGGAGTTTGATTATGGATTTGGATTAAGTGGTAAGTATATCGTACGGCGAAGGCACCCTTATGCCATTGTATTAAGAGCAAAAAAGATTGCCTTGACTGTAAAATATGAAAAATGTTCGTTACGCAGAATATACCAAAGGAAAAGGTCAATTATATTTCGAATTTCTTTACACGACTGCCCAAAAAAAGGAGTGTAATGTTTTCAGGTTTCATGTATGTATGTATGTATTTGTTTGTTTCCCCAGAACTTCTCAACGCCTTAACTGATTTAGATGTGTGAGGTATCGTTGGAATCCTTACGTCATCCCGGATGACATAGGATATGTGACGTTGCAATAATAACAATATGGCGGACTGTAGACTCCATTTTGTGTGTTCCTTAAAAAAAATTCTAACCTAGCAAGTGAGGTATCAAAATGAAGCATTTGAAGAGACAATTCCAGAAATATATATAATGTATATGTTTCGAGCAAAAAAAAAGTTCGAAATAAAATAATAATTATAGAAATTAAAAACACGACTGCATTAAAAAGATAAAAACAAGTTTCCTAATAAAGAACTCGAGGAAATATATTTTGTTTGCAGTCGGGGGACCTACTACATACAAGTAAAACCAAAATATTTGGTCCCACGACTGCAAACAAAATATATTTCCTCAGTTCTTTATTAGAAAACTTGTTTTTATCTTTTTAATCTCGAAGGTGTATGATATGAGTACCTACTCGTATGCTTGTGAGCAGTGCCAAAATACATTTTGGCTAGCAGAGATTTATTAAGTTTAATGAATAAGGGAGTTAGATTGTATTGTCAGGGGGCGAATTTCCATTCCATATTCGATTCGTTATTCTGCATTTTGCGCTGAAGCAGAGATTAAGTGATAGTTTTACGCTGAAGCGTTTAAATGCTGCAAAAAGTGGACTAGAACTGTACCACGGCATTATCCAATTTTGAATGAATGAATGAATTAATGTTAGTTTAGTTTTGTTCATTTTTAGGGCTTCGTTCAGTCCGCACCCAAAGGGTAAAACTGGACCCTATTACTAAGACTCCGCTGTCTGCCTGTCTGTCCGTCCGTCTGTCAGCAGGCTGTAACTCATGAACCGTTATAGTTAGACAGTTGAAATTTTCACAGATGATGTATTTCTGTTGTTCAAATACTAAAAAACAGAATAAAATAAGTACGGGTAGGTATTTAAGGGGGCTCCCATACAACAAACGTGTTATTTTGCCGTTTTTATAAATAATCGTACGGAAACCTTCGTGCGCGAGTTCGACTCGCACTTGGCCGGTTTTTAAACCATTAGTATTTGCTGTGGTTGACTGGTAGAGAATGTGCATTTGGCATTATGTCCACCATCCATATGTAGCTACACTGTATTTTGTTTTGTTTTGTTAATAAAGTTTAAATATAAGTAAATAAGAAATACGGAAATATTACATACAGAACGGACACGAACTGCCCGCACCGATGTCGGTTACCTCGCCCCGGCGCGGCGTTTTAGTCACCGATCAGTCACGGCTTATTCCGGTTTCCGGTGCGCAACGCAGTCACAACAATGACACGCATAAAATGAAGTGTGTACCGACGGCGCACGCACATATACTTACCGACACCGCGGACTTCACTAAGCGTGTCAGAGGTGTGCTATTAATACCTATTATGAAACATTTCAACATAATTAAGTCAGAGGCTAGTCAAGTCACGCTACAGTTGAATAATATCTACGCCAAGTAAATAATAGATTTACATTAAGTTGACAATATGATTGATTAACGTAGTTTAGAGACTAGAGATTGTATATTAATTGTAGAATTAAATAGCAACATACGATTTCCCAAGTGTACGCCGAACCCATAAACACATGTGGCTGTAGGAAACAAAACGTAAATGAACGCGTTTGCGTTTAGTCTCACTTTATAAGTCGGGTAGGGTAGGCCCCAGTATTTGTTTGTTTTTTTTGTTTGTTGTGAAACAAAGTAATACCTATCTTTTTTCAAATGCCTGGTAAAAATATTTCTTCAAAAGTTTAACACCGAGTTTAGTTAGCAAACCGCTCAGTTTGAGACGAGGCCTAACAAATTTGTAGCGCTACACGTCCTACGTTATGTCATTTTCTGAAAACAAATCACCTTCCTTATATTTTTATGTGTCACGCAGGTAACATGTTAGTTGTTCACACAGGATTAACGCCAACTGGCGAAAAAGTACTCTAAATATAGGTATTTCAGAGTACTTTTTCGCCAGTTGGCGTTAATCCTGGCCTCCTAGTAGGTAGGCCTACTGCACATAGGAAAATTTATTAAATAAGGACCAATGAAAATGTTTGTAAAATATTACTGAGTATCCTAAACCCATTCTCAGCTAGGTAGGTACTGAAATATCAGACGTATTTTCAAGTTATTTAGAGGCGCTCATAGTAGGTACGTACTTACCCAGTTCAGTGAAAATCTATTATATTTACATACATTCCCATTCTTGAGCGGGAATTTTTGATTTCGGAGAGAACAGATTAGATTAGATTAGATTAGATTATTTAGTTCATGATAAAAAATTACATTATAAATTGGCATACATGTCAAAGTTATAAGTATAGTTATCATGATCATCAAAACAGCATAAATAAAAATAAAACAATGTCTACAATTAATAATCATATAGGAAACAATAACACAACACAACAATAACAGACATCGATAGATAACTAACTAGATTTAGTATTTTTAGAACCAGTTAAATGGACGAACATTTCTTACAGTGCTTCAATTTTTGTAGCAAATGTATCTCAAAAATTATTGTCGCGTGTATAAGTATGTAGATAGTAAGAATGCCGTGCTGGTAGCTGGTAGGTCGTGATTAGTAATAATAAAGCATATTTTTCAGTTTAATATTTATTTGGAGCCTGAAAATGTTACCTGTACAATAGTGTCATAACGACTTGCCTAGCAAAGGGTCTTAATTTGTTTACACTATTCAAAACTAGGTCAAGCCCCATTAGCGAAACTCCACCCTGTAATTATGAGGCTAAAGTCGTAATCTCTTTGCCCACAGAACGAGTCCCTCCACGCAGCGGTGACGTCATTAACGAAGAACCAAGCGGAACACTATGACAGATACAACTGCTTGTACGTAAAACAACATTATGCTTGGTGTGACAGAAGTGTAACTGATTGTGATCCCTATAGTGGGATAAGCCTTTGTCAATATGAGACAACTATCAGTTACTTAGAGGATGGTTTAAGGAGATACTGCGCTAGTGTGATTAAATTAATAGGCAAGACATATTTTAGTGAGTAGTGAGTCGTGAAGATGAATCAAATGTTGGTGTGTTTACTTCAGTCATATACCATGATGGGAGAAAATCTTGTGTACTCTACCGAGCTCTAGGATTAATATCTATTTATGATACAAGTGCGGAAAGTGAGTGATTTCCGACGAGTGTCTTTCTTATACACGAGCGAGCGTCGCGAGCGTAGAGGCGAGAGATACAAGAATTCCTCGTTTAAAGATTTAAGATTTAATAGTATTATGCAATCACGCTCCTGTGAAATTCTATAATGTGGAATAAGTTGTATTATTCGTTGGCGGGCTCAATTGTGAATACATTATTATGGCCCTGGACCCAGATAGTATGAGATTACGAATATATTAAGTTATTTATTTTCACTGCAAATTTGGTACGTGTCACAGAATAAGTAACAGTACTACGTACAGAAGTTGCACTGTTAACAAATCTCCAACATAGAACCCCAAATTATAATATGTAAATAACAAATGTTGACCACACCATGACGAGACGACACGACGCGACCGTCCGGTAGCAATTCGCGGCCGCCACTGAATGAGTACCACCTGGGGATATACTTGCAGCGGCGCGGCGAACTGACGAAGTGAAAATCCCCTGTCCCTAGCTTGAAGTAAATTGCTATGGATTCGATTTACGTCAAGACTACTTCTGAAGTACCTATTTGTGAAATAAATTTATTTTTGCGATGATACCTAATTAGGATTGTTTCACAGATTTACCAAAGCATTTATCAATATTTTGTTCGGTTATTTTGTTATCTTCTTTCTTTTTCAATCTACAGTCATTTTTGTGTAGTGTAATTCTATATTATTTCTTCACACTCTAACCACAAACTTTAATATTTTCGTCGATTCACGAGGCCTCACCTTAACATGACTCACGAAAGTTAGAATACAAGTAAGTATAGGTACAGACACTGTCTTAAAATCGTATGTTTGTAATAGAAAATCTATTAATAAATAAATACTTGTGGACAATCTTACACAAATCAACCTAGTCCCAAACTAAGTAAAGCTTGTACTTTGGGTACTAAGCGATGATAAACATATAAGTATGATACATAACATAACATATAAGTACGTAGATAAATATACACTTAAATACATAAAAAACATCCAAGACCCAAGAACAAATATTCATGCTCATCACACAAATAAATGCCCCGGCCGGGATTCGAACCCGGGACCTCCAGCTTCGTAGGCAGGGTCACCACCAACTAAGCTAAAGCGGTCGTCAAAAGTCGGCCGTCGGTATAAGAAAGGGTTAGGGGCCGGACTTCCTGATTTGTCGGTGCGGAGGCAGTACGATATGAGAAAAGTGTCAAATGTCAGTGTCAGCTGTCAGTCGACGCGATACCATTTTTTACTACGCCCCTACATTTAAATGAGTGCTTCCTGACTGGCGCGGGATGCGCGGTAGCGGGACGATGTGAAGGCGGTACTGCTCCGCTTCTGCGCATGATATTACTACTGCGCAAACGTAATACTGACAGTATTATGTCAAGTGAGAATCTTTGCGACGTTAGTAAGTTTACGTCAAAGAAGAAAATGTCACATATCGATCCCGCCCCGCCAAGTCAGGAAGTCGCCTTAAAGTAGAATATCGAATGGAATAAAAGCACATGTCAGTGTCAAACTCAACGTAATCAGAGTGTAGCATCTAAATAGGATCTGCGGTTTACGCGTGAAAAGCAGACAGGAAGACAGATTAGGGCCACATCATACTTGCGAGTTGCGACTCGCAAGCGAACGTGTTTTCTATACAAATATCAGTACCCCCTTACCATGAGTTTGCAATTTTTGCATTACCGTACTCGCTAGAGACTGCATTAACGATTTAATATGGCGATTCTTAGATCTTTTACGTAACCGCCAGAGGCGCTGTACTTTTGTCCACACTAAATCGTTTACGCAGTCGCTAGCGAGTACGGTAATGCAAACAGTGCAAACTCATGGTAAGGGTACAGTCGCGGCGAACTCGCTGCGTGATCGCCTTCATACAAAATACGCTCGCAGCTCGCAAGTGTGATAAGGCCCTTAGACACACAGATGGAGATTTGTATGAAAGATTAATGAGTTTTGTATGGCATTAATTCAAGATCGTTTGTATTATTCCGACGTCTTCTCTCATATAGTTTCTCAGTTCTATTTTTTTGTTTGCAGAAAAAGATTACCAGATGACGTCAGAACTTACAGAAATTATGCGTATTTACAAGAAATCTACGATGCGGTACGAGCGACTGATAGTAAGTATCAAATTTAAACCTTAAGCCTAACTATTTACAGTCTGTTATCCCTTAACAAAGACGGCTTATTTGCCAAAGGTCCCAATCAAATCGAACACTATATTGGGTAACCGTCTACTTCGATTTAATCAAAATCTGTTAGATTAAGCTTTTACCGATTCGTTTTTACGAGTTTCTGGACTTTTGGGATCCATTATAAGGTAATTTAGGACCCAATATAAATGTAATTTAGGCCGTTGGGCTTTTTTACAAGAGTTTGTTCTCCCCGAATGCTAGTAACCTAAATTACTTTTACACAATGGTCCTTCTGGATTATTATTCAACGCATTTCATCGAATAATTCTTCACATCTGTTAAAACACGATAGATCACATCTGTTAATGACATTAATTATGACTTAAGAGTCCTTATTCCTGTTACAAAATGCTCATCTAATATATTAGGCTTTTTCTATTTGAATGGGGTCGTCGTATCTTGCCAGCTGAATTATACTATCTAGAACAGCGGTTCCATTACGGAACGTTTTCGACCGTTCGTAAGGTAGATGTCAAATCCCATAGTAAAAATGACATTAAAATATGCCTACCGTATATGTTCGAAAAGTTACGTGATTACCCCGCTGGACTATTGTGACCTAATGTCATTTTCAAATGTATTATTTGGATTTTTCAATCGATCATTTTCAAGCTAAAAACTGTGTTTATTCTACTACACACAACAAAATAAAAAAAGCTATGTTACTATCTAAAACTAGTAAAATATTCGAATTCTTTAATCACTTTATTGGTATTATCACTTTTGTCATAACTTGAAATCAAAACATTTTGAAACTTGTATTAACGCCGCTTAAATAATATTAAAAGTGCCATGTGTTGTGTAGGATTAACCCATTCGCGGCCCACAAAAACTACTTTTGTCTCAAAATCTATGAAAGTGGTATGAAAACGTGAACAGCGCCTCTGGTGGTCACTAGTGGAAACTAAAACAGCGAGTATAACATTTGTTGCTAACCGATGAACGCGCGTATTTCAAACTCGGTGAGAGCGTTTTCATACATTTTGAGACAAAACGCAAACGCGTTCGAATTAGTTAATGTTTCGAAAAAATTTATACTAGAGCTACTGTAGTGGAAATCTTACGTAGAGGCATGACGCATAAATGTGTCACCGTGGGCCAAAGTGGAGCACTTCGAACGTTACTCATCATCATCCTCTTAGCGCCGTTATCCCAGTACAGTTGCATCCTGAAGGATGCCTGGGGTCCGCTACCTAATCCCAAGATTTGGCGTACGTTACTATTGTAAAATATTGTTAAAGCCTTTTTTGTTCTAGGTGTAAGCACAGAAGACTTCATGGCAAAACTAGGGGAATATCTAATACTAACAGCATTCTCTCACAACTGCAGAGTAGAACGAGCGTACAAATGTCTAGGCACTAACCTCATAGAATTTCTTCACACGCTTGACAGTGTCCACGACGTTCTACATGATCAGGTATGGTAAAACACCCGATATTCTATAAAACTGTCATTATATTTTGAACGTTATGCTTAGACGCTAAAGTACCTTTTTGAACGAACTTATTTGATACAGTTCGGCTAGTTGAAATGATTTTTAAGTATAATAATAACATCGAGAGGAAATGAAAAGGGATCACTCTGTATTGCATTTTCATCGTCATCCTCCTAGCGTTATCCCAGTTCAGTTGCATCCTAAATGATGCCCGGAGTCTGCTACCTAATCCCAAGATTTGACGTAGGCACTGTTTTTACGGAAGCGACTGCCAACTGACCTTCCAACCCAAGGGGAAACTAGAACTTATTGGGATTAGGCTTGTCAAGTGAGTGGGCAACTTGACTGTTAGAAGTTCTCAAGCGCAAATGCCTCTAACTTGGCTTAACGACCATAGACAGCAGCCGCGATCAACGGCTTATCATGTCTTTTTGGCTTAACAATAGAATGGTAGGTATGTAACGAACTTAGATAGTAATATAAAGCAAGTTATTAATTTTATTATTGACTCGTACCGAGTTAATAGTACATTTTACTTACCAACTTAGGCACTGGTCCCACGAAGGGCGGGGAAGCGATTAGCTATCGGGGATTTTCTCGCTCAAGAAACGAACAAAAGATGTAGATGCTCGCTTGGCGATCAGAGACTAAACAGCGGTTATTTTTCGAGTAATCGCCCGTCGTATTTGAACACTCGCTTATAACCGAGCGTCAAAACTATCGGAACTAACACTCGCTTCTCGCTGCTCGCCAACTCGTTTATAGTTTCTAGCTCCAATCGTTTCTCGCTCATCGCCGGCGGTGGGACCAGTGCCTTAGAGCGGTAAAACAAAGAATGGCTCAGATCGCTAGTATTTGACGCCCGAGCCGAAGGCAAGGGCGATAAATATGCGATCTGAGGTTTTCTTTATTACCGCCCGTGGTAAGTACAAATTTTTATTACATAAATACAGTTTACTTGAGTCGTATCTATGTAGAATCTGAAAATAATATCTAGTCTCGAATATATCTTTTTTTATACTTGTAATAAAATTTAAGACGTAGAAAGACTATAGAAATGTTCACAGCGCCACATAACTATTTTAACTACCATGATATTAAATATAAATTTTATTGTGCCTAGTTCTCTTTTTTATGTAGAAGCTCTAGCGAAAAGATACTTGATCAAGATCTTGCATGAAATTTAGGGCGCCATTAAAATAATAGGGCGTCGACCTCTATTAACGTTAAAGACGCAAACGAAGTCTGATATGTTAAGAAAAAGCATGTAAAGTATTCATCCGTCACCTACCAAACCCAGTACCTAATTACCGTACATATATTATTATTGTTAGCATCAGGCGATCCGTATGCAGTCTATAACATAAACAAAAACTTACAAGTTCAATATTTTAATAACCCAAGATTTTTTCTCAGGATGACACGCAAAAAGAAGAATCTCAGGACTATGAGGCGGCTTTTGTCTGTACCACATCGAAAGAGGGCAAAATCGAGTTACACCTAACTACGGAGAGCGAACCAGTGGCCTACCTGCTCGTGGGAAGCCTTCGGACGATAGCCAGGCGGCTCTACGACACACAGACGGACATAAGACTGACCAGTTATACTAATGATCCTAGAAGATTTAGGTAAGTTTATTTTGACTGTATATGGGTTTTCTGTTTGCCAGCATTAAATCCAATGTAGTATTCTGTTTCGTCTCAAGACAACTCTTGAAATGGGAACAATCAGTGTTATTTATTTCGCCAATTGAGGCAGTGTTTTTTTTCTTTGAGCCTCGCTGAAGATAAGCGCAAGGAGAATATAAACTGGTATTTGAATAATTACTAAGGGATAATATATGACCAATTTAAAGGGCATGGTGAAAATCGGTAGCTTATTTCACTATTTACGTAGAAAAATCCTGTAATTTGGTCAAATCAGTGACTAGGTTTAGTAATATTATGAAATCGGTCAAGAAAAAAAACACTCGATTTGATTTTTTATTTTATTTTAGACAACAATGGTGGCAAACAAGCTTATGGCCTGACTAATTGTAATGGACGCTTGCGACTCCAGAAGAAACACAAGCGCGTAACCGACCCTTTATTGACTTGAGGATACTTTTAATTTAGTAGATATAATTATATACATAGATATAACATTAAAAATTAACTTAACATTAAGTCTATTTTTAAGTTTATATTTAAGTTTATATTTAAGTTTATTTTTAAGTTTATTATATAAGTTTGTTAGTAATTTTTAAACAATATAGATAAAAAGAGTTGAAAAAAAAAAAATCATAGTCATGTTTGAAACTATATCACTTAAATGACTAAAATTAACGTTTTAATTGTCACTCCGGGTGCACGCTCGCGGCGAAGTTGCACCGTACACTGCCGATCTCCCGAAGAGTTCAAAACAGTTTCATATAATATTATTCCCTTTGCTTCCGCTACCCGCTCTGGGCCAGCGCGGGGAATACTGTCCAATCCCTATATAAACCCTAATCATCTATGAGAGGAGGCCTGTGTCCAGCAGTGGGCCGTATATAGGCTGAAGATGATACTCAAACTAACAAGAAACATCTTCCAGGTATGAAATTAACGCAGTACCATTGCGCCAGAAAGCGAAAGAGGACAACTGCGAAGCTGTCAACGAAGCTGGCGTGGTGGCTTCGTCTAGTCAAGTAAATGACCTGAAGATTGGCGTGGCCAGCTTCTGCAAGGCGTTCCCGTGGCATTTCGTGACTGACAGACGCTTAGAGCTCGTACAGCTTGGTAAGTTAAACTAAGTTTCTTTTTACCACGACGGTGGTAAATAATTCCAGAAGAATCATTACCTAAGGATCTCGCTTTATTTTATTTATTAAGTACACTATATGACTTTTATATACATTTTCTATAGACCATTACATTAGAAAATCAAAAAAAATGGAAATGTTATTTTCCTCATCAGATCCCCTCAAGAAAAATCAAAAATAATCAAAATGCTGAAAAAAAATGTTATCGATATATGCGGAAAAAAGTTAACAGATTAATCGATATAGCTTTCAGCACAATTTAATGTATACAAATACATACCGTTTCGTTATCCAAAGCCAGTGTTAAAACTTTCATCCATCAAGATTAGTTATCTAAATATGCAGCTCTAGCTATCTCAGCACTGCAGTCAGACTGACCTCATTCTAAAGCTTTATATATGTAGCTGTAAGTTATAGATGTAGACTAAAGACGGCTACGAGGCAAACTCTAAATTGGTCTAGCTAGAGTATCAATAACTTAATCCTAGTGACTGATAAATTATAAATGCGAAAGTTTAGATGTTAGGATGTTTGTTCAATCACGCAACAAGGGCTTAACGGATTACGACGAAAATTGGTATACAACGAGTTCATAGCCTGGATTAACATAAAGATTACTTTTATCCGGAAAATCATCACTCGGAGCGATAACAGAAAGGGTATTGGGTGGCCGCGGTACGGTAAGAGTCACTGTAATGTCTATGTCAATCGCGTTCGAGTATTAATTAACTAATTGCATCCCAGCGGAGTGCGAGAGCCGAGGAACAAGGAACATGAATACCACATGTAATATTGGACTTTTCTAAAATTAAGCCTAAGGCGACTTCCTGACTTGGCGGGGCGGGATCGATATGTGACATTTTCTTCTTTGACGTTAACTTACTAACGTCGCAAAGATTCTCACTTGACATAATACTGCCAGTATTACGTTTGCGCAGTAGTAATATCATGCGCAGAAGCGGAGCAGTACCGCCTTCACATCGTCCCGCTACCGCGCATCCCGCGCCAGTCCGAAAGCACTCATTTAAATGTAGGGGCGTAGTAAAAAATGGTATCGCGTCGACTGACAGCTGACACTGACATTTGACACTTTTCTCATATCGTACCTACTGCCTCCGCACCAACAAATCAGGAAGTCCCCTAAGTTAGATAATTAGCTAATTTATTGAAATTATACAATAAACGGGTCACTCACGTCTTTATCGTCGAATATCGCTCATATTATTATATTTCAATATGTCTGAGACTCACGGTAGTTTTCTATTTAAAATTAGCTAATTTTATTAAAAACACGAGTCAAAGATTGTCACAAAATAGAAGGCAAAGTAATGATATGATAGTAATGATACCTGTACCTCCATTTAATGTTTACGCAAATAGCATTTTAATGACTTTGTAAATTAGATACAAGAAAGAAGGAACAAATATATCAATAATATGCTGAACGTTACATTATTTCATTAATTGGCATCGACTCTCTGGTCACAGTGCCTATTCACTATTTCATAAAAATAGAGGTCAAAGCGATGAAAATGGCGAAAGATCCATGTTGTTTCTTTCGAAACTTTGTATCTTTCCTATAAAATACATGTAACTTTCGAAAAAAAACAAAACTGACGTTTGTCTGACAAATGCAATCATACACGTATATAATACCTGTTTTATTGGCTCTGTGCGAAGTACGTGGTGACGTAGGTAAAACGACCGCAGCGCACGCCGTGGCAGAAATGTGAACTATACCGGGCTTGTCAGGCAAAATTGATCTGTCATTTCCTACAATTCAATACAATTTGTATTAAATTTTGAAATGGGTCACAGAAGCTGTTGTGTGGTGAATTGTAAAAATACAGGCAGGAATAGTGATTGTACTATTCTACAATTTTCCTACAGCGCCTTGGAAATTAGATCAGAGATATAAATGGATCGCTGCAGTGAAGAGAATAAAGTCAGTAACATACCTTAAAGTACGATTGAACTATTCGAAGATTTTCTAATATTACGTGTGTTATTTGTGCTTTATGATTTCAGTGTTGATGGCTTACCATGGACTCCAAGATATTAGCTTCGTCTTTTAGCTTTTTATTAAATTTATTTCGTTTAAATAAGCAAAATACGTAGACGTCAAAATTTGACATTAGCCCGTAAAGTTTCAAACGCTAGGTGGCGCTTCTGTCGTGCACATAGCCAATACTGTGTATTTTAATTGTTTATTGTCATGCCTTTGACGCAAAATTGACTTCACGTCACATAGAGCATAGATTAACGATTCCAATTTATAAGTATTTCGTCATAATTGATAATTTCAACCTCTTTAGGCGACTTCCTGACTTGGCGGGGCGGGATCGATATGTGTCATTTTCTTCTTTGACGTAAATTTACTGACGTCGCAAAGATTCTCACTTGACGGAATACTGTCAGTATTACTTTTGCGCAGTAGTAATATCATGCGCAGAAGTGGAGTAGTACTGCCTTCGCATCGTCCCGCTACCGCGCATCTCGCGCCAGTCAGGAAGCACCCATTTAAATGTAGGGGCGTAGTAAAAAATGGTACTGAGTCGTCTGTCAGCTGACAGTGACATTTGACACTTTTCTCATATCGTACTGCCTCCGCACCGACAAATCAGGAAGTCGCCTTAGTTAACTGATATCGAGATAGGTATAGTCTGAGCGGAATGAAAAGTCACCTGTTTGTATGAGAGCCAATACATTCCGAGTCACTTTTCATAATATAATATAATAATGCGAAAAATACAATGTATTTTACACGTAAAAAACCTATACTTGCGAAAGATTCAATCGAAGATTCGCAAGGAAAGATACTGCATTTTATTGAAAAATACAGGGGCCTTTGAAAGATACATGTATCTTTCATGTAATTTTCATCGCTAGTCACAACCGAACAAACGTCGTAAAACATTCGAAAAAGGTAGGTAACCCTATTTCGCTCCCAGACATAAAAAATATATTGACAAAATATTATAAGGGTAAGTAAATAAGACATGTTATGAATAGGGATGCAAAATGTATTTGAATTATATAGGGATAAACGCAGGATGCCTATATTTTCTTTCTCAGTCATTCATTTTGCAAGTCTTTGTGAAATAGGTACGCTACGCAAAGAAAAGAACTGAAACACGACTACTTTTTTTAGTTTTATTCATGAAAATAAGAATGAAATGTAAAATGATCTTGCCTGCTGGCGGTTGGCTCTCTGTATTTACTTTAATTTTGCAATATTTTTTTTCACACCTGCTATTCAGAAAAGAGTCATTGTTGCAAATGAGGGATCAAAGTCGTACTTTTCTTCCCTCATTTGAGGGCAACAATGACTCTTTTCTGACCATTTTTCTTTTCTGAGCTCAAGATTCTATTTTAGAATCCATCGCTTCATTAAGCATTCAATATACCGCCCTCGTCGTAAATATATCATACGTGTTTGATGATACATGATACAGTAGGTACCTAACTACATATGCGTGATACAGTGTTTGAAAATATCTTACGAAAGGCGCTGGGCTAAAATAAAATGTAGGTATATTCAATTCATTAACAAGTTAAGTGCGAGGCATCATTTCCTTGACACGAGACAAAATTGACTGGTGCCTAGCCTAGTCGAGAGAGACTAGCACAGCACAGGTAGATAAGGAAATTTCCTTATAATTCCTTGCTTTTTATTATTTCTTGAAAATATTTAAAAACTGACATTTAATGATACAGTTTGTTAAAGTGTTAATGAAACCTCATTAATTATATGGGCGTTTTAGGCAATCGTTAAAAGAAAATAAATTACAATGGTTTATAAACACTGGTCTTTTTTATCTGGCACAGCATCACACAATCAACATCATTAGTGCATTGCCATTACTTAAATGTTTCAAAACTAGGTAGGTACTAAAAGAAACATTTTTTTCTTAATTTTCAATATACATATATACGACCTGAGCTGAGAAACGCGACGGTCAAAGCTGTCTCCATCGCTGCTCATTGGGCATACCTTCTTGAGGAACCTCGACAGGAAAGAAGAAGAATATATATTTCGGTACTAATGCAGATTGAAGTAATGAAGTAATTGCTTACCAGTCATATTTGACTGGCATATCAATGAAGCAAAAAATATCCTTTTGGTGCGCAAATAATTCCATATCTTATCTGTACTTATCATTTTAAGCGCCAAAAATTTCATAAAGATATCCGCCCCGCACCTGGTGAAATTCTGTAATAAGGTAATAAGATTAGTACGGTGCGGTGCCACGGAAAGTCGCATAAGTACCAGTCAAATGAAGCTTGTTTCGCATTCAACGTGTTAATTAAATAAAACCGATAAGGACAACCGAAGCGATACTGAATTAACTAACTCATCCTGGTTTACCCCAATTAATTTTATGTATTCCCTATCCATTTTGGGTTATTTCATGCCTCATCTATTTTACGTCGCATTTATTTCTTACTCTGCTAACCTCACATAACACTTGTGAAGGACATTGCAATTTCACCCTAAAATAAAAGAGAATAAAGTTCATTTTTTAATGGAATGATTGCGTATAATACGAGGTTGTGAAGGTTAGTTGCGTACTTACATCATCTCTGGGCTCCCTGACTTAACAGCCGGGTTTACGTGGGCTATAATTATTTATGGGCCCTAGTGGATTGAGTTTAGCCCGTAAGTCCAGTTTATCTTTATTATTTAGGCTTTGTATTTCTCCTTTATACGATTAGGCATTTAAACTTTGGCCACGTATGTGGGACACGTTGATGTGATAAAAACTAAAGAAAATTTATATTGATGTACTTAATTATGTCAATCGTCAACCTCTTTATAATAATAAGAGGTTGTCGGCAAAGGGTGTCGAGTGCGGTGGAGACGGCCGTTTTGCCTTCAACCTTATGTACGGATCTTATAAAAACCGGCCAAATATCGGTCGAACTCATGTCGGTTTAAACACTCACTTCGTTCGTATTTTAAGATCAGCGACATCCATTGGAAAAAAGCCTACCTTCCACAGTTGTCCCATAAATAACTAATGTATACTCGTCACTCGTCACCGTGAGACGACTAAAAAGAAAAATAGAACATCCCATCATCTTTCAAGATCTCCTCTTCTTGAAAATGATTGAAGCGCAAAACTGGATCCTACATTTTTAATTTAGCGATGAATAGGACGGGTGTTTCCCAGGGAGAAAATTTAGGGTAACTTTCGTGTTATTAAGAATTGAGTTTTATTTTTATAACACAAAAAGGCCCGCGAGGATTTACCATGTAGCTTCCTTTAATGAAAAAGCTAAAATAGGTCAGTTAATTATGTGAATTTAAAAACAAAGTGAAGGTTAAATAGCTTTACTTTTCACAAGACTCGCCTGAAAAAAGGGTGTTAAAAAAAGGAATAAGAGATTTTAGTATCAAAATTAATTTAAACGTATTAATTGATTTGCAAACCTTCTACTTTGTTAACGAGTTTATTCGGAGATTAATGATAGGTACTAGAGTTTGCCACGCTTTGATAGAGAATGATAGCCTTATAGCGATTTCTATAATAGGAAGCAGAAAAGAGTGCCATAATTTGTCTTTATCACCGACCGAGCATTTTTTCATTGTCGGATTGTAAGCATAGGCACACTTCCATAATCAATACATTGGATATGCAAACCGGTCAAATTGCGTAGTGAAATGGTATTGACGATGACGCTACACTAAAACGTGTCTCGAACAAACCATACTTAGCCACACGTCTCCAGAGTCATTTCCTCACGGGGCAAGTCTGTTTCGCTATAACTATCGTAGTCCCCGTCGTGTGGGAGAAAGAGTTGTTAATTCTCGAGCTAAGCAGCGTCCAGCTTAGGTGGAGGTGCAAAACATGCCCCTCCTAAGAGCAAATGTTTACGTATATACGTATGTGTTACAATAAGTACTGTAACGTAGGTAATTTTGATATTATAAAGTCAACTATAGTACTTTTCGAGCGCGGTGTATGAGTTCTCTTGAGTCAAGTTCAATGTGTACGAGTATGTATATGTATAGCTCAGCACACAACCATGGCTTACCCGCGCTCGTGAGATAAAATAAAAGTAGGTGCTATAACAGGAAAGACGGCATGTTTTGACCATGATATTGACCTATTCTTTCCTCCACAGGCTCAGGATTCATGCGACTGTTCGGAACGGAGCTCGCGTCTCGAGGCTCAAGTCTCAATACATACTTCAGACTGCTGCGCCCGCGCGGCGTTCCGCTGGACTTCCGCGAAATACTCAAGCGCGTCAACACTCCATTCATGTTCGCGATCAACATACCAGGCGCCGTTACTGCCGCTGAGGTTAGTTCCTATCACGTCTTTTAGTCTGCTTTAATAGTGAGGATTTGAAGGCCCGACCACCAGCGGCCATCCGCTACAGTTATGTTGGAGGAGTGTTGTGGGCTCTGCGCTCGCACATTCAAGGCAAAGATACGTTATGTCATTCACCTGAGAGCTCACAAACGATGCTCTCACTAGCCAGTTACTTTCCAGTCGCCGTGGTTGAAATTGGCCAGGATGAAGATGATACAAACAGTGTCAAGGAGGTAACATGTTTTATAACTGAACAAATCACAACAAGGCTCATGATTCATGGACATAACAGCACATAACACCACATACTTCAGGCTGCCGCGCCCGCGCGGCGTTCCGCTCGACTTCCGCGAAATACTCAAGCGCGTCAACACACCGTTCATGTTCGCGATCAATATACCAGGCGCCGTACTACTGCCGCTGAGGTTAGTTCCATGATAAAATAATACCAGGAGACACGTAAGTCGTGATACAAAATAGAAAAAATTGATTATCCATGATTCTTAATCACTTTTACAAAAAAAAAACTGCTTTTTCATACGTTTTGATTAGTCTACTGAAGGCCCCGTTCCTATGAAATAATAATGATAAACTATTTCTTTTTATGAAATATGAGACGCAAGCCGTACGAGATATAACCCACTAGGTATGTACAAGTACATACAATCTGGTAGTCCACGACTCTTCAAGGCAATTAAGAGGAGTGCTCGACTAAGTCATTCAGATATATACAGGGATGTTGCGGCTGGATTCGAAATAGCTGGATTAAACTGATCCCGCAAGTCCATTAATAAACAGGGTTGGAGACAATTTATATCTTAAGATTTATTTCTACACAAAAAATGTATACCAACCAAGGTTTAGCCTAGTATTTTTCACAATTTAAATTATTTTGTTAAATAGTTGTTAAAAAGGTGTATAGCCTCCTCCTCCTTGCCTCCATCTTATCGTTGTTCCAGTTGCAAAGCAAGGTAGCCTGCGGTTTAATTGCATGAACGTGTCAAGTGTTAGAATAGTAATTATTTCGACATTTTGTCAATATGACAGGCATTTTTTATTTATTCTACATAGGTTTGCGCTTGACCACTAATCACCTGATGGTAAGCGATATTGTGGTCTAGAAAGAAATGCACTTAGGTAGTAAAAACTTACTTAGTAAAAACCTTACACTAAAAAACATAAAATATATATTTTTGGACAATCTTACACAAATCAACCTAGTCCCAAACTAAGCAAAGCTTGTATGGATGACGAAATATAAGCTGCTCCGATTCGCCATACAAGTTGTTCGAAGAATCGGTGCAGCTTATATTTCGTCAACTATACTATGGGTACTAAGCGACGGTATACATACTTATATAGATAAATAGATACTTAAATACATAGAAAACATCTAAGACCCGAGATCAAATATTCGTGCTCATCACACAAATAAATGCCCCGGCCGGGATTCGAACCCGGGACCTCCAGCTTCGTAGGCAGGGTCACTACCAACTAAGCTAAAGCTGTCGTCAAAACAATATGAATACCTTTCGGGAAAACCTCAAACCTTTCACTAACAAACATTATTTCATAACGTCGGATCAACACGCTCAACTTGCCAGAAATTATCCCACAACATGATTCATGTCATGTTCTTTGTATTGTAGCCAACAGATTATGCCAGAAAGGCCCTGAATCAAGATGAACTCGTTACATGGGATTTATTAGTGAATGTTAAATAAATAGTGAGGCCGTAATATTTGCTCGTCTCTTAACTATGTTTGGGGAAGGCATTGAGCTTTGGGCGAAAAGGTTGGATCAGGTTAACTCGAATGTTGTGTAGTTAAGAGAGGGTAAATACCGATGTAACTTTGGCTTGTATACACAGTAGGTTAAGTAGGTTAAGTATTATCATTGTAATAAGTATATTTTTGGGAGAAAATGGCTGACTGTCGAGTTTCTTTCGGCGTTTATTCTCGGCAGTGGCCTATGTGAAACGCTAGTAGGGTTTGACTTGTAAAAGTGCCATTGCGGCCTACCCTACTTACAGAATAAAGTTCATTTTATTCTTTTTTTTTATTCAGTGGGCCCCAGTAACCCGACAAATTTTAACCATGCTTTTCTGAGGGTATACCACATAATAATATTTTTTATGTCACGCCTGGCCATAAAGTGGCCATTATCGCACGCTCCGCGCGCGAAAAAACCCACTTCCTGGCCAGGAGGTGACATAAAATTTTGTACTTACCACGGGCGATAATAAAGAAAGCCTCAGATCGCATATTTATCGCCCTTGCCTTCGGCTCGGGCGTAAAATACCTGCGATCTGAGACATTCTTTGTTTTATCGCCCTTGGTAAGTAATGTACTATTTTTGGGTTTTCGGCATTGTTTTCTTTAAAATATGAAGTAACGTTACTTTGTATGAATATTTACATCACCTTCCGGAATTGTTTATTTTAAGTGATCACGGTCGCTTTGATATTAGTAGTAATAGTAGTAGTAAACACTTTATTGCACAAATCAAGTACGTAAGTATATTGTGTCAATTACATACTTATGCTGTGTCTTGGTTACATTAGCGGCAAAGTTACCATCGAAAACCCTTTTTTACGACATAAAAAAATACGCAAAAAATGATTTTTTTTGTATGACATTTAATCTCCAAAAATAGTCAGGAATACACTATTAAAGTTTTTCGGGTTACTTAGGCCCACAGTGTACATGAGGGCTCGTACCATTTTAAAACAGTCGTCTATGTAGGCAATTTTCTGCGTGAATTGTCTCGTATCCAGAGAATTTATTTTCGTTACTTTTGAGTAAAGGACTATTGTGGCTTAATATTCAATATCTGGGCGACCGAGCTTTGCTCGGCGTTTTCCGGTTCATGAGACCTAGCTAGATCGATTGCTCGTCCCCGAACTGTTTTTATATAATAAATATATATACAAGAATGGCGCGTTTAAAGATGTAAGATTTTCTCATTTATTTATAATATTCTTCATATTTCAGGTCAATGTATATTAAAAAAAATCCAAGTATATTAAGTGCAACCAGTTATCGTTGGCAAATAATTAATTCAGTGTAGGTAATTAACAATTTCCGTTTTGGCGTAAACACTTGTATGCCTTACTACGCTCAAGATTATATTATAGAATCTTTCGCTTCACTCAGGATTCAATATACCGCCCTCGACGTAAATATATCATTTTGCTGCATTGAGACACAATCTACTATTGCATTTACCTATTTGTTGGGTTTTGTCAGACGTGCATTCAAAATTCAATTCAAAATTCAAACATTTATTCTGCAAATATAGGCCACAAGGGCACTTTTACATGTCAATTTACGCATAAAGCGCCTCTGTCCCAAAAAGAAGCATAGCTTAGGACAGAGGCGCTACAACGAGAAATTTAGAAACTTTGAAACGCTGTTCTGCCCAGACGAGAAAACAATAGGGACTGATTTTCAGATATTATGATTCTTGACTATATGATTGTGGTACTGACAATAGCCGAAACATGATTGCTTAAAATTTTCTGGATAGAAAATAAATCCAAAGTTGAGTCTATATTTTCCTTTTTTTACTCAGCCTACTAAAACAACGCAATATTAAAAGACCCGATTAAGTTAATCTGATGGTATTTTACCTCATCTATACTCTACTAACAAGAGGAAATTTGTCTAAAAAAGGAATTCCCGGAGTGTGTTGCATCCTGTTTTGTCGTGAACGAAAAACATACGCGCGTCTCTTTCAAACAATATATCGCCTTAAATCATCCCAGGGGTCGAAGTTTGTAGGAAAGAGCGATAAATACCTCTAGGTAAGCGGCTAAAATAAAATAATAGCAATTTAATTCTAACTAGATGAATGAGTTCCACCTGGACTAAGTCGCGGGCAAAAACTAGTATCTATTTCATATTTGCCAATATTACTTGGCACAAAAATCAAGTGAAACCCTCGAATGTTCATAGACGATGCTTGTTGCTAGTTACGAGTATGAAAACACTACAAAAAACACTACAAAGCCAATACAAAAGGCCTTGCGAGTGCTCTCAGCGTCGCCCGGACTACAAAGAAAGGGTAGAAAGGGGTAAAACGGAGTACAGTTATAAAAGGAACTGTCCATGTCCTATTGGTAAAAGAAAATATGAAATGTTGACATATTTAGATGTGTGTGAAGTTTCATATCAATCAGTATATATATATGTTTATTAGATTGAAATATAAGCATGCGATCTGCCTGATAGTGAGCAGACACAATATCCTAAGGACATTTGTACATAACACCACAATAAACAAAAGTTATATAGTCAGAAGGTTACCTTTTATGTCCAATCGGCATCTAAGGCTCCGCCTGGACTTCGATCGGCGGGGGTAGCGGTTTTGCGTATGATTTTTATCGGCTTATTATTTTCGCGGCGACAGAAAAATTAAAGAGCAGCAAACTATTTGCAACTAAAATAACAACTTGTCAGCGATTAAATATTTTGGCAATCATTTATATTAAATGAGCTTTAAACTAAGGATATTTTAAAATTCAAATAATGGCAGCTATTTTAAGGTAGCAGAAATAATAAACAAGATTACTGAAATCATAGGCGAGGTACTATAAATAATGACTTGGCGACTAATATTAGCAGAAGGATAACAAACTTTATATTAGTGGCAACTACAGGTCTCCATCTAAAAAAGCATTTTGGGCTTTGATTTGCTGGCAGCTTAAATATTAAAATGGGTACTATATAAAAGTAATGGGTAGTTATTTTTTTAGTTTTCGAAACCATAATTTAATGAAAACGGCGACAAGCGCGTTCGTTTGAAGTGGAAGAACCGAAGCTGTCAACCCCGATTCCACGTGGTCTTGTCTGCCCTACCCCTAGAGTGTATATAAAATGCCGGAGGCGCGGAGTGGAGTACGGGCGACCGTGCTTTGCCACGCAAGGGCGGAAGGGCTGCACTTCCCGCCGCGCCGGAGCTAATACCCCCGCCCCCTCGGGCCAATCCGGTTGCACTGTAGTTGCACTCCGCGTATTTTAATTTTAATTACATTAAAATGAGGACGAAACAGCTCGAAAACCAAATACGCGAGTTACACAATACCGTTACATCACTCGTGAATAAAGTGGGCACGCTGGAAGCTAGAATAATGGAGCAAAACTGCATATTATCAAACCAGGTGACGAATATTTGCAAGCTATGTGGACCAAAGAATGACAGCGATTCAAAAGGTAACCGGCAATCGTGGTCAACGGCGCCTGCGCCGACTATATCCGCACCTCTGCTTGCGCATGCGCGCGTCGCCGGATCCCACCGACCAACGCGCGCAGCGAAGACGAACGCAGCTGCCAACATAAACAAACTCTCGAGTGGAACAAGGAAGGCGAACACGACTGCTTCCAGCGGACGAGCGACTCCGATCCATGACGAAGTGCTGCGCAGTGACACTCTAATCACCAATGATGACCGAGCCTTGACGACCCCGGTTGGGGCCACGAAAACCGCTCCCGCTCCGCTTATCAACATCACACCAAATAGTAACTTTGACTTCAGTCAAACCTCACCGGAACAGCCAGGGCCTGTAAATGAAGTTGAAGTAGTGGACGATGATAAGACATGGAAGAAAGTAAGTTATAAAAAGAACAGGAAAGCTAAGACAATTGTAGTCGGAACGGGGCGAGCCGACGACACTATCAAAGCAGTGTCGCCAATAAAATATATCCAAGCCTGGTGTTTTAAACCGGACACAACGACTGATGACATCTTAAGTTTCCTTAATAAAACAGAGCAATCTAATGACTACTACGTCGAAAAGAGGGTAATAAACTCAACCAGACATGCTTCATTTATAATCGGTATTCCAGAGAATTTGTTCGAACGCTTAACATCGCCGACTGTGTGGCCCCAGGGCGTTAAGTTCTCAAACTGGTTTCTTGTCCGCTCCCGCCGCGCCGGGCGCGGCTCACTCTCAGTCGCCGCTGCACCGGCCGCCGAACAACACCAAGGGAATGATCAGTGCATGTGAGCGTCAGCTGCATATTCTGTTACAAAATGTGCGGTGCCTTCGGAATAAAACTGTAGAGATCGAGTCTTTACTACAGGGAAGCATTAAATATGATCTACTGCTGTTAACCGAGCATTGGCTGCAACTTGACGAGTTATTAGTGACAAATATAAATAATTATATTTTAAGCTCAAAATATTGCCGTGTAAATAGACAGCACGGGGGTGTGTGCATTTACGCTCATCGTGACTTAACTTTAATTGATAGACTTGACTTATGTACCTATTCCATTGAAATGCATGTTGAGATAGCGGCTGTACAAATTATTGACATAAATTTAATTGTTTTATGCGTTTACCGCTCCAATACGGAGGGTGTTTTTGATACATTCATTCACCAGTTGGATTCATTACTTTCTCAACTAGCTAATGAATACGTAAGCATTCTACTAATGGGTGATATCAACATAGATTTAATGAAACGGACAAAACAAAAACGTGACATTCAGGAATTATTGAGCAGATATAACTTGACATCCATGGTAAATTTTGCGACAAGAATTCAAGGAGACTCTAAATCTTGCCTTGATCATGTGTACACGGACATACCGCGAGATTCCACCTCAGTACGTCCAGTAGACACTTGTATAAGTGACCACTGTGCTATCTCATTTAGAATAACTATTATGTCAGTAAACAACCAGACTCTGCACGTAACTAAGAGGCTTACTAGTGAAGCAAACATAACACGATTCCTAGACTATGTCGGTAATTGTGAATGGTCTATGATATCAAACACGTTGAATTTCGAAACACTATTAGAGGTATTCCGTAGCAATTTTGATTCATTCTGCCCCATAAAAAAGGTAGCTATTAGACCAAAGGACAAGGTTTGGTTGAATGCGGAAACAGTAAAGAGTAGGGAATTTCTGTTACTTTTAGGTATGTTTGCAAGATTCTACCCAGAAAATAACGATCTAATAGACCTAATAAATAACTATAAATGTAAATACAACGCCTTACTAAGCAAAACAAGAAAAGTGTATATGAACAGCATAATTGAGTCCAGTACAAATAAGACCCGAGCACTGTTGGACATCATCAGGTCGGAGTAGTAAGGGACGAGTAGGTAGCAATGAGTTCGGTGTGCTGCGTCGAGCGGTATGCGGCGAACGTGGCTCCGGGTCCGAGCTGGCGGACGCGCTTAACCAGCATTACCTGAGCGTGGTGCGGGACACCCCGGTGCGCCCGCGCCTCACAGAAGCTATGCGCCTCCTGCGTGCGGCCTACCCGTCACAAACTGCCACAATGTTTTTACTGCCTTTCACGATGCAGGAAGTGGTGGCTATTATAAAAAAAGTTAAAGCAAAGAACACAAAGGACATATATGGTTTCCCAACTTCAATCCTTCACAAGTTGCCTAACAACTTCATTGAGCAGCTCTGTGAATGCTTCAACGACTCTTTTTCTAATGGCCACTACCCGGATCCACTCAAACAGATCAGGGTGACCCCGGTGTACAAGGGAAAAGGCGGTAAGGATACAATGAAAAATTACCGTCCGATATCACTTGTACCCGCAGTGTCGAAGGTCTTTGAGATGGGTATATGTGACAGATTGGCAAAGTTCTTGACTATCACTGGGGCACTAAGTAGTGAGCAGCACGCCTACCAAGCGGGCCGCTCAACATTAAGGGCAGCACGCAAACTCCTGCGAGTAGTCTTAGAAAACCTAGAGGCGAAAAGGTGCGTCGCTGCTATATTTTTTGACCTCTCGCGCGCATTCGATTTAGTGGACCATAATTTGATAGCGGCTAAACTTGAACATTATGGCGTTCGGGGAACGGCATTAAATATAGTAAAGTCTTTCCTGGTAAACCGTTCCCAAATAGTTGACGTGAATGGTGACAGGTCGGAGCCAGGGCTGGTCGGGGATAGATCTGTGCCGCAGGGCTCCAATGTCGGAAATACCGTGTTTACCTTATTAATTAACGACTTACCATACCACAGCTCAATTGTAGAGTTTATAATGTACGCAGATGACATTTGTGCCATAGTCCATGGCTGTAATCATGACGAACTACAAAATAATGCTAGGGATGTTATTTGCAAGCTACTAAATTGGTTTGAAGCGAACGGCATGCAACTAAACGTGGGTAAAACAAACCTATTGCAATTCACCCTTAGCTGCAAGTTGCAACCAGTGCTAGATGTGACTGTTGGTGGTACCCAGATAGAACCGGTAAATCATGCTTGTTACGTGGGTTTTACATTTGATAGCGGTTTACAGTGGGGCGAGCACATCGACGCACTGTGTGCAAAACTGAACTCGGCCTACTACGCATTAACTCGCCTAAGACGTACTCTGTCACTGGAGAACCTACTCACGGCATACTATGCGTACTTTCACTCGCACTTAACACGCGGAATCGATCTATGGGGCTTAGCAGCTGATAGAGATCGGCCGTTCATTCTGCAGAAGAAAGTCATCCGCTTGATATGCCGTGTCCCTCAGGACGATCCAGCGAGACAACTATTTATACATCTTGGAGTCATGACAGTGCCTTCTTTGCTTATATTCGAAGTAGGTAAATATGTGAGAAGGAACTTACATGAATTTCAATGGCTAAAACCTACTCTGCTAGAAGGAAACCTGGGCTGGCCGTCCCAGTACACAGGTTAAAGAAAACAGGCAGATTCCTCGGTGTAATGGGTCCTAATATCTACAACAAAATACCTGAAGAAATCAAAATTGCTAGCACGGAAAGCGCTTTTACTCGTAGACTTAGAGCGCATTGCACGAGGAAAGCCTATTATTCTGTCAAAGAGTTTCTGGACGAATAACGATTGGTGAATGAATGTATCAAAACATGATATGTATTTGACATTCATTAAATTATTTAAATCTAATATATTTTTCGCAATTGTTCCTATTGATTAATTTATATTGTAAATTTATTCTAAGTTATTTATAATTTGATAATGTTCTTGACAATGTATGATCAATACAATAAATGATATCTATCTATCTATCTAAGGCAGAGTCTGACACAATATCCAAATACATGCAATTTTCAACTTTGATTAAAGCTCTTAAAGTGTCGCCCAAAGTATTTTTTTTATGACCTTGATTTATTTTATATGCAATCTCCATTGAACAATTCGAGTAGGCCATTTTCAACTTTTTATCCGCTGTCATGTTTCCGCTTAATTAGTTAATTCAGTTGCCAAAACAATAACTCGATGCTAGTTTATATTGAAACAAAGCCGAAAATTGATTACTTAGCTGCTACTTTTTACTTTATACTAGTCTCCGCAATTAGTCGCCAACTTATTATTTTTGCTACCCCCTTTAATTTTTTATAAATCCCTAAATCAGATTAATTTGTCGCCGCGTTAAATGCATGCCATTTTTATCTTATACCTTTAAACGAGAAATTCTTGTATATTTATATATTTATTTATTTCGAGGATCTTGGAAACGGCTCTAACGATTTTGATGAAATTTGCTGTGGGGGTTTTCGGGGACGAGCAATTGATCTAGCTAGGTCTCATGCCCGGGAAAACGCCGAGCAAAGCTCGGCCGCCCAGATATTATTATTTTATTTGGGACATCGACAGCAATACAACACAAACATACCATACTTATAGAACTAAAACAATAGCCAATGACAGATATCCACAAAACTTCTATTAACAAAGCTAACTTTAGTGCTAACAAAATAATAAAAATACTAATTATAAGATACGCACAAAAAGTATGTGTGAGTGTGTATGTGTGAATGTTTGTGTGACCCCAACTAACCGCAGTGCGTTGAATGTCTCGACCACGCAATGAACAGAGAAAACGCTTATATAGGTTATAGGTTTGCGCGGGCTAATTTTCCGCAACTCGACGTCGACAAGAGAAAACGCTTGCCGCGCCGCAATTCGCTCAAAGCCGTGGCCGAGCTATAAGGCTCCGCCTTACTGCCGGCGGCGCTCTAGGTTAGGTTTCTTAATTATTGAACAAAGCCTTACCTATTAATGTATATAAAAAAGCGGATTGTTTTAATCAAACTTACTTGGACTAGACAGAAAGGGGTACAAGAATTTTAAATAGGTCGTGTAAATTTTATATACCTAGCAAGTAATAATTTCGCGATATTAAATAAAATCTTCTCGCTATGACCCACATCTAACTTTGGAATCGTAAATTTGTGAGTCATAAAGGCAGTGTTAAATTGTACGGAAAATTGTCCACGCCAGGACCTAATTACCTCTTATCTAAAAGCAATCTTGCCCCAGTTTCTTCACAAATTACAAAAATAAACTAACCCTCTTCAAATTTCTCAACCCATTTCAAATTCTTAAGCCAAACAAAAGGCAAGTGACGCGCTTAATCCAGACTTCATGAAGCTTAGAGAAAGGTAGCTGAGTAGTTTACTGGACGCAACAGACCGTACTGTTGTTTTCTCACTCGGAAATAGAGATATTTTAGCTCGGAAATTATTGTAGCGGAAAAACTGTTGGTCTTTTGATGCATTTGTAGATTGGTTATGTTTATTTTTTATACAACGACGGTGGCAAACAAGCTTACGGCATGCCTGACTCCAGAAGAATCACATTCGCATTGCCGACTCTTTATTGACTTGAGAATTCGTTGCGAGAAACATTGTCAAGGAGTAGAGTGCGTGTTTTTGGAAAAGGTACCTATGGAAAATATCGCACCTTATATAATATCACGTGAATACAAGAAGTAAAAACCCATCAGAATAAATTTAAATTAAATTAAAAAAACTTCCTTAGTTCCTACCGCTGCGTAAAATTACGATACCACAGAAAAAAACAAGTGTACAATTGAAAAAAATAGTTTATTTAATTATATGGTCGTATGGAAAAAGTACAAATTTAAGAGAAACTAGAAGATTGTATCAGTTTGGTCTAATATATCTAAAATGACCTTGTCCATCACCCCTTAAAGTTTTAACACCTATCAATTCAATTCAATTTATTTTATTCATAAACAATACAATATTGTGTTAGTTATCTACCCTGTATACCAATAAACACCCTGTATAAGGTGCTAACAAATTAGTTACGAATATTTCCATGGCTCAATGTGCACACACAAAACACTTGACACTTTCTGCTACAACTTTGTAAAATTCGAAAAAGAAAAATCTTAATTTTCCGTACATTTACTTGTCCGTCTGAACTGATAAGTTCTTTAGTATGTAAATCGAGGTATTTTTGTTTTCGAAATTTACAAAGTTGTAAGAATAAAGTACTTGTTTTGATTTTTGATGAGTACATAAAGCCGTGTAAATATTGGTACCTAATTTATTAGCTACTTGTTTGAATACCTACACTTATTTGAATGGCTACAGTACAGCTACTGCATGTTTATTAGGTGCCATAAGCTTATTTATACATTTCTAAGTCGCTTCCAATGCCTCCAAATATTTTGTACAAGCTTCATTTTATCACTTCAGTGCAAGAAATGGCGAATTTACGGCAAAACGTGACCGAAATTTTTAAAAGGTTGTAAAAGAATGGAGCACCTTAGAAGGGCGTGCAAATAAAAATATTGCACTTACAACGGTGACAAATACCTACGAAGTTTTATTACTGATTGTTTGAGAAAGTACAGTCAACACAGAATCTATACAGGTATACGCAATACATTGACAAAATATGCGAAAATGACTTTAATGAGAATCGCTAAAGAGCGAACAGATATTTTTATAAGTCGCTTTTGGAACGTACTATACTTATATAGTTGACTGTACCAATATGCCAATAGGTGTTACGTCTGTAGTTACACTACTTAATTGAGAGTGGCAGAGTGTGTTAAACCTTCTGATTAACATAATTAGATTTCTGTTAACTACAATACAATCACCAACAGTACTTAGCGAATGCCTATCTGCTAGCGCGCATCAATAGATCCCTAAAATACTCATACTCATACTCATTTATTACAAAATATGAAAATTTTACATGTCAAAGAAATAATGTTTACAATAATAAAGTATGTCGACTTCATTTACGAATTTGATTAAGTACATGAAAAACATTGTTAAAATTGACAAAATGTCAACATAATAAATGTAATTAATAAAATAGACGTTGTGGATACCTACGATTAAAATGTGATTAATCAATCGGCAGTATCGGTGCGTCAATCGATAAAGTCGATCTACATCAATCGAAACTTCCAAGCAACTCCTCAAACGTGCTATAGCGTCAACAATCACATAGAATTGTGCAATGCAAAAATTGCTCATCTCGGGTGCCAAAAGACGCGCATTAACACAAAAAACTGAAAAATAGAGTGAGATAGAGATGTGAATTTCAAGGCCATTCATGTCTCTTCGGTCTACCTTTCAGTCCAATTTTGAAATTGATGTTAATTTTAAATTGAGGCTATAAAAAAAATTGAAAGCAAAGAAATACAATAAAAGTGAATATTTGTCTCATTGCTCGTGCGCTTTATAACATTGTAACATTTGTAACGAACGAAAATAATGAGCATGATTTTACTATAGTAATTTTTACTTCCAGATCATTACGCCCATACAAATTAATCAAGACGAGGCCTTGAAAAAGCAGTGAAAAGTATATAGGCCTAAGAGGTAGTACCTAATATCAGTGGAAAGTCAAAGTACTGGCAAAATAACTACTGTGACCAATATTGCATTAATATGTATGGATTCATATGTTCAACACTTAAGATCCTCTGTTAGTTCAGGTTCTGGAATATTATCTAAAATAACATACTCTAACGGAATACCGTGTTATTGCAACGAAGAACATGCATTTAGAATTTAGAGCGAATGGAAAGTTGGTTATGAGATATGAGAAGCCATTATAACCGAGCGGTTATATACGTGAATTATAATGTGGTGTCCTGCATTCGAATCCCGGCTCCCACTACTGGGTTTAAAATAAAATTAGGTTACCTATGTACGGAAAATGAGAGAAAAGCTATTTTTTTTTGTCTTGTTATCGTCAGCTTTTCGATGGAAAGCAGCATTGTGAGGAAACTGGTCTTAAATCCCAACAAGTTTACCTTCTGGGTTTGAAGGTCTGATATTAGCAGTCGCTTTGTTGAAACAATTAGCATCGCCTAATCTTGGCCTTAGGGCCAAAGCAGACCCCCAGGCTTCTATAGAATACAACTGATAAAATGCTAAGAATGTGATGATTAAAAACGGGATTGCTCTTGGCAAAGATGAGGCCGACGGTGAAGCGAGCTCACCCAGAAGATGCCTATTCACTCGTGCCTTAAAGAGGTCCAGGTTATATGAACTCGGAAATATAGATGCCGGCAGGGAATTCCAAATCTTAGCAGTGCGCATTATAAAAGAAAAGTATTTTTTATCAATTTTATACTGATTTCCCCGGTGGAATAAGAGGTAAACAGTAAGTTTGACCTATTATTCCACCGGGGAAATAATAACTAAAATAACTCTCAAAAACATTGCAGTGAATATTGTATGTGTTTCGATGTCTGGATGTTTGTTACTCAATCACGCAAAAACAGCTGAACAGACTATGATGAAACTTGGCATACAAGCCTGAATTAACCTACAGAATATTTTTTATCATCCCTCGAAGGGATAATTACGCGGGCGAAGTCGCGGGCTAGATATTTATAATACGACGGTGGCAAACAATAATTCGACCCGTGTAAATAGTAAGCATATCATAGCCTAATATGGATGCTTGCACCCTTTTATGGTTTGAGGATTCGTTATCGCTGCTGCGTCGCTGGAGACAAATCCAGATTCCTCACTCTCAACTCAAGGCATCCTCGACAAAGCACGGGAGCGCTCAGTTAGGCCGCGGACTCGACGCCAGCGACCAGCGGCGAGCGGCGAGAACAATGGAATCGAGCTGCTGTCGTCCAGAACAGGTTCATTCGAGTCTCTATATTTTGATCGCATCGCTCGCCGCTCGTCGCAACGCTCGCCGCGCCGCTGGCCGCTGGTGGCGTCGAATCCGCTGCCTAATTAACCACCTACAGCGGTCACTCATCCAATGCTTAATATCGCATACTGCACGCGGCACGCGGGCACCGCTGGGCCAAGAGCGCTCCAACTTCATTTCCCCAATTAGTTTAGTTTATTTTATGTCATTGTACAAGTTTCATATTATAAAAGAAATATTTACATTTTAAAATCAACTTATCTAGCTCTATATATAAAATACCCCACCCAGTTCACCCGCTTGAGGCATGGTGCTGAGAACGCTGGCGGCATTGCCCCTTTGCACCGCCAGACTTAGCCGCTGGGCAAAGAAGGAGCCAGCCCTGTGGTCGCCTGAGACGCCTATTAGTCGTGTCGACACCTTTTTCACGAACTTTTTGGTGTCGGACGACCAAGGACCCAAAGTCTCTACCGCAAGTGCGACGAATTCATAATCATTCGTGAGGAATGCGTACTTGCGGCGTTTGGACATTTGGGCTTGGTCTGCGGATGTCCCAGGCTTCCGAGCCGACCCTTCAATGTGGGATGGGGCTAGCGTGTCGACGCAGGTTGCGTCCCACGCTAAAGGGCGACCTAGGCACCAGGGCACGAGAGTGCAGCCGTTTGGTCTCTTCCCGTCAGCTGCGGACAGTCCAGAAGGTTCTAGTGTGGCAGGCAGAGCTGCAGTGCTCATATAATACAATACATTTGTTTATACTACTTATCATATAATGATCGTTAAGAAACAAAATAATTAAAAATTTGGTTACGTTACAAATAGGAGCGAGATGATATTCCGATAATAGTGGGATTACTAACTGATCTGGTCATGCAGTTAATCTACTCGTCCTCAGTCCTAAATCCATGTGTGAAATTCAATAGGCTACGTGATATTGGTGCAATATCGCATGACATTGTTAGTTACTGCCAGCGAAGTGCCAATATTGCCGCCACGATGTTGCCATTTCGGTTAAGCGTGCGTAGGTTACTCTGGTATGTAATACTATTACCTACTAGTACCCTTACCATGAGTTTGCAATGTTTGCATTACCGTACTCGCTAGCGACTGTGTCAACGATTTAGTATGGCGATTCTTAGTTCCATTGCGTAACCGCGTTGTACTTTTGTCCATACTAAATCGTTTACGCAGTCGCTAGCGAGCAGAGTACGGTAAAACTGTTAAACTATAGCAACAACAATTTTGTATCAAAACCACAAAGTAGAGCAAAGGGCAATTTACATGGTACAAGAAAATAGCATGCGATTTATTTTACATTGAATCGTTTGATCGTTCTCGTCTTACCTCAGTAGCCCGTCTTACCTCAGTATGAAGGATCTCTTCCAGCTAACCTTTGAGGGATTGAGTGGAAAGTGAGAAAATGAAATAGACAAACTTACAGCGTGTGAAACAATATTTTAAATTAAGTTAATTAGATTAATACCTTATTAAAACCTATACTGAAAGGACAGATATTTTAATCACTATAGATGTTAAGATCTTTGTCGATAATTATTGGCAAAAGTGCATATGTGGGCTCTTAAGCGTTTATATAAGGCATTTGAATGTGTTACCAACTTACTGACTATGGGTGGGCTTAAAACCAGATTATCGCTGTGCTCACACCGATTTTTCCATGTCAATTAGATATACACTGAAAAAACGAAACGCTAGCAAAGTACCAATTTGGCTCGGTTAAAAAATAGTTAGTTACATACAACCAAGATTTAATTAAAATGCGAAAAAATGCTAAGTAAATGATAAACAAGCAAATTCTGTTAAACGTTTTTGGTTATTGTAACAAAACACTTATTAATTTCCGAATGAAGATCTCGGTAAAGATAATCTTTACCCGACTCAGTTAGAAATAACGAATTTTACACTGTCATTGTTTAACTAGTGCATTATTTAATGACAGACCTTGCACGACTTGCTTAATATTAGATATGTTGTTTTGTTGCAAATAACTGCGTGAATCACTAAGAAACAAACAAGTTGCTTTAGTAAATATAATCCTTCCTAGGCAACGGTCAAATCTGACATGTTCTGCATCGCGCTATCGAAGTTTCTTAAGTCAGTTGCGTATATAGAACTTCCAACCAACTCTCATTGGACTTCGGTCCCTGAGAGATCTCTCTATTGTTGTTTCTTCCTGTGTCTCCTATCTATTGTATATATGTATATTGTTTGTAGATATCCCTTTCATGTATATATTAACACTGTATATTATTCCTATATAGGAGCACATTTCTCTTCTACATTGGTGACCCCGACGTGATTTGAACACGCAACCTTCTGGTATTAGCTGACAACTGCATTATTTAATTTTAAACATGTAGTTACCGAATAAATCGTTTAAAAATACTAAATAACTGGGTTAGTTTTATCTGATTACAAAGTAAAAATTGGCTAATTGCAGCCAATTTAACTTTAACAATTTTTAACCAAGTGTATCGGTTACTATTTGATAAGTGAGAACAACAAAGTTGACTTATTTAATTTTAGCTACAAAGTTTGCAGGTGCTATATTGACAAACTCGGTGGGTTATTTTTGACAGTATTTTTGTTATTTTTAACCCAGACGTTTTTTCAGTGTAAGGTATTACTAACCGATACACGCATTTGTATTTGTGTATATTTTTCATCCAAGAATATATTCACATCTTTACATATCATTCCTCTTAAAAATATGTATTCGTACATATTAACCCATGGATCACGTTCTCATTGGCTCAGTAGTACCTACTATAGTACTACCTGCTAATCTTGCTACCTGCTAATCCTGCTACCTGCTAATAAAGTATCTACTAATCAATGAGTAAAACGCGAACAAAGTCGCGGCCAAAAGCTACACATAAGATGGAGCTAAAAAAACTTGTATCAATTTGCGAACCTTGGAAGTTGAAAGAAAAATACTTCAAGGTGCTCCTAAAAGCATTCCGTTAGATCGGACCAAATAATACAGGAACAGCGGGGAAATACGTTAAACTACGAGGTTCTTGCGAGTCACAGAACAAGAGTACTAAAGTTAAGGTTTTACGTGCTTCGCAATCGAAGTGCGAGTATGTCCTTTCAGAAATCTGACCCTATTGCAATGTGGAGACTAAGGATTTACGTAGGTAAAAGCGTTCGACATCGAAGCAAACATAAAACTGGGAGCGCAGGCGAGGATTTTAAATGTAACAATGTTCAGCAGTAAGGCAGAATAAATTTTTATTTTATTTATTTATTAGGTACCCACAAGTTTAATATACAACTTAATTAACACTATTAGTCTTATTGCTACATTGATCCAGACAAGCATCTAAAGACTAGTGTGCAGTAACAGCCCAAGAAGACCGAGGCCTGTGTCAGGGCTAGTTACATAATTACAGAGACCTTAGTTTGAGAGAGCGATCGGGTTCGTTATGGTTGTGTACCTAAATATGACGCATTTATCGCTCAAGTATGCAGGTGCAACTGATTTTTGTCCACGTAACTACCATTCTAACGTTTACCTATTTATAATTTAACTTTACCCTTATTGCACAGCATAATAGTAGCAAAGGCGGATTTAATGTCATAATTTTTTTTCAAAGCTACCTAATCAATTGTTGGCGGTGCAACTTCAGGCAAAATTTCAACTTCGATTTCCTTCCCCAAGGATGATATCCAGAAAAAAAAGAGTATCCTACTCGTATATTAATACAGATTATAACAGGGCAGTCATATTTTATTGAACTGCATACCTATTCTTTTTGCGTCATGTCATGACGTAACATGCAATCAGATATTTAAACATGCAGCTAATATCCTCAATGGGGGTGTAGAGAATAGAATCAGAATATCGCATCTTGCTCGGAACAAAAGAAGCTATGTTTTAATATGTCACGTTTAATTATTTGCTAAGATTCGAGATTCTCGATTGGGCGAATGCTTGCCTGTTAATGTACTTATAGTCTGTTTTTTCAAGTCTGTCCTAATTGAACTGTACAATTTCGTTTTTTTTAACGTGACTTTTGCTTCAAGTATAGGCTGGGCTTAATAAAGCGATAGGAGTGCGCGATTGGAGAGTGGCCTGGGGAAAATCCAGGGAAACCTCCGACACGGCCATGCGGGTGGTTTAAACACTGGGAGACTAAGAGTTTGCGCTCCAAGAAGATTGGTTGAGCGGCTTCAACCGAATCTGAGGTGTCAGTGGAATCGAGCTACTGGGCATTTTGTCGCTTGTTCACCTTAATTCACTTGGGATGGTGCCATCCATTCTCCGCTGTGCGGAAACAATAAAATTCTTAATAAATTATAGCTTCGTACAAATACACACACATACGAGTAAATAATTATAATTGTACACAGTGTTAGTACTGCTCCAATCTGGTAATTGATGATCAAAGTGCTCAGAAACCGCTTAGTTTGGCATAAATTATTTACTGCTAACTATTACTATTACACAGCGTAAAGATCTATATCTTTATACAAACAAGTAATTACGGTATAGTACCTATATATGCCTGTTAATTGTCATAATTTTAGTGGAATCCATTTGGGAAAGATTGTTAAGAGAGTATGTGTAAAACATTGCTATAATTACGCATTCATAATTGACGGTTCTCAACATAATTTGAGACGTTAGTCACGTTAGTGCGACTTCCTGATTTGTCAGTGCGGAGGCGGTACGATATGAGAAAACTGTCAAATGTCAGTGTCAACTGTCAGTCAACTCAGTACTACTTTTTACTGTGCCCTTACATTTAAATGAGTGCTTTCTGACTAGCGCGGGATGCGCGGAAGCGGGACGATGCGAAGGCAGTACTAGTCCGCTTCTGCGCATAATATTGCTACTGCGCAAATGTAATACTGACAGTATTCCATCAATTGGGAATCTTAGCGACGTCAGTAAGTTTACGTCAAAGAAGAAAATGTTACATATCGATCCCGCCCCGCCAAGTCAGGAAGTCGCCTTAGTGCAACGATCGCGGCCAACGATCGCTACGTGTGCTACGGCGTAGCGCGTAGCAGCATTTTCCCGCCTTGTAGTGGAAATCGCACAGAGGCATGACGCATATGTGTTGTGATTGGCGTTGAATGGGTTAAGGAAGCCAGTTTTGTTGCAGTTTTAGCACCACCCACGTGTTGGTTTGAATGTTCCTTCGTATATAAATTTGTAATTCGCGTTAGCAGCGTTACTGCCATCAGTGCCCTCCATAGACTAAACAAAGATATGCGACGGGGCAATATGTTGAGACACAAACTTCTGCGTCTCAACGATGTCTGCTCTATACATATAACTCAATGAGTGTAACAGTGTTTATCTTCCACAGGGCTTGGAAATAAAGGGTCAAATGGTGTTCTGCCCCGAATCAGACTCCCTCTTGTTCGTCGGATCTCCGTTTCTGGATGGGCTAGAAGGGCTCACTGGTCGCGGCCTCTTCATCTCGGACATCCCACTCCATGACGCTACCAGAGACGTCATTTTGGTCGGAGAACAAGCTAGAGCGCAGGTAATTTTATTAAGAAAGAAAAAAAGGAAAGAAAATAATTTATTCGTGACATTACTTCAACAAAAGCTATTAAACAGGCAATATTCTTAAAACGATATTAGAATTATTCTTAAAACTACACTATGCCCTAATAAAATTGCCACGAATTGGCCTCAGCATAATGCTCACTTACAAGTCAGCGCTGGTCTTCCATCGAGATATTTATTGCATTGCAAATGAAATCTTGGCCGACCTAGGGGGTTAGTATCACTTCGTCTAAAACGCAACTGGTAGAAATAGCAACTCGTCTAAAACGCAACTGGTCACTGCATCAAAACGCAGCTAAATATAAGTCGCCTGAAAAACAAATGGTCTAAAATACATATATTTCAGACCGACATGTATTTTAGACCAGCCACGTAGATTCCTAAAACTGAAGATATTTCAGTAGAATTCGATTCAGTAAACTATCTAGACTGTCAGCTTCAGTGAACACCGGTTAAAACAGCACTCGGCCAGTGGAATTGTCGAAGCTCTTTTTCTAGAGTACACTTGTTGATCTAGAACCTAGAGGACACGTGATGTTCATACCATGCCAGAACTTAGTCGATGAAAATGAACAAGTTCTCTGTATTAAGAGGAGGGGTAGGGCAAGCTCTCTCCATACAAACTTTTCGCAGGATTTTCTTCGTTTGTGTCTGCATCTAAGTAATGATTTTTGGTCAGTATGCTTATTTTTCTGTTAGCTATTTCGTGATGTAGTTTTTCTTTCATAGATATTATTTTAATTTTTTTTTCATTTTTAATTTTTTTGAAATAATTGAAAATTTCCACATCACTTTCTTCGCATATCTAATATTTACATCCAAAAAAAATATTACATTCGTTAGTGCCAAAACCTACGAATAAAACGTGCACAGAGTTTGTATGGAGAATGCCTTGCCCACCCCTGCGCCTTAAAGGGGAGCTGTATAATTTAGTAACCCTTTGGAAGATCGATAATTAAATTCACATAATGATCCCTTCGATTTCTAATTCAAGATCAAAAATGATTAAGTGTATAATTATAATGGTGCAGTTTTTATGAATAGCATGTTTTACTTTTAAAAAATATACCCACAGGTAGTGTTTTAGATGTTCCTAATTTTAACACTGTGCTAATCAAGTATACCTAAGTATCATAACAAAAACAGATAGCAATTATACAACTCCTAATACAGATAGCAAAAAATTATACATACTGTGTCGACGAAAAAAAGTCACTCTTATAAGAACATTTGTTACAGGACGGCCTCCGAAGAAGAATGGACAAGTTAAAGAACAGAATAGAAGAAGCAAGTAAAGCTGTAGATAAGGAAAGAGAGAAAAATGTCAGTCTACTGCATTTGATATTTCCTCCTCACATCGCAAAGAGGCTGTGGTTAGGTAAGGCAAATATTGTAAATGATTTTTTCAGTTTGTGTACATATTATTTTACAGCAATTTAGAAATAATGCTTATTATAATAAAACGGAAAGAGCTCAAAGGATACTTACATGGCGGGGAGCAATCTGTATGTGGGATTTTCTAGTTTACCGACAGCATACTGACGTCTCTTCGATTACCTTGTCTGTATACTGTCAGTATTATATTTGCGCAGTAGTGTTATTATATGAATTGGTACCGCGCCGCATCCAAACATCGCATCGATATTATTTTATTGTTAGTATCAAATTCTGGGAACCCTACCGTGCACCGAGGACCTGGGGCAAATTTTTTATTTAGTATAAGTTTTTATTTAGTATAAGTTTTCGTTTATATTATTTTCTTCCCTTTTATATACATTGTAATTATCATATTACCTATGTTGCTTTCTATTGCTGTTAGAGAAAATATAAAAAAAATATATAAAGGGTAGGTAACTTATATTTTTTTAACTGCTCACAACTCTATGGTTAGTCAAAATTGAGGTTTGTATAGTCACACACACTGTTACGCGTTAGTTTTGTCAACCCAACATAATGTTTACTGTTCTGTCTCCCAATATTGATTCACGAGATTACGGCGCCACTCCTTTATTGTGTTCCACTCAAAGTTTGTTGAACTATGAGTATTGTCTTATACGTGACAATTCAATAGACTATTATTTTAAATTAGGCTACTCCGCACTTGGCATATCGTATGCAGATAACCTAAACCTTCCCAAAGTTCGAATCACTAAAGTTACGTGGCAATGGGCAAGGCACATTGCACTTAGAACCGAGTGGTGACCACGGACCGGAAGGCGCAGCGTGGGTAGACAAGGTGGGCTGATGACCTGGTAAAGGTCGCGGGAGTCCGTCGGATGCGGGTGGCGCAGGACCGGTCATTGTGGCACTCTTTAGGGGAGGCCTATGTAAGAACGAAATATACAAGAACGAAAAATATACTACCTCTATGGCTATGGGGCAAGCACGAGAGCGTTGTCAAACGTCGGTTTTATTATACTGACATAATGCCAACCATCTGAAGTCGAAAACGGTGTCATCGACCCAATTCGGAGACAAAGGAATCACGTACTGTTGTTACAAGGTTTATTCACACACATTAAGGCAAATGTCTCAATGTTTGTCACTTTTCATACTTAGGTACAAACGTTACTTTTTATTTGGTACGAGTAAAAGTAAATGACGTCATCAAATGCCGCAAATTAGAAAAATAAACTGCGACTAATAATACTCTTTCTGATTCTGATTGCCAATTCGCGATCAGATGAACATGCACCTTTAACGCCTTAACAATAAAGGCGCGTTTATTACGGTTCCGCAGAAGGTAAGAATAGAGAAAATTACGCCGAATATGCGCAATCAGGGGAAATAAATCGTGTAGTTTTGAAAAAGCGTGTATAATCTTTTTTGTAGAGAACTTTAATGTACCTTCAATACTTATGTCTCGGAACATTTTTTGTTATGGGCCACCGTTTGAAGCTTTTTACGAAAAACTAAAAAAAAGGACTTTTAATATCTTAATTTAGATACTAAAAGGTATAACTGAACCAATATTCAAAAATACACAAATTGTTGCCCTGATTTTTATTAATTTTACTAAGAAATATTTGTGGGATTTTGCAACGTTGTTTCTTCGCGACAAGTCACGGTGATACTTTTTGACCGCGGATCACTGTGATTTTTCCACCATGACGTTATTTATCACCCATCTCAAAATGGAAAGACGCGAACCCAAATCTGTGTATGACGCTAATAGGGCTTGTAAACTTTCGTGTATCCCTATACACACAGCATAGCCCTGATAAACACAGGTGCGGTGTAAACTTTGAGATTGTATCATAAAAGTTACAGCCGTGGGCGCGACCGTAGCGGGTAGATAATTTAGTTAACGCCCTTTTATGACAGCGCGTCCTAATTAATTAAGATAATGTATGGCTTGGCTTAATAAATAAGTTATCTTACTATGCTGGTTAGCTTCTTTTCTAAGGTTAATTATAGTTCGTGTCATCCACGAAGGCGCGCCCCTCCACAGCCCAATCCGTACAATTCCGCATCATCATCATCATCATCATATCAGCCGAAAGACGTCCACTGCTGGACATAGGCCTCCCCCAAAGAGTGCCACAATGACCGGTCTTGCGCCACCCGCATCCAGCGGACTCCCGCGACCTTTACCAGGTCATCAGTCCACCTTGTGGGGGGTTTACCCACGCTGCGCCTTCCGGTCCGTGGTCGCCACTCGAGAACCTTTCGGCCCCAACGCAATTCCGCATAGATTACCTAGTTTGTTTTTAATCTGACTGTGACTTTATAGGCCGGGCCCAATAAAGCGATTGGAGTGCGCGATTGGAGAGTGGCCTGGGGAAAATCCAGGGGAAACATCCGACACGACCACGCGGTTTAAACATTGGAATATGTACTCTAAGAGTTTGCGCTACAGTGAGATTGGTTGAGCGGCTTCATACCACTACTATTTGATAATATAATTTAATATTATACCGAAGTGGGTGACGCAGGATTTTCAGGGTAACCGGGAAACAATAACAAATTATAAAATAGCATACAGTAACAAATAGATCAAGAACTTAGCATACATTGTGACAGACAATGTGGGAAATGTGTAGTCATACAGAATAACATATCTAACGTTACATTTTAGATTCATTTCGTGATGTTTCAATATACGCGGAAGCGTGTCAAGCCAAGTCCAAAAGAAGATAATGGCGATGCAGCGGCCGTGTGTCACACAAACCACTTTTGACTCTTACTTTTGCAAAGAATTTATAGATTATTTCAGTATCAAAAAGAACTCCGCACAATTTATTGACAGTACACAGATAACAAGTAAGGAAATTAAGGCTACGGCAATACGGTGTCAGAAAAGACGAAAATATCGCATACATTTTATGAATATATCGCATACTACATGACTTTTTTTGAACTTGGGCCTTGGGTCCCTTAGTAGTAGCCTTATGGGTATAAGGCTGGCTGCGTTTCCCCGCTGGATGGCTTTGCGAATTACTGTCAATTAGGTACACATTTTCTGTATTATAAAATGTTCATAAATATGAATAATTAATTTTGCCTACGCGTTTTATAATTCATTTTATAATTTGGTTTCGCCTGTTATTAAATCATTTGTAAATATTTTTAAATGAAGATATTACTTCAGTCATTAGATATTTAGTCGTTATAAAACCAGTTCTACCTATTTACGTTATTCGCAAATTACTTGATCGAGTAAATCAACCAATTTTAGCAACATGTGCCTCCCATGGGACCAATTTAGTTTACTTCCCGGGTAAATTTAATAACGTTAACTAATATAAATTGGCTTCGTAAGTTTGCTCAAGTTTAGAGACAGATCTCTGAGATATTGAAGCTAAACCTATATATAAATTAATTATGAATAATTAAATGAGGAAATACGTAGCTAACAACAATAACTTAAGTACAGGTAAATTCCCTGATATTGACATACTGCTCTTACTTCATTAGATCATCATCATCCTCCTAGCGTTATCCCAGTACAGTTGCATCTTGAAGGATGCCTGGGGTCCGCTACCTAATCCCAAGATTTGGCGTAGCCACTAGTTTTTACGAAAGCGACTGCCATCTGACCTTCCAACCCCGAGGGGAAACTAGACCTTATTGGGATTAGGCTTTGTCAAGTGAGTGGGCAACTTGACTGTTAGAAGTTCTCAAGCCGCCCGAAGGCCTCCAACTTGGCTTAACGACTGCTGCCGTAGACAGCAACCGGGATCAACGGCTTAACGTGCCTTCCAAAGCACGGGATATTCATTAGATATTCTACTTTAAACCTAATGTAATAAAATGTCTAATAAAAAAAAAGATAATGTATAAAAATCGTATATTTATAATTGAAACACTATTACATTAGCGTTAAAGGAGACTATCCAATGGAATAAGACCAATAATATATCGGTGTGAAACTCAAAGTTATCGAATTGTAATTACATATAACATTTCTTGCACGTGTAGGTCTTCTAACTTCCACTACTATTTGATAAAAGGGGACATAATATATCTCCCCATTTTCTTGTCTCTTCTGTCTTTGAAAGACAGAAACTATAAAAGTAGATGTCTATAAAACATATCGCTCTTTTGTCAAATATCGCAAACAAAATACTGGTTTATCTTCGAGGGTCCAAAATAGATTTTGTGATTTTTAAAATTCTTTAATTTTGTTAGTGCTTGGAAACTCGATTTTAATTAGTACTAGTATAAGTAGGCGGGGATTTACGAGGTTATGATATGTACTCGTATGTATAAGTAAGGTAAACATCCCAGTACTCGATACCTTAGTGCCCAATAGATCTGATGCCACCTATTCACCTCTATCATCATGACATAAGATCAGATCATGATGTCTTGTTATTGTGTGTAATAAAGTGCTTACATACATACATCAGCCTTAATTTCACGTCACGTTTCATCAGCCTTAATTATGTCAAAATCCGAAATTTTCGTTTTCCGAAAAAAAAATCACTTACTATTGAATTGTATTTCCTTTCGTAGGTGAAAAGATCGAAGCTAAAAGTCACGATGACGTCACAATGCTCTTCAGCGACATCGTCGGGTTCACGTCAATCTGCGCCACGGCTACTCCGATGATGGTAATCGATATGCTGGAAGACCTGTACACCGTTTTCGATGTCTTCTGTGAGGAGCTGGACGTTTATAAGGTAAGAATTGGTAGGTAATTGACCTAAAATGACTCATAATGCACGAAGCCCAGCGCTAAGCCCCACCAAGTCCAGCAAAAGAAGAAAAAAGGCACGGCCGTACTCTTTATTTTACCTTTTACTCGAAGCTATTCAGGTCATTTTCGACCTTCCTGTAACTTCGTCATGGAAAAAACTAGAAGCATAAATTTTCAGTGAACGCGAAGGCATTAAGTATATACCTAGTCACAAAATTTTATTAAGCAAGAAAATGAGCATTAAGTAGTAAAAATGTTAGTAATGCTAATAATTGCTCCTTTGGTCTGGGATCGGCTAAATACAGTGTTATTTTTTTATTTATAAAAAATGTGATTGCTCTTAGCCAGTATCTAGCCAGGGGGCAAAGATGAGGCCGACGATGAAGCGAGCTCACCCAGAAGATGCCTATTCACTCGTGCCTTAAAAAGGTCTAGGTTATATGAACTCGGAAATACAAACGCCGGCATACTGTGTAATTATTCCCAGCTCGTTCGTTGTATACACAGCTTTGTTATGTGTTATATATACTTATACCGTTTGCCATGCCAGGACATATGGGACACCATGTTAATCCACGCGTTAACTGACATGTTACCGTCTTGATAGTGTGGTTAGGTAAGCATGGGTGCGTATAATTTGTTAATTGCTTCGCAAAAGTCTCTCTCATGGAAAATACTCAGTAGGCCTAGCATATGACGGCAGTGAGAGTACCTATGCCGCGAGATAGTCTCGGTACGCGTCTTTTTTTGATTGATTGATTCTGTTCGAAAGTGACTTATAGTCTATCTCGCGGCCGTCATGTGCTAGGCCTACTGAAGATGAAGGGTTGTTCGCGAATGTCGCTAACGTAACGTTACGTTGGACTAATAATATTGCATGACTTTGCCGGAAAATTCACAGTGCCCCCCGCAGACCATAAATGTGTGTTCTCATGTCGCTATGTGGCTGTTCATTATGTAGGACGAAAATTTTCAAAGAAAACGCGAAGATGCAATAAAACGTGACGAAAAGTAAACTTGAATTTGCGCACGTGTATGTGTGTGTGTTTGTGTGCGTGTGTGTGTGCGACGTGCGTGCGTGTGTAAATTAATATTTTTTTGTTACTTTTGTGACCTTACATGACAATACCTCATCTAGATACCCTTCTGCACGCATCTTATGCGAAATAAATGTTGTTCGGAACCAATAAATCGACTTACGTAATTCATGAATAGTCCCTAAGCTACTGTCCCTAATGTAACCTAGCGAGAATTTCACCTTATTACATTGTGATAATCTGTAAAACTATTACTTATTTTATTTCTCCCCTTAACTATACTTGCCAAACAGTGTTACGTAAGCGACATTTATGTAGAAAGCCCCTGATTCGTCTACGGGCAACAAAAAGTTGAAGGTTGTTGTCAATGTACGTTGTTTATGTATGAGATTCAGGATTAAAGTGGTTCACTTAATAACAAACAAAAACAAAAGTCGGGCGTTCTGTTACTCATAGGCTACGTTAGATAGAAGCCTTAATTTGATGTTACATCTTCATTGGGTAGCCAGAATATTGTGTTTCCTATTCATGACTTCGGAAGCTGCCTAGAGGCAGAAATCAAAGCAAAACGTAGGTATCTATTGAACGACAACGCGTATTGTTAGTGTATATACGTACTGTACTCAGTGGCCAAGATATTTTGATAATAATATTGTTATAGGAAATCAAATCATATAATTGACATCAATTTACGTTGATTGAAATTGGTTCTTATTATTAGGTACCTCTGAATCTGAAAGCGATTCCAATTAAGTCACTTTCTGGGTCTGAATTTGTAGCCACGTATGGACACCAAATATGTTGACTGATTTTGATTAAATACAGTGAATGAAAGTCAAAATGACGAGTTGCCAATTCGCATTGTACCGACTATACTGAACTGTTGCCATATAAATGAGAAATAATAGCCCTCTCATGACAATGGTCTTATATTTCTTCTCTTTATTAACATGACATAAAAATATATACGTTTCAATATTTATATTCTTAATTTGTGTAGGTGGAGACGATAGGAGATGCGTACTGCGTAGCAAGCGGGCTGCACAGGAAGATCGACACGCATGCGCCTCAGATTGCATGGATGGCCATGCGTATGGTAGAGACTTGCGCACAGCACTTTACTCATGAGGGACACCCTATCAAGGTATGTCTTTATATTTTATTTATTGCCAGCTGTAGTCTACTTTGCTGTATGTTGGTAGTTTTGTCCGGTAGTTTGTTATTTTGGCCCAGCATCCATCTGGCTAAGATATCGGGGGGAAAAAGACAAGAAATTAATTCTGCTGCACATTAGGGTGGGCCGATTTTCAAAATTTTGGAATTTCGTAATGTAATAGTATACATACGCTGTATGATTTTTTGTAGATTAGGGGAAATAAATGACTTTTAGCCCTCTACCGACGATTAAATGTCAGAAAATTCAAAAATAAATAAAAAAATATCTTATATTTTAAATTTATTTAAACTTTATTATTAATAAAATAACATCCTTTGGTATCAATTATACTTGTTTTTGATTATTATTTATTATCAGAAGATTTTTTTTAGTGACCCACTTAGACGACGTAAATGGAGTTTTTCAAAAAAGGCTTTTTGATCTATTAAATATATCCAAATTGGCGCTTAAAGCATTCGTCAGAGCTGTCGTGGATTAAACACGTTACATAAAGCATAAAAATGATAATGATTAAAGCAAATATATCGTCAAAATTACGTGGCAACATGCCCGGAAAAGTGCGAAATAGGACCTTTGACTGTCTATTTAAACCATTAAAAAGTTATATATTTTCAATCAAACCCTGCTTTATTTTAATATTAATATTCGTACTTTTGTATGAGATTATATTTGAAAAATACGTAGTACGATTTTTTTATAATACAGTACATCGGTAGTTTAATGGTATTTTTTTTAATTACAAAAAATTTGGGATATTTTTAATATTGATTATATTAAAACAGAAATTAATACTAGTGATGATTTCTATTATATTAACATTCGTCTTTAATTTACAAAAATAAACGAGCTAAATACTAGTAATATTTTATCTTTAAATAATTATCAAATATTACCCTAACTTCAAATTTTTGGCACCTGGTAAAAGTAGGTAGTATATATTTTTAAATTTGGTATTATCACCATAATCTACTTATTAAACTGCAACTTTTTATTCCTATTACACTTCGAATTTGGAACTTTTATTTTTTCCCATACAACAACGGCCCACCCTACTGCACATCTGTGTACAGTCAGCATCAAAAGCGATACATATGAAGGCGTGAAAAGTCTTTATTACAAAGGAATAAGAACTTTTGACATCTTCATAATATGTACAAGCTACTTTAAAATATATCAATATAGGAACTAAAATAATATTATAACTAAATTAAAAAAGGTCCCCGAGATCGGAGGCCTGTGGATGTGGAAGGGTTCCCATAAGGCTGGCTACTTTTGATGCTGACGTACAACCGGCATAAGCAGAATTAATTTCTCATCTTATTTCCCCTCCTGTAATCTGATGAAAAGTTTGCAATGTCTAATATGGATCACGATTCCAAGGATAAGATGTTTGCTCACTCTTACCTTGAAGCCATTGAAATTGTATATGTTTCCGGAAATACAGACGCCGGAAGAGCATTCCTTATTAAGACAGCGGAAATCAAAAATGATTTCTGAAATTGCTAGGCGCGGCAGGGAGAGAATTCAACTACATGTGGGTGGATTCTTTGTCCTCCGCGCCTTGCAACCAATGGGAGACCTCAGTGTCCATTTGTTTTATATCTATAGATGCGCATAGGCCTTCACACCGGGACGGTTCTAGCAGGAGTGGTGGGACGAACCATGCTCAAATACTGCCTTTTTGGACACAACGTGACTCTGGCCAATAAGTTCGAGTCAGGATCCGAGCCTTTGAAGATCAACGTCAGTCCAACTACTTACGAGTAAGTTCACATATGTATTAGTGAAGATTTTCCTAGCCAATTGACTTTTTCCTAATACATTGCGTGTGATCCCAACTAATCGCAGTTCGTTGCGCGTCTCGACCGCGCAATGAACAGATATAAAACGCTTGCCGCGTCGCAATTCGCGCAAAGTCATGGCAGGGCCGTAATGTCACTTAATAAATCTCATTTTAAATCATCTACTTCCGAATTGTCGGTGTGGTTTTGTATCAGTCAGTTGTCAGCTTTCAGTGTCGACTGTAACTTAAGTCAGTACAAATTCTTTACCGCATTCCTACATTTCGATGATTGCTTCTTGATCGGCGCAGGATACGCAGACGTGGGGTAGTACACAATAAAGAACTATATCCATACCGCCACGCCTTTGCGCAATATTATACTATGATGGCGCAAATAAAAAAACGCCCCTATTACTCAAGTTTACAAGTAGTAGTAGTTTATAGTAATCGTCTAAGTACCGTCTATCAAGATATGTGCTTTTGTGTGAGTAAGATAGTATAGTTTACCTTTGAAATCAGAAGAACATAAGAGCCTTTTGAGAGGTACAGTCCAGCGTGCAGCGACATACTGACCGCAAATACGCTGAGTGCACTTTCAATCCCTCAATGGAGTGCTCGAGTGTCTCTTGATGCCGCTGGTTAAATTTAATTGCTACACAGTTTCCATTTAGAAGAAAATAGTTTGAGTGTTAACGAATGATATTCAGATAATGTTAAAGAGAATTCTCAACGAGAACCCGTTGGAAATTTAAATTTTAGATAATGTTTGGCATTTAATTTAAAGCGTTTAATGTGTACGAATTATAGTCTTCGTATACGTATATATGTACAGTCAAACAATTTGATTTTTGGGCCACTGTCACAGTGACATTAATATGTGATCTAGCGGTATTTACATAGATTTTCTGTATAAAAAGGTAGGTATGAAGTGGCCCAGAAATATACATTTACAGATAGGAGTACATCAACAAGTCAATACACGTCATAAGTAAGAATGTTTTATGATAGTTTAGGCTAATAAATCTGAGAAATATTTTCCGTTTAAGTTAAAACTATTATTGAGCCTTTTTATCAGTATTATAAAACTGACCCACCCATGCAACCTAAACCTACTAAGCGTAAAAATAACAAGAGCTAAATGACTCAAACTCCAAAGCAATAATAAACGTTTCACAGCAAAGGATAACTCACGCATTTAGCTAAATTGCGTATCAGTGCCGTACAAAAAGTTCAATCTAACTTCAACATACCTACCCGGCATCGTTATTAGTTCCAGTTCAAAGCGGCACGATAAACCATAAGAATCAATTCCAACGGAACTTTCCTCGCAGGTGGCTGATAAAATTCCCGGGCTTTGAGATGGAGCCGAGGGATCGTTCGTGTCTCCCGAATTCGTTCCCGAAGGACATACCGGGAACATGTTATTTTCTGCACAAGTACAATCATCCTGGTACTGACTTGATAGCGCCACAGGTAACTTGTTTTGCGTCGTTGTTTTTAGATTGATTTTCTCTTTGTTTTATATTTGGCAGCGAAATCGTTTCTATCAAAGTTACTAGTCGTGTGTACTGTTTAGCTACAAAAAAGAGTTTTGTAAAAAGAGTTGTGTTGTCAAGGAAAATTGAAACACGTCTTACCTTTTTTCGTTCTTGTGAACGTTGAACGTTAAACTTTCAAATGTATTGATCTGTGGATAAACACTAACCGTTCCAAATACCTTAACATTTATAAACCTAGAACAAGACTTGGTAAAATTATATTCCACATTCCCAATACAGGCAAGTTTTGCTACCGGGCAGTTCTACCCCCTGGATCATAGACTACATATGTGTGTTTCTTATGAAATAAAAGAATTAATTTATTCAACCTCTGGCTACGTGGTCAAACTTTAAAAGTAGGGCCATTTAAATTATCTAAGTTTTTCGTGCCCATTGTTCTGTTGATGTCCCAAACCTAAATCACCTCAGAAATTCCCAAAAATCCTGGGGTCGCTCCCAAGAGCTGCTAAGTTTAAATCATTCTTTGTAACTTTGAAAGTTTAGTAATTTGTTTTCTTTGACAGGTCAAACATATAGAAGATGCCTTGAAAGATTTTGGGATAGGACAGACGAAACCAGACGTCGTTGAAGAGCCTACTTAGTCGAGGTAACGTGGACACAAGCCGAAGAATTTAGCAATACCTAAATTTCTTTTGTTGTAGTTTCTTGTATTTTTTTCTGTGACGTATCACGTAACGTTTGTGTATTCAGCGCTATTCACTTTTTGATATTGAAAATTTGAAACAATCAAAAGAACAGGTATTTAATGGGCAGTCATATTTGGGTCATTGTCAGTCGGAAAAACAAAAGTTGTCCATTCGGTGGTCAATAGTTAACGGCTTGTGTGCATGTAATTTACGTTTTTATTACATGGATTTATAGACACGGAATTACAGATTATGCGGGTTATCAGATCGATCGAAAATTAAGCTTTGTAGTTCTTAACTTTTGACATGTCCACCGAAAAGACGCGCACCTAAATCTGACAATGACCCATTTGTACTTGTAGTTACCTACAACCTGTTTTATATTTTGAATATTTTACGTTATTTTCTATCAGAATCACGAGCTCTTTCGACCCTGAACCTATTAAAGCTGATTAAAAAGGGTCCCCATTTTTTTATCGACTTGGTTCCTTTTTTGTATGAAAAATATATATTGTACGAAAATTAACCCCCAATTTTCATATAAAGATTTAAAGAAAAAGATTCTGAGAAACTGGCAACAACATTCAATGTTCAACATCTTAAACAAAAGTTGAGGGTAAGTACTTACCTACAATACAAATTTAGATATAAATGCCAAAAAAAAATCTCTTTACATTTCGAGTTTTTGAGTTATTATCTTTATGGTATAAAAGTACAACAGCGCTGAACTTCGACCAACATTCGCTAAATGTTTTCAAGCCAAATTTATGTAATGCCTATGGAATAATTAATTCAATTATTCAGGGAATCTACATCAAAAGAAATTTGCATGAAAACGCGCGTAACGTACGCCAATACTTTGGACTAAGTAGCCAAGATTTCTGGAACATTTTCAACAATGTAAATATCTACTGTTACTGTGTAAATGTAAAAGTAGAACAAACATTTCGTTTGAATCCCTGAAGTTTGATATTAGTATTTCGTTGGCCTTGGAGATTTTGCTTGTAAGCCAATCGATATTTTCGCTGAGCTTTATTCAGTATTAGATAAGTATATATAACATAGACTGGAAATAAGTATGTATATGCGAAGGTTAGACAACTCCATAAATAACAGTACTGATACGTCATGGCAATATGGATCATATTTTACCATGTCATAAAAACAAACAAAAAAAGATTATCTTTCAAAGTGTCATTACATTTGTAGATTACTGTGAAAAACTCCTTGAATACCAATTCATCACTTTTAGTTATGTTATATTATAAGTCCTTGATTATAATTAGGATGAAGAATATTTTCTTGTTTTTTTTTCATTACTTTTTCACCGTTACAATTTACAATTGTATCTTTATTGTCTTGTTTTATTTGTGTACTCATAGTACTTTATTTATTGCTGATTGGATATTATTAATAAAATGAACTTTTACAACTAATTATTCCTTGATGGTTTTGTAAGTAATTCTTTCAATTTAACGCTCTCGAAGCTACAAGTTACAATCGGAAGTCTCTTTCTACTAGGCTAGAAGGTACTGAAAGGAGACCGACGCTTGTAATTTGTAAATTGTAGCTTTGAGAAAAGTTTCCTTCATTTCCACAGAATATTCAATAGCTAGTAGTAAGCTTGAGTATGTGATGCTAGCATAAATGGTAATACAAATAGTGTTGTACCTATTTTGATTCATCTATCTACACTGACGAGCAAAAATAAAGGGTCGGTTACAAAAATGGCGAAAATGACAAAGCCCGCTGTGATAGCTTCTTCAGGTAAAATGAGTTAAGTTAAGATCTTAACAAGAAAAAATGTATATACGAATAAAAATCTTTAGGTACTTAACTCATTTTACCCGACGAAGCTATCACAGCGGGCTTTGTCATTATCGCCATTTTCGTAACCAACCCTTTAGTTTTGCACGTCAGTGTATAAAACTGAACAGCGTTTATAAAAATTCTATAGCGAAATTTTCTGTGAAAAAAATTACAAAATGTGTTTAGTTAAATGAGGTAAGTACTTATTATTTTTTAAGTTACTTATTATTGCGTTTGCGCCTCGTTGATGAGAAATCCACAAGTTCACAGATTCCAAAGAAACCTGTAACTAATACCCGTCTATGTAAAAAAACGTGCATTATGATGTTGTCGATGATTTCATTATGAAAAATTGTGTGTAATACCTACTACAAAATAGCGTGAAGCTTTTCAGAAGACTTCTAGATACTCTAAACGAACCCTTTAATAGACTTTAATACAAAATATAAAATATAAGATATGAGTAATCAAATGTAAACTCTATTTGTATTTATAAAAATACCAAAATGTATAAAATTAATGTATTTCAATATATAGTGATCTATGTGAAGCTTTACATTCTCGTATAATTATAATTGTACATAAAATTGAACCTGGGATAATACGACTTACATAGTTTTAATGCAATTCATAGTAGGTATAATGCTACGTTACCTAGGATAAAACTATTTTTTACATTTCCTTTGAAGAGTAAACTGTTCCAAAATATAAAATTAAATTAACTGCAAATAATTTTAATCCAAGCAAATTTCACAACAAAACAATACATTTTAAAAACGGGTATCATAACAAACGTAAATAACAATACAATCAAAGGGAGACCATTAGGAAAAAATAACATAAAAACAAAAAAAAAAACTCGCAATAAGTTAAAATATACAATGTCTCCAACAAGAAGAATAGATGAATTTGAAAAATATTTTTGTGAAGCTATTAAGTTAGATGTTATATTACAAATATTTCACAAGCTTGCAGAATATTCCTTAAGTAATATGAATTGTACATAAAAAAACCTTAATTTTCTTTTAATATTACTTGTATAGTTGGAAATAAGTTAGCAGACCATTCGGAACGATGCGTTTTTGAATGTTTTTAATTAACGTTTTATTTTAAATCAAAATGGAGTCATACAAACATTTCCATGAAACTATATAATTAAATACAAACAAATTTAATTTAATTTCTCTACAATAACGAAAAACATTATCGTGAATCTTGCTTTGCTTTAGTAAATTAGACATTTAGATATAAGATATGTGTAGTCAGATATGAAAAGCGTATGTTCTAAAGTAGTTAATATGCTTTCAGCGACATTTTGATACTCGCATTTAGATTAAATAACAATTCGTTATTAGAACTTTTGTAAAATCAAAATAAAATAGGTAAGTGTTCTTTTATGAAAATATAATTTACGTTGTTAAGCGCTTTATAATCGGTTCCAATCATTTTAATGTATTTTTATGGTAGTGCAAAATGCTCGAAATATATTTTTTACAATATTAAATAAAAGTCCAAAACACTCGTTATCAATACTGTGACACTTAAGATGCACCAAAATATTTTAATAGTATCTTTAAGCTTTCTTTGAAGAAAAAACTATAAAAAAATATTTTTTACTTTAAATATAATAAATACCTATTTAACAATGCAACAGTTTTTAAATAAGTGTATACTTATTATTTATACAATTTATTTTAAAGATATGGACAAAGAAAATATGTATTATTTGTGTTAAAATTTCCGAGAAGTACGTTATAATGATGTTTTATTACTTGAGTGAATTAGTGCTTTAAAGTGGGGTCGTAGTAGAAATTGTTTACCTTATGATTCAATTTACGTACCTAAAATATTATTTTTTCCAATAAGTTAACCAGAGCTCTATCGTAAATAACTACAAAAAAAGATTGCAAATCGTGAAATTTTGCTGTACAAAACAACAAACAAGTTTCGGCGGTTTGCCCTTGGGACATCTGAATGTACCTACCTACGAGTAATGAATTTACCTACCTACTCGTATTTCTCCAATTGATGATAAAAATAAATATATATATACTTTAATACAAATATGTGAAAATTTGTAAAAAAAGCCTTGGAAATAACTGTCAATCTTTTGGAACCTTCGATACTGATTAATCATTGTTTATGCACGTATTAAAAAGAACAGCTGAAATTGAATGGAATTTTTTTATTTGCTAAGGAATTCTAGTCACATTTGCGCTAATCGCTAGCCTAACTAATGTTAGTAGTTAAAACTACAAAATAATTATTTTGATGCTATTTCGGTATTTTTTTGATTCGAAATCATGACATTCCGTTTAGAACTGTGTTTAAAGTTTTGCTGTGTTGTGATTTAGCATTGTAAAGGCTTAATTAGAATAAGTCTAAATATGTTATGTTTTAAAGCGTTTACTGCACATATCGCCTAGGTTAGGTTCATCTAGTCATATTTTATAAGCATAATTAATATTAGGCATAGGGTGTTTTAGAGTTTTGCTATATTTAGTTGGTTTAATAAGCTTAAACGAGTATTAAAGCTGATTATGTATTTTTTCTGATCATTCTTCTGTGAAAAGTTTTAGTATTACTATCAGATTCTAGTCATATAACTAGTCACTAAGCGAAACAAAGTAAAAATTTATACATACCTAATTCACTATTTTAATAGACAATAAAACATGAAAATTTTGGGGCTGATTACATTGTCGTTGTAGACGAAAAGGAATGAAAAAAAAAAAAAAAATACATTATGTTTTTGACGCACTTGTGTGTCTGTAATAAAATATTGTGTTTATGTTTTACGAAGTATATACATTGCATTTCAAAATGCTTAAATGATGGTTTTTGTTAATGATTAAGATAATAGAGTTACATTTTAACTAGATACACTGATAGATTTAGCATATAAATGTCTTTACAGTCTGGCATATTTTATGACTTGAATGTTATTGTTATATTAGATTTGTAACGTGATAGTGCACAATAACTATGTTCTTTATGTTTTCAATGATTCTGATATGTCATTTATGTTTTATGTTAAAGTTTACTTTTACCATAAAAAAGCTAAGTTTGAGTTAGTCCTCTCGAGGGCCTATATTTTTCCACCCTGTATAGCGGAGGGCGGTAGAGGAGTTACTAATAAAATCCATAATTGTTTTGTCATAAATGTAACAAATTTCTATAATTATCATTTGAATTAATCTTCTTTCTCAGAAACTGTTAACTTTCAGCATTGTTGCAAAACTAACCTAATCTAACCCACAGAACTCTATATTCTGACAATACTACTGTTTCAGAGAAAATCAAATTATGGCAAATTAAAAAATGAATATCGAAGGGATCCAGCGACAAAGACGTAATTTGCTCCCCTGACCGCTAGATTGTCCGGTAGGCCTAGGCCTACCGGATTCGTCATGCTATCTAGATTCGTCATGCTAAATCTAGTTGTATTATACTGGGTGTAAAATTAATATTGTATATATATCTATGTAACTTTGACACGTAATTAAAGTGTATATAAATTAAAATCCTATCCTTCTTAAAGTAACATGCGTAATAAAATAAATAGGTTGAGAACACTGCCATACACCGCAGACATACAATCATTAAAATTACCTGCATAACACTACAAGCGATTCTTCAAAAGTTGTTTTAGTTTGTTTGAATTTGACAAAAAATTATAAAGACCAATGTTATAATGATATATAATATACATCACGTATTGATGTGCCCGTGCATTATTGCACGTGTATGTCTAAATTTAAGTTTAGTTGAATTGTTTTTATTTTCGTAAATCATTTTTTTTAATGCCTCAAGTTTTTGATTTGGAAATAAATGATTTTAATTAATTATGTCCTACAATATTAGACAAAACAAGTAAAAAAATCGTTTAGAATTTATGAAACTAGGATTTTTAATAAAAAAACTGAAATAGACATCATTTTGGAAGAACAAAATTCCATTATGTCCAGATGTATAAAAAGATATAGCTGGAAAGGCTAAACATAAAAATGTCAGTAATTCATGTAATGGAATATTGATTATTTTGTTTTTAATTTTATTGCATAGGTCGACATCTAGAATACAAGTAAGCGTCTATACAAACAGTGCGCAGCATTAATCTAAATAAAAACCACAATAATTCCTTACGAAATTTCTAATGAATATTTCCGGGTGTTGTATGTTCAGTTGTCCTAAATCAAAATGACAAAAAATGTAATGTTTGAAATTTCTAAAAATATTATTGTGTACTCGTAAGGAAAGTAAAATTTATTGTTATCCTACAAAGAAATTTGTATTAATTATTGTATCCCAAAAAAGTTTTACTGACATTTCCACTGGAAGTGATGAGTGTGTGAGGAGTGGATGATAGTTAAAGAATAAAATCTGTTCAAATTTTACACATCTTGTATATCTAAGGTTTTTTTGTAGAACTTTCTATTTTAGAATTTTGTATAGGTACCTACATCTTAAAAATTCGTGTGAACTTATTTTGAATTTCGAAATTGGTATCTAGGCGAAATCTTTAAATAATTCTATGTCACACCTGGCCATAAAGCGGCAATTACCGCACGCTCCGCGCGCGGAAAATCCCACTTCCTGGCCAGGGGGTGACATAAAATTTTGACAAAAAATGTACTATTCCTGTAACTTCATTTCCGTTATAACTCTCCAGTTTTAACGAGCTTCCATAACATAAGCAATCCATCGCCTGAAAACTGGTTCGCTTGCTAAATATCACTACATAGCTATAAGCATGCACCTAACTCTCTTGCGTAATTAGACAGTTTAACTTCGAGTTCATTTATAGTTGACGTCAAAGTAAAACTGCACTTAATTCCATTGTAATAAGGCCTTAGTATGTTTTGAACGTTTACTCTGTACCTGGGTTAACCTTTAGATAGGCACTACAGAACCCCAGGGCAAGATGTTACCCTATTGTAACGTTAGGAGAGCTTTTGGCTCTCAATTGTAAATGTCATATTTTAATGTTGTCTTTTGAATAATGCCTAAGACCACGGCCTTCTGTATAATTATTGTATGTATGTGATAGTCACAAATCTTAATATAGGGGTTATTAGCCTATCTGTCACGTTGGTGTAAGCTGTTTTTATCACGCTAATGTACTTTTTTTGATAAGTTCCTTGCCGTCGAGACGATGCACTGTTAGTGACAAAAGTATAAAAATAAAATGTTTCTTTCGTACAATGTTGTTTGATTAATGCATCCTGAGGGTACTTACCACGTCTAAATATAATAAAAAATACCTACTTCTTCACTCTTCTGTTTTCTTTTCACGAAATAATAGTAGGAATATTTATAATATAAAAGATTGTCAATATAAGTAGCTGATTTTCCTGGCTGTATCCCAAAGAAGCCTTGAGTCTGCTTTGGCGCATACCCCAAAATTCTACGTAGTAACTGGGTTACTTTAGGAAAAAATGGGGCTACTTTGATAGATTTAGAACCCTTATAAAATCATCAATCATCACTATCTATTTCTAATTTAATTCAGTTTAGTAAATAGTTACGTATACGTAACCAGCATAAAATGCGCGTTATGAAAAATGGACACTAATGTTAAATGTACTTTACGCTCTACACGCAAAATATACGACACGCGAAATATGCAATATATCCAAATATTTTGGCAAGTGCTTGCCAAAATATTTATAAATGTATATTTACAATATGTACAATATGTATATTTTGCGTATATTTATTTAACTCAAGCGGAATTAGGAAGACAAAAATAAAGTTTTATTAGAGACTACGGAGCTAAGTCAAAGTTTATAGATTAATCAACAAGAACAATTTCATGTTAACAACACCTTAATTTAATGCTTGTCTCGTTCAAAAATGTGTATTTCTTAATAAGCGAGCTCGTAAACATAGCCGTTTATAATAAACTTTCTAAACTTTGACATGATGGTAATTAATGGAATTCCCAAAGTAGGGTAGGTCCTTCCATTTTAAAAGGTATTTATTATCAAAACAGCAAAGTTACATAATCTAATAATAAAATTATCTAAACCAAAAATAAACTAAACTAAAAACTAAATAAGTATATTTACATGTATAGAATAGGCTCGGCCTAGAGTTTCCAGCCCATGCGGCTCAACGGCGGCATATTTGCTCCGCTTGAGGTGGTCAGCCGCGTCGGCGGCAGCGCCGGCCTTAACCGAGGTCCCTGGAAGATGGGAAGGTGCCAGGGTATCCACACATGTGGCGTACCAGACTAGCGGCCATCCCAACTTCCAGGGTACCAGGGTCATGCCATCTGGCCTCTTGCCATCCTCTCTAACCAGGCCAGACGGATCTAGGATCGCCGGTGTTCCAGCGCTGGCAAAGGCTCGACGCAAGATGTCATTAATGGAGGCATGTAGCGCGATGTGACCGGCACTCCTGCTGCAGGAGAGGCCGTGGAGACCTGTATTAGCAACACTGGCCCCACAGTGGCACTGGTGTGGGGCAACACATGTCGCTCCCAAGCACAGCGATACCGCGAATCGGAAAGTTTCACTGCTAAGGAGTGTCCCTAGATTTTCGGCTTATGCCGACGCCGCGTCGCTAAGTTTGGGAAGACCCTAACGATCCAAACCAACCCAGTGGTACGAGCTGAGGTTCGCATAGTGGCTGCAGTCAGTGCAGTAGTGTTAGCTCTACTGAAAATGTCATGTAAATCGGCTGCCGCAAATCAAAACCCAGTATGCGATTTTTTTTTTGAAAATCGTTTTTTGACTTATTCTTACATCATACCTATACGAACCATTTCCGAAGACACCAGGTTAAAAATCGTCGTTTTTAACGGAGATTTAACCATGAAAAAAAAACAAGTGCCATTACAACTATCACTAAACCAGTTTAAACGTAGCAACTCACATAAACCATTTCAAAAACGTAAAGCGTCTGAGACTTACCTGGAATTTTTGGTGTTGCCAATGAGACTTACTAGTTAAAAAGTTAATAATAATAATGTATGATGTGTATCTAGAAACCTTCTACATAAATACCGAAACACACAAACTTTTTTGAGGCTGACACAACTTATGTATTTTTGCTCCTGTAAAATTTGGTCTGATGAAGATACTAGGTTTTGATATGGGGCAGCCGAAATGGGGTATAACAAGCCTAATCAAACTGCAACGTATGCCGTACAAGCCTATACGCCACCGCCAAATTCAATAAGCCACAAGCAATAAACTTGCTTAACCATAAATTCATTTTAAGTGCTTCTACGCTTTTACGATATTATATGTCGTTTAGAGAGTTATTAAACGCCATGTTTGAATGCAAATACGTTTATGTACGGCCAATGAGGCATATATAAAATGGGCCTTAAGTGGATCATTTCGTTTACTGGCACAAAAATGGCTGTGAACGCTAGGCGTTAAGTAGAATTGCCTTAATGATACTTGGAATGTGTTTGGAATTGTTAGTGAAAAGCTGTTTTGGGTGACTCCATATTTTGATACTTCTTCTTTTCGTATGAAGGGATCAAACAAATTAAGTTTAAATTATATTTTGATACTGTTTTTTATTTTCATTTTATACAACGACGGTGGCAAACAAGCGTACGGTCCACCTGCTGGGGACACCGCAGCAAGTAGACGCTCGCAACTCCAAGGGAGCCAGGTGCGCGTTGCAGACCCTTTATAAAATCTGAGGATTCACTGTGTTGGCAGAAGAAAGGACAAATCCCTATCCCTCCTAGATCCCTCGCTCTCAACACAGTGCATCCTCGGGAGCTCTGGCAACCTTGATCACCTCCAGGAACACAACACTGCATACTTGTGTAGTGAATAATGTTATTATGGCTGTGGTATTCTGCAAGGCAGAGGTACTTCCCCCAGTAGGGCTGCTCCATATTCGAGCAAGATGATATGGGTATGTGTAGCGTAAGCGCTGTGTGTATGTGTGCGTGCGCTGTCGGTAAACGCGTCAATTGTGTGCGCGGGTGCGTAACGCGTGGCGCGGACGAATCGCAAGGCGCGACGTCACCCGATCGACACCCGGCGGGCCTGTCAGGGACTATTATACTATTCTGTGACGTAATTCAACAAGGATCGAGTCTAAAATAACATGTTATGTATATTATTTTGCTGTGCTCTACCTCACTCACTGAGTTGAGATGTAGGTGTAATAAATTAATTACTTATGATCATCTTCTAGGGCTGTACCTATATGATAGGGTAAGTTGTCCAGTGAATGAACACTTAAGGATTTTTATAACTTAAAAAATCGTTTTGTGTAAGATAGCTGTAATTAATATCGACCATGACTGTTTTTATTGGATAAGCAAGTATTCCAGTTCGCTTAGGCTACATCACTTTTGCAGTAGTATTCCATAATTATAAGTTATACAACTTTTTAGACCAAAAAATGGGAATTCACCAGTGAATGAACACGTAGTTCTAGTAAATGAACAGCGGGTACCAGTGAATGAACTACTATTTTGGCTACGATTTGTTGCTTTAAATTGCTGTTTAGCGAGTTTGTTTTCAGTATCTCAATTCCAAAAGATACGAAAAATAGTTTTTTGAGATAATTCTGCTCAAACAACTGAAAAACTGAAAGAAATGTTCGTTCATTAACTGGCTCTGAAAATAAAAATGCAACCAATAAATGAACTAGTTAATTGTCGATCGGTGTTCATTTACTGGAAACACGCAAACCAGTCAATGAACATACTTTATGTTTGAAAACATGTTTTGTTCGCGAACACTGGCCTAACGATTTGCAAACAATTTACAGTCATACAGTAGTAGTAGTATACATGGCTTGCCAGTGAATGAACACCCCAGTTCATTCACTGGATTAAGAAGGTTTTGAGTTCTAGTTATAGAACATGGTTTCAAAAAGCAGAATTTATAAGTAAATAACACGAAACTACATGTTAATACCGAGATTTAGATCAGATGTTTAAAAAAAACCAAACTCTATAAGTCCCAGGTTCATTAAAAATAAGTACAGCGACCGGTCAATTAAGAGGTGGCGTGCTTGACTGCTTCTTACCGGCCCATACTAAAAATCTACACTCCTAACCTGTCAACTTTAAACCTCTCTCGTTTTATAGCTACTGAGACTAAGACAATGTAAATGTTACAAAAACCTTACAAATAATGTTTCTTATCGAGAAAAAAATACCAAGTTTGCTAGAGTTATACAGAACTCTTATTTTAAAAGAAAAAAGTGCATTTTGTTCATTCACTGGATTTGTTCATTCACTGGAGAACTTACCCTAGGCTGTGTCCGACCAAAGTTTCGGTTTCTTCCAAAATTTCAGCCTAAATTTTCACTGCGCTGTATAACCTTGTCGTATGTTTCGATCGCATTCAGCTTGCTACGGGTGACATCAACTCGGCTGACAGTATTCCGTCCAGTGAGAATCTTTACGACGTCAGTAAGTTTACGTCAAAGAAGAAAATGTCACATATCGATCATTTCAGTTTCGGCTCAAAATCATATTTCGGTCGGACATTAAGATGTCGTTTTCAATTAAGATCGTCGTTAATAATAATCGTTTGCTTGTAAATAAGCAGGTTTATATTCTGTGGCAGTGTCTGTCACGGCAGTAGAGATGTTTATTTTTCATAGATATAATATATACTCTTGTAGTTAAAGATGCGCCAACGAGCGACCGGGGCTATATCTTTCTCATACTTGCTCATTTTCATACATAATTTATACTACGCAATTTGGCCGATTTGCATATCCAATGTATTGCTTATGGAAGTTTGCATTTGCCTATAACCCGACCATGAAATAATGTTCGGTCGGTGACAGGGACAAAACATGCTACTCTTTTGCATTTCTTCTTATAGGACAATAAGACTATCTAGCAAAGCGGGTCAGTCCCTTGGTATTTTCGGTACGGTACAACTTTTACACACACACACACACACACACACACACACACACACACACAGCCGCCCGCAACATAATGATGAGTTGTACTACTTATTTTACAAATATAAATACGAAGACAATACAAACTGTACCGACTATACATGATGTACGCACATTATTTCCATATGAAGTCTGTATGTAGCGACACTGTTTCAAGGCCCAATAAAATCTAGTCAGATTACAATAGATTACGATTTCATGTAAACTTTTATGTTGTACCCATTTGTTTGGTGGGGGTCACATGGAACAAATGAGAGTAATTCGTCCCGAGGTCAATGTTGTGTAATCCAAGTTTTCAACTTGTTAACCCTTAAAGAAAATTCCAAAAGACTAACGTAAGAACTTCTTTTAAAAGAAACTAAGGCGATTAATCTTAGCAGTCTAGTTATTTACGGGGCTGTGGGGAATAGACATAGACAAGTTTCACTTATTTTTGCACTCTTTCGGAATACCGCCCTTGGGCTTGAGTTTGAAAAGACGACTGTAAGTTAACTTAAGGTAAGTGCTAGCTTTAAATTGGCACAAATATAACCTACATTTGTTTGTAAAACCCGGCTGATCATTAGATATAGCATTTAAATTTTTCTGTGGGATGGCAGTATGTATTTTTCTTTTCCATGGCAAAATTAGAAAAGTTATTGAAAGACTCGTCGATCACGTTTTTATGTAATTTATTATTTGATCATGTGTTGTCATAGCAGCAACACATGCCATATGCTGAAAAAAAAACCTGTCTTGTTTTAATATAACGACGGTGGTAAGCTGGCAAACAAGCGTGCGGTCCACCTGATGGTAAGTGGACACCACAGCCTATAGACGCCCTTTATAATTAGGTTTCGGATTATGTGGATACGGTTGATCAGAAACAGCCAGCTGACAGCGGAGGCATGTAATAGGGTTCCTTACCCTTTGGATACAGGACCCTAATAAAGTTACGGATGATTTTTTCCGGAAAACATGATTAAATAAGAGCTGTGTTCCGGTCACTAAGGTAAAAGTACCCTTCACCGGACGCTTAAGACCTACATGTACGTTTGTTTTTTTAATAAGGTTTAGAATTTTTGTACGATTATGATCAACAGCATATGGTGAAGATAGATAAATTTGTCATCATTTAAATGTACGTCGAAATTTATTACATAGTTAGACGTATATAAAAATATTTTTTAAAGTTTTTTATATCGATTACACTGATTTGTCCCATTCAACGAACTAAGAAACGGAATTTGCACCCATTACCGGATCGGCATGCCGTTTCACCGAACTAGGGAAGAAATGTATGGAATGATGTCAGTGTGTGAGTTTGTAAACTGATGAGTGACTATTTATTTCAACCTAACTGCACTAGTTTTGTGATTTCGAGCAATCTTGACGGTAATTTAATCTAAGAAAAAACTGTCTATAATTAAAAATTTAAATCAAATATTTTTTTATATAAAATTCTTCACTAATCGCCAATAATTTATTTTTACATAATTTATTCGTTAACGGTTTACATCTAAGTAGCGCTGGCTTTTTTTTTAAAGATATACGAAAAATAACACATTTCAATATAGATCTAGCTGTACGCTGAATATGGTTTATATTCCAATGAACGCCAAATAGCAGCTAGGCCGAGATAATCATATGTTCGGTATCAGAGACCATGGGTACGCTTTACCGAACGGGCGTTCGGTAAAGCGTACACATTGAACCTATCACGCGAACATATTTAATAAAATAGTGTTTTAATCTTAATGATTCTGCCATAACAACATAAGTACATTTTATCTAGAAATAAGAACTATTGCAAAATAATAAATACACAATTATTTTGCTTCTACTGGTGTTAAATAAATACTATGGAATTTTTAAAATTACCTGGTCAATGAAGCTTATTTTGACGTCAAAAAGTCGTGAAAACTATACATTTTAAATGCAATTTACAAAAAATCTGTCTCGGTTATAGGCGTTCGGTAATTGCTCATTAAATTACTCTATTAATTGGATATGTGTAAAGCGGAGTAGTTTATATATAACGTTTATGATTAACGAGTGAAAAAATAATTTTCAAAACATACGTTTTTCCCTGATTCCGAACGCTGTTCGGTAAAACCTTCAAGCAGTAGATGAGGGTGACCCATCACCGAATTTACATTTTTGTTGAATTCTGTAAATTTGACTGCACTTATTTCACTTATTTAACTCAAACACACACACTTATTAACTCATGATACGATAACACCCGATTTTGAAGCATAAAGTCACTTTTAAACGCTTTTATGACCTTACGAAGTACACTCAGTTTCTTAACCATTTTTGTAAGGAGTCCCATACAACGCCGCGATCGACCTGCTCAATCGATTCTCCCGTTACAACTTAGAAACAAAATGGCTTTCTTTGCCTCGTAGTGGAAGGAATAGGTATCTAGCTAACGGAAAAAAATATCACAACGTAATATTAGCTGTAAGAACTCGACTTATGGCTTAAAATATAGAAAATCCGGTGATAGGGCAGATCCGGTAAAGGGTACATCTACCTTACGCTCCTGTCAAGCCATCGCTCTGACCAGTTACTCGACCAGTAAGCATCAAAAGTAACTTCACATATAAAGACGACAAAAGTCTTTATTTTAAGGGAATAAGAGGGTTTGACCTCTTCACATGCTTAGTTACTTTTGATTCTGACCGTACACTCCTCGACACGCTTCGTCGGTTCTTTGGAGTCACGCATTTATGGGTGACCTTTTTCACTTCAATGTAACTTGTATGAAGGACACTTTTGATACATTATTTCAAAAGAACCATAACTACTTTTAAATTAATTCAATCGTAAAAACAGGGATTATTGCAGCGATTGGAATAAATATCTAAAGCTTATCTAAACTGAAGCCTTTGACCGAGTCAACTATGATATCGATCGTTCTCTGAAACTAAGGTCTCTTAGTAATTATGTAACTAGCCCTAACACAGGCCCCGGTCTTCTGTTACTGCACACTAGTCTTTACATGCTTTGTCTGGATCAATTTAAAAATAAGATAAATAGTGTTAATTAAGTTGTATATTTAACTTGTGTAATAAATAAATATACTGTGGCGTAAACTGGGGGTAACAGGCATGATGTCAGAGTGTGTTAAAATACTGGCCCCTATTTCCCCAACTCGACAATTATCATCTGACAATGACAATTCCAAGTACACTTTTGAATCGTCAATAAGAGGAGCGGTAGGGCAAGCTCTCTCCGTACAAACTTTGTGCAGGATTTTCTTCGTTTGTGTTTGCATTAAAGTTATGATTTTTGGTCAGTATGCTTATTTTTCTGTTAGCTTTGTATTTTTTTTTCATAGATATTATTTTTAAATTTGTTCATTTTTCATTTTTTTTAAACATTTGAAAATTTCCACATCACTTTCTTTGCATATCTAATATTTACATCCAAAAAAAATTATTACATTTGTTAGTGCCAAAACCTACGAATAAAACGTGCACAGAGTTTGTATGGAGAATGCCTTGCCCACCCCTGCTCCTTAAAGATGGTAGTTGAATAGCATCGATACTTACCGGCCCGGCAATGTAAGCCGAATTGTCATTGTAAGGTGACAATTGTCAAGTTGGTGAAATAGGGGCCTAGAGTATTGGTATTTGAACCAGAACAGAGTCCGTTTTGAGTCGAACCAGATGAGGTGTGCGGATGAGCTGTCAGCTGAATATAAACTATAGAGTGTGGTCTACAGTAGGGTGGGATTACGTCTCCCAAGCTATTCAATTTATATATGGACGAGCTGAAAACTGGCCTCAGCAGCATGCATGAGGGTTGTTACATATATGGCGTGAGTGTTGATCAGCTATAGTGCGCGCCGTCCACGACGACGCGCCCCTCCACAGCGAAACTCATACTAATCTGTGCGCAGTTGTACGGCTTGTGGGCTGTGAAGGGGCGCGCCTTTGTGGATGGCGGATCGGCATATAGTGCGTGCCGATGACATGGTGCTGCTGGCGCCGGCTGTCAGCACGCTGGAACAATTGTTGAGCGTATGTTAGGCGTATGCCGATGGCCTTATGTATAATTTCGCGAAGAGCGAGGTAATGGTATTCTCGGCGGGAAAAATTAATCCGTACCATGTACCTCCTATCTGCTAAATGGAGTGCCTCTTATGATAGTGGAAAGGTTTAAGTATCTTGGTCACGTCATCACTAAGTAACCTGAGTGATGACCAAAATATTGAGAAAGAACGAAGGGCGTTGGCCGTTCGGGGAAATATGCTGGCCCCGCACTCCCCGCAGGTTTGCTCGATGTTCCGCTGAAGTAAAATAACGCTATTTAAAGCGTACCTATTGTCAGAGGTTTTACTCGAGCAGCCTATACAAAGCGAGCGTACAATAACGCCCTGAAAATTCAATACAACAATGTGCAATAATGCTGTTGGGCTTGTCGAGTAGGTGCAGTGCTTCTGGTATGTTTTGTGAGACTCGCATCGACGGGTTTCCAGCTATCATAAGAAAGAGGATAGTATCTCTGCTTGGACGAATCAGACAAAGCTCAAACAGCGTTCTAAACGTCATTGCTGATAAGTATGACTGCCCAATATTAATACATTGGATCAAGCAGATTAAAGGGGTAGCATATGCTGATTAAGTTTTCTCATTTCCTAAGTCTTCAATTAAGTTTCCTACATCGATATAAGTATTTTACTAACACAAATATGGAGGTCACAGTGTTCCGAAATAAATAATTAAATTAAAATATATATATTTATAGGCTTCGTATTATTGCCACGGCAATAATGTTCTATAAAAAACCGATTGCGGTTATTTAATTTAGGGTGACCCGAAATTTTTGACCTCGAGTGTTGCCGGTTCGCGGTAAACCCTCTGGTAAAATGTGAACTCGTTCGGCTGATAGCTATTCACAAATTACCTTGGGCGTGATTTATTTAGCGTGATGTTTGTTTACGTTCATTTTTAGAAGCAAATATTATGAGCTCCATACGAGTACATGTGGTTAATATCATGATATATTTAATGTGTTGGGAATCGTGATGGACGAAATTTCAATCTCCATATATTTAATTATGTTAACTGCTAACAAAAAGCTAAAATTTAATGTCAATAATCGGTTTTCGGGGCAAGATGATATCTATAGATGTCATGCAGACTGTACTGTTATTAAAATTGCCTTGAACTACTCTTTTTCTTCTTCTTTTTGGGTTGCCATCCGCTAATGAAGTATGCCAATCGTTGTGGTGATTTCTACCTTTTTTTAAATATAATAATGTGCGAGAGTTGTGCACGTTTAAATCAATAGGATATAGTGGATAACAAGCTTATGACTTATCTGATCGCACACCGTATCATAAAGCCGTCCTCTCCCGGCGAAAAAAATATACAATGCCATTCTTTTGTTATCTGCCCTGGGATCCCAGGGACTGGTAGACGACGGTTTGCGACTCAAGAAAAATCAAATCCTACTATGATCATATAGTGTACAGTAGTTTTGTGTTCCTGGAGGTGAACAAGGTTGCCAGAGCTCCCGAGGATGCATTGCGTTGAGAGCGAGGGACCTAAATTAATTGTCCCTTCTGCTGTCAACAAAGTAAATCCTCATATTTGATAAAGGGTCGGCAACGAGCACGTGTCTCTTGTCTATAGGCTGCATCAGTGTCCGCTTACCATCAAGTGGGCCATACGCTTGTTTACGGCCCACCTGACGGTAATTATAAAATAGAGTTGTGTATAGTTTGTACGTAGCATCTGTAGAGAAAAGTCTTGTTTTGTATGTTTTGTTTTTTTTTCTTCTATATGTGAAATTGTGAAGTCACCAGCATCCATATCTGCCACAACACAACACGCGTAAATTTCCGCCGGTCGTATAGCACGCCTATGTCTATAGCTGTCAGGATGTGTCGTGGCGAGTGATATGTGAGTGCTTTGTTGTGGCAGATAATTAATGATGGTACCTAGGTTCTGCGGGCAGCGGGTACAGAAACAAGAAAACAGAGGAAACCAGGGCAGAAGGTATTTATTTTAAACTAGCTCCTGCCCGCGACTATGTTCATTGTGTTAGAATTTCAATACTATTCTTTTATTTCAGGCGCTTACTTAAAACGATAGTTAAGTATCGCTTTTCCATACAACATTCCAGATCAATAAGGGATTATTAATTTCATCGATAAAAGTATCCGATGTCCTCCCCAGGACTCAAACTATCTCCATACCAGTTTTCATCTAAATCGGTTCAGCGGTTTAAGTGTGAAGAGGCACACACACATAGACACTAGACACACACTGCCACTACACATACACACACTACACATAGCTGACACTAGACATAGACTAGACACATAGACACTTTCGCATTTATAATATTTGTATGAAAATATGAACAAAAAGATAAGGTACTTGTAAAAAGCTGTTTAGTTTTAAAAATAAGTCATTGTCAGATTTAGGTGCGCGTTTTTTTGGTGCACGTAACAAAAGTTAGTTGCTATAAAGATTATAATTTTGAATTGGTCTAGAAATCCACATAAACTGTGTCTCCGTGACTATTTAAATCCATGTGATAAAAACATATTAAGTAACAAGCATAAGTCGTTAACTATTGACCATTGCACAACTTTTGTTTTTTTTTCAACTGTCAATAACCCGATTCCACGATCAACATTACAAGGTTGATGTTTATTGATCGGTAGTTAAGATTGAACTGAACTGCCAGAAAATGACTGCGCAGTGTCACGTGGAATTGGAAAATGTAGTTCAAAATTTAAAATTTTGAGCAGTCGCAAAGTAGCGTCTCTGCGCGTCTTCTACAAATTGTACTTCGGTGAGTGTGCTTAGGAGCAAAGATAATATAAATCACTACGTCTTAGGAGGTCCATGCGCTTATAACGCTCGTAAATATTGTTGCATACTTACAGAAGCTCACAAAGTATTGAAATCAGTCAAGTTATCTCTGAAAAATATAATTTCTAATAAGAGAAGAAACAAACGAATAACTTCAAAATTATCTGACATTACATCTTCTAGATTGTTGAAGTAGGAGCTCAGTACAAAGCAGTACTGACTCACTGTCAGTTGACACTGACAGCTGACAATTTTCTCATATCGTACCAGACCACAAAAATCCACATATCGACAAAACTGTGAGTGGCTTCCACTTAAAGACGACAATATAATTTTCGCTATAAATTCTGCTTTCTCAAAAGTTAACACTCTAAATAACGCTACTTCATAAATATGCAATATTTTGAAAGTGGCTTAATAAACTGGCAAGTTATTTATCTATACCAAACCCCATTTTACGGGTTCCCTTCGGTATCTGAATTGATAATGGTTACTTTATCACTGTCCACGGGTCCCTAATAAGGGCGCTTTATCAACGGGTTTAGCGTTATCGCTTACAGTTACTATAAGTATACCTATACTAGCCTTGCCCGCGGCATTGTACGCGTAGAACTCGTTCATCGCGTCAGAATTTAATTGTTATCCTTTTAAAGCACTCTCGCGCTTTGTAAACATACTTAAAAGGTTTGTTTTAACGGGTCTAACGCGATATTTATGTATTTACCTTTTTTACCGACGTGTTGCCGAGACCATGGCCGGTGTAACCCGTGTCGAAACGACGGTAAAAAAGGTAAATACATAAATATCGCTTTAGACTGGTTACAACAAACCTTCTAAGTATACCATTCTTTTATTTCAGGCGCTTACCTAGTTATCGGTTTTCCTTACATACTTCCAGGCCCAAGGGATGGTTTCAGGGATAAAAAGTATCCTATGTCATTTCTCGTTTCCCCGCGACATAAACTATCTCTGTACCAAATTTCATCTAAATTGGTTCAGCGGTTTAAGCGTGAAGAGGTAATAGACAGATAGACAGGTTTATAATATTAATTACAAATTCGAAAGTGTCTGTCAAGACATAGGTACTAATGTATGGATGGATATATTACGGCCTGAATACAGATTGTTATCTATGATCTGCCCTAATAGCTAAATCAAATCCGTGCTTTCACGCTCACACAACAGCAAAAGGAAAGAGATAGAAACATTCGACCGGTAAGGAAATCTCACAACGTGGACTAATTACACTAACAGGGTATTTTCACATTAATTAAAGGTAATCAGAGGCTTATCATGTTAGAAGGGGTTGTACACCCCCAGGTAGGGTTGTACCGGGAATGAATTCATTAGCGAGGAATTCAAGTTTAGCGTGTATAAGTAACATGATTTAATAAGGCTAAGAAACGTACAACAGTATTCTTACCATGAGTTTGCAATGTTTGCATTACCGTACTCGCTAGCGACTGCGTAAGCGATTTAGTATAGCGATTCTTAGTTCTATTGCGTAACCGCCAGGGGTGCTGTACTTTTGTTTGTCCATACTAAATCACTTGACGCCGTTTGCTAGGGAGCATGGTAATGCAAACATTGCAGTTGCCGTCTGCGGTCGGCTGCGGAATTAAATTTACCTTGAAAGTTGAAAGTCACGTGGCGCCTTTCTTATGCTGCGAGGATTTGAAAGCTTTCAGCTTCCACCACAGTGTGTAGTAGTGTACGTGAACTAATGACTGGTGGGGGATTGGTGGGTCAACGCATCCATGGCAACGTACAGCATAGCATAACTCTGTTGGAAATGCACCCTTACAGCTCGGCTACAGCATCTTAGCAACCTAAACTGACTTTGTAACACATCATCAACAGATCAATAAAAGCCAAATGGCCCTTTGTGTCACGTTTATGTGTTTACCTTGAATTCGCTGTCATTGGCCAAATGTTAATGCGTTTGAACTTCGATAATCAAGGTGAGTTTACATAGCAATATGAGAATGTTCAGAATTGTTCAAATCATTATGGGCAAAATAAGCAGTTTAATTAAATTCTAAACGATAGAGGCGATATAACAACTAATAGTTGTTAACTACTTTAGTTTTTAGCTCAGGCTCGAATTCGACAAGGAGCAATGACGTTTATATTTTTTATGTCACACCTGGCAATAAAGTGGCAGTTACCGCACGATCCGCGCTTGGAACATCCCACTTCCAGGGAAGGGGGGTGACATAAAATTTTGTAGTTACCATGGGCGGCAATAAAAAAAGCCTCAGATCGCATATTTATCGCCCTTGCCTTCGGCTCGGGCGTCAAATACCTGCGATCTGAGACATTCTTTGTTTTACCGCCCTTGGTAAGTAATGTACTATTATGTCACACCTAGCCATAAAGTGGCCATTATCGCACGCTCCGCGCGCGAAAGAACCCACTTCCTGGCCAGGGGGTGACATAAAATTTTGTACTTACCACGGGCGATAATAAAGAAAGCCTCAGATCGCATATTTATCGCCCTTACCTTCGGCTCGGGCGTAAAATACCTGCGATCTAAGACATTCTTTTTTTTATCGCCCTTGGTAAGTAATGTACTATTCCTTAAGGGCTCGTAATCGAATTGTTTGAGACATCTGACGAGATGAGGAATCAATGAAAAAATATTTTCAGCAATATCATTATTATTAGGGGAAGTTGATAGGGGGGAGTGTGGACTACACCCCAGGGGGGTTTATGGAAGTCGATACTCAGTGAGAGTCAGAAGTAAACAACTGGGTTGGTTATATACTAGTTACATACATTTATAACCTTCCACACATCTTCATCTTCTTCCCTCGCACACTCTGAATCTCTAAAGCTTAAGCCACACAGAGAGCGGGAGGGCGGTAGCGGCGCGTGAGCGGGCGGGAGCGGGCGGTAGCGGGACGTGAGCGGGACGTGAGCGGGACGGGAGCGGGCGGTAGCGGCGCGGGAGGCGCGCGGGAGCAGGCGGGAGCCGCGCGGGCCCTCCCGCTCTCTGTGTGGCTTAAGCTTAACTCATCTTTAACACGTAGGTATAGAAGATAATCTTATTATAATAGAATTATGTGCCTGCCGTCACAACTATACCTACTATTCTTTCTATCATAATTATTTTGATGATTGCTTAAAATTTTCTGCATAAAAAAACCCAAGGTTGGGTTTTATTTCCATTTTTTCCTCAGCCATCTAAAATGACACAAGTTCTTTAAATGTGGTATTTTACTTCATCTCAACTCCCATAAGCGGATATATGAAAAACCTTCACAGACAGATATAATATTTGTGTTTTGTCAAAAAAAAACATTCCCGAGAATTTGCATACCTATTGTTTTCTCGTGCGCGACAGTGATAAAGAGTGTCTCTTACATTGGGGGCGTGTCTAGCAATATTGCCTTCCCTTTAAGAGTCCTTAACATTGATGAAGTCTATCCTTTGTACTTGTCATTTCACAATTTTGAAGAACAAGAAGATGAAGATAAATATTTAATCGTTGTTAAATCATTGCACAATATTAAGTACCAAAAAATGGAATTAACAATTAAACTAAATTAAACATGGATTATTAACACCAAAAAGGATACGAGTACCACTCAGCATATAAGACCCTCGTTTTCAGGGCACTCATAGAGAGATACAAAGATAATCTTTACTATAGTAATACATCATAAGTAGGCTAGCCAGCTTAGCTTAATGATGGAAGAGGAGAGATCGCCGGTCTATGATTTCGCAATAACTTTGAAGAATGACTTGCGACAGTTAGCACAATAACAAGTTTAGTCTGAAACATTTGTAGGTGCCAAATATTAAATTTGAAATTTATAAGCTCAATCTTAAGTCGTCAACTTCGAAATAAGACTTGAGCATTTCTATGACGAGGATTATCTTATCTTAAAGAGTTAAGTCAGATTATTGGAAGGCTTATGACTTTAGTTGATGGTCTCCAACAATATGCAGATTCTGATAGGAGTAATATTTCAATAAGATTTGAATAATAAATAAATAAATTATACTGGACAATTTTACACACATCGAACTAGTACCATAGTAAGCTCAATAGGTTTGTGTTATAGGTACTACTAGACGACGATATATTTAACAGATTAATACATAAATACAAAGAAAACATCCAAGACTCACAAACAAAGAAGTTGCTTGCGCCACGCCGCGGCGGTGACGCTCGGCGGACGTGGCGCAAGCCACATCTCCGGATGATGCCTGGGAGAGAGGCGAAACACGCGTCGAGGTTTTTGTCACTATTAGTAGTAGTCTGTTGTATTACTCGCATGTTTGCGTGTGCCTGGAGGGTGCAACCTGAGGTCTCCCGGAAAAAAAAACATTAGCATTGTTTTTGTTATGTGTCCGTATAATATATACGGCATCGGTAGATGTCATGTTAACCGCATGCAAAAATAAGTAAGTGGGTGCATCTCATTATCACTAAGGTAGACCTAAACATTCTTTTATCGGCATAGCAAAGGAATATTGTTATATTTATCAGAAACACAGTTTCTCACTCACAAATTTTCCATATAGGTACCACATTCGTGCTCATCTCGCCAATATTTCCCCCTGTAATGACATTGATGACCTTAACCGATATTTATATCAAACTAGCTTTTGCCCGCAACTTTTTCCGCGTAGAACTCGTTCTTCGCGTTAGAATTGTATTGCTATTATTTTATTTCAGGCGCTTATCTAATTATCGCTCTTCCATACAAATTTCCAGCCCCTTATCTAAATCATCCTTATGATTTCCGGGATAAAAAGTACTGTATGTCCTTCCATGAGAATCAAACTATCTCCATACCAAATTTCATCTAAATCGGTTTCAGCGGTTTAAGCGTGTGAAGAGTGAAGAGGCAACTGGCAGATATACCGACATACTTTCACATTTATAATATTAGTATGGATAATATGTTTATTGTGCCTGTATACCTATATATATATATTTAATTTCAATTTAAAAATTAACCGAAAACGGAAATTACAAAGAGGCTAAATCTATATCTATACTAATTACAGTTCTTTTTTCCTACCTAGTAATTTTTTCGTTTCTGCACGTCGAAGTAAACAAGTCACAGTAAACAGACGGAAGTTAATCAGATTAGGGGACAGATTTTCGAGCATCACTCGAAATGGGAGTTGGGAAGCGTAAACTAATTTCATTTTGCACAAAAAATAATTCCGTCTGACGCTTATTCGACTTTTCTCGGATATTTGATTCATTTTAGTTATAAATAGCATGTTTTGTCTTTGGAAAAAAAACTTGGTTTATGCAGATTTTTTTATGTTATAGTGGGCAACGATCGTTCATGGGCTGCCCGTATCCAGCGGATCCCCGCGACCTTATAACTAGGTCATCAGCCCACCTCGTGGGGGGAGGGGGGGAGGGGCTTTCAACGCTGTGTACGGTCGCCACTCGAGAACTCGCTGACCCCACCGGCCATCGGTCTTCCGGACAATGTGGCCTGTCCACTGCCACTTAAGTTTGGCAGTTCTCCGGGCTATGTCAATTACTTTGGTTCTTCTGCGGATTCCATCACTCCTGATTCGATCTCGCAGAGTAACTCCAAGCATAGCCCTCTCCATTGCTCTCTGAGTTGACTTTTTCATCAATTGGCCAGGAGAAACACAGACACGGGAGTCATGCCATTTATAGTTAGAGGCATTTTCTCAACAGTGGGAGAGCGGAACACCCATACTGGCTAGGAAAATTAAAAGTAATTTTTTTTGAACCCTTGTGAGTACCTACCTTTTCACAGTGAAAACATAGGTATATGAAAGCCGCTAGAGATCTCTATTTTAATATCATACTATGACAAGGTACGAAGTGGCCCTGATATCAAATTGTTTGCTGTACCCATTTTCCCAATTGATTACTTACATAACCTTGAGATACAGAACAATACTATCTTATTTTTATAACAATTCAGTCCAGCAATGTACAGCCGAGAAATTCGAATGTTTCTCACTTTTGGGCTCTAGTACAATAGAAATAAAGTCCAATTTAGCGACAAACTTTCAAATTCCTCGAGAGCACAACCTTCAGAATTCTAAATGTGAATAACAAATCTCAAATTCCCCAAGACCACCTCCCATTACTTTTTCTTGGCACTGAGCCAGCTGGTTTGAAATGTACAAAATATTCATAAGAAATTGGTACACCTGCCTGACAGTGACGATATTGCTAGAAACTAAGAAGACTATTCCCCCTTATTCATATAACAAACAAACTTAGCTTACTAAACGGTATTTTGTCTCTTTCTCACAGATATAAATGTCAAAGTGGCAGGTGAGGGCAAATGGACATTAGCGGCAATTTAAAGGTTTGATGAATGATTACGAATACGGAAAAGCCTGACTGTGGCTTTAAAGTTGGGCTCAATAAAGCAATGAGTGAGCGGTTGGAGTGTGACCTGGGGAAAATCCAGGGGTCCCTCTAACACGACCATGCAGACGGCTTAAACACTGGAATACTCCTTAGAGTACCTACCAATCTCACTGGAGCGCAAACTCTTAAGTTTGCGCTCCAGTGATGAGATCGAGCTACTGAGACTTTTGTCGCTGGTTCACTAAACCTAAGTCTGATCCTGTATGGAATATTGTAGTCACCTTTGGGATGGCTCGGCTAAGTAAGTAGGTACCAACTTACCGTACTCGCCTCCTACTGGCTCTGCGATCCACCTCAGAGTCAGTATGAGGCTCATTGGCTACGGAGTTAGGATCTAGGCTGCAGAGCCTGGCACATAGACGCTAAGTAGCGTGTATATGCGTCTTCTACAAATTGAACTTCGGTGAGTATGGTCAGGAGCTCCATGAGCTCATACCGCCTTCCCCCTTCTTCCATCGGACATCCAGACGTACGGCAGGTTACCATCCTTATCTGGTTAAGATTCCTCTTACTCGAACTAAGCGTTTTTCGTCATCTTTTATAATGCGCACTGCTAAGGTTTGGAATTCCCTGCCGCCGTCTGTATTTCCGAGTTCATATCACCTGGACCTATTTAAGACAAGAGTGAATAGGCATTTTCTGGGTGAACTCGCTTCACCGTTGGCCTCATCTTTGCCCTCTGGCTAGATGCTGGACAAGAGCAATCCCATTATTAATAATAATAAAAAACTAGCCTAGCTGAAAACGGAATGCAAGTCACTACCAACACTAGCAACATACTGCACAAGGGTGCACTTTCAACATAACACATCCTCAATAGGGTTAGTGACCTTACCACCTAAAACACCACATTCCTACTGAACAGGTAGTGGTGTTATCATGCAGCATTCTGTAAGCGGAGGTAGTTTACAGCTAGGGAGTTGTACTCGAAATATGTGCGAGATGACATTCCTTTGTGGCAACGAGCATGTGACAACTCTGCATTTGCTGGTGTCCATAGGCTGCGGTGACCGCTTACCATCAGATGGGTCTTGACGCTAGTTTACCACCGAACTGGTATAAAAAATATGCGACTGTTTTCTATTTTCACGATTATGATGACATAGCATAGACATTACGAAGATAATAGTCGAGTAAAATTCTTCAATTTAAAATCTTATTACGTAAAATAAAAAGTACCTACACGGTTATAGCGCCGTAAAAACAAGCATTTTATTTTCCAAACAGATTTTTTGATTCTATTAGAGATAGGTTGGAATCTCTAATGAAAAACGTAAACGTTTTAAAGGTCTTTATCAGTTAAAAACATTCATTTATTTAGTCTATTCCAGACTAAGACATACCTACCAGTAGGTATGTCTAAGTGTAAGGCCTGAGTGGACGCTCGGAGCGGAGCGTTCGGCGGAACGTGCAGCGGGGCGGGCGAGCGTGCGTACTATTTGTGCAGCGGCGACTCAGGACACCAGTATGAGTTTCAATTGTTTAACATGCACGCCCCGTTGCACGCTCCGCTGCACGCCCGACTCGAGCGTCCACTCAGGTCTTACACTAAGTGCCAGTTGCACCAACGTAACCACACGTAACGTAACGTAACGTAACGTTGCACGAACACCGCTTACGCAGACGGTTTGGTGCAACCGAGCCTTAGGCTGGGTTGCACCAAACCGTCTGTAATCGTAAGCGGTGTTCGTCAAATCTGATTGTATGGAAAGTTTGACAAGTTTCTATGGGATGACAGCTGCCGGCGCCATATTTGACGATGACCGGTCTGTGTTCGTACGTTGGTGCAACTGGCACTTAGTCTGGTCTGGGTACACTGTCCTGTTTATAACACGTTTGTTGTTTAAAACCGAAGTCCGCGAATGGAGATTTTTCGCGGGAAAGGTGAGTAGTAGTTTTATGTTTATTTGATGTGTGTGTTTGTTTTATGTTTTTTTTTGTGTTTGTTTGATGTTTATTATCTGTTCTGTTTACTTATTTTTTATGTTGTGTAATGGCAAATAAATAATTTCTTATTTCTTATTTTAGGTAGGTATTTTAGACTCAGGTGGACAGAATAGATGTCAACTGATACATTTTCCCGCTATGAAGTCATAAATTTTTTTGTTTGAAAAAGCAAACAAATATTATTCAAAAACCTCTCGAGTAGGGTATCAAATTAAAGGGGTCCATGAGTTGATTCCAAAAATATAGCACACCATAACGCCAGTTAATTCGTAAAATTTAAAATTCATTTTCAAAACATTGGTCTTGGTCTCTTACTGACAATAAACGGCTGAATGAATTTTTCTTCAATATAGGAACACTAAACATATATATTTTTTAATTGTGTAAAAAACTGAAAACCTCAATTTTCATATTTATTATGGCGTGCTAGTGTCATACATTAATAAATATTTTAACAACATATCTAATATCTGCCAAACTGCATAACAGTTTGTCGGCAGAAAAACAAGTTACCCTCCACCACTTAAAAATATTGAGTACATCACATCTGATGGTATTTACTTGTTGTTGTTGCGCTTATATTTGAATAGCTGTTTCAAATATAAACACAACAACATGAATACATAAAATAATGAAAGGGGTTTTGGATAATACGAAAGCCTACATTTTTTTAAGGACTACTTATGTGAATTGACGTGTCTCGAAAATTTCTCATCGTTCTATCGAGTTAAGGACTAGGTAACTCCGGCCTAATATCAGACCCCCTTATTTATAAACGTCCACCAAAACTATTTTAGTTTGTGTCATTTAGTTTTGACACGTGCTTGTGAGAGAGTGACAAAAGACATTTCAGTTAGCAGTTTGTTAAGTTTTATGAATAAAGGGGTAAGTTTATGATCTACTTTTTAGATTTTTCGTCTGAAATCGTTTCAAACATCCGTAAAGTCGCCGAATCGAAGGTCGTAAGCTTGTTTACAACCGTTGCTGTTTAATAAAATCCTGACTACGCCTACATTATACAAAACAAACAAACAACTAAAATAGGTGCTGAAACCGTCCCCGCAACTTAATTAAGACGTCGCGTCGCTGTCACTCACTGTCGTCGCCATTTTTCATTACTTTCCCATCTTCATATCTTAAACCGTTATGTTACTGAAATAAAAAACCCGAAATCAGCGTGTTAGAGTTTAAAATTGAACGGGAGGGGAATGCGAGTTAGGAAGTTGGAGGCTACATTTATTTCGCTCCAGATGACACGCTCCTAAAATCGATAGAAAGATATTTCGGGCGTGCACTTGGCCGGAGCGAATGGAATGGATTCTAAAGCTGTTTCAATCTCAGTTTTTGGGTCAGTTTCTATCTCTACATATGTGTTTTTATCATTCAGTGTATTTCTACAAAACAAACATTTTGCCACTCTCACGTTGCTTGATTCCCATAGTAGCATAATGTATGTACGCGTGTAAACCGGATTCATCCTGAGGGTCGTGAATTTGGAATCTCGACACAACGTGAATTTTAATTCCTTTGCAGTGAGAATTCCAACAGAACAGCTATCGACCTTCACCAAGGAAGAATTTTAAGGAGGCAAGTAAATATAGTATTTTTTGTTTTCAAAAATATTGAAAAATAAAGGAATGAAGCCACTTAAATAAGCATAAAAAATATTTTCCCCCTTTAAAATCTCATTAAATAGCCTAGCCAAAAAGTTTAATAGAACCTTTTATGTAGATTACTAAGAACATTTTTTTTTGCTATGGGCCACCGCTTACGAGTTTTTTAACGAAATACCGAAAAATGGGACCTTTAAACCAGTAATTGTATGTTTAATACTATTTCGGGTATCTAGGTATCTATGTTTGTTTAATAAATGATTTTTCCTCCCCATTGTAAGTAGTTAATAAATTTGTGTTCGAGTTTTGTTTAATATTACGTAAAATGTATTTGGTGTACCTATATTATTAAAGGTCGTCTGGAAGAGATCGCTCTATAGCGATAAGACCGCCTGTTGTTACCTACTAGCTTTAAGGATTATTTATGTTAATCACTCATTTATGGTGCAATAAAGAATATTTATTATTATTATTACAAATGAGAAGATTTTAAGGAAGCATTTAAACGCCTTAATTTTCAGCAGTCAGTCAAAATAGGTACCTACATTTTGTAGTTTTAAACAAACTTTCACGTTTATAAATAATAAAGAAATAAAAATACAATAACAAATACCTACATGCTAATACTTTCATACATCTATTAACTATAAAAAAAAGAAAAAAAAACTACATTGTTCGCATACGCAAACTTAGCAAATCCAGTTACTGAGGCAACGTCGAATGCATACAAAAGAGCTCGATACAGAATCAGTAGATTACATACACGGTGCAAGCCATTTGGCAAGCTATATAAAATGGTACAAAGTAAACCAATGTGTAGACACGCTACGCAGCACCCGGCGGGCTGTGCACGGTGCGACTATATAATTGTGCGATTGTCAGACGCAAAATTTGAAATAATAACTTTTTTTACCAAAACCTTCTCCAGAATATAACAGTTGCTTTTCTGAACACCACTTAAAAATCGGTTCAGTCAAAAGCTAGATAATCACGGACAAACACACGGATACATCACAGCGCTCAAAAAAGAAGTCGCAACATACCTTTAAAATCAAAATAATTATGCGAAGCACGCAGGTAGCATGTTAGGTTATTATGGTCATGTTTTATGTGACTTTTATTACATTTCTGACGCAAAACGTGATCTAATAAAACTCCTCATGCCAGCGGGGGTGTTTAACAAAATGCCCTTCTTTTTTTTGGAATTTTTTTCTTTCACATCGCCGGTGAAAAAATTAGAACCATATTCAAATCGTAACATGCAAAACACACGAGTGAATATTAGTACACACACGATCGACCTTCCTTTTTATTCAATATCTGTCTATAACTGTAAGAAAAATAATCCTCTCATTTTAGAAACATTCGATCCACAGAGCTAGTGAAAAAAGACTTATCATTATTTTAAAATCGTAACATGCAAAACCCGCAGGTAGGTACATTACACACACGATCTACCTTTTGTGCCCTTCTTTATGGATCCTATCAATTGTCCTTTTCACCGGCTTGGGCGCGAAGGTTTTTATGGGCAGCTTTATGGCACTTGTGATGTTGTAAATGCGATTGTGTAACAATTCGACCGTGGAAGTTATTAGGTTGTAGATTCAATTTATGTAATCTATAAGTTATTATTCTCTTTATTTATTTCTTTTCTTAGCCTAGGTTTGTATTAACATTTCTATAAAAAGTAAATTATAAAAATACACTAACAAAACATAAAAACGTTATAAAAACCTAGGCTAGAGTGGCGCCGGTAGCGAGGCAGGGCCTAATAAGCTACCGGTGGTCAGGGCGACAGAGAGAGGAATCTCCTGACTATTTGCGCCGTGTCATACATAGCATTACTAGTGGCTCTGTGAGCTGTAGACCTCGTGAGTGTTTTTTTTATTTCCAAAACTGTGAGGATCCCCATCTCACACACAGCACACAGCCCGCACCACGCGACGCGTGTTTGCGGCGTGCGCCAGCGGCGGCGCAGGATGGCGCGCGAAAGGAAAGGATCTCTGGCCAGCTACATGCACACATCGACACATCGGGCCGGCCGCCTATAAAAGGAAGCGCGCGCGGCCGCGGAGCGTCAGTTCTTGTTCCGACTCCGTGGGAGGAACAAGGGCTGACCAAGCCTAGCGCGCGGCGTGTCTTCTCTCGCGTACGTGCCTAGGTACCCTAGGGGAACTTCAGGGCCGCGTGTCGGTCGGCCTACGGGCGGACATCGCGTAGTTAGTCCTGAGGTTCAATCCTTCCTACCCTTTCCCGATCACCCCTGGTCAGTTGCGGCGTGTCATCCCTCGCGTACGCACTGCAGGGTCCCCTTGTTCTCCGGAGGACAATCCAATACCCCTTCCACTTAGCTTACCTCGTCAGCGCAACGTCCCACGGGACCCGGACTCCGGTTGGCTATCCGTAGTGCCCATCGGAATATTTAGATAAGGTTTGGTATTATCAATAAAAGGGTCGTAAGAACCCATTTCGTCAGTACGTCAATCTGTGTTTGTTATCTAAACCCTGTGTCCAACCCTTCTAACCCTGAGCTAGCTAGGAAACCTTCACGACGCCCTTAAGGCAGAAGGATATGTGTGGCCCGCCCTAAGCGACGGTCATTACATTTGGCGCCCAACTCAAAAACTCACGTTTTGCTGGCTCAGAAGGGACACAAAAGGGGTTACCGAATAAATATAACCGTCCAAAGTAGGTACAGGCGCCCACGACGCGCCCCACCCGCCCTAAAGAGAAGGGACACTCAGCCCGCCGTCCACCGCCCGCAGCAGAAGCGAAGCCGCCAAGACCAGGTTTGCCACGTCTGTCAGTTCTGTCACCCACCGACCGCCGTCACGTCAGCGATCAGTAAGTACAACACAATTGCTCTCAGTCCAGCCGTAAGCCCAGCGCGTCGCTTCCATACCGGAACACAGAGCGCACCGTCTTACGAATGTCTACAAGTTGGATATACCACCTGAAGAAGCCAGAGTTAGTTAAAGAGGCCGAGGAAAGAGGTTTGCTAACAGAAGGACTGACCGTAGAGGAAATTAGGAAGATCCTCGCGGAAGCTGTAAGGGAAACGGAAGAAACCAGAGCCGACGACTTTAAAACCCCGGAAGAAGAACAGCCGCCCGAAATGGCAAACAACGAAGACAGCCACAAGGTAAAAAACCTAAGTAAACTTATAAAGGAATGGAATTTATCATTCACAACCACGGACAATGCAGTGGAATTCATGGAAAGACTCGAAGAGCTAGTGGCAGCAAGCGGCATCGACAAGGACGAGGTACTGCCAACCCTGCCACAAATCTTGCAAGGAAAAGCCTTGCTATGGTACCGGAACAACGCAAAGTCTTGGAAGACATGGGACGAATTCCTGACGTTATTCAAACTATATTATTTCCCGAGCAATTACGAAGAGGACCTCATCGTGACCATCGTGGCAAGAAAACAAAGGTACGGAGAACGCTTCACCGACTACCTCACTGATCTGCAAACGTTAATGAGGAGGTATAATAGACTTTCAGCAGCCGAACAGCTACACCGCATACACGAAAATATGCAAAAAGAATACAAGCTGTATATAAAGAAACAAGACTACAGCGACCTACCAGAACTCCTGAAGCTAGCAGCAGAATACGAGAGCATATCGGCGAGCCCATACAGAAACCGGTACGCAAATTTCCGAGATACAACCACCAACCCGAGTAGACCATTTCCGCAACGACAATGGACCCCATACCAGACGCCAAACCAACCAGAAACAAGCAGGGGTAGTAACCAAGCAAATATACACCGCCGAGAAGACATGGGGGTACAGAACAGTAGTACAAAGATACACCCCAGGTACGACTCAAAGACATGCTGCTGGTCGTGTGGAAAACCAGGACATGACGCGAAAGAGTGCAGGTCCAGGCAGCGAATCTTCTGTAGCGGCTGCGGGAAAATGGGCATATTGAGCAAGAACTGTTGCAAAGCAGGAACACGCCAAAAGAAAGAGTCACTAGGGGAGGCAAAGGACCTCAACCGTGAAGACAACAGAATATACGCAGAGGCAACCATAATGGGCAACACATACAAGTGTTTAGTGGACACCGGCTCCACAAATACGTACATAAACGAACAGGTTTTCAACGAATGCCAGAGACAGGGCGCTCTAGAAAAACAAACCGAGAGAGGAATAACACTAGCCGACGGGAGAAAGACACAAATCAATAAAAGTCTACTGGTGGACATACACACGAAGGGCGCAAGCATAAAACACTGGGTACGGCTGCTACCGTCGGCCACGCACACAATCATCGGGATGGACGTACTACGGCGTGTTGGAATAGTGATAACATGGGCAGGCGAGACACCGGAAACGACTAGGACAACCACGACATCATCCCAAACATGCGACACAGAACCGCCAATCACAGAGCACCCGGAAAACACAGACAACAGTGTAGCGACACAGGCAAATAACACACCGCAAGCTCAACCCAGTCGAACCCTAACGGAAGAACAGAGTAAACAACTCGCACACATGTTACAGCAGCAATTTGAGCTATGCGAGAACAGCCCCAAAGGCAACACCTGGACCGAACACAAAATCAAATTGAAACATAAAGAACCCCAAGAAAAACCTTTACCCCATGCCAGTGCCACAAACAAAAAGCGGAAAAGTACCGCAAACCCAAGCCGTACCCGAAACACACCGAATACCGATACGCGGACACATCAACGGCGCGCGACTGTGCGACCCGAAATACCGTTACCGATACCCGATGAAAAATCCCGGAATCCCGTGTGCACCGTAAGTGCCGTAACCGAGCGAGACTGGTACGAGACAATACGAGCACGAGTAGAGGACGGGACGGAACCGACACACGAGTACCGAATACAAGAAAACAAGTTATATTGGAGGGCACCACACCTCATACACAATAGGTATACGGATCCCGATTCCGAATGGAAAATATGCGTACCGAGTCACGAGACACAACAAATAATATCTCAAAATCATGATGTACCAAGCGCCGGTCACCTAGGAATAGCGAAAACAATTAAACGGATATCGCAAAGGATTACTGGCCCAGAATGAAAACAGAAATAATAAAATACGTAAGAAAATGCCACACCTGTCAACAACATAAAGTATCACAACAAGGGAAAAACGGACTTATGTACATAAACAACGCAAGTAATCCATGGGAAATAGTGACCAGTGACCTAATCGGGCCTTTACCAAGGTCATCCAAGGGATACAAATGGATACTAGTGTTCCACGATAAGTTCACTAAATGGTCCGAAATAATACCGCTACGGAACGCTACCGCCAGCACGATAGCAAGGGCATTCGAGGAGCGCATAGCTTTGCACCATGGCTCGCCGCACGCGCTGTTATCCGACCGCGGACCACAGTATACCTCAAAACAGTTCAAGGACATACTACAGAAATACGGTACAGAACATAGGCTAACACCGCCTTACAGTCCAAACTGCAACCCCACTGAAAGACAGAACAGAACCCTAGAAGTAATGATCGCCACATTTATCGACGAAAACCATAAACAATGGGACAAATACCTACCCGAGTTCAACTTCGCCCTTAATACTTCAGTACAAGAATCAACAAAACAAACACCGGCCTTCCTACTATATGGGAGAGAACTAAGGAACCCCAAGGATCAAAACATTTTACCGACCCCCCGTGTCCGGGATCATAATACACTACAAGAAGTTTATGAACAAGTGAGGCAGAATCAAAACAAAGCGTCCGCACTACAAAAAACATACTATGATAAAAAAAGAAGACATTGGAAGCCAGAAATAGGCGAGTTAGTAATGAAAAAAAACCAAGTGCTTTCAAACGCCGATAAAAACTTCTGCGCGAAATTAGCCCCTAAATACATAGGCCCATATAGAATACAAGAACAAACGTCACCAGTTATATATACATTAAAAAATCCAGACGGGCGCGGTAAAATGATCACAGCACACATAAAGGACCTAAAGGCATATAAACAATAACAACAAACACAACCCGGCAAGATGACGTACCCGCTAAAATGAACGCACCTCCAAAACGGTACATAACCGGAACACGGAACCGGCCCCGTCAGGAAAACATCCAATAGCGGCCCAAACAAAAGACATCTTTAACACAAAGACAACAAGGTCGATATTCGGATGACACCGTAGCAAGAACACATATAGTAAACAACTAAACCGAGTACTACAAGGAATCAGCAACGGACATGTAGCACCTTCCGAGCCGGGAGCAATATACCAGAAAGGAAGCGACAACGCACATGGGACACCCTTGCAACGGAGCAACATTCCGGAAAACAGAGAACCGCTTAAAAAAAAAAACCCGAGCTGAATACTTGTTTACCACCAACCAGCATACTATTACGCACAGCAACGCACATGGGACACCCTTACAGGCAGTCATTACAGTTGGCATCGCATTTTAGAAGATAGGAATCCAAGCACATCCACAACAACATGGGAGAGCGTGGACGTTGGCCAAACGAAACTGAAGTCAACACCGCAAGAAGCTGCCCTACCGCCACAATAACAAGGTCCAAATCCCAATAGCAGGAATGATACAAAAATAACCAACCAAAGTCATACCCATATTACCAACCCGACCGGGACAAGTGCACAATCCAAACACGGAGAATACAAATAGTATAAAAGGTTAGGTATTCAGGGCCAAATTAACAAGATCACTAAGGTAACCACTACCAAACAGCAAAACTACGCCATTACACGGGAAAAAATTAAAGAGGGTATCTAGGTATGGAAGAAATAAGAGATACCCACAGGATAAAAAGCTATGAGCAGCACCCCTATATAAGGCAATTACACAGGCTCAGTAGGGCAAACATCAACAATGTATCCAGGCGAAAGGAGACCGACGAGGCCACGGCCCCTAGTAACCAGCCACCGAACCACGCCACCCCAAGACCTACCAATTAGAAGATGGCACCAGGGGAGGGCCATCATACACGGGACAGGGGCAAGGCTCCATATCTCCAAAGTCCACAACACGCTTTGGCATGAAGCGCGCGACGGCGCGACGGACGGATCCAAGACCCACACCAGGGCCAGCGCCACCACCGGAACAAGCAACAGATCCGATCTGGTACTCCGACCTGGACGCGGACCCAGAACTCGACCAAGAAACGGTGGAGGAGGCGCTGGCACTCATCGAAGCCGGGGACGAGTACCTAGCATTTATCGCGCAACAGCTCGGCGAAGAAGGAACGGAGGCACAGGGACAACCACAACTGGGACCGGTCCGCCGGAAGAAAAGAAGATCCGGCCAGAGGCGGAACGGCGGACATAAGCGAGGAACAGTCCGCTTAGCACGCACGAAATCTAAATCCGCCAACACAGGCGGGAACCACGAGCCACACCAAGAATTCGACCCAATATAAATAGCGGGTCATAAAACTTGACGATTTAGTTTTATTTTAGTTTTTTTTTCTCTTCTTCATGAAAACTACGGTGATAGTAACTTTTTTTTGTTATGTTTTTATTTTTTTTAATTTAACATTTTTTTTTTAAGTTGTTCTATTTAATTCTTTCTTTGTTTCTTTTCATGGTAAATAGATTTAGGTATTTTTTTTCCGTTAAGAACAATAAGATGACTTGAGTTTTAACGAGTTTCATTACGTAAACATACGGATAGCCGTCCCCCTAGCAAATATCGTACAGATAACCGAATGTAGGTATAACCACAGAATAAGTAACAATGCAAGGGCATAACATAAACAGGTATGGTACGAAACATAGCCGAGCAAACATGTAGATAAGGTATGCGAGTAAAACTAGACTGCTGGTAGTACCTAGGTAAATAAAACTCGCACGCCACAAAATTTCGAAACCTAGGGAGATAGTAGTTTCAATAAATATAACCAACTTTCTCTTCTAACGGTGATTTTTCCATAGGTAAAAATCTCTTCGGGAGGGGAGGCAATGTGAGGATCCCCATCTCACACACAGCACACAGCCCGCACCACGCGACGCGTGTTTGCGGCGTGCGCCAGCGGCGGCGCAGGATGGCGCGCGAAAGGAAAGGATCTCTGGCCAGCTACACGCACACATCGACACATCGGGCCGGCCGCCTATAAAAGGAAGCGCGCGCGGCCGCGGAGCGTCAGTTCTTGTTCCGACTCCGTGGGAGGAACAAGGGCTGACCAAGCCTAGCGCGCGGCGTGTCTTCTCTCGCGTACGTGCCTAGGTACCCTAGGGGAACTTCAGGGCCGCGTGTCGGTCGGCCTACGGGCGGACATCGCGTAGTTAGTCCTGAGGTTCAATCCTTCCTACCCTTTCCCGATCACCCCTGGTCAGCTGCGGCGTGTCATCCCTCGCGTACGCACTGCAGGGTCCCCTTGTTCTCCGGAGGACAATCCAATACCCCTTCCACTTAGCTTACCTCGTCAGCGCAACGTCCCACGGGACCCGGACTCCGGTTGGCTATCCGTAGTGCCCATCGGAATATTTAGATAAGGTTTGGTATTATCAATAAAAGGGTCGTAAGAACCCATTTCGTCAGTACGTCAATCTGTGTTTGTTATCTAAACCCTGTGTCCAACCCTTCTAACCCTGAGCTAGCTAGGAAACCTTCACGACGCCCTTAAGGCAGAAGGATATGTGTGGCCCGCCCTAAGCGACGGTCATTACAAAACTATGTTAGATATCGAACCTGTAGAGCAGGGGTCGGCAACCTTTTAGCATCCACGGGCCACATAGTAGCTAAAAAAATCTTCGCGGGCCGCAGATGATAATAATGATCACTGTCTGTTGATATCAACTCGAAACAAATTGGTACGCCGTACGCGACAGTAACGTAGTAAAAATTCGCACCCCTTTTTACGTGAAAACGAGAAAGACGAAAAAACCGACTTTTCACAGATAAACCAGCTAGTTTCCTTACCAAACCCAGATAATTCGCATTTCAACCGCATCGTAATTTCGCGATTCATTCGTACAATGCAAGCATATAGAATAGCAGATATAGAAACTTTAAGGGGGGGACGGGTCATAAAGTCATAACACACCTAGATGAAAACGCGAGCGCGAAATTTTTCGAACACTGATGCAAATGCGGCAAATACTTCATACGCATCAAGTCATAACACATCTAGATGAAAATGCGAGCGTAGCGAGCGCGAAATTTTTCGAACATTATGATGCAGGTGCGGAAAATACTTCATACGCATACGCATCAAGTTATGTAGATGTAAACGCGAGCGCGAAATTTTTCGAACACTGATTCAAATGCGGCAAATACTTCATACGCATCAAGTCATAACAAATCTCGTTGAAAACGCGAGCGTAGCGACCGCGAAATTTTGCGAACATTATTATGCAGGTCTGGAAAATACTTCATACGCATCAAGTCATGTAGACGCAAACGCAAACGCGGCGAGCGCGAAATTTTTGAAAAAAAAATTAGATAGATTTAACTGTAAAATATACTTACTTAATATACAAACACATATCTCGTCCTGACCAACTGTGAAAATATTCGTGGTTGGCGATACAGACGCTTTCACGATGTTAAGAATTTCAAATTTTACCTTTACAAAGAATAAAGCCAGGGAGGCTCGCGGGCCGCCTGTTGCCGACCGCTGCTGTAGAGGAGGACAAACCATAGAATTTTTTTTAGATTACTCAACAAAAATATTCGATGTAATCAAAGAACGTGCTCACAATACTTCACGAGAATCTGTTGTGATATGCGACCCTTAGAGGTGAACAAATCGAAATTCGGCCGCAGAAACACAAAATAATTGATAAAAAAAATGTTTTTTTTTTAATTTTGAAAAAGTGACTCGATAAAAAAATTCTATAGAATTACCGCACCTGCTCACAAAATTTCACGAAAATCGGTTGATAAATGCGACCTGTAGAGGAGATCAGCCAACGACGTAAAAAAAAATTTTTTTAAATTTACAAAAATTTACTCTACAAATAAATTATATGTAGCCATGGAACCTGCTCACAAAATTTCACGAGAATCGGTTGAGAAATGCGACCTGTAGAGGAAAAAACGGCCGCAGAAAACACGAAATCATTGATACAATGTTTGTTTTTTTGAATTTCCAAAAAGTGACTCGACAAAAAAAATCTATATAGTTACCGAACCTGCTCACAAAATTTCACGAAAATCGGTTGATAAAATGCGACCTGTAGAGGAGGACATACAAAAATCCGGCCGGACATACGAAAGCATTTTTGTCGAAGCTAAAACAGAGACCTCGTTTTACTCGGTCAATAAAAACGTGACTGAAACTAACTATAAACTAACATAAAACTAACATTTAAACTAGCATAAAACATACATTTACAATCAAAAAACTGGCCCCAGGTCAGTAGGTAGGTACCCTGCGGCAACGTGCCCAGAAGGCTGGCGGCATTGCCTCGCTGGATTGCAATAGCAATCCGTTGGGCGAGATCGAGATGTAATGGATTAAATCACTCACTACTACTACTACTGATACTATTTTTTTTCAATAGCCTATTTAGTGTCCCACTGCTGGGCAAAGGCCTCCCCTCTTTTCCGCCACTCGTCTCGGTCGTGCGCCAGCAGCCCAGCACACTGCTATTCAGTACAATATGTGACACATCGTCCCGCCATCTCCTTGTCGGTCTACCTCTGCCTCGATAGCCATTCTGTGGGACTCATTCGGTGGCTAATTTGGCCCATCGCTTCGGTAGCATTCGGCAGACATGCCCAGCCCAGTCCCACTTTAGCTTTGCGGCCTTAACACCCACATCTACGAATCTAATTTATGACTTTTATTAATTTACATTATTGATGAATGTTAAGGCTAAATCCATAGATTTCACGATAATATTGACGTGCCAGTATTATGATAAGTAATCACCATGTAACTGGCCTCATTCGAACCACTTTACTTGAGTTTTTCACTAATAGCCCGGGCGAGGGTCGTGTCTTGGCTGCCTTAATGGGCCAAAATATTTCGAAGTAAAATGGTACAAATTCATATTACGGCGAGGCAGTGCCATTGCAAATGTCCTGCTCTAACACGTGTTAGTTTGCAATTTAACATCCCACTCTCTACGGAACTTTGCGCGTACCTACCTAGCGTTTTCGTAAATATTTAGTACATTTTGATTGATTTTTGGAATACTCCAGTATCCAGTAGACATTTATCAAAAATCTATCCGGTTATTGTGTTAGAACAATAATGAAGCTATCCTTTTTGTAAAAAAAACATCAGCTGTCGTTGACAATTACGAAATAATCAGCATATTTTTACGATGATATTTAGGATTTTTTTGACAGCGTTATAAAAAATAAATCGATTATTTTGCTACTTTGCTTCTTTTTCAGTCTACAATATTTTTGTGTAGTGTAATTCTACATTATTTCTTCACACTGGAAGCTCAAACTTCAATAATTTCGTCGATTCATGTCGGCTTTGCCTTAGGCTGGTTTTCCACTAGAGCTATGCTATGCTATGTTTTCATACATTAGACACGTAGCTCGAGCTGCAGCTAGCTATGTGCCAAATATATGGAAACATAGCATACCATAGCTCTAGTGGAAAACAACCCTTAACCACCGCTTGGGCTTAGTCAACAACTTGCCTGTAAGGCCCACGACAAGTATAACACGCGTCATAATAGGGTCTTCTACTATGTTTGAAAAAGTACTTCAAAATATAGATTTTCCTTATAAAAACCCACCAAAAATATATCTCGGCAAAATAAACACGCTTACTTGCCATAAAATTAAATTACATTTCTAACCTTTTTTATTCTAGCGAAAACGGTGTCAGCCGTTTTGGTGACGTAATATTGGCAAAAACATGAGGAAAGTATTAGATGGAGCTGGTGATACACACATACAAGGCGGTATGAAAGAGATGCAAGCATAGACAATGATACACGTGGGAGCGAGAAACAACATTCCTCTTTCTACGGAACTGACAGTTATTGCCTATATGACGTCACACCGTGGAGGCTCGTTAGGTCACGTGATATACAGATTAAAAATTACGACTTTTAATTTCAATATAATAAAACAATGATGTGCTTTTATGACTCAAAATCAGAATATGTAAGTCCACAGCTCAAACAATCTCATAGGTAAAGTCCTCAGGGGTCTACCCTTAAACTATGAGATTACTGACTTGGAGGAGGCCAAAAACGCTTGGAAGGCTGCATGCCCGGGTAAGGATCTTCCTGACCATCCATGTTGCCAAAGGAGCTGGGACGATGTTTTGTCAAAAGGTATCTTTCGACTCCCTTTTAAGCACAAATACAGGAGCCGAGCGAGCTAGACTATTGGCCTCAGGCACTAGGGAGTCTGGTGAATGGCTCAACGCTTACCCATCGCCAAACACTGGAACCTTTTTAGAACCGGAAACTCTCCGCATCTCGACCTGTTTGCGGCTTGGGCTCCCTATTTGTTCTCCACACAGTTGTCCTTGCGGCAGCTTGATTGACCCACTGGGACGCCACGGGCTATCTTGCCAGAAAAGCGCTGGCCGCTTTTCCAGGCACGCCGCCCTGAACGACATCATCCGCCGGTCTCTTGCCACTGTCAACGTGCCATCGCTCCTTGAACCAATAGGCATCGCTAGAGACGATGGGAAGAGGCCGGACGGGATGTCACTCATCCCGTGGAAGGTGGGTAAGGCGCTAGTCTGGGATGCTACGTGTGTAGACACGCTGGCGCCTTCTCACCGCCACGGGACCAGCAACAACCCTGGTGCGGCGGCCGAAGCGACAGAAAAGCTTAAAAAACATAAATATAGGGGTCTCGGCGCTGGCTATACTTTCGTCCCGTTCGGTGTCGAGACCCTCGGCCGTGGGGTCCCAGTGCACGGCAACTTTTCAATCAGCTGGCGAAAAGGTTGAGGGATTCCACTGGGGACCGTAGAGCTGGCAGCTTCCTCGCTCAACGGATCAGCATAGCGATTCAGCGAGGAAATGCTGCCAGCATCTTAGGGTCCATGCCCCGCAGACCCAATTTTTTAAATATGTTTTAGTTTAGTATAGTTTATTATAGTTTAGTTTTAATTTTTATTAGTTTTGTAATTAGATTTTAGTTTCTAGGTTACCTTTAATTTTAATTGGATATATTCTAAGTTTATTTTTATTTCATTTAGGTTTATCTAGTATATTTCTACATTAAATTATTTATCAAATTTAACTATATAACTACACATACATATTACTATTTATTATATATACTATTTATATTTTTCAATTTATTTGTCACTACCGAAAGTACCCTAGATATTCTACGCGCGATTTTTGATACAAGTAACATGCTGGTATATTTTATAGCGACTCAGCCAGTTTTTTTTCTTTTGTTCACGTAAATTTCCTTTTCTATTATTAAAATAAAATGAGAAAGTACGGCGGAGAGTGAGTCCCAAATTAAACCATTATATTTTCCAATTATACAACAAAATTTCACACACTTATTAAATTAAATCTTACTTTGCTCAGAAAAGTAATAAATACAGTTCGTTTCGTGGAGCTCTTTCAGTAAATTGATATTGGCTCGTTAATTGTAAATTAGTATTCTCCTCACTTCGGAATAATTAAGAAGTAAGTATATAGATCAAATGAACTGTGGTGTTAGCTTGATTTCAAAGCAAAGTGAAATGTCATAGTAAGAATGTCCGAATATCTCTGTTGCTCCTAAATAAAGTTGTAAACGACCATCTCAGTCTGAGCGTAAGTAATTATTTTTTTATTAAAAACAAATGAAACAAAATGGTCCATACTCAAGCACCATTTTCATTGATTCAGAAAATGTTTGTGCATATTTGTTTTTTTAGTTTCCTCGTATTAGAAATGAAAAGCAGAGTGTTTAACTCGGGTGAAACCACCCATTTCAGCTCTGAACTATTGTATCTCGGCAGAAATGGGTGGCTTTCAACAATCTCACGTGCGGTACATACAACTTTTCACTTATAATTCCAACACCATAGATTTTTTTGTTTTTGAATTGCCAGTTTTATTTTCCCCGTTTCTAATTAAGGCGACTTCCTGATTTGTCGGTGCGGAGGTGGTACGATATGAGAAAACTGTCAACTGTCAGTCAACTCAGTACTACTTTTTACTGCGCCCCTACATTTAAATGAGTGCTTCCTGACTGGGGCGGGATGCGCAGAAGCGGGACGATACGAAGGCAGTACTGCTCCGTTTCACTTCACTCTTTAAAAAAGGCTTTCCATCATGATGATTTCGCCAATCAATACTTGTTCAAAGACGTTGTTCGGTAACGACGCCATGACAGTAGCCAACTGGTTTTGTTCGATAGTGAATTCAGCCCGTCGTCGCAAAGAGCACGTGTGTTCACCAACGCGGCGACGGGCAAAATCCCTGCTGCGCTTCTGCGCATAATATTACTACTGCGCAAATGTAATACTGACAGTATTCTGTCAAGTGGTAATCTTTGCAACGTCAGTAAATTTACGTCAAAGAAGAAAATGAACCATACCGCTTCCGCCCCGCCAAGTAAGTAAGTTGCCTAAGTGTTTTATTTTAGAGCCCGTGTTTTGTGAGTGTTGGTTCAGACGAAAGAGAACGAATGAGCTGATGAACGGAATTTAAATTATGTGAATGAAGGATATTTGGATATAATGCTTCCGTTCACAAACAATAATTACAGTGAGTGCCAACAAAACAGGCCGTGAGGGTGCTAATGCATGGCGCCATTGTTTCTGAAGGCTTTGTGTCGAAATTATGGGCGGAGCCCGGCGCAAAAAGAGGCCGCTTTTCGTGCACTGACTTGTACAAAGAAAACTGGTTCCAGATTGTGAAAATACGACAAGGAGTTTTACCGTGTTTTTTTATTAATACAACGGTGGCAAATCAGCGCAATGATGAGGTAGACACATGATGATGATGACGATGACATGTATCACCCAAAACCCACTCACCCAAATTGACAAAAATATTTTTTAATGTTTTAAAGGGGTTTTCCCATATAGTTTCCTAAAGAGGGAAGCGAAAAACTTTCTTTGACCTACCTAACCCATAGAATAGATATGTATGTTAGTCTGTAAGGTATATGTAAATATGGGCCTTGTTGCCTGATTCAAATAAATAAATAAACAAGAATGGGTTCATTGCGTAGAGCTCGTAGAGTGGATAAATACTTACCTATTTTTTTTTGTTTTAAAAAGTATTGGGAAGCAAAGGAATGAGCAGCCACCAAAATGAGCTTTCTTTTTACAAAATTTGCTTCCGCTGATTTTTTTAAATTCCCATTGCCTAACTTGAAATTTTGTGAATTATGTTCATCACAAATCATGTAAAATCTCGGTAAGGAACCTTCAATTGTGCGAAGTCTGACATTCACTTGACCTTTTCTTGTCTTTTTGGTGTATGAAACGCTAAAAACCAAAAGGACTGATTAAACAATTAAAAAGTTACTGTTTTCTAATTTTAGTTTCCTAACTTAATTTTCTTTCTCAATTTAGAATTCAAATTTAAATTCAATCCCGTAGCGTCCAAACAAGTTTCTTCTGAGAAGTCGAGAATAACTGCAGAACGAGTTTATTGTCGATTTTCAATTGTCTTGTACTCTTGTACAGTCAGCTACATATACTTACACCAGTATTGATCTGGCATTCTATTCTTGTGATGTTTCTAAATTTTCCAATTGTAAAATTTCTCACAACCCTTCTCATAGCAAGGTGAAGTACTTATCTGAAAAAGAACTCCGAAAGGATTCTTAAAATGCCGCCAGTATTGAAAATAAGTAAGTGACTTTAACCGTTTAAAGCCGGGTCTTATAAAAATCCATTCGATTCTAACGGAGCCCTTAGAATAAGTATAATAGTACAAGTACAGAAGGTTCACTTCCTAACAAAAACGGTTAGGCATAATAACGTGCCTACTCTTCGCATCTTTGTCTTTCGTATAAGTTGTATTCATTCACACGCGGCACGTGTAGCGCTAGGGCTGTCACGCCAGGAATACATTGATGAGACCAGAAATGTCGCTCGAATATAGTGAACCGATATTAATGACGTAGGTACCTACGTGTTAGGTATGTTAGTCATGTCAGTGTTATTATGAATAACGCCACAAATAAAATTGATAATGTGAACGGAAATTCTAGTTAAATTATATTCTTTATTTTATATATAAAAAAAAGAATCTACGCCACATCTCGGAATTAGGTAGTGGACCCTGGACCCTGGGCATCCTTTACGATGCAACTGGTTTATGGCGCTAGGAGGATGATGATATTGATGGTAAGTATACATACCTACTCACACACATACATAAATAGTAGATATTGAATCGTTTTTGGCTGTTTTTGATCACTAGCTATATAACGGTGACTGTACATACTACACACCATACGAGTGTTGTCAGCGACCGAGTCAGTTTATTTTCCTAGACTTCCCTTTGATCAACACAATGTACCGTGTGTGATCAAGAAATATTGTCAGCGAGATTTATTTACTTATGCAACGGCGGGACGTTTTTTCTTTAATACGCAAGTAGATGCTACGACTGTATAGGTAGTAAATAGTAAACACCGACCAGCCTAATCCATACTAATATTATACCTAAATGTGAAAGTGCATCTGTCTGTTACCTCTTGATGCCTAAACCGCTGAACCGATTAAGATGTGCTATAAAGATAGTTTCAGTCCCGGGAAAGGACATAGGATATTTCTTATCCCGGAAATCATCCCTTAAGGTGGTGGAAGTTTGTATGGAAAAGCGATGACTAGGTAAGCGCCTGATAGACATACACATAGACATTGTTTATTGGTAATAACACTTTACAGGATATAAGAAAATAGCAATAAAATTCTATCGCGATATTAGTCTTGTATTGAATTGTAATAGGAATCACTCCACTCGCCTTCGCGAATTGCAAAGGCAATATAATGTCGACCCCGCCTGGCCAAGTCTGAAAGGCGCCTTAATCCCAGTGTTCCGCGCTGACCCAAAACTTGACACTTCCAATCTCCTGAGGCCTGACCCACAAAAATTCAAAATAATCACAACCTTAATACGAGTGTATATGGTTAAAAAATAATTGTTTTGTAGGTACATTGAAAATCGTAAATTCGCCTATGACACCAACCATTGCCATTCCATTTTCATCCAAAGCTGGCTTCAAATCCCGTTAAGGCGCAGGGTAGGGCAAGGCCTTCCCCATACAAACTTTGTGCACGTTTTATTCGTCGGTTCTGGCACTAACAAATATAATATTTTTTTTGGTTGTAAATATTGGATATGCGAAGACCGTGATGTGAAAATTTTCAAATATTTAAAAAAATTCAAAATTAAAAAATAAAAAAAAAAATAAAAAAAAAATAAAAAAAAAAATTACATCACGAAATAGCTATCAGAAAAATAAGCATACTGACCAAAAATCATAACTTTAATGCAAACACAAACGAAGTAAATCCTGCACAACTTGTTCTTTGAGTACTAAGCAACGATATACAATACATACTATTTATATAGATAAATAGATACTTAAATACACAGAAAACATCCAAGATCCAGGAAAAAAATATTCGTGCTCATCACACAAGTAAGGCCCTGCCCGGGATTCGAACCCGGGACTTCCAGCTTCGTAGGCAGGGTCACTACCAACTAAGCTAAAGCGGTCGTCAAATTCCATTGAATTGAATTTGTCTTAGGCGACTTCCTGACTTGGCGGCGCGGGATTGATATGTGACATTTTCTTCCTTGACGTAAACTTACTGACGTCGCAAAGATTCCCACTTGACAGAATACTGTCAGTATTACATTTGCGCAGTAGTAATATTATGCACAGAAGCGGACCAGTACTGCCTTCGCATCGTCCCGCTTCCGCGCATCCCGCGCCAGTCAGGAAGCACTCATTTAAATGTAGGGGCGCAGTAAAAAGTAGTACTGAGTTGACTGACAGTTGACACTGACATTTGACAGTTTTCTCATATCGTACCGCCTCCGCACCGACAAATCAGGAAGTCGCCTTAGGCGACTTCCTGACTTGGCGGGGCGGGATCGATATGTGACATTTTCTTCTTTGACGTAAACTTACTGACGTCGCAAAGATTCCCACTTGATATAATACTGTCAGTATTACGTTTGCGCAGTAGTAATATCATGCGCAGAAGCGAAGCAGTACCGCCTTCGCATCGTCCCGCTACCGCGCATCCCGCGCCAGTGAGGAAGCACTCATTTGAATGTAGGGGCGTAGTAAAAAATGGTATCGCGTCGACTGACAGCTGACGCTGACATTTGACACTTTTCTCATATCGTACTGCCTCCGCACCGACAAATCAGGAAGTCGCCTTAGTGTTATCACTGTGTTGTAAAGTCAAATATCCAATGGAATAAAGAGTAGAATACTCTAACGTACTCGTATCTTCATACTTCATGAAAAATCTATTGAGCTGGGTCTTATTCGAAGAAAAAACTGTTTTTTTATATATTAAAACACGATCAACGCCAAGCTCTGTCTTCACAAACACCTGCCAATTCCTGGTCTTAAGAAATAACATTTAAAAATCGGAATTTCGTTAGGAGATTCCACTAAGTATAACAATAATAATGTTTATCTTCTGCCTCGTCACGTCTCCGTGACAAAGTACTCAGACCATAACAATAGCGGTACGTGAATTGCATTAATGTTAGCGTTAAACAAATTTGAACTGTGACGTGCGGTTTTGTAGCGAGCGAATTAAAGCGTGCCTTGGGTCTTGGAAGATTACGGCATTCTTAGAAACGCCGTAATGACACGATAAGGAAACAATAGGGACTGATTTTCATACCTATCCAAAGGAGTCTGGAAGAGATCACTCTTTAGCAATAAGATCGCCTATTTTCTACCTCTTACCTACATGTTGCTGTTTCGTTTCTGTATGTAACTGATTCGTTTCTGTGAGGTGTATAATAAAGAGTATTTATATTATATTGTATTGTACATACAACTGTAGAACTGTAATTTAAACGAATATATTTTTACATCATGCAGTAAAGAGTAATTGACACAAATCCTAGTGCCAAGTGCCAACATGCCTTAATCGTTATTCGATATTTTTTCCTAAGGATATATTCGGTTGATAAAGTAAAGCTAAATTCGTAAGGGAAATATTAATCATTCATTCAATCATCAATCAGATATTCCAATGTGCTTAGGTTAATATTAGAACGCAATAAATAATGCACGGTCCACACATAATGGACTGACACTGGGTTGGATTTATAATTCGACGGTTGACAGCGACGTGTGGAACCAGCAGGAAATAAAAATATTCGTGGTCCTATCGGTCGGACAAGCCGGTCGGGTCACGGTCGTGGCCTAAGGGTGTTTTTTAAGCTTAAGCCACACAGAGAGCGGGCGGGCGGTAGCAACGCGGGAGCGGGCGGTAGCGGTGCGGGAGCGGGCGATAGCGGCGCGGGAGGCGCGCGGGAGCGGGCGGTAGCGGCGCGGGAGGCGCGTGGGAGGCGCGCGGGAGCGGGCGGTACACGCGGTGACACGCTCCCGCGCGGCTCCCGCGCCGCTACCGCCCGCTCCCGTGCCGCTACCGCCCGCCCGCTCTTTGTGTTGCTTAAGCTTTAAGAGGGCGTAAATGGCATTGCAAAAGTCCCGCTCTAACACGCGTGAGTTTTCAATTAACCATCCCACTCTCTACGGAAGCGCACCGCGAGTTTTTCGTCAATATTGATGTTTATTCTAAAGTGTACATTTTAATCTTTTTTCAGGTTCAGATTTGAGATCAGGTTTGAGAACTTATCATTTTCCAACTATTAAACCAAAAACCATTGTTAAAGATGGGAGGGTTTTAAAGATCCAACCAAAAACATCGAAAAAAGGGTTATGTTTGAAAAATAAAAGTATCCAGAAATTTTTTGCAAATCGTGTTTCCACTTTTAACAGACTGGAGGAAAATAGTTCAAGATTAATATACTGAAAGGACAGATATTTAATCACTATAGATGTTGAGATCTAGGTCGATAAACATTGGCAAAAGTGCATATGTGGGCTCTTAAGGCGATGGCAACTGTTAATTGTAACCACAGTGTGAACCAACTTTAACATATTCGACGCTAAATGTTACACTGGGTTTACACGCGCTTTGCAACTTTTTAACGACTACAGTGAAGGGTCTACAGGAAAGGGCTTCTTTCTTTCTTTCTTTTTGTTACTCACAAAGAGCTAGACTTTTTGTAATAATTATAAAGTCAAGTGTTATTAGCCCTCGTCTCTCCACCAGTTTATTATATTATAATATGAAGCCATGGGATAAAGGCTGTCTCTATGTGTCCAGAAGTTCCAGAAAGTCCAATATATACTTGTGTTTTTTTTAAAAGGAATTGAGTTGTTTCGGTCGAGATTTTATCCTCAACATACACTGTAAAAAAGCAAAATATTGCCCCCTGGTATTAAGTCCGCCTTTTACACGGCCCTCTAAATAGATGAAAAAAGATCCTAATAATAACCCGTAATAAAGTTTAATTTAGAATACTAATACGTAAACAAGTTCCTTTGATATACATCGCTTATCTGTAAAACTATCTGCCTAATGACTCGTTGTTATAGTTTCAATCTTCAAAGTGGCTACAGGCTTACTTGTTGATGAATCACCAAGTAAGGAGGTCAATTTGGGCTTAGCATATCTAAGGGATCGTCCTAATAATATAACGCGATGATCGCGCGATCGTGCGATCGTGCGAGTGAAATCCGCAAATACATTGAACTTGAATAGGTGTCCTAAAGGGATCGTCCTAAAACAAACGCGACTACGCGATATCGCGCGAATTCGCGACTTTTAGTAGGAAATATTCTAAGTTAAAGTCGCGCGATCGCGCGATCATCGCGTAGTTGCGCGCCAATTAGGACGATCCCTAAGGGGCGGTACACATGTGGCGTAAGAGCACCGCGCCAACGTGTGGACCAGGATTATTAGATGTTGACAAATGAAAAAAATCAACAGGTTCGAGTTTTCTTGAAATAGGATCAAATTCTCAGTCAAACGACGAAAAAAAAACTCAAAAGAATAAACAATTACATAATTGAATAGGATTTTCACCGTAAGGTGTTCCGTCTAATGGATTCCTAAACGAATACTGATTATCAATGCATAAAATAGATAGCCTCCATTTTGAATAACATGGAGCAGACAATCGAGCAGTTTAATTCAACTTAACATATAGTGTTTCCTTGCTTTGCCACTACTTTCTTAGAAATAGAAGTATACACAAGAGTTCCATAGTTGCCGATGCACATTTAAGCGGACGTAAAAGCTGACAAAATTATATTTATTGTGTGTTTGACAAAACTATAAACATTATCTAGGAATCAATGGAAATTGTACGAAAGTTTTCTTTTCCAAGTTCATTTCTAAAGTTGGGCTATTTAAACTCGTTAACTACTAATGTCGAGATAGCTGTGATATTTTTTCCTTTAAAATGGATTATATTCGTATTCATATTACAACCATAAAATTCTACATAAATACTCTACTGAGTAAACTATACTCTTAATTACATAATTAGGCATATTTAATCAAAATTAAGTGCAGGTATAAAAATAAAATAGAAACATACAGACAAAACAGAAAATTAAATTAAAATAAGATAAAATACCTATTCCCCGCTCTGTGTCCGACCTGATCCAAAGGTCCCAAGAATGCTCGCGGCATTTCCACGCTGTACAGCAATGGAGACCTGTTGGACCAGCCAAGATCCAGAGCGGGGGTCGTTACCCCTCTCCCTCAGCCTTTTCCCGAGGGCTTTAAAAAGCCCGAGAGCCTCGCTGCCCCAGGGTCCTGCTGTTTCGACTGCGACCGGGACGAAGTCGTACGCTGCTTCCAAGGCAGAGTATTTGGCGTGTTTTAATTTAGCGGCATTTTCTGCCGCCGCACCTGCTGCCTTTGTTGTCTGCCTTAGATGGGATGCCGCAAATGTGCAAACACATGTGGCATCCCATAAGAGACAACGCCCTCTCTGCCAAGGAATCAGCGTCAACCCGTCCGGTCTTTTTCCGTCGGTACGGGACAAGCCTGGAGGTTCCAGCAGGCAGGGTACATTTGCCGACACCATAGCCCGGCGCACGATTTCGTTTATGGAGTGGTGCCTAGGGAACCGACCCGCACTCCGTTGGCAGCTGAGCCCATGGTGGCCATTTTCTTCAACCATTGTGCCACAGATGCACCGGTGTGCTTCACAAACCTTGCTCCCCAGTCTTAACGCCACTGCTACTCTTAGTGAGTCGTTGTCAAGCAGAGTGCCGAGTTGAGGGGAAGGCAAGGCATGCAGCCACGCACCGGACTCAGGCTTTGTGACTGCTTTAAGACGCGCTAACTCTTAATTAATTATCGTGAATTTAGTTTCTAAGATATTTTGCTATGCCCTTCCAGGGTATCAGTACCTCTTTCTTACTTTGCTAACAACATCCGTGTAATGTAATGTATCTGATTATGCAAATAAATGATTATGATGATTATGATTATGATTGTAGTCGATTTAGCTGTAAATGAGGAAGAGGGGAAATTTGACCATAATAAGGCAAGAGTGAATAGGCATTTTCTGGGTGAGCTCGCTTCATCGTCGGCCTCATCTTTGCCCCTGGCTAGATGCTGGCCAAGAGCAATCCCATTATTAATAATAATAATAAATAATAAAAATTTGCATTCTAAAACATCGTATTAGGGTCATTATTTGGGCTTTTGTTGCAAATCACTTAAGTGGTCACTATTTTGTCGTATTCAGTTATTTGATAGAATAGAAATATGGGGCATATTAACTAACTCAGAAATGCCACCAAAATCTACACCAAATTCGTCAATAACGCGAATAATGACCGTAAACAGATTCCTGAATAAAAAAATCCTGATTCCAATTGGATTTGTATGTAAAATGGAGTCCCTAATACACTACTGGGAAGTAATCTCCGAGGGCCATTAACATGCATAAGCCTTCTCAAGATTGCAAATGCATTGTTAACATCACGGACTATAGTGCTTGTATAACCTCCACCGTAGTATATCAGGCATTGATGATGATGTCCTCCCAGACGTACTACCTATCTGTCGACAGCGATATTTTTTTATACCATGTCGGCGGCAAGCAAGCTGACAGTCGCACTGATGGTAATTAGTTACCGTCGCTTATAGACTCTTGCAACACCAAAGGCGTCACTTGCGCGTTGCCGACCTGGGGGCCGATTTTAGAGTGTCGAACCTTCGACTTTTCACTCGAGACATGTCAAAAAACTATGAAGTTTTGACAGATGTCGAGTGAAAAGTCTAGCGTTCGACACTCAAAAATCGGCCCCCTGTCCTGGACCTGTCATAATGCGTTGGAATCTTAAATTTAAATTCCAAAGTCACTTTTTTAATATCATACACACTTACCGCGGTATGCGAAAGGAAAAAAAGGCTCAAACTATTGCTTTCAAAAATAACATTGATCCTTCGTATTAATCTTCATCTCATTATCATCATAATCATCATCATCTTCAGCCTGTAGTCGTCCACTGCTGGACATAGGCCTTCCCTAATTCGCGCCACCACACCCGGTCCTCAGCTCTCCGCATCCAACCGCTTCCCGCCACTCTCTTCAGGTCGTCGGTCCACCTGGCGGGGGGTCGTCCCACAGGCCGAGTCGTTCGCGGTCTCCACTCCAGAACTCGTCTGCCCCATCGACCATCGGCTCTTCGACAAATATGCCCCGCCCACTGCCACTTCAGCTTACTTATCCTCATCTCATTATGTCCCAGGTTATTTTCAAGCCATTTTAAACCTTAAAGTTAACTAGAACGTAATTTCTAATTTTCCACTCCAACGGAATGTAGTCCTTATTGGCCCGACACAATCCATGCACCTCCGCATATTGAAAAGGCTAAACTGCATTCAATATTGCTGGACAAACGACGTTCTAAATTATAATAACTAACAATTTCCTGGGTAACGTTATTACTGTGAATAAAGCGGTTATTATGAAAACGCCGTTTCAAGCTTCACTTGTCCCGGCCAAGGTGAAATTGAAGTTTACAATCTACTTGGATTCTTTAAAATTGAATGAGATTTAGAGTCGAATAGCGTCTAAGCCTTCATGTCATCTTGGTAGTTTCTAAAAAGAGTCCTCCAACAATCTGCTACATTGTGATACGCAGATTCGAAAAATACTAATATCAATATTCGAATTGAAAATTATTAGTATACTAGTTAAGTATTGATAATCGAATGATGGCCGAATAATATATAAATTAACTTGAGCGGGCATCGACGTCATTGCATTAGGTACCTACCTACTCAGTTGAATGATTTTCGAATTAGTCAAGTCGACTAATCGAATTAGTATTATTCGAGTTCACGCATTACTACTGCTTGACCGCTACCTAATCCCCTAAATAAAATACACAATTAGTTTTCTTATGCAAGATTGTCGACAATTATTTATTTTATTTATAAATTTACTTATGTTTTATACGGAGAAAACCCCCATCAGGATTTGTAGGTCCTTGAGGCGACTTCCTGACTTGGCGTGGCGGGATCGATATGTGACATTTTCTTCTTTGACGTAAACTTACTGACGTCGCAAAGATTCTCACTTGACGTAATACTGTCAGTAATTACGTTTGTGCGGTAGTAATACCATGTGCAGAAGCAGAGCAGTACCGCCTTCGCATCGTCCCGCTACCGCGCATCCCACGCCAGTCAGGAAGGGGCGCAGTAAAAAATGGTACCGACACGACTGACAGCTGACACTGACATTTGACACTTTTCTCATATCGTACTGCCTCCGCACCGACAAATCAGGAAGTCGTCTTAGTCATGATGTCAGTCCCCTGAACTGAAAGCAATCCCATGTACTAAGACACGCTCTAGATTTCATGTTTCCTTGAAAACTACGCACTCTTTGTTTTCCCGACCAACTTGTATAATACTTTTTTTCACTACTCAAGATATTTGTGTTTAGGCGACTTGGCGGGCGGGATCCGTATGTGACATTTTTTTCTTTGACGTGAACTTACACGTGAATTGTCCTGATGCATGCTTTCTCTTTTATATAAGCGTGTAGCCAAGTTTGTACGAATGCGACACACTGATATATAAAATAGATTAATAGATTGTTAGTTGCAGAATAAAGCTCTTGTTTCAAAGGCATACAGGAAACGGATACAATACGGTAAACAAGCTTTTTCTAACTTTTCTAACCAACGTTCGTAACAACAGACAGAGCCAGATTAATTAAAGAGGGCAAATATTAAATTAAAGGACGTAAGTGCTGGAATGGGTCATGCTTCTCGTATTTACATGTGTGGCCTTATTAATTACGATGGGAGTTTCTCTCATTTTTCATCTCTGTTTTCTCGATTTTTTTGTGGATTATGCGTGAAGCACTTTTATTAAAAGGCTGTTGTTTGCTAGGTAGCATCTAGCACATGTACATGTTGAGTGGCGAAATCAAAGCATGATGGTGAAAAAGTGTGTAGCACCAATTTATTACGTCTAAGAACATTTTTTGCTATAGGCCACCGTTTATGAGTTCTTTACGAAAATCTAAAAAACAAGCCTAGCGCAATATTTTTCTACCATTAGTTTTCCAACTTGGGAGAAAGCTCAGCGTGCGAAAATCCTTATGAAGGTGTTTTCGCACGTGCCACGTATCATTTGGTACCTACCTATATTGGTATAAATGTAAAAGAAGTTGATTGATCTTTAAAGAGTTCCTTAATTGCGTACCTAAATTATCTAGGTACTATTTGTCCTGTTTTATCTTCATCCAAATGATTTTCTCCTCTAGCTCCCAAAAACCTAATTTTATTTCCGTATTCAATGACGATAGTTTAAATTCCACTTAAAAGCTGTAAAATCTACCTGCAAATTAATTAATTATATTCAGATCCACTTATCCTGTCTATTTTATGAATCTAAAAGCAACTATGTCTATTGCGGAATAAAGTTTACTTTCTAAAACGAATATTGTTAAGATACGGGCTTTTGAAATAAACTGGTGTAGTATGGAATATTAATGCAATACTGAAATTAATTTCTGTTCCATAATTACACACGGGACGGCAAATGAATGCATATGTACACTAACGCGGTACAGTCAGCTGACTGTACCTACGAATAGGAATTAGCTTAATTTTAGATATATCAATTTAACCACATTCCTATAGCTTTTGTCGATATGTATATTGTATATGTGACTTTAATTTATTTTCAATAATTACTTGCTTTATAATAAATCATTTATTTACAAGAAAATATATACAAGAATACAACAATGTTTTAAATAATTTTAAATCTAACTTAAAGCCAGTGCCAGACGGTAGAAAACAAGCCCCAAAACCGCGGGACCTTGGTTTTTCCAGGAATATTTCCTTTGAAAACTTTGGTATCCGGCTGGCTATCAAGCTAATATGGCTCTCGAGGTGACGTGGGGCGCACGGCTAGAAGATAAGTAGGTATGGGAGCCATGATAAATACTATCTCATTTTATTTTAACACAAGTAGTCGACACAGTACAGAGCGTATAAGATAAGGCACTTTGTTCAACTTAATACAATCCATTTATGGGTTATTATATATCTTTGTGCGCAGTAGGTAAGTACTTTTTTTCATCACTTCCTATTCAATCCATATCATATCTCACACGTTCCTCGCCTTATTGTATTGGGAGTTAATTATATTATTGCGAAATTGAATGAATTGTATATTTGTATAAAGCATTCAAACAAGTCCATAATTTCGTAAGGTTTACAAGTTCGACTGTTGGTCGAATTAAATACCCGATAGATGTCATTCCTGAAACTCACTATACAGATTTTTCCTTGATTCTTGATCTCGGAATTTGTCCAACGGTTTTAGATTTATATATCTAGAATTATTTGTGAATGCACTAGCGTTGTTAGAATTTATTGAATAAAATTATCCATGGCTTAATGGACGCCGTTCCCATTATCTAACAGCCAACTAAGTGGAATAATTGCGTAACTTTTCGACGTACGAGGTCAATTTTAATTAATATATATTATCGCGCACCAATACGCACGCTCGTTTTAATGTATTATCTGCACATAACTAAGGCACTGTACCTATGTTTCATATTGGTATGCTATACGTCCAGTCCAATAAATCTCTAGAAATGTTTGAGCGCACTAGCGCCGTTAGAATTTAGTCTGACACGAACCGACACTGCGGTTTTCCATACGGGATGTTACAGTGAATGATACCATACAGAAGGTTTCGAGTTCACTACACAAATGACCCTATTCCTTATCTTATGCATAATTATTTGTATTTAGATTGTCGCGTCAGAAATGAGGCCATCCGTAGCAGGACCAAAGTAACTGATATAGCTTTTCGAATCGCTAAACTTAAGTGGCAGTGGGCGGAGCACACGCACGTAGAACCGATGGCCGTTGGGGCCGAAAGGTTCTCGTGTGGTGACCACGGACCGGAAGGCGCAGCGTGGGTAGACCCATCACAAAGTGGACTGATGACCTGGTCTCTAATACTTCCTATGTACTTATTATCCGTAGCAGAACCAAAGTAACTGATATAGCCTTTCGAATCGCTAAACTTAAGTGACAGTGGGCGGGGCACACGCACGTAGAACCAATAGCCGTTGGGGCCGAAAGGTTCTCGTGTGGGGACCACGGACCTGTACTGGGAAAAGTGTGTATTATACAGGTATAATACACACTTTTATCGATTTACCTAATGACGATCGGCCTGTAATCGTAATTTTGTTGTGTGTCAACCAGCCCGAAGTTCGCCTGCTGTGATATTCTCCCTCTCTTCACCGAGGGATTCGTTAGTATTTTAGAGCATTCCATTTAATACTGTAACAGCAAAGTTACTTCAGAAAACATAGATTTAGTTTACAGTGTTTAATGAGAGCACCACGGAACGTTCCGGGTTAATTGGTGAATTTGGGCTTTTGTTAGTTTAGATATTTGTTCCAGAGAACCAAAGAGACAGAAGCCTGTTATAGTTTTATACGCGATGATACGCTTAATGGCTAGGCCCTTAAATCATATAATGGCATAAGGATTTAGTGGGACTTTGAGACTACTAGCTATTAGGAAATGTGATATATAGATGCTTCGTTAATCTGATAAATAATTCTCAACATAACGCAAAGGGGTCTATTTGGCCGACGTACTGAAACGTGTTTAGCATTTATCACGCATGCTCGCTTCCTAAACGCATCAAAACTAGCGTGTCAAAACGTGGATCGGAAATAATACTGAAGTTAGCTTCCTCGCACAACACAACGGCCACGACTTTGAGCGGCGGCGGCTGCGGTTATTCAAATCAGCTAGGCTAGTCGTAGGCCTTGGTCGTTCTGACGCCGTCGCCGGCTGCGTGCAGCGGCCCGTAGCACGCGACGTCTGAATAATGTTCGCGTTTTGGACATCGCTCGCGACAGGCGAGAACGACCGCGCCCGAACATTGTCGAACATACCATTCAGACGCCGCGTGCGACGCGCCGCTGCCTGTCGCGGCCGACGGCGTCAGAACGACCAAGGCCTTAGTGAAATAGCTACAAAACTCTCGATTCCACTGACACCTCAGATTCAACTGAAGTCGCTCAACCAATCTCACTGGAGCCCAAACTCTTTAACTCTTTTTTTTTGGTCGTGTCGGAGGTTCCCCTGGATTTCCCCAGGCCACTCTCCAACCGCCCACTCCTATCGCATTGTTGGACCTGGCCTATAAAGCCACCATCAGGTTTAAAAACAAGGTTTTCTTCTAACACATTACGTGTGATCCCAACTACTAAGTTACGTGTCTAGACCGTGCAATGAACAGATAAAACAATCGCGCGAAGGTCCTAGACGGGCCGTTAGCATTGATATTTATACAACGAGTAAAATGCTGCTGGCTGCATCTTTGGCGCTTTGGTTTATTTATTTAATCGTATGACAATACAAAATTATAAAGGGCAATCAGAGTACAGCTTTGAGGTTGTTAAGCCAGGCAGTTATGTCAGGCCTTCAATGTCTTCCAATACAGATGGGGTTGGAAGGATTCTCCACTCTGTGAGTGCGGAGGGTAAGATCAAACCACCGAGCACATTTTTCAGCGCTGTTCCCTCCACTTTTACCTTGGACCTGCTGAAGACTTGGACGTCTTGACACCTGACTATAGTTTATTAATTTTTAAGTTTTTGGTAAGAACAGGTCATTTCATTATTTTTTTATTAATACTTTGTTTTAGTTTCCTTTCTTAAATAAATACCTCATACTAAACTGATTTCCATTCATTACGTTTTACCGAATAGACCTCTAACAACGTAGAAAATAATACATATGTACTATGTTCTCACGTACAGTGAGCGTGATATAGCAGTCAATGTGTCCAAATACTTCGGCACACCATACAAAATATATGGTGTACCAAACTATTTGGCCACTTTGGCTGGTACATACTATATGACGCTGACTGTACAATATAGGCCAGCTATGGTGCGCGCCATCCACGACGACGCGCCCCTCCACAGCGAATCTCATACTAATCTGTGCGCATGGATGGTGCGCACAGATTAGTATCGTGGATGGCGCGCACTAAAATCGATATAAAGTGGATTCAATGACATAACATTAAACTAAATAAACCTAAACCAGACGCCAACGCCAGACGGTCAAAAACAAGCCCCAAAACCGGGCGACCTTGGTCCACACGGACCGTGTAGACAGTCGTTTCCAGTAAGATTTTCTTTGAAAACCGGTCTTTGCGGACCAAGGTCGCACCGTCCTAGGGACATGTCGGGAGACCGTCTGGATCGCTCTTAAGTAATATAAACCCGTAAAAATAGATGTCTATTCGAATTCCTTGTACAAAGATAATCTACTTTATTAACTTCCAGCGTGTGTTCAGACATCAAAAATATATTAGGTACTTTCGTATTCTCTCTAATAATAATTCCAATAAATTAAGATCAAACGAGCTACTCGGTTACTCAGTTACTCAATATTATATTAATTCTACATAGAGTACTACATAGTATTACTCTTCTCTAATAATCTTTGCTATCAGAGAATACAAATACAAATATTTAGTAGCCTTACGCCTCTCTGTAAATACTTATCGGGCCCATATATAAACCTGCCATGGTATGAAACACTGCCGTATATATTTTCCTCAGGCACGTAATAAGTTTTTTCTACAGCAAATCGCTATCGTTGCTCGTACAAGACAGGTGAGTGTAAAATGTACTTGGGAGAAAAATGATACGAGAAGATTTACATAAATGACGTTGAGCTTGGCGTCGTGAATAAGGTAATGGGATGTGTTAAGTACATGACTATACTTAATAGAGTCGATGAATGGTATAATGAGTTTTGTGAAGTTTGGTTCAATAAAATATTATCTAATTAATTACAATCTTACTTTTACCCTCGATCCGCATTTGACGGGGCCGAATTTTGTAGTCGTTTGTAGTAGTAGAAATCGGTCATGTTCTTACATTTAGTCCAGTTGTAAATTGTGAACCACTTCGTTTTTTTTTTCAAAATGGCGAAGTCATGGGAATAAACAATACTAGCGAAATTTGCAGTTCACACAGCCAATAGTGCATTCTAGTTTAATATTACTGCTACAATTTTGAAAAATAAACTTGATTTATTACATTGGAATGACGACAGATTATCAATTTTGGAAAGGTGGTCGAAGGGGTCCCTGAGTACGCCTTCGTTTCACCATTATATTAATTGTGATGCACACTGTACATTCAAACTGCGAATGTCAGACAAAACTAGCTTTCATATTCAAAGCACAAATGCAGGCTCCGACATAAGTGCAAGTTATGGTATGCTGACTTCACTTATACTTGAGAAAACTTCTTGCTCTCTGTTTGTTATCATAAGGCGACTTCCTGATTTGTCGGTGCGGAGGCGGTACGATATGAGAAAACTGTCAGTGTCAACCTGTCAGTCGAGGCAGTACCACTTTTTACTGCGGCCTTACATTTAAATGAGTGCTTCCTGATTGGCGCGGGATGCTCGGTAGCGGGGCGATGCGAAGGCAGTACTGCTTCGCTTCTGCGCACGATATTACTACTCATCATCATCATCATCATATCAGCCGAAAGACGTCCACTGCTGGACATAGGCCTCCCACAAAGAGCGCCACAATGACCGATCTTGCGCCACCCGCATCCAGCGGACTCCCGCGACCCTCACCAGGTCATCAGTCCACCTTGTGGGGGGTCTACCCACGCTGCGCCTTCCGGTCCGTGGTCGCCACTCGAGAACCTTTCGGCCCCAGCGGCCATCGGTTCTACGTGCAATGTGCCCCGCCCACTGCCACTTAAGTTTAGCGATTCGAAAGGCTATATCGGTTACTTTGGTTCTGCTACGGATGGCCTCATTTCTGATGCGATCACGCAGAGAAACTCCCAGCATAGCCCTCTCCATTGCCCTCTGAGTGACTTTGAGCCTTCTTATGAGGCCCATGGTGAGCGACCACGTTTCCGTACCATATGTCATCACTGGCAACACACACTGGTCAAAGACTCTCGTCTTGAGACACTGCGGAATATTGGACGAAAAGATATGCCGTACCTTCCCGAACGCTGCCCAGCCGAGTCGGATTCGACGATTGACCTCTTTCTCAAAATTTGACCTACCTAACTGGACAGTCTGTCCTAGGTATACATAATCGTCTACAGCTTCGAGCGTAAAGCGCAAATGCGCAAATGTAATACTGACAGTAATCCGACAAGTGAGAATCTTTGCGACGTCAGTAAGTTTACGTCAAAGAAGAAAATGTCACATATCGAGCCCGTCCCGCCAAGTCAGTAAGTCGCCTAATACTCGGTTTTGTTTGTGACTTCGTCCGCGTAGACTTGTTAATATTACAAGTAATCGCAGGCCGGTCCCAGCCCGCGGGCCATAGTTTGGAGACCCCTGAATTAGAGTGGCCACTTAAGCTGCAAACGCACTGACAGCGGTGGCGGCGCGGTGCGTAGGCGGTACCGGTTGTAATATTCGAACTAATATGAAAGGGTCCGCACAGAACGCTTTTTTCCCGGCCGGTTTTCTGTGCGGACCCTTTCATATAAGTTCGAATATTACCCCGCTACCGCTGTCAGTGCGTTTCGGACTTTAATCTGCTCTTCCGGTCTCTGTCGCCCGAATGAGTTTAAAACTTAACTGAATGGATCGAACTCATTATTCACAGATGACGTGGCAAGGAGATCAGGAATTCCATTACTGAATGCATCCAGCGAAGTGTGTCGCATGCCTAATAAGGTCATCAAAGGCTTGCATTAATTATGCATTGGACGGAAATGTTAGATACAAAGCATTCCGTGCTGATACATTAGATCTAGTATATTGGGCACAATGTTACAGAGATCACGCTCTAGGTACTCAAATTTGTATACATAAATTATTTTTTATGATGAATTTTTATGATTTTTTTATATTTATATTGTTTTTTTATATATTTTTCGGTTTTTTATTTTTTATATTTATACGTTTATTCAACGTCATTCATACTAATATTATAAATACAAAAGTATATATGTCTGTCTGTTACCTCTTCACGCCTAAACCGCTGAACCGATTTAGATGAGAATTGACATGGAGAGCATTGGTTTGAATCTCGGGATAGGACATAGGATACTTTTTATCCCGGAAATCATCCCTGAATGTGGTGGAAGTTTGTATGGAAGAGCAATGACTAGGTAAGCGCCTGATATCAAGTAAATAGCAATTAAATTCTATTGTGATGAACGAGTTCCACGCGGACGAAGTGTAAAACTAGTAATTTATATATTAAAAGAAAAAAAAATTAAAAACGAAAATGTTATGTAATTTCCACTCAGCATGAAGCCACGCTGACGCTATTTCTTGCTTAAAATCATGAGCACTCTAGATCTTGTTACAAATTGCCCAATTATTTTATGTGGAATAAAAAATTAGGGGAATTTTATGTGATGCTTCATTCATACATTTTATATGGACCGACGCATAGAAATTTGTGGCAATTTCTCGGTGTACTAACCTAAAGATAATAAATAAGAAGTTACTCAATATATGAATCTATGTCAATCAAAACCAGCTTGACAGGACTTGCTTCCCATAAGGCAGTGTGACCCTGATTCTTAGCTTCACCTCAATAACTATCATGTTAGCTATAAAAGATTACATAAATGGCACTCGAATTTCTGAGCTAGAATTTCCGTGGCTCAGGAGGGCGTCGTATTTATCACCCTCCGTGGCAGTGATAATAATTTACTGTGGACAGGGTAATGCCCACAGGAATGCTTATAGAGGAGCCCTAGAGAGGTCTTCTTGCAGAATAAATGTTTGAATTTTGAACGGACTAGTTAATTTTAGAAGCACTGTATTTAGTTACCGCTGTCGAGTCCTTAGCTTTATAAAAAAAAATGTTATTTAGTCAAACGGAACACACTTTAAGAGGCTGACAAGACCTAAAAAAGTCCCGCTCTAACACGCGTGAGTTTCCAATTAACCATCCCGCTCTTTACGGAAGCTCTGCGCGTAAAATAGTAAATAAATACTATATAGTCCTCCTCATCGATTTCGATGACGGCGACCCTGACAAACTATGTATTTGCCCTATCGTGAGCTCTGATATGGCTGGCTAGGCCAAACTTGCTCTTGAATACTCTATTGCAAATAAATACTACAATACTACTATACCTACCAACTAACAAATTAGATAATAAGAATTAATTACTTTGTGTTGTGTATCTTTTTTATGTGTTACTAACATATATGGATGTACTCCGAAATAAATATATAAATAAATAAATAAATAATATTAAAATAAAAAAGGGTGGATTATTTGTGAAATATGGCTCGTTGGCGGTGTAGGTATAAATATGTTGACTTTTTGTTTTTAATTGCAGACCCATACGTAATAAAAATAAAGACATAGAACCGTTTAATGATGAATTTAAGACCAATCTTTGCAATTATTTTCTATCGAGCCGATTTCGTCCAATTATGTATCGAGTCCGTACAAGGTCATATATTTTTTTGATGTGCTAGAACTAATAGTTTTTCTTAAAAAACTGCTTGAAAAACATCAATTTCAACAAAATTAGGTCTTGACAGCCTCTTAATTGTGTATATTTTAGGTACTTGTTACATCAATCACGTTGTCACAATACATAGTTGAATAAAGTAATTGAAATCATTCAATCTGATGATGGAATATTTTAACGATGTAACAAAGCAATTAAGGTAATGACGTCATCAGAATGATCGAGGGGGAACTTATGTTAATCAGCCTGAGGGTAAATATTTGCGTTGGACCCGCAATTTTGAATTTTTTATGGAATTTTAAAGAGCCGCGTTGGGTTATGATGCATAAATTACAGCTTAGTGGTAAGGAAAATGTGAATACGTAAATAGGTTACCTACCTATATTTTTTTTTAAAACTTGAATAAATTAGTAGTTAAGTAGTACTTGTTATTGTGTGCAATAAAGTGCTTACAATACATACATACATACAATAGGATCTTAAGGGCCACGGACCAGTCAGATCCAACATCAGTTTTAAGTGTGTTTTGACCCACTACTTTGTTTTTATACATGGTTGTTATGTTTAGTCTGGAAGGTCTTGAAGATCTTTTAAAAACTGTTTGATTAGTTAACTAAATATGTTATACATTTGTATATGTGCATTAGCCATGTATTTCTATCGTTTAAATGTAGGAAACTATAGGTCTATTTTGTATTTCATTAATAACCGTCTCACTACTGTTTTATGTACGACTGTTTGTTTCTACCAAATAAAAAAAAAATCTTGTGTATGAGAAGATGTGCCATTAACAAATTATTGAGAGCGAGGGACCTTTTGTTCCTTCTGCTTGAACACAGTAAATCCTAAAATTGTATAGTGACGCCAACGCGCACGAGACTCTTTTAGAATTGCGAGCGTCTATAAGCTGCGGTAACCATTTACCATCAGGTGGACCGTACGCTTGTTTGCACGGTTATTTATTTATTTGAATCAGGCAACAAGGCCCATATTGACATATACCTTACAGACTAACATACATATCTATAAAAAAACTTAAAAACTAGCACAAATAAACACACTACAACTAAAAAAACTAAACTAAAATAATAACAATTTTTTTATAATAAAAAGAATCTTCAAAGCCTATACTTTAAATCTGTTGAATATAAGGCTTTGTGAAACGATAATACAGGAATCTAGCGAAATCTCTTTAGAAATAAGCTGCAACTGACACCCACTCGGAGCGATGCACTTTCCAGTTCACAAAAGAAGTACTTACCAGCTTTGGAAATGTTTGAACATACTTTACAACTTTCGCGTGCCCATACTCAATACGGTAGGTATATATTATTTTTACATTAAGTAACAATAAACGAAACTTACCTTCGAAAATATTTGTAGGTAAATATTAGTTTGTGTAAGATTGTCCAAAAATATTTATTTATTATTATTATTTTATATATGCCCTTAGTATAAATGTTACTTTCATCCAATTTTTTTGATCTACTTACTTATTGTTTCTTCTTCTTCTAATTACATTTTAAAATTGCTGACCAAACTTACGGCAGTGTAACAGGCATTTTACGGGATATTTTCGGCAGTTGACTGTTTCAGTTGCGGTAAATTATATAGGTAAATAGATTTGGAGCCGCGTCGATAACTTAGTAAGGATACGTTAGGTTATGACTTGCCGGGGTGGAATCTGAACGCGGTATTTTCTACTCTACCGAGATACTATAAATACCATTGACCCTCACTGAGAAAAAAACTTTACTATCACTAACTTTTAGTTAGGGTTACAAAATTTTAATTTTACGATACGGCAACAATTTTTTTGTAATAACTACAAACTGGTTTTGTAGGGATAACTAAAACATTTTAGGGGCAACTAAAATTTTGTAGGAATAATAAAAGGTAATACTAGGGTGGTGGAAAATATAGCTTTGCATAGTAATGGCAGATAAACTACTAAAATGTAGTAATTAGGGCAGTAACAAAACGACATTGTAAATTCCCACGCCATCACGCTTTAAATGAAATCATCCGTAGAGCATTCGTGTCCGCGAACGTCCCTTGTTTATCGCCCTTTGGCCTAAGCCGCTTGGATGGTAAGAGGCCGGATGGCCTTACCCTAGTGCCTTGACAGAAAGGAAAGTGCCTTTTCTGGGACGCTACATGCGTCAGCACTTTTGCTGCATCGCACATCGGCCGTACCATCCGAGCGGCTGGGACAGCGGCCGAGCTGGCGGCTTCGCGTAAACGAGAAAAATATTCATGTTTGGGGGGCTAGGGCTACCTGTTCGTTTCTCTGGCGTCGGATATGACCGGCTGTTAGTGCGCAGTGCTGTGGTCAAAATTTTCATAAGTGAGGTTGGGAAAACGGTTGCGGTACAGGGAGCTTGACCCCCGCTCCGCGGGTCATTCTTGATGCAAAGGTAGTCCATTGCAGTTCAACGCGGCAACGCTGCAAGCCTTTTTGGGCACCTTTGCATTAGGAATGACTCGGAGTGGGTTGTTAGATTGGAATAAGTAAAGTTTTGTTTTTATTTATTAATTTGATGATTTAATATTTGGTTGTAAATAAATACAATAATAGTCCAATCAAAAATTCGTTGTAAAATCTACTTATGTTTCGGTCTCCGCGTTTGCTTGAGAAGAACCACAATCAAGTAAAATCTTATTCGTCTGGCGAGCGAGATTAACTTCACGGTCCAAAATCACCATCCTATAGCCGGAAACTTTTTTCCCGGAAAATCTTTTTGTGTTGTCATAAAAGTGTGGGAACAGAATAGCAAATTTATGGCTTATTTAATATTCTGCTACCGGGCCGAGCGTGCATTTGCAAGTAACCGGCCTCTAAAATTATGCTAAGAAGATTGGTTTGTGGTCAGAAAATTAAATTTTCCGCACAGGATGGAAAATTGCGACTTAACTGTAACAAGGCTACAACTACAACGCTGCGGTAGTAATGAATGTGAGTGAATTTCGTTTTTATTTGGTAAAAGTCATGATTAAATAAGTAGGTACCTAATTTTCATTTTACTCTTCAGTAACATAATTTGTAAAATTGTTAATACTTAAGGAATAATATCAAGTCCATAAGTACCAGCCATTTTTTTGCTTTTGGTATAGTTTAACGGTGCTTAGAGGTCAAAACTTGTATTTTTTGTGTGCGAAGTATTCGGAGCATGCAATCCGTTCCTTCCCGAAATTTCTAGTACCTATGTACATACCTACGGGTTCCTCTTGCCGCTTGCGCTAAACTCGACTCTGGCACACCTTCCGTGTCCAAATACCCTATCGCGCTAGGAACGAGAGATCACGTGCTATGCGGTAAACGCGTGCGAGCGCGATGCCCTGAATAGATGTCAAACGTTGGTTTTGTTAGAAGAAAGCCTTCTTTACGTAAGTACTAGGTATCAATTACTCAGCGCTATAAGCCCCTCATGAGTCCAAACGTGCTTATTACCCCCAACCATTGGGGGTAATTAGTAACATCGTGACGGCGATCTGGGCCAGATTTATTAGGTATTTGTAGGTTTAATTTTGTACTTTGTCAATATTTAGTTTTTGCTTGTTATTGCACCTAATTTATATGATGTACGTTTCCAAAATAAACCTTGTTCAACATCGTGAGGTTTACTTCTGTAACACTTCAGTAATACAAAAACCAAATAAAAGATAGCCTTTTCTACTTAAAACTTTCTCATTATTTTCCACCGGCTTATCCAAGACTATTCTTTTGCAAAAGTGTTGAAACGTAAACAATAGAAAGCCTCATTCACTTTACTTAACCAAAGGCACAAAACGTAGTTCCATTCACTGTCATAAAATGGAGCAAATCCTTTGGGTTAATGAGTCGCCCATTATTTCTCAGGCCTTTTTATTTATTTTTAAAGCCTCGATGCAAGGAAAAGAGTGTAACTGTGGAATTTTTGTTTTAGGAGAAAGTACCTAAAGGAAGTAAATAGTCACTTTTGTTTGACCGTACTCCAATCAATTCGAAGTCATTTGAGAAGTACAAATCTAATTTCTTTAAAACGATCATTGATTGATTTATTGAGTTTTTTCGGCGTGTTTAACACCAGCCTTACTGAGTTTTTTGAAGTGTTTAAGGCGACTTCCTGACTTGGCGGGGCGGGATCGATATGTGACATTTTCTTCTTTGACGTAAACTTACTGACGTCGCGAAGATTCCCACTTGACGGAATACTGTCAGTATTACATTTGCGCAGTAGTAATATTATGCGCAGAAGCGGACCAGTACTGTCTTAGCATCGTGCCGCCTCCGCGCATCCCGCGCCAGTCAGGAAGCACTCATTTAAATGTAGGGGCGCAGTAAAAAGTGGTAATGAGTTGACTGACAGTTGACACTGACATTTGACAGTTTTCTCATATCGTACCGCCTCCGCACCGACAAATCAGGAAGTCGCCTAAAACGCAAGCCTTATTGAGTTTTTTTTTTCAAAACACAAGCCTAATTGAGCTTCTTCGATGTGTCTCTTACATTTAGTTGGTAGTAATCAGATTAACTATATCAGAGACATCACTTAAATTATACCGAATACTTACATCTATCAGGGTAAGTAAATTCATTTTATTTATTGTGGCCAAAGATAACTTAACGACCTAATAAAATCAAACCATGATGCTATCATCAAAAAAGTTTGTAAAGATATTTGTACGTTTGATACTTTTTCACGCAGAAATAATTAATAATCGAATTTTGGATAGATCTTCTAGTATTAAAACCTAAATTTTACCTAGGTTAATACAATCTTTGCCAGGGTTGTTCGTAATTACGTAAAGTTTTTTCTTGGTCTATTGGTCCGATTTTCTGTTCGATGTTCTCTACTTTGCATGTTAAATAATTTACACAACAGCATACGTGATCGATTGTAATTTAAACGCATTCGATTTCGCAGGCAGCAGCTTTATATTTAAGATTAGCAGTTAAGGTGAAAAATGTAATTATTGGATATAATATGAAATAAAGAGTATAATTTTTTTTTTTTTAATATACTCGTATTTTATATATCGTTCATGCTTGCAAGGACATAGTCTTCGCTTGGAGAATGACGAGAGACATCACTCTGTTATGGATTAGTTTTTTTGTCATTGACTATATAGCTTAAATTGCTTTTTTCTTAAATATTGAAATCTTATTATTATTATTTTATTTTGACGCTTTGAGACCATGTTGTCTAAACACGTTAGAATAGTCATTATTATTAATATTTTGACGCTCAGAGACCATTTAAATCTTTAGGATTTTATATTAAATTTTATTATTCAAACTGAGACCTTATACATCTCTAACTATGTATACTGATATTGTAATATTTGTAATAGATAATTAATATTTTGACATGAAAAATGTATTATATTCTTATTGTCATATTTCTTGAATTGTAAATTAATTTTTCATGAAAAATTTAGCATATGCTTGTATTGTCAGACTTTAATACGAGTAAATTGTAAATTGACATGTAAAACTGCCCTTGTGGCCTATTTCCAGAATAAATGTTTGAATTTTGAATTTTTGAATTATCGCCAAACTTTTCTCCAATATTTACGTCAATGGGGTCTGTAGCTCTAATTTAGATTTATATTTTTTTTAAGTTACGCTAATTTGTCGTAATCCGCCTTGTTACGGTTTTTTTCACAGCCTCTTCTGTGCCTTTCAGAATGGAGATATTTCCGTTCGCTTCACGCGGCTTTGTCTCTTCCTTTTTTTATTATGCTATTCGCTAGCCTGGATTAATAGAAGAACTTTAAGGATAAATGTCACGATGCACTTTCCATGCAACGATTTTCGAAATTAATTCAAACTTGAAACACTTTATTCGTGACAACACAAAACGGTACAAGTTAACACGTAAGAATGATAGAAAACCAGTTGTAGTACAGTGCAGTGTAGTATTGTAGGTATAAGTACATTCCTGAATCCACTTCCATCTTTCTATGGTGAAAGCATGTGCCCACTTGCCCAATAGTGGGCACAAGCTTGCATGTAGGCTAATGATGAGGAAGGTGAATATATTGATGTTTGTAATCACAAAATAATTTCAACGACTTACTGAGAAATTGTTAACATTATTATAATAGTGAGTGAGAAAACAAAAAATTATACAATATAGTACAAATTTCATCAAAAGGGATATTAATTATTTAAAAAACCGATAAGGTGTCGTAGCATGCATATTTTGCAATGTAGTCTGAAATAAGTTTGTTATACCTAAGCGAAACGAAACTTCTAATTTAATAAAAAAAACCGGCCAAGTGCGAGTCGGACTCGCGCACGAAGGGTTCCAAAAAACGGCAAAAAATCACGTTTGTTGTATGGGAGCCCCCTTAAATATTGAATTTAAGCTGCTTTTTAGTGTTTTTTGTAATAGCGTCAACAGAAATACATCATCTGTGAAAATTTCAATTGTCTAACTATCACGGACCATGATATTAACATATATGCCCGTCATTAGAGATGTCGCAGCCGGATTGTATAATTCGCCGTTTTACATTACGGCTAGCCGTTTTGTAATGCGGCGGGTTAACGTTAAGCCGGATCGTCATTGCAATACGTTCTACAATATGGCGGTTCACGTTTAGCCGGATTGGATTTGCCGGATTTCATAATCCGCCGTTTTACATTACGGCTAGCCGTTTTACAAAATGGCTGGATTGTCATTGCTAAACAGCGCTGCTAGTGTTAGAAATGGGAACTAAAAGCTGTCAAAGAGGTGACAGCTAAAACGACGCTATTTTGCGAAAAGGCTAGCCGTAATGTATTACGGCGAATTATACAATCTGACTGCACCGCTTTTTTGCATTACGGCTAGGCGAATTGAAGAACGCAAATCGTCGAACACATTACGGCGGACTTTCATTCAGCCGTATTCAAACGATTTGCCTGCGACAGAGATACATATGACATATATAATACTATCAATATCTGATGCCCTGGTGTATGTTCAATTGTTCATGTAACCGTTTATTTAACGTTGTTATTTAGAGTTCCGTAGCCCAAAGGTGAAGTCGCGGACGAAAAAGCCAGTACATTAATAATAAAACTATACAGGATTCCAAATAAATTACTGTTCCGGTCTGCTTGAAATAACTTCTTAGGCGACTTCCTGATTTGTCGGTGCGGAGGCGTATGTATTTTTGTATCTTTCTTATTCAAATTACTTAGAGGATATTTATATGTTAACCAAATGCTAACTAAGTTATTTTTTACTAATGTTTTACCACTTTACCGCCACTTTAAAAGTTAAATTGCGATATAAAACCAGCGTAAACTGGCCGGTGTTTGCTGAAACCACCAACGCATGCCACTTTAGCTTTTGTCGTATATTGAGTTTACAGTGCCCTCTACCCTGTGTAATTAAGGCGACTTTCTGACTTGGCGGGGCGGGATCGATATGTGACATTTTTTTTCTTTCACGTAAACTTACTGACGTCGCAAAAATTCTCACTTGACATAATACTGTCAGTATTACGTTTGCGCAGTAATAATATTATGCGCAGAAGCGGAGCAGTGCCGCCTTCACATCGTCCCGCTACCGCGCATCCCGCGCCAGTCAGGAAGCACTCATTTAAATGTAGGGGCGCAGTAAAAAATGGTGCCGAGTCGACTGACAGCTGACACTGGCATTTGACACTTTTCTCATATCGTACTGCCTCCGCACCGAAAAATCAGGAAGTCGCCTAAGGGGAATTCCTGACTTGGCGGGGCGGCATCGATATGTGACATTTTCTTCTTTGACGTAAATTTACTGACGGCGCAAAGATTCTCACTTGACGGAACACTGTCAGTATTACTTTTGCGCAGTAGTAATGTCATGCGCAGAAGCGGAGCAGTACCGCCTTCGCATCGTCCCGCTACCGCGCATCCCGCGCCAGTCAGGAAGCACTCATTTACATATATAGGGGCGCAGTAAAAAATGGTACCGAGTCGACTGACAGCTGACACTGACATTTGACACTTTTCTCATATCGTACTGCCTCCGCACCGTCAAATCAGGAAGTCGCCTAAGTCCGCATAGTGTAAAGGGTGGACAACTACTGAGTGCTACATTGCACGTGGCCCGAAAAGCTCTTACCCGGTTTTCTGATTTAATAATGTCTTGATTAAAACATGACGTGCGCAAAATGTGAAATCTATCAAAATATTACATTCAGCATCGTTTGTTTACTAATATTTATTATTCCTCCCAGAGGGGATGTAAAAGGACCAGAAATGAAATTAATTCATCATAAAGGCTGAATAATGTACGATTTTTACAAGCGGAATACACGTAGGTACGCAGGGGATGCTGAAAAATATGAGATTTCTCTTTAATCTCCCGCTTCGGGTTAGAGATGAGACGAGAAATTTGTATTGCTGTATGTTTGTGGGTTATCTAGTGTGTTTTCACATAAGTAAGTATTAATTTGTAAGGTTATCTGTATTATATACCTACCAACCTGTTTCGTATTAAATAGTTTTATTTCCTGATCCGGAAAGTGTTTGTGTAGTTTAATGTAATGACGAACCAGATACCAAAAGAAAATATCATTGGCATCATTTAGGGTAAATCGCCAGTAACTGGCCACCCCCCAATAACTGGCCACTTCGCAAAAATATGCACCAAGCAGCTAGTTGTTGGTATTTCTGCAATTAAATAAAATTGAACTGGGTTAAGAGCTGACTTCATGTATTTTATTTTGTTGAAGGCGGTCTTCACTGCACAAATTGCGTGGCTAGTAACTGAATGACATTTTCTTAAGTGGCCAGTTACTGGCGATTTACCTTTTTTTTTCTGTTTTCCCATACGCTAAATGCAATTCTGATGATAGTCTTTTGTTTTCGTAAACTACCTTTCCAAGAGTTTGAAAAGTTTTTTTATTAGACTAAAACAGAAACAAGTGTTTTATCACCGATGACACAAGATTGTAGAAAGCATTCATAAATAAGAGGAAGAAGCCGAGTTATTTCGTTTACCTTTGTTACATTCGCGATATGACTTTTGTTAACTTGTGGGAATTTACAGAAAAGTTTTTATCTTTAGGTACACTACAAAGAGATACTTATATCAGGGATATCTTTACTTTTGCAGGGTTCACGTTTCTGGACATACCTTCAATGTAACACCATGTAAACAACATGATTTATCAATAAATTAATTGAATTGAATTGATATCTAATACTATCACTTAAACCCTATAAATTTTTTTTCGTGCCACAAGAAATCCTCACTATTAATATATACATATACTATATACATATACATTATAAAATACGTTTCTTGTAGCTCTCTATCGACCTTAATCAATTCAATAGTCAATTACATCCATCCTCTTGATACTGTATCTCACACAATAGGGATGTTGATTCAAAATTTATTATTACTCCATACGAAAGAATATATAAAACTATGCCAAATAGTGGAAATCCTATACAAATATCTCAAAAAATAACGAAACTACAACCGTTAGAATATTTTTAGTTAGAGAGAGAAAGCGCTACAGATCAGTGACGTCAGAGCGCCATAGTAAATGACGATCGTTCAATACAAAGGGGCGTTTTGCGGAAAAGTCACAGTAAATAAAAAAAAAAAAAAAAATCTGTTTATGCCCCCTCCTAAAACTTTGAAGACTTATATTTATGTAATTATTTATTCTTTTGAATTACTTTTTCGCTATTAGATTGAGAATTTGATTCCTTTTCGAGAAAAATTGGATTCATTGATTTTCTTATTTCGTGTCAACATCCCTATTCTATTTGTACTTACCTAAGATATCAGAGCATAACTAATTTAACCTATTTCAGTAAAATACTAGGTACGTTAAAAATATAACACAACACATATGTATTTATTATATGTATGGTTGGTATATATGTGTATATTTATGGTATTTATTTAGTTTTGGTTTTTAGATCTAAATTTAAAACATTGTTGTACACGCTGTAAGTTTGTCTATTTAATTTTCTCACTTTCCACTCAATCCCTCAAAGGTTAGCTGGAAGAGATCCCTCATAGGGATAAGTTCGCCTTTGTACTTTAATCTTATATGACATGTATATTGTTTTAACCTGTTTTGTGTACAATAAAGTGCTTACATACATACATACATACATATTTTCCCGTTTCAACATTAGTTTCTAAAGCGCACGATGGATAACTATCTAACATAGAACGCGATAAATAAAATCACGTAATTATTCTTATTTGGAAACCAAAGAGGAAATGGCAATGCACAGAAATGCAAATTACTGGATTTTTTCCATTTTCCTGCACCTTACATAGCACGGTCACATTTTATTGCACTACTACAAAGGAAATGCTCATTTAAACTTGAAAAATGTGAAGTATTCTTTAAAGCGCCTGGAACTGTGAGTTTTATTGGTAAAACAAAAGTTGAAGTGGGTCAGTTGGACCGTTAAGTTTCATAATTATACAGTGTAAGAAAACATTGGTAAGATACCATTGGTAAGTAAGGCCATTTTAAATATACTCAATTTATTTTAATCTATTATAGTGTTTCTAGTTTTCAAATAAAATTAGTAATATAATCGTATAACATTTCAGTAATCGAACTACACAATCATCATCCTCCTAGCGTTATCCCAGTACAGTTGCATCCTGAAGGATGCCTGGGGTCCGCTACCTAATCCCAAGATTTGGCGTAGGCACTAGTTTTTACGAAAGCGACTGCCATCTGACCTTCCAACCCCAAGGGGAAACTAGACCTTATTGGGATTAGGCTTTGTCAAGTGAGTGGGCAACTTGACTGTTAGAAGTTCTCAAGCCGCCCGAAGGCCTCCAACTTGGCTTAACGACTGCTGCCATAGACAGCAACCGGGATCAACGGCTTAACGTGCCTTCCAAAGCACGGGAGCGCTCAGTTAGTAACCACTCAAAGCGGTCACCCATCCAAGTCCTGACCGCTGCCCACGTTGCTTAACCTTAGCAAGCGCAAGCGGTACGCAGGCGCCGCTGGGCCACGAGCGCTCCTATATTGTATCCTATAATGTAATCGAACTACACAATACTATTAAGTATTACATTCGTCTCAAAACTTATGAACAGACTAGGTAGGTGTCATGAATGGGACACTAAGGTGTCGAGCACTAGGTCGTTTACCTCAATATATAAAAAGGGTCTCCGTTGCCCCCACTTTCAATTTTACACTATAGAGGCTACAAAATATACTACGGGTACTCATGAATATATAGGGGTGGCAACTTTGCGGCGGTGCTCCATTTGCTAATGACCCTGTTGCCGTGGCTTGTGGCAACCCTATTACGACCCTTTGACTTTACTAATTAATGTAGTTTTTTCATACTTGGTTTTGTGATAACGTATTGAAATGTTGTATATGCATTTAGCATCAAAGTGGATTAGACAGGTTAGGCTAGAAACTACGTGATTGGTAACAATGAACTGTACCCTTATCATGAGTTTGCAATGTTTGCATTACCGTTTTTGCTAGCGACTGCGTTAACGATTTAGTATAGCGATTCTTAGGTCTATTGCGTAACCGCCAGAGGCGCTGTACTTTTGTCCATGCTAAATCGTTTACGCAGTCCCTAGCGAGTACGGTAATGCAAACTCATGGTAAGGGTACTGGTTAGCTTGGGTAAGTCTTTTTGGTGAAAGTAAAACAGAACATGAAATAGATAATTATAGTGTTGTTATTCTGAGCTCGTAATACTTTACGATTATGTATAAGTCTTGGGAGTATTTTATAGAACCAGAGAACGGTAGATTTTCTTCTTCGATTCCGCAGTTAAGTCCTAAAGTTACCTACTATAGTTATTAAATCACAGATTTAGACCTAACAAAAATTGTTAGCGACAGAAAGTCCATTTTATAGGATGATCAGGGGGCCTACCGGGAACCGAAAACGAAGTATCTCCCTCTCTGTTGCTCTAATATTCAAGTGCGACAGAGTGGCAGATAGATGCTTAGCTGGTCCTAATAATGTTTTAATAAAATGTACATTATTCAAATGATTATATTGTTTCCTCATAAGACGTTTCGAACCAATGATTGTTTATTCATTAAGGTTCGCTTTCCATACAAAACGTATTTTGACATTCGCAGGCTAACTTGTATAAACTAAAATAATTTCAAAAAATTGATGTAACGTGATACTCACGTGACAAACTAATTTCTCAAATTATTCTATTTATATGAGTTTATTCTAGGAAAGGGGGCATTTCGCGCAAATGGAAAGCCAATTTATGAATGTTTGTTACATAATTTTCTTAAAATAGCACGCCGTTAACCTGCGAATGTCAAAATACGTTTTGTATGGAAAGCGTCCCATCTTAAACATTATTCATTTTTCAACACCACAAGAATCAAATTTGAAATATCAGAACACAGACACATTTTTAAATGAAAAACTGAAAGTTATTTACCCTTTTGAAAGCAATACAGAATTTGCATAATAGACACCGAAAGCGATCCAGCGTCGGCCATAAATATTCATGTTGTCTAATTCGTGATTACACCTTTATTCCCAGCTCGTTATTTAACAAATAAAGTGGTTGAATGCGCTTTATAATGATTTAAAAACGGAACAATCAGTAAAAAAATCGGCCAATAAGTCATGGCCAGGGGCCGATTTTTGAGTGTCGAACGCTCGAATTTTCATTGGACATCTGTCAAAACATCATAGTTTTTTGACAGATCTCGAGTGAAAAGTCGAGCGTTCGACACTCAAAAATCGGCCCCCAGTTCATGAATCTCAAAATATTGAAGTATGAGCTTCCAGTGTGAAGAAATTTAATAATGTAGAATTACATTACACAAAAAAATACTGTAGACGTAAAAGAAACAAAATATACACAATAACCGAACAAAATATTGAAAACTACCTTGGTAACTCTGTCAAATAATCCTAAATATCATCTTAAAAATAATTTCATGCTGATTATTTCGTAATTGTCAACGATAATGATAAAAAATACGTTATCGCCCTTGCCTTCGGCTCGGGCGTCAAATACCTGCAATCTGAGACATTCTTTGTTTTACCGCCCTTGTTAAGTAATGTACTATTTTTTACATCCGCTCATCCGTTACCTAAACAAATCTATTATCTCCCTTAAGGCACGGAACCCAAATTATCATTACAAACAGCATCTAATTGCGTAACAGTTTACTCAATTTGTTTCCTCTAATTACTTCCGTATCAAGGGATCCACCTCAAAAACCCTCAAAGCACTTCAAACAAGTTCCACTAAATCCAGAAGCGTCAAGGTTTGTAACCGCTGAAAACAATACATAACTAGAAATACTTTCAAAACCGCGTTGTTGTAATTACGACTTTGTTAATTTGACTTACGATTCACTATTGCTTGATACGATTTTAAACATTTTGTGTGATTGTCAATGTTTCCTAGTAAAAAGCGTGCAGTCACAAACAGTTGCTTTTGTTAAATTAATACAGTCCGATTATAATCGCGACAATTTGTTTGTCTTAAATTGGGGTTTAAATGTTTGTTGTTAATTTATTTATTCGCTTAGTGTTGATAAATTTTCCCGGGGTAGCCAACTTTTTCATTGTATAATTGAGTAAAACTTGAAATTTCAATTAGAGAAGTAGAAAATTTTAATTTAATTATGAAATTTCCAATAGTAATGACACTGGTATAATGTAATTAAAAGGTTAATTATTAAAGTCTCACTGCTCTAGGTACCTATATCCACCATTGTAGTTAACAATGACTTCCAGCACATTGGTACTCCATCTAAGACCCTTGTCATGAGCAGCTTGAAGCTTGGAGGCCTATCTGACTCGACTTCGTACATGATAACCCAACCACTATATTGATTTAAACTTGCACGATTTTCACACATTATTAGTGGTACAATAACGTACAATCGCGTACAATTGAAAGGTTTGCCCGACAATACCCCTGGTCACCAGTCAGAAATGAGTCCAAGATTAATTGTACACGATTAGGGATTTTGCTCGTCGCCGCGTTTGTGAACACACGTCTCGGCGCGGAGACGAGCTGAATCCACTGCCGAACAAAACCAATTGCCTACTGTCATGGCGTCGTTACCGAACAACGTCTTTGAACAAGTATTGATTGGCGAAATCATCATAAATTTGATGGAAAGCCATTTTTAAAGAAGAAGAAGTACACGGTTAAGACTCGTGTACCACTAGTAATAACCAACCACTGACTTTCAGGGCGCGGTTTCAGCGGTCCTCGCTTCCAGTGAGGATTAAAATAACGTCTAAAAAGTGTAGTCTTAGAAATGGATGCGGGTGCCGAGCGTTTTTTCGTAAACGCTTTTTATTATTAATTCTATTCAGAACCCGAAATGATCTAAAGCGAAGCCACAACAGCAACACAGCGTTGCAACGACGCATCGCAAAAACAAGGTACTAGATTATACGATCATTTCTAAGGTGCGACGTTGAATCGCACTGTTGTGGCCTCACGGTCTCATAGGAAGGTACAGTAGACTTTAATGAGATATGCACTTTGGACCATATTACAATGGCATAAGGTAATAAAATGCTGGAACGATATCCCTCCCCCTATTAGAAATTCTAAAATTGTTAGAAATTTTAAACTACATTTCAAACAGTACTTATTATCACTACAAGTCTCATAGCTTGTTATCCTAATTGCGCCATGTCTGGTAGGTTTTATTGTATACCATTGTATCGTCTTAGTCCCATAATAATCTGTAGGTACCAAAGTATGTTAGAATATGAGCATGTATTTTATTCCTCAATATTCAGCTAAGCGAGCAGTCCTGGACCCAAGGATCTCTCCCCATTCGATACGGCGGTTTGGGGATTCGGAAAATTTCTAGTGTTGCATTACCGGCCTTTTTGTCGTCAGTCTATAGCTCGTCAAGTCTCGTAGGTAAGATCCTTTAAACATACTATGAGACTTCGGGTTTAGAGGACGCAAAAAGTGCCTGGTTAATTGCTTGCCCCAATCAAAATTTTCCTGAACATCCAAAATTACAAAGGAGTTGGGACGACATCATTTGTAAATTGACCGCTGACTCCCTTGTTACCCAGTGCAGTGCCGCAGAACGTGCCAGACTTCTGGCGGCCAGTACAAAAGAGGCTGGTCACTGGCTCCACGCACACCCTTCTCCAACCACCGCCGGTACTTTTCTTGACCCCAACACCGTTCGCTTCGCAGTTTGCCTTCGGCTCGGGGTCCCGGTCTGCGCTCCCCATCGGTGCCCCTGCGGTAGCGAAGTAGACCGGCTCGGACACCACGGACTTTCCTGCCAGAAGAGTGCTGGCCGCTTCTCCAGGCATGCTGCCCTTAATGACATCATCCGTCCCCACACTAGCCCCGTCGCATCTCCACCGAACCTCCTTTAGGGCAGCAGCCGCAGCGGAGGCGGCCGAGCATATGAAGGTGGGAAAATATTCTGGTCTCGGCACCGAATATAATTTCATCCCTTTCGGTGTCGAGACCCTAGGTCCGTGGGGCCCAGGAGCTTTAAGCCTCTTCAAAGAGATCTCGAAGAGGCTTAAAGACTCCACCGGTGACCGAAGAGCTGGCAGCTATCTCGCACAAAGAATTAGTTTAGCTATTCAGCGAGGGAATGCTGCCAGCGTCTTCGGTACAATGCCGCAGGGGCCATTTTTAGATTTAGTTTAGTTATAATTTTTTATTTTATAGTTAATAGATATATGTAAGTATTAGCATGTAGGTATTTGTTATTGTATTTTTGTTTCTTAATATTATTCTTTCATCTTACAATAAAAATAAAACTTTTATTCCTTGTACCCCAATTTAACCTGCCCTAAAATATGTCGACTATTATTTACAATATTTATTCTAGTTTCATCCAGTATATTATTAAATTATAACTATATGGTTCCACGTTCATCACTTTTTGCTGTTCTGAACTATCTTACAGCCCTGGGCTCTACGGAAGACCAGCTCTGTGGCATTGTATAATGTCAGAGCATTATGCTGAGTGGTGTCCAATTGCGGCCATTATAGCAGCACCACTGCTCTTTGTAAATGTGTTAGTTTTAAGTAGGTAATTTTTAATATTGTACCTAACTCCTTTGTTCTAAGTTTTAAATTGTAATGTGTTGCTGTTTTGTTTGTCAATAAATTTTATTCTATTCTATTCTATTCTAAACTGGATACATCTCTTTGTAATTGGCTGTAAACGCTTCGAGTCAAATAGGTCTCCTGAAGGCAAATAGACTATCCGGATGACAGCAAATACGAGCACGACGCTAAGTTTAAAGCGAACACTAGATTCAACCATCTAGTGCTGGCTACGTTTTATTTGGTTACAAGTGATGTACCTAATTAAAACGTGTTTCTATCTTTGGTTAGATACTTAGCTTTGTATTCGGTTTAGCAAATATAGGGTCGGATAAAGGACTTTTAGTAGTAATCTCCAGGGCTGGCGGCATTCAAGTACAAGCAATCCTAGTAATATTATAAATGAGAAAGTTTAGGTGTTTGGACTTTATGTTTGGATGTTTGTCACTCAATCAGTCAAAAGGGCAGAACAGATTATGATGAAACTTGGTAAAAAATGAGTTGATAGCCTGGATTAACATATAGAATGATTTTTATTCCAAAAATCATCCTTCGAGGGGATGAAATAGGGTGTGGAACGATGGAAGTTTACGCGTACCTATCCTAGTATAAATATAACAGGAACAACCGTTTGTGTATTATATAGATAGCTGTTTAGCTTTACATGCATGTTGGTAGTACTAATAAAGAAAACGAGACCAAACTACCCTACTGTCTTCTCCTTCGCTCACTCACATGCAGTAATGTTTTTTTTTTATTGAAAGTACAATGCATATTTATACATGTACATGCATGCACACTGCACAGGCGTTTACCTTAATTAGCTTAATATTACAACGATTGTAACTGTCATATATCAATATCAATATCACACATAACGTCAATTACCTACTTTTCAGAATTTCCAAATGCTTCTCTACCACGGAACAGACATTCATATTGACATTACACTAAACTGGGGGCGCGGCAGTGACCCCGCCAAGTCGAGCAAAACAAACAATAATTTTGTTACATCAGGAACATTTTAACTTTTTTAAACGAACCTTAAAATGGAGGCGTTACTTGCTTTACATAAATTAAAAAAAAGGAAACAATTTTTCTCCACGGCTCCAACGCTAACAACCATTATCAGCACGCAATGTACAGCAAAACATCGTTTCTCCCAGAATTGCCTTAGAAATGAGCATTCCCTTCAAAAACACCGTAATACCTAGTTCGCGCTTTTCTATTTTGAATCTTAAGCTGAAAAGCTGAGGAGTATTTTTGAAGAATGAGTTGACGTAGTTAAAAGAGGAAAATTGGGTTGTTTTACAGATTCAGATTCAGATTCTTTATTGCATTCATGTAACAATCAGGTCTTAAAGTTAGGTGTAGTTCTACATGAGCTCTTCCGAGCATTGCAATACATATATTAAAATTAAACTAATAGAAATATCTATGTCAACATTATACAAAATTATTATTATTAAAACACTATATAAATTACATGATTATCACATATGTATGTCCTTAAAAATTAAATTCAGGCATGTCCATAATAATTACATATTACTCAAATTTAAATTATAGTTTTAATTGTCTGTAAAAAAATCGCTTATTGAATAGTAAGCCTTGTCTAATAAAAACCGACTTAAATCTTTCTTGAAGTGCATTATATTTTGCCTCTCTTTAATATAATTAGGAACTTTATTATAAATTCTCGGGCACATTCCCAAAATGCTTTTTGATAAAAGAGCTGTTTTAGATGGGTGAGCACGTAGTTTGTTTCGCTGCCGCTCACTGTCGAAGCCTTGAAACAGATTTAAGTTTTGTTTTACAAATAGTGCCATTTCCAATATATATAAGCATGGAAAAGTCAATATTTTGAGACTTATAAAATATGGTTTACAAGATTCGGTGGGTCTTAGCCCACACACCGCTCTCAAACATTTTTTCTGTGCTCGGAATACGAGCAGCCAGTTAGTAGAGTTGCCCCAATAGATGACACCATATCTTAAGGTCGACGAGACATATGCATGATATGCAGCCAATACGACTGATTTATCCACTATTTTTTGCAACATATATAGAGCGTACGAATACCTATTTATTTTAGAACATACATCTTCTACATGCATTTTCCATGACATACAGCTATCTATAATAAGTCCTAAGAATCTAGTTTCCGTGGTTTCTGAAATTGTCTGATTTTTATACTTTATATCTAGGTCTCTAATGGTATTACGCCGCTGTTCAAAATGCATGATACTAGTTTTGGTTAGGTTGATTTTTAAATTATTAATGTTTAGCCATTCAATTATCGCTTCTAGGGTATTATTTATTTCAATTTCATAATTACTGTCATTTTTCATGTCACTAAATATAATTGTGCTATCATCAGCAAATAATACCATTGGATGTCTAGTAATCTTAGGCATGTCATTAATGTAAATTAGGAATAACAAAGGTCCCAATATACTCCCCTGTGGTACCCCATATTTTACTCTTCTTAGTTGTGAATATGAAGTGGTTTCAACTTTCTTTTTAGGGCACAGATGAGTAATTTGAGTCATTTGTTTCCTATCGCTCAAGTAAGATTTAATCAGTTCAAGAACGACACCCCGTACTCCATATGCATGTAACTTGGTCAAAAGTATATCGTGGTTCACAAAGTCAAAGGCTTTAGTCATATCCATGTAGATTGCCGACACTGGTAGCCTTTTATCCATATTTATATACACTCGCTGCACTAGTTCATAAATTGCCATATTGGTTGATTTCTGTTTACGGAAGCCTTTCTGCTCATTAGTGAATAGATGGTTAGTTTCAAAGTATTCATACAGACTATTATACATCACTTTCTCTATTATTTTAGAAATTACCGGTATTAATGAAACTGGCCTATAACTCTTCATTTCCTGTTTATTACCCTTTTTAAATATAGGTTTAATAACAGCAATTTTTAGTTTTTCGGGAAATACTCCGTTTTCAATGCATAGGTTTATTATGTGACAGAGTACACCGGCAATCGATGGTGACACTTTTTTCAAAATTTTCGTGTTAATATCGTCATATCCTGTGCTGTTAGTATTTTTAAGAGACTGGGTTATTTTGTGAATATCCCCTGGTATGGTGGGGGTCATAAAAATAGAGTTGCAGCTGTTGGCCGTCAATGTTTTTTTAAAACGTTGGTCAGCCCGATTTTGACTATTATGATCAATCTCATTAATAAAATAGTCATTGAATTCTTGAGCGATTGTTTGTGGGTTGTCTATTAGTTTCCCATTAAATTTAATTTGTGAAATATTATCTTTAGGTATACTATTCTTGGTTCTGTTTATAATCTTCCATGCCGCTCTTGTTTTGTTACCTGAGCTCTTAATGTAGTGATTATTTTGAGCCCTTTGTGTTAATTTTATTATTTTCTTCAAGCGATGTGAATATGCTTTAAATTTCGTTTTGTCTTTAATATCTGATGATAGCCTATATTGCCACAGTAACTGTCTTTTACGTTTGCAGCAGTTCCGTATGCCTTTAGTTATCCATTTAATTTTTTTGTTACTCGAAATTCTTATCCTACGCATTGGGAAACACAAGTCATGGAAGAGTTTAAGTTCTTCCAGGAAGCAGTTGTATGCTTCATTGGGGTCACTGATCATAAAAACTTCATTAAATGAAAGGCTTTTAATACATTCCGAAAAAATTTCAACGTTTTCATCGCAATAGTCCCTTCGAGCTCTAAACCAGTGTTGTAACACACAATAATTTTGTACTGGACACTTTATCACTTGTGCCGTATGGTCTGATAGAGCTAATTCGAGCACTTCACATTTACTACCTTTTATATTATGAATTATATTATCTATACATGTTTTGCTTGCTAGTCGGGTGGGTTTGTTAATTCCTATTCTAAGATTAAAACCGTGTACCCATTGTTTAAAATCTGATGAAGCAGTGGTCCGTTTGAGCAAATCTATGTTGAAGTCTCCACATATAACTATGTTTTTCTTTATGAGCCCTTGCCGCAGAATATGGTCTAGTTTATTGAAGAATATTTTAAACGCGTTGGAGCTCATATTGGGGATGCGATATATGCATATAACTACAATTTTAATGTCGAGAAGTTCAATAGCCGAACATTCGATTACATTTGGTATACTTAGAGACGTGATATTCCTTAATGGGCGATACTTATGTCTTTTATTTACCAAAATGCATGAGCCACCATTGCGATTATTTCTGGAGAAAACGTCTGCTAAAATATAGTTAGGTATACAAAATTGCTCCTCGTCTCCAGATCTCATGTTATGTTCTGTTATGCATACCACATCCACCGATTTACCTTTACTAACAATCTCTTGTAGATGAATACTAAGTATATCAGCTTTGCTCAAAAGACCGTTAATGTTTTGGTGTAATATTAATATGTTATTGACGAAAAAAATCTTTGTCTTTGTTGTCACTACATTTATTTTGAGTGTTTTCGATTATTGGGGGTTGTTCTGAACTTACTAAATCTATGTTGAGGTCTGTCTGTGTGGCTTTACTTATTTTTGTTCTACAGACGCAATCATTTTGCTGTACATAATTGTGATTGATACCTTCATCTAAATTGCGAATATTGTCTACTAGACATTTACTTAGACTATACACGGCGTATCGTTTACTTGGTAGATAGCGGTGGCAGTTAACATTGACAAATGATACATTACTAAACATGCCACAAATAAGTCTTAATTCGTGATTTAACTTATATTCGTTTAAGTGCCTATTACGGGGGATTTCGGAGACTAACACGTTTGTATGCTTTACATTACTAAGCCAGCCACTAACATATGTTTTAAATTCTAGAGGATTCTTATCATTCGTTCCCGCTATGACAATGATATAATCCCTTGCAGTCATATTTTTATATTCGTTATCTGAATTTAACAAATTACTTGTGGTGGCACCTGGTTTACAAAAACTAAAAACTTGGTATTTTTCCCCAAGTTGTTTTTGCATGATCTCCCTTAAGAACTTCCCTCGTTGATCGCTTATGATCATTACTTTTCTTGTTTCGTAGCATTCTTCCTCATTTTCTGCCGGACTCTCTAAAACACCTCCAAATCCAGATAGAGAGACAGATGATTTCTCTGTTATCGTATTAATTTGCGTCGCTGGTATTGTAATGTTTGACAGGTCTGCACATATTTTTCTAAACGTTGGTTTATATAAGTCTTTTTCCTGGTTTTTTGGTGAAGTGGCGGTTTTTGTATACACTGCCTCTTTATGTGCTGTGTTTAGTGGTGATGTTCTATGTATTTTTATATTTACGGTGTTTAAATTTTTACGAACTGAGGCTGTAAGTTTGGATTTTGGAGTAAGGGACTGATTTCTGCTAGACGTCGTTTCAATCGAAACTTTTTTGAGAATCTCTAGTTGTTTTGTTTTTTCCTCAAGTTGCAGCCTAAGAGTTCCATTTTCTAAGTTCAGTGTTTCTATCTCTTGATGTGCACATTTCAGTTCTGTTGTAATATCATCTAACTGTTGTTTTAATTCTGTGATTTGGGATGAATCTACTCCCGATGTTGACGGGAGGCTTCTCACTGTATCATTCAAAAGTGTTGAGTTTAAAACAGAATTATTCGATAAGGTCATAGAGATATCCTCAGCGGACATCACCCTCTTCTTAATCTTGCGGAAGGTTATGTTGTCATTCATGATTCACTGATTCCGATATAATGATTATTACCAACAAATTATTTTAGTATACTTTGGACCGTTACTCGGAGTTTTGCGTGAATCGGAACGTATCTGCGAGTTCAGTTTGGACCGACTTAGGTTGCGAGTTCAATTCGGACTGATAGTGACGGACAAACGTGCTCGCTGACTCCGGCTGTGGAAAAACTCCTCTGATGTTTATTTGTGTGCGTAGATGCGCATTAGCTGATTGGCAGGCGCAATACGTGCTGAGCATGCGCACAAGCTGGCACAAGCAGATTTAGCCCAGCAAATAGAAGAGATTCAAAATGACGTCGGTTAACTATGTTTATCAAAATTTGTGTAAGCCATAACTCACGGGTCCGGTGGTAGTTGTTGAAACTATGGATTTTAAGTTGTGTCACTTATTATTTTTATCACCGTGGTGGTGTTTTATTGCACTTTAGGTCTTTTTATCACTTCTTTTCGATTAATATTTAAGGAGTAAACAAATCGTACGTCGTTCCTTGTGACGGCTCAGAGGCGTTTTTTGTTTTATTGATGTGTTGTATGTTTTATTCATGGGCGATGGCCACGCGAAGAAAATACGTCTACCTGAAGCCTGATAACAACTAATGAGAACGTTTATTTTGCTCGTAGCTAAAAAGGATAGAAGATAATTATGGTTAAATAATATATGCATACAAGTCGGTATATAATATAGTGCACTCTGCACTGGCATGGCAGAATTACAATAACCAAAAATGTCATATTCTGAGAGGTAAGTATTTAGCGGCATTATCACCTGTCCTATCCTTGGTTTATGCAACTCTAGCGACCCGCCCCGGCTTCGCACGGGTAGTCCAGTTTTTAATCAATTTTATTTATCTAATAAAGGTATATTTCTACTCACTCACTTAAAATATATACGTACTCTTTCTCCACACTACATCAACCCCCTTTTTACACCCTTCAGGGATGAATTTCCAAAAACGATTCCCATTATATTTCTTATATTTTAACTGCAGTTAAGAGAGTCTACACGCCGAAACTAAAGTTAGGTAAGTACATTAAAAAAACAGGTTGCCCATAGTAATTTAAACCCCCTTTTCACCCCTTCAAATGGTGAATTTTCAAAAAGCTGAAATGGAAACTTTTTTCTTCTAATTTACTGCTTAGTTAATTACAGAAGTTTTAAGTTTCTATCTTATAATTACTTAAAAAAATAACCACGCCCTTTTCACCCCATAAAGGGGTGTGAATTTTGTAATAAATTAGAGCCTATGTCCTATTCGCTACAATACTGGAAAGTTTCATAGAAATCAGTTTAGTAGTTTTTGAGATTACGTGGAACGTACATACATTCGCAAAAACTTTCACGTGTGTAATATTATTGGGATTAGGATTCTGTATATTATACATATTATTATATAGTTAAAGATAATAAGCAACTTAAGTATTCTTATTTTTGTAAACGGATTATACTGTACATCTTCGATTTTGTTTTACATTTTCCCAATTTAAGTATTTCCATTAAGAAGCACAACATTGAAGTCTCCTTTGGCCTCCATTGTTTTGTAATACTTAAGCCTACGAGATCACAAAAATAGCGCTGCTGAACAGGAAAATGTTTAATTGAACACAAATAAACAGGAAAGATTTCCCATTTAGGTTGTTTGTGTTGCTTTACGATGTTTTCTTCTAACTTGGAAATTTGTGTACAATAAATAACACTAAATTTAAGTAGACTATTTAAAATCAATAGTGGTATTGTTAGACTTGTCACTCGACCCAGAATGCCCTGACTTGGCAGATAGGTACCCGACAAGCGGAAATAAGCTCGCCCCAGAACAACTTGGCGGCGTTCTGTGGATCAAGAGTTGGGCTCTCTGGAGATGAAATGAGAAGAAGTAACCCGAATTGTCCAAGACTGAAGTAAATGGAGACAGTTGATTCGAGCCCTACACCCCAGCAAAGGGTAACGGGATAAAAAAGAAGAATCTCCACCCCCATCCACCAGTACTATTTATTATGTTCTTTTTGTTAGTGTTGTTGTTATTTAGTATGTTGCTTAGGACATCTTTACTTACAACTGTGCGAAAATTTGCTTATACACAAATTATTTCCGCCAAGTTTTTCTCTGTCAAGGCTAATATGGAATAGCTTCCCTGATTTTGTTCAGGTCACCATGGCGAAGCTATATTGGATCGTAAATAAACGCAAACAATTAAGTCCTAGAATTATGATACCACAAGATACGCAATTTTATTAGGAACCAAGCAATAAAGTCCCTAGGCCACCAATTAGTAGGTACGAATTTTGGCGCTAGCACGATGTACAGCCAGATTCACTAATACACAGGGTGTTTTCGACATTGTTGGATAAATGAAAACAGCGAACAGGTAGGGCCATATATATGATACTTACTTAGATAGATAAACCGGTCTTGGGCTCCATTTTTTCTCCATACAAACCCCTTTTAAACCCTTAAGGGAATGAATTTTGAAATAAATTATAGCATATGTCTAAGCTACAATACTGGAAAGTTTTATAGAAATCGGTTCAGTAGCTTTTGAGATTAAGTGGATCACCCACACAAACTTTCACGTTTATAAAATTTAAAAAAATAGGATATAACATCGTAAGCGTAACATCTTTGCCCAACTACAGTAAAGACGATACTCATAAGCATGAAGAAATTCGTAAATTGACACGCCATTTCCTGCCTTCTATCGCCCGCGGATAATTATATTTTCACACCTGCTATTCAGAAAAAAGTAATTGTCGCCCTTGAATGAGGGATCAGTCGTACTTTTCTTCCCTCATTTCAGTGACAATGACTTTTTTCCTCATATTAGGGTGTGAAAAGCAGTATTTGTCACTCAGTAGCAAAATTATTTGTAAGACATTTCATGTTTTTAGCATCGTGCCTCGTACTCGTAGGCGGTGTGAAAAGCAGTATGACGTGCCACTCGGTGGAAACATTAAGTAAGAAATTTTCTGTTTTTAGCAGCGGGCCTCATATGCGGTGTCAAAAGTAGTATGTGTCATACGGTAGCAAAATTATTTCCGTCTTGTGCGTAAACACTTGAATCCCTCGCTGCGCTCAACATTCCATTTAACAATCCCTCACCACGCTCAGGATTCTATTGTAGAATTATTCGCTTCAATATACCGCTCTCACCGTCAATATATCATTTTCCCAATAATTAGTATCCGAGAGTGCGCCATGTCTCGCTCGTCGTACTAGCCCCGCAGACCCAGATGTCGCCCTAGTAATAATTTCAGGTTCTTGGTATTACGAAACAAAATTTGTATTCGTAACTTTAGGTACCTAATTTCCAATAACGTAAAGATACCTTAATAAAGAGGATATGGTTCTGTCACTGATTTCGAAAGACAGTATAATTAATGAAGTAAAGGACATATTTATATTATTTATGACACGCTAGGGCTTGTTTTGGTCGAATATTGTGTCGATATTTACTGTAAGAATTTCATGGAACAAGAAAGCTTAAGGCCGTGTATTACCATTTTTGAGCTTTTAAAAACCATCTGAGACATAGAATATAGTGTTTTAAAATCTAAAAAAAATATACGTGTTACATATAAGGATCTTATCTAGTCAAAATCGCAGTCAGTTACATGACCTGATGAATTTCACTCGATAGAAAAAAATCGCGAAGTTACCCCTTTTTGGAATGTATTTTCAATACTACGGCTATATTACTGATATTTAACATTTAATTTTTGTACTCAATTAAAGATCGTAAATATTTATAGACAAATTCGCAGGGTTTGCTTTGATGAAATGATTGGCTTAATGAATATAGCTAAATATTTACAAAACTGCGCGCAGAGCTTGCGTAGAGAGCGGGATGGTTAATTGTAAACTCACGCGTGTTAGAGCGGGACATTTGCGTTGGGGATACCTCCCCTTAACAGATTCAAACATAATATAGGTACGAATTAAATTTACCAAAATACCCTAATACCGTATCTTATTTACGCTGAGTGTTTACCGCAACAACACTGAAAACGAAAATCGAATTTACAATTTCAAAACTATCGCTTTCTCTTTTCAACAACATTCTAGCAACGTGAGCAGCAGAGAGAGAATGTATAACTCAAATCCCAAGAGCCTGCCAAGGTAAATATCGGGCGCAAAATATACAATATATTATTATGAAGACGTAATCCCTATTTCGTGGGATAAGGGCATATTTTACATTTTCGGCTCCCACCCATTGATCCAGGCATTGACCGAGTTTGAGGACACAGAGGAAATCAGACCCTTTACTTTTTTGAATAACAATTCTTATTACCAAGTTGGTGGCAAAAGGGATCAGACTTGTGATTTCAATATGGCCCGTATGAATACTTATTTCATACAATCTTCAGTGTATCACAATTTAAGCGTTAATTTCCCTAACATAGAGCGTTCATATTTAACGGTGATTTTAATTAAGATTTTTATGTATAATAAAACATATTGTACCCTAAAAGCCGATTCCAATTCCCTACTTCACCTTATGCACATGTTCAAACTTTTATATCATCATCATCATCATCATCATCATATCAGCCGAAAGAGTGCCACAATGACCGGTCGTGCGCCACCCGCATCCAGCGGACTCCCGCGACCTTTACCAGGCCGTTGCCGTTGGGGCCGAAAGGTTCTCGAGTGGCGACCACGGACCGGAAGGCGCAGCGTGGGTAGACCCCCCACAAGGTAGACTGATGACCTGGTAAACTTTTATATCCACCACAATAATTCCTTTTAGCCGCCCCTGTGTTCGTGTCGGACGTTTCCACTGGATTTTCCCTAGGCCACTCTCCGACCGCGCACTCCTATCGCTTTATTAGGCCCGGCCAATAAAGCCACAGTCTGTTTAAAAAAAAAACAGCATTTCGATAGCAAATGTAGTAGTTACTACGGGAAATAGCTAAGCTTACAATAGCTTTGCTATTTTCTGTAGTAACTACTGTATTTGCTATCGAAATGCTGCGGGGAAATGGTGCATTACTACTTAGCTGCGGTATCCACATCATCATCAGTTTTAGATACGTCAAAATGTGTATTTTGATAAGAGTTCATTGCTACATCAAGTACCTACCTAAATTATTGAGGATTTCCATAATAAATCATCTGTGGTCATATTTATCTCCAATAGGGTCTTAAACTAAGGTAAAAATAAATTATTTTTAACTTGACTAATAAAAGATCTAACGAAAATACTCGAAAAACATCAATTATTAATTTATTTTAGCTAATTGAAAGATTTTATAAGCATAAAGATTTAAAAAGGACGCTGATTTGAACAAACCAATTCACACTGTCTTAGTGACGTCACTAAGACAGTATTTCCCTACAAACTTCATATTAACAAACCGTTTTTGACATTTAATAAAAAGTTGCTGATTTGACTATGAGTTTAATACCGTATTTGTTTGTTCAAAAGTAAAATGCGTGGTTTACTATAAATAGAATACCGAATTCGCTGTAAAATAATATTCTACTTTAAATGACAAAAATGAACAAATGGATAATGCATAGGTACACACCTATCTATAGCACAAGTATCTCAGCAAATTGCACTTCCATTCATACACATTATCGCTGCGTGTTCTCGCTTGACTAAACTCGCGTATTCGCTTTTGTCTTTTGTTCTGAAATCGACGTTCAATCTGGTAAAGACGGTACCTAAAGAGATTTATTTTACATCATAAGAGTACATGCAAAAGCCTAGTATATATTTATTTTAAGAGGTATATTTAAAAAAAAAATCTGCAATCAGTTGTACTATAAGCAAATTTGTAGAAAGCTTTATATTATGACCATGTTGAGTGTTTCCTCCATTGAGGGCCCCTCCATTAAATCTAGCCCATTTTTTTATGTAAGGGGGCAAACGGGTAGACGTATGTCTTTAGTAAAAAACACAATTCTAGAAAGCTTCACCTCTTTACCCTGAGGCCCATAAGAAGGGTAATGTGTTAGACCTATATTGATTAAGTCCAAAAGAGTTTTAAAACAGTTACGCGATAACCCTTTATTGTCCCATGAATGTTGTAAGAGCAAACTATGGGATAAGGTTGAAATGTGTACCCGATAAACTAGCAATGTGTCACTGCAATGTCACATTGTCTCCATTTCATGTGTTATTTCTAGATCCCTTTTGAAAACATAGGCGTGAACAAGAGCCTGACATTTACATCCATTTAAATCTTGACATGTATTATCCTTATGTAATCATTACTCAAAGAGTACATCTGAATGCTCATGCTTTGATAGAGAAAGATAGCATTTTTGCGATTCATATAAGAGGCAACAGGGCGTCATCAAGGCGGTGAAATCCAGAAGTGATCACGATCCTCAGCAATGAGGGACCGACTGAAGAGAGAAGAGGAAATAGAGAAGAGAGCCATGTTTTGTCTCTATCACCGACCGAGCATTTTGTCAAGGTCGGGTTATGGGCACAGGCACCCTTCCGTGAGCAATACATTAGACATTCAAACCGGTCGAATTGCGAAGTATAAATCTGTGCCTCTAGTGAAAAGGGGTTAAAGTCGAAAAACACTACTTTACAGGAGACGCAAAAAACCGTTTCGGTCCAATTTTTGTTCACTGTACTTCAACCACTAAACTTACAAATAAACTTTAAATGCAGTCTTAGTGAAAAAAAAATCCTCTTTCACGGAGTACTATTGCCATTTCTCTAGAATAAACGGTTTAAAAAAAAATGTGACTTATATCCATACCAAAATTTGCTCTTCTGGATACAACTGAATTTATACTCTTTTTCACTCATAGTATCTATCGTCCCAAAGGATATCACTGAGTTTATACCCCTTTTCACCTTTATTTTACAAAGTGAAACATGATACGTTGTTTGATTTATTTTTAATTATCTCTTTTTATAAAGGTAATATATATGAACAACCTTAATAAAAAATACCTGCCTAAGCAATATCTATCATTTAAGATGTATATTTCAGATGTAATTATAAGAAAACCAACTTTGACCTTTTTGCACAAAATGAATTTAGCGTGTATTTTAATACAAATACACTTTTACCAATGTCTTTTTTAAAGTTATGCCCATTTTCTCAGGTTATGTGCAAATAAAAAACGTGTTTTTTTTAAATTGTATTATTATTATAATGAAATTACAAAACAAGTAAGCAGCAATATAAAACTTCCAGAACTAAATAGTTCTATTTAATGATCAAATAAAGAACACACTTTTGGGAACACAACTTTGAGATTAATAATAAAAAAAAAAACTGAAATTTTCAGCAATCATTATTAAAAAGTCACGAGAACAAAACAGTTTTATTCAAAAAATCAATCACAAAATATCTTTAATAATATCGGCTATTCCTCAACGTGCTCTGAAGGTACCAAAGGATGAGAATCTTTCACATCTTCGGAACATAATAAATTTTCATAAAAAGATCTCGCACTTGGGTTTATCAAAGGTAAAACAAACATGAGATCGCGTTTTTTTTCGACTGATATTGGTATTGGACCATTGTAAGTTCGAGGGATATTTTCGGTCTCAAAAATATTGCTCGGCATCGGAGACTTTCCTCGCTTTCTTAAAAGGCTTACGGTATTCCAGCGTTCACTTTCATAAACCTGGTACATGAATTTGGGGAAGTCTTCGCGTGAGTATCGAAAAATAGCAGTTTCAGAAATTAAGAATTTGAATTTAAACTTTCGTGAGACATGTTATAACTTTATTTTACTAAACGGTTAAAAACACACATGTCGCCCGAAGTGACAATTAATACGTGAGTTTTAACCGTTTAGTAAAATAAAATTAAGAATTTGTTCTTATCTTCGTCAATTTTTCTTTGAACAAATGGCCCTTTTAGCAGACTTCCAAATGCTAGGAACGGATCGGCATCCATTTCAATAACGGTGAAATAATGTTTTTTGCCACATGTGCGGACCAATTGGTACCAATCTCGAGGGAGATGGATGTCCATTTGCGTTTTCTTTTTCGCTTTTTCAATCATTGCATGGTCTACATCGCACTCCATGTGGCTATGGCCGGGTACAAAGAAGTTATGTGTGATAGTTTCTATACTTGGATGATTTCGCACAGCAAGCAAAAACATGGTCACCATGTAAAAAAAATTATTTTGCCCGAAACATGAATCAGAGTAAAATATTAAATGTTTTACTCCATCGGGAACGAAATCCATTATGAATTTATATACGCAAGAAGCTATTTGCCGCCTCTATCAGCAATACCTTCGTGCCACATAAAACAATAAGATTTATTGGCGGTACAGTTTCTTATTGTCAGATTATAAGTCCAGAGTTGACGTTTGTAAAATACAGCACCTGTCATAAGATAAGGAGTTGGTAAACATTGCTGTAAATCAAATGCAGCGACTAATGTGTCCGAATTTTCACGGGAAAGCTCTTTGTCTTTTGTTTTTCTATCATAAATGCTTTCAGCTTTAGCCACGTGGTCTGCTTTAAGCCTTTCTTTCTCTATCTTTGATTCTTCTTTTTCACAAAATTTTATTTCCTTTTCAAGAGTGTCGCATTTCATGCAGGTATCCAGGTACGGTTTCTTAAATGAAAGGTTTTGGCTCTTAAACACCCAGCTGTATATTGTTAGTGACACCGGATCTTCGGTGACCTCACGATATGCGTTGTACATATCTGTCAAGCACAAATGGGGAGCCAAAAACTTTTTGTTAGTCTTAGACCTACCATAATGGCTGTCATATGCAGGAAATAATAAAATATGTTCCTTGACGGCTTCCAGTCTACTTTCACTTATTTTAGTGGCACTCGGCTGATTTCCCCTTGACGAATCAGGCACAAGTCCGTCATTGACCTTAAGTTTATCAGCTACTAATTGCACAAACTTTGATGTTTCGTCGAATGTTTTTAGAAAACAACCTCTACAAATTCGATAACAATCTGTTTTTATTTTTAAATAGTAGTTATTGGCAAACTGTCTATTCTTTGTTGAGTCGACTTTTTTTGTGCTTGTAAAATTTAATTCAATTAAATTAGCAATGAACTGAACCCTTTTGTTATACTCTCCTAAAGCCCAATAGGTCTCAAATATTCTTTTTCTGAAATTTTCTGGTATGTTTTTGGCGCATTTCATTTTACAATCTTCTAGCATCTTAAACTTTATTTCTTTGACTTTTTTGCCTTTATTTGTTTCATACTCTTTACCTAAATTTCTCCTCCTTTTCCTCTCCTCTCTATCTTTTCTTCTCTCTTTATCACTTTTTCTATGTCTTCGTTTCCGCCCTTGATTGATGCCAACTCTGTCCCAAAACGATACTTGCTCTGCTTCTTCTGTTTCTTCCCTTTCTTTTGTTTCTTCTGAGTCAGAATCAGCTATGACTACGTTCTGTCTAGAACTAGCTTCTTGGTGACGAAGACGTTGGTTGTCAGAGTCTGATTCTGAACTATGAGTATGTTCGTCGGTATCAGGAACGTAATCATCGTCACTTCCTGAACTGTAGTCCACATAAAAGCATGATAAACTGTCTACTAAGGAAGACACTATATCAAAGCAGACCAAGAACGTTTCATCATCGGCAGTAAACAGAAATTCTGAATTATGTTCCCTTCCTGGTGAATTTTCAACCAAACTATGATCAGCTTGCACGTTATCAATGATATCCTTTGAGCAACTGGGTATTGGGGAGTATGCCTGTAGTTCAGCTGTAAAAAGCTGTGCTGGACAGTTGGTGCTAATGAGTAAGTCATTTGAGCAACGGGCCTTTGGACTATCTGCCAGCTGTTCATTGGGACAGAGTTGGGTGTGCACAGTTGAATTGTTACCACTACTAGGTAAGGTTTTTGATGAACTGGGTTTTTGAAATTTTGCTAACAATTCTTCTGGATCATGCTGAGTTCTCTCGGTAAAGGAATTGGCAATTTTTGTGCCACCTTTCTCCTCGAGGAGATTGAGCATTCGATTGATTCGAGATCTGCCTGCCATCCTGTTTAACAAGCAAAATGGATATTTTTATAACGATTAATTAATTGACGACGCCTTAAAACTTTACCAGTAATATACTGTGACGTGATGCTAGTAGGATCCTAACCGTAGTGAAACATATTTGAAATGAGAAGCAAAATGAACTGTTTCAGTTTCAAAATATAAAAGATTACCAGCCCAATGCCACATACAAATGCGAGGTAGACATACAAATCGCAATAGATTAAGTAATGCACCGTACCTATTTTAGCTAAAACTCGTTTGTCTTTATCTGTCACCTTGACTTTTTTTGTTTAAAGAAAGGGGCAAAACACATTAGCTCACGGAGGGTAGTTAAGTATTATAAATTAATAAGGCAGTAACACCTTACACTGCCTTATACCATAGTACGTAATCGACATCTATTTTAATATTAAATTATCTCTAAAACTTTAAGACCACGTTATTCGAAATCATAGTATTTTTCATTCAATTTTAAACCATTAAATACTCACTTTATTGATGGGATATTTAGATATGTTATAGTTTAAGAGTCGGTCTAGTGTATTTTAAGGCTGAAAACACGATATTTGAAAATTCGCTCGATGATCTCACATCGCAAAAACAGGTAAATTTTGATCTTATTGTGAGTCGTATATAAAATATATCCAACTCAGACTCGAGTAAAATATATCAATAGATAGGAAACTATGTGAAGAAGTGTATTTTACGGCAAATTTTTTTTTTATGTTTTTATTTTTCACCAAACTCAAAAATATCGGAAAAGCAAACTGCGCGCTTCATTTTAGTAGACAGATGGCCGTTGGGCCTCGAGCTGGACGGACGTCTGTCGCACTTTTTGCAGTTTGACATTTATAAAAATCGCATATTTAATACCAGTAACTAGATGATATTAACATTTTCAGGGTAAATTACTGGTGAGTCATATCGACGAATAAACATTTAAAATAGTTTTCCTGGTAGGTACTTTTACAATTCTAGATAGTATTTTTTTCCTTTTTAAACCCTCTCTTATTACAAAAGGTTTCATTGAGTATTTTTAGAATGTGGATTTTTTTTCCATTATACGGGTCACACTCCTTCATATAGCATATTGTATATTTTATGTCTATGTGTGAGTATATTCATAGCGCCTGACACATAGTTTGACATCTGACATTAGCAAATTAAATTCAAGCTTGGTATTTCTAATACAATATTTTAAATTATTAAATATATTGAGCTTCGTATTGTAACAAAATAAATATGCCCAAACGGACCGTAATCCGGCCAAAGTTTTGACGCTATTCGACTTCAATTTGCTCTGCAGTTCAATGTAAAGCAGAATGACATCAGTATTACGATGAAAGTGATATTATTGCATTGTGTAATTATTCCAATATATCAACGTAAACGATAAAAAAAGAATAATACAAATTTAAATGAAAAGATGCCTTGGATAATATCTGAAATAGAAAGGGCCCAAAGCTCTGAGGAATTCTGGCCGCTTACGGCTAGTATGTGGGGGAGGATATCTGGTGACGGCGTCGCGGTCTCAGATCTATGATCAGCGGCTTCGGTGAACTTCACTTCATAGCCACATCATGCGCAAATGTTTACGTGAATTTACTGGACGAAGTGATGCTGCAAATTGTTCTACTGACTTTCCTGACTTTATTCAAGATAATTGCCCCATACAGCAGGGGTCACTTGGGAATGGTTTACTCTACAGCTACATCCAGGCATAAATGTAATGATGTAATGCCATCGCCTGAAATTCGAACCCGATTGAGAATCTTTGGGGTTTAATGGTTCAACAGTGGGATCATCGCCATGAAAGAACCAAAGAAGCAATTCAAGCAATAGATACTGCAATGAAATATGGAAGGAAATGCGGGGAACTGACATAATTATCAACGTCTTCTCAGCTTATTGAGAGACAGGCTACAAACTGTTATAGACGCACTGTGGTTGCACGCATTATAATCCCTCAGTCTTATGTTTTAACTTTTATGTTTATAATAAATTATATAATAAATCTTGAATTTTATTTAATATGGATTTATGAACCGTACTGTCTTCTCGAAGATCTCACGGTTCGAAATAAAGGCCATACGATAAATAAAGAATAATAAAGAACTAATAAATAAAGTAAGCTTTTATTAGCAGGGCAAAATATTTATGTTGAATCTTTTTCTAAATAAATAAAAAAAAGTACAAAATATTTATTTACCAAAATAACGCTCAATAATTATTATTGCTCTAAAAATTACGGTTGTTTAAATAAAACACAAAAAAAAAACACTTGCTCTTGCCTGAGATTCGAACCTGTGACCTGTGCTTTAGAGAGCAAGCGATTACTAATTACACCACAATGTACTTGGCTTAGTGGTTGAAATTAAGCTACTTATTTGTGGCTTGCAATTTTGACATAGTGTCGAGTTGTGACAAAATTTAGCCCTTATTTAGTTAAGTGAAATCTGTCAAAACTGCGCAACAGAGACAGAGATATGCAATGACAAGTCTACACTCTTTTGCGTGAATGTCATAACAATCTGTTCTAAATTTAAATGGTTGACAACCTAATTATCACGTGCTTATTCTGGTTAATTTGACAAAGAAGGTCTGTCACATATTCAAATTCTAAGTTACAGCAATCATTAAAAAAAACGAGGTCAGTGACCTGTCACAGTAAAGTGAGATAGTGTGTGTAAAATGTAATTTTATTTGTTACTGGGGAGAATTACGATAATGTTGCGCCGTCTAGCGGATTTTTTGTGTCGCGTTTGTAGTTTCGCTGCAATAAGAAAGCCTTAAGACACGGTAGCTACGCTTCCGTAAAAAATATAGGTGAAAAGGGCTATAACTTACGTGTAAAATGTTCGAGCTCTGCGGACCGCAAGCGCACGTCTCCCTCATCGTTACTCGCGGAGGACTGTGGGCGACCGCGGGTGTGCACAAGGGCATTAGCTGCCCGCGTCGGCTCCCCCCACCTCAGTATTTACCATTTGTACCGTTTGTCACATAAAATGTATCCACATTGAGTGGTATAAGTCGACTTGCACCAATAATTAATAAACATTTAATCGTGAATATAGATTAATGTCGATTTATTTTTCGAAGTATCTTGTGTCAATTGGCATAAGTACACATTGATCATTTAACACCAGATTTCTTAAAAGTTACAATTCGACTTATACCAATAATGAATAATATTGATTCGTGAATATGGATTAATGCCGAGTTATATCTAAAACTCTGCGTTTATTGATTGTGTAAATTGGTTTAACTGAACATTAATCTTATAACACCGGGTATCTCAAAAGATAAAATTCGACTTGTACCAGTTATGTCTGACCATTCTTTCGTGAATAAAGATTAATGTCGATTTATATCCTAGAAAGAATGTTATATGGTTTTATAAATAGGTATAAGTAAACATAGATCTTTTAACACTAGATATATCATAAGGTACAACTGAACTTATACCGTTCCACGCAAGCAAAATACAAAGATGTTAAATATTATCTTTTTTTGCACCATTTTTCACGATAAATTCGCCAGATAAACCATTTAGCACAATCCTAACTTTGTCAAATTTAGAGATAACTTAGATCCGATTACACCAAAAGATGCGCAATTTTTTTTCAAGAATTTTCGTAAATATAACGGTAAAAGGTCATAAGTGCACTTTAACCCCTTTTCACTAGAGGCACAGAAATTTTATATGAATATTATATCTCTTTCCCACGGTTGCTCGGTGGCGCATCTTTAACTAGTTGTATATACTTTATCTGTGGGCGTGAACGTATAATCGCTTCAGCTTTACCTACCTACTAAGTTATTCTTCACATAAGTAAATTATTCAATCGTATTTACCATGTCAAATAAAATGTCCTAAATCCAAATGAAGTTGTGTGTAAACAGATCATAAAATCTAATCTCTTCGGTGTATACGCATAAGCTCATAACGCTTATAAATAAACTCTTCCTATAATCCAGTTTATATTTAAATTCTGGTCAAGCATTATTGCTACAAACACGGGTCTAGTTATGCTAGATCGAATCGTGAGATGAATCAAGATATGCTGTGAACCGTATAGCCGAAGTCAAACACTTGGTAAATTGATTAAATCGGAATTGTTTGCGAAACAAATACTTGTCTCGAAATTGGGTCGAATGTACTGTGTCACTAGAATCGGTCAAGAGGAACTCAAATATGGGGAGAAACTGAAAAATAATTGAACAATTGTGTATTAAGCATACCAATAAAAAAGGAAGATTGATTGGATATTTTGATGTTTCGTGTTCGGGTTCCGTATTAAAGAGGACGCAAAGGAACCCTAGGTGCGTTTCTGTCTCTTATTCGTCTATCACAACGATTGTATGAGGAAGTATTTAGGGTTAAATCGTAATTTTTTGTACATAGTTAAGGACTTAATTATGACTAAATTTTTATTGCGTGTAACGAAAATTACCTGTATAAAGTGTATGACTAATTTTCGTTACACACTTGACTCAATTAAAATTTAGTCATAATTAGTTCTTAACTATGTACAAAAAATTACGATTTGACCCTTTAATCAATTCATTTATTTATTTGCTAAGAATACAGCAACGTCAAACATTCGTTTGACGGTTTACACTTTACTTACCTACCTAAGGCGCGTTCCTGATTTGTCGGTGCGGAGGCGGTACGATATGAGAAAACCGTCAAATGTCAGTGTCCGATGTTAGTCGACGAGGCGATACCATTTTTTACTACGCCCCTACATTTAAATGAGTGCTTCCTGACTGGCGCGGGAAGCGCGGTAGCGGGACGATGCGAAGGCGGTACTGCTACGCATGATATTACTAGTGCGCAAACGTAATACTGACAGTATCAACGTCAAGTGAGAATCTTTGCGACGTCAGTAAGTTTACGTCAAAGAAGAAAATGTCACATATCGATCCCGCCCCGCCAAGTCAGGTAGTCGCCTTACTTGAACAATTTCGGGCCGGGCACGGTATTGTAAAGGTGGCGGTTTTTGAACACGAGGATTATTATATTATACATATTATACATTAATGAGGAGTATTACTATATGGGTGTAGATAAAGGCTTTAAACATATTTTTATATCACTGTCGAAAGTGTTGTAAAACAACGATCAATCATAGTAACTCATAATAACGCGGGAAATTTATAAAAAGAAAAACTTATTTTATTGGATTACTGTAATACCAACATTGGAGCGATTTCTTTCTAATCTCTCGTAAGATTGCTTTATTACTAAGGATTCTCGACACGAGCAAAGTGCGGAAAACTTAGTAAAGTAGGAAAGTAAATCCAGATCAATGATCAGATATATATGAAAAAGAGTAAGTTGAGAATACTAATACAGAGAGTGTCCCACGGCTATTCCACATGGATGGAAGTCTTTAAATAATAAAGATAGCATTTTAATACTGAAATAAGACTTTATTTTTTTAAGTAATTAGTACTGCATTCACAGGTTTTAGAAATGTATACCTGCCGGGAACCGAATCCGCTAAAATGTAAAAAAAAACATGCTGTATTTCTATTGCAATTGAAAAGGTTATATTATTAATTAGTTTTCCCTAAATAAATAAGCAATTAAACAAGAAGTCCATGAAATTCATTTTTTAGTCGGTTCGATTCCTGGCACACATAAATATTTAATAATATACCAATGACGAAAAACATGCTGTTAAAACGCTAAACATTTGCCCACAATGTTTAACTTTTAATCACTGAATGTCAAAATAGTTACTCGCAATTTTCAACTTAGTCAATATATCACGAAGCTTTCATTTGCATTGTCACTTTGTCTGATATATACGGCGATGGTGGTTAATACAGGGAAGACATTTACGCGTGGCTAACTCATTATGCTATGACACGCATTAGTTAACGAAGGCCAAGTACTTTCAAGGATCCCATTCGAAGTCCCAGCTACATACATATGTTAATCAGCGGACAAGGTTCTTGCGAATGTGAAATATGCATATAATTGTGTAGAAAGGTCAGGGCGGTAATAAAATGGGCTGCATAGTCCAGTCCCCTTTTGGTAAAAGGCATAAGAGACTTAGGCGACTTCCTGATTTGTTGGTGCGGAGGCAGTACGACATATGAAAAGTGTCAAATGTGAGTGTCAGCTGTCAGTCGACTCGGTACCATTTTTACTGCGCCCCTACATTTAAATGAGTGCTTCCTGACTGGCGCGGGATGCGCGGTAGCGATTAAAAAATATATGTCTTACATAAGGATCTTGTCTAGTGAAAATCGCAGTCAGTTACATGACCTGATGAATTTCACTTGATAGAAAAAAATCGTAAAGCTACCCCTTTTTGGAATGTCTTTCAACATTACGGCTATATTACTGATATTTTACATTAAAATGTACTCAACTAAAAATCCTAAATAGTTATAGGCAAAGTCGCAGGGTTTGCTTTGATAAAATGATTGGCTTAATGACTATAGCTAACTGTTTACGAAAACTACGCGCAGAGCTTCCGTAGAGAGCGGGATGGTTTATTGCAAACTCACGCGTGTTAGAGCGGGACATTTGCATTGGGGATACCTCCCCTTAACTGTAGTGTTCAAAATTACCTTTAGCTTCGTAGGCAGGGTCACTCCCAACTAAGCTAAAGCGGTCGTCAAACATTTGACGCATCACTTTCTTTAAACATTATTTTATTAAAAGGCACGCTAACCGCTAGTGACTTGATTTTTAAATAAAAATGACACACTGACTCTGTATTTTTCATAGCAAAATTAAATTTATCTTTCTCTGTATAAGCAAAATTGCTAAATTCTGATGTTTCATGGCATTGTTCCATTTGCGTTTCTGCCATGGCCGTATGGCCATATTGAGATAACGAAAAAGTATAAGTTATTAATATTTTAAATTTTGGTATTTTATTTTATTCTAACAAATACTTAATTTTTAGGGATACATTAACTGGTATAACTCCTTAAGGGCGGATTTCTCAAGCCCCATATTATAAATTTATTCGTCGGTTAAATTTATGACTGTTTTTTTCTCAAGTCAAATGAAAGAAAAAGACAGAGCTAACATTTATCTGACAGATACTTTTACCTGGGGATTCAAAAGTTGGCCTTAAAGGGATAAAATCATCAGTCTTCATTTATGTAAATAACATAAAACACATATACATAACACACATGACACATTTAACTATAACATATTTAAACGCCTTCGGCTCGTTTCATAAAACACACTCGTGTTTTATTGCCCCTCATTATGTACCAGTTGCATAAACTACTATTTTATAACTGGGGTTGTATAGTTAACCACACCTATACATCACCTATACCTTTACCACCACCTATATCTTTTTAGTTATCAGCATTGCTGTTCCGCGCGGCAATGCGGCCAGCCTTCACCGAGCTCCGAGTTAGACAATTTTTTAATTGTAAATAATTGTTTAGTTTAGTTTTATCTTAGGTTATTTTATTGTTGTTTTACATATATTAGTTAAATAAAGAATATACTATATATAAAAAAAGTTATTAGGTATTTCGCGTTTCTTTGTGTTAAGTGTTCTTGCATATAATTTCTTGAGTTATTCTCCTATCAATATGGAACTAAATTCTTCAGTTAAAAACAGTTCAAAAAGCCTCTTAATAGGTGTTTATTCCTCGTCGATATTAACCCATCTATAAACCACGATAAACCGAAAAAGTACCTTGTTGTCCCCACAAGCCTAAATTATGTCGTCGGTAGGCGATAAAACTGCTACGTGATCTGAAAAAAGACGCATCTCCAGATGTTAGGTACTTATTTAATCTTTAACTTGTGGTACTTACATACTTATAAAAGAAGAATGATAGTAGTTTTTGCAAGTGTTACGTAATAACCTTAAAACACGAGTGCGGTTTTATGAAACGAGCGTTGTATGTCTGAGTAAAAGCACCTTGAAGATATTAGAATATGACCTTACAATTATTGTAAAGTTATGTGCTAGCTTGTAACATAGGCGGTAATACAGGCGGAAGATTTTTTGAATTCGTTTTAGTTTATTTTCATAAGACTTCCGATTGTATTAGGTACATTCTTTGTCAATTCGACTCGAGAGGGGTGATTACGTACCGCTTTTGAGAGTGCGTAAGGTTTTTGTGTAAGGTTAAAAATTACAGTGAGGTCTACCTAGCGTTACTTCGACACGTTACGTAATGTAACTTGTAGCACGTTAATCACTTTATTTCACAAATCAAGTACAGTCACCCCATGAAAATGTTGAGCATACTTAGAACCTTGTCACATCGAAATCTAAGAAATATTTAGACTGAAACGTCATAAAATTTGAAACCTCTTTAATTTGACAAAGCACTAAAGTGCTCAACATTTTCGTTGGCCCACTGTACATAATAATAATAAAAACCGGCCAAGTGCGTGTCTGGCCACGCGCAAGGTAGAGTTCCGTAGTAGTCCAGCCGTTACATTATGTGGACTAAAAAGTTCGCAAACTTATATTTACTATGTTTTTGACAGAATTAACAACATTATCTAAGGTATCAATGGAAATTCGACTATTACTCGTTAACTAGTAATGTCTACTTAGCTGTGATAGTTTTCCTTTTAAATTCATATATACTACTACCATGATTTTTTTCACATGCCTAGTAGCCACCGTTTAGCTGGCAGGGGCGGGGGGGGGGGGGGACACTTGACCATAACAAAAATTATCACTTCAAAGCTTAATATAACGCCAACCAATTCTTTAATCAAAAAATGCTTTTAAAAATCTTATAATATTTTTGAAAGAGCTATCCAACCCCACACGATGGGGTTTGGATGAAAAAAAAATTGCACTACCACTTTACATGTAGGGGAGGTAACATGGAGGTAACCTAAAAAAAAATTTTTTTAAGATTTTAATCTACCGTTTTGTTGGCGTCATTGATATGTATATTACTCATGCCAAATTACAGCTAGTACTAACGGTTACTGAGAAAAACGGGGGACAGACGGACGGACGGACGGACATGGCGAAACTATGAGGGTTTCTTGTTTACTACGGAACCCTTAAAACAAACTTAACCGTAGGTATAGCTTGCTTGTGTAGCTGTCAATTAAATCAGATCAAACAAATGTAAAATACGCAGCTCTATATTTACAAGATTGATACCCAATCTAATCTGAAAATCGTGCAATCGCTTTCAAATCAAGATAATTGAATAAACAAGAATAAATGAATGATTGAATTGAATAAATGACTATACATTCTATAAAAACATCCAATTACAAAATCGACGTACAAAGAGAATGACTTCAGGCGCCCTGACTAATTAAAAACGTTCATGTCACCCTGCCAATAGACATTTTCACCTATTAAGTTAAAGTAACTCGGAAACCAAACCATATTCACATCGCCATAGAGTATTACAAATAGGTTACGAATGAAAATTAGATGCATTGCAAGGAATGATGTCTCCATACGATTGTGAAAACGATTCATAAATCATTTGGTAAGTAGGCATATAGATTCAAAGCCCAGGTTTGCGAGGGTGTTTTATGTTTCGATTCGGCTTTTGATCGGATAATGATAATTAGAATTTGAATAATAGATAACTACGTTTTAAAATATATGGTGTGTTTGCTGGATTATTTATAAGCGTATTTCAGTTCCTCGTTAGGCGACTTCCTGATTTGTCGGTGCGGAGGCGGAACGATATGAGAAAACTGTCAAATGTCAGTGTCAACTGTCAGTCAACTCAGTACTACTTTTTACTGCGCCCCTACATTTAGGCGACTTCCTGACTTGGCGGGGCGGGATCGATATGTGACATTTTCTTCTTTGACGTAAACTTACTGGCGTCGCAAAAATTCTAACTTGACATAATACTGTCAGTATTACGTTTGCGCAGTAGTAATATCATGCGCAGAATCGGAGCAGTACCGCCTTCGCATCGTACCGCGCCCGCGCATCCCGCGCCAGTCAGGAAGCACTCATTTAAATGTAGGGGCGTAGTAAAAAATGGTATCGCGTCGACTGACAGCTGGCACTGACATTTGACACTTTTCTCATATCGTACTGCCTCCGCACCGACAAATCAGGAAGTCGCCTTAAATGAATGCTTCCTGATTGGCGCGGGATTCGCGGAAGCGGGGCGATGCGAAGGCGGTACTGGTCCGCTTCTGCGTATAATACTTATTACTACTGCGCAAATGTAATACTGACAGTATTCTGTGAAGTGGGAATCACGTGGGAATCTTTGCGACGTCAGTAAATTTACGTCAAAGAAGAAAATGACACATATCGGTCCCGCCCCGCCAAATCAGTAGGTAAGTCGCCTATTTACGACATACACCTTTAAGTATCAGAAGTAAAGTAGCATTGCCAATCCCTGAATGCAATTTTAGCAATTGTAGGTTTAAAGACGTAGAAAAAGTGATATTGCAGAGATAGGTTCGCCCGCAAACACTCTTCAACCCAGTTCCCATAGTCGACTTTTACGACACTCACGGGAAGAAAAGCAAGCGGGTGGTGCTATTCTAACTCGGCACCACACCGGCAAGGGGGATTCAGTGTACCTATGTGTCAGTACATGGATGGGTGACCGGAGCGCTCGTGGCCCAGCGGCGCCTGCGTGCCGCAACCGGTATGCAAGGTTAAGCAATGTCGGGCGGGGTCAGTACATGGATGGGTGACCGCTTTGAGTGGTTACTAACTGAGCGCTCCCGTGCTTTGGAAGGCACGTTAAGCCGTTGATCCCGACTGCTGTCTATGACAGCAGTCGTTAAGCCAAGTTGGAGGGCTTCGGGCGGCTTGAGAACTTCTAACAATCAAATTGCCCACTCACTTGACAAAGGGGGGTCGAAGTTGCACCACGTCCGTAGGGAAAGTACCCACCGCTACCCTACACGTGACCCCTGGGTGGTTCTAAAAGTGCAACAAAAACTTGAAATAAATGCCATACGATAAATAAATAAATCAAGTAACCGATTCTAGGGCCAATGAGTGACATAATATGAGTCTGGCCTCTACGTGCGATTCCCGTTCCTTGGCGGGAAAACGCTGCTACGGGCTACGTCGTAGCACACGTAGCATTGCCTGACTTCGAATGTCATCATCTACGCAATCGCTTCTAATTCGAATTTGTTGGTGTTATACTTAAATGAGCTATAAGAAAAGTGTGGAACTTTTAGAACATAGATTATTCACTTCAGATAGTTCTGATATCTTCAAAAACACTCGATTATGTCTTGTTATATTATGATTGTATTATTAAGAAAAAAATATCACTTTAACACTAGCCTTTTAGCCCGCTATTTTGTCCGCGTAGAACTCGGTCATCGCCTTACAATTTAATTGCTATTATTTTTATTATTGCAAATTTTAATCCCCTTAAGGAATGATTTTCGGGATAAAAAGCAGAAGTTTTCGATGTTCTTCCCCGGGGATTAAACAATTTCTGTACTATTTAAAATTCATCTAAATTGGTTCAGCGGTTTAAGCTTGAAGTGGCAATAGATAGACACACTTTGTAGAATCGCTTAGATTAATCAGCGTAGCCGGGTCTTGAACTATGGACTTTTGAGGTGACACGCGAAGGAAAGTGAGCGCTGTGGGTAAAGTATGTGTGCGTGCGCTGTCGCGTCAATTGACAACACCTCATATTTTTAACTACGTTATTTTATGAACTAGTTAGAAAATAGGTAAAAATTTAAGCCACCCGTATTTTTTCTTTTTCAATTTAACTCAATATTTCATACAAAAAAACACGTTGAAAAGTAGGTCATTCCAAAAGGGCGTAAGTAAAATATGACGTCATCTTCCCAACAAAAATCCAGAGCCACTCCAGAGCAGCGATTTAAATTGTGTCTGTACTCTGTACTATAAGGTGTCCCTGAATACAGCGAGGAAGATGACGTCAACTTTCGGTTTACAGTAATTTGCGATTTTTTCCAAAATTAACGGAGAAAAAATCTAAAAAAAATGTTTTTTGTGTACTTCACACGTTTTTACCGAAATGGTTTTCAAATTAAGACTTTTGGAAATTATGAAATATTGTCAATTGTTTGCGCGAGTGCGTAGCGCGTGGCGTGGGCGAATCGCGAGACGCGACGGTAACCCGATCGTAACCCGGCCTGTCAGGGACGAGGTAACTTACCTCGGTGCGGGGGGTTCGTGTCCGTTCTGTATGTAATACTATTATACTATTCTGTGCTAGGGGTTAAAAGTTCCAGCCTCATCAAACGAAACTCTTAATTTACTTAACAACTACAACAATTGTTTCAGTTAAATACTTCATATCTGTACCCGCTGAAAACCTTCCACATGACCAGCACGACAACATCTTATTTCGACATCGCTTGTTTCGAGAAAATTAATTTTAAGTCGATGACATTACAAGTCAATTTCCCGGAGCAAAGAGACGTCAAAAACGTTAAAATTAAAGGAGTGCATTTTGCATTGTAGTCCTTCAAAATCCTTTCCACGTGTTTGTGTGTTTAAGGATAATATGCACGCGCACAACTGTATGGATAATAGGCTTGTTTAATATGTTGAAGGCTTGCTGCATTACAAAGTGGAACAATCTAGCGCTTTTTGACTCAACCAAGTGGAAAATTAAAGTAGGGAAGGGAAAAGACCAAAATGTTATTTTGGTTAGGTATCGCCTCGGTTTCAATATTTAGTTCTTTTCGTTTCGTAATTAGGTTCGAGGTATTTTTAGGGTTCCGTACCCGAAGGGTCAAAACGGAACCCTAATATTGTTGTCACTCATGCGTCCATCCGTCCGTTCGTCGTCTGGCACGAAATTTTGTTCCGAAGAATTTTTCAACTTCCCTTTGACCTATGAACTTGAAATTTGGTGATAATATTAGGTATATTTTACCAACAAATACTAATATATATTGATAAATCACATTTTTTGAAGTTGCTTCGGAACCCTAAAAGTGCGAAGTCCGACTCGCACTTAGCCGGTTTTTTTTCTTTTTATTGCTTCCAAGATCGGTTTTTTTTTTAAACGAGTATGTATATAAAAGTAAATGAATAATATCTATAAACACATTATTTAAAAAAAAACTATTTTGTTATAGTTATTTAAATTGTACTGACTGCCAAGTTCGGAACATCATAGCCAACTTATATTTTTTTAAAGATAACTAACATTACCTATAAAAATTTATTACGTCAAAAAATATTCAGAAGATTTTATTTTAATTAATTATACTCACCATTTTTTATAATTCTTAAGAAATATAAATATAAATTAATGTATTAATTAGTCAATAGCAATGTAATTTCATATGTACGGAATATCATTTGATATTTACCGTTAGCTTTTCGGTGAAGGAAAACATCGTGGAACCTGCATACATCCGCGAAGAAATTCAAAGTTGTATGTGAAGTCCCCAACTCGCTCTGCGTGGGCCAGCGTGGGGACTACTGCCTACTGCCCAATCCCTCTCATCTATGAGAGGAGGCCTGTGCTCACTGCTCAGCAGTGGGACATATATAGGCTGATGATGATGATGATGACTGTAATTTCAGTTGCATTCGAAATTTGGCACATCAACTCTGGAATTGAATGTTAGCCAATTTTTTTTCTGTTCCAAATTAGTTGGCATCCGCAAAAGCGTTGTATCGCGGCCCGGACATGAAATATTCTTAAATCGTTTTTGGCAGATATGCCGCCCATTTCGAATAAAATACAAGCAATAACTAACACTGCAATACTTAAGGACAGTAGTGGAATTAATTTTATATACATCCATATCATCAATCCTTTATAATACAAATACAAATACAAATACAAATGCGTTTATTTTTCTCTTTAAATTACAATGGTGTATCGGTTAGTAATATGTTATATCTAATTGACATGGAAAAATCGGTGTGAGCACAGCGATAAGCTGGTTTTAAGCCCACCCGTAGTCAGTAAGTTGGTTTCACATTAAGTTCACATTATTATAATGTGTTCAGGTACGATTAGCTTACGAAACGAACCGAAGGCGAGTTTCATAATATGAGAACCTACACTCGTGTTTTAAGAACTCTTATTATGTAGCAGTTGCAATTAAACTACCTTAGTTTGTCACTATTTGCTGACAATACCAAAATATTTGTCATGTTCGATCACTAGTGGGAGCTCGATATACCGTGCTCTTCGCTCGCGCTGTGTTCTATCATCATCATCATCAGCCTATATACGTCCCACTGCTGGGCACAGGCCTCCTCTCATCTATGAGAGGAGGCCTGTGTTCTATATCCTTCAAAAATTACTGAAACTATGTGGAGGGGAGGGATATTTCCCGAAAATGCCGGGTTTCGGGCATCTGTATAAGACCCTTACAAATACCAGGTAAATTAAACTGCTCAATTTATCCAGATCTCAACACACCATAAAGGAACTAGCTAGTTGAAAATAATTCCCCGATGCTCCAAAAGTCTTTATCCCTTTGTGAAGGTGTCTGGATACGGTTCACAATGGCGCCATTGTTGTATTGTGCAGGCACCTTTCGATATTTAGCTTCGTTATTCGACGCATTGTCAGCATGAATGAGTTAAAAGGAAATTAAGCTGGAGAGTCTAATTGCTGGATGATAGTTGTGTGTTGCTTTTTTAAACTCCAGAATCATACTAGGAGTGTTGCAAGTTTAATATATGGCTTGGTGTGTATGTGTATCTGTTTGTGGAACACATACAATAACTCAACACATATAATTGTTATAATAATAATTAACGTAGATACATAAACGAAAAACATAAGTGTATTTATTAGTTTAATTTTTATAATACATGCTTTGGTTTTCAGCTGGATTCAAAATTCTCTTATATAAATGTTGAAACCCGGCTTCTTGTGCGGAGGTTTTGCGATGTGGTCGCTGCGGCTTTCATTTCCTTGATTACTTCTGTGCTTTGATGAAATATTAATTAAACCAATTTCGGAACGTATGTTTAGAACTCCGTACTTACGAAATAATAAAAGCGGCCAAGTGCGAGTTGGATTCCGTACACACAAAGGGTTTCGTTCCATGTTATACAATCCAACATTTTTTTAAATTATATTTTGTTGCACCAATAACAGTAGATAATACGATTTATCTAATGGAATCTAATGTACCGCTACTTTTAATGACTGTACCTACGTATCCCACTGAGAGACGCACAGAAAATAACGCGATCTGCACGCGTGTTTACTAGTGTGCGTAAACGCAATAAAACCAAAGAAAGCTACATAAATGTATGCACAATTTTATCGGAAATAAAAGACAGAATGATCCCGATATTGTAATATGCAAATCCAGCGCTTTTCTAAAGAGCCCGCATGGGAACATATATTTGATTTTCGGATAGCGGCGCCTTTGAAAGGGTTTTATTCGAAATTAATGTTATAACCATGTTATTTTATGCAAAGACGGTGCCAAATTAACGATAAACGTCCCAGTGCTGGACACTGACCCGATAATTGACACTTTCAATCATAATCCATGACCATAGAGGTGATCTATGTGTCAACTATTAGGGAATTAAGGTGTCAAGTATTGGGACCTTTACCTAGGCACGTATTGGTCTGTATCTAGAGCTAGGGAATAATGAAAGTTCATCACTCTCATCACAGCGTATCGTACGGAAATCTGGACCTAATCATGAGTTTGCAATGTTTTCTTTACCGTACTCGCTAGCGACTGCGTAAACGATTTAGTATGGACAAAAGTACAGCACCTCTTGCGGTTACGCAATAGAACTAAGAATCGGCATACTAAATCGTTTACGCAGTCGCTAGCGAGTACCTACGGTAATGCAAACATTGCAAACTCATGGTAAGGGTACTGGGGAGGGGACGTTAACAGGCGGCTTTCACTCCGTCAGTTCGCCGCGCCGCTGCAAGTACATCCCCGGGCCGCTGCAAGTACAGTCAAGGGCATAAATATGTATACACTTTTGAACTTTATTTCAATGGAATAAGGTGAAAAAGTGTATACATATTGGTGCCCTTGACTGTACATTAAGTGGCGAATTGCTACCGGACGGTCGCGTCGTCTCGTCATTCGCTTGGTGTGGTCAATATTTGTTATTTACCTATTATAATTTGGTTTTGTAAGTTGGCGATTTGTTAACAGTGCAACTTCTGTACGTAGTACTATTACTTATTCTGTGACCTTAATCACGACTTTTTAGGATCACAACATCAGATTGTGTAACCAACCAAAGTTATTAATTAATTATTTTCTCGAGATGACCCAACGATGGAGTGGAACACTACAGTGTTTGCTTTAGACAAGAATCTTAGCATGTGGTATACATGCCTATACTATACCTATCGATTGTATGCACTTCATTTTATAAAAATACTGTTAATGCAATTGCATTATTGCTCTGTTTGATTTCAAAATAATTCCCCAAGCAACCATAAAAGTTTTTCAACCTTAAAGCTTAAGCCACACACAGAGCGGGCGGGCGCGGGAGCGGGTGGTAGGCGCGCGGGCGTGAGCGGGCAGTAGCCGCGCGGGAGGCGGTACTTAAATACAAAATACAGTACATAGTTCCCCTTTTGTAAACATCTATCGTAAAATTTAAGAGCCCATAAATACACTTTTGCCAATGTTTATCGACCTAGCTCTCAACATCTATAGTGATTAAATATCTGTCCTTTCAGTATAATAATCTTGAACTATTTTCCTCCAGTCTGTTAAAAGTGAAAAACGAATTGCAAAAATTTTCACGATAGGTACTTTTATTTTTCAAACATAACCCTTTTTTTCGATGTTTTTGGATGGATCTTTAAAACCCTCTCATCTTTAACATTGATTTTTAGTTTAATAGTTGTAAAATGATAAGTTCTCAAACCTGATAAAAGAGATTATCCTTATAAATGTACACGTTTAGAATAAACATCGATGTTTACGAAAAACACGCGCTGAGCTTCCGCAGAGAGCGGATGGTTAATTGAAAACTCACGTGTGTTAGAGCGGGACTTTTGCAATGCCATCTACGCCCTCTTAAATAATCACAATTATTCACGAGTGGCGTTCAAGCGCTCTTAATAATCCCACACAGCTCCCTACATCATAAGTAAGATTCATCATCCAGTATGAATTCAGAATAGGAACGGCTAAGTTAACGATCTGTCGGTAATTGGAGAGATTACTTCGCGGCTGCCTAATTCTGAGGCCCTATTCGGCTGAACTTTATTGAATTTGAATTAATTTTACTTGTGCTTTTTTACACTTAACTTGTAGCAGGCTTTATTTTTCACTGGCACGCTAAGGATCGTCTGAAATCTTTCAAATCTTCTCTGAAATCTTCCAAAAAAAACCGACATCAAGTTTGTGCTTCGCTATGACTGACTTTAACTGTTTTTTTTCTTCATTTTTTGTTGTGCTCTAATTATATTTACATCCACTTTTTTCAAGATGCCACAAAACCTGTTTTTAGAGATGATCAAATATTTTTATAGAACAAACTATAATTAGAACACCACAGAAGACAAATAAAATTACATCAAAGTAGGCGGCATGCAGCAGTGGCGGCGCGTCAAATATAAAATAGTTAGTTGTATGGGAGCCCCCTTAAATATTTATTTTATTCAGTTTTTTATTATTTGTTGTTATAGTGGCAACAGAAATACATCATGTGTGAAATTTTCAACTCTCTAACTATCACGGTTCACGGAACCCTAAGGCCTTATTTACACACGTACGAGACTCGTGTGCGAGTTTCATTACATTGCGGTTTATCGAGGTATAAGTAGTTAAATCGATCTATCAAACCGCGCAATGTAGTGAAAATCGCATGCGAGTCTCGTACGTGTGTAAATAAGGCCTAAAAATCAAACATTTATTCTGCAAGTAGGCCTCAAGGGCTATTTTACATGTCATAAATGACAATACAATTACAGCAATAATTAAGGGGAACAAATAAAATGATCACCTAAATAACTTTTGATATCATCAAATTTACGAACCCTAAAATAAGGTTGAACACTCAAAAAAATTTATCGATCAGCAATTCCGAGTCACCAAAAAAATTCTACCTATTTTTGCAGCACTTACACCTATTTTACTTATTGCGTTCCTATAAATTTATAATCGCATCAAAAAAATTGTCAAGTACCACCAAAAACACTAAACTACCACCTAATCTCATGCACCTTTTTTCATTAGAATTACATCCAAATATTATACACATCGCATGCTACATTTTAGTAAACAGTTACAAATTAATTGTTTTTAGCACTATAAATATTTTAGTCATTTCCAAAATGTTATAAATTAGAAAGTAAAATTCTAAATTAATTTAAAAAGCAACGCGCAATGTGGCTGTGTGAAATAATAACACGTATACTGCTATCTCACTCAATCAAATACAAAGAATTGTCTGAAGCATAAAACCTATTGATATGTCGTTAGAGTGAAAGGTACCTATTGCTGTTTCATTCTAACTACCTATTGCTGACAAACTGCAAGAAGTTTTATTATTAATTTTTTAATGGGTTGACGTGAGCGCGTTTGATTGAAATCTTTTATTTGAATATGAGTTATGTTGATTTATTAAATTGTTAGTTTGTTATGAAAATGGATAAAGGTCCTCAAATGAGTTTACTTTATTAATTTAGATAGACTTTCATGGAAAAATTAAAGGAAGTTAATAGGTAGAAATAGGTATAGGTAGGTTTAGGTTATGTTAGTTTTGCATCGGCCCGAAGGGCCAAAAGAACTCAAAATAGGAGCTCCGCGCCAGCGGAGATCCGTCAATACTGTTCCAATGTCAACTAGTTTGAAATAAAAATAGATGTCATAGAAAAATACTACTACCTAGGCAAATTGACGATTATCAGCGAATAGAGTAGAGGCAAAAACATCTGAGAACAAATAGCTGTATGCGACCAGTAAGGAAAGCACTGTTGAAAATATATTAAATTAAATTATGTTATGTACGTGTCTCATTAAAGTTACAGAAATTTTGAAGCTTCTATAAAATAAAATCATTTAGCGCTGTCTTGCTCGCACGCGGTGCGACGTGCGAGCGAGACAGACCGTATGGAAAACCGCATCAGTGTGCTAGCAATGAGGTTAGACTAGATTGGAACTGCTTTGCGCGACGGGCGTTAAAAAACAATTGCCGCATGAAATTTGGTGATCATGTAGTATTTCTGGGTATCGAAAGAATTATTTGGGTGTAAATAATTTTAATAGGATTACGAGCCCTGTAATATTTGGATGTAAATTATATGAAATTTGGTGTTTGAAATTAGGTGATCATTAAGTATTTTTGGGTAGTGACTAATTTATTTGGTAACAATTTAATTTAATAGGTTATCGACATGTTACTTCTTTGAGTTGCACTTTATATTTAAAAGGAGTTGAAAATTTGGTGCGAATCTAGTATTATTGGTAATCAATGTAATTTTTTAGAGCATCATTCGGCAACTTATTTGGTGGTTCGTTAAATGCTACCCATAATTAAGTAACATGTACCTACAGAGCAACATATCAACAGATAAATACCTGGGTATATATTTCCTGAGCATATCCTATAGTACAGAAAGAGTTTCTGTAGTCAAATATACATTTTAGCGGAGATGAAAAGAGTTCCCATAGTCAAGTAATTTTTAGAGGTCTAAGGGCCGACGCTAGCTTACGCGCGTGCACGGAGCGGGTCATACTAAACTGCCCGCCGCGGGCGCAGTTTAGTATGACCCGCTCCGTGCACCCGCGTAAGCTAGCGTCGGCCCTAAGAGGTCTCTAAATGTCAAAACGAAGTATACGAAATAAAAATTTCACGTCAAGAGACTGTTAAGCTAGGTAACAGTCTTATTAACTAATGCTACGGTATACTAAGTACCTAATCAATTAATTATCATACCAATAATAATATTGTACGGAAAAATAAAAACGTCAACACCAATAATACCCCTGAGCGCTTAGCGGGGTTTACTTGTCTTTGCATCAGAGACAAAGAGATTGAGGAAATCCAGTGGGGTGGAAATTTCTAAGTAGCGAATTTGACTAAGGACGGATTCGGTATCGACTGACAATTCTCATCTATTGTCAGTGACAATAGATGGGAATTGAGACATTAATTTATAAGCTGTTGATGGGAGTTGTTAGCGTTGTACCGGTTTTTGAGGTTATGAAAGCAACAAGATAAGAATAAGATTTACAAAACAAATTCCAGGACTTTAAAGTTTATTTCAAGAACCGCAGGATTCATTTTTGAGACGAGACGATATACTCCAAACACGTATGATTGTCAATTGTTATGATTGTTGAATCTTGGATTTATTTGCTAGGATTCTGTACTTACAGTCAGCTGCAAAAAGATATAATCTACATGATTAGTCTGTTCAAAAATAACTTGGCCAGCGAATTTATTTTTGAACGGACTAATCGTGTATTTTTAGGGTTCCGTACCAAAAAGGTAAAAAAGGAACCCTATTGGTTTCACTTTGTCTGTCTGTCTGTCTGTCTGTCTGTCACATCGCTAAATATCTCAGGAACTACTTATCCTATCGATTTGAAATTTGGAATAGTTATAAACAAGGGTATTTTATTTTCTGTGAATAATGACAGATAAAAGGGGGTTCAAAATTTTAAAGTCTGGCAACTATGTCAAGTGGGGTATCATATGAAAGGGCTTGACTTGTACATTCTGAAACAATTTTTAGTTTTTTTTTTCGTTGGGGAAATTTCGATTTACGAGGGCAAATGTAAAAAAAAATACCATTCCCCCCCCTTATCTCCGAAGTTTACGAAGAAAAAAAATTGAAATTATTATCCAACATTAATATGCATGTATATTTTACAGGAAAAATATAGCCATAGCCCTATCTAGTTTTTCTTTTTTTTAATCATCGAAAAACTCTTCTATACTAAGTTTGTAATTTAATCACTTTGTATATATTTTTGTTTTATATTTAAATTTACAAAATTACGTTAAAAATACCTTCTTTCAAATAAAAAAACAATTATTGAAATCGGTTGATGTGATAAAGAATTATCCTTGAAAAACCAACATACGTACTAAGTTATTCAGTCGCGCAAATTAGTAACACAATGCGCCGATAGATGGTGCTGTCATGTTTTTTTAAGATTGTTCCTGAATTTATGGGGTCGGGACGGGTACACAACTACATATACAAGAACTGTGTACGGAACCCTCGGTGCGCGAGTCGGACTCGCACTTGACCGGTTTTATTTTTTTTTCAGCTGACTACCACAAGAAGAAAAAACCGGCCAAGTGCGTGTCGGGCCACGCGCAAGGTAGGGTTCCGTAGTCGTCCACCCATTACATTATGTGGACTAAAAAGTTCGCAAACTTATATTTACTATGTTTTTGACAGAATTAACAACATTATCTAAGATATCAATGGAAATTGTTCGAAGGTTGCTTTTGCAAAGTACATTTCTGAAGTTCGACTATTACTCGTTAATTAATAATGTCTACTTAGCTGTGATAGTTTTCCTTTTAAATTCATCGTATATACTACTGCCATGATTTTTTTCACATGCCTAGGAGCCACCGTTTAGCTGGCAGGGGGGGGGGACACTTGACCATAACGAAAATTATCACTTCAAAGCTTAATATCACGCCAACCGATTCTTGAATCAAAAAATACTTTTAGAAACCTTATAATATTTTTAAAAGAGCTATCCAACGATACCCCACACGATGGGGTTTGGAAGAAAAAAAAATTGCACCACCACTTTACATGTAGGGGAGGTACTCTAAAAAAAATTTTTTTTCAAGATTTTATTCTACCGTTTTGTCGGCATCATCAATATCTATACTCGTGCCAAATTACAGCTTTGTAGTACTAACGGTTACTGAGAAAAACGGGGGTCGGACGGACGGACGGACGGACGGACGGACGGACGGACGGACGGACATGGCGAAACTATAAGGGTTCCTTGTTTACTACGGAACCCTAAAAACTAACCCCTTCTATAGGATCACTCGTTTGTCTGCCTGTCCGTCCGTCTACCACAGTAAATTTGTTCCGGTTTAGTATACCGATTGAGTTAAAATTTGATACATGTGTAACGTGGCGTGTTGTAAAGAAACTAAATTACTTTTTAATTAAAAGGGGGTCTGTACCCCCTTTCTAGGGGGTTCACGATGAAACTATTAAAAAAACATGCAAAATAAAAGAACTTGATGTGAGATTATCAAATATATACAATAAATTATAATTTTGAAGTTAGACAGTATTTTAAAAAAAATGGCAAATTTTTTTTTTAAAGTATTTACTCTCAAAACCCTTCCACGTGAATGGTAGTAAACTTCGAAAGCCTTTTTATATAATTTTGTATTAAGTATGTGATTCGTAACATTTTAGCAAAATATGTTTATATTCGCTTGAAATAATTTACGTCCCAAATTATTGGAAAGACGTACCTATTCCAAAACGGATTCTTTCGATTTGAAACTCCCATGCACATTATTAAAAGATGTGTTCTTTATAATGGTAAGGGTCGAATTTCACGGGATTCCAACGTGAATTGTTTTTGACGTAATTCACAAACTTTTGACTGAGGTCTGGATACGCGGTCGAAATATAATGTTATATTTTTTATACGTCTGAGGAGTTTTCGCCAAAAATTGCCTACATAATGTACGTACATTTATTATTCTGTCATGAGCGTGAAATAGGGATAGGTTTATGCAAAATAACGTAATTAGTCCACCCAATAAATAGGTACCTAAGCTAAACGTTCCAGTGCTCGACATTTTAGTGCCCAATAGATGCCACTTTTTAATAACTTATGTCATCATGACAGGTTGAAAGTGCCATGTATTGGGTCAGTGTCGAGCACAGGGACGTTTACCTAACCAAAACCCTAATTCGCCGATATAACCGCCATGAGACCCATGAGACATATTTTGGAGTAAGTTTCACCCATACATTGGTTCATAGAACGAATAGGGAAAAAACTCCCACTGATTCTGGTGTCCAATCGGCCCACGAAAATGTTGAGTAGTTTAGTACTTTGTCAAATTAAACTAGAATAAGGCAGTGTGGCGGGCGTGATAATTAGGTTGTTTATAACAGATTGTTATGATATTCGCGCGAATGTGGACTTTTCATTGCATATTTCTGTCTCTGTTCTCCGATTTTGACAGAAAATTTAATTAAATTACATCATGATTCACTTACGACCTTACGATTATTATTACGATATTTTTGAATGAAATTTAGGATTTCGGGAGAAATAAAAACACGTAGAGCTTAAATTTCATTTTCTGTCTATCTAGGACATAAAATATCCAACTTGAAAATTTTTAGTGTTGTCAATTCAGCCAAACTGTTTAAAACCCTGACTTAAAATGTTGCAACAAAAGAAAATTTTGTAAGTTAAAACAACGATTACATTGTCTTCGTACCATAGTGAAAACTTATTGGATTCTCATAAATGTTGAGGCAAATGCATGTCTTGGCGGTGTAAAATATTAAGTAGCCATAAAAAAGTTTATGAATTCATTATCGTTTGAAGAGTTCTTGTTTTACCGTCAAGATGGATGCTTTTACCTATACTTTACCGGCGACGGCCGCGGTACGACAAAACTCTATGGATTCATTCATGAATATACCATAGGCTATTTAGTAAATTTACCGTGCCCTAGATGTCCACGGTAAAGTATAAAAGCGTACATTTGCTACTATTATTCTCACAATGTAAATCCATTACTAATCCCGAATCATTGTGAAAGTATAAACGGCACTGTAATAAAAGTTGCAAAAACCATCGAATAAAACACATTTCACATTAAAAAATTACAACGAAAATGTAAAAGAATCGTTGTGATATCCGGTGTGTTACCAATTTATACCGGTAGAGACTTTGGTTCCTTGGTCGTCCGACACCAAAAAGTTCATGAAAGAGGTGTCGACACGACTAATAGGCGTCTCAGGCGACCACAGGGCTGGCTCCTTCTTTGCCCAGCGGCTAAGTCTGGCGGTGCAAAGGGGCAATGCCGCCAGCGTTCTCGGCACCATGCCTCAAGCGGGTGAACTGGGTGGGGTATTTTATATATAGAACTAGTTAGTATAAGTTGATTTTAAAATGTAAATATTTCCTTTTTGTTAATAATTACACAGATACTGTTTTGTCATTTATACCAAATATTATTTTCTTTCGCGTTACCTATCCGACTCGTTCTAGCTATTTTCCAACCGCCGCTTAGAGTGCAATGGATCGAAACGCCCAGTGCCACCAGTAACTTAATTGTTATGAAGCTGGTAAAAGGATATGCCGGCAACATGTGGTTTATCTAATAGAATACCGCTCATGGAAGCCTGAACTAAACTAATTTTGCTGATACTAGATTTTGCGGCGCATGTATTAGTGACTTATCTAATCTAACCTAATAGAGGGAAAAACCGGGGATTTGTTGAAAAAACCGTGTTTTAAAATCAAATTTTGTCACACAAGGAATAACAAACGTAGAACGACCGTATTTAAAGAATATAAAAAAATAGAAACACATATATCAAACATTTCGTAGTGGAAATGCAATAAACAATACTGAAGTCCCTTGTTTACTACCGAACCCTAAAAACTTCGACGATTGAAACGTAAAGTCAAGTATTTTCAATTAGTCAATTAATCCATTGAGGATCAGAATCTGGAGCAAAAACATGCACAGTTCAACGTTCAACACAATGCAAAGTTCTCGTAGGTATAAATTGTACCGATCAGTCGGAAAGACGTTTTATCTACTTGCAAAATTTAAGGCCCTAATTCTCGTTGGTCCCATAACCTGAATTTTATTAGGGCAAAAGTTGCCTTAAAAATTTTTTATTTCAGACCTACACGATCCCTAGATTGTTAGTTTGTTAGTAACAATGGAGGCTTAGACTTAAATTTTGCAAGTATTCACATTACAAGCGGTATGCAAAATCTGTCAGTTGAATTAGTGCCGCTTTTTATTGCGCATATAGTATTTAAGTCAACATATTGAAATGATGCGGAATTTACATTACGAAACTAGTTTCATGCATTTTTGATTACATTGCGGGCTGCGGATTGATGCATGTATCTAATCAAAAATGCATGAAACTAGTTTCGTAATGTAATTCCCGCTTGAGTGTTTCCTGACTGGTGCGGTTTGAATGAAAGTGAGGCGATACGAAGGCAGTACTGCTGACTGCTCCGCTTCTGCGCATGATAATTGCTACTGCTGTGATACTGACAGGTAGCTCATATCAAAGAACAATATAGCAAATGCTGATCTAGTCTCGCTAAGTCAGAAAGTTTAGTACTTATACATACGTACAGGACCCGCACGCGAACTTAACTACATTGCACCTGCATTGCATGATTTTATATAGCGGTTGAATTCGTTATACCTTTCGCGACCCGCAGTAGTAGAATTTTGTCGTAGAAAAATGTTTTGAAGAAAAGTTCCGCTGGTGGATCATTCATCAGAGATGTGCGAGGATATGTTTTCATATATTTGACACCTCGCTCGGCGCGTTGCGAGGTGTCAAATGTATGAAAACGCATCCTCGCACATCTCTGGTGGAAACGCAGCCTAAGGGTTACGTCGTCGCAGCGGTTGTCGACGTAATATTTTGTCGTCGTATTGACCACTGTTGAATTCGATGCATTGGATAGTGATTTTAAATGTGGATTAGAGCTAGCCTAGGTAGAACCTGTCATTGTACGTGATCCGGATGCTCTAATCCACATTTAAAATCACTATCCAATACATCAAATCCAAGAAAAGTTCGTAAAGAAGGTCGTATCTTCATAGGAAACTCACGGCACTTACGTCATTTTGCTTGCACCAGACAGTTTTTCAGCAATTTCTCAAGAACCGTTTGATCTATCTTGTTCCCCACACGCCTTTGTGCATTGAATATTTATTATCATCCCCTACAATCTTCAGGGTACTGACTGACGGGTTTTCCACCGCGATACACCCGGCAGACGAATTGATTTCTTCACAATAGCATATAAACTATAATCTGACCAAATTTCATGCGAGAGGAAATGACTGAGAAAATATTTTTTTTACATGTTCATGTGACTGACTGACGGGTATTCCACCGCTCTACAGGCGGCAGACGATTTTTATTCGTTAAGGTAGTGTTTTAACTATCATTTGATACCAGTTTCACTCGAGAGGAAATGACTGAATTTTAATTTTTTTTACGTGTTTAGGAGGCTGCTGCTCCTCAACCCACCATCGGAAGCGTGGCTGACGTCCACAGTCATTTTTGATACGTCTTCCTTAACCACTGTACAAGTTTTCGTGCGAGTGGAAATCACTGACGATTTAAACGCGTGGCCCACGGTCTATATGTGACAGAGTGGGAGATAAACGAACGAGCCTCGTTTTGCATAAGCTAACCTAAGTGTTATGAATATGACGCGTCTATTAAGTTTAGCAGGCAACATGTGGGTTGTCTGAAACACCGCTTGGCCAAGTCTCAACTAAACTAATTTTGTTTGCGGGTACTTGTCTGCCCGCGGCGTTACGAGTAGGATGATGAGACAAAGGCATTGCATATTACTATAAACTAGACCGCTGTTTCAAAACCTTGACAATTGCAATTGAATTTTATGTTGTAACTGGAGCGATATGTGACATTTTCTTCTTTGACGTAAACTTAACGCACTTCTTTCAAGTGGGAATCTTTGCGACGTCAGTAAGTTTACGTCAAAGAAGAAAATGTCACATATCGCTCCCGCCCCGCCAAGTCAGGAAGTCGCCTAAGTCACAAGTGTTATTACGGCTCGAGTTTTCTCTCACAGTTTTCTTCAGATTATAAAAGATCTACCTACTACATATCCGATGCTTTATATTTTTTTAAATAAAATCTCAAATCAGGATAAATAAAGATATACCTGTATGTATGGAGGATTTAAACTTATAGGAGCGCTATTTGCCGATAGAAAATGGGTTAGCACTTGAAAAAACAAAAGTCGTTCCATCTGTGGTCAATAGTTAACGACTTACATATATATGTGCATGTAAGTTATGCTTTTATCGCATAGATTTATAGACACGGAGATACTGTGCGGGTTACTAGTACAATGTAATTCAAAATTAAGCTTTGTAACCCTTAACTTTTAATCTTTAGATATATCCACAGGAAAGACGCGAACCTAAATCTGTTTATGACCCAAATAGGACGTGACTGCCGACTAAATCTAGGAGAGTTGTGGTTATTTAAAGTTTAAGTTAAATAATGACAGAACCGTTGGAAATTACGTATGTCACGCACGTGCTATATTTAGTTGAGATGCTTCTTTCTAGAAGGTATCCAAAAGTGCACAATGATGATCCCGGGGTATAAGGCTGGTTTTCCACTAGAGCTATGCTACGCAGCTATGCTGCGAGGATGCGCTACGATCTATGCCACCGTTTAAAAGCTACGCTATGTAAGTTGTGCGAGGTAGATGCGCTATGAAGATGCGCAGCCGCGATGTAGCTGTGCGAGGAAGATGCGTAGCTCGAGCTATGCGATGTATAAAACGTATAGCGCGCATCCGTAGCGCGCATCCGTAGCGCGCATCCGTAGCGCGCATCCGTAGCGCGCATCCGTAGTGCGCATTCGTAGCACGCATCCACATCACGCATCCATAGCAAGCATGCAGAGGGGTAAGTAACTAAGTATATCAATGGCGTCTCCTGTTTTAAGGGCTCATACAGCTAAAGCTTTGTGGAGCGATATATTTTATAAGTATAATACTTTCTTGTACTTATGATTAATAAATAAATATAATATAACAAAATAAAGGGGGCGCGAAAACAAACCAACTTAATTCTGCGGTTGGTTTGGAACCCTAAATGTGCGAAGTCCGACTCGCACTTGGCCGGGTTTTTTTAAGTATATCAACAGACATTATCATATCGCCGCTTTTCGTCCCTAGAGGGCGTGGTCGTGCTTATTTCTTTCGGCATTTATCGCTTTGGCTCGAAGATCTCTATTTTGCGTTGTATAGTGAAGTAAAACAAAGGTATCTATGTAATTAACCAATTACACCTCCTCATTTTGCTTCGCTTACATCAATCAGATTTAACCAACCAATGCAACTTGTTAACTGTTTAATTAAACTGTCTCCACACATTTAACTCTGATTGAGCGTAGACTCAGTTTGAGTGAGCTGAGCTTGAGTGTCACGCGGGGCGAATGAAATTAGCCTTATTTACCTTCCAAATCACATAGCTGACATAATTATGTCAATGCAAAATCAAGCTTACACTGTACTAATAAAGTTCATATTTATAGCAACGTCTCACACTGATAAGAGTTTTTGAAAAGAGCGCAATTACATCTATTTACTTTCTATGTTACGTATAATTCCAAATTGTGCCAAGGCTAAATCAACCTTGTTTTGTGCTAAAACAGTTTATATTGCATTGCAATGGAAGTAAAAGTTACGAGTTATTGACGTTAATCTTGATGTAGACTAGTACGTTCTAATGTGACTTGCAAGGTTTTATTTTATTATGTGTGAAGGAGGGTTAATGAGGTTTGTCACGACATCATTAAGAAGAAGACGCGAAATGTGGCTTTGTTTTAAAACTGGGTAGGTAATAAAGTTTAAGGCGCTACACTGAGAAATTTGGAGACTTTGAAACGCTGTCCTGCCCAGACTAGCAAACAGTAGGGGCTGCTGATTTTCAGATATATGATTCTTGACTATATGATTGTGGTACTGACAATAGTGAAACATGATTGCTTAAAATTTTCTCGATAGAAAATAAATCCAAAGTCGAGTCTATATTTTCCTTTTTTTCCTCAGCCTACTAAAACAACGCATTATTAAAAGACACGATTAAGTTAATATGATGGTATTTTACCTCATCTAGGTACTGACAAGAGGAAATTGAATAAACCTGCACACAGTCAGATATTGAACGAGATTTGTCTAAAAAGCCATTCTCGGAGAGGGTTGCATCCCGTTTTGTCGTGAGCGAAAAACAACGGGTGTCTCTTTCAATCGATATATCGCCTTAAGGCTTTTGTCGCCGAAAGGGAAGTACACACATTTTAACCATGTTTAAACCTACAATTGTTAAAAGTGGCACTGGATTTTAATTTCATGTGCTCTGCCTACTCCTTTTGGGAATACAGGAGTGAGTTTATGTATGTATGTAGGGAAAGTACCTACTTTCACATTTAAGGTATAGTAGGAAATTTAATATTTGATAGATTTCTAAAAAAGTCATTCTCGGAGAGTGTTGCATCCCGTTTTGTCGTGAGCGAAAAACATAAGGGCGTCTCTTTTCAATCGATATATCGCCTTAATTAAAAAAAGGGAAATCCCTAGGATAACATTTAAGTTTCATGTCTCCGTCATTCTTATTTAGAAATGCAGACAAAGATACGGAATCACCAACAACAATGCGCGAGTAATGCAAAATATCTGACAATACTCTATTTTTGGACCATTAGGGCGTGTCGGAAATTTTAACTGCTTTTTAGAAACATATTTTAATACAGGTGACTGTATTATACTTAAAATTCTTTATTCTGGCCGAGTTGTATCAAATTAGTCCGTTCAAAAAGCGATTTTACTGTCCAGGCATAAATATTCAAAGTCCAATGACAGTTTTATAAAATGTCGGAGATTTTAAATAATTTCAACTATACCGACACTGCCGTGGAAACACGACTTTCAATCTGGAGGTATGTATATGTGTATACACGAACTGTGTACGGAACTTTCGGTGCGCGAGTCGGACTCGCACTTGACCGGTTCTTTGATTTGTTTTGAACTTTAATGGCTTAATTTTATGCGAATCAATTAATAACGCGGCAAACCACCAAACAAGAAATAACCACTGTAATCCGGACCAACTAGAATACTGCGTTGTCATGCGCTAAAGCAAACTGTCACGGCGGTCATTAAGCCACCATTGTTCCTTCGTTTCAAATGACGACGAAACTTGTGAAAGCCTTGGAAATTCCTCTTACATATTCAATATTCACTAAAGTTGTAAATATGACTGTTAAAACGTAGTAACTTTGCGAGCTTTTATTCAATTTGAAGCTTGCACCGACTGGCTTAATTTGTGAAGGAAAGTCTGCTCATCGTTTAACGAATTGGGAGGTTACTGCCCGAGGTAGCTCATTTGGTTGAAAGAAGCTGGCCACTGGTTAAAATCCAGCTAAGACCGTCTGTTTTATTTTTTCACTGTTACTAGGTATTATCTAAGTAGAAAATGTTAAGTAAATGTTAAAATGTTATAAAACATGTTCGAATGCACCCGGTCGCGACGGAATCTGTGAATGCATTAAAATTAAATATAACTCGATCAATGCAACTTAATAATTGCATACTCACGCAGGCGCATGTCACACGTGTAAGGTGCATTGCACCGAACACTAAAGCAGGTGATAGGTGTGTAACCCTGGCTACTAATAACTACAATCGGAAATTATATTCAAGGTGTGGCCACTAACAGGAGTAAATAATTTAAAAGGACAGTTCCTTAGAGCATCCGCAGTAACCCCTTCTTCTTCTTTATGTGCCATCTCCATCCCGGAGGTCGGCGACCATTTGCCTATATGTCCACCTATTTGTAGTCATGCGAATCAGTTTTTCCGTGCTGTCAGCCTCCAACCAGTCTCTTACATTCTTCTTCCAAGATGTTCTTCTTCTACCACGACCTCTTTTACCTTCTATTTTTCCTTCAATTATTAATCTTAATATCTCGTATTTTTCATTTCGAAATATATGTCCAAAATATGATGCTTTCCTCCTTTTGTTTGTATTCACTACTCCCATATCCTTTTTCATCATTAATAGTACCCTATGATTCGAAATTTTGTCAGTCCATTTATTTTTTCGCATTCTACGAAAATTTCAAAGGCTCTTAGTTTATCAATTAAATTCTGCTTTAACGTCCAGCTTTCGGAACCGTACATGAGAATGTAACATTTGACCATTCGCCATCTCAGATTCAACTTGATTCTCCTGTTGGTTAACAGTTTCTTCATATTTTGAAATTGAAATGTGCTTGCTATGTGCTTCTGTAACCCCTTGTGTCCAAATATTTTACTTATTATTTTAATTCGGAGAAACTTTAATCTAAAGATAAGATCCTCGAGTAATGAATATTGACACCACGAAATCATAACACATCCGTCAATGCAGATTCAGAGTTTTTAGATTCTGGACTTTCAACCGGCTCGAACCTATTGTTTACTTGAATAATATCTTAGATTCTGTCGTTTTATTTTCTTGAGTAAGTTAAGTACGTTTTCATGTTTCAAGGAACCTTTTGTTACTGTCATTTAAAATATTAATTCAACTAATCGAGAAGTTTTTGTTCAGCTTGTTTTGTTTTCAAAGTTTACCTTAATAAACTTTTCTCTTTCTGAAGTTAATTAAAGGATAATGGATAAGTTTTATGATGTCTTTCATAACACAGTTCGAGTTAAAAAAAACTGGCCAAGTGTGAGCCAGGCTTCGTACATTTAGGGTTCCGTTCCAAACCAACCGCAAAATTAAGTTGGTTTGAATTCGCGTTTTGGATCCCATTAAAATAATTAAAAATCAGTTTTGACTCTTTGTATGGCTTTATGCCACCAAGATGCTTTTTACTGTTAATTTTTTTAGACCGTTTGGCTGTAAACCTGTGTAACAGACGACGGCCGGATGCGCTATAAAACCATCATCAGACCTGTCCTCTTATACGGCTGTGAGGCGTGGCCAGTGCTCGAGCGACACAAGCTGGAGCTGCGGGTCATGGAAATGAACATGCTGCGGTGGATGTGCGGAGTGACGCGGAACGACCGCATAAGGAACTCTCGCATTCGCGGCAGCCTTCAGGTCCGTGACATTGCAGATAAATTGCAAGAGCATTGACTTCGCTGGTATGGCCACTTCTTGCGAATACCGGCAAGTTACGTGGGTAACAAATGTCTGGCTATGCCGCCTCCGCCTGGGCCCGGGAAAAGGGGAAAACCCTGGATGTGCTGGCTGGACGTTGTGAGGGATGACATGCGTGCCAATGGTCTCACAAAGGAGGATGCCGAAGACCGTGCGAAGTGGAGGAGAAAAAGCAGGAAAGCGGACCCTGGGCCCCGAAGCAGTAGCGGAGGGGCAACCGGGAAATTCGTTCACATGAGAGAGAGAGGAGTATTATATTAGGAAGTCGTATGCCGGCCCGAGGCTTAAGGCGATATGTCGATTGAAAGAGACGCCCTTATGTTTTTCGCTCACGACAAAACGGTATGCAATACTCTTCGAGAATGGCTTTTTTAGAAAAATCTCGTTAATTATCTGACTGTGTGCAGGTTTATAAAATTTCCTCTTGACAGAGTTTAATAAATAAATAAAATGAAAAAGCCTTTTATTTCATGCATTTGAACATTTGAAGTACTTATGACTAAAGTATTAAGAATAATTTATTTCTTACCAGTAAATTTATGTAAAAGTAATTATAATAATTGTTGTAATACTACATTTCATTTTAATATTTTTTTTGTTACCAAAAACATTATCATTATTTAATTCTGTATTATTTCTATTTTCAGTATTTAATTGTCTATGTATACATTTACATTACATTATTTATAAAATGTAGTCATTTCAGAACAATGGAATAACTCTTACAATATCCAGTATTATAAAAAAAATATTATGTAAAGTAGTAATAACAATAATAAACTAAACAGAGTTTAGATGAGGTAAAATATCATCATATTAACTTAATCGTGTCTTTTAATAATGCGTTGTTTTAGTAGGCTGAGTAAAAAAAGGAAAATATAGACTCAACTTTGTTTTTTTTTCTATCGATAAAATTTTAAGCATTCATGTTTCGGCTGTAGTCAGAAACACAATAATATCAGTCAAGAATCATATATCTCAAAATCAGTCCCTATTGTTTCCTCGTCTGGGCAGAACAGCGTTTCAAAGTGTCTCTCGTTGTAGCGCCTTAAGGCGACTTCCTGATTTGGCGGGGCGGGATCGATATGTGACTTTTTCTTCTTTGACGTAAACTTACTGACGTCGCAATGATTCTCACTTGACATAATACTGTCAGTATTACGTTTGCGCAGTAGTAATATCATGCGCAGAAGCGGAGCAGTACCGCCTTCGCATCGTCCAGCTACCGCGCATCCTGCGCCAGTCAGGAAGCACTCATTTAAATATAGGGGCGTAGTAAAAAATGGTACCGAGTCGACTGAAAGCTGACACTGACATTTGACACTTTTCTCATATCGTACTGCATCCGCACCGACAAATCAGGAAGTCGCCTAACTTGTAGAATACGACGTAGGGTGAAATGATATTTCATTTTTCAAATAAGACGATGACGGTTAATAAATGGAGTTCGAAAAGCTACGCTAATTTTCTGCCGGCAAGCAATCAAGGGCTCAAGTTAAAAAGTAAATACTAACTCATCTTGATCAAATTTCCTGTACAGTTACTTTATTACTTGGAAGTTTCAGTCCGTGTTTCAGTTTACATAGCTTGACTGTCGACTCTGGGACAATTTTATTAAATAGTGCTCTTTTGCTATCCTCCATTTTGCCTGGAGGATTGCATAATGTATTGTTTTAAAAGTTTTTAAAACACTTCTCTGTGTTTGTCGTTATTTATTTTATTTTTATTTTATTTTATTTGGGGCATCAACAGCAATACAATACAAAAATACAATAGCTTAAGAACTAAAACCCATGACAGATGTCCACAAAAAATACTATTAAGAAAGCCAACTTTAGTGGTAACAAAAAAAAATTATGCACAAAAAGTGTGTGTAAGATATTGATAGTGTGTACCTATGTGTGTGAATGTTTGTGAGTGTGTATGTGTGTGTGTTATAAAATCTATTTCGTTTCTTATTTTTCCTATGCTGACTTTACTATTTATTATTATAATTTCTACTACTATTTATTATTAACTATTTCTATGCTGACAAGGTAAAAACTAAACATTCGATAGGGATTGTAACTTTCCGCAGTGCTCAGTATGCTCTTCCTCCTCCTGAGAAAAAAATCTTGTGAGGACCAAGTATGAACTTCTGTGGAATACCTGCATTGTAACTAAGTCTACTAAGTAACTCCACTTGACGTGACTTGACCGAATAAACAGCTGGCAGTAAAACGCCTCTGAAATGACCACTCTTGGCAAGTTCCTATTCCATTGATTAATACACTAACCTCGTTTCTACTTTACAGCCCATTTGGAAATATGAACTTTATGTTAAGTTAATAGAATTGCTATTAGAATAGTGCAACAGGGAAAATGAGAGATATAGAAAAATAATCCGTTGAATTATACACGTCTTCCGTAACAGCGGAACTACCTTATGTCTTCGATAAAAAGCTTATTATTGAATGGCAAATAGAACTTATGTGATTTTACAACATTTGGTTTTTGATGTTTTTTACAATGTGGGATTTTACGGGCAGTAAAAGGTTATAATGGTTCGATTCTATGTCGCAGTTGTGAGTGCTCGTAAAAAGAGGATTGAAAACTTGCGTGTAAAGGGTTGGTTGTAAAAAAATATGGCGAGCGTGGACCTTTTGACATTATGGTTAGGGGAGTTTTACAGTAAAGCTATTGTTTAATGTTAGTTTATAGTTTACTGGGAGGTCGAACCCAGCTCGGCGTTTTCCCAGAAATGAGAATGAGTCTTAGCTAGATCGATTGTTCGCCCTGAACTTTAACCACGACGCTTAAGTAAAATGTATATCGGTGTGCCTGCGGCATCGTCTCTAAGGAACGGTAAAACCGAGTTAAGAACGTTCTTCCTAAAAAAAAAAGCTTCCTATCGATTTTGTCGACAAAATAACATAAAATACATAATAAGTAATCACGTCATGGATTATAATTTATAAATATTCAGACCAATTTCAGTCAATTACAGTGCAACGCAATTGTGCATTTAAAATGTAAAACGAATTAAGTCAATTGTATCGCGTTGAAGCGTTAGCCGCATCTGTGGCAATAATTTATTCAAATGAGTCGGACTGTACAGTCAGACAATAAATTAGTAGGTAAACCAATTTTCGACTCTTATCATAAAAACAATGAGGCTCAAACCACGTTGGTAACCACGTTGGTGTTTTATTACATGTATGACTGAACGTGTGATTTGCGTTAGTCTCACTTGATGGAAAGCGACGACAAAGCCGAGCGAAGCGTTGTAACGAACTCGACGCGAAAGCGAAGCGGCGCGGCGCGAATAAAACAAACACTCGATACCCATTGAAGTGTCCTACCTACGTGAGCAAACTACCGTCCGCGATGTGCGAGCGGCGCGGCGCGATGCGAAGCGAACGCAATCAGTTGGTTTAAGAATTTCAATAACCGGTTATTTTATTGGACGAAAATATCCGTTATAACGTTTTTTCAGTTACAGATATAACCGGTTTACATTTCCTAGCTGGTAGTGTGAAGCTGGACGATTCGCGTGCACGTAGGACAGGGCCACCGCTTCGCGCCGCATTCGCCTGCCACCCCGTCGCTTCGCTTCGCTTCGATTTCGCGTCGAGTTCGCCCTCGTAGGACAACGCGTGAGATGTAACTCGCTGTTTCAAAAATAGCACTCTTGCCTTGACAAGGCTTACATTATATTATTTTTTAGAGCCTAATGTGTCCCACTGCTGGGCTAAGGCCTCCCCCTCTTTTTACATTACAATTATAATTGTTCGGAAATACAGAAGATGAGAGATCTTTGCTATTCGCATTAGAAAAGAGGAAGCAAATCGCTTCGTGCGAATAAACGGAAGATTGGCAACATAAGGATGACTGCTGCTCCCGGTCTGGATGTCCGGTGATAGAACGGAGAAGGCAGAATTAAATCGTGTAATTCTTATGGTTACCAATTGGAAAACCCAGTAACAAAATACACCGTAAATTTTACCGATCATACACGTATCTAAAAATCTATAACCAAACGTTTTTATTTTTAACCCCCGACGCAAAAAGAGAGTGGTGTTATAAGTTTTTAAATATTGACTAATAGTAGTAGGTACGGAACCTTTCATTGTGTGGTCTGACACGCACTTGGCTGGCGTTTTAATTATTTGCTACACAAGCCATAATCTGTGTACTTCAGATTGTATCTAAATTACGTTGGTAGAAAACAACAAACTACCTAATAGCTTCATGACACGAATTTTGAAGCTAATTCAAAGGACTAAATTCTTTCCGGGTTGGTTTATTTTCGGAAATATAAAGGTAAACCGGAAATATATGACCATTGTCAAGAGGACGCTATTATTCTGATTTATATAGTAATAGACTATTATGACATTTAAGACACTTTGACTTGTTTACCTGTCAGTTTTGACGTAACTTTTGAAATGCTTTGCAGTCACAGACATCAGATTTGCAGTGAAAAAGTTTCATTTCCCGAGCGTTTATTTGCTGTAGGTACAGTTTATTATATACATGTTCCGATCTTGATTATCGTTATGGTCATTTTTATCATTTCATGTTAAACACATTACTAATATTCAAATAAACCGCAGCAGTGACGCTGGCGTGCTGACAATCTGTCATAAAATTATTGCCAAATCAGTTCCAATGAAACGCCGCAACATGGCGCATGGTCATATTTTCCGTCAGACTTTAATTCCGTTCTTATCGCAATGTACTCGTATTCTTTTGTTTTAAAATTGGAACCCGCGACCTTGAATGTCGCGTGTTACCACTCTGCTAAGGCTCTTATACACAAATAACACTTCTAGTAGTTTCCAGAAATCTAAAAAAGACCAAGGTCTGATTTCACGATATCAAACAGGCCACGCCACTAATTACACAAATGAATTAGCAGGGTTTGGCCTACCTTTAATAACCATGAATGCGTGTTGATTTTTACAAATGGAAATGAATTTTAGCACTCCGCCATATTGGACACATGTTTATACTAATTATAATAAGTAGTCAAGTGTGTGTTTAGGGAGTTTGTTTGGCTGTAGAATTTGATCAGCTAAATGCATAGTCATGTAGCGTGATACTTTTGCGTTTAAGAGGAGGGGTAGGGCAAGCTCTCTCCATACAAACTTTGTGCAAGATTTACTTCGTTTGTGTTTGCATTAAAGTTATGATTTTTGGTCAGTATGCTTATTTTTCTGATAGCTATTTCGTGATGTAAATTTTTTTTATTAACTTTTTTTTTTAATTTTGAATTTTTTTGAAATTTTTGAAAATTTTCACATCACGATCTACGCATATCTAATATTTACAACCAAAAAATATATTATATTTGTTAGTGCCAAAACCGACGAATAAAACGTGCACAAAGTTTGTATGGGGAAGGCCTTGCCCTACCCTGCGCCTTAATACGTACCTTTACCACAGAATAAGTAATAGTACTCCTATACTTCGTTTTTTTTTCAGATTACAAAATTTCAGGGAAAACAATCTTGAAACGGGAAAATATGCGGAGGGCTATCTTTGCGACGTGATGAGCTACTGAAATAAGTGCAATTGGTACAATATTCTCTGATGTCTTAGGGAATCAAATAATTTTAGGCGCAAATGAATTCTAATCTTAAAAAACGGGGTATGTACCTATTTCACCGGAGTGGAGGGTGGTATCGAAGTTGTTGTATGTTCAACCATGCTGTCTAAACATCATTTACTGATTTCAAATGGAGCTTGTAAATAGAAAAAAAACCGAGAACGACAATCAGTCGACCTCGACGCTTTTGTCCCACAGCCGCGTTAATACCCTCTAGCAGAATGTTGAATAAACTCAGTGTTAAATTCTGTTGTGTTTATCACATCAGTTCTCCACATCTTAACTACATCTCCTACAATACCAAAATTTTGCATTATCACCTCACCTTACCATACACAACGTACAGAATTGCAACCAGATTGGATTCGAAGTTGGTGGAATTTGACTTCTAGATTTAATGGAAGTTTCAAGAACAAAATAAAAGTATAAATAACTGTCATTCGAAACCGTTTTTAAACAGGATGAACTGTTTGTAGAGAACAACTACAATTAGAACAAAACAAAAATGGGTTTCAAAGTACAGCATTACTTCCAAGTCCTGAACACACGTCCCGTGCTAATTATGTGCCGTCACATAGTACGTGCCCCAATTTTGGAAACTTCTTTTTAAGATTTTGGCCCTGTTTATTAATTTAGGTACACTTTTTATAATCATTTTATGGTCAACTATCCTTATAATGACATCTTAATACTATTCATTCCGCATTATTATGTCAGATAACATACTTATATGATAGATAAGTATGTTGTATGTATTGAGTTGATCCCAAAGAGTACATTATTAATACTGGTTGATCCTCAGATAAAAATATTTATCCTATTAACCTCGTATCGATAAGCGATAAGACCGCCTGTTGTTTACCTCTAGATTTAAATATACATACTCTGTAATAGTTCTATTTATTGAGGTGTGCAATAAAGAGTATTTGTATTGTATTGTATTGTATCCTGAAATAATATTGACGGGAGCAGAGTCATGTCACGAGGAAAAACGCGTAAGTACAAAGTCATTCAATCTAATACCGGATAATATTACAAAAACGTGTAGGTAAGAGTAGAACGTATGAAGCCATAAATAAACATACCTAGAGTATTTTTCCTATATCACGGGTGTTTTTAGGAGTAATCGGCTTTGTAGCGGGCGGCAACACCTGACCCCGTATTATGGTCGTGTGATAGCATGATAAACGACAAGATAGAGCATCTGTCACTTTCTATCGAGTGGTCTCAGAAAGTGACAGATGATTTAATCTTGTCTTTTATCACGCGATCGCGCGACCATTATAGGACCCACGATACTCATTCAAACTAGGTGCGTCTGTATTTATTTGTTAGATCCGGTGTTCTTGTTTCATATCCTAGTACTTTCAGTAAATTTGTATTTACTTATACGGTAGTTTTTACAATAATATAACAATCTTTGATAATAAACCGATCAATTTTAAACGTTTTTTTTTATAATTTTAAGAATAAAATTAATCTACATGTCGCCTACGAGGTTTGAATTCACTTTTTTTTATTGCCAGGTAAATGTGTTCCTCATTAAATATCACTCATTAGCAAAACTTGGAGGAAAACACGATTGTGTATTTATCTATCCATGCCAAGTCCATGAACTTCATTATTTAATACGATTTGATTGACAGCATATTATTTTTCTGCATCATAGAACAAGTAGCGCTATCTAGGAGTGAATAGAATCACGGAGAAAACATCTCAGTTCCAGAAAATTCCGCTTGAAGTCGCCACTATCCGAAAATAGGAAAATAACAACATTATTACCCCTGAAACTAAAATAAATACAACAAATTGAAAACTGAAGTATGTTTTAACTAAAACCCTACCATATTTTAAACTTTTTTTGATTAATGAGCAATATATTGTCAAGTTTCCTTTTAGTTATGTCGGTTTTTGATACGTCCGGCAGTGTGCGCCGATCTCTCGGCGCGTAGTGTCGTTTGAGGCGGGTCCGCGTTGGTTGTTATCAAAATAATAGGAAAACAAGTAATACGTACGCGTTATATGTCATCGGACCAGTGAAATTGGATTATTAGTGAAATTTGTGACTGGAAAAAGGTAAGTTGTCTTGCATCATGATACTGATTAGGTATTATATTTCTCCCTTTTAAGCAAAAAATGTTTACTTTAATGGTTTGAATATAAAATTAAATAATATTTTGACAAGTTTCAAATTCAGTTTTATTTAATTTTATTGGACCAAAGTGTGGACAGAATTTAAATTAATTTCCACGAAAGCTGAGTAAATTGACTAGTTATAAAATATTGTAACTTCCACGAGTAAAAAACTTTAATAATATTTTATTATTCAACCTTTAAGTAATTGTTGTGCAAAATTAATAACCAATTATTATATTTAATTAAACTTATACAGCCATCTAGTGGCAAATAGACACGACAGAGCTCGTGACAGCGCCATCTAGCGGTGAGTAGATAGAGGCGTGTTTAATAACATCCACAACAGGGTGGTACTTAATAGGTGAATTTTATTTATTTTATGATCATTCATCGTGGAGTAAAGCCAATATAGGACTAGAATTAGTAATTAGGACGAGTACTTAACTGATACTGCGCGAAAAAAGTATAAAACTATACAATACTTACCGACAAAGTCAAGGAACCAAAAGCTGAACACTTAAGCGACTAACCCAACTTTAGGAATTTTTTTCGGGGTGTTGTAACCTACTATATACAGGTTTCATTTTTTTATATGAATCGGTATATAATCGAGATTGAATTCCAATATTTTAAATCATCCTATTATAATAGAGTATTTTTTTTAAAATAATCTAAGCAAAAGTATGCCAATTTGCCCAGAAGTTGAACAGTGTGCCCTAATTCTGAACACTTTGACACCATTAGATGAACGAACACTTTCGCACCAATTTACTCCATTGATAACGGTGTATGTTAATAAAGATGAATGAAATATTAGTGTAAAATGAACAAACATATTTATTTATGCATTGTCCGGGCATTTATAAGCAAAAAAAATAATGTGCGAACTTACATAATACTATAAATAATATTTACCAAAATAATACAGTAAACTAGAGAACATGAAAGCTAAGGATGGGTAAAGTTGCCAGGTTTTATGCTAATTAGTAACTTTGGAGTAAAGACGTTCATTTACTAACCACTGCCTAAATCATGAACGACTAAATTATCTTAGTTCAAGTTTTGGACACGGTAGCTATGAAATGAACGAACCGAAATCAACAAAGTGTTCACATATTGGAATAGTAGCCAGAAGTTGAACTAGTTAATTTTATTCGTTCAAGTTCTGGCCTCAGATTATATGTTGAACACTGGTATTTTTCATAGTAAAACAAACTCCAAAATAAACGTTTTGTCAATAGAAAGTTGCGTTCAACTTTTGGTTGAAAAATCAACGACAAAGAAACGATTAATTTAAGCTATAGAGGTTCTTATTATCTTTTCAGTAGGAATTTAAATCAATGTTTGAAAAAACGACACCATGCCCGAAAGTTGAACGCCGTTCAACTATTAGCTCAGGTACACAAAATTGGAACCATAACTTGAACAGCAAATATCTCCCAAATTATAAAAAAAAAAAAATTATCAAATATATAAAAATGTAAAGGCATTAATCAAGAATCTATTTCACTCAAAACCTTGTACGTATACGTTATATTCAATTTTACACGTAATTTAATGCTTAAATTTGAGAGCGCTATCCTTAGTAAGATCTCCATACAAACGGAGTTTTTGGCGCGAGGCCTGGATTCAACAGCGGCTTATAGCCACGTGTGTATGGTTACAGCCTGGGAGTTTAATTACCAGCCTCGACAAAGGATTGCCGCGTTAGAAAAAAAATATTCCGAAAGGGTAAAATGTATCACGATTTTTTTATTTCAATTTTTCGGTCGAATGTTCAACTATTGGGGTGTGTTCATCTTTTGGTTCCTTGACCCTACTTAAGAAAAATGCTTAATTACTGAACACCTCACACAAATTGACCAGTTACATGTAAGAAGAAGAAGTTGAGCAACTGTTCAGATAAATACAATTTAAAAAATAGAATATCAAAAGCTATAAAATCTTAGAAACGGTACGTAAATAATACAGCAATAAAACTACAATTTTAAAATATAATGTCAAACAAATCTGGTTTCCATAAAGTCATTGACAGAATAAAATTAATTTTCCAATAAAAAGATTCTAAGTTGGCGTTTAAATGCTTCGTCATACGTTTCGTTTTTAGGGTTCCGTACCCGAAGGGTCAAAACGGAACCCTATTGGTGACGCCCAGACGTCCGTCCGTCCGTCCGTCATCTGTCACACAGGTTTTACAGCCAAACGGTTGGAGCAACAAGCTTCAAACACAGTCGAGTGGGCTATCGTTGTATAGAGCTCATTGAGTAGATAATTACTATATTTTTAATTAAAAATTAAAAAAAATTAATTAAAAAAATATATATTGGAAAACAAAGGAATGAGAAGCCACCAAAGTCAGCTTTCTTTACGAAATTTTGTTTCGAAGAATTTTTAACTTCCCAAATACCTATAAACTTCAAAGGAGAATGGGCAAATTAGTATGGGCGGTGTCCCATTGGTGTATACAGTTGAGACATATATCATTTGAAAGCTCTTAGCGGTAGCTTTGATTTCTTGTATCACGCCGAAGACAGGTCGCGTGCAGGGAAGGTGGAATAGCTCATTTAATAACAGCACTGTGGCGATTACTGGAACTAAATATTCCCATACTAATGGGACACTTGTGCATAGACAGTAGCGCCAATATTTTAGTTAAACATTACTAGAGCTTCTAAATAAAACGGGAATGGTTACCTCATATTTTTCTTCCACAAATAGATACGAAATAACTGTAGTAAATCAATTAATAACACAAAAAATTAGTATCGCCTGATTCTGCTACTGCACGCCAGATGTCGCTAGTAAATAATGATAGGTTCACATGGTCGTTTATACACGCTAACAATATGACACTTGACTTCTAAGGCCCGCAGTACGAGGTAGGTTTCTACATCAGAGGGGCTACGATAATCACTTATGTCGGACATATAGCATTCGTCCCTTACTGCCAAATAGATAAGTGCGAGAGGGACAAATGCTATAATGTCTGCAATATACGCGATCGTCTTAGCGCAGCGCTCAGTAGTATTCTATATTCGAGCTCTGACTACAGTTATGTTTAGTAAATAAGAAATGCTACGAGCGTACTAAGCTGCCAAAACATCTTTGCGAATTCAATGCTTCCTACTAGGAGCAGTAATTTCGAAACCGCATATAGCATATAGATATCTCTCTCTCTCTCTAACTTAACAAGTGCGATAGAGACTAAAATATTGGCAATTGGATATCGATTTTGGCCGTATGGTGGTCTTGATGCAATCAATAAAATAACTCGTAGATGTGTTAATTATTTATTATTGAACATAATATATTACGAACATATATAGATGACAAGAGCCGGCGTGCCTACAATGCCGCTGTCATGTATAGATGACAACACGTACTAATGTAAACGCAACCCACGTTGTGGGTAAGCAAAAACAATTCTTATTTGTGCATTTTATAAGCTATTTAACCCTTTGACCGCCAAAGCGAAAGTGTGTCGTCGTGCCCAGTACGCCAAGCACTGTTTTTTCGGTGTAATGTCTAAACCAATAAAAACAAATTAAAACAGTTCATAAATGATTTTTTTCATGATCAAAGTACACATTCACTCCGACATTTTAAGTGGCTGTTGGCGTGGTGGGCACGACGAAACACAACCACTTTATAGGTTCTTGGCGGACAAAGCGTTAAACACAATTGAACGAGTTTTCTTCGCTATTGCGTTTATTATGTTACATTACCTGTGAAAAAATCTAAAGCGGCCCGGCAACGATCAATGACAGTTGTCAATACTATGTGTTGTCAATGATTTGAACATTACCGTCGCGTTTGAAGCCATTTGTCAATGTCATTTACGTGTTTGAAGAACTTTGATCCTAGTTTTGATTGATGGAGATTGACAGATGCTCGTCGATCGTTGCCATTTTGACATTTGTTTGAACTCTATGTAGAAGTGAGGTTATTACAAATCTCTCACGTGCTTATGAAAAAGAAAGCTCATGAACCCAGACACGACGTTGTTGACGTGTGTTTGACGTGCCGTTTAACCCTTTGACCGCCAAGAACCTATTAAGTGGTTGTGTGTCTTCGTGCCCACCATGCCAACGACCACTTAAAAGGTCGGAGTGAAGGTGTACTTTGATCACGAATAAAATCATTTATGAACTGTTTTAATTTGTTTTTATTGGTTTAGAAATTACACCAATTCAACAGTGCTTGGCGTGGTGTGCCCACCACGACGACACACTACCGCTTTGGCGGTCAAAGGGTTAAGCCCACCAAACGCAATTCAAAGTAGCTATCAATTTATTGACGGCAGTATTGATCGTTGCCGGTTCGACTTAGTCATAGCTGAAAGAAAGCTGCATTGCCGATTACTGGGGAGTTAAACTGAAGAGCATATGGACAGATTATAGCAGAATGGCTTTTCCATACTTTATAAAAACCTACCATCGTGTGCTAAAAGGAAAGCCCGATCCTATTGGTGGAAAATAATTAACTATCACAAATCGCAGAGTCTAGGCAGTGTCGTACAAGCACACTCAGGCCGCGCGCGTCGTTTATTCACAATAGTCTAACGGAAAAAATTACGTGACGGAACTAGTAGGACTTTTATCCCCGATTAATACGAATGTTCGCTTCTGGCGCGCGGCATGCTCGCTTCGGTCACTCAGCTCGAGCGCTGTAGGCACAGAATAAGAAAATAGTAAAAGTACTGTATGGTCAGTTCTACTTACACTCCTCCTTGCTTCGCTCGTCGTCGTGCCTACACCGACCTGCCTTAGAGTAGATAGGACTGAAAGTCCAAGCACTGGGAATCTTATAAAAGCACGCTATGTTTACGCCTACGCCTGTGCGTGCATATCGTTGAACTAAAGTTCGCCCATTTCACCCAACTGGTGGCGTAAATTAATCCTTATTTTGTGGAGCCCACAAATGGGACAGTCCGGTGCTATGCGCGTAACTTCTAGATATAGAGTTTCCGATGTTCGTAAGTAAAGACTACTGCACAATTCTAGTCAGCCCTAGGTTTCGATTCCTTGACAGCTTTCTTAACTCTCGCGTTCTTCAGTCATGCACTTCTTTAGATAGATTAGAGGTTGATATATCGATTAACTAATTTTACCATGCTAGTGTTAATGAGGCTTAAAGCCCTAATACATATGTTCGGCCAACCTCGGCAGCCTACAAGTATAAAGCCTTTTTGCGTACGAGACCCACACACGAGTTTAACTACATTGCGCGGTTTAATAAAGCGGTTTAACTCGTTATACCTCTATGACTTGAAGTGTAAATAAACTCGCATGCGAGTCTCGTACCTGTATAAATAAGGGTTTGTTCTACCTTTAGGCTTGCCAAAGTTGGCCTAACACGTAAACATCTAGCCGTGGCTCCTTTGCTCTTTAGTCCCCAGGTCAGAAGTCAGTCCCTTCAGTCCCCGTATCTATTGAGAAATAATTTAAGTACTTTTTTGTACCAACCAAAGTACCTTATTAGTTAATTACAAATTCAGTACATTGTACACAAAATACCTACAGGTAAAAATACAAAAACATTAAGTTATATTGGTACAAAACCGAACTTCAAAAACGAGGTAAAGGTTAACAGTTCAAAAATAATATAAAACTGTTCACCCACTGCTGTTCTTACTTACTCCATCAGGGAGCTACGGTACTACAGACAGACACACATACTCAGATATACCTAGTCAAAACCCTGTTTTGCGTTGCGCGTCGGGGGTTAAAAACACAGCGTTTCGCCTCGGTCCTAGCTGAGGTTCTTGCTGGACTTTTCTCAGCAAGCTAGGTTTAGTGAACCAGCGCAAACACTCCCAGTACCTACCTCGATTCCAGTCACACCTCAGATTCAGTTGAACCCGCTCAACCAATCTCACTTTAGCGCAAAACAGAGTATTCCAGTGTTTACACCGCCCGCGTGGCGCGTGGCTCATTTGACAATGCCTAATCCCAATAAGGTCTAGTTTCCCCTCGGGGTTGGAAGGTCAGATGGCAGTCGCTTCCGTAAAAACGAGTGCCTACTCCAAATCTTGGGATTAGGTAGCGGACCCCAGGCATCCTTCAGGATGCAATTGTACTGGGATAACGCTAGGAGGATGATGACACCGCCCGCGTGGTCGTGTCGGAGGTTTCCCCTGGATTTTCAGGCCATTCTCCAGCTTCGCACTCCTATCGCTTTGTTGGACCCTGCCTATAAAGCCACAGTTTCATGCGATGCGGCATCAAAACCTGAACATACAACACACGAAGACATCACGACCGTGCCACTCGTCAGATCTGGGGCCCGATTTTTGAGTATAGAACGCTCCACTTTTCATTCGACATATTCTGTCAAAACATCATAGTTTTTTGAAAAAATCGGCCCCTGTATTGTCGCGCCGCTTCTCCTGCACCCCCCGCAGCCGCACCTCAAGAGTTATAATACGAATCGGATTCGTTTCTGTCGTGTCACAACGTAAGCCATCACATCGGAGCGCATCACATACGTGTGATGAGCCATACTAGTTAAATAAATGAAACTGATCATCCTGGCGCGTCATGACACAACACGTCAGAATAGTATGAATCCAGCTTTGCTGCGAACCACGTACTATTTGCCGCTGAAAAAAAGGTTGCATCGGAGGTGCTAAAATAAAACTAGGTATTCGAGAAAAAGGGAAGAAAAGTAGGTGTGAATTTTTTTTGACGTGCTTACATATTCGAATGCATTATCATTATGCATTCATAACGCATGCTAATTAAGTAATTTACCCTTACGCGCTCGTCTGATATGTGAGAAAGTGACAGTGTAAATGACGTCTTTATTTATTGAACCTTTTTTGATGTTCCGCGGTCAAATAGTTAAAAGATGACTTCGAAATCCATTTGATGCAATCACAGGTGTCCCATGTATTTTAAAAATATTGAATAAGGAGCATCCCAGATTCTGATTGCGGGATGAGAGGACTGCCCAGTTTATTTACAATGATCTATCTCCTCGGCCTACACGAGGGCGATCATAAGTGAGCTCAAATCTGACAACCTGCTTTGAATCGTGATTTTCTTCTCTTTTTTTTCTCTACAAAGACCACCAGATGTAGGTGACCTTCTGTGAACTTAATTTCTGACGATTCCCACGGAGCTGTCCAGGGAAAGTTTCGTGTTTCATGGACACGTGTACATGGAAACGTGTGACGGTCCTGCACTTTCGTCGAAACCTTTTGAACTTGACATAGTTGTAGACTCATACGCCATGGAACTGTAATGTCAAATGAGAAGTTTAACCCTACAGAAATGCATATACTCAGGTTAATGTCGAACTGCACGCCGTGATATGGTGCGGATGTATCAGTCATTGGCTTCCAGATGGGAAAAAATCGTACTATGCAGTCAAAAAGTATGTTCAAATATTTATTTTCACAGTGTGTACATACACACACATATCATCAACCTCCAACTCGACGCGTACACACATTCCCGCTGGAGAGAACGTCCACGCAACAACACAGACACATTAGTCCCTATTCGTCCCGGTACCGCCGCATACCGGGTAGAGTCAAGTCTGGCCCAGGTCGTGCCTCGCTGAGTTTCTTGCTGAGCTCTTCTCAGCTTGGCTAGGTTTAGTAAACCAGCGACAAATCTCCTAGTAGCTCAATTCCACTCACTCTTCACAACACAGATTCGGTTGAAGCTCAACTAATCTCACTGGACCGCAAACTCTTAGAGTATTCCAGTGCTTAAACCGTCCGCATGGTCGTAGTGGAAGTCTCCCCTGGATTTTCCTCAGGCTATTCTCCAACTGCGAACTCCTATCGCTTTATTGGGTCCGGCCTATAAAGCCACATTCAGGTTCAAAAAAACATCAACCCTATTACTCAAGAAGGGTAGGTAGAGGCAGAGAAGTAGAGATCAAGGCTTTCCATTTGCTACGATTCTTGAGAAACTTATTTCTTGTACTAAGATCATAACATCTCTCATACACAAGTGAAGAATTTTGAGATACGGAGTCATTTTCTGGGATAAATTACACATCATACTGAAGATGACCTTTAAGGAACAAAAAAATGTTCTTGTTAAAAGTATAATTCCGGACTGGCACCAAAAATATACAGTAAATAAAATAAATATAAAATAATAAAAATAAATAACCAATCAAATGAAGTTACGATGGATGGTAGATCCTTTGTCATCAAAAGTATTGTGAGGTTTCAAAAAATTTTCGATCCAGGAACCCGTTTGTGCCAGCCCCGGCCGCCCAGCTAAACCCTACGTGGCCCGGGCACGACATGTACACACTTGGACGGTTCTTTTATTGTACTTGCTTATAGTAACTGTCCTTATAAAATGTATGGCTTGATTAAGTACCTGAAAAACCAATTTCTATTAAATATTCAAGTAGTATTCAGTAATCTGCTTCAAGCTAGGTAAGTACTTGTGTAACAACGTATAGTTAAGTTTACAGAGAGGCTATATCAATGCAAGAATGAAAAACGAGACTTTGTTAGATAGGAACTACCAAAGAACTACTCTGCAGGTATGCGGTGTTGGAAGAATGGTTGGCAGAGCTTTTGAAAACTGGAGATGTGTCGTCTAGTTTGATGGATTGGTTTTCACTTATTGAACAACGTATAGTTGGATTAACAGAGGGCCATACAAATACAAGAATGGAAAAATGCGCGGGATGTCCGATAATATCTACCCTACTCTAGCTAGGGCACAGGTAGAATGTCATCCCGATTACATTTGGAGTAGACGACTATGTGGTGTTAGAATAATGGTTGACGGGGACCTTCTGAATACCGGAGATGCGTTGTGTGTTGTGTAGTTTGAGAGACTTGTTTTCACCCTTAGCTTTTATCACAACGAATCTTCAAATCAATTACCTACATAAAATAACAACACTGCCTGTTTTATAAGGGTCTGTTATGACGAATCCTGGTGATAACGAATACACCATAAGGGCAACAGATATCTAGTATTAATATTTATTTGTTATCACAACGAATCCTCAAATCGATAAAGGTTAGGCAACGTAAACTCTGTATAGTCGCAACCATCAATGTGCTCGCTATGGTGCCTGCTTATCATCAGGCAGACCAGGCCGTATGCTTGTCTTACACCGTCGCGGTATAAAAAGTCGCCCAAATATAGGGTACCATTGGCCAAGTAAAGAATACGTACTCAGTAATAAACGCTCGCTCTACGCGTCCAATATAATAATGCTTTTAGGATGTTGTTGGGACTGCCGCGCCACTGTAGTGCGTCACCGTCAGGCATGTTTGCGGAGGCGCGCACAGATTGTTTCAGTTCAGCGCCATCAGACGCCAGCGCGTTGCATCCCTGGTGCGGCGTGTGCGCGGCAGTACCAACAGCCTCATAGCCACAGTCGCGGACAGAGTGAATGGGGCCTTCCTGCAAGCCTGGAATGGCTTACATCGGTCACATAGGATAAGTTATATGTAATACTAACATCGTTTTAAGGTTCATTGTTACTAACACGATATGGACATTTCCGAAATAAATGATTAATTTTTTGAATTTTGTTTTATGAAATTAATACAGCATACAGCCTGTATATATAGAACCCTGACTGGATTCTAGCATTCACACAAGCTAAAACAGAACTCAACACTATACCTACCTATATCTTAAACTATTTATATGTTCATGAAACCCGAATAAAATTGATCAATAAGATTAATCTACAACTACCGGTGATTCTCTTTATGTATATAAGTTTCGATACTTCAACGTTTATGTTGCAAAGCGTGCTAAAGAAATACACAAACATACATTCATGCAAACATATTCTCGAAAAACACAACCCTTTGGACCTCGACTGCGGAGTCAAGTAAAAATCAATAATGGGTCGTCAATGCTTTACTTGTATTGCAGTCGCAGGCGGCTATGATGTCGTGTCTGGTTAACATCAGGTGGGCCGACAGTTTGTTTACCACCGTCATTGTATAAAAACCAGTACAATCATAAATTAAACTGGCATACCATAACCACATTATTATCTCGCCTATTTCTTAACTTATCAAAATATTGAAGGCAACTGAACTTCGAATTACGGTTTACATACGTTTATCTACTTATAATGGAGTTATAAATAACACACACTTTGTCATAACTAAATGTCCCTTATTCACAGGCAAACAGTTGCCGGTTTACCATAATAATATTAAACTACATAGGTAATTAAGACTACAGGCTTCTGCACTTCTGCTTCTGTTCCGGTAGGCTCATGCTTAGGATATGAATAACTAGCTGATGATGATAATAATCATAAAGTTGTTGCCTTGCAAGAGCATGATCATAGATACCTATATCTATGTAGGTACATATAAATATTATGGTTACATGAATAAATCAACGTGTAAACAGCCTCTTCAAAAGTTCCAATGCAGTCGTTGTCATTGTGATATCAACTTCTTGAACGACGAAGCCCTCGGGTGAATTAATGCTCTGGAGTTGCATTTGTGATCTTTATATCTTAAATAAATAATGATAATAAAAAAACTTTATCACAAACTTAAACTTTATCTTATATATTTATACCTTGCCATACGATTAAATAAATAAATAAATAATGCTATCATTGTCAATGCACCCTCACTGCAATGAGTTAGTCCGAACCAGGTCGGGCCTAGCCAAGTTTCTTGCTGGACTCTTTTCAGCTTGGCTAGGTTTAGTGAACTAGCCACTAAGCTCCCAGTAGCTCGATTCCACTCACACCTCAGATTTGGTTGAAGCCGCTAATCACTGGCACTGGAGCGCAAACTATTCAAGTGCTTAAACCGCCCGCATAGTCGTGTCGGATGTGGCCCCCTGAATTTTCCCCTAGCCACTCTCTAACCGTGCAATCATATCGCTTTATTAAGCCCGGCCCATAACCTAAAGTAGGTTTAATAATTTTTAAGAAAAAAAAGCCGTCTTTAAAGGGGGAGGCCGGTGAAAGATTATAATGCTTTATTTGCAAAAACTGAAGTGTTTACAAAATTGGAACTTATCTATCAGACTTCAAACTAGGCTGAGCTTGTATTTTGGACGTCTGCAAGGACTGCGAGAGCGAGTAACATAATAGTAGATTACAATAAAGAGGTAAGACAAAAAACTAAGTACTAATTACAGCGGAACAAAACACACATAAAGCTATACCTAAAGGGTACATTTCTAACTATAACCAGGGGCGACTCGCGTGACGTCATCGCGCCGCTCAAAGGTCCCACGTCGGGTGACTATCAATGCGAGAGAAAGTGATGTAGCGAGTGATGCGCGTGCGATAGAAGGAGATGGCCAAGCGTCGGCACGTTTGGCTTGCCTCGCGCGGATTTGTTAAAAGTGAGACTCTGTACGTAGTACTATTACTTATACTGTGCTATAACTATAAAATGTGTCTTGAAAACCTAGCTTGCTTGACAAACATAACAAAGAGAACAAATCGCCAAACGTGAACTATGCGTCGTTGAAGAGTTCCATTCTAATCATCAGCAGCAGTTCCACTTCATCAAATGTCACTTATTTAAATGTAAATGCTTGATTTGTTTATGAAAATACTAAAATCACTATATGTATGCCTTTAACATGTGTGGAGTTCCCTCGATTCCTCATGGATGCCATCATCAGAACTCGAGCTTGAAAAATGATTGTCTTGAAATTCTAAATTGCTTAACAAAGACGACAATCGCCAAACGTGAACTATGCGTCGTTGAAGAGTTCCGATCTGATCGTCATCAACAGTTCCACTTCCTCAAATGTCACTTTTTGGAATGAAAATACTTGATTATTAGTTGTTGAAAATACTAAAATCACTATATGTGTGCCTTTCACATTTAAGGAGTTCCCTCGATTCCTCATGGATCCCATCATCAGAACTCGAGCATGACAAAAAAATTCGTGAAAATAGAACTTGCTTAACAAACACAGCTAGGAGGGCAAATCGCCAAACGTGAACTTTTCGTCGTTGAAGAGTTCTGTTCTGATCATCATCAGCAGTTTCACTTCATCAAATGTCACATTTTTGTATGAAAATGCCTGATTTGTTGATAAAAACAAAAATCACTATACGTTTGCCTTTAAGATTTGAGGAGTTCCCTCGATTCCTCATAAATCCCATCATCAGAACTGCGTTTTGACAAAAACGGGATCAACTTGGATACAATCAAAAAAAGAATCTTCAAAATCGGTTCAGAGATGACAGAGTTCTGGAGTAAAAAAACATTAAAAAAAAGCAACCGAATTGAGAAAGAAATAGAAATAGAAATATTTTTATTTGCTATAAATGTTGTACATAAAGGTGTTACAATTTTATTATCTTGTGACCATACATTTAGGCTTTGAGAAGCCATGCAAAATAAGTGAACTTAATTTAGGTATGTATAAAACGTAAATAAATAAAAGATAAAAGAGATAAAAGAACCTCTTTTGAAATCTTGAAGTCGGTTAAAAATATGTCAATTACCACAAACATTTTGACGTGTATCTTAGTATCGTGAATCGTGATAATAGTACCTGAGCAAATCTGGATGCTCAATAATATCGTTTATTCAAACTACTTCATATTGTCACTCACACTGTAAAATCTTGTTTATTTCGGCTATAGCCGCCACTGATTCAGCGATCGGTGTACTGAAAGAACTGGTTTATAAACTAATAAATCTTTAGCCCAATGTGTATTATGCATATATATTTATGTTAATTATATATATGGCGATTTTTGTAAGTTTGTCCGCATTTTTCAGTACAAATGATTAATGTGAAATGTGTACAAATATTGCAAATTTTTTAATGTATGTTGGCAAAGTTACAAGTATAATGAGGAACTACGAGTACATAGTCTACTTTATACTGACGACAATATCAATAATGGTACAATACTTTTTTCTGTTGATAATATTAACATACGGTAGATACTATATTCATGAACTAGCTAGGCGACTCTAGCTAAGTTACCTAAAAGAAGCCATTGTGATACCAACGGGCCTTGTTCACTTCTAGGATCTCCAAATAATCATCCAACATCATCGGCGAAATTAGCATCAATAGCAGAGCTAGACGTTGTCAACTGTTTCACGGTCTGTGTTCAGAAAATGGAATAAATGGCTGTAAATTAATTACAAACGAAGCATTCATTAATCTACACACTATAGCCTGCCCCAGAATATTATGTGCGTGTTCATGAAAACCGCATACAACAATAATTTATTTTATCGATAAAATAATCGACCAGCGCGACTTTACTTGTAATATGTATCTATAGATATAAAGTCCATAATATATTATATTAATCCAATCACTATGAAGAGTTTGTAGACATCTCACATATTCGAATTCATCGTATTGTTAAACTTTTCGACGCCAACGACAGACATATCCGTCACGGCGAGCAGTGCGATATCAACCTACTGCATGCATTGTCGAGTTCAACTTCGCGTTTGACATTTCCATATAATGGCATGTGAGCAACAGCTTTTGGATTTGACATGACGTTAAAAAGATGAAGCTGATGCAGAGCTTAACCAAAGGAAAAGACATATACATACCTATACATTCATACATACATACCTACATTAGACATGAACATACAAACATACACTCGAAAAATAAAACAGGCCTTCTACCGCAGTCGGGTAAAAAGTACAGACATAGATGAGATATAATTTCGCCTGTTTCTTAGGTAATGTAGCAAGGAAATGTAGGTAAATAAACTCAACTCCGAATTATCCCAATTTTAATTTACCTACATTTACGGTTTACCTATACACCTGGTATCATTATGCAGCTTAGAACTTTTTCCACCGGTGGGGACGTCCACCACGCGATCGCGACAACATAGACACGTATGGTCCCTATTCGTCCCGATACCGCCGCTTACCGGGTAGAGTCAGTCCGACTCAGGTCGAGCTTAGCTGAGTTTCTTGCTGGAAACTTCTCAGGTTTAGTGAACCATGGACAAAACTCCCAGTAGCTCGATTCTACTGACACCTCAGATTCCGTTGAAGCCGCTCAAATAATCTCTCTGGAGCGCAAACGCTGCCACTCTCCAACCGCGCACTCCGATCGCTTTATTGGGCCCAGCATACAAATCACAGTCAGGTTGAAAAAAAGTTAAGGCTGGGTATTACCACTTTCGAGCTTTTTAAAACCATCTATGTCTAAGAATATAGTGTCTTAAATTTAAAAAAAAATATATGTGTTACATAAGGATATTGTTTAGTCAAAATCGCAGTCAGTTACATGACCTGATGAATTACACTCGATAGAAAAAAAACGCAGTTACCCCTTTATGGTTTTTTTTTTCAAAACTACGGCTATATTTACTGATATTTTACATTTAATTTTTATCTGCTCAATTAAAGATCCTAAATAGTTACAGACAAATTCGCAAAGTTTGCTTTGATAAAATGATTGGCTTAATTACTATAGCTAAATATTTACGAAAACTGCGCGCAGAGCATCCGTAGAGAGCGGGGATGGTTAATTGCAAACTCACGCGTGTTAGAGCGGGACATTTGCATTGGGGATACCTCCCCTTAAGAACCTTACGAGTAACATTGGCCAGAGTACCTTAATCCTCAGTAAACTATGGCATCCATTTGTCAGTTGGCCATAATACTAGAACAACATTTGAAGGCTCCAGGATTCCTGTATAGATCTGACTAAGTAAGTTTATTTTCTGCCAAGAGAGGTAAGGTACAGCGGAATGTCATCTTGCTGATATTTCTTACCATCTTAGCTAACTGGGGAATTACCTCCACCTTACAAAGACCGCAGCCATAATAACACAACTACTTTCTAGGTATGTGGTGTTGTCTCCTGGTTGTGAGGAAAGAGGAACAGGCCTGCTGTTCCTCTTTCCGCTTCGGCTAAACTCGGCACTGACAGACCTCCGTGATGTCCAGATACCCTATCGCGCTTTTAACGAAGGCACACGTACCATGATTAGCTGCCTAACGCCGGTTTTGTTAGATGGAAACCTTCTGTACCTTACTACTATTAATTGTTCTGTGGTAAAGTCGCCAGTTGTGCCCAGCACCCGAGGATGTGCTGTGTTGAAAGATGGAGTCCTACAGTAATATCGAGCCATACACACAGGAATCAACAAAGGGTCGGCGACGCGCTTATGATTCATTTTAGGTGCTCGCATCCAAAAGCTACGGTGTCTGCTTACCATCAGGCAGGCTGTGAGTTGATAGCAAAAATGAATGCCCGACTCAGACCTTTCTGAGCGACGTCAAGTACGTAATATTGACCCCAAGACATACAGCAGCATCGATCAATCAGCTTTACTGGCTTCGGCTTCGCAAACTGCCTATACCAGGCCAACTAGATTCATAAAAAGATTTATTAATAGATCAATATAAATTACTTACGAATGTATTCACAATCCATGTGGATTCTTAGTTTATAAACTAAGAATATATTATATTATTCTTATTTCATTCAAAATTTTAATTTGATGTAAAAATTCTTGACAGGAATCTCCACTTTGACACGACATGTCAGATTATTCTTTAAAATGTAATCCAACCTCCTAGTGCTAGAGATACACCACCGGATTATCTGCTTGGTGTCATTTGTACAAATCAAGAAAGAAGTATACAACTATAGACATCTAGTGCCAAGTAGAATAAGTTATTGCACTTAATTAACGTAGAGTTAAATGAGAGTTAAATCCTAAAACTCAATATAATACGATCCCTGCACGCGTTAGCTCGAAGATGTATATATCAAAAAATAGCATACAACAGATCATTTAATGTGTATAAGTCACTAGTGTATACACGTAGGCATCTTTGAACAGTAGCTGATTTTTCTTTTACTCATATCTTTCGTTTCTTAATTCTAGTCCTGTAAATATTTCAGCGCTGATATCGGCAGCCTTACGTGGGCTAATTATCATTATCTTTCATATGAGGTACCTTATATTTGATTGAATCCCTTATATTTTGTATAATAAAGGTTTTTATACCTTACATACTCTTGTCAATTACTCGGCCCCTGCACGCTGTCCAACATTAGTGCCATACAATGAAATACTGCCACGATGAAGACCTTTCAAACGAGATATGTCTCAACTGTATACACCGATGGGACATTTTGCCCATTCTCCTTTGGTAATAATGTTTGTTATTACGTATATTTTACCAACAAATACTAATATATTGATAAATGAGATTATTTCTTTGAAATTTCCTTAACCAACCAACTTAAGTTTGCGGTCGGTTCGGAACCCGAAATGTGCGAAGTCCGATTCACACTTGGCCGGTTTTTAATTTGGCCAGTAGATGTTCGTAATACGTCGGTCCTATAACGCGCGTTAAGTAAGTACTTACCTATACGTTTTGTGACTATGGAACTAAACATTTGTTTTTGTTTCAGGAAGGACATACTTCAAAATGGTATGATATTTTTTAGTCTCATTGTTGTCGAGAGATGTATCTATGTGACTCTTTATTGCACATAAAAAAGTGATAATACCTATTTATCCTACATGAATGCGCGCTATTTTATGTAAGAAAATAAAATCTGTGAAGTGCCAGGCAGACTCGCGCACCGTGGGTTCCGTACCTACAAACTTTGTTACTTTATTTCCGACATTACTGGAACAATCTTGTTGATGTATACTTAATTGTATGTATAATTATTTATTTGATTTGGCCGAGTTGTGTATCAGTTAACCATACAAACGGCGACTTAATTGTACATGCTAGAAGATTCTAATTCCAATATTTTTTTATAAAATATTGGCCAGCACAAAATATCTCAATTTTAATGTGCTGGGGACGCAGAGTTGGCAGCTTCCTCGCTCAACGCATCAATATTGGCTATATGACAGTTTATATTGTAAAATATACATAGGTTTCATTTACAATTTTTTTTTCTCCAATACCCTTTACAATTTTTTTTTCTCCAAAAAGCGTTATATTGGTTAAAAAAGAGGGTTCAAATTTAAATAAAATTCTACAATTTAAATAAAATATTTTTGATGATTTTTGGAAAAGTCGTGTAGTCGGGTCGTAATAAAAAATCCAAAAAATTCTTTGTCAACGTATTTTTGGTCCAACCTGTATTGGGGCTAGTTCGATTTGTGTAGAATTGTCGCCCTATTATTATTTATGACGACCGCTTTATCCCCGTTATGTATGCTTTCAGTACGGCTTTGTGAACTACGCTCTTGAGCTTCTTGTTATGAAGACCTTCGGGCAGGCGACGTGGGAAGAAATAAAGTAAGACTTAATTCCTAACCCCTCATCCCCCAAGCCCGGAGATTCGCGATGATATCACCGGGAATCTCCGGGCATTTATAAAAATGACCGCGGTAAATGATGGCTTAACCCAAATCCCAAATGGTATTAAGGAACATTTTACATTCAGCTATCAAATTGATCATCATTGATCATCATATTAGCCAAAAGACGTCCACTGCTGGACATACTCGTAGGCCTTCACCAAAGAGTGCCACAATGACCAGTCATTTAAATTCTAGAGGCATTTATGTACACTGCAGTAACTACATGATGGGGTTACGAGTAGGTGCAACCAACCATCTTAACGTAAGACAGGTAGGACACAGCGGAACATCATCTCGCACATATTTGTAGCAGCCCAACTGGGGAAATACCTCCACCTTACAGAAGACTGCAGCGATAATAACGCCACTACATTCCTCTGGTGAGCAGGTCGATAGATCTCCCGAGAATGCTCTGTATTGGGCTGAGAGAGAGTGACCTTAATATGTCTCTAGCTGTCAAAATAACGAATCCTCAAGTCAATATAGTGATTCTTCTGGATTCGCAAGTGTCCATAAGCTCTGGTATCTGTTTACCATCAGATAAGCCATAAGCTTGGTTGCCGTTGCCACTGTCGTCGTATTAAAGTATCTGCTCAGACGCATGACCCTAGTCTCTAATAATCATCTCCTTATACATTTTGCAGAAGAAAAGCTGACGTTGCTATGGAAGGAAGTTTCCTGGTCCGACAGATATACGATGACGAGATCACTTACAACCTCATCACTGCTGCCGTGGAGATTCTGCGTAAGTCGTGACTGTGGAATATCTCATCATCATCATCATATCACTGGTACCAGTACCGATCTCAAAACTTGACTTCCAATATAGAGTTGAATGCACTTTTCACGCCACTTCCACATACACTAGGTATGTATTTATTGAATAATGCTCAGAGGTGTTCCGTGGATATATATTTATTATTTTAAACCATTTTAAACACACAATAATATTTTAACTAAACATTGCGACATTACCTACTTGACAGAGAACGACATAATAGAAACTCTCACCGGCCAATATAAATCTATAGTAGGTATACAACCTTAACACGCCTCCTTAGATTTATATGGCAACACTCCTCAACAATAATAAACTTAAAAACAAAAATCACTTTTAGCATGGCAACATCACATTAAGTTATATTTAACATTTGTCTAAATTTAAAGAATTTAATGTTTCCTAACGACTTAGTTAGAATGTCAGCTACGTTATCTTCCGAGTCTACTTTAACTATATCAATTGTTCCATTCTTAACACTCTCATGAACGTAGTGATAATGCACTTCAATGTGCTTCGAATTTTTCGTGAAATTGCCATACTTCGCGATAGCTACAGTTCCTGAATTATCTTCATAAATATTTACATGTTTATCAAACTTAACAAAAACATCATCTAGAATACTACGCAATAAACTTATTTCAGTTACCGCTTCTGACAACGCTATGTATTCTGCAAAAGTGGAAGATTTCGTTACACTGCTTTGTTTCTTGGACTTCCAATACACGGCGTTACCAAATAATCGAATCACAAAACCTGTGGTAGACTTCCGGTCTACAATATCTCCTGCCCAATCGGCATCAACATAACAATCCATAATATTAGCTTTTACATTCTGATAATACGTGAGCTTAAGGCTCTTTGTCAAGAACAAATATTTTAAAACTCGTAATGCATATTTGTAATGAGTCTCATCATATCAGTTTTGAAATCTACTCAAGTAATTGACACAAAATGCGATATCTGGTCGCGTACCAGAACTTATGTAGAGCAAAGCGCCTATCAAATTTCTGTATCTAATATCCTCATTTAATTCACATCTTTCAAGTTTGACATTTATCTCCATTGGAGTTTTGAACAGTTTAGAATTCTCAATGTTATATTTTTTGGCTAACGACTCTATGTACTTTTCCTGGCTCAACGTTAAAATATTAGCTTTTTCATAATCATACTCAACATCAATACCTATATAGTTCTTAACTTTGCCCATATCCTTCATTTTAAAATAATTGCTCAATTTATTTTTAATATTCGTTACTGTTTCTTCATCTTTGCATGCAATCAATAAGTCATCGACATATACTAAAATATAAATCGTTTGGTTATTTTCGTTATTTACATAGAGACAATAGTCATATTTACTTCGCCTAAAACCAATAGTTGTCACAAAATTATTAAAACATTCGTACCACGCACGTGGGCTTTCCTTTAAACCGTATAAAGATTTATATAGTTTATACACTTTATCACTACCGTCTTCATAGCCAAGTGGCTGTTTAACATACACTTCAGATAACACTCTGCCGTTCAAAAAAGCAGTCTCTACGTCCATTTGATGCACATTTAGCTTAAATTGACAACAATACGCAAGAAGTAATTTCAATGTTTGCATTCTAGCTACAGGTGAATACGTATCATCAACATTGTCAGTTTGTTGGAAACCTCTAACCACTAACCTGGCTTTATACAGTTCTTCAGATTTCTTCTTGTACACCCATTTTACATCTAGTACCTTTTTCTCCTTTGGCGCAGTTACCAGGGTCCATGTATTATTTTTGACCAAACTATTCATCTCACGGTCCATAGCGTCTTTCCATTGTTCCGCCTCGTCACATGTAGTCGCCTCCTGAAAAGTATCTGGAATCATCGCATCACAATAGTTAACAGTTATACAATAGTATCCGTATTCTTCATCAAAACGGACTGGTGCTTTGATTTGTCTCGTAGACTTTCTCTGTTCATTAGTTCTTTCCTCTCTATTATCATTATTATCTTCCGGTTGAATGTTATCTAGGGAATCTTCCCATTCTTCTTCTTCTTTTTTATTTTCTATTTCGTTATCATCAAAACCAATAAGCTTTACATCCTCTTCAATTATGTCAACGTGTCTTGCAACTACTACTCTGTTATTAATCAGTACTCTGTATCCAACATCTGTATATCCAAGTAAAATACCCATTTCTGCTTTCTTGTCCCATTTTGATACACGTCTCTCTTCTGGTACTCTCACATAAACTTTACTACCGTACATTCTCAAATATTTTGCAGTAGGTTTCTCATCAAAGAATATTTCAAACGGTGACTTCTTTTCTGGTGTATTTGTCATAATTCGATTCTTCAAATAAGCTGCTGTTTTAATAGCTTCCGGCCAATAACGTCTGTCGACCTTTGCTTCAGCCATAAGGCATCGTGCCATATCCATTATTGATCTATTATATCTTTCAGCTGTACCATTTAGCTCATGAGCGTATGCTGGACAGGGTTTAATCATTATTCCTTTCTCTCTAGCAAAGTTAAAAATTCTGTTGTTTATGTATTCTTTTCCGTTGTCACATCTTAATTCTTTAATTGTTTTTCCTGTCATATTTTGCATTCCATTGACATACTCTACAAAGCATTCATAAACTTGTTCCTTTGATCTAATACAATATACTTTCGCTAATTTACTGTAATCGTCTATAAACGTCAGAAAATATTTTTCTCCTTGATATCCTGTAATTCTATGTGGCCCATTAACATCGGTGTGTACTATATCTAATATATCTTTCGCTCTGGTCCTGTTGTTGTTAAATGGCAAATTATGCATTTTGTTTTCAACGCAGATGGCACACTTCATATAATCAGTTTCTAATTGCTTAGGCATTCCTTCTAGTACTTCGTTTTTGCACATCATATCAAGACAATTGAAGTTTATATGTCCAAATGTCCTGTGAAGCTTTTCTTTTAATGTCATTTCGGTGTTTGCTGCATTCACTCCTATTTCTTTACAAACGAAACTAGTTATTTTATATAATCTCTCATCTTTCTTCGCAATTGCTATCAATTCTCTATTCATGTTATATATCTTCGTTGTATATCCTGTCGAAATTATCGTATGACTGTCCGTAATCTTTGAGTAGCTTAATAAGTTAGCTTTCATCTCTTTCACATAGAAAACATTGTCTATAATCACCTTGTTTTTGTTTTCATATACAGGAAAGTACGTTGTAATACTCCCAACCTTCGTAGCTTTCAATATTCTTCCATCTCCAACCTTAACTTTTATCGGTTCTTTCAATGTGACATATTTATCGAAATATTCGTCGGTATTTATGACGTGATCCGTGCATCCACTATCCAAAAGCCAATTAATCTGTCCCGCTTTAGTAATATCTTCTTTATCAGTCGTCGAATTATTCACAATCAATGTATGAAAGCTCTTTTTGTTAAAGTCCGTATTATAATAACTTCCTCTGCCACTATTCTGTCCATAATTATAGTAACCTCGTCCACGACCACGACTACGACCATAATGTGCGTGTCCACGACCACGGTTTCCGTGCCAGCAGTCTCTTTGTAAGTGACCAAATTTTCCGCAAGTAAAACATTTAGGTTTATTCTCTGACTCTACTTTAAATGCATTCGACCTGTCAGGCATTTCTTCTTCTACTTTTTGCATATTTTTCATCCGTATTTTACTTTTCAAATATTCGACGGTTCTCTCATTTTCAGGCAAAACATCTATTAAATCTCCTATATAACTGTAATTTCCCGGCAGTGCTTTTAACATATAGTTCAATTTTTCGCTTTCTGATATCGTCGCGCCGGCTTTTTTCAAATCATTGACACATCGTTCGAAATTGTCAAAGAAAATATTAATGTCGGAATATTTCGCTAACTTTATATTTTCTAAATTGCTTCTGCACACAATTTGTAATGCTGTTGATTGTTTTAAATACATTTCGTCGAATTTTAATATTATTTTACATGCCGACTCTACTTCGCAGATATATTCTAACTGTTGATTCGAGATCGCGCTGTATATGTAATTTGTAGCCATAATATCCATCTCTTCCCATTTCGTCGCATCGTCATTGTCGCTTTTACATCGTATTGCTACATCTTTACACTTCTTAAATTGCAAAAATTTCAGTAGACGAATTTTCCAGTTCGCGTAGTCCGAACCGTCAAAAATTGGTATCACAATATTATTACTCATTTTTTACGACTTACTTGTTTATCGACGCTTAATTCACATTCCCAGCGATGCTACCATATTGAATAATGCTCAGAGGTGTTCCGTGGATATATATTTATTATTTTAAACCATTTTAAACACACAATAATATTTTAACTAAACATTGCGACATTACCTACTTGACAGAGAACGACATAATAGAAACTCTCACCGGCCAATATAAATCTATAGTAGGTATACAACCTTAACAGTATTTTCTCTAGTTATATATGTGTATTTTTATTGTTTGCAGAAATACCTGCTGACGCTATTTTGGAATTATTTGGCAAGACTTTCTTCGAGTTCTGCCAAGATTCGGGGTATGACAAGATCTTGCAAGTTTTAGGTGCTACGCCTCGCGACTTTTTACAGGTCAGCTCTTACTTATATCTAAGTTTACAGTTGTTACAAGCTACTACTTTAAGGTCGACGTCCAGAAGTATAAAATGGAACTTTTAAGTATATTAGTCTGAGTAAGGTGACTAATAAATTTTGACTCCATTCTCTCGCTGGATTGGAATGGACAGCCTGTGTACCAGGAACGAGGCGGAACGAAGGTCATAACCATGACCAGAGTTCGGACGGATGGGAGTCATTATATGACAGGGCGAAATCATAATAACATTATTGAGAGTATAACGCCCGTCCGTCAGAACCCTCTTACCGCCGTCACTACCCTGCCTTCCCGAGAAAAGCGTTGACGTCTAAGCTCCAACAACCGGTCTTGTCCGCCAGATAAATAATTATTATTTACTTGATGATGTTTCAGAATTTGGACGCTTTGCATGATCACCTCGGTACTTTGTACCCTGGTATGCGATCGCCCTCTTTCAGATGCACCGAGAGACCAGAAGATGGCGCTTTGGTCCTACATTACTATTCTGATAGACCTGGGTTGGAGCACATTGTTATCGGGATTGTGAAGGTAATTTTATTATTACTATTTCCATTACTGGCAATATTGCGAAACTTTAATGAGCTCGCGTACACTCCACCCGCAGCACACTTCAATGATATTCCTATAGTTGTCTCTTATGACATCCACGGAAAGAAAGGGGATGGCGCTGTTCTCACCCCACATCACAGACATAACGGGCCTGAAATCCCAGAAAAATCTGAAAATAAGATGATAATAAATAATAATACCGGTAACATGCGAAACTATACATTTTCAGACAGTGGCCAGCAAGCTCCACAACACAGAAGTGAAGGTTGAAGTTCTGAAGACGAAAGCGGAATGTGACCATGTGCAATTCCTCATCACAGAGACTTCTAACACTGGACGGGTCTCTGCTCCTGAAATTGCTGAATTTGAAACGTTATCGTTAGGTGAGTCCATATGAAAAATATGGAGTGCTATATAAAATTAATAAATACATATTTGTGGGCATTCCAGCGGCGTCGGGTACCGCTTGCGGTATCTTAGGTTAAGCAACGTGGACAGCGGTCAGGACTTTGATGGGTGACCGCTTTGAGTGGTTACTAACTGAGCGCTCCCGTGCTTTGGAAGGCACTTTGATCCCGGTTGCTGTCTATGGCAGCAGTCGTTAAGCCTTCGGGCGGTTTGAGAACTTCTAGTCAAGTTGCCCACTCACTTGACAAAGCCTAATCCCAACGAATAAGGTCTAGTTTCCCATCGGGGTTGGAAGGTCAGATGGCAGTCGCTTCCGTAAAAACTAGTGCCTACGCCAAATCTTGGAATTAGGTAGCGGACCCCAGGCATCCTTTAAGATGCAACTGTACTGGGATAACGCTAGGAGGATGATGACATATTTGTGGGCATTCTTGCACAAATCGACCTAGTCCCAAACTAAATAAAGCTTGTACTATGGGTACTAGGCGACCCCTGACCGGAATTTGAACCCGGGACCTCCAGCTTCGTAGGAAGAGTCACTAGCAACTAGGCTAAAGTCGCCGTCTAGCATAAAAAGTGATAAAAGACATTAGCTCTCTCGCACTAATATACTTGCTAGTGAAAGGATGTGCCACGAATGCTATACGCTATAAACGCAATCATGCTAGATAGGCAGGCTTGCAGAAGAAGCCGAAGTTTCGACAATAATAACGTTTTTTTTAAACCAGACTGTGGCTGTATAGGCTGAGCCCAATAGGAGTACGCGGTTGGAGAGTGGCATGGGGAAAATCCTGGGGAAACCTCCGACACGACCACACAGGCGGTTTAAGAAAAAAAGAAGAAAGAAAAAATATTTATTCGTGAAATTGGTTGAGCGGATTCAACAGAATCTGAGGTGCATGCTATGACGTAATATTCTCTGTATTCCAGAACCAAAAGTCAGTCCAGCAACGTTCTGCCGCGTGTTCCCGTTCCACCTCATGTTCGACCGTGAGCTGAACATCGTACAAGCAGGCCGCACCGTGTCCCGTCTGCTGCCGAGGGTCACCAGGCCTGGTTGTAAGATCACCGACGTTCTGGATACGGTGAGAATACAATGCAGTACAAATAGATTGCACACCTCGCATAAACGAATCAGTTACATACGTTATCCAAACAGCAATATGAAGGTAATAGAAGTAGACAACAGGCGGTATTATCGTTAAAGAGGGATCTCTTCCAGACAACCTTTGAGTAGCGGAAAAAAGAAAAATTATGCAGTGGGGTGGGGTGGGGAATACTCTGATGGCAGGTATTGGCCTTCATTTGTTTTTAGTTGATTTAGAATAGGCACATAGACAAGGCATCATCATGAGCTTGGGATTGCTCTTGGCTAGCATCTTGTTATGAGGCAAAGATGAGTCCGACGCTCAAGCAAACTGACCCAGAAGCTGTTACTGCAATTATATCATTTTCACCATCTTTAAACCTACAATTGCTAATAAAAGTCGGCACTGAAATTAAATGTCGTGTCTCTGCTTACCCCTTTTGGGACTACAGGCGTGAATTGACAACATTTCATATTTTTAACTACTTTATATTATGAACTAGTTAGAAAATAGGTAAAAATTTAAGCCACCCGTATTTTTTCTTTTTCAATTTAACTCATTATTTCATACAAAAAAAAACACGTTGAAAAGTAGGTCATTCCAAAAGGGTGTAAGTAAAATATGACGTCATCTTCCCAACAAGAATCCAGAGCCACTCCAGAGCAGCGATTGTCTGTACTCTTTACTAAGGTCTCCCTGAATACAGCGAGGAAGATGACGTCAACTTTCGGTTTACAGTAATTTGCGATTTTTTCCAAAAATAACGGAGAAAAAAATCTAAAAAATGTTTTTGTGTACTTCACACGTTTTTACCGAAATGGTTTTCGAATTAAGACTTTTGGAAATTATGAAATATTGTCAATTATGTGTGTGTAATAACTGTGAACCTGTCTCATGCCAGCAGCCAGAATGGTTCTGGTTGATATTCCGAAGGGACCGTCAAATGTCAAATGATTCCACTTTAAGAAAGAAAAGAAGGTTCCATATCGAAAAGGAGGTTCCTAGAAAGGAAATGCCTAACAATATCTATAGCAATTATTTAAAGTATTGGCATTTTATTATTTACTGACTTAAAAATACATAACTGAACACTTAACTAATATTTAAAAATAAATAATTATAAATTGAAACGCCCCTCCTCAATTCCCCCTAATGTTGCCCGAGGCATCGTTCCCAGGACGCTCGCTGCGTTGCCTTGCTGAATGGCCAGGCTCAGCCGCTGGGCGAAGTAAGAGCCAGCCCTCAGATCACCTGAGACCCCGATCAGTTTTTGACAAACTTTTTTGACAAATTCTTTAGTATCTGTCGACCAGGGTCCCAGGGTCTCTACTGCAAGTGCCGCAAATAGGTAATTGTCTGTTAAGAAAGCATATTTGCGACACTTGACAGTTTGGGCATTATTAGCGGCTGAGCCCGGCGTATTGGCAGAGCGCTGGACATGGGACGGGGCCAACGTGTCCACGCAGGTCACATCCCATGCCAAAGGTCGCCCTAGATGCCACGGTACTATTGTGCACCCGTCAGGTCTTTTCCCATCAGCAGCGGACAGACCTACTGGCTCCAGAGTTGATGGAATAGCTGCGGAGCCGAGAGCCCGGTGGATGAGGTCGTTGAGCGTTGCGTGCCTAAACCACCGACCGGCACTTGACTGGCAGTATAGGCCGTGACGACCGAGGGCGTCAACCGAGCCACCGCAGCGGCTGCAGGAATGTGGCTCGCAGACTTTGAGGCCTAGTCTAAGGCACACGGCTACACGTAATGCACCCGGATCTAAGAGGGAGCCAATATTACGGGACGGTAGAGCGTGAAGCCAGTGCCCCGACTCCGGCTCGGACACTGCCAGTAATCGAGCGCGCTCGGTTGGGATAAGGCTCTGTTCTAAAAGATTTTTGTATATGGATTTGACTTTTAAAATGTCCCAGGCAGCTTGGCTCGCTTTTTCAGTAGGCGGACTATTACCAGGATTCCCGATCTCCCAAGTTGACTCCGCATCGGCCAAGCCCGTCACTACTACATCAGCGGGATTGGAAACATTAAGAATTCCACTGATGAGCGTGGCGGTGCTGTGGACAGATGAGAGAAAAGCAGGAAGAGCCAGGTCACCAGTACAGCGGATACCTAATCCGCCATATTTTATTGGCAAAGTTGCCTGGGACCAAGTATGAAAATCTAGGGAAACATTTAGGATTTTACTGATTGATTCTTTTAATGTGTTATCTATTAATGACGTCAATAGAGGGAATTTCCATAGCGGGCAGCAGCGTAGAATATACAGAAATTTAGGCGAAAAAAGGCACAATCGTAAAATGTAGATGGCTATGTGGGGATGAATCTTAAAAAGCAAATCTGAAGAATTGTGAAAATTTTGTAATTTCGAATGAATTGCCGGGGGGATGGCATCTTCGTATATTGGAGCACCGAGTAGAGTGAGAGAATCCCGAGTAAGTAAAGAGAAGTTGGGAGTGACAAGATTGAAGTTTTGAATTATAGCATCGCGAGAGCTGACAGAGAGATCACCTGCTATAAAAACTTCACACTTATTAAAATTTATTGTGAGGCCTATCTCAGCAAATCGTTCAATGATTGTATTCAAGTCACTTAAGACGGAAGATGCCTTCCCTCCAAGAGTGCCGTCGTCAAGGTACCAGATGTTAAGGTCTGATGAAAGCTGGGTGACTATAGGATGGATAGCGAGACTAAAAATTGCGGGCCCCAGCGGCTCTCCCTGTTGGCAGCCAGCGCAGGAGGAAATCTCATTTTTACCAAACATTAATTTAGACGGAGTACCGTAACATTGAACCACATAATCAAAAATTTCGGGAAGTTCATTTTGAACTTCTGTTAAAAGCGTAGTGCGGTCTATGGAGTTAAATGCGTTTTTAACGTCTAGTTTAAGCAGGACTTCGTAATTGGAGTTCTCTAAGAAGCTACGAGTAGCATGTACCGCGGCCTCACAACCGCCTCTGACACCAAAACCAAGCTGTATAGGTTTGAACTTATCGGTGAGGCGGGTGTGAAACTCGCGGCAACATAATTTTGAAGCTAAACGGCGCAGTGAGCTTCCCACTGCTATGGGCCGTATACCACCATCTTTTTTTTTCAGGGCAATTAAATTGGCTCCATAAATAATTGGTACAATTTCGCAACAAACTTGCCCAGACAACATTAAATTAATCAAGTCGGTCAGCTCCTTCAGTAGGGATTCCCCAGCATCGCCCATTAACGGGCTTGTTAAATCTTTAAGATGCTGTGGGGTGATACCGTCTAGACCTCCGGCCGAGCCATTGGGAAAGGAGCTGATCGCCTCTAGGGTAGCGCTTTTGGTCACCTGTAGAGCCTGCTGTGCGGTGGTGGGTGGCGTGGGTGGCTGCACTGGAGTCGAGGGAACCGGGTGCTTATCTTTTAGCGCTATAAATACTTCTGGCGAATCCGAAGCCAAGGAATCGCTGGAAAATAATAATTTTGCCGCACTTCTTACATTGCCATCGGAAATTTTGTTTTCTATTGCCTTAATCTTATAATTTATGTGTGTATTACAATTACCCAAAACTGGCGGTTCCATCTCGACTGCGGGATAAGCCGGGTGAAGAACATTCTCTTTAATTATAGCTGAAAGGGAGCGGTTTGATTTATTGCGTGGGATACAAAGATGTTTATAAACAAAGGTGAGCAATGATTCCCAGGCGGCAAAGTTATTATTTACTACAACTTTGGAAATGCATTCGGAAAGACTCCGAGCTACAGCAATCCGAGCGGCCTTTGGAATCCGTTTGGCTATTTTAGTGGTAGATTTCAAAGATGCCAGATGGGTAGATAGGTCTGCCGAAGAGGCAGGAGAGTTGGGAACGGATACCCCGGGCGAGCAGTTAGAGAAATTGCAAGCTGATAGCGCTGAGGGCGGCGGGTATGTCCTGGGAACATGTATCTTACTGAGATGGATTTTTAATCCCAGATTACCTTTATAAACTTTGTGATCAGCGCAAATGGGGCATTCCAGGTTCAGGATCGGTACACTAGACATTCTTACTATAAAATATAAAATTAAGATTATAAACAAACAAAGGGATATTTTCAAAATGACGTTGCTGTCAGGGCTTCTGTCGGTGGCCGCACATTTCTTCTTATTTTGTTGTTTCCAGCCGGGAGCCGCGATATCTTCATCAAACGCAATGATTGATTTGTTGTTATTACGAAGTGTTCCGTATATATATTTTCAAATATACAGGCGGTGGCCGGTGTCTTTATGGGAACTATTTGAATATCCGATTAAGTCATTGTGTCAAAATATCATCAAAATGAATAGGTATTAAGTCCGGTTGTGTGTGCTTTACGGAATAAATTGTTTTTCTTCTTCTTCTTCTTCTTCTTCTACTGCGTATATTCAGCGATAAATTGGAAAGATTTAAATTAATTATTATTATTTAAATGAACTCATACATACAAAGGACTTAATAAAAGTATATATGAGTGCCTGACTGGCTACATGGCTACTATAACGGCCGCTGTCTCTGTTTCTGCTGCTGCTAAGGCTACTAATGACAGAAAGCCAGTCAATCATACTCGCAATGATTAATGACTGTTCGATTTACCCTGAAATAACCTGAGCTGGATGTGAATACTTAAAAATAACTCTCATTTATAAACAGGTCCGACCACATTTGGAAATGAAATTCGAAAATATTTTGGCGCACATAAACACTGTGTACGTGTTGAAGACGAAGCCAGAAGAAATGAACATTACAGATCCCCATGAAGGCATTGCGCCTCTTCGCCTTAAGGTACTGACCTATAGTTATTAAGCATCTTATGTAGTTACTCAAGGAACAGTCGAGGGCATAAATATGTATACATTTTTGGACCTTATTTCAATGGAATAAGGTAAAAAAGTGTATACATATTGGTGCCCTTGACCGAACATATCACAAATACTCCTGCACCATTCAGAGGAGCGAACGTAACTGGCTGCGCTTGCGTTCAACTCAGCGACTCATATCTCACTCGCACTGAGTATTGAGTAAACTAGAAAGATAATGGTTAAAATCTCGCGTCGTCGGTTGGGGGTTTAGGGTCGATCGGACACACATATTTCTTGTTTCAATTACATATTTATATCTTGTGCAATTTACCTAAACGTAAATGCCAAACGTAACTGATCGATTCCTAGAAGTATGTTACGATGTGTCGTATTAATAATTCCACTGCTTTATTGTTGTTGCATGAGTTTTAATGTGGTGACCACTCACTATGAGGTAAATCGTACGCTTGCCACCGTCGTTGTAGGTATACAAAAAAATCTTATAGAAATCCATGTCACTTACGCCATGCAATATGTATTCAAGGACAAGTTTGATCTCGCTATAGTCTTAGTCATATCAGAGCTCATAATAGGGTAAATCCATAATTTGTTAGGATCGCCATAAGTAGGGAATCATCTAAAGTACACTACGAAATAATGCATGTTGGAATTTTCAGGGTCAAATGTTGTACATCCCCGAAACTGATGTCGTCGTTTTCCAATGCTACCCGAGCGTCACCAATCTCGATGACTTGACGCGGTAAGTACGTTTTTTTTTTACATGTGTATGTGCATCTTGCAGTATTTTGTGAATTTACATCCGTCTATCCGTCTATCCTCCTATCGTTTTCGAGAGACGAGTAATTTACCGAAAGCAACTGCCATCTAAATCTTCTAATCCAGAAAAATAATTATACTTTATTGGGATTACACCGGTGTGATGTGATTAGCTTTGCCAGCCCACTTTTAAGTATCAGATGTTTATTTTATAACTTTTTTTAAAAAACCAAGTTTTGATCCCACTACCGCCACGACTTTACCGCTGGGATACTATACCTTATTATCACTACATCACATTTACATCCAAAACCATACGAGTTCAATTACGTTAAACGTAAACGTTACCCTTTTGAGATTACCCGACGTTCGAATAGTAAAGATTTTGATCTGATAGTGTCGCGTACACGTCATTCGCGTCTAATGATGTTTTCACACAGTCATTTGAAACATCTGGTAGGCACTTAATCTCAAAAAGATAGATGAATGTAGAAGTACGCGATGAAGTCACATTACTAATAATGTCATTACGCTTCGGACTCCTCAGCCGTGGCCTCTGTATCGCTGACATTCCTCTTCATGACGCCACTCGTGACCTGGTGCTGATGTCTGAGCAATTCGAGGCGGATTACAAACTCACACAGAACTTGGAGGTGCTGACTGATAAGCTGCAGCAGACCTTCAGGGAGTTGGATTCGGAGAAGCAGAAAACTGACAGGCAAGTTCAACAGATAAAGGATCTCACACATCTACGTATACTACGATTACCTTGACTTTGAATTGGAGTTGGAATCGTAATTCTTTTCATTTTGCGATTCCATTTTTTTATTACACAACTGCTCAAAAAGGAGTCTAATGTTTTCAGGACTCAAATAGGTACAAACAGGTAAATTACTGACAGTACATCATCTTATTTCATTGGATTTCTGCTTTAACACTAATGTAACAGAATTTCTATTGCAAACATACGGTTCTTAGACAGCCTGTATGTACTAGGTATGCAAGTAATAGAAAATCTATCAAAAAACATTAACCACAGTCAAATTCAAAACTATGTGCACTGAATGTGATGTTAAATACTGATCAAAATTATGTGACGACTTTGTTGTTAAAGGGCATAAATGTTGCTGGCGTAGTTTGCTGGACAAGTTTTAGGCCATAGAATAAAATTTGAACAAGGAACAATCAATTTCAGACTCCTCTACTCAGTCCTCCCGCGCAGCGTGGCCACAGAGCTCCGTCACCAGCGGCCTGTCCCCGCTCGACGCTACGACCCTGTCACCCTCCTCTTCAGCGGCGTGGTCGGCTTCGCTAACTACTGCGCCAGGAACACAGACCACAAGGGCGCTATGAAGATCGTCAGGATGCTGAACGAATTGTACACTACGTTTGATGTGCTTACTGATCAGAAGAGGAACCCCAATGTTTATAAGGTGAGTACTACTACATTTAGTGCTCACGCACCGTGGCCACCGACTTCGTCGCCGGCGCCCCGTTCCGCTCAACGCTACGACCCTGTCACACTCCTCTTTAGCGGCGTGGTCGGTTTCGCTAACTACTACGCCAGGAGCACGGAAAACAAGGGCGCCATCTTCAGGATGCTGAACGAATTGTACACTACGTTCGATATGCTTACCGATGAGAAGGGGAACCCCAATGTTTATAATGTTATCGCCGACCCGTCATATGCCTATCAAAAATTTGCTACAAAAATAGTGACTTTGGGTCTTAATTGAAAGCTTAACGCATCGAGACAGGCAAGGCATATGAATACGAGTAAGTTGATAGTGCTCTCACTCACGCACACACGCTCCTTCCCATCCTCTTCAACACATAAACCTAATAGTAAAGTTTTGAAACGCATGAACACATAACGCTAAGTTGCGTGATGCCTAAACACCTCGTGTGTTTGCTGACTTACAGGCCCTTATGAATAGATTAAGACTTAACTAGGAAGATAAGTGACGGCATTTCTTTTCACGAAGAAACCGGTAATGCGTTTTCCTTCTAAAATTTAAAGAGAATAAGTACAAATGCCAATATGTACGAATTGTAATTAGGATTAATTTTTGACCTGTAATGTATTATTACCAATAAATAATGTCTATGTCTATGTCTATGTCTATGATTGCATTACAGGTGGAAACAGTTGGAGACAAGTACATGGCTGTCTCTGGTCTTCCAGAATATGAAGAGGCCCATGCTAAGCACATTTCGCTTCTTGCCCTTGAAATGATGGACAATTCAAAGGAAATCACTGTCGATGGAGAACCTGTTGTAAGTTTCCTATATAATGAAACATTTAAGATTAGGAAAACTTCTACAAAAATACTTCTACTGAATGAGAGTAATATACTAAACTTCCAAGTACACATTAATACGTTTCTAAGAAGAATCACTAGTAATTCAAAAAGTACTTTTGCTGTTTTTATATCTGACACAACACAAACTTGATAAATACCATTTTTTTTTATAAGTAGCTGAGTACTCTATTGCGTCTGTTGATCATCATTTATTAATAAGAAAATATATACACGAATACAACAATAACTAAAATAATATTAAAGCTAACTGCAAATACAAGATAGGTATCAAAAAATAAACTAAAATTAAAACTAATTTAATAAAAATATATCTAAAAAGGGCCCCCGTGGCATGGTAACAAGACGCTGGCAGCATTCCCTCGCTGTATGGCAATACTTAAACGCTGTGCGAGGAAGCTGCCAGCTCTTTGGTCACCAGTGGCGTCGACGAGCCTTTTGCTTAGTAGCTGAGTAGTCTCAAAGGGAATGTGTTAGCCATTATGCCATGATAACGTAAGCTTACATAACAAAAATGTGAGGCATATATATTTACACCAAACTGGGGAATTCCTCTTCTTTGCTGCAAGAGCAATTGTTTTTGTTATATTTATAAGATTTTTTATGAACAAACGGGCCTTTTTTCTAAATTATTTAAATATACAGGGTATCACCATCGGTATCCATTCTGGTGAGGTGGTGACCGGTGTCATCGGTCACCGCATGCCGCGTTACTGCCTCTTCGGGAATACAGTTAACCTGACCAGTCGGTGCGAGACTACTGGCGTTCCGGGCACGATCAACGTCAGTGAGGATACTTACAGGTAAATTCATGTGTAGTAAACCTTACCTCCTCCTAGCATTTCTTTATACAAAGGTCTCCCATTGCATAAAGAAATGCTTGGATCTTTCCAAGGAAAGAGATCACCTGGAAAAAGACACCACTTATGGCTTAATAATCTAAGCACTAGTTTCAACCTGAGCGCAAGATGTTTATCGGAATAAACATATTCACGGCCGGGGCAAAAGTCCGTATAGATGAAAGCCGACCTCCGGTAGATGGCCCTTGAAACTGAAACGTCTGAGTAGGTAGGTATTGGAAAAAGACTTAGGTATCTCTTTTGAATTCAATTTATTTTCTATATTAATGCGGAACTTCCTCACAAACTAGCAAACGACATGTACACCTATTTCACTAGGTCAAAAGCACGTTTTAAAACTAATACCTGTTTTATGGAGTAGATTTATTAAAATGTCCGTACCTAGTTCTGATAGAAGTCGAAGAATTCACCAAACACTTCGTCATCATGGCATCAAAAACGCTAATCTATAAGTAATTATTTCTAATGGTAATAAAAAGGCAGAATATAATTAAAAGTTTAATCATCAAATAGATCTAAATATCTTTGCAAAGAAACTGGCACCCCTAATTTAGGTATACCAAAAGGCAGTTCAAAATTCTGCCACAACATCTTTCTTATCATACATCTACAGAGATGTTTCAGTTCCACTGGTTGTAGTCCACATCTAGAACTAGGAATCAAATGATCTTCCAGTATTTCGCCATATTTTTCCAAAGCAATCTTCCTGCTATAATTGTAATCATCAGGTAGCATTAAGTGCTTGAACATTCCCTTATCAATTGTAAAATCGATTCTTGGTATCGCTCTTAGTAGCAATTTTAAACACCCTACTAGTTCGTAGGGATACGCTCTGTTATAATCCTTGAGTCTATCCAGTATTGATTCTACGGGATTTGTAGCAACGATATCTGAGAAAATTTGCGCTCCAAATCGTAGAAGAATCATTAGCATTTCTGATGAACCCATTTGTATCACTACTCTCACTGGAGATGCTTTTCCACAACTTTCCAAAGGGACGTCGATGAAGCGATATACTTTTCCTTCTTCTGTGTATTCTAAATTGGCGTTCGTCGCGTGATCCAAGAAGAAGACTAAAGCGTGAACGTTTTCTTCTCTATCCATAAAGTCTGATTTCCAACCGGCTAGAAAATAAGGAGCCGATGTGCCAAAGATTGCTCCTGAAAATAAAATGTCTATTTTAATTACACTTTTTGCCATTGATTCAAATTATAATTAATTAATTAAAAAAGAAAAGAGATGCATTATTAATATAATATTCTCATCATAGCAATATTTTTTTTTACCTAATCCATCATCTACCGAACTCGGTAATTACCGTCCACATGTTATTGTTACTTATGTATTGTTCTTTTTTTAGCTGGTAGACGAGAGATATTCTTATGCTTTTCTCTTAACTCACCCAGAAATATCCTCTCAAAGGTCTTCTCACAAGCGTACAGCTCGTCTAAAAGGGCCGCTACTACAGCATTGTCCTGTACACTCCAGTCAAAAGACAGCTTCATGGCTATGTACAAGACGTTATGGTACTTCCCCATGAGACACACATCACCGTTGGTCGCTTTGCAGTTGTTGTGGAACTTTAGAGCTGATGTGATAAAATTCTTGCAGGTTGTGTTGTCCGAGTGATTCTGACCTGAAAAAGGACTCCTCCTTAGTCTTGTTTTATACCACGTCGGTGGCAATCAAGCTTACGCCCCGCCTTTTTTATACGTGGAGTAAACCTGCGAACCAGGTACCCAGACACGGGGAATGACTGGGTTATGCGACAATTTTATCCACTAAAAACTTCACGATGACCGCCATCTGCACTCTCATGCGGGGGATAACGGAAGAGGCAAACAAAATTAAGCGAGGCGATTTTGTGTATTTTGATTATTAGGCGTCGATTATTGAAACCGGGTTGAAGTGTTTTGTGGGCATTGGGCTAGCAATCTATCAATGCAATATCACATTTTCTCGATCTATAAACCTACAATTTCTAATTCGGGGTTTTTAAATTGAATTTTATGTGGTCTGCCTACCACTTTAAGAACTACTTTATGAATAAATTTCATGTAAAATTTTGAATTTACAAACCTGCAGCACATCCAGCAATAACTGTGTTGAAATACTCCACCAGCTCTCTTCTCTTAAATCTTTCGTTTAGACAATCACGGTCCAAATTACAAAACACTTCCTCAAAATAATGCTCCATGAATGAATCCATATCGAAAAGAAAACGTTGGATGGACTGGATGTTGAAAAATACAAGCAGCCAGAAATATCGAAAATTTTGAACGCCTAACAAAAAATCAACAAAAATTTACTTGAAAATTTGACAAATCGTCAACACTGAAACTGTCACTGTCGACACTTGTCGTTACATTGCCGTAGTTCGTATCGCAATAGTTGGGAATCTGGCCACCCTCGCTTTAATGGAAGACCTATAAGCGTAATCTGCTTTGGTCGATGTCTGGCTGGGAAGCCATATACAGGCGTTAGTTCATAAAGTTTTTGAGTGTCAGTAGGAAGGCCATTTATAATAATATAATGTCGTGTCATGTAGGCGTAGAAAATTAACCTCAGGTAAGGCTTAAAATATCCTGGGCATAATTAATATATTCTAGACATTTTTTTTATATTTTTATTTTTGTAATTTTATTTCATTTATTTATTTTATATTCTACTTTATTTGATTACCTTATCGTTAAAGCGTTTGTATTGACTTGACGACCGCTTAAGCCTAGTTGGTCGGAGTGATCCTGCCTACGAAGCTGGAGGTCCCGGGTTCGAATCCTGGTCAGGGCATTTATTTGTGTGATGAGCACGAATATTTGTTGCTGAGGTTTGGATGTTTTCTATGTATTTAAGTAGATATTTATCTATATGTATATCGTCGGCTAGTACCCATAGTACAAGGTTTTCCCTAGTTTTGGACTAGGTCGATTTGTGTAAGATTGTCCACAAATATTTATTTATTTATTTATGACAGACGCGTTTGGTTTAAAAAAAAAACCCCATACACAAAAGTGTGTGAGTGAGTTAGGCAGAAAATAGTATAGTTAATAGTTTGATATCGTTTGTATCCGTGCAAAGCCGATGTGTGCAATGTGCATGTAGTAAGCAATATATGCATCGGGAAGTCAGACGCAATCTTAGCACAGGGGAAATGTTCAAATTACTAACCCTTGTTATTTTTTGACCTGTAATGTGTTATTACCAATAAATAATGTGTATGTCTATGTCTACTACCACCTGCGATTAACAGATATCGTAAACCGCCATCAATTCGGAGCTTTTTGTTATTTTCATAGATAGCGTTATTCAAGGCCGTAAAATACGGTATTAAACTCATAGTAGAATCAGCAACTTTTTATTAAATGTCAAAAACGATTTTTTTAATATGAAGTTTGTAAGGAAATACTGTCTTAGTGACGTCACTAAGACAGTGTGAGTAGGTTTGTTCAAATCAGCGTCCTTTTTAAATCTTAATGCTCATAAAATCTTTCAATTAGCTAAAATAAATTATTAATTGATATTTTTCGAGTATTTTCGTTAGATCTTTTATTATTCAAGTAAAAAATAATTGATTTTTACCTTAATTTATACCCTATTGTCAAGGCTAAGTATTGAGATTGTACCCTATCACTAATAGTCGTCGTTTTCATTTCAGCTATCTGATGCGAGAAGATAACTACGATGAATCGTTCAAACTGACATACCGCGGCCACGTCTCCATGAAAGGCAAGGCTGAGCCCATGCAGACATGGTTCCTGGAGCGGAAGAAGGTCTAACTACCCCAGAAACAGGTTCCGATAATACTGAAATCCTAAGGAATTGTGTGTGTGACAGTAGTACTCTAAGTAACTCCAAAACAATTGAAGGGATGTTTACAAAAACAACATAACTGACTAGACTGGTCGACATCTGCTGTCATTTCAATTGTTCTTGACAGAGTGTCAACCAGTCTAAGCAGTTATGTTGTTTTTGTAAACATACCTTCAATTATAATAAGATTTAGCTTCAAATTGTGTTACATTTCGAGTACCAGGTGGATAAATTGCTAGAACTATAATCAACTTTGGCTTTAGAGACTCTCTCTCTTTGTATCTCTAGTAGTCAAATTTGCAATAGTTGCTTATGCAAGAATGAATCCTGTTCCTTGAACTGAACTACATTTGGTCGACCAGTTTGCATTGAAGAGTCAATTGCAGAGGCAAAACTTATGAAATTTCGGATGCACTCAATGGGATCTTTTGTGCAATCGCCCCTTTATACCTACTACCTACCGGCCTCTCACCAATATTTCCACAGACCGGACGATGGAGCTCAGCGGGAGTACTCTGAATTCCTTAGGTGACTGCAGACAGGCATTGAGTTAACAAAATGTACCAGTGAACATACCGTGAGTCTTAGAATAGGTTGCGTCCGAGTAAATCGTTTTGGCATTAGAACGAGAGCAAGCGAAGGACAAGTACAGACTCGATTACTATTTCATGAGGTCACGGATTAAAACGATTGAATGCAGATACTTACAGAAGAGGGCGTAGCCAGAAAAGAGACGGTTGATAGGAGTACAGCTGTCCATCTGTAACAGCTGCGCAGTGACTGCGTAACATTTCCAAAAGCACGTAAGGTTGATTGTATATGTCATTTTCCGTATTAGAAATCACATTCAGATCAGGCTTACGTATGTATACATGTCACCTAATCAACTAATAGGATGATTTGTGAATTCCGGCCGAAGAATAACCGAAATCCGAGTTGAAAAGCTGCCTCCTTGCTAGTACGAACAAAATAGTTTCTTTTTACATACCCCCTTTCAAAATTCTAGCTAACTCATGTTCCCAGATGTCATTTAGAAAGAGCTAATACTTGACTTTTCTGCGAATAATTCATAAAAGTCTACTAAGCGTGACCACTATTTTAGTATATGGAAGCTTGCACTTAATTGTAATGATTTGTACTAGTGAGTAAGTCTCAGACAGTAATATGCTTAGACTTAGATCATGATCATTATAAATACTCTTATTATAGGCAGCTGCATCGTCAGCCTGTATTCATTCTATGCTGGGCACAGATCACCATTCTCATTCGCATCACCATCATCATATCAGCTGAATGACGTCCACTGCTGGACATAGGCCTCCCCTAACGAGTGCCACAATGACCGGTTCTGCGCAACCCGCATCTAGCGGACTCGCGCGACCTTTACCAGGTCATCAGTCGACCTTGTGGGGGGTATATCCACGCTGCGCCTTCCGGTCCGTGGGCGCTACTCGAGAGGCGCTAACGGCCAGTTACGACGGATTATTTTATATGTTTGCTAAAATAAGAATCACTATTCAAGTAAGAGCCAAGTTGTCTTTAGAACAATCAAAGCTATCTTAGACTTTACCAATAAAAACCTTACTCCAACAATGACACAATTGCATTGATATTTTCTCAGTTCCTGAGTTTCCACTTGCATTGTTCTATTGAAGCACAACGATTTAAACATTTGATGGGAAACTTCAGAAAAAGAACAAATATTTACTCAGTATAATTACCTAAAATATTGCAAATTAGCCCTTTATTCACAATCCTTCATCAAACCTATTAAAATTAAAGATTCGTTTGTCCTTATCCGTCACTTTGACATTTATGATTGTGAGAATGGGACATAACACTTCTTAGTTAGAAGGGGTTTGTTCATATTTCGATAGGTTTGTTAAGCTAAATGAATAAGGGTTAGAAGACTTAGGGACAGTTGTAAATCAGCGCCTATTTTCTGACATTTTGTCATAATTGTGAAATGTGCATAAAAGTGATTAAAGTGGTAATCTCCCTGGGGTTGTTGTCACTAGGTACATTCAGCAGCAATGGTTGCTACGCGGGCGAAGTGTTCAAAATGATCTACACACGCTGTTATTCCCTTATAATAAAGATGTGTGAAGATCATTTTGAGCACCTCGCCCGCGTAGCAACCATTGCTGCTGACTGTACTCAATGCCAGCAAATTCACTGTCGCTAAAAGCAGCAATTAAGAAAACAAGGTATCATAATTATTTGTACCAAAGCAGGGTTTTCGATCATTCAAAGCTGCTATGAGCTGGAGCTGTATTTTATAATATTTTTCACTTCTCATGCTCGAAAAGTGTGTCATATTAGACTTGTGAAGTGGGGCTAAAGTAGTACATTTAAGCCCTAGGGAAAATATGTATACATATTTATGATTTACAAAACATTATAATTTGACCAATCAAAATACTTCACCTATTAAATCCACCAATAACAGAACAATAATACGGTATTAAACCCGTAGTCAAATCAGCAACTTTTTATAAAATGTCAAAAACGATTTGTTAATATGAAGTTTATAGGGAAATACTGCCTTAGTGACGTCACTAAGTCAGTGTGAGTAGGTTTGTTCAAATCAGCTTCCTTTTTAAATCTTTATGCTTATAAAATCTTTCAATTAGCTAAAATAAATTAATAATTGATGTTTTTCGAGTATTTTCGTTAGATCTTTTATTAGTCAAGTAAAAATAATTTATTTTTACCTTAGTTTAATACCCTATTTAACTGTTTAAAAAAAATCGTATTGGGTATCAAGATCAACCAACCAGAACACAGCTGTACCAAAATCGAACAATCAGGAAAGACGTTTTTGGGCCATTTTACGGAAAGTTGTACACTCGACTTTTTTTTTAAATTTGGATAAAATCGGGTTTTTTCTACTCAGAATCGAAAGCACTTTCGAATGATATAGGGGAAAAAAAGTGTCCCAAATTTTTTTTATTTCATTCCGTTACCGTTTTCATACTAAGTTTGTAATGCTTGTATGGTGGTAACGGAATGGAAAAACTGAAAATTGTATGAAAAATTTGGGACACTTTTTTTCTCCTATTAGGTTCGAAAGTGCTTTCGATTCTGAGTAGAAAAAACCCGATTTTATCTAAATTTAAAAAAAAAGTCGAGTGTACAACTTTCCGTAAAATGGCCCTTTTCATTTCTCTAAAGATTAAGCGGTGTCAATGGTCTGTATGTGTCAAAGCAGTTACGCCGGCACCACACTTCGCCATATTATTGCAAATATTCATGCTGCATCTCTTTCTTTAACATGGCAAAAGAAAGGGAGGCGATTACGCAACGCGAACACGCATAGCGAAGTATGGTGCCAGCCTAGAAAAAATCCTGCTGTCAAATTAGACATATGTCTGCCAAGGGTTTTGTTTTGTTACTCGTTTTGAGTGGATATCTTTATTTATTTGTTTTCTTGAGGTTTTCTCGCAATCGAAGTGAAAAGTAGTGTGTATAACTCGGGTCTAAAAGCCATATTATCCCTCGAATAATTTTCCCTCATTTCGTTTGGGAGAATAACCATCTCGTGGTAATATGGCTTACTGTAGACTTGAAAGCTTATGATATCAAAACTTGTGTAGTATCATTGTTAGAAATATTTACATTTATTCATAAGATTGATGTTGTATATTATCATTATTTACTCATGTTAATTTTCGTTAATATTTCCATTTGTTGTATCTATCACAAAGATTCTAGTCATTGTTTTTGCTGACCAAATACTATTTAAATGGCTTTAAATAAAGTTATTCTATCTGTGATTTATTTATCTTTGTCTTATATTGTGTAAGTTAGGCTTTCTTAATATTAAATACAATAGACAAAGGCTATTAAATGTGTAGAATTATAATTTATTGTGATGTTTCTGTTTCATTATTCAAATAAATTTTAGATACAAACTTTGTTGACTCATTACTTCCCCTTTCATAATACTTAAAAATATAATTTCAAAAAATTTTTTTTATTGATACTGTATGTTGACTATGAAGCAGGGGTGCGGGGGGCGACGACAAAGGGGAACTAGAGGGGAGCGAAGGGCAGACCCCGCCAGCCACCGCACATGGTCTAAGGAAAAAGGCAACACAGAAACAGACTGCCACTGCCACACCCACACTGACAACCGCAGACCATCGATAGCAGTGATGACGTAATTTGTGTCACCCACACCACCCCACACTACTAAATTTCCCCGGAGTGCCCAGTATATATTTAATTTTCTCTATGGTGCCATGCCTAGCGCAGTATATAATCGTGTAGTGCGCGCCATCCACGACGACGCGCCCCTCCACAGCGCATCTCATACTAATCTATGCGCAATTGTACGGAACGGGCGGTGGAGGGGCGGGGCGCGTCGTCGTGGATGGCGCGCACTTTATCATGATGTGCCTTAGTACCCTTGGATTAATTGTGTTACGTCGTCTCACTTCGCTCCCGTGTCTTGGTCCTTAATCGACGTCTTATTTGTGATTTTTCGCACGTCAAGCTTCAGGCGACATTAAAGCGGGTATTACACTGTCCTGAATCAGGCGTCCTAACTAGTGGAGGGGAGTTGAAGCATCTCGCTCTAACGTATAGGTCCGAACCCTTTTACCCTGAATTCAGGACAGTGTAATACCCGCTTAAAAAAGTACTTATATCATAGAGACTATCATGCTAGCAGTTTCTGTTGTTACACGAAATTTTAGCGTCATTCAAAATATAACCGTGACTGCGACGCCATTTGTGAATTTGTTGATATTTGCAGTTTTTCTAGTTCACAGATCACTATGTAAAAGTAATAAAATGTTGTTTATCTTTCTATAAAACAGTTGTGTATAGGTCTACTCTATAAGAAGACAGGTAAGTTACTTGACTTTCGCTTTCGCTGGCTTGGCCACATTGAGAAGATGGGAGAAGATCGACAGGTGACTAGAGCATACTTGGGCCAAACGACCGGACGACGTCCTATGGGTCGCCCCAAGTATCGCTGAAAGGATGTGGTGGAAGTGGACTTGCGTGAGTTCCGAACCGGAGCAAGCTGGCGAGAAATTGCGCCGGACCGAGCAATTTCGCGATGTCTTGGGTCGGAGGCCAAGACAGCCCAACCCGTACAATTGCGCATAGATTAGTATGTGATTCGCTGTGGAGAGGCGCGTCGTCGTTGATGAGACGCACTACAACAAACCTTGAATGTCCATCTTACCCCATTTGATGGTAATAATAATCGTTAAACCCTCACAGTAGCCCCATTTTTTTAACTAGTTTACTTTACCATGAGTGGTATAGTAGAAATTATTTAAAATGTCCGACATTTTATAAAACTTGTCATTGGACTTTGAATCTTCACGCTTGGACAGAAAAGTCGCTTTTTTAAACGGCCTAATTTGATAAAACTCTGACAGTTCAAATAATTTTAAGTATACCTACTTACATGAGCCTGTCGTGCTATAAGGTTAATTACTATTATGAAAGCAGTATAAAACAAAAGGTTCATACCGGCTCAAACAGTCATCAGTCATTGTCCCAGAGATACCATCTCTATTCAGACCTGCGTGTAAATGTATCACACGTTTTAGTAGGCTAGGAGCTAGTTGCGGGAAAACGATTTCGTTAAATATACCAACCACGGCCACAGGTCACAGCCTTATCCTAATACGGTATTTGACACATATTAAAATTTATAACGCAGTGTCACTTTTTGGATAGTTAGCCATCAAAATATCACAATAAATCGTAAATTATAAAATTTTACCAAAATCATAAAAAGATATGAATCATCAAAAACTCAGAAAATTATGTAATTTTTTTTACCGTCCAAAATTCAAATAAAAGGTATCAATAGAATGCTTATGTAAAATTAAAAAATATATTGTATAGCAACTATGTACCTAAACGCATTATTTTACGACTAAATAAGCAAAATACTAATTTTCCCATACAACGGTTGGTCGAATGCGGTGCAAGTGACGTCATTTGCCAGGGCCAATTTGTAGGAGCCTTTTTGAGACCCGCTAGCGTCGAGCTAGGTTTGTCCCTAATTTCAGCCCTTTATTGTGCTCTAAATGTTGTTGGTCCCATATAGACATTTGATGGTCTCTAAAAACTGGTTCGATTGGCATTATAAAAAAAAAATAGTCAAATAGCGTATTGGCATAATTTCACCAAACCGACTGCTATCTAATCTTCCAATCCATAAGGAAAACTAGACCTTGTTCGGACTCTTAGAGTAATCATGTGTTTAAACCGCCCGCGTGATTATGTCGGAGATTTCCCCAGGCCACTCTCAACTCCTATCGCTTTATTGGGCCCGGCCTATTAAGCTTCAGACAGATTTTAGGATTAGATCGGTTTTCTCACGTTTTTCCTTCACTGAAAAGGCGAATGATATTGTCTTCTAAATTGTCGTATTCGCCTGCGTGAGCGCAGAGACCGGTCTAGGTGGCATATAGGGTAGCCAGATATACCGCATTTTTCGGGACGTCCCGATTTTCAGCGTTGATATTTACTCATGTCCCGATGTGTCATGTTTGGTGAACCCAATTCGGGGAGAGAACATTGTCTAGAAGTTTCAGTAATCAGTATCAAAAACCAATAAATGCCTTTTATGCATTCAAAAAAATTGTAATTGGAATGTTTAACTAATGTTGATTTTAGAAAATAAAACATTAACTAATGACACGGCCCGATTTTTAATCTTAAATTAAAGCTTTACTTACATCGTATAATTTGAATTAAAAAACTAGCACTAACTAGAACATACGATAAAAAACAACTAATATATAAATAAATTCCCCAAGATCGCGCTGCCCTTGGGGAATGTTATATTCTTAATCTTAAGTCCCGAAATTTTAACGCTTTTGTCCCGAAACTTAAGAAATCCGATTTGGTTACCCTAGTGGCGGATGATGGAGGTCGTTTGGTGGCATTCCGTGTCATTGATTATCTTTAGGTGTACGGCTTTAAGTCCGAAAAGCGATGGTGCAAACATCACCAACTTATAGCGGAGTTAGGTGTCCAAATGTGCGAAGATTAAAGGATGATTCACGCTAGACCGTTTCGTGTCCGGGCCGGCCCGTTTAGTAGTAGGTACAAGAAATCGACGAACACGCGACGGCCGTCGATTTCTTGTACTAGAAAACGGGCCGGCCCGGACATGGAACGGTCTAGCGTGAATCATCCTTAATTTAGAACCCCGAAACGACAACTTAGTTGGATAACGAAGTCAGTTTGTCTGTATGTTACCTTTTCACACATAAATCGCTTTAGATGAACATTTTCATGGAAATAATTTGAACCCGGGAAGGACATGCAATAGTTTTTTTAAGTTAATAAGTTAGCTGGTCAGACGGTTACTCTCTAGAAGAGTGATGTACTCCTGGATTGTCCTATACGGTCATAGCCGCTTTATCGATTTTTCTTTGTCTCTGATATTAAATAGAAGGCAGAACAGGCAAAGGGAGACCTAAAAATCGTTGTGTAAAAATATCAGGAACTTGGCCGTTACTATTGGCGCCGCCACTCGGGGATCTATGGCGGTCTCGTTTCATCATCATCATATCATCCGAAAGACGTCAACTGCTGGACATAAGCCTTCCCCAAAGAGTGCCATAATGACCGGTCTAGCGTCACCCACATTCAGCGGACTCCCGCGACCTTTATCAGGTCATCAAAGGTGTCTTGTTTATCGCGTCAACAAACAAACAAAGCAAACAAACAAAGCATCTCTATTTTTCTGTTATGACTTGATAGAGTATGACGTATGCTTTATCTTGTCATTCACGCGATAACTACGCAATACGTGGCCAGGACCAAAGGCCAGGACGACGAGGAGTTACGCATTATGCTCGCCTAATATCCGATGAAGAAGAAACAAAAAAACAATTAAGTAATTGACTAATTTTAACGCATATTGTATGTTGACGCTTACCGCAGCAGTGTGTGTGGCGATCAAGAGACAGGCTTTAAGGGGAGGTATCCCCAATGCAAATGTCCCGCTCTAACACGGTTGAGTTTGCAATTAACCATCCCGCTCTCTACGGAATCTCTGCGCGTAGTTTTCGTAAAAATTTAGCAATTAAGCCACTCATTTTATTAAAATAAACCCTGCGAATTTATTTATAACTATTTAGTATCTTTAATTGACTACAAAAAATAAATGTAAAATATCAGTAATATAGCTGTCCACGCCAGGACTTCGAGGAACTGGGGGCCCATCAGCCAGCTCCGGAACTATTTACGGACCGTCGAGGCGTGTACAAATGGTTCGCGGTTTCACGAAGCTACCTTATATTCTAAACTTAATTTACTTACGGAATCTCTTCGTTCCTGGTCTTCTGGAGCTACGAGGGGGGTGTGTTGGTGAATTGTGTAGAATGTGTGTTTGTGATTACCCCTGTATGGTGCTTCCTTTAAGCCGCGGCGGGCCTTTTCCATAGGCCTCCGTGCGCCGACAATCCAATCCTTCTGAACACAGTCTACTCGACACTACTAAATCTAACAATGGCGTGGGGCTCCCGTATCCACAGCCCGAAACACACCACACAATCAAAAAAAAAACCAAAACGGCTCGCGACCCGACCGTCTCGCGGGAGCTGCTCGAATATTCTGGAAGCCGGGCGCGCGCCGAGCCGCTCTTGCGTCACATGTTACCTATCTCTTTCCTACCGAATGGCGTCGCAGTCTAACGCGGCGCGCGCTCATGCTTGTTGATTTTGACATATGCCTACTTGATGAATGAATTCTAAACAAACACCCGCCCCGGACCGACCCGTCGTCGGTCCGCTCAAACACATGGCAGGCGAGACAATGTCGAAACAGCGCGTCTAAGGATCGAGTCCTTCACCTGCACGTCTGCAATCCGTGGAGACCCATCCTTCCCCGTGATCAGGTTAACGATGCGCCCCCGTCGCCAACATAACGGTGATAGGTTGGCATCCTTAACAAGTACGAGGTCTCCGACGCAGGGAGGAGTCGTCCTGTCCGTCCACTTAACGCGTTGCTGCAGAATATGCAAATACTCAAGCGACCATCGCTTCCAAAAATTTTGAGTCATTTGTTGCAACATCTGATACCGTGACAATCGATTCATCTTAACTTCCGTATACGGGTATTCTGGCAAGGCGTTAAGCGGCTGGCCAATCAGCAGATGACCAGGACTGATGGTCTCCATATCATTCGGGTCCGCGCTCAACGGGCATAAAGGTCGCGAGTTTAATACCGCCTCAATTTTACAAAACACCGTTGCCAACTCCTCAAATGTGAGGATCGTTGAGCCGATGACCCGATATAAATGCGTCTTGGCAGACTTAACTACTGCCTCAAAGATGCCACCCCAGTGGGGGCATCCAGGTGGGCTAAAATACCACGAGATGCCCCGACTTGAGAGGCCCGCACCAACCTCTCGCTCATTTTGGGTTAAAAACGAAACAATTTCCCGTAAGCCGCGGTCGGCGCCCTTGAAGTTGGTACCACAATCCGACCGAATCAATGACGGCAGTCCCCTACGCGAAACAAATCGGTCCAGAGCCGCAATGAAAGCCTCCGTTGAGAGATCAGCTACAAGTTCCAAGTGAACTGCCTTGGTTGCCAAGCAGACGAAGACGCACAGGTACGCCTTAACCGATTTCGCATTGCGAAGGCGTGACGTCTTAACCATGAAGGGTCCCGCAAAATCCGTGCCCACGCCAGCAAACGGCCGAGCTTCCGTGACTCGGTCGGGCGGAAGATCCCCCATTTGCGGCTGCATTGTGGCCGCCTTGAGTCGGTAACAAGGCAAGCAACGAAACACAACGCTCCGGATCATTCTTCGTGCCGACAGAATCCAGAATTCACGCTGCAAGATGGCCAGAAGTGCATTGCAGCCCACATGTGAATTCCTGGTGTGGCGGTCCCAGATCAACAATTTTACCAAGGCTCCCTTCTTGGGTAGAATTAAAGGATGCCTTGCCGAATAAGGCAAGTTAGCATTCCGCAGCCGGCCTCCCACCCGGAGCATCCCGTGCTCATCGATAAACGGGTTAAGGCGGAGAATGCCTCCCTTCAATTTACCTGTGCCCGTTCGCAGGACTGTAATCTCGTCAGCAAAGCTGGTCGCCTGTACTACCTTCACCCAGTGTAAAAGAGCCCGTTGTTGCTCTTCAGGTCCTAAAACAGGCGACACGTTCCGTCGTGCCAAAGGGTTGCGACAATTATGGACAAACCGCATTATCCATCCTGTAACCCTCAGCAACTTCCCGAATGAGCTATAGCGCTCCAAGAGAGTGTAGTCCGCAGTAGCTGACTCCACCGCGGCCACGTTGACCTTCAATCCCTGGTCCGGGGGCAACAAGTGTCTACTGCACTCATTAAAAGGCCACTCCGACTGTGGTCGTTCCAACCAGTGTGGTCCCCACCAAAGAGAATGCTTGACCAAGTCAGGCGCCGGACAGCCACGCGAGGCGCAGTCCGCCGGGTTATACTCGCCTGGAACATGTCTCCAGACCAGAGGAGTCTCCGAGTTATTTATCTGCGAGACCCGATTGGCAACAAATACTTCGAGCGTGTGGACCGAGGCCTGCAGCCAACACAAAACGATCCGACTGTCAGTCCACGCGTAAACCGTTTCATCTAGGTTAAACGTACCGCGTAAATTCCGTACCACATGGTTCAAGAGCCGCATGAGAAGAGCTGCACCCGCCAATTCCATCTTTGGAATCGTCCAACGAGTCCGAACAGGTGCAACCTTGCTCTTGGCCATGACTAATCGTACAGAACCTTTACCATCAGCCTCGCCTGTTCTCAGGTAGACTGTTGCTGCGTACCCCTTCTCTGACGCATCACAAAATCCTACCAGGATCGCCCTGGCTCCCGTTTGCGGGAGCAACCTGCGGGGAATTTCAATGTCCGCAATTTGCGGCAACGTGGTCACGAATGAGATCCACTCCCGTAACAGCTCCTCGGTGAGCTGATCATCCCAACCTAGTTGGGCCAACCAGAGCTTCTGCATGAAGCATTTCGCCATGAACGTTACCGGCGCGATCCAACCGTTCGGATCGAACGTTCGTGCGATGGTCGAAAGGACCGATCGCTTGGTCCAGGTCCTCGACAGCAATTCGGTTTCACATCTATATGTGAATACGTCACGTCCTGGTCGGTACTGGACCCCTAGGATAGCTAACGCATGAGGATTCTCCGAGTCCTCAAACACATGCGGGTCTTGCTGGTGCTCCGATGGTAGTCCTGCCAAGACCTCTGGGCAATTGGACAACCACTTCCGGAGTTCATAGCCCCCGGAAGCCATGAGTGCTATCAATTCATCCCGTAAGATGAGCGCCTGTTCAACACTATCCGCGCCTGTGCAAATATCGTCTACGTAGACGTCCCGGTCGATGACTGCAGCCGCGCGAGGGAAGCGCAGCCGTTCCTGTTCAGCCAGTTCTCGTAGCGTACGCATCGCTACGTAAGCGCTGGGCTTCAAACCGTACGTATTCGTGTTGAGCTCGTATGTGACCATCGGTTCTTCTGGGCTCTCGCGCCACAATATCAGTTGGAAACGACGGTCGTCTGGATGGATCTCCGTTTGACGAAACATCATCCTCACGTCCGTTACAAAGACAACCTGGTGTCTCCTGAAGTCAGTTAGAATGTCCCCGATGTCTCTGGTCAACTTGGGACCAGCATGCAGACATTGGTTTAGGGACACTCCGCTAGAGGTCGCCGCTGATCCATCAAATACAATGCGAATCTTTGCGTCCATAGTTTTCAGGACGGCATGATGGGGAAGGTGAAAGTGCTCCTCGTGGCGCCAGTCCACCTTGGACACCGACATGTGGCCCAAAGCCAAATATTCACGCATGAACTCTACATACTTCCGTCGAAAGTTGGAGTCCCGTTTCATGCGCCTCTCCATTGACACCAGCCGTTTTTCTGCTTGATTCCGAGAGCTCCCCAGCGGAGGTCGAGTCGCTAGAAATGGTAACCTGGTCATAAATCTGCCCGATGGAAGGCGAACCGTGTTGTACTGATAAAATATCTCGCACTCCTCATCCAGCGGGTTAGTTCTAGGAGCGGTGGGTGGCTCTTCCGTTGCCCAGAACCTTTGTAGGACCTCCGATAACACGCTGCCATAATATACGGGACTATAGTCCAGCGAGTCCTGTGGTTCCCGTACTGGGCCCAACAATGCATACCCCCCTGCGGTGTATACGGCCACCAATCCATTTGGTTGCAGCTCCCGCCTGCCGCCCCGCAGCAGCTTCCCGAGTACGTCAGTCCCAAGTAAGACTTCCACCCGTCCGGGATGCTCAAAGTGGGGATCAGCCAACTCCAGTCCTTTGGTCAACCCTCGTACCGCTGACGGTAACCGTGTCTGAGGGTGGACCCCAACCACTTCGTCCAGAACAATCGCAGTGGCATTCACCCGTGTGTTTGATGCAGAATCACTCATTTCAAACATGAGAGCAGTCTGACCCCTGAGATGAGGCACCCGATTGCCTCCAACCCCTATTGCACCATCCCGTGATGGCTCTAATCTAAGTCCCAGCCTGTCCACCAGTCGACTGGACACAATGCAACCTTGTGCCCCAGTATCTAGCAGTGCTCTCACTTGCACTGACCGGCCATCTGTACCCCAGACAGTAATACGAGCCGTCGGTAATAGTACCGTGACTGGCTGGGGGGCCGGTATCGATGGACAGGCTGCTAATTCCTAGCGGGTGCTACCATCCCCCCCTCCCGCAGGAGGGGATGGAGGCCCCTGTGCCATATATGGGTCCCAACCCGGGTAATATACCCCTCGACCCATCTGGGACATGCGCGCCGGTCGGAAGTAGCCTAGTGGCATCCGTCCTGCCACCGGCGGGCGCGCCACTAAGCGTGGGTGCTCAGCGAGGGGCGGGGAGAAGTGACCACTCGGGGGGGGCAGCGCCCTCCCCAGCGCGGTAGAGTAGTTCAGGTACCCGTCCTCTCCACGTGTTACCTCCGGACACCCGCCCGTGGCTTGGTGCCGGTCATCCCCCCGTGGGTGTGATGGCAGCGTCTGGCGTTGTCCGGGATTACCCGGTGACCCCCCTCCCCGAGGGGGGGGTGCCCGTTGGTCCTTTGTCGGCCCCCCTCCCCGAGGGGGGGGCATCTGCTGGTCTCGTGATGCCCCCCCACCCCGAGGGGGTGGCGACCATCCATCCGAAGCTGGCCTAAGAGGAGGGGAGCGACCTCCCGGCGAGGCTCCGTACGACTCCCCACTCTTAGCCAGGCAGAGGAGCTCATGATGTGCCCCCCCGCATGACCTGCAGTTGGTGGTCTTGCTGCACTCTCGCACATAGTGCGCGCCCAGGCAGCGGAAACACAAGTTCCGCTGCTTGACGACCCCCCTGCGCCTATGCACCCGTTGTGCCTTAAACTCTGCGCAGGCGGTAATATTGTGCCCCCCCTCCCGGCAGAAGGGGCACACCTCCGTTTGGAGGGCATTATATTTTTGTTCCCTACGACGGGGCTCAACCACTTTGGGCCCAACAGTACGTCGAGATGTGGGGGTGGGGGGCTTCGGCAGGGTTGCCCCTTGGCAATCCGCCCGCCTACACTCACCTTCCAAAAAGACCCTTAAATCCTCGAACGTAGGGAGGTGTTCCGCCGACTCCCCCCCGTGCGCCTGCTCGAAGCGAGCGACTACATCGCTTGGCAGTTTCCGTAGAACCCTATTTACTACTACATATTTATTATCTCCCAGCGAGAGTTTCATTCTTTCTAGCGTGTTTACGGCCACTGTAATTGGGTTTAATATTTGCGACCTTATCTCCAACGCACTAGATACTCTCGGGATCGCAAATATCTTCTCTATGAGTCTGTCAATTATTAATCTCCTATTGTTGTAGCGTGCGAGCAGGAGACCCCAGGCTGTCTCATAATTGGCGTCCGAAATCTCCAGATGTGTCAAAATATCGTGCGGCTCCCCACTCAACCTCCCCATCAATTGCGCCAACTTGTAGGCGGGGGCTATGTCGGCGCGAGAGTGCACCACGCTATTGAAGATGTCGCGGAATCGCGGCCAATCCGCGTAATCCCCACTAAATTCCGGCACATTAACGGGCGGAAGTGGCGCCTTTATTTCGGCACCAGCCGTCCGGCACGGCTCCTGTATCTCGCCCTTACGTGCCCGTTCGATCTCGTGGGCCGCTTGTACGATGTCCATAAGCAAACTTCCACACTGCTCCACATTCCTTGTTACGGTGGCCTGTGAATCGCCATCCGGCGGAGACGTGGAGTCATCCACTAAAGCCAGATACTGTGCATGGAAGCTCAACACCATGTCATATCTGGCATCAGCCTGCTGCGCCCGTGAGAGTAATGCATCTTTTCTATCGGCACGTCCAATCAAAGCAGCCACCGTGCTAAACCATCGTAACTCTGAATCGATCTTTGCCTTTGTGTTTGTTATCGACATTGTGACACCAACTTCAATTTACAAATACCACCGTAAACAAACCAACAGTCAAGCGCGAACCTAATATTTCGCGGGTTCCGTATTATTCAATATTATTTTTCAGAAATTAATTTAGTTGGAATAATATCACAACAAGAACAAAACAGCAAAATACCAATAATAAATGACAAGAACCAATCCGTCACGCGAAGTAATTGTCGCGAGTTCCGTATCTTAATTAATATTATTTTACCGTAATACACAATGAGTAGTAGTAAACAATTAAACCACCGTGACAATAGGGTACTAACATACACAAATAAACAACAAAGCAAGTTTCACACTTGGTTTTACCCGTAACAAATAAATATATATATATTTTTCTTTGAGTGAATAAGTTTGACGACGGAACCCTAAATTTAACACTCTTTTTCAATGTTATTTTTTCGTATCGAAACGTAATCCGAAACTTGTTCACTCAACCGTTTAAACTATTACCTATTGCCAACAAGGAATCCTAATACTTATTGTGATACTCTAATACTAAACTGACTAACCGTAAATAGCAGTTTCAACCGTAAATGAACGTAAATAGACGTAAACAACCACACTCTGCTACCAAAAATTTGTCCACGCCAGGACTTCGAGGAACTGGGGGCCCATCAGCCAGCTCCGGAACTATTTACGGACCGTCGAGGCGTGTACAAATGGTTCGCGGTTTCACGAAGCTACCTTATATTCTAAACTTAATTTACTTACGGAATCTCTTCGTTCCTGGTCTTCTGGAGCTACGAGGGGGGTGTGTTGGTGAATTGTGTAGAATGTGTGTTTGTGATTACCCCTGTATGGTGCTTCCTTTAAGCCGCGGCGGGCCTTTTCCATAGGCCTCCGTGCGCCGACAATCCAATCCTTCTGAACACAGTCTACTCGACACTACTAAATCTAACAATGGCGTGGGGCTCCCGTATCCACAGCCCGAAACACACCACACAATCAAAAAAAAAACCAAAACGGCTCGCGACCCGACCGTCTCGCGGGAGCTGCTCGAATATTCTGGAAGCCGGGCGCGCGCCGAGCCGCTCTTGCGTCACATGTTACCTATCTCTTTCCTACCGAATGGCGTCGCAGTCTAACGCGGCGCGCGCTCATGCTTGTTGATTTTGACATATGCCTACTTGATGAATGAATTCTAAACAATAGCCGTACTATTGAAAAAGACATTCCAATGGGGTAACTTTGCGATTTTTTTCTATCGAGTTAAATTCATCAGGTCAAACTGACTGCGATTTTGACGAGACAAGAACCTCATGTAACACATATTTTTTTAGAATTTAAGACACTATATTTTATGTCTCAGATGGTTTTAAAAAACTCGAAAGTGCCAGCCTTGGATTCCTTGTGATAACAGCTAGAGAGAGGGACTTACGCAGGTCCCTCGCTCTCAACACAGCACATTCTCAGAAGTTCTGGCGACCTTAGCCGCCACCAGAAACACAAAAATATTTACCTAAAAAGAATGCCCCTTTAATTAGATAGTCAATACATTGGTCAATCCTTATAATCGTATTTTTAAAATTATTATAATGTATGGACCGAATGACCTCTCAAGATTGAATCTTGTTTAAAAGTTACATGCCACGCAGATAACGAGTCCACAAAAGGATGTTTTGCCAAACTTGCCCGGCAACTTTTTCAAAGGTTTTTTTGCCATACAAACATATTAGCTATACCATATAAATAGTAGCCATTATAATATAACTCTTAATGGCTTGACTTAAGATTGACATTGAATTAAGTATATAGATATTGCTAACGGATTCTGCGAGTCGCGTCGCGTGCTCAATATATCTTCACCAAGGAATTCTCTAACATGTGCAAAGTTTCGTTCCATGTACTGTTTACATTGCGGGCTAGTATTAAACCAAATAAATGTTAAATGTGGGTGATTCATATAAAGCAAGTAATGTACTAAATATAATTCTAGATTTCCTACTTTAACTTGTTTTCGTATTACGGGATGTTTAGCCTGATGTTTCAGATGACATCATTGCTTTTGGAAATACACTGTGTTTATCTTACACTCAGGTGTTTTAAAAGGGTGTCTATATGTTTATATAGTTACATACACCGTGTACATTACGGCTTTAAGGTTATTAGGGTCACTGTCCATTCACTAAGTTATTTGTACTTGTGTATCTATCTAAACAGCATGCTGAGGTATCTTAATGTATATTTTCTCTTGGTAAAGTGAGTTGGGATAAGATGAAGAGTTTTAGGTGGGGGGAAGGGGTAACATAAAAAGATATCCCCAATCTTTACTCTTAAGATTACTCTATAAGTCCAGTTTCCTTAAGTTCAACAGTGTTTATACAACCTTACTGAGTGTGTTAAAAAACTCATCTATTTAGGCCGTTTTCTGTTTAATTGACTCGTACCCTGACATTTTCTCAATGTTACTATCTAGAACAGGACTTTTGCGACCTAATTACATACATTTTATATATATTTTACATGGCGAAAAAGAGGGGAGGCCTATGCCCAGCAGTGGGACACTAAATAGGCTATTGAAAAAAAAAACGACATATCGTTTCAAACATCACTCCAAATCGTCCATTTTCGAGCTAAAAAACTGATTTTTCCGTTTAATTTCTACTTCACAAGAATACTACAATAATAGTACATTACTTAACAAGGGCGGTAAAACAAAGAATGTCTCAGATCGCAGGTATTTGACGCCCGAACCGAAGGCAAGGGCGATAAATATGCGATCTGAGGCTTTCTTTATTACCACCCGTGTTAAGTACAACATTTTATGTCACCCTCTGGCCAGGAAGTGGGATTTCCCGCGCGCGAAGCGTGCGGTAATTGCCGCTTTATGGCCAGGTGTGACATAATAGTACATTACTTACCAAGGGCGATAAAACAAAGAATGTCTCAGATTGCAGGTATTTTACGCCCGAGCCGAAGGCAAGGGCGATAAATATGCGATCTGAGGCTTTCTTTATTATCGCCCGTGGTAAGTACAAAATTTTATGTCACCCCCTGGCCAGGAAGTGGGTTTTTTCGCGCGCGGAGCGTGCGATAATGGCCACTTTATGGCCAGGTGTGACATAAAATCAATAACATACAATGTTACTATATAAAACTTTAATAAAGTCATCGTATCCTTTAATCACTTAATTTTTGTCATATGATTTGAATTCAAAATATTTTAAGACTTGTAATGCCTCTGAAAGACATTAGTTTAACATACATTTATAATGACACTAAAACCCATTTTCTTATCGCTCGTATTTTATTGATTGAGTAATTTACTAAGTAACAATTAAACATACAACCAATTAATTTTTCGACATGCACGTGTTATTGTGTACAATAAAATTACATATTATTGCAAAATATAGATAACACTTTAAACATTTACAAATACTTAATTGCTTATGCGTATCATTTAACGTTTCATTATTTAAAAACAACTACATTTATAATATATTAATAATTCAATGTAATTATATAAATAATATTTTTAATGCAAACAATGAATTACTAGGTAATCCCAAAATAACATACCTACCTATATACACCTAATGCTACATATTTAACTATTAATAATACAAACCTGCGTAGAGTACGTAGGATATAATAATTTCCGTTCGAACATTAGACATCAACGTACTCTTGAAAAAGAAATAGAAAAAAATATTTTGGTCGTGTGAAGAATAACCCCCTTATTCATAAACGTCCATCAAACCTCGATTAGTTAATAAGCCGCTAAAGTTCGTTTGTCCTTATCTGTCACTTTGACATGTACGTTTGTGAGAAAGGGACAAACAACATTTTAGTTAGCAGAGGTTTGTTAAGTTTTATGAATAAGGGGGTAAGTATTTAGGGATACGATGCAAATTATTTTTACCGAAAAGCTGTTTTGTAAAAAAATCAAGTAACCAGCTATGTATATCGTTGGCTACTATCTATATTAAAGCTTTGCTTAGTTTGGGACAACGTAGATTATTGTAAAATTGTCCACAAATTAATATATTAATTTTTTTACATTAAATTTGTTTTTTCATTTTTTTACGTTAATTTATTTTACATTGCAAAGGCCATAAATATCTTACTAACATTAAAATTCATTTTGCTTTGCGGAATTAAACAGTTGAAAATAAACCTAGAAATGAACACGAGTCGGTCGGTGCAAAAAAGAACTCGTGCGCATGTGAAGGCGATCGAGGTGGCAATGCGTTTGTCCCCAACAACATAAAGACTTATATGTCACATTATAACACCCTGAAAACAACTTCAACATGATACAGTTAAGGTTGGATTTCAATTGGCAGGGAAAAAGTTAACTTGACAGTGTGAATGGAGTCTCATCGACTACCAGTCATTTGAGATTTTGAGAAACCACCTCAGTCTGCGTCCAACACTTGTCGCCGCTACACGTACCTACGTCACGCCATAGGCCAATTTGAAATTCGAACTCCAATCAGCCGGCCAATCGCGTTCGAAGTGACGTTTGATTTCTTTCTCGCGCAGTGTCCGTTATTTTGTGGCCAGTGTTTACCGCCTATATGGGCTGTTTTTTGTGACATTGACTTAACAGTGGCAACATTAAGGTCGGATTTTCTCACGTTACGGTATGTTTTGTAATTTTTTCATGTTAATTAGACATAGCTTTTGTTTATAGTTTTAGTGTAACGGTTTGTGTGTCAGTTGCTGGCATCTTATTTAGGATTGCAAAAATATCGAGGTTGTTGGCAACAATGAAGCATTTGTTGTCATTTGTCTATGAGAATATTGAGAATTAACTGCTCACTTTAGTACTAATTATGAGATAAATAAATGCCTATTATAGTTAACTACAATGGCTTGGGTATATACTTTTTTTTTAATTAATAAGTAGGGTAGGTTTTATATGCACGCGAAGCATCGATAATTATAATTAGCAATGTTGTTTTATTCACGTACGTATATTTATACCTTTTATAATCTACCGCCATACTATAATTGATAAGTAATACTTAATTATATCTATTTGATGTAAAGTGGAGGTTTAAACAGAGTAAAAGGTAAACGTCCCATTATTTGACAGTTTGACACTGACCCAAAACTTGACACTGTCAATGATATGTCATACCTATTAAATAGAGATGAATAGCTGTCAACTAACCGTTAAAAAACTATATATAACAGTATATTGAAACGTAATAATCGGGTCACTCACGTCTATATCGTCGAATATCGCTCGTACGCAGCGCGCAGTGTTAAACGCGAGGCCGCCGCGACCACTCATGATTAAGGACCACGTATTGGCCCGAAACATGTCGAGCGATATTCGATGATACAGACGTGAGTAACCCGTTTATTATATTTCAATATGTCTTAGATTCACGGGAGTTTTCTATTTAAAATGATATATAACGGTGTTAAGCACTGAAACGTAATTTTTCAATTCAAACCAAACATTGCAATCTAATTATAAATATTACTGAAGTAAAAATATATTTACCCTATCGTGCTATTTGGCGTTATCATATGTACAAGTTAATTATGAAAAGAGGGTAAGTAAGAAATTAAATTCAAATGAAATGTTTCTCCAGTTGATACTTAAGGCAAATGTTGGAGGTTAACAGTCGGACCAGTTTTCCTATTTTAAGACATACAGGCACCGTACACCGTAAGTGCATGCCCTAGAAGAAAATTAAGGCCAAATGTCCTCCGGCATATCCACTGACAAGTTTGTTGGAACTACAGTCCTTACGTATCATAAAAGTCCCAGTGTTTGACAATTTAGTGCCCAATAGATAACACTTATTAAAAACCTCGTGTCATCATGACAAAATAAAATAATAAATTAATTAAATGATTTTTATAAAGGCTCGGCAACGCGCACTTGACTCGTGACGCGAGTTGCGAGCGTCTATATGCTGCGGTGTCTGCTTATCATCAGGTGGATCGTACGCTTGTTTGCCACCATCGTTGTATAAAGACATAATGTTGGAATTGCCATGTATTGAGTCAGTGTCGAGCACAGGGACGTTTACCTTACGCATATAGAGAAAGTTCAAAACATTTAACACATTCCTTGGTCGACATGACCCTCAAACCAAATCGGAACCGTCCGATGGTCAAATAGGGTAACTTAGGATACGCATGGGTTACTTTAGACACCTGTTTTTAAGGCGCTACACTGAGAAATTTGGAGACTTTGAAACGCTGTCCTGCCCAGACTAGCAAACAGTGGGGGCTGATTTTCAGATATATGATTCTTGACTATATGATTGTGGTACTGACAATAGCGAAACATGATTGCTTAAAATTTTCTCGATAGAAAATAAATCCAAAGTTGAGTTTATATTTTTTCCTCAGAATACTAAAACAACGCATTATTAAAAGACACGATTAAGTTAATATGATGGTATTTTACCTCATCTAGGTACTGACAAGAGGAAATTTAATAAACCTGCACACAGTCAGATATTTAACGAGATTTGTCTAAAAAGCCATTCTCGGAGAGGGTTGCATCCCGTTTTGTGGTGAGCGAAAAACAAAGGGTGTCTCTTTCAATCGATATATCGCCTTAAGGTGTGTGTCTGTTGGCATGTTGATTAATGATACATCCGGGCACCCTTTATGGAATAGGTGGGCATTTTCACTTTAAAGTGTACCCCCTACTTTTTTATCGGATATCGGTGATTTTGGGTCTTCCGATTCAGAATCACGAGTACTATTGATTCAGATGAAGAAAAAAAATGTCCTTGATTTTCCATACAAATTTTCTGTCTCAGTTTTGTGACGAGCCATATAAACTGTATGAAAAAAGCGTCACAAAACTGACTTTTTTTGGTGGGTCACTTTTTCTTCGCGGAAATGGATAGTACTCGTGATTCTAAGTCAGAATACCCAAAATCACCGCGATCCGAAAAAAAAAGTAGTGGGTACACTTTAAAGTGAAAATGCCCAGGTACAATATTATTGACCGAGCGATCGTAGCGTCTTGTTTCAGCTTCTTCAGCGAAAATGCTTTCGTATCTCCAGCTCTTCTCCACTACAGGTTGCAGTTCTCCCATTCTAGTGAAATTTTGTAAAAATATTCCATAATTATCTAGGTTTTTTTGTCGATTCAGTTTTTGGAAATTTCTAAATAAATGGTGGAGCCATGTTATCATAAACGGCTACAGCTTACAGAGCCACCAGTAAAATATCAATTTACAAAAAGTACCAATTTGTAGGGTTCTGTACCCAAAGGGTATTGCTAAGACTCCACTGTCCGTCCGTCCGTCTGTCACCAGGCTGTATCTCATGAACCGTGATAGTTAGTTGAAATTTTCATAGATGATGTATTTTTGTTGCCGCTATAATAAAAAATACTAAAAAATAGAATGAAATAAATATTTAAGGGGGCTCTCATACGTTCACGTATGTTGATCTTTTTGCCGTTTTTACAGATAGTACCCGGAACCCTTCGTGCGCGAGTCGACTCGCACTTGGCCGGTTTTTTTTCATGAGCGAATTGGTTTTAACGTAAACAATATGTTATATTTGAGAACAAAATATTGAATGTTTAGTTTAACACTGAAGATTCCAAATAACATACAACCCATTTATACATAGACATACGAGTATATACAAGTAGATAATGCGCCTCCGAGCGACCGGGGGTAAGGCCTTGGTCGTTCTGACGCCGTCGCCGGCTGCGTGCAGCGGCCCGTCGCACGCAGCGTCTGAATGGTATGTTCGACAATATTCGGGCGCGGTCGTTCTCGCCCGTCGCGAGCGACGTCCAAACGCGAACATTTTTCAGACGTCGCGTGCGACGGGCCGCTGCACGCAGCCGGCGACGGCGTCAGAACGACCAAGGCCTAAGAGAGAGAATATTCATATAAAATTTATTCTACGCAATTTGACCGGTTGTCTGTGCAAGTGTGCATGTGCCTATTAACCCGACCATGACAAAAAGACTCGGTCGATGACAGAGACAAAACAATATGGCACTCTTTTCTATTTCCACTAATAGGAATCGCAATCAGGCTATCTTTCTCTATCAAAGCTTACAGGCCCTTTATACAACCACACCAAGACGTAGCTAGGTGTAATTAATATCTCCTTGCCAATCAATTAACAATGACTCAAGAAATTATGGCAATTACAAACACATTTGTTTAATAATCGTGAGTATAATAAGTCAAGGAAAATGAGATTCGCATCCGGCAACGTTGGTTCTATTGAACATGTAAATATTCTGTTCTGATGTCATCTCTTTAACTACGATGGAAGTTTTATTCATCTTTCATTTTAAGGGGAGGTATCCCCAACGCAAATGTCCCGCTCTAACACGCGTGAGTTTACAATTGACCATCCCGCTCTCTACGCAAGCTCTGCGCGCAGTTTTGTAAATATTTAGCTATAGTCATTAAGCCAATCATTTTATCAAAGCAAACCCTGCGAATTTGTCTATAACTATTTACGATCTTTAATTAAGTACAAAAATTAAATGTTAAATATCAGTAATATAGCCGTAGTATTGAAAAAACATTCCAAAAAGGGGTAACTTCGCGATTTTTTTCTGTCGAGTGAAATTCATCAGGTCATGTAACTGACTGCGATTTTGACTAGACAATATCCTTATGTAACACATATATTTTTTTTAGATTTTAAGACACTATATTCTATGTCTCAGATGGTTTTTAAAAACTCAAAAGTGGTAATACACGGCCTTAAGTAAGTAGTAGTAGTAGTAGTAAAACTCTTTATTGTACATAAAACAATTATGAAAAATACAAAAGGAAATAGTATGTACAAAGGCGAACTTATCCCCTTAAGGGATCTCTTCCAGTTAACCTTTGAGTAAATGAGAGAAGAAGTAACTGTTTTAAGTTTGAGTTTTTTAATTAATTGCCAGCGAAAGTAAGCTACGATATTTTGGAAAATGACACAGCGAACAGTACGATTTGTTTTTTTAGCATGATTCTGATGACCCATTTTCTTGGCATATAAGGCTTTTGAACCACTGTACTGTATGCATGAATGTCACAACATGGCTGTATTAGATGTGTGTCGTGTGTCTTTTTCAAAGTAGCTACGTATTGAGTTTTATTTATTATAAAAAAGAGGCTTATGAAAAGCTAGAAAAAAAACATATCAACGATAATTATTGCTTGTAAAAATAGCTTGAATAACTAATACTAATGCATGTTGTTGTTTTGATTCTGTATGTGACTGATTCATTTTGTTTAAGGTATGCAATAAAGAGTATTTGTATGTATTGTATTGCGTAGAAAATATGAAATTGTAAAGAGCGGACCGGCAATTGTCTTTTGTATGATGGCGTGTTTCACATATCTACGCGAATTAATGGTTGCTTTTGAAATCTCTAAGTCGTTACACATTTTAGTACATTATCGCGATCGTGGAGATTTTTTAGTCTAGGTCTAGAGTCTAAAGGAAATTTTTAACATTGATTTATTTTAAGAATGAATTAAAACTATGCTTTCTTGATTCATATTTGATGACCGCTTTAGCTTAGTTGGTAGTGACCCTGCCTACGAAGCTGGAGGTCCCGGGTTCGAATCCCGGCCGGGGCATTTATTTGTGTGAATAGCACGAATATTTGTTCTTGGGTCTTGGATGTTTTGTATGTATTTAAGTATATATTTATCTATATAAGTATTTACAGTGCCAACCACTTAAATAGCCTCACCTATATATTATGAGTATTATAATTTATACGTGACAATTTGTATCAATATATCTTAAATTTGAATTGTACGCCCTAACGTCTACCGAACGACACATGAACAAGTCCGAAGTTGTCTGCGTGCGAAATGTCGTAGACCCAAGAGCTAATACGGGCCGTCCACATGAATAGCCTCAGTTTAATATAATCGTTCAAACTGTGCGTTTGAATTTCGGTTTAAAATTTATTTTATTATTATTAGATAATACAGATGGAAATCTATTAAGTACCTGCAATAACGCGATAAAAAAAGTGATTTTGTGAGTATGGGACTTGGTAAAAAACTTACGAGTTTAGAAATTGAAAAAATAATTTTTATTTAACTTAAAAAGTATCCCATCGTGAGATAGCTAAAAAAATAGGTCGCAGCCCAAAAGTTATTTAATAATTATGTTAAAAATAAGGATACCTACGGCCTCCAGTATAAAGGACGCACAAAATTTGCCACTACGGATCGTGAACGTCGTCTTATTTTGCGCTCTGCTTCAAATTCCACAAAGACCGCCAGGCAAATAGTTACTGAAATAAATACTAGAGCATCTCTCTTTACAGTTCGACGAATTATTAGAACATCATCTTACCTCAAACGAAAAATGATATGAGCAAACCTCCGTTGAGAGAACAATATGTGGCGGCTCGACTGTCTTTTGCTAAAAAGTACATGTGCTGGAGAACTGAGTGGCGAAATGTGGTTTTTAGTGACGAGAAAAAGTTTAATCTAGATGGTCCAGATTGATTTAAATATTATTTTCACGACCTAAGGAAAGAACCGAAAGTACTATCACGTCATCACTCAACTCTCGGTTCGGTGATGGTTTGGGGGGCAATCTCTTACTATGGTACTGTTGATTTAATAGTGGTAGACGGAAGACTTAATGCTGAAAATTATTAAAATTTATCAAAAGAAACAAAAAGTAAGATCAGAAAAGTAATAGGTAGAAAAAAATATTTTTCCAGCATGATAATGCTCCCCATACACACATCAGCCATAGTTACAAAGTGGTTTGAAGAAAACCAGATTGAAGTTTTAGACTGGCCATCCTTGTCCCCTGATCTCAACATCATAGAAAATGCCTGGGGTAGGCTGTCTCGTCAAGTTTATTACAACGGAAGACAGTTTAGTAATAAAGAAGAACTGATTCAAGCTATTTACACTGTTTGGGATTCTGTGGACGTTAATTACATACATTCTTTATATGAATCACTACCTAATCGTATTTTCAAATTAATAAGGTCTAATAGAAGGTATACAAAACACTAAACTAAAGAGTTTTAATAACTAAACAGTATCTTTTAGCATGTGAGGCTATTCAAGTGGAAGGGGCAATTATTTGTTTTCACGTTATTTCTGTAAATTTGATAAGCTAACAATAAATATTTTATTTATAATAAACAAGGCTTCCAGTTTTATTTTATATTTTATGCTTAATGTATATCTCCTTTTTATATTACTATGTGAAATATTAATTTAGGTGAGTGAGGCTATTCAAGTGGCGGGCACTGTATATCGTCACTTAGTACCCATAGTACAAGCTTTGCTTAGTTTGGGACTAGGTTGATTTGTGTAAGATTGTCCACAAATATTTATTATTTATATTGTGTTTTTAAGATCCATAAGACTTATCTTACTAAACGTACGAAACTTACGCTTCTATTCCAATAAGTAAACAAAAGTAATTATCCCAAAAGCATGTCTTGTATTTTATTTTAATATTTTTTTAAAGGGACAGGGGAGCACATAAGATTTAACGTCAGTGCCACTTTTAGCAATTCATCATCATCATAATGTAGGTACAACTTATGCAAACTTACGTTACAAACTGGTATTTAATTGTAAGTGTTGAAATTATACTTCTCGTATTGATGAAATCACTTAAAATAGTTTCCCATGTAAATAGGTGTTATGTAACGCATTTACTCGAACTCGTTGAGACATTTAAATTTGATGACTGGTTGGTTACAGAAAACGTAGACAAATTTATGTTCGTTTATTATTATCACATCTATATACATATAATAAAGCAGAAGAGGGTCAAAAATCTGTACATTGAAGATATAAGAAAATAAATCGATTGAGGGGTCTTAGAATCGATAACAGAACACATTTCAACGGTTTTTAGAATTCATGTCTGTTTGTCTGTTTGTCTGTCTGTTTATTTGTCTAACTATCACGCGAAAACTAGCGAATGGATTTTAATACAGTCTTCAATAATATGTTAATTGGATCTTCGGCGAGGTTATAGGCTATAAAAATCATACAGATTGGGGATTAAAAAGGGTGAAAACAGGGGTTGAACTTTGTATGGGAAGTCCTTCAATTCGTGATTTAAAGGCTTGAAAGTTGGTAAGCATCTACTTGGAAGCAAAGGAAAAAGAACCCCATTCAAACATTGTGCAATAAACAGATAGAATTTGAAAAAACGGGGGACGAAATATACTTGAGAGGCCAAAGACAAAAAACAAAAGTCCCTCAAACCATATTAACTGTTTGATATGAGAGGTCAAATTATGTTGGACAGTCGGTCTCTATCAATATTCACAAACCTAGGTACATACCAGTCTTACTATGCAAGCTCGGTGTTTTTTTTTTGTTTTCGATGAAGGGTACCTCTACCTACCTACGCAGAGCAGCGGGCTCTCGGTTGCATGGTAAGACTTGCGGCATGTATTATGTATGCGCATGATTGAAATAATTTGAGTTGGCCGAGTTGCATCAACTTTATTTGTTTAAAAAGCCATTTTACTGTTCAAATAATAAGGTTCAAAATGTATAAATTTAAATATGAATATTTTTGTATAAACTCTTTTTTTGGGGTGCTGATTACAACAATGATATCCATTTTCAAATGCAAGATGGCGGACATTTATTTTCTTCTTAATAATCGTTATGAGATATGTTTGAGGTTCTTCGGGGTACGGGGATATCAGGAGTGGGGAAGGGGGGGGGGGTCCACTGACCGTTCTCAGAACCAGAAAATAAACGAAATCGCAGTTCGCATCGAAGTAAAGTTTGTCAAAGTTGCAAATTTGGATCAACTAACTGATCGATACAACATACCGAAGACCGGCCGGGTCAGACTTTCCACATTTAGGGTATATAGGTATTTGTTAGTAAAATATAGGTATTGTAACCGCAATGGTTACAGTACTTGATTATTGTCTGATATAGTTATTTATATTATTTAATACATATGCCTAAAAAATGTTCCCACGACAAGCTTTCTTTAAAATATAATCAACAAAAACACTGTGGCAATAAATTTCATAGTTTATGTTTGGACTGAAGTGGTTAGGCTGAAGGACTTGATATACGTTTCTCACATTGCTAAGCTCGGCGTGCCCACTTGACAAAAATAGGGCTTTAAACACAAAAAGAGCCTATGTTAACCGTTGATAATATAACACTTACGCTCATTAGTTAAAATTATTAATAATTTGGAAGCCAGAATGACGTATTTTAATATGAAATATAAGGTAATTACTACATTTGAATATGCATGTAAATTCATGTTATAAATTGTTTTAAAAATTCATGGGAGTCGAGTTACGGGAGGCCTAGCGACAGGTCAAAAATCAGTCCGATAGAATCTCCTTTAAGATTAATTAAATAATTGATATTTATTTAAAATTATGTGTGCGCGTTCGCGGTTTTAATTATAAATTAGTGGTCCATTAATTCAGTTTTTATGTGTTATTTATACAAAGACATTCTGACTTTTGTAGTGAACAATTAAGTAGTTTTATTGTAGGGAAATACGTAGTTATAGTGAAAATTGACAATGAACGATATGTGTAATGACTCTAAGTGTTTAATTATTATTATTTTTAATTTATTAAGTGTAAATTATAATTGTTAATAGAGTCAGTGTAACAGGTAGTACAATAAAATTATTATGTATTACAAATGATAGGTATTAAGGTTGTTCCTTCATATTTTTAGGTCATCTCGACGGGCATTTCACTGGTTCTAGAGTTCTGCAAGCAGTTTAAAAAAATCGTTGTTGTTTTTCATGGCAGCATTATTGGCTATGTTAGATCGTTTCTGCATATCAATTGAGCTGACGGAGCGTTACAGAGAAGATTTATTAGGGACCACTAGGGCCAACATTAAATTCTATATACATAATATATCTTTATTACGTCATGGAATGAAAGTGCAATTTAAAATAGTAGTTTATATTTTCATGAACATTATTTTAAATTAAAATTGCATGAATTAAGTGTTGACATTGCGAAGTACTTGATTTTTTAGGAGAGAGTTATTGCTACACACATCTAATATTTTTATTAACTCTTTCCAACATTTTGAGGGCGTTGCAGTGTCAAACATTTGATTGCTTTTGATCCTATTATTTGTGACAAGATAGTGAACTTACAACAAAAAACTATTACACACAACCATTGTATTCCATGGCATAGCCTGGCTATAATGAGCACACTCTCTCGTACACACCACACACACACTAACACACACTAGCTGACACACCACATGATTAGTCAATTTGCATACACACATTTAGGTACACTCGGCAGAAGGTATCTTGGCTGACAATAGGTCCTGGGATTACTGGAGCTGAATCAGGCTCTTACCTAAAGAATCTGACGGGTCAGTTCTTTAGAAGTTAGGAGCCGTTACACTACACGTTAGGTACTCAAGCAAGGCCTGAGTCGTTCATATGTCTGTAACATAATCTCTGCATTCTCTGGGGCGTAATCTCTCGACATAAGCTAACCCCTGACGTCTGATGTCGTGTGTGAAGGCAGAGAGCTCTGCGTCGCATTTTAAGGAGTTTGCAGTACAGAGTGTGTTATAGCATATAAATGATATTCAGATTACCTTGTACATAATCGACAACAATCACTAACTTTGTCACAAATACCGCGGCTGCATGACGGATTAGGGAAGCGTAAATTCAGCAGCGCGTAAAGTTTAGCGTAACTTTAAATAAAATAAATAAAACTAGTTATTTGGCATTCTGCGTAAAGTACTTTCTATTAAAAAAATAGTACGAGAGATTGATGAGGAATGAATAAATAGGAGGGATGGTTTGAACTGTGTAGTTAAGGGATAGATAGGTTGTTCATGACGGATTTGCTGGATGGTAGGGGGTGTAGGGTGTAGGGAGCCCCCTCAATGTCAAAGATATAACATAGGATTAGGTCCCCTTTTAAGACCTAAAGGTCTAAATTCCTAAGGTCCCCTTGTAGTCTGGGTTTTACAGGTCGTCGTTGTTTGCATCGTGTTGAAGCATATATTATCATAGTATAATTTTAATTAGTTTTAAGAGAAACATGTTTGTATTTTATTTATTTATTGATAATAATTCACATATTGTAATTAATTAATTGAATCAATTATCTTTGTTCGAGCTGTTGCTGAATCGGGTGAGTCGCATGTTCACTTATGTAGTTAGATTATTATTGCTTTGATGAATGCAGATTATTCTGATTTAATTCTTCATTATTGTTTTATTGCGGATTAAATTAATCATTGTGGATTACTATGATTTTTATCACTTGATAAAAATTGCGGGCGATAAAATTTATCTTCGGTCATTATTTTGAAATATTGATTTTAAGTATCGACATTTATTTCAGACTTGTTTTATTAACGGCTTTTTTATCGATTGCGTTAATTGTGTTTTATTATAACACAATTTAAGAGTTATTATTTTAACGGTTTATTTTCATTATAATTTTAACACAACGTAAAGGGTCCTATTCGTATTGTTTGAACTAGACGATCACAAAATTTATTGATGGCCAATGTTTTCGATAACGTATTAAATTATATTTAATTTAGGTAGGGTCAGTTAAGTCTTTCTACAGTATGTAACAATAAACATTAAGTATGACCAAATTCTAAATTCATAGGCCGATAGAAAACAAAAACTCAATCTCAGAAAATCACACATCTCCCAGGAACAGCCAGGGTGGGTGCGCTATCAACCTGGGCCTCTACTCCACCTTTGAATGTGAAAGAACAAACAAAGGTAGTAAGGTTCTCCATATTTTTTTTTCTTTAAAATTTTGCTCGCGTTTACATCTACATTCTTTAATGCGTAAGAAGTCTTTTCCGCTCCCTGCGTCACAATGTTCTAAAAGTTTCACGCTCGCTTCGCTCGAGTTTTCATCTACATGACTTGATGCGTATAAAGTCTTTTCCACACATGCATTACAATGTTCGAAAAAATTTGCGCTCGCGTTTTCATCTACATTACTCGATGAATATGGAGTATTTTCCGCACATGCATCATAATGTTCGAAAATTTTCGCGCGCGCTACGCTCCCTACATTACTTAATGCGTGTAAAAAATATTCCGCAAATGTTATTCCGTACATAAGTTCATACATTACTTCATGCGTTTGTAGTATATTCCGCACCTGCGTCATAATGTTCGAAACATAGGGAAGGACATGGGATACCGCAAGGGGGTGGAAGAGAGATAACTAGCTTAGCGCCTAAAATAAAAAAATAGCAAAAACATTCTAATACGATGACCGAGTTCTACGCAGACGAAGTCGCGGGCAAAAGCTAGTATAGAATAATTATTTATTAGTTTCTTATATAACACCGCACTATTAAGTCGTGACTATAACAAAATTTACGTATTTATCCCATTAGATTAAAACAGAGAAAAGAAAAAAAACCCATGACATCACTTTATTTTTATATAAAAACGACATGTCAGTTCAATTTAAATAAACGATATTTATGTACATTAAGAAAACGATACTAAAAGCGTGATAACTTAAAGCATACTTAAGCCACTTTTACAGACATGACTGAACTGTGTGAAGGGAATCGCAAAGAACATTATATCCAATACATTATGCACCAGCAAATACGGACGACCCATAAAAAGCCTGTGAAAATTTTCCACTGCATCTTCAAAGAGCTGTAAATTAAAAATGTCATCTCGTTTTACACCATCTTATCTTAAAACGGTGAAAACATCAGCAAAATGTATCAACCTACGTCGCGTTTGCATAAAAGGTCATGTGTGTATCAAATGTAACTTTACATGCGTCTTTTTAGATCTGTGCGGTTTTAAGACCGGACGGTGATGCGTCCACGGCGGTTTCACTTTAGCAGATGGCGTCCATAACTCGCGCGTTTGACGCATGCGTGGAAAGCGGCCTAGCGAGATAAAATCTAGAAGAAACATTTGGAGTTTTCGTTTTACCCCATAGTTGGGCGTATGGGTTTTTGTCGAAAACGAGCAAGATTTTAAAATGAATAGCCTGTGATGATACATGATGCTAAGAAAGTCAGCCATTGAAAAACGCAAAGATGAAAAGTAAAGGCGTAATGGAAAGTTAAACCTTTACAAAGTTACGCCTGATTACGAAAAATGGGGACCAAAATAATTCTTTGTATATTGAATAAATAACCTGATAAATGGCCAATGTGTAGTAACAAAACATAAAAACAGACCAATTAAGTTAAATATCAAAGTTAAATGTGACATTGCGTAAATATCAACATAATTCGTATCAAAAAAAATCACAACTCGCCGCTTTGCAGCCATTTAAATTTTGATTTTTATCAAAAGTGCAACACTTAAACGAAAGTCTTGTCGAGGTCAATGGCTTTAAAACTAGATGGGCAAACATAAATATCTTAACCTACTACACTGGCCGGATTTTTTGGTTGACGCCAAGGGCAGTATGAATTTGGCCGAATACCTTTCGGTATGTTAACCTCTACATCAACATATAAGGGATTTTGTAACATTGATGTGGCGTAGAATCTTCTAATGATTAGTTGATAATGAATAAACCAATGAAGCTACGGTAGCCCAGTGGTTCAAGCATGCGGCTGTCAAGCGGCGGTCGTGGGCTCCCAGCTCGTATAATTATACCAATGAGTTTTTCGGAACTTATGTACGGAATATCATTTGATATTTACCGTTAGCTTTTCGGTGAAGGAAAACATCGTAAGGAAACCTGCATACATCCGCGAAGAAATTAAAAGTTGTTGAAGTCCCCAACCCGCTCTGGGCTAGCGTGGGGGCTACTGCCCAATCCCTCTCATCTATGAGAGGAGGCCTGTGCCCAGCAGTGGGACGTATATATAGGCTGATGATGATGATGAAGAAGATGAATAAACCAATTAGGCGTCCGTATTTTGAAATACAATCATCATTATCATTAAGTACTTATCAGCCTTTATACGTCTCACTGCCGAACTAAGTAATCTAATTAGAATGCTTATGTATTTTATTTGGGGATACGAATGTCATTGTCAGTGGTCTATAAAGATCGACTGCCGACGAGTTCAAATACCCTGTGCACTTTTCGAAATTTAAACCAGATAAACTAAAACGAGTTCTTAATAATCTTCCCAAATACCCAACCCAAACTTTAACAATGCAAGAACCTAACAATTGAAATCAAACCTTGTACTTACATGTTAGAGTCTAAATTGAAGTGAAGATAGATGCATGAGAGATGCATCAAGTATACCATTTCTAATGTTTATGTTATCGATCAAAGTTAATAGCCCCATTTCAACGTGAGCTTCACCAGTCTCTAGAAACTGGCTTTTTGCTGAGTAACATGAAAGTATGTTTGGTGGATCAATAGAGTAAATGCATCATGATTTATAAAGGGGTATGCGGTGAAAGACTACGTAATTATCAGCTTTAATTTAATGACTGAGAAAGAAATAAAAAATGTTTATGGGGTCCATTTTGTGAGTATTATTTACGTATGTATGTTATATATTAAATGCTGAGCAAACAGGAAGATACGCTTTTATAGAAAGCTTTACACACCTACCGCATGCGTTAGCGTTGATCCCGGCTGCTGTCTATGGCAGCAGTCGTTAAGCCAAGTTGGAGGCCTTCGGGCGGCTTGAAAAACTTCTAACAGTCAAGTTGCCCACTCACTTGACAAAGGGGGGTCGAAGTTGCACCACGTCCGTAGGGAAAGTACTCACGGCTACCCTACACGTGACCCCTGGGTGGTTCTAAAAGTGCAACAATAACTGGCAACCGTACTGTCTTCTCGAAGATCTCACGGTTCGAAATAAATGCCATACGATAAAAAATAAAATAAAAAAAACACATAGCGCATATAGGTACATGAAAATGCGTCTAAAATAGACATCAATGTGCCAAAATGGATATAAATAACTGACATTGTCAGCTACAGCTAAAAGGACCCCAAGAGAAATACTAATTAAGTAAAATTCATAATCGTTACAAAGTTAAACCAACTTAAACATTCTCTCAAGTACGTATGTACAGTCAAGGGCATCAATATTTATACAATATTTCACCTTAGCCCATCGAAATAAAGTTCAGAAATGTAAACATATTAATGCCCTCGACTGTACTTGTACCTATACAAGTAACATTACTAGTGTTTGATTCAAAACACGTATCTTTTACTGTCATGTTATATCGCCAAGTATTTCAGGAAGTTATTCAAACTATTCCAATGAACCACGAGTAAGATGATTGAACAGATCAATATCAGAACCAGTACGGCTACACGTTCATAGGTACCTCCCATATACAAAATGAACCATCCCTTTAGGCGATGGATAAAAGAATATATCTAAAATCCAATTAAAACAAAACCTTTAATAACACGATTTATCAAACGAACAGACAAGTAAATTAATTTCTTTGGCGGCTCTTATGGCCTGTAATTTGAAGGGCTTGTCCCTCAAGCCTCTATATAAGGCTCGGTAAGAAATAACCTTTTATTTTTGAACTTGGGGAAAAAATAAATGACGTCGCCTGCTTGGGATGTAAGGAGTATCGGATATGACATCATGTGGAAAATACCTGCACCTGTGAGATGGGAATCTTGTATTTCATTGCAAAATAATGCAGTCCTTTGTTTCGCTTGACCTGAGAGCCTTACTCCTGCATTCCGTATAGCGTTAATATTAATAAATTATTTATATTCCTTGCCATTATGAATAATTGAAGAATATAAATGCAGCTGCTATTGTACAAATTTATCTAATTGTCACAACTATGCAATAATTATGTTCATAAATTGTCGTAGTAATTACACAAAATGTGTGAACGTCCGTCAGGTCAGGTACCTTTAGAAATAAGTATGTAGATAGAAGCTTTTAGCACCCATTTTTTGACAGTATATATTGAGCTTGGTTTAATATGTAGTTTATAGTAACTTTACTTATTCCGTAATGATACTAATGATATAGGTGGTAACTTTGAACTTAATTAGGTATTGCTTGCAATAAATGCAAAAACGAAAGATCTATAAACATGTAGGTACTTTAAGATCTCCGTCAGCATTTCTTAGAACATTTTCTATTTCAACTTCTCATCCATAGTTTGAGTTATTAATGTACTCTTAGAACCATTATCGGTTTCACACATCTTCCAGACATGTTTATGCATCGATGGCGACCAAAGTTATGGCTGTGGCAAACCTGTTTAGTGGAGATGAAGGACAGTCAAGGGCACCAATATGTATACATTTTTTCACCTTATTCCATTGAAATAAGGTCTAAAAATGTACACATATTTATGCCCTCAACTTGACAATATACTGCACTGGTCTGGAAAGTTCCCGACAATGTTGGAATTTGTATTTATGCTATTCACAAGTTTGGAGACAACGTTTTTAAAACAAACTATTTTAAGTTTTCTATTGATTTTTACTTTGAGATTGAGGTTATTCTCGTGGATTATTCGATTTAATTTAAGGATAATATCAATATCCCATTGTTTGACCGTCCTTCCTAATAAGTATTTGACACCTGTTGTTGATGAAAAAATAAATTTGAGAAATTTAAACGTTAATAACTAGCTATAAAGTAATATAAAAATCCTAAAACGCAGAAGAAAACTACATATTAAGTAGGTACCCAAGGTCCTCTGCAATGATCGCATCATGGATCCATCAATAAAACTTTTATTACAAACTGATACGTTTAAACACAACAATATACACAATTTCACTGGTTACGGTTGATGAAGCGTGCAATTGTAGGTATAGCTACCGCATACAAATTTGACAAACTCTGCCATTTAATTTTGAACTTACTTGTTATCAAAACAAATTAGTTTTCTGCGTGGCTAAATACGACCTTAGTTAATGAACATTTTGGTGCTGGTTACACCCGCTATTGTGGCAGTTTCCCAAAGGTATTGTTCAATACGCCTGTGCGCTTTGATTCAGACAATATTGTGGGAATCTCAGGTACTAGTTTTGTAAGTCAATTATGTTTCCTTTGACCTAGAATGAAATTAGTGGCTAATCTAACAAAACTTATCCGCATGGAGTTCATTCACCGTTTTGTACTTGTTATAACGTTAGCATATCAATTGTTCGGCATAAATATACATACGATATAGTAACAAACCTTGAGTCACCAAAAATCTAGAACCACCCTTGAAAGTCTGTTAAAGCAATTTTATTTCTGCTATGACAAAATGGTATTTTTTGGTTAAAATAAAAGGATAAAAACGTTCATTAACACGTTTTATATTATGAAAACAATTGTGCAATTCCACATCGAAGTTATTCCTTCAATCCGGCTCCAAGGACCAAAAGTCCTTTAGCCCTCAGGCCAATGACCTGGGAACCCGTTGGTCCCACGGTCCGTGGCTTCCACACAAAGCCTTAACATAATCATTATAAAAACCCACTTGGGATACTTTCCAAGAAAGCTTGATCGATTTTTTCCTCTTGGAGAATTTTTAAGCCATAATACCGTGGTTTAGGTATGTATGTAAGCAATTTCATTGAATATTATTAGACTTTTTTTTGTAACTTAACTGATTCGTTTACTTAATGCCAATTTAACTCAAAATTTACTTTTGTATCAAATTTTAGAAATATTTATTATTCATTGCCATTTTACGAAAACAAAACTTAGATTTTATCATTTATGAACTAAGAATAAGTAAAAAATCAAAGGTAAATTCACATCAATCACTGATCAAGTATAGTAATGAGTAATGCGGTAAAGTTAAAAATTAATAAGTTGAACCCAAAACCCGGTCACTGAACAGTTAAACCTACTGACCAGTAACGCACATCTTTAATCTTCATGTTCTATGGGCAAGAAACGCTTTATCATTATAGCCGGCTTTAAAAGAACATCAATATTATGATTTTGTGATGCTTTGTTACATTAAAGACATGAATGACTAAAGTAGACCTTATTTCAATGAGATATACAGTCTACCAGGAGAAAGGAGAAGCGTCTATGTAGTTTGTAAAACTAGATCCAAAGATAATTAATGTTGTTTAGCCGCGTAGCTATTCTCCTTAGGGTTAATGAATGTAGGTTGATCGAATTACCCGATAGATGGCGCGGTAATGGCTGCGATGATTCCTAAAACGCGATACAAATATTTTTCCTGCAACTGTGACCTCTGGCAGTGTTTTTGGTTAAGGGTCAAGCCACGTTCTGGGAAGCCAGTCCTGTCAAGCTGTAGCATTCAGCCATCAAAACATTAAGCCAAGGTGTTTTGAGATTTGGGTATCGGTTGTGCAACCTCACATCTGGTCTGGTTTTTAGACCATTCCTAGCTACTTTCTACTAATGTTTCATCATTTAAAATTCGACGGCACTATTAAAATCCATCAATCACTCTGGTATCATCGTCGGGTCATTGTTTTGATTCAATTGCAACACTAGTAATGCACCGTGACGTTCCCCGTTTTAATTACGAACTAGATTAAGTAACATTAACTCACCGCTATGGTACAAAACGCCATGGCGTTGCTATGTTTTTCTTTTCCACGGTTGAAGCGTAATTCTTTGTTCTGTCCTAGTTTAATGGTCCAATACCCTAAGATTTCTTTAGCATAATCAAAAATTAGCTTCGTATACTTATTCGTTTACTTAGTAAAGTAGATTATGTAATCATTTCCGTGGTAGTAAGGGCCGGCCGGCACATTGCGTAATACAAACTAATGATCCTTTGCATTGACCCAGTGTGCCCAGTTAATTGAATATTTTTCCCCAAACTACGATGCCTAAACACAGTAAGACATTGACATCTCCGTGATACTGTATATAAGGAAATCATATGCAGATCATATAAAAATTGTGATTCCATTTCCAACTTCACATAGGGTAATTACGATACTATTTCCTATACACTTCACTTTTCTTTTCCTATAACGACTCCATCGAATTGCAGTTCCTGGAAGGCTTTCTTTGTTAATTGATGCACGATGTACGAGGTTCAGCGACTTGCATTCACACGTGGCGTCTTCCGCTAGATGACATAGCGAACACAAAGTAGTATATTTTTATCAGTCGCTTCCGATTACTATTTGAGCGATTGTAACCGAGCGGCAAGTGCTGACTTTCACTCTGTAGGTTCGATTCCTGGCAAGTACCACTGGATTATAATTATAAGGGTCGTTCTTATTTTTTACCGACACTAGCCTGACCATTACCTACCCATATTTTGCGAGTCATTAGAGTATTGGTTATTATGTTTTATTAATAAATTTTGTTCGTTTTAATACTAATTTAGTACCACATAATTCTTCATTTTCTCTAAAATGTATATCTCTTTAATATTTTTTTTTAGAATCCTGTGACAGAGAGGTAAGTCGAGGTTATGTCCACGGCCAAATCTGTCACAGCGTTTTCTCAAAAGTAACTAGAAGGAGAAATACTTTATTTGCATTCAAGGAAAATCCCAATAAAAAAAAATCATTTTTTCTTATTGGGAATGGGACTCGTGAATAAAAATATCCTTCGATCCAAATGTATATGGCATTGTCGGTAAAAAAGAAGAAGGACTCATAAAACTTGTTTACGAAATATCGTTTGATAACTAACAGTGGCTTGTCGGTGAAGGAAAACGTGGTGAGGAAACCGGTTTAATCCCAATAAAGTCTAGTTTTCCCTGTGGTTTGGAAGTCAGAGGGCAGTTGCTTTCGTAAAACTACACTGAGCGAAAAAAAATACTAATTATTAGTAAGTTTTAGTGAATCCCAAGACAAGGAGATTATACTAACGGTTACAAAACAGTTTAGTTGTTACAAGGGCAATTTTTTTCGTATTATTATTAATAGTAGTTATTTATATAACTACTATTATCAAAAACTGGTTTGTAACCGTTAGTATATAATCTCCTTGTCCTGGGATTCACTAAAACTTACTAATAATTAGTATTTTTTTCACTCAGTGTAGTTATGTAATTATAAATAGGTATTGTAAATATATTTATATATAAATATGTTTCAGATATTGAGCCTGGTTAGCAAGGTTCAAAATGGTGTACATATTATTAGACCGTTCTAAATAAAGGTCACATTGCAATTCTAAAGCCATTAGCGCCTATATGGATATACGTACTTATTTGGAAGAATAATCTTGATCATGTTCTTAATAGCGATAGATCTTAACCTTATAGGTGCCTATCGATGATGCCTTATTACAAATAAGTTTATAAAAATCTTACATTAGGTATTTAATCAAGTAGAATTCAAAGAAAACCACTTAATAAGTTAATATTTATATATTATTGAGACATACACATAATGTATTTATTATAATTATAATTTGTATTAAATTTTTATTGGTTTAATTGTGTTTATATTATTTATTTAGGTTAATTTATTTTTATTGCTTAAAATGAATAGCCTGTGATGATACATGATGCTAATAAAGTCAGCCATTGAAAAACGCAAAGATGAAAAGTAAAGACGTAATGGAAAGTTAAACCTTTACAAAGTTACGCTTGATTACGAAAAATGGGGACCAAAATAATTCTTTGTATACTGAATAAATAACCTGATAAATGGCCAATGTGTAGTAACAAAACATAAAAACAGACCAATTAAGTTAAATATCAAAGTTAAATGTGACATTGCGTAAATATCAACATAATTCGTATCAAAAAAATCACAACTCGCCGCTTTGCAGCCATTTAAATTTTGATTTTTATCAAAAGTGCAACACTTAAACGAAAGTCTTGTCGAGGTCAATGGCTGTGAAACTAGATGGACAAACATAAATATCTTAACCTACTACACTGGCCGGATTTTTTGGTTGACGCCAAGGGCAGTATGAATTTGACCGAATACCTTTCGGCATGTTAACCTCTACATCAACATATAAGGGATTTTGTAACTTTGATGTGGCGTAGAATCTACTAATGATTAGTTGATAATGAATAAACCAATGAAGCTACGGTAGCCCAGTGGTTCAAGCATGCGGCTGTCAAGCGGCGGTCGTGGGCTCCCAGCTCGTATAATTATACCAATGAGTTTTTCGGAACTTATGTACGGAATAACATTTGATATTTACCGTTAGCTTTTCGGTGAAGGAAAACATCGTAAGGAAACCTGCATACATCCGCGAAGAAATTCAAAGTTGTTGAAGTCCCCAACCCGCTCTGGGCCAGCGTGGGGACTAGGTACTGCCCAATCCCTCTCATCTATGAGAGGAGGCCTGTGCCCAGCAGTGGGACGTATATAGGCTGATGATGATTTTTATTGCTTAGATAATTTTTTAGCATGTTTCATTACTGTACATGGTCTACGCTTGTCTATTTCGATCTACGTTCTAAATCTTCCACTCAATTTCTCGAAGGTTAGCCGGAAGAGTTCCCTTAATTAAAGGGATAAGCTCGCATTTGTACATTAATCTATTGGGACATGTATATGTTTCAACCTGTTATTGTCCAATACAGTGCTTACTTATATACATACATACAAAGTTTGTATAAAATTAAAAGCAAAAAGAAGCACAAACATTTGTACTATTCACACTTCCAGCATTTTAGCAATTTTATCAGTTTTGTAATGGACATTGGGAAATACAAACTTAAGCAATCGTAATTAAAAGAACAATGGTAAATTATTTATATTTAACGTCACAATTTTGTTCGACTAACTTCTTAATGGTCGTTACGCACTAGCGGGCGAAATTTTCTTTTATTCATTCATTCGTTGAGTGAAAGTGCACAGTTTGTCATTCAAGTTTGTTTACGTGCCTTGTTTACTAAATGAGAAATTGACATTTCAATTGTTTTTAGTTTTTTCCGCATGCGACATTGTCACGCATACATTTTGAACTATTAAAATTATAGTAATCTAATGTAGGATTTTTATCTTTGCGATTATGCGACATTAACGGTCTGAAATACGGTCGTTTGTAGTATGCATGGTTAGGAGATGTACAATCTATCGAAACTTATCAACCATTCACTTTTACACTAAGATCTGCATATTCAGATAAATAATAAAAGTGAGCAATGGTTGCAATCAATGCAGTTTTTGTGTACACAAAAATGTCTGGGCTTGTAACATCTGTATCTGTACCTTGTACAGTCAAAGGCATAATAAATATATAGACGTTCCCAAAGCGACAAAAATATAATAATAAATTATTTAGCAATAAGTTGTTGCATGATGGTTACAGATTATCCATCAGACACCAAACTAGGCCGAGCCTGTGACTTGGTAGTCTTACGCACTTGTCAGTCATGCTTGCGTATTTTGTCACTAGAGTGCGTAATTTTTGAGTACCTAATATGGTAACTAGAGATATTTTCGACGATATTCAAACTCCCATACTTCCAACGGGTGAAAACGATAAAGTACCTACTACTAAGTACTTTTATGAGGCTGACTGTACTAATAGTAATTCGTGATTGACAACGTACAGTCGATAACATGCATTATTCCACTTACGCCGTACCATGTTTTTTTAATAATACTTTTAAATTCTATTTTGTTCAGCTCTGATAAAACGAAAGTATTTCGACGTAACCATTTTTTTTTTTGTAATTTGACAGTTTCATCAGTTTTATAGTAGATTTATTTATTTATCGTATGACATTATTTCAAACCGTGAGATCTTCCAGTCCTTCCAGAAGCCAATACGGTTGCCATCGTGTTACACTTTTACCACCACCGGGTGTCATGTGTAGGTTAGCGGTGGGTACCCTACGGACGTGGTGCAACTTCGACCCCCTTCATAGTAGATATGTAAACTAGAAGTACAAGCGAATCGTTGCAGAGTTTCTATCTCTTCTTGAGCTATTCAATTTGATTACACATAGATATTCTCAGGTAAGTGCTCCAGTAATGTAACCTCATTGTTTCCCAAGACGTGAGATTCTGAATATGTTCGCAAACTTTCAATAATTAAGAGAAACGGTGTTATATTATCTTTATAAATACATATTTACTACTGAGCCACTGTAGCAGAGTGCTAAGACGCGACTTTGAATTTGGAGGTAGCGGGTTCGAATCGCTGCTAACGCAACTACATAAATAATTGAAAAATTATTAGGCTCCGAGCAGGATTTGAACCTGCGGCCTTTTGGCATGTGCAGCTTCTTACTCTAGCCACTGAGCTACCGGAGCAATCGAGCTCGGCCCCGAAATGCCTCAGCCGTTAAAATAGGGCCGAATGGAGGAAAAGAGGAAAGGCCTTTGCCTAGCAGTGGGACAAATAGGCTATTAAACAATCTATAAACAAATATTAACATTAAGTAAGTATCATATCAATAAGAAACTTTCATGATACAACATAGGATTTTATAATCAATGCAGGTACAAAGGACAAAAGAAAGGTACTTAATGCTGTACGTTGTCCATATTTACTGCATGCTTTCATCACACCCCACAATGTGCCTGATTCATCGCGAATAACGCAATCTTCAATCTCACCAGGATCTGATATAAACTCGACTAACTGATCTTATAACTTATAACTCAATGCCGCAGGAATGCCGTCCGATAAACGAAATTATGAAAGTATTCGAGAATTAATTTGCACGGTCATAGCCAGTTCTATTACGTAGCTAAGCTATGACTTAATTTCGCTGACGATTTCCAAATTCGAGCTGAAGTGAATTAGCGGCGAATCAAAAGTGTTTGTAGTGTTTTGTAAATGGTTTATTGCATTAAAATGTAGAGTAGCCGGATACAAAAGAAAAAAAAAGATTAAAGCGTCATCTTGCTTAGGTATATTTGTAGCAGCCCAACTAGGGAAGTACCTCTACCTTAGCTACATGGGTTCTATTCTATTATAATATTTATCGAACCCATATATATCAGACGTGTACTATGTTTTTCAGACATCTAATAATTATTAATCATTTTAAAGTATTTTATGTCACACCTAGCCATAAAGTGGCCATTATCGCACGCTCCGCGCGCGAAAAAACTCACTTCCTTCCCACGGGCGATAATAAAGAAAGCCTCAGATCGCATATGTATCGCCCTTGCCTTCGGCTCGGGCGTAAAATACCTGCGATCTGAGACTTTTTTTGTTTTATCGCCCTTGGTAAGTAATGTAGGTACTATTAATGAATTAAAGCGAAAAAGAACAATGCAATAGGTCTTAGATGTTTTCTATCTATTTAAGTATCTATTTATCTATATAAGTATGTATATCGTTGCCAGTACCCATAGTACAAGCTTTGCTTAGTTTGGAACTAGGTTGATTTGTGTAAGATTGTCCATATTTTTTTTTTATAATTAAAGCTAAAAGCTATCTATAAAGGATTAGGTATCTTCTAAATCAGTGCTGAATGTACCTAATGTTAAAATACTGATTACTTGTTAAACTAAAGTTACATTCACAAACGTAAAATATTCATGAGGCAATGTAAATTCTCATAAATAATGCCATATATTATTTTATCTCGTAAATGTTTCACTTTCTGATGACGTCAGAGAGTGAATGACCCGTCGAATGGCTAACGCGAATGATTGAGCGAATGGTAATTCGAATCAAAACGATACTTCCCTCCGAATGCAGAATAGGTAAAGTTCGTTGATCTTTTTAGGGAAATTGTATTAATAGCGAAAACTAATCAGTGAATTTGGTATTCGAGAAAGCGTAGCGACTGTTGCCATGCGAAATGTTTGGATATAACGATTTATTGAAGAAGCTTGCTTGGCAATTTTATGGTTCAAAGATGGTAATTGCTCTGAAGTTTATTCTATAAGCGACTTTAAACAATCGTCGAATAATTTCTCAAGAAACATATGAAATAATCTTCTTTTATTAAAAAAATGCAAATTCTACATCGGTAAGAACAATTAAATTGAATCAAAAGATTGGACACAGCAGTTTTCGAAAGGTTATTCACAGGAAATCCGATATAACTGGCACATGTGAAAGGTCATGATCATGAAACTCTTCAAGCTATAAACACACGATCTATACATATAATAAAGCAGAAGAGGGTCAAAAATCTGTACATTGAAGATATAAGAAAATAAATCGATTGAGGGGTCTTAGAATCGATAACAGAACACATTTCAACGGTTTTTAGAATTCATGTCTGTTTGTCTGTTTGTCTGTCTGTTTATTTGTCTAACTATCACGTGAAAACTAGCGAATGGATTTTAATACAGTCTTCAATAATATGTTTATTGGATCTTCGGCGAGGTTATAGGCTATAAAAATCATACAGATTGGGGATTAAAAAGGGTGAAAACAGGGGTTGAACTTTGTATGGGAAGTCCTTCAATTCGTGATTTAAAGGCTTGAAAGTTGGTAAGCATCTACTTGGAAGCAAAGGAAAAAGAACCCCATTCAAACATTGTGCAATAAACAGATAGAATTTGAAAAAACGGGGGACGAAATATACTTGAGAGGCCAAAGACAAAAAACAAAAGTCCCTCAAACCATATTAACTGTTTGATATGAGAGGTCAAATTATGTTGGACAGTCGGTCTCTATCAATATTCACAAACCTAGGTACATACCAGTCTTACTATGCAAGCTCGGTGTTTTTTTTTTGTTTTCGATGAAGGGTACCTCTACCTACCTACGCAGAGCAGCGGGCTCTCGGTTGCATGGTAAGACTTGCGGCATGTATTATGTATGCGCATGATTGAAATAATTTGAGTTGGCCGAGTTGCATCAACTTTATTTGTTTAAAAAGCCATTTTACTGTTCAAATAATAAGGTTCAAAATGTATAAATTTAAATATGAATATTTTTGTATAAACTCTTTTTTTGGGGTGCTGATTACAACAATGATATCCATTTTCAAATGCAAGATGGCGGACATTTATTTTCTTCTTAATAATCGTTATGGGATATGTTTGAGGTTCTTCGGGGTACGGGGATATCAGGAGTGGGGAAGGGGGGGGTCCACTGACCGTTCTCAGAGCCAGAAAATAAACGAAATCGCAGTTCGCATCGAAGTAAAGTTTGTCAAAGTTGCAAATTTGGATCAACTAACTGATCGATACAACATACCGAAGACCGGCCGGGTCAGACTTTCCACATTTAGGGTATATAGGTATTTGTTAGTAAAATATAGGTATGTAACAATAAACATTAAGTATGACCAAATTCTAAATTCATAGGCCGATAGAAAACAAAAACTCAATCTCAGAAAATCACACATCTCCCAGGAACAGCCAGGGTGGGTGCGCTATCAACCTGGGCCTCTACTCCACCTTTGAATGTGAAAGAACAAACAAAGGTTGTAAGGTTCTCCATATTTTTTTTTCTTTAAAATTTTGCTCGCGTTTACATCTACATTCTTTAATGCGTAAGAAGTCTTTTCCGCTCCCTGCGTCACAATGTTCTAAAAGTTTCACGCTCGCTTCGCTCGAGTTTTCATCTACATGACTTGATGCGTATAAAGTCTTTTCCACACATGCATTACAATGTTCGAAAAAATTTGCGCTCGCGTTTTCATCTACATTACTCGATGAATATGGAGTATTTTCCGCACATGCATCATAATGTTCGAAAATTTTCGCGCGCGCTACGCTCCCTACATTACTTAATGCGTGTAAAAAATATTCCGCACCTTTTTTCTTTTTTTTTCTCACCTGTATCATAATGGTCCAAATAATTCGCGCTCGCTTCGCTCGCCTTTTTAACTACATTACTTGATGCGTATGAAGTCTTTTCCGCTCCTGCATAATTTTCGAAACATTTCACGCTCGCTGCGCTCGCGTTTTCATCTACATTACTTATACTTAATGCGTATGAAGTATTTTCCGCGCCTGCATCATTATATCCGAAAATTTTCACTACATTACTTGATGCGTATGAAGTCTTTTCCGCGCCTGCAACGTTATGTCCGAAAATTTTCGCGCTCGCTTCGCTCGCGATTTCACTTACATAACTTGATACGTGTAAAGTCTTTTCTGCGCCTGCATCATAATGTTCGGATCATTTCACGCTCGCTGCGCTCGCGTTTTCATTTGCATGATTTAATGCGTATGAATATTTTCCGCACCTGTATCATAATGTTCCAAACATTTCACGCACGCTTCGCTCGCCTTTTTAACTACATTGCTTGACACGTGTGAAGTCTTTTCCGCACCTGCATCATTATGTCCGAAAATTATCGCGCTCGCTACGCTCGCGTTTTCATGTACATGACTTAATGCGTATGAAGTATTTTCCTCACCTTTATCATAATGTTCCAAATATTTCGCGCTCGCTTCGCTCGCTTTTTTAACTACATTGCTTGATACGTGTGAAGTCTTTTCCGCGCCTGCATCATAATGTTTGAAATATTTCGCGCCCGCTGCGCTCGCTTTTTCATCTACATTACTTCATGCGTTTGTAGTATATTCCGCACCTGCGTCATAATGTTCGAAACATAGGGAAGGACATGGGATACCGCAAGGGGGTGGAAGAGAGATAACTAGCTTAGCGCCTAAAATAAAAAAATAGCAAAAACATTCTAATACGATGACCGAGTTCTACGCAGACGAAGTCGCGGGCAAAAGCTAGTTACTAATAAAGTTCAACAATGCATTTGTATGATTACCAAACCAAGGACATAACTGTCCAAACAAATTGCCTTAACATTAATTTCGGTCAAATTTTTATTTCTGGGCCACTTCCAGTGACATTAAATATGAGATCTCTACTGGATTTCATAATGATTCTAACTGCGACAAGGTACGAACTGGCCCAGAAATCAAATTAGTTGACTATATATAAAATTTTATATGAATATTTTTTGAACCTGATTGTGGCGCTCGTGGCCCAGCGGTGCCTGAGTATGAGTACCGCTTGCGGTATCTAAGGTTAAGTAACGTGGGCAGCGGTCAGGACTTGGATGGGTGACCGCTTTGAGTGGTTACTAACTGAGCGCTCCCGTGCTTTGGAAGGCACGTTAAGCCGTTGATCCCGGTTGCTGTCTATGGCAGCAGTCGTTAAGCCAAGTTGGAGGCCTTCGAGCGGTTTGAGAACTTCTAACAGTCAAGTTGCCCACTCACTTGACAAAGCCTAATCCCAATAAGGTGTAGTTTCCCCTCGGGGTTGGAAGGTCAGATGGCAGTTGCTTCCGTAAAAGCTAGTGCCTACGTCCAATCTTGGGATTAGGTAGCGGACCCCAGGCATCGTTCAGGATGCAACTGTACTGGGATAATGCTAGGAAGATGATGATGATGTGGCTTTATAGGCGAACCTCCGACACAATCCCCCTGTCGGTTTAAACACTGGAAAAACTTTGCACTCCAGTGAGATTTGTTGAGCTGCTTCAACTGTATCTGAGGTGTAATTCACGAATCATATTTGTGTGTTTGTCATTGAGAATATTGAACTTTACATGAATCCTTAATTCGACAATATTCATCCGGATTTGATCATCTTTTTAGTATTTTTTCCTGGATCAGAATTGTTTGGACTATTCAGCGCCGCTGTGGCCTGAACTATGGACTTTTGCGATTATTGTCGATACTCGTATAAGGCTATTAAATTATTATACACAATAACATTAAATGTAGTTATCGTTATCTAAGCCCCTACAGTCACACTTCACTTCACTCTTTAAAAAAGGCTTTCCATCAAATTTATGATGATTTCGCCAATCAATACTTGTTCCAAGACGTTGTTCGGTAACGACGCCATGACAGTAGGCAACTGGTTTTGTTCGGTAGTGGATTCAGCCCGTCGTCGCGAAGAGCACGTGTGTTCACTAACGCGGTGACGGGCAAAAAAATCCGCCCCTACAGTCAAAGGTGCCCACTCACTTGACAAAGGGGGATTGAAGTTGCACCACGTACGTAGGGTGTTCCCACCGCTACCCTACACGTGACCCCTGGGTGGTGCTGGTGTTAAAAGTGCAACAGAACTGGTAACCGTACTGACTTCTCGAAGATCTCACGGTTCGAAATAATTTCCATACGATAAATAATAATATGTGTAATATGTTTATTGAGTAAAATAATTCTATGTATTAAAAACTCGGCCGTCTCTCCAAATGTTCGTGAACATTGTCTGGCCTTGAAGGAGTCGTGTTTAGTAGTGACAGCTTCTGACAGGCTGGTATTACGGCGAGACATGTCTACGGTTGATCGGTTTAACATTATGATTTGTTGGAAATATTTAAACTACGTACCGCAAACCAAAATATCTGTTTCTCTTCTTCGTTACCCTCTGCTGGGATATAGGGCTCGAATCGACTTTCTCCATTTCCTTTGGTCTTAGGCAATTTGGGTTACTTCTTCTCATTTCATCCCCAGAGAGCCCGCTTTTGATCAACGGAACGCCGCCAATATCTGTCTCTTAGGTAAGGTAAACGTGAGAACGTCCCGGTGCTTTAAGATGGCCCAATAAATGACTAGGTGTCAACCGTTGCGTATTAAGTTGTCAAACATTGGGACGTTTATATTTGGTTGAGTATTTGTATAAATAATGCGTTGCCGACCCTTTATTAAGGCGAATGTATATATTGAATTTGTACGAGCTCGCTCGTTGTTCTAAATTCAATAATGCTTCACTAGTAACATCCGAAAATCGGCATGAAAATAGGTTTTTAGTCAAAACGAATCATTATTTCAAAAAAGGAAACAAATAAGTTTATATTGTGTTTCATATCAAAACTACCTAATACTAATCTACTAACTCACGTATTAATTGCGACTCCGGGCGACATGATTCGAACTATTCAGGAGTTCTGGTTCAGGTGAATCACCGGTACGGAATAGTCGCGAACGCACTCAAGCTGAAGAAATACCCCGAAGAGTTCGAAACATGTCGTCCGGAGTGACAATTAATACGAGAGTAGTTTTAACATCACTCACGAAAGATTAAATTCAAGTACTTATTTCATGTTATTTGAAACTTTGGTTAATCGGTAATATTTATTTATTTATTTATTTATTTATTAATAAAAAAATATTTATTAAAATAATCAATTATAAGTAGATGATTAAAATAAAAACCCTAATAAATATAAAATAAACTAGACTAACTTAAAAATAAATTAAATTAAAATTAAACGTAATAAGTACAAAAGATTTCAGTACTATAAGGAGAAAACGGCGTCCAGTTCTTCTCCTTGTGGCATGGACCCCAGGACGCTAGCGGCATTACCTCTTTGGATCGCGAGGGCGATCCGTTGGCAAAGGTATCCGCCAGATTTATTTATTTATTTATTTATTTCCATAAAATTAACACTTAACAGTCAGGCTACACGTGTTAACTGGAGAGAACAACATACACATATGAAAAAAAAAACATACCATTACATTACATAAACTTAACATTATGTACATAACTAGTTTGTTATCCTCTTATTTATAGCGTAATTACCTGATATTTTGTAGCTTGTACTAAACCGTGTCCAAGAACATGAGCAGAGAAGGTTCTCCATTTATAGAAAAAAAAAAACTATTTTTTTCTATTTAATATGATAGCGTAGTGTAAGTACCCAATTTAGGCTGCGTCAAATAAAAAAACACGGTGTAGGTATATAGTCGTTATAGTGTGAAAATACTGTCTCAGCGTGTTTGACCTTTAACAGATCAGTTTCCGATTAAGTTAAATCGATTTTTAGTGAAAGTATGGCCAAGTGTTTCGCGATCTGATATCGAATGAGCACGCAATCGATATTCGATTTTTCGTATCCAAGTTAGATTATTTTTTGGCAAATAAGCATGCGAGTTTAAATACATTGCGCAGTTTGATAGATCGATTGAAATCATTATACCTGTGTAATCCGTAATGTAATGAAACTCGTATGAGATTAAACAGGGTAAAAAAACCGCTGTTTCATCGGAATGGGTCTTCAGTACGCTAATCAAAATGTATGAAGAAGCAGTTTTTTTTTTCGCCCGTACAAGGCCTACCTTACCCAAAGTAAAATTGGTTCGAAATCATGGATATTAACCATATTTTTCTATTTTGTATCACAACTTAAGTACCTACGAGTATGTGTCACCAGGTCCCTATTTCACCAACTTGACAATTGTCACCTTACAATGACAATTCGGTTTGACATTGCCGGGCCGGTAAGTATCGATGCTATCCAACTACCATCTTTATGTGACGACTCAGAAGTGTACTTCGAATTGTCATTGTCAATTGACAATTGTCAAGTTGGTGAAATAGGGGCCTGGTATTGATGTCAAGACAGAATACCTACTTATCAAAATATTGGATTCACATTACATGGGAGTCGTACGTCCTCAGATTCAGTCGAAGCCGTTCAACCAATCTCACTGGAGCGCAAACTCTTAGAGTATTTCAGTGTTTAAACTGGCCCCGTGATCGTCTCGGAGATTTCCTCTGGATTTTCCCCAGACCACTTTCCAACTGCGCGTGCGCACTCCTATATACTCGTATTATTGAGCCCGGCCTATAAAGCCACAGTCAGGTTAAGGGTAGGGTATGCTCCAGATGCTAGATTTTGAAACGCTAAGGCTCTGTGAAAAAATCTGAAAAAAATATATATTATTTTGGCTCGCTCGGCAACCACACCAGCAGCAGCCGCCGTCCCCCAAATGACGGCCAGAAACCCGTCCCGCCGTAGCGGTGATGCGACCCTCCACAGCTATCAAGGCGCTTAGCTTAGAAAAAGAGCCTCTAGCACCAGGTGCAGGAGACACCATCACCATAAAAAAAACATGTCAGTGTCAATGTATCAGTAATGGTACTGCAAGGGCCCTTAATTTAATAAGCAAGTGAATGTACTATTTATTAATTACCGTAACCAAATGATTGCCGACACAAGGTTATTTGTGAATTCGGTTATTTCGTTTGCTCTATTTGTCTTGTGTATTTGGCGATGTGGTCACTGTTTCATAAGATTATTCGAAAGTGTATCGGTACCTGAATACTTTAAAGCCATACATTTAAAAATAAGGAACGTAACAATAGTTTATAATATATTTAACTTGTACATAACCTTCGTGCACAATGATGTCACTTCCTGGATCAGCAGATAATTCTACAATGTGTACAGTACATCAGCAAAAACCTTAGCTGATCTTTCCCATGGGAACAAGATGTTTTTGCGACCTTGGAAGTTTGGGCTTTGTTAGTTTTTTGTTAAATTTCGATTGATTGATTGTTTGATGGGTGTTGGGATTGTTGAAGACATGTTTGATGTTACCTTGATTAATCGAGGTAACTGGATGCAATCTGGCTGTATGCTGACTAAGATTCCGTCATACTTTTTGACATAATTAAGCCTACTTTTCGGTTGGAGTTAATCCTCCTAGTGTTTTCCTGGTTGTATTTTAAGGAGCCGGACTCGCTTTGACTTATACTCGGAATTCACATTAAAGGGATATCGGTTTCTATAAGTATGTGTAATAAAACGGTAACTTCCATGCGCATAGTTCCGTTGAGAATTGGCGACAGTAGCTCTAGTATAAGTTTTTTCGAAACATTAACTAATTCGAACGCGTTTGCGTTTTGTCTCAAAATGTATGAAAACGCTCTCACCGAGTTTGAAATATGCGCGTACATCGGTTAGCAACAAATGTTATACTCGCTGTTTTAGTTTCCACTAGTGACCACCAGAGGCGCTGTTCACGTTTTCATACCACTTTCATACATTTTGAGACAAAACGCAAACGCGTTCGGATTAGTTAATGTTTCGAAAAAACTTATACTAGAGCTACAGGAGAGGCCACTTTTATTGTTTTATATTTGTTCCCAATTTATCGCTAGGGTCTAAAATCTGGGACAAAAATTAGGGGTGTTTCCTGTACAAGTAATTAGAGACTAGTCATATCATAGGTTAACGGTTTAGGTACATAATAAGTATCATACAAGTTATAAGATGCTAAACCATACCAGTATTTAGTAAAATTAAACCTTTACACTTTGAATGTATGTGAAAAAAACGGACAGTAGACAATAAAAGCTTGTACCTACCAAAAATATCATTTATTACAATACTCAGGTAGACTTAACTTTGCCAAGAAGCCAAAGTTCATTAAGAATAGGGCGTAAGTATGCATTATTCTGTCAAGTTTTTTACAGAGCAGATGCTATTGTATAACAGAGAATATTATTAACATAGCATTACGGACCCTACAAAAACTATCAAAGACCAACCGGCTTATTCTTCCACACTTTTTCTGTTTCCATTTTTATTTCCTATGCGGCTAGCATGGTGAAGACAAAAACTATTTATATATATATATAAGAGCATTGTATCTGTAATAATCTACAGTATAATACATATACAGTAGAATCCGGATACAGCGACCATCAAGGAACCGGCGATATTACGTCGCACTAACAGGACGTCGTACAAAACGGACTGATTTTCTTTGAAAATGTTTGGTATGAATCCTAACGTCGGTGATTTAGCAGTTGTTAAAAGCGGTCAAATGTTATAAGCGGAGTCGTTATAAGTGGATTCTACTGTAATATTCTGTTGCATTACCACGGCTCGAAATTCAAGTTTATGAAGGGCCGCGCGTCAGTTTTTTAGTACCTACCTATGATATTTTTTATAAATTCATATTAGCGGTATACCTAACGATAAATTTGCACAAGAGACCTATGCATATACCTAGAACCACCGCACTTTCACATTGATCCCACAGAGGTTTTGCAGAGTCGGGGTCTGGCTTCACTGAAAAAAAAAATGGAAGATCTTGTTTAATGTTATCACGCATCTTGACTGCATATGAGCTTAATAAGATCTTGCTTACTGAAGCTAAGAGCACTTACCTATATTTCATTTATCATAATGTTAGATATAGTAAATAAATACATTGTTACTCCAAACATTTTGTAACCAACTAAGAGAAAATGTATCTTAGTTGGACTGTATTCTTTCCAGTGTTTTATATTAGGTTCAGCGGAACTTTTCATACAAGTCATGGGAATGCAAACTTTAATCCCATAGCTATGTGTATGATGCTAGCCCTACTGGATCGGCGTAACAGACCGGAAACAGCGGCTACCTGCGTCGACGCATGCCAAGTGACGAGAAATAATAGTTATTGGTCAGGTATAAGTTTTTGTACACTTTACTTGATAAAGGGAGTAAGTCTATCTGTGTTACTAAGGAGTTAGTACCTTGTCATTGTAAAATAAGTATTGTGTAGGGCCTTGGTCGATAAAGGGTATATGTTTGTTCGTTTTATTATGGTGTTAGGTCATTTGGTTTTAGGCTGAATTGACCACATAGTAGGGGTCTTCATAGCTATCAGCAACCGAAGTGCTTTCTTAAGTGCAGTGACTTAACTTGAGTAATAAACTGTTATTGTTTATTCGTATGCATGCGAATATGTCTACGGTAGTTTCACTTAATATGTTACCTAGAAATAGTGCCGAAGCTGACACACATTAAATGACACCTATCTATACTTTGCATGAGCGTATGGAGGCTCTGCAGTGTTACTAGTAAACCTTAGAAGAAGAAGAAGAAAAACACACACAACACACATACAAACATCAACTGTTACCATATATACCTGTGAATAAACTTTCAACTGTCAAATTTCAACATTTATTCATGACGAAACAAACAAACACAAAATAATAAAAATAAAAATAAACACACGGAGTCGTCACGAAAACGTTTCGTTAATCATCACTAATTAAATGCCTAGATTGATTCAGATTAGTAAATAGTTAGGAAATTTACGAAGGTGTATGACTGACCTCAGGTTAAGCAAATAAAAACTAAAACATTGCATAAAATCTGGATTTATAAAGTCGCCCCGGTTACCCGTAACCATTCTACGGCAAATTCAAATTTTCATTCAGAATACAAATTCTTTGATGTTTTTCTTTTGTACTATTTTCCTAGACTTTTGTTCGCTCTATAAGGCGCAAATGAGGATTTTTGTAATGCGAAGAACACTGGTAAAGATTACACCATCATATTTAATTATTCTGAACTTTACAGTATTGTGTTAAGATTTATATTTGAATCGCTTTCACTCTCGAAGGAGGAATGTTAACAAAACAATTGCCTAATGTCAGAGTAACATCTTCATGTCAAGGTCTTACCGGCTTTGTTCCTAGAATTGACTGCATGTGCTAGGTTTACATGTCAAGAAAATGAAATCCCCTGAATCCCATCAAACACATTGCATGTATAAAAACGCAACTATTGCTAGGTATTTAAAAAAATCATGTCCTGTCGTAAGTCGAATACCCAAACTGCTATTATATCTATATTAAAAAAATATAAAATCCAATATTAAGACCAACTTGGCTATTATGGGTACTACATCTATTCGACAACTATTCTATCTATTCATATAGTGATCTGAATATAAGATGAAGCCTTTATCTCTTCTCTATACTAAAAAAAATAACTTGGAAATCTGAAAATTACATTTTTTGTTCAATGTTTTTGCAAACATACTTATTTAATGCCGTTGCAAGGTTTGTATTTATGTTACGCGTTATTTTGCGTCGCGACGCATAGTCAGCATTAGAATACGGACTTTGCTCCCTAGAGCACACTACGTATATTCTGCTAGATCAGCTAGATGGTGAAAATTATCGACACCCGTATGATAATTTTAATGACCGTACGTATACTCAGTACATTACCTACGCAGGAAGATAAATCACACTACGATTAGAATTTTACGTTAAAAATATTGATTTTACTCGAGTAAAATATACAGTTGCCGGCAGGAAAATCCAAACCTTGATATATTCGTTGATAATAAACACAGTAATCCCTACATGTAAACCTGTCTGCTTTCCGACACGTAAGAATCGTGACTCCACTCAAGCCGAAATCAGCTCTCATATGCAACTAATTGCCAATCAATTTGTCAAATTGGTTGCCGGCGACCAAAACGCGCACGCACGACACGACAGTCATGCTGTCAAAAATATATATAAATATTTCGCCCTATTTAAACGGAATAAGGCGCAATATTGTAAACATATGTTTGACGTGGACTGTATATCGCTCTCGGATAATTTGTGGTACCTACCTACCTAACTCATTCCCTTGTTGAACAAAAGCCGATCACGTAACTGCAGTAAAAATCGTCAATACTAACCTATAATATGGCTTTGTTCACGACTGGGTTTTTGCAGAAAAACATTATAAGGTAAACGCCCCAATTCTCGACACCTTAATAACCAATAGATGACACCTATCGATCACCTCTGTCATTATGACAGAAGATTGAAAGTGCCAGTTATTGGGACAGCGTCGAGCTCTAGTTATAGTTTCGCTTACAATTATACGATTTCTCATTAAAAAGTTGGTATTTCTTTGGTATTAAACTTTATCCATAGCAAATTTTACCTAAAAATGGATAGGCAGAGTTACAACATGTATAACTACTTACTTCAAACAATAAATCGTACCTATCTATCTATCTTCATCATCATCCTCCTAGCGTTATCCCAGTACAGTTGCATCCTGAAGGATGCCTGGGGTCCGCTACCTAATCCCAAGATTTGGCGTAGGCACTAGTTTTTACGAAAGCGACTGCCACCTGACCTTCCAACCCCAAGGGGAAACTAGACCTTATTGGGATTAGGCTTTGTCAAGTGAGTGGGCAACTTGACTGTTAGAAGTTCTCAAGCCGCCCGAAGGCCTCCAACTCGGCTTAACGACTGCTGCCATAGACAGCAACCGGGATCAACGGCTTAACGTGCCTTCCAAAGCACGGGAGCGCTCAGTTAGTAACCACTCAAAGTGGTCACCCATCCAAGTCCTGACCGCTGCCCACGTTGCTTAACCTTAGCAAGCGCAAGCGGTGCGCAAGCGCCGCTGGGCCACGAGCGCTCCACATATCTATCTACTCGTATCTATCTTCCGTGTAAAGAATAATAATGGAACCTTAATACCTCTCCGGGAAGTAAGTTTTTGTGGCCGCACAGCGAGAATTCGCTCTTTGCGGCCTAGTGACGTAAAATATATATTGCCTCTTACATGTTCATGTTACTTTCATCGTAAGTCCAATACGTTATTGTTTCATGTCAACGAACTGCCAACGGTAATACATCGGCGATTCATTCAATGTGACAACGAGCTAAACCATCCATTTAATATAAACTCCTACGCACGTCGCACAAGAAAACTACCTGTGTGAGAATACTGTATGTACGGTTCCGTAGATTTTTTTACAATTTTCTTGATAACATGATAATTAAAGAATATAAAATTATGAAACCTATACCTACCTAGAAACCTACAGTACAATTTTTTTTTAATTAAAAAGTTTGTAAGATATATTGCTTTGTCACAAATCGGTGTCGGTTCGGTTAACTTAATAAGATAACGTCCTAGTGCTCGACTCTGGCCCAGTACTTGACTTTGTCAATCTTATATCATAATGCCCGTAATAGAGGTGGTCAAAGATTAGACCGTTTAGCTTACACGTATAGATTATCACCCGCGTACCTTAAGGCCGAATTTAACCAAACTAGAATTGGGACTTAGTCCAGGTTAAACTTCAAAATGGTATGGGCTTGTTTCGAGATATACTCTGCTTTCCCTTGCCGAATTGACACTGAAATAACAGTGATTTGACACGACTTTCCTTAACTGGAAGACTTGTTGTTAGTGTGATTTAAGGATTCAGAATATCCATTTCTTAACCTGTACTAGGAGAGAGGCTAACGCTCAGCAGAGGGCGATTACAGGCTGAAAATTATCATGATGATGATGATGATGATGATGATGATGATGATGATGAACCTGCACAAGGCCTTAAGGCTCGTGGTAAGGCAAGGCCTTCTCCATACAAACTCTGTGCGAGTTTTATTCGTCGGTTTTGGCACTCCCGCGTATATATATTTTTCCTTTGCTTGTTAATATTGGATATACATATATACCTACGAAGAATGTCAAGATTTAAAAAAAAAAAAAAAAAAAAAAGAACTTGAGATTCTGGCTAACAGAAAAATAAGCATACTGGCCAAAAATCATACGTGTAATGCAAACACAAGCGAAGAAAAACTTGCACAAAGTTTGTATGGAGAGTGCTTGCCTTACCACGCGCCTTAAGACTAGGACGAAGCTAAATCGCGTAAGTACTTGTCATACCAATTGCCTATCTCGTTCTTTTTAGTGCACAACGATGAAGAAGAGGGAATTGATAAGTTCGAATGAAATCATGGCCATGGGATACTTAATTTATTAAATTTTACGTTGCACAACTAGTAATTTAGCCTAACACTAGCAACGTTTTTTTTTAACCTGACAGTGGCTTTATAGGGGCCGCATTAAAACGATAGGAGTGCGCGGTTGGAGAGCGGCCTGGAGAAAATCCAGGGAAACCTCCGAGACGACCACGCGGATAGCAACGCGTTATTTGTATAATTCTCATGTAATCAGCACATGTTTATTATTTCATCTTGACAACAATTATTTTATTGCTTTTCTTGTTTAGAGCCAGTAATTTATTCTGTAAATTTAACAAATTAGTTATTATATGACTAATTTTGCGACTAGCATTGTTATTACTAACAACTTATTTTTACCAATAATTTAATAAGAAAATATTTTGTTCACAGGTAATAATATTTTTTTGACCGACTAACAGAGTTCAAAACAAGGTAACATAATACATAATTATATTCAAACACTAGTTGTTAGTGACCCTGCCTATGTGTTTCATAGGCAGGTTCCAACTAGGCGACTTCCTGACTTGGCGGGGCGGGATCGATATGTGACATTTTCTTCTTTGACGTAAACTTACTGACGTCGCAAAGATTCCCACTTGACAGAATACTGTCAGTATTACCTTTGCGCAGTAGTAATATTATGCGCAAAAGCGGACCAGTACTGCCTTCGCATCGTCCCGCTTCCGCGCATCCCGCGTCAGTCAGGAAGCACTCATTTAAAATAATTTAAATGTAGGGGCGCAGTAAAAAGTAATACTGAGTTGACTGACAGTTGACACTGACATTTGACAGTTTTCTCACAACAAACGACAAATCAGGAAGTCGCCTAACTAGGGGAATCGAGTGCGAATCCCGGTCAGAACATTTAAGTATTTGTGTGAAGAGCGCGAATATTTGTTCTTAATGCTTGGATTGTATATATATTTGACGACCGCTTTAGCTCAGTTGGTAGTGACCCTGCCTACGAAGCTGGAGGTCCCGGGTTCGAATCCCGGCCGGGGCATTTATTTGTGTGAATAGCACGAATACTTGTTCTTGGGTCTTGGATGTTTTCTATGTATTTAAGTATATATTTATCTATATAAGTATTTATATCGTCACTTAGTACCCATAGTACAAGCTTCGCTTAGTTTGGGACTAGGTTGATTTGTGTAAGATTGTCCACAAATATTGATTTATTTATTTTATTTATTTATTTATATACATAGGTATTTATGTACATAAATTTGTATGTGTATCGTCGCCTAGTATTAAGTATTCTTCAGTATCAAAACAATATGTTTAAAGGTGTGTATAAGATATTATTTTTTGCCAAGCACAAATGACGGAGCGTTCGTTCCTGGCAGAAAAATATCTGGGTATAACTAGGTTCAACAAAAGGTTTTATCTAGTAAATTTACTTTTGTTTGTTAGATAATAGTACATTACTTACCAAGGGCGATAAAACAAAGAATGTCTCAGATCGCAGGTATTTTACGCCCGAGCCGAAGGCAAGGGCGATAAATATGCGATCTGAGGCTTTCTTTATTATCGCCCGTGGTAAGTACAAAATTTTATGTCACCCCCGGGCCAGGAAGTGGGTTTTTTCGCGCGCGGAGCGTGCGATAATGGCCACTTTATGGCCAGGTGTGACATAAAGTATTTTGTTTTTACAAAGCTCGAACACAACGGAACTCTAAAAATATATTTATCCGATAAATTCCTAACTTTCTAAACGTTATGCAAGAGTTTTACCAAATCAAACGTATAAAACGAGCTCAAAACTCGTATTATAAGTAAAAAAACTAAATTCAAAGGTCGATGGTAAAACGAGATTTATAAATATGTATTAATGGTTCGATTCCAGTCACTATTCAAGATACAGGCTGATCATATTTCTTGTTGACTTGGAAAAATACAGTCTCATGTCGATGCGGTGTGATGTAACTTTATTTAGTTTCCTATAATTAGACGAATAGGTATCTGTTAGAATCATTGGATTGATTAAGTATGAATAAATTGGTGCGTGGTATGACAAGCATATCTAATGATAGTTAATAAGTGACATTATTGTCATAGTGACATAATTGTACCTTTAAGTGTCATGTTGTCAATTGTCAAGCGAGTCTCACAAAATTTGTTCCGAATAATGTTTAACGTCCCATTGGCCTATGAAATTGAAATTTGGTGCCAATGTTTATTATTACTTGTGTAATAATGTCACTCATTAACTATCATTAGGTATGCTTGTCATACCACGCACCAATTTATTCATACTTAATCAATCCAATGATTCTAACAGATACCTATTCGTCTAATTATAGCAAGTAGGTAATACGATATTAACAACTAGGTAATACGAGTATATTGAAAAATCTTATTTTTCCTTGGAATTTCCTTTTTTTAATTAACTTAATTTTGCGGTTGGTTCGGAACCCTAAATGTGCGAAGTCCAACAAGCACTTAGCCGGTTTTTTAGTCTAGCTAAACAACTAAAGAAAAGAATAGATTTGCGATTACTCCACCGACAGGAGTTCGGTTCGGAATTCCACAGGATAAAAACACCCTGTTGTGCCGTTGGAAGTTCGCAAATGGCCGCCATGTATGGTGAGTTCATCCGTTCTAAGGCTAAGTGGATCAGAGGAAAGCTTGAAGGTGAACTACAATACAAGCCCGCTAACTGGATAATTGTGATAAAACGCTCTTAGATAACTTATCACGATTTATTAGAAGACGCGCTAAGGTTACGTGTGCAGAACGACGGATGCGAGTAGTAATTAATTTATGTTCAGAGAGGCCTTATAAGTATTTAAAAAAAAATATTTCAAATTTTGGCAAAAGTATTGATAATACCAATAAAGTGATTATAGGATACCATCATATTATTTAAGTTTTAGATAGTAACATTGCATATTTTTGACTTTATTGTGTGTAGAAGAATTTAAGCGGAAAAAAACAGTTTTTAGCTCGAAAATGGTCGTTTTGGAGTGATGTTTGAAACAAAATATCTTAATAAAAAGTTCAAGAAATACATTTAAAATTTATGTCATTAGGTCGCAATAGTCTGGTTCTAGATAGTAACATTGATAAAATGTCAAGAAACTTAGAAACTTGTCAATTAAACAGAAAATGGGCTAAATAGATGAGCATTTTTTACCTTATAAGGACCCTTAACAGTTTATGTCAGCGAAAAATATTCATGTTGGTTTAGTCAGGAATAGTGTTTTTACAAACTTTTATTTATTTAATTTGAACTGTTCGTATGTAGGTAAGTAAGTAAGTTGCTCTGAAAGCAATCCTTTTTCAGCCACATGCCGGTATCTGATTGAGCTGCAATTCGACATTAGGTATTTATGTAATTCGGTGACAATACAATAATGGTTCCTTCGAGCTGTTCTGATGATGGAGACAAAAGGTGATCAAGGCAAAAACCTCCGCAAGATGCCGACTGTCACAACACTCACAACTTATTTTAAAACATGCTTCATCTAAAATTTGTTGATGTTAAGCTTAGGTATAATATTTTGGATTGATTCAAGTTAAATTCTGAGTATTGTATTAAAAAAAAGGTTGGAAAACAACTGTAAGTTTTATCAGATATTTTTTGGTCGTTGTTTTTGAATTAAACAACTGCTTAAGTAGTATAAATACTACGTAAGTAGCTATGCTGACAAACTTTCAGTAGCTCTAGTGTAAGTTTTTTCGAAACTAATTCGAACGCGTTTTTCGTTTTGTCTCAAAATGTATGAAAACGCTCTCACCGAGTTTGAGTACGCGCGTTCATCGGTTAGCAACAAATGTTATACTCGCTGTTTTAGTTTCCACTAGTGACCAGAGGCGCTGTTGACGTTTTCATACCACTTTCATACATTTTGAGACAAAACGCAAACGCGTTCGAATTAGTTAATGTTTCGAAAAAACTTATACTAGAGCTACAGACCTATCTTATCTTGTGACCCCAGTGTAATGTTAAAGTGAAACAGTATTCACTACACTAACAGTATTCAAACTGCATGAGAAATCGACCGGATGTGAGAGGCATCCATAGTATTGTATTTAAATTATATCATCGAACAAGATATCTATTAATTCGATAATCTGATTATATAATAGCCGTGGTAGCTCCAACAAACAAAATAATAAAAATCTCTCTCATAATTACCTATTTACTCCTTGCGGTGTTTAGTACAACTATTTGTATTGCTTTGGGTCAACAAAGATGCTTCAGACATACCTACTGTAAAAATTTGAAGACTAGCTCTAACCGTTCGGCTGTCAACCTGTGTGACCAACGACGGACGGACGGACAGACGTGTCAGTGACAGCAAAAGGGTTCCTTTTTGATCCTTCTTATACGGAACCCTAAAAATTAGAAAGCAACATTTGGAATAGTAATAATTAAAAATAATAATAAACCGTAAATAAAGTAACCACGCACAGTGTTGGTAGTGACCCTGCCTACGAAGCTGGACGTCCCGGGTTCGAATCCCGGCCGGGGCATTTATTTGTGTGATGAGCACGAATATTTGTTCTTGGGTCTTGGATGTTTCCTATGTATTTAAGTATCTATTTATCTATATAAGTATGTATATCGTCGCTTTGTACCCACAAGCTTTGCTTAGTTTGGGACTAGGTTGATTTGTGTAAGATTGTCCACAAATATTTATTTAAAAAAACTATCAGGTGCGTAATTATATTTGAAGTCGACTGTACAATCCTCATATGCTAATGAGCGTGTTGACAAGCGTGTGAACACAGCGAACATGGATTGCACAAACGCCCTTGTGCGGTAAGGTGGATTTGTTTACTAATTCCGCAGGCATTCAAGGGACTGTTTGTTTAGCTGGTTTCACTTTTCGTGCAACGCAATATGAATGTGAGGCAAACGTCCCAATAGTTGACACCGATCGTTCACTTTCATTGTCATGAATTATTCTTCATTGTGATTGAAATATGTCAACGTTAAGAGTACTTTTACCTTACGAGGGCGGGTGAGCCATGGTTGTGTGTTGAGATATACATGCACATTGTCTATGTGTGCGTCAGCGTTTGAACTATGAGTTCACTTTGTCTGTGTGTTTGTATGTGTCACAACTACAACAATGGCCAACCTGCGCTCGTGAGATAAAAAGTTTGTTTATTTGTGTTTATTTGCTATTTACTTTAATTTTATTTAAGCGTTAAATTCGTGTTTGCCTATAATTGGGTGAATACTCAAGCAACCTCAATATCAACTGCATTATTATCACAATTAGTTATGATTACTTAAGATTAAGTATAACATCGTTATTATTGGGGAACGGGACTTAATCGCGTACAATTATAACTAATTTACCTTTTTTAAGGTTTTTGTCCGACGTTTCGAATGTATCACAACATCCGTGGTCGCGAACTGACTGGCGTGAGCGGGAAAACCTTAAAAAAGGTAAATTAGTTATAATTGTACGCGATTAAGTCCCGTTCCCCAATAATAATGTGTGAAAATCGTGTAAGTTTAAATCAATATATAACATCGTTAGCTGTAAAATTATACCTATGGCATGGAATATAATTTAACTCATGGCGACATCAACATGGTGCGGAGGCGGTACGATATGAGAAAACTGTCAAATGTCAGTGTCAACTGTCAGTCAACTCAGTACTACTTTTTACTGCGCCCGTACATTTAAATGAGTGCTTCCTGATAGAGGTGAGACGTACTAGGCAAAACGCGTACTGAGTCTTGCGAGTACGCGTCCACAAAAAGACTAGATCCAAAGACTAGGTCCAAATACGCGCTAAACCGACCCCGACCCGAGGTGCCCCGAAAGAATCCGAACGCGCAGACGAATACGAATAGCGCGGAACATAAAGACTCTTAGACGTTTCGAGTCTTCAGAGTCGTCGTACGCCTAGTACTCGATACGCTAAAAGACGCGCAAGCGGGATCGCGTACTTACGCGTCCATGCCAAAACCTATTCCAAAAACCTGTTCCCGTAAATACGTCTCACCTCTACTTCCTGACTGGCGCGGGATGCGCGGTAGCGGGACGATGCGAAGACGGTACTGCTTCGCTTCTGCGCATGATATTACTACAGCGCAAACGTAATACTGACAGTATTATACCAAGTGGGAATCTTTGCGACGTCAGTAAGTTTACGTCAAAGAAGAAAATGTCACATATCGATCCCGCCCCGCCAAGTCAGGAAGTCGCCTTAAGTTACTTTCTTAAGCTAATTTATTATACCTACTTAATCATAAACTCATGGCTGCATAACCACAAAAGGTAGGAAGAATACATGTAATTTAATTACGAAAATGTATTAAAATAAGAACATTTTAATCCCCACACGGTTGAAACTCACGTATTATTAAAATTGACACTCCGGGCGACATGTTTCGAACTCTTCTGGAGGTCTTCTGCAGGTGATCTCCGCAAAGTCTCCCCACCGTCCACCGCCAAAAATAGATTGAGGTTTATTTTATTAATTTAAGATCCTTCATAATGATAAGTTCGCCTTTGTAACTTAATCTTAAAATGTGACAATATAGTACAATAAAGTGCTTTCATACAATACATTAATCATTAAAACAACGCCATCTATCATAATTTTGTTGTACTAAAGCGTAAACATGCCAAACATTATAGGTGGTACGCGCGCGCCGGCGCATCTCGGCCTTGACAGCGTGACTTTTGTAAATGTCAGGACCCAAAGGCCGCCATTATAGTCTCATAACAGTGATCATAGTGTATAATGTACATTCCAACAAATTAACATGCCATCTGGTGAGGAGCGATGGTATTGTAATGAGTTTTTAAGTAGATAACAAGATTATCCTGCGTATCCTAAAAAAATAGTAGCTATGTACTAAGTAAAAGTGCAATGAAAGCGGCTACAGTTATTTCATTTTTCGGTACTGGTAACAAAAATATTATAACGATTAATTGTTAACTGGTAATACCGACTTAATTATACACTTACTTACTGCTTATACTTACTTAGTATTAAATTATACTAATTATACACAGACAATGTACGAGTAATATGACAGAGAAAAAATATGATTTTGCCCAGTCTACTACGAGTAGTATATAGTCGTTAGTCACAAATATCAGCTCTCTGTTCTGTGTGGAATCGAAACGTCGGAACGTACTTAATACATAATAGATGCTATAAAAATCCGTTTACATCGTTTAATGGGAGTAATATTATGCTTACAAGAAATGTACTTATAATGATATGTTAAAACCTCTGGTTTTACTAATCAGCAAATCGGTCACAGTACGTACTGCTAAAGTATTTCAAGGTAGGCCACATTAAATGAAGTGTGCAAATATTCACGCTTAAGTTTTTTGCCAGACTAATGACATTTAGATGCAAAATTATATAAGTCTAGCAATATAGAGAAACGATAACAGGTGTTTTGCTTGTACAAATCCTGTGGAAAGACAACCAAGAACCAACCAACCAACCAACCAAGAACTGTGTGTGTGTGTTGTGTGTGGAATTCTGTGGATTCAATGTAATTTATACTGTAATCTTATTATGAAATAAATGCATACATACATACAAGTATTTAGATCATTTAGCGAACCATACATAGTTCTCTAAATATAGTTGAAGTATGATATAAAAAACTTTGTTAAAGGGGATCTAGAAGAGATCCCTTGAAGGGTTAAGTTCGCCTTTTTACATACCATTTCCTTTTGTATTTTTCATCTGTGTTATTGTCACAGAATAGTATAATAGCTGTTATTGTGTGAGTACAATAAAGAGTTTTACTACTAGAACGAAAGAAATAAGAAAGAAAACACATTTTTTTAACGTCATAATACATGTACATTAAAAAGACAAATACTACTTATCACATTGACGTTTTATCATTATTGTGCCTAAATTCAGTTTATACCATACAACGATGGTAAAGTTTATCCGCTTTTCAGATATCATCATTATTTTAGGGATTAGATTACTGGGTCTATAAACAAATACCTAGTAATGCTATCAAATATGTAAGTTTTATTAATAGGTGTCCATTGTAATTCTTTAACGATTGAATAGATAAATAGATAATCTAAACATAAAATGCCCCCGACGTGTAAATTCGGAGCGTGCGATAATGGCCGCTTTATGGCCAGGTGTGACATAAAATAATAATTTGCATCCAATTCCTAGTTGCGACTTATTTTGTAATCGACTACTGTCCCACAGACTGTAAATTTTCTAATTAAGTATGTTAAGTTATTCTGTACCAGTGCTGTCCATTCTAACGGATTACGTGTACGGAGATTTATTCAAATACTAAGTTTTAAGAGCGCCGTTCTAAAATTTAAATGACCTTAACTTTGGCTGTACGTGAGCCTGAAGTAGCCATCACATTATAACAACTAAACTGATATGCAATTGAATATTAGTTTTATTGAAACAATAATCAATCTTCACGATGAAGATTTAGAGTAAAAAGTTGTATAAATGAAAGAAATTTTTAGAATACTATTTCGAACAGCAAACAATAGTAGTTTATGCAACTGGTACATAATGCCTAATTATGTACAGTTGCATACATTACTTTATCTACACACATATTATAACTACTCTAAGATGGGTTCAGAAACCGTAGTAAATAAATACAATAATTGTGTTAATACAACCTTTTTTGCACGGTTGCGGAAATATCGAAATCAGAACTGGCAACCGATACCTGAATGTTATTTTAAAAAGTAAAGAGTCCCTATTCTGATGTGATCATGTCGTTCTAGCTCAAATTTCGTGCGATATATACTAAAAAAACATCGAGCTGACATTTCGCATCGATTGAATTTGAATTTTCAGTGATACTAGAATAGGGACATGTCAACTTTGACATTTCAATTTTGACAGTTTTGTTTGACGTTTAATATTTTAACATCATATATGAGATTAAAATAAAAAAATATATTACTGCTGTAGCCTTAGCCACAGATAAGAAAATTGTCATAAATTCATAGAATGTTGAAATGAGAGTCATTTTCTACGGTTTCCGAACGCATATTAGAGGATTTATGATATGTGTGTAGATAAAACGAAGTTTAATATTAATGACAATTGTGCCATATCGTTATATAAATAATTAATGAGAAAAATTATACACCAGTTGCGGGAAGGCATCCTTATTAGTCGCATAACTGATATCTTCTCAGTCTGATAATTTCAAAATAAAAGCATTAGAAACATACACATTCTCTTGAAACAATTAACCGAGTTTATTTTCTATATGAAATATTTTACTTTCATTTCAGTGCTGTGCAAAACATTTTTGTACTCTGTATAATATATGTATCTAATGTATCCTTATTTAAAACTTGCTGGTTTTCTTAAGCAGGTTCTCTGACGTTATCTGTGAACTAAGTGTTTGAATATAAACTTCTACAATAGTACATTACTTACCAAGGGCGATAAAACAAAGAATGTCTCAGATCGCAGGTATTTGACGCCCGAGCCGAAGGCAAGGGCGATAAATATGCGATCTGAGGCTTTTTTTATTATCGCCCGTGGTAAGTACAAAATTGTATGTCACCCCCTGGCCAGGAAGTGGGTTTTTTCGCGCGCGGAGCGTGCGATAATGGCCACTTTATGGCCAGGTGTGACATAAAATATATTATGTATTAGTAATAACTTGAATTTAAACTTTCGTGAGACATGTTATAACTTTATTTTACTAAACGGTTAAAACTCACGTATTAATCGTCACTTCGGGCGACATGTAAAACCATGCAATCGGCGCGGGTCGCAGACGCACTCATCCTGAGGAAGAACTCCCGACGAGTTCGAAACATGTCGCCCGAAGTGACAATTAATACGTGATTTTTAACTTTTAACCGTTTAGTAAAATAAAGTTATTAGTAATAAGTTTATAATATCGTCTGTTTTAATACATTTGTTTGTTTTAAATTTAAAGAGAGTAAATCCATATTAAGCCTACAATTTCAATATATATATAGGTAAAAGTAAAGGAAAAGGAATCTTTTCATTGTCATCAGACAATTCACCATCAATTCAGAGTCACGTCGTAGCCGGTTGGGATTGTTACATATTAACCCAGAAAAATGGAAGTCTAGTAAGTAAAATAAGATCGTTCCTCTAACAATACCTCTAATAATACCTAGCAATACCTAGGCTGCAATACCTACTCTAACAATACCTAGGCTGCTAGAGAACGTGCAAATCTATTGGTAAGGAGAAGTACATGCCACCGTATTTATGCATGCAATTAATGTTTTTACCCTCCAAATGTTAAAATCGATTCTGATTACAGCTGGACATGATAGTTAAGGTTTTACCGATGTTACTTGGCAAAGTTGCATACAACATAAGTAACTTCCCTGTTCCCAATAGATGGCGCTAAATCACAAAAAGCAGCATAATTAAAACAAGAACTTCCTATTACGAACCATCTGGTTTCTCGACAAGTTGATTAAGTACCCGCATCACAAACTTAGCCTATACGATTAATCGATAATTATGTTAAATTATAACTAATGCATTATCGAATATCCGTGCTTATTTGATTACGTTTTTTACATAATTTCCTGCAAAATAACTATGAAGTAATACTACGGCTCGTTGGTTGAGAATTTTCGTGAATTCTGTAAATTGTCACGGGTCAGATGTTTAATACGCGAAACTGGATATAATTGTCAAATCGTTGACATTACTAGAGCAAAAAATTGCAGTGCTTGTTAGTTTTGATTGTGTTTATTGGTGCATAATGTTATATAACCGTGGTAAAAAAAGAAAAGCGGTGGTACTTATTAGGTACTAGCTTTTGCCCGCGACTTCGTCTGCGTAGAACTCGGTCATCGTATTAGAATGTTTTGCTATTCTTTAATTTTAGGCGCTAAGCTAGTTATCTCTCTTCCACCCCCTTGCCGTGTCCCATGTACTTCCCTATGTTTCGAACATTATGATGCAGGTGCGGAATACTCGTATACTACAAACGCATGAAGTAATGTAGATGAAAACGCGAGCGCAGCGGGCGCGAAATATTTCAAACATTATGATGCAGGCGCGGAAAAGACTTCACACGTATCAAGTAATGTAGTTAAAAAGGCGAGCGAAGCGAGCGCGAATATTTGGAACATTATGATACAGGTGAGGAAAATACTTCATACGCATTAAGTCATGTACATGAAAACGCGAGCGTAGCGAGCGCGAAAATTTTCGGACATAATGATGCAGGTGCGGAAAAGACTTTATATGCATCAAGTAATGTAGTTAAAAAGGCGAGCGAAGCGTGCGTGAAATGTTTATAACATTATGATACAGGTGCGGAAAATATTTATACGCATTAAATCATGCAAATGAAAACGCGAGCGCAGCGAGCGTGAAATGTTTCGAACATTATGATGCAGGCGCGGAAACGACTTCATACACATCAAGTAATGTAGTTAAAAAGGCGAGCGAAGCGAGCGCGAATTATTTGGAACATTATGATACAGGTGTGGAAAATACTTCATACGCATTAAGTCATGTAGATGAAAACGCGAGCGTAGCGAGCGCGACAATTTTCGGACATAATGATGCAGGTGCGGTAAAGACTTTATATGCATCAAGTAATGTAGTTAAAAAGGCAAGCGAAGCGAGCGCGAAATGTTTGGAACATTATGATACAGGTGCGGAAAATATTCATACGCATTAAGTTATGCAGATGAAAACGCGAGCGTAGCGAGAGCGAAATCTTTCGAACATTACGATGTAGTTGCAGAATATATTTTACACGTGTCAAGTTGTGTAACTGAAAACGCGAGCGAAGCGAGCGCGAAAATTTTCGGACAATAGATGCAGGTGCGGAAAAGACTTCATAC